>CM048646.1:40551572-42951572 GCA_026413185.1 Pueraria montana var. lobata | reverse complement strand
TGAATATATTGGCTATTTTATCAAAACATCTTTAATACATGAGGTGTTTATTTCATAAATTCCGCATCCATATCCTTTATATGTTTTTACACTCTGATATCTATTATATCTGATATATTCTTGCTATTTATTATACACTGTTATCAAATGCATAAGAAATGTTGAACTTAGGGGGAGTACTTCATTTCACATTTATTAACAATATCAACATACACTGGTATAACATAATCATCTCTGACATGATTTATTGTATTCATATATGATTATGTGCCTGTTAACATCAAAATTTAACATTATTTGTCATCATCAAAAAGGGGGAGATTGTTAAGTTCTAAGACTTTGGACGATGTCCAACCCCTCAAATTTCGGTTTTAATGATAACAATTAAAGGATAAATTTTGGAAGTATCTAATGGTCTTGTTTGAGTATTATAGGGTTTACGTCGTCAAATGCCGCAATGGTATTGTATCTCTCAAACTTAGACTTTATGTTTCAATAAGAAAGGCATCCAAATATGTTTTGAAAAGAACAACAGTCAGCGTCCAATGTTTATGCAAAGCAGCGTCCAATGACCATATAACCTACACTCTGTTTTGTATCTTAAAACTAACATAATGTGACAATGCGTTTTAGATGATGATTCTCTGGAATGAAATGATTATTCTCTCTCATTCTAACATGTCATCCTATTTGAATTTTCGAAAAGTATTGAACAGGAAAAGAGAAGCTTCTCTCTGCAGAAAAAGTACAAGTAGAGGAGGCGCTACATGTACTGTTGTCTCCTCTATCTCTCCACCCCAAGTAGAAACGTGACAACTGTCACATGTTTTGGAGAGAACCGCTTTTGGAAAAGGAACAGATCCCACAACAGATACTTTACTCCAAGTTGCCTATAAATAGAGGAACCAGCTCATGCATTAAAAGTGACGAAAACATTGAAAAAGAGCCGAAACTCTGTCAAAACGACTGGACGATCAACACTTAAGCAAAAAGAGCTTTCTACTTAGATTTGCTAAGCGATTCTGTGTATTCGTGTTTATTGTAATATCCTCTCTATGAGAGTTACTCTTTCTTTCTATACTCAAACAATTTCTGTTTGGAAAGCCAGGAGTGGCTTAGTGTTAAAGAATACTTGGATTTATTTTAATCTCAGGGGGAGATTAAAGGTGTGCCAGGAGTGGCCTAGAGAATACTTGTAGCCAGAAGTGGCAAGGTTAGAATACTTGTTAGTAATCAGATTCTGATTAGTAGAACCCGTCAAAAGTTTTTGAAGGAGAACTGGACGTAGCTCAGGTTGAGTGAACCAGTATAAAACTAAGTGTTCTATTCTCTCGCTTTCTAGCTTACTTGCATATCTCTTAAGTTATCTCTTCAATAAACCACGAAAGTGTTTCTTTACACACTTTATCTACGAAAATACTTTACGTGTGTTCTGACGAAAAACGAGAAAAAGCAGTTTCATTGAACTGTTGCTTTTGAACCACTGGACGATAGCATAATCTTTTGTTTCACTAAGTTCCTATAAAACTTAAGATATACTTTCTTCATATTTTTTAAAGGATACCGAAGAAAATATAAACACATTATTCAACCCCCCTTCTAGTGTGTTTCTCTGTATTTCACAAACAATAGAGAAGGCGGCCTTAGCATTAGTCAATGTCGTAAGGCGCCTAAGACAATACTTCCAAGGGCACCGAGTGGTTGTCAGAACCGACTATCCCATTGCAAAGGTACTGAAGAAACCAAAGCTAGTCGGACAGATGATGGCTTGGTGAATAGAACTTTCAGAATTTGATATAAAATATGAGCCAAGAGGTCCCATCAAGGCACAATGTTTAGCGGACTTCGTCAATGAGCTGCACCCGGCCAAGAAACTTGACGTCGAATGGTGGGTTGTACATGTTGATGGTTCGTCCAACCAAAGGGGAAGCGGAGCAGGTGTTATATTGCAAGGACCAAACCAGATACGGCTAGAACAGTCTTTGCGATTCGATTTTAAAGCATATAACAATCAGGCTGAATATGAAGCCTTGTTGGCCGGACTTAGGTTAGCAAAAGAGGTGGGGGCTCGAAAAGTAGAATGTTGGAGCGATTCTCAAATCGCAGCTGAACAGATCAACGGTGTTTTTCAGGTTAAAGACCCGTAGTTATTGAAGTATTATCATACTTTCATGCAACTGAAGGAAGAGTTCGACGAGGTTCAAGTAAAGCACTTAGCCCGAGAATAGAATGATAGAGCCGATCAGCTTGCTAAGCTGGCTAGTACTCAGAAGTCCGAGCAACTGAGAACATTCATTCATGAAACGCTACCAGAACCAAGTGTAACCACTGACGAATGCATGAAGGTTTTGACACCTAAGGACCTTTGGATAACCGAAATCCAACAATACTTGTCACAAGGCACCCTTCCGGAGGATAGGGACAAGGCCAAAAAATTGCAAACGAGTGTCGCAAGGTACGTTCTGATAGCTGGGGAGTTGTACAAAAGAGGGTTTTCCACCCCCTACTTAAATGCCTTGACAAAGATCAGGCCGAGTATGTTACAAGAGATCTGCATGAAGGAATCTGTGGCATGCATTCCTGTGACCGAACAATGGCCACTCGCGTACTGAGAGCAGGGTATTACTGGCCAACCCTTAAGACTGACTGCGCCGAGTATGTTAAAAAGTGTGACAAACGCCAAAGACATGGTACCCTTATTCACCAACCTGCCGACGAGCTACATGTTATTTCGTCACCATGGCCCTTCGCTATCTGGGGGACTGATATCTTGGGACCCTTTCCCATAGCTAGGGGTAGGTAAAGTTTTTTATAGTGGTCGTCGATTACTTCACAAAATGGATTGAGGTCGAACCTCTTGCAACCATTTCAGCTCAAAACGTACAAATTTTTTTATGGAGGAACGTAATCACACGCTTCGGTATTCCATACGTGATCGTCACCGACAACGGACTGCAGTTTACGAACAAAAAGTCAAATGTTTTTTTGGAAGGCTTGGGAATAAAACACAAGGTAACCTCGGTCAAACACCCACAGACGAACGGGCAAGCAGAGTCTACCAACAAGGTCATCTTGGGGGAATTAAAGAAGAGAGTAGGTGCAGCTAAAGGTGCATGGGCCGAAGATATTTCTGAAATTTTGTGGGCATATAGGTGCACCCCGCAATCAACTATCAAAGAAATGCCCTTCTGAATGGTATACGAAACCGAAACCATGATCCCGGTAGAGGTAGGGGAACCTACCTTCCGGAGACAAAATTTCGAAGCATCCAAAAATGAAAGCTCCATGAGATGTGAACCCAATTTGATCGAAAAGGTTCGCGACCGAGCACGCCTCAAAGTCGAAGCATGCAGACAAAGAATGACCAGGAGGTTCAACTCAAAGCTGAAGCCAAGAAAGTTTCAAAAAGGAGACCTAGTCCTAAGAGTGCAAGGTGATGCACGAAGAGATACCCGGGAAGGGAAGCTAGCAGCTAATTGGGATGGCCCATTCAGAATCCGGCAAACCCTCAACAATGTAGCATACAATTTGGAAGAGCTTTCAGGAAAGGTGGTGCCGAGAACATGGAACTCGACCCATCTTAAGTATTATTTTAGTTGATTATGTAAACGGGTGTTGTACCCTTTTTCCTTACTTGATTTTTTATCCCTAAAAGAATGTGAAAGGGTTTTTTACCAAGGAAGTTTTAACGAGGCACACCTTTCCAATTAAATCAATGAAGCTTATCTTTCCTACCTATAATATGATTCTTTTTTCAGCATCATTCAGAATTTCCTCATAAATGGTTTCCCTCCCGAGTACTCCTACTCGGCTAAGGATACACCATTCAGAATTTCCTCATAAATGGTTTCCCTCCCAAGTACTCCTACTCGGCTAAGGACGCACCATTCAGAATTTCTTCATAAATGGTTTTCCTCCCGAGTACTCCTACTTGGCTAAGGACGCACCATTCGGAATTTCTTCTCAAATGGTTCCCTCCTGAGTACTCCTACTTGGCTAAGGATGCACCATTCGGAATTTCTTCTCAAATGGTTCCCTCCCGAGTACTCCTACTCGGCTAAGGATGTATTATTTAGAATCCCTTTGCAAAAAACTCAAGAGTTTATTCCTTCAAAAGAATCTGTGGCTAATAAAAGGAAGGAAGCAGTTCTTACAAAGTTATCGACTGTAACTAAATTTGCAAAATTATTCTAAGTATAGATTGTAAAACGGATGCCGAAAGATAAAGATTATATTTCATTAATCACAAAAAGAGATTTACAAAATTTCTCTTAAAACCAAAAAAGGCTCTAACAGTCCAAGATACAAATATTTCATTTAGCTGGATCCTCCTAGGTCGGCAACGTCTTCTTCTCTATTTTCCTCATGAGCCCCAGGGTTCCCATCATCGTCTGGAGCCGACGGCTGAAGAGGATTCTCAAGTACCGCATCCTCAGGAATGTCATCAAGAGGTACCAAGCGGCCTTGATAATGATAAACATCCTTGTGCATGTCAAAAATGGTAGGGTTGCGAACGTCATAGAAGTGCAACATCTGCTGGACAACATGAAGGAATCTGGCTTCGTGTTCGACATAAATCTTCTTTTGAGCCGAAGAGATAATGTTTTCCTTAGCAGCACGTTCCGCATCCCTCTCCCTTTCAACCTGGGCCAATAACATCTTTAAACGCTCAATCTCATCGGACTGAAGTTTAGCATCCTTCTCGGCTGTTATGACTTTGGTATTTAAATCGTTAAGATCAACCGAAAGGTGCTTCACCTCGTCCTTGAGACGAGCATTGTCATCTGCCAACGCTATGTTGGCATCCAAGGCTTGTTGGTTAGAGGCCTGCAAGTCCTTCGAACTTTTCTTTAGCTTCTTGGCCTCCTTCAGTGGGTTCATAAACATATGATAAGCAATGGCCGAAGCCCTTGCTTGAAACTCACAGTAGGCCGATCAGTTGGAGGCAGCATCGGCCCTGTTCAAAATATTCTTTCCAGTATCAGAAATGTCACTGGAACTGACCATTTTCTTCGGCCGAAAGTCCTTCGAAAAGAAGTCCTCGACAGTCATAGCAGTAATGGAAGCCAAAGATCCCGAAGCTGAAAAGTCCAAAGTCTGTTGCTTCAGCTTCTTCGCCTTTCCTCCTCCGAGGCCTCACGGCTTCGGTGCCTTTTCTTGTGATCTGTGTCCTTGTTTTTCTTCTCTTCTGTAGGAGGGGGGTAGGGTATCGACCGGACATGGCCTCGGGGTCGGTTGCTTCACAATAGGAGGCACTAAAGCAGCACCCAAGGTGTTCCCCGCAGCTTGAGCCCGGTTCTTCCTAGCATTTCGGAAAGAAAAGACGTCACCACCAGCATCGCCATAATACCTACACCCAACAAAACACTTAGTCAGTCATGTGAACTAAGTACAAAAATAACAAAAAAGAAATAATCGAGGCCTTACCACACATATCGGCTAAAACAGTTGAAGAACTAAATAAGGCCACGAGCTGCCTAGCCAGAAGCTTTCGGGGGAGGGACTCAAGAAAGAGGAGGTCCTCGCGTTCCCTTTTGGTCATCATAGACTTTGGAAATTTGTCATAACGCCAAGGGGTTCTCTCCCAATAAAAAGGAAATAAGTGCTTCCCACCCCTATCATAGAAGTGGTTAGCCCCTATATTCGGCCTTATTACGACTTTAAAGTAGCCAGTTTTGAAATTTTTGTAAGAAGTAGTAAAAGATTGGAATAAGGGCCTCTTCGATTTCCTTATTAAAGATACCCATAAACCACTCTTGGGCCGAGTACAAAAATAGTACAAAAATACACTCACTGAAGGCTCTATAAAATTAAAAATACAAAGGACGCGGAATGCTTGGATCGCGACCCACCCGTTCGGATGCAACTGAGAGGGTGCCACGTTCAAAACCCGAAGCACCCCCATTGTAAAATCATCAAAAGGAACCGTTACATGTAGGTCGCGGAATACGCAATCGTACATGTAAAAGAAGTCCCTTATAGACTCACCCTTTCCCATGAAAACGAATTTGGCGTTAGTTTCACGCCGACAACATTGTAACGCTATCGGACACAACTCATCCTCAACGATGGAAGATACATCTACATAATTTACAAAATTGGACACACTACGCTTATCGTCATACCGAGACCAATAGGACTCGACCTCCCCGTGTATCCATGTGTACCCATCCAGGGTAATCGACGGGAACACTCGTTTCCCTTGCGTAACTCGAGGCCTACGCTTCGGCTTTTGGCTGAAACTATCATTTCCAACCGAATGGGATACCACGTTCTCACCCACCCCCTCTCGGGCAGGAGACAAAGAGGGGACGTCGAAGGGCAAGAAGATGAAGACGAAGACGAAGAAGTCGAAGACTCCCTACTAGCCGAGGGGGTGATTGAAATCAACCACCTCGATTTTTCCAGAAAGCTTACAACTAGACGAACCCATGGTAATGAAAAAAGAAAGAGAAAAGGCCGAACTCTCGTACCTTGGTTAAAGACGAAAAGAAGAAGCTATGAAGAAGTATTCGGCCGAGAGCGAAAAGAAAGGAATTTGGTTTATTGTAAATAAGGGATGCACAGACGACATCCCTCACCCTATTAGGGCCCAAGCCCATAACGGTCCAAAAAGTTCAAACATTGCCAACTGTTAGATCAATGCAGATCTAACGGTTCATAAAAACGTGACGCCTCGATCCCTTCACCCAAACGGCTCTTTTCAACTATAATGTCAGAATTTGAAACGGCATAACAAGGCGCCTAATTCGAATCAAAGCCTCTTCGTCACAGCTGATCACTCGAGGCTGGGGGCATGTATACCAGTGGAGTATTCGGCCATACAAATAGCCAAATATCCTCCACCACAAACAACCGAATACACCTCGTAAAGAGGTAAGTGTCCGGCTTAGATCTGGCCGAACACTCTTTACTCCTTACGCTCAACACCATCGTAGGAGTATTCGGTGTCCTTACGGCCGAATACTGGGGATAGTATTCGGCTAATAAAGAGCCTATTAAAAGGCCATTATCGAGGTAAATCGAAGATTAGGGGATAATTAAACAACCTTAATTAATATGGACCAGGTGTTAAGGAGTAGTCAGGGCCCATAAGGGTCTAGGCCTAATAAGATAAGTATAAAAGGGGGTGCACCCCTCAAGGTAAAGGACTTTTGTCCCTCATTTATTACTCACATTAAATGCTCCGAGCCGAAACCTGACTTGAGCGTTGGAGTGCCTTTTGCAGGTACCCCCTATACGTCATTGTATAGAAGGATTCGGACATCTACGGAAGATCTTGAAGTAAAGACTACCTCGCTATCCACAGGCAGGAACACAAATAATAATCAGAATATGATATTAGGAGATGTACAAACCATTTTTTGTTGTTGTTGGTATTATATAAATTAACCATATTCTTAAATTAAAGAACCTGAACACAAGTTATGCAGCAATGGCAGAGGGTGTTCGTTTCTGGCGTTGTGACCAGATTTGTGTAAACAATAAGTGGTTATTTTTGGAAATTAATTGTTTACGATTTGATTAAAGGTGATTTGCACTATTTATGGTTAAATTAATTAACTTGTTTTTTAAATTTCAGATTTCCCTTTATCTACAGTTAGTGAGTATCTCCGTTAGTCCACGTGTTGTGGAATTATTGACCGGGATCAAAGTTGACGTGGTAATCCTGGACCATGTAATAATTTCTCGTGGACCACCTTTCTCTACTCATGATAATGGCTATGTTCTCCATAATTTAGTCTTGACCATAGTTATAAAAATCGAACCGGACTGGCCGATCGGACCGGTTCGACCGGGAATCGAAGGCCGGTCCGGTCCGGTTTCGATATCAAACCGAAAATGTCATCGACGCGGTTTGACCCGAATCAACCGGTTTGACCCGGCCGATTTTGGTCAAAACCGGTGACCCGGACCGATTGGTCGACCCGATTTTTTTTTTCAGTTTTTTTTTTTTATATTTCTTATAACAAATGTTGTTATTTGGAATTCTTTTTATAGTACCATTTAAAATTTGAAACCATAACAAAAACTAATTTCTAAATAATATAATATAATAGTATACTCCTATAACATTTTAGTTAAATTGTTAATAGTTAATTACTGAATAGTATATAATAATATGCTCATATAATATCATTTTGATGCTAACAATAATATATAATAGCTAATTATTATTATTTTAATCTTGATATGTTATGGTCCTCCGACAACTTTTATATTTAGCCATGAAAAATAACAAGAGTTTCCTTAATAATTTAATGATAACATCCAACAAAATAATTTATAATAATAAATGATTATGTAAAATTTATAGTTTGATCATGAGTGATTTTAATTTTAGAATATGAATTATGGATTGATCATATTTTGTTAGGTATATTATATATTTTTTTAAAAATTTTAATATACACCGGATCAAACCGGATTAATTAGTGATCCACCGGTTCGACCACTGATCCATCAATCCAATATCTCGATCGGGTCGATGTCCGGTCCGGTTTTCACAACACTGGTCTTGACTCTTGACGCGACGGCAGCATCTTATTATATATTTTGGGTCCAAAAAGTAAACTAGTAGCCATTCTTGTCTTTCACGTAGAGGAGACCTAGCTAAAGCCCTTGCCTCATTGGGTGGAGAGTAGAAAAACACGATTCACCCCATTAATTTATTCTGACTGCAAAAGCAATATACAATCTTTATTAGTGGCACGGGTTAACTTAACCTAAATTAGTTTAGTCCGATATTTAATAGTAGAATCTTTAAAACATTGTGTGACATGAGACAAACACGAAAAGTATTATTCTTTTCATCTTAACAGCTTTCAATTTTTTCCGTCTATAATTTCTGTTTGTTTTCTATTACATTAATATGTATAAAATTCGTACTCAGTTGGAGAAAAAAAAAATAAACAACATAACATATAACATTAATGCAAATTTAATATAATGGTTTTTGTTTTTAGTCTCTATTCTTTTATTTCTGATTCCTTCAATGTTTGTCGTCACTTATTTTGTTTTTGTTATATACTGTCATTAGTTACATGTTTTATATCTCTATAAATATAGTGTTTTGCTTTTATATTCCTATAAAATGTAATATTTTTGTTTTTAATCCTTGTTAATATAACAGATTTTGTCTTTATAGTTTCTGCTATACAAAGTACAACAGTTTCTGTTTTTGGTCTCTCTGTTACTGCGGGAACCACAACAAGTGACATTGAATATTGCAGGAAAAGAAAAATTATAAGAACTAAAAACCGAAAGCACGATATACAAAACATAAAATATATGTAACACCCTTAAAATCAAATTGTTATTATATTCTGGTTTGACTTCTAAATCTGCACTAGCTAGGTATATACGAGCATTCAAGCTCATAATTGATTAAAATTGAGAAGCAACATATTTCTTTTGGTTCGTTATACAAATTTAGTAGAAAGTTGTGCCATAAATAGTGTATATATTTTATTTTAAAACCTTTGTTTTCCCTAAATGTAAATTTAACCCACACAAAATCCAGAAATGATGTTAATCAAGACAAACAGAGAGTCCAGAAATGAAACCTGCGAACAAATGAAAGCTCTATATACATGATCGAATTTTACACACACGCACGGTACCGTTACATACCAAAGTAACAACCACGCGCTGCACAAGCACTTGCAAATGCAAACAAACACACATGCAGGACTGGAGAAGAAAAGAAAAGAAGGTTGAGTTACGAGGGAGAAGGAAGGGAAATGGAAGAGGTGTTGACTCTGTTGAGGAAAGAGTGTGCTTGGGAGAGCTGATCCGCGAGCGAAACGATGCGAGCGTGGTACTCACGCGCCTGCTGCAGCGCCTCGGCTTCGAGGTCGCCGAGCTGAGCGCAGAGGCGCTCCTCCGCGTCCTCCGCTACGGTGAGGCGATCCAGTGCGGCGCGGAGTTGGCGCCTCGCGTGCTCCTCCCTCTCCTTGCTCTGCCTCAGCTCCTCCTCCAACTCCTCGTTCCGCTTCTTCAGCTGCAACTCCAACGACGCCGTTTCACCCTCCATCGTCGTGGCCCTCGTCTTCTTCTTATTCTTATCACCTTCACCGATTCCCATTATCATCATCGTCGTCGGTGCAATGAGTAACAGTTACTTTGGATGCTAGTGCTAATGTTGAGCTTGTGATTTCGGTGGATTTGGATGACTTGTATAAATACATAAACGACCGAAGAGTTAATAAAATCAGGTGTGTCCAGGTTCAGTGAACCTGCCTCGTGCATTAGTTTTGCTGACTTTCTATTACAAGCTACCACTACATCATAGGGGTAGGCAATAAATCCAAGGCCTGACCGAAAACTAATAAAATAATGAAATGGGCGATTTCGGGTGGGCCATCGGATTTGTGCCGGTGAAAAATAGCATTATAACGGATACGTTCGAACGGATTTGGGTGATGAAAATGATTTTTGAAATAACCAAATTCGACCGATGTGAGAACTAAAATTAATATGATAGTATTATATTCTCTAGAATGTGACGTCAAAGACAAATATAATTATTTATAGGCTCTATTTGGTGGTTTCTTCAACCCATGTGACACTGAGTTTTGTCGAGAAAAATTAAATTGGAGAGAGAAAAAAGTTACAAAGAAACAAATTATATCTTCAAACTTAGCTCTCTATTGTGACTACCAAAGTCATCCCCTTCCCCAAATTGTTTCCATCTTCAATCATAGTTTTCCTCTTATAAAAAAAATAAAATTAAACACAGCATCATGAGCTAGCAGAAAAAAAGAAGAGGAAAGCACAAACAAAATCGGGGAAGAGAAAATTAAAAAGGGATTGAGAACCTCTGCCCATCATTGCCCCCTGCCACTGCGTTTCTGCTGAAAACTCGTGCAGCATCGTCACCACCTTAGCAGTTAGCCATGGTCGCCGCAAGGAGAACTTGCCTCTCTCGAGCTTTACCGACGCAACTGCTTCAACCATTTATCTGTGTTTTAGCCATTTCTTCTTTCTTCTCACGACTTCTTCATTTTTTTTTTACGTTTAACCTTAAAATGTTGACAAGGTAATGAAGCATCTTGTATTATGACATTTCGGTTATCTGTTTTACCCGACCAAATAACCCATAACCCGTCAAATCCAAAAACCGCTCAACCCGAAACAACAAACGGTCGGAATCGGGGTAAAAAATATGTGTGGTCGGTTTGATTCGGATTGGCATTTTTTGGTCCGAATCCGACCGAACAGTCCGGTACACCACATGTTATCTCTTCACTCTAGAAAAAAAAAATGGTATTCACTGTGAAATAAAGTGTTGGTCAAATATTAATTAGACTAAATTATTCTATTGGTCCTTATTTTTGTTTTAGATTATAATTTGGTTCTTTATTTTTTAAAAATTATAAAATGATCTCTTATTTTTATTTTTATAGCATATTTACCCTTGAAGTAATGTATTTTTTAATTTTTTTTTAGGATAAATGTGTTATAAAAAAATTACATAAGAGATCATTTTGTAACTTTTAAAAAATAAATGATCAAATTGTAATTTAAAATAAAGATAACATAGCATTTTATAATTTTTAAAAAATAAAGGACCAAATTACATGCTAAAATAAAAAATAAAATTATAGCCTATTAATTAAGAATCCTTTTGTTAGTAACTTGTTAGACTAAATTTTTTAACAAAAAATAATATTACTCTCTCTGGTAGAGTAATTTAGAACAAATTTAATGCTCTTAATTAAATTAACCAAATTCTTTAATTTTGGTGAATTAGTTAATTAGACCTTATAATAAGAAATAGAAGTAGTAATACAAATTTTGAAAGTATATATTAATAATATTATGGTTTATTATATTATATTATACTTGTAGTATTATTAATATAGTTTATTTTTAAATTAATAGGATTATTTATTTAGATAGTATATCGTGCTGTTTTTATTTTGTCAAATAGTAGTATATCTCACACTGTTAGTATATATTTACAATGTTTATGGTAGTAATAATTTAAATTTTATTAGAGAACAATATTTATGTTAACAAAAAGACCAATTCATTGCTAAATTAATAAGATGTAAGTTTGTTGTTTGTTGATGTGTTTTTTAAATAAATTATAAGTATAGAATTTGTTGTAAAGATGAAATTTAGTTATTTAAAAAAATAAGAGCATATGTAGAAAAAAATAATTAATAAGACTCTAAATTTATAAAATATCAATAATTTTAGAATAAAAAGAAAAGACTAAAATATTAATAATTTTGAAACGAACAGAGTAATTAATAAATGACTCTTTAGTGTCAATCAGAATGAAACAAAGTCGGATGAGGATGACATGAAATTTATTTATATTTTTTTTTCTTTTTACAACTATATTTTCTTATAATCATTTTAAGTTTTCTCTTTTTTATTACGGAGAAAAGGAGTTACGTGAGGGGTACACGGATTCACTGCAGTCACAGTCACAGCAGTGACTACATCAAATCTCAACCATAAAAATTAAATTACATGTATTAAATTAAATACTAAAATATAGTGCAAAAAAAAAACTAAATCATTGGATGTTGACAGCAGGATCCTGCAGTTATTTTTTGACTGATGAGGATCCTGGTTCGTCTCTTCACCTCTTCAAAAGTCATATCTCATATTCAGGACTTGAGCTATACACACTGATATATAAATGATAGGATAATATATATAAATGATTGTGGAGTAAAGGAGTAACGTGAGGGAACTCCTCACCTCTTGAAAAGTCATTAACTCATCTTCAGCTATACACACTGATATTCTGTAACTAACGGCACTCTGTTCATTAACTGCATAATATATTATTCATTCCATTCCAAAACTATTTATTGTTAAGTTAATATACACAATCAGAGGATATAACTCAGTTAGTTGAACAGGTACGTGAATGTTGTAAATTTATTGGTACTGTTTTCGATTTCTACGAATAAAAAAAAATACACAATACAAATATTAAACAGCATCTAATAAGTATAAAATATTAATATATTTTATCTAAAATACTCTTATTTAATATAAGATGAAAATGTAGTTTCTTATTTGTGGAAGTAGTTTTTGTAATAAGTTGCAAGTAGAGTGTTTCTTATAAAGATCAAATATAGTTATTACCTCTCTCCTTATTATATATAAATATAAGACTCTTTTGAAGTTTTTTTTCCCTCATAAAACTCCTTTTAAATTGTCTTTTTTTATTTATTAAAATACCTTTAATTACTTTATAATTTTTGTAGTTAATAAAAAGTAAATAATATAAATTAATAAGATAAATTTATTCTCTTTCTTGTCAGGGTTGAAAAAGGTGACTAATACATATTAATTAAGTAGGTGAATGATAATTAAGTGAAAAAAAGTAAGATAACAAGTATAAATAACCTTAAAGGTAATTTTGAAAAATTCATATAAATTTAACAAATTTAGTGCTATTAACTAAATTTCCTAATCGATATGAATTAGTAATTAAATAAAAATCAAACCAATCCACGTAAATACTTATCTTGATTTTTCTTTTATATATATGTATAAAATTTCACTATCCTTAATACTTAAGTCACAAAATTTTACTATCATTCAGATAATGACAGTATGTCATTTCATATATATTGGATATCCTTTTACTTATGTTAAATTATAAGCTTATGACATTAATAGTGTAAAATTAATTAATTAATTATGAATTATTTGTAATTTACTTGTTATCATGTGTGGTTTTTTTTATGTTTTATTTCTTATAATTATGTAAATGTCATTTTGAAGAGTTACTCATGACTAAATTAGTTACTAAACTCTATATTATTTTATTAGATGTCAAATTAAAAATAGTTTTGATAGTTAGGTACAATAATATTAAAAAAATTTAACAAACCATTAAAAATTTAAAATGATCCAAATTGGATATTCAGTTTGATTTGAATTTGACATTAAATTCAAACCAAATCAAACTCAACCATACACATATTATTTTTATATTTAGTTTAAATGATTTTATGTCAAAAAAATCAAACCAAACTACACCACGACTTATCATATAGGAGGTCATATCTTACTCTCCTCCACTAATTAACTCGATCCTTATAAAAATTTTCGTAATTCATTTTCAATTATAAAAATATAGTAGTACGATTTTTTAACACACATAAAAACCGCATCACGTCATGGACTTCAAATATTTCAGACCAAATATATAGACTATTTTTTTGTTGTTGTTGAATTATATAGACTAATTTTTATACTGGAGTTACAGTACAATATTAAGTGCGCAGGTGGTTTATTAAATTCGGTGGTGGATAACGAGTTGGAACATAGTAACTTTTTGTTTAATGAATAAAACTAACTAAATATCTCCTCCATGACATAATTACTCAAGCTAGCATTAATATCTCACAGATGTTTAATTAGTACAGAGAAATGCCATAAACATATTTTCTAACATATTTTTTAATATTACATAAAAAAACACATTTTTTAATATATTTTTTATTATTTAAAATTTATAAAAATTTTGTAAATCTTACTTATTATTTTATTAATTTTTCATAATTTTATAATTTTCAATAAATTTTAATTAATAGTCAAATATGTGTTGAAATATTACGAGCACTCTTCATTAGTAGTCTATTGTCTAGATTTGATCTTTTATAAAAGATTAATCTTTCATAAAATAGTAAATTAATATTCAAACTCCCTTATTAAAACAGCATTAGTAGTCTAATAGTATTCTAGAGCGTCTCAAAGATGATTTTTTTTTATAAAAAAATAGATATGAGAAATAGAAAAATGTTAATTAATACATTAAAACATAAGAAGATATTTATCTTTTAAGAAATTAAAATATGAGAAAATAGACTATGCATTGACAATGTAAAATAATTTTATATTGACATTCAATCACAAATCAACATGTATAATAAGTTTGTTAACCTTTGTAACAATTATTTTAAAAGTCATACCAATAACAATTTCTACTTATATGACAATATAAGAGTTACAGTGATAGTACATAACTATTAAACTCTTTGTTTAAAAAAAAACTATTAAACTTTTAAAATATTTAAGAAAATGCATTAAACTATTTTTCCTAATATTCTCTAAGTACTTATTAACAAGACTCTTGTTAATTTATATTTTTCTTTTTATATACAACGACGGTGACCATGAGGATCAAAATTAAATCCTTATATATCTTCTACAATCCTTCACCACTAAGCCGATCCTAGCCATTCTATTATTAGTAATTGTTATATTAATTAACAATTTAAGTGTAATTAATTACACGTTTTGCTTCTTTAATGAGGACATGTGTCGTGTGGCTAATGGCTAATGATTCTTTCGGCATATGCAACTAATTAACACGAGTATTTTAATTTTACAGCCGGATAAAATATAAATGGTTGAGTCAGAAGAAGATAACAGTTTGTGGACGGCTTCTGATTTGTAAATCTAAAACGCAATGGAGAAGCCACCACGCCATCAAAGAATCAAGTAATGTGGTATAAGAGCCATAGACATAAAATAGTTTATTCGTAATTGCGTCAATCACTACTAATTAAAATTTAAATCAAAGTGAAATCTAATACAGCATTGTGCTTGGATGTTAGTGGTGGATGATCTGATTTAATGCCGTCCTAGGGCCACATGTCCTCTACGCTACGGTTCATTGACTAAAATGAGGTGAAATTATAAATAAATTATCAAAAAGCAGTAATATTTAAATATATTATTGAATTAGAGTTGTGTTTTGCCTTGTCATTTGAATGTGGTTAGGTCATGAAAAGATTTTCAATGCTGCTTAACCTTTTTTTTATTTTATTTTTTTAAACACGTGGAATGCACTTCATTTAAATAAATAAATAAATAAATAAATGCTATCACGTAGCTATTGTTAGTATATGTGATGACTTTTTCCAAAATTAAAAAAAACTAAACTAAAATTAATAGAGTTAAATAAAATATTTACTATATAATATATTATTTTAGTTATACAATAAATAACAAAATATTGTATAAAATATATTAGTTATATAAACATATTAATTATATAAAAATTATTAGTTATATAATATATTGACTATAAAATAAATAAATTTAAATAAAAATTCAAAATTAAAATAAATAAAGTCAACTTTCAAAAGGCATACATGGCTTGAAAAAAATTTCTACAATATTTCCCTTTGTCGCATTAACTCCTTACCATCAAGCACAGTGTCCTTCATCAATTATCAGTTATAATACAGTAAAGTAAATTACTGAATTAAAAATAAGTAAATTAGTTTTTATGTTCTTATAAATTAAAATAAATTACGTTTATATTTCCATTTTTGGTGACCAATTTCAATATAACAAAATATCTATGAAACATGTATTAGGAATTGAAGTTATTTTTGACCAAAATGTATTTTTCTAAGTCCCTTGAGTCTTCGACTTCGGAAGATTTTGTCTTTAGGAAGACTATTATTAGTTAAAAGAAAATTCGATTTTATGTACACGAGGAATATGAATAACTATCCAAATTCGATTACGTTATAAGAAACCAATGCAAGCCTTATAAAATTGTTGTTTACTTTTTTTTTTGTCTATTATAGATTCTCCGTCTTGAAGCTTTTGTGGATATTTTATTTTGTTTATTTTAAGGTATCAATAATTATTTTAAGGGAAATGAATTTGAGAATATTATATTCTCAAATTTGATATGCATTCTTATGAGAATGAAAGTTATTTTTTACAATAATTATTTATCTTTACTTCATTCTTTAACATTTCTTCTTCCTTTTTATCTTTTTATTTTATTAATTAAATAATTTTTTTTTTCTGAATTACTAAATACCAACCAAAAATGTTCATAAGAATAATATTTTAAGCATAATATTTCTAAAAAAGTAATTCCTAAAAATATAATATTATACCTTTAAACAAACATTTCCTTAAAGTTTTCGTACTTGTAGGTTTTGTCTATTAGATTTTGAAGTTGGTGAGCAAGTAAATGTTTCCTTTTGTCATTCTAGCTCAAACAATGAATTCAGCACTGGAAAAAAAATGGTATATAATGTTATATAGTTCAATTAAAATACCATGTAAAGGTTTTTTATATTATTATATAATAATGGATTGCTAAATAATTAAAAAATATTGATTTTTAATAATTATTTTAAAAATTATATCTATAATAATTTTTAATTAGTTAACAATATATAAAAAAAAATTACACTAGCAATATATTAAAATTAAATTCAATGTTATATTACAGCTTCTGCTTTCTCTGCATATGAAATTTATTTTTTGGTATAGTTTGTGTACAGTAATTTTAGTCTTTGAGAGAATAAAAATTCTAATTTAGTTCCTAAATGTGTAAAAGAGTGCAACAATTATGTCTTGTAGTACAACTTAATGTCAAATTGGTTTTCAAAAAATATAACTTAATGTCAAATTGATCTTTGAACATTACAACTTAATAACAAAATGGTTCTACAAAATTTAACGACATGAAATAATTGTTACACTTTTTACATGACTAAATCATAATTTTTATTCTTTCAGATACTAAATTATCATCAATTTACACATTTAGAACCAAAATGGTTATTTATCTTTTATGTGCATTTTAACACAAGAAATACTTGGAGCAAAAAATAACACTTGCACGCTTAAAATAAAAATGCTAGAAAGAGAATGTTTTTGACATATATAAATGAGTAATGATATTTGAACATTCAATTATTTTGAATACTCTATCAACACTTTTTATTTTTCTCTATTTCTTTCTTCCTATTACATCATATCACCTATCACACTTATATATTTCTATTTTTTTATTCTCTTTTTAAGTGTCAATTAGCATGAGTTGTTGATATGTATTTTTCCAACCGTTGACAAGTTCCATTCCATTTTTTAAGGGCATCGAGCCAAGATGTGCCCATTAAGAAACAATTAAATATGTTTTTGTTCCTTTTCTTTTGTCTAAGACTTTCCGTTACATGTTTTTCTTGGTCCAGTCCTTAAGCAGACGAAGTGGATTTGGGCCTAAAAGAGAATCGAGCCCACGAGAAGTTTTACAACAGGGGTTGATCTTCTTAGAACAACTTTATTGATCCAATTTTTCACAAGTTTCATAATTTCTTACTTTATAATTTTTTGTTAAGTTCCGTCATGATATATCATTCTTTTATTTTATAAATAATAAGTATTTTTTTCTAATAGTGTAATTCTAAACAAAAATCAGTAATTTTTTCTACTAAGTTTCACAAGCTATCCACATCTTTCATTTTTATTTTTATTTTAAGTTAAAATTTTAACTAATTTCTACTTTAATTTTAAAATAATAGAAGCATAGAAATATATAATATTATAAGTGTAGAAAAATAAATTCTACTAATTTTATATGAAATATTTTTAAACAATTAAAATGCACAAAATTATATAATAATAGAAAATTATATTAATTTAAATATATTAAAATATATGCAATATAACATTATCTTATTTCATTCTATATTTTTCTTTAAACAAATTACTTAATATTTCATGATCTCAGTGTTGCCTCTCCATTATCTCAGGTGTATTTTTATAGAGGAGTGACATCTCACTGGACTTCAAATTTTCCCTTTCTAAACTTTTTTTCTTTCTTAATATATGTAAATTCTACCTTCATATTCATTTTTATGTTAATTGATTCATACAATATATAAATTGTAATCACACATTTATGATTGTGGGCCGTGGCATGCGTTCCCAAGGACTACCAAGTCGACAAACTAATATATTTGTTTTGTTCTTTTTTAATTTTTAAATAACCAAACAAAATATATATATATATATATATATATATATATATATATATATATATATTTTGTGAAGAAAACAAATATGTATATGTAGATTCTTACAAATTCGTAAGCTATCTTTTCGTACCAAATAGCATAACTATTCTTTATAATAGTATCATTTTCTACATATTCGTCTTGGTCGACCAACTTATCATCAACATACTAAATTCTAATGATTACCCGAGTATTATTAAATATTAAATATCAATTGTTAAAATAGTGTACATAGCAGTTTCTTATCATAGTTGCTTTTCTTTTTATGTGACGAAGAAATTCTATCAAGAATATGCCTTATAGGGTTCTTTATCTTAATTCTTAAGCCATTTTTTTTTAATTAAAGCAACTTCAATATCTAGTACTTCTTGTAGATAGAATAGAATTTTCACTAAATATATATATTTGAGGGACTATATAATATAATATAATATATATATTGATCTATATCACTTTTCTATTTTTAGCGCACTTCTTAATTCACGTATGTTTACGCACGGATATTTTTATTATTTATTTTTAATTCTAAAAATATCTAATTATTAGCTCAATACATTTGTTATTTGAAAATTACAACTTTGAAAGGAAATTTATATCCAAAGATATATAAATGAATATTCTAATAACTCAAAAGCAAGTTTATATTCTTACAAAATATTCATATTTATCCTCTTGTTATTTTATAAATTATAAAATATTTTGGATGGTGTGAGATTTTGAAGATAATAATTTTTTGAAGGGTCAAGGAAGAGGTGAAGAAATTTTTTGAAGAAAGATTTTGTGAACAAGGGGGGACAAGACCAAAGTTGGATGGTGTGAGATTTAAATCCATTTCAATTGAAGATAATAATTTGTTATTGGCAAAATTTGATGAGAAGGAGGTGAGGGAGGCGGTTTGGGAGTGTGATAGCTCTAAATGCCCGAGTCCGGATGGATTTAACTTCAAATTCATCAAGGCTTTTTGGAGTTTATTTAAAGATGATGTCATGAGGTTCCTTGAAGAGTATCATGAGCATAGTTTCTTACCTAGAGGATGTAACTCATCTTTTATATCCCTTATCCCAAAAGTGGAGTTGCTGCAATTATTGGGAGATTTTAGACCAATATCTTTGGTTGGTTACATCTACAAGATATTGGCTAAAATTCTCTCCAATAGGCTTAAGAAGGTTTTGGGAGATATCATAGATCGGAGACAAAGTGCTTTTTTGAGTAGAAGGTATTTGTTGCATAGTGCTATTGTGGCAAATGAGGCGGTGGAGGATGCGAAGAGAAAGAAAAAGAAGTGCTTGATTTTTAAAGTGGATTATGAAAAAATGTATGACTCGGTGAATTGGGATTTCTTGCATGCTTTATATGCTTCAGAGGTTGGGGTTTCATGAGAAGTGGATACAATGGATTAAAGGTTGTTTGGTGACTAGTAGAGTGTCTATCTTGGTTAATGGGAGCCCCTACAAATGAATTCACGGTGTCCATGGGGTTGAGATAAGGGACCCTTTGGCCCATTTTTGTATACAATTGTTGCGGAGGGCTTATGTGGAATGATGCGAGAAGCCATTGAGAAGAATTTGTTGTCTAGCTTTTTGGTGGGAGAGGATAGGGTACAAGTGAATTTACTCCAATATGTGGATGATACTATTTTCTTGGGGGAGCCATCTTTATCAAATGTGGTCACGATTAAAAGCATGCTCAGGTGCTTTGAACTTGTCTCCGGGTTGAAAGTTAACTTCTTCAAGAGCAATTTTGGGACCATTAGCGTGGAGGGAGAGTTAAGGGAGAGGTATGCACATTTTTTAAATTGTAAACTTTTACTTATTCCTTTTGTGCACCTTGGCATTCCTATTGCTGCTAACCCTAGGTTAGAGAAGACTTGGGAACCGGTTATTAAAAATTCTTGAAAAATTTGTCCCTTTGAAAACATAAAGTGCTTTCTTTTGCGGGTAGAGTGTGCCTTATTGATTCCGTGTTGAATTCCCTACCTTTGTTTTTTCTATCCTTTTTCAAATTGCCTAAAAGTGTTGGTAGGAGGATTATTAGTATTCAAAGAAATTTCTTGTGGGGTGGTGAAGAGGGGCATAGCAAAATTTATTGGGTTAAATGGGATGATATTTGTGAGCCTAAGAGTTGTGGAGGGTTAGGGATCAAAAATATTTTTGTCTTTAATGATACCCTGATAGAGGACTAGAATGGTACATGAAGAACTTAAAGTGGAGTCAAATCTTAGAATAGAAGTTTATGTAATTTGGGCCTAAATTGGACTTTTGTTGAGCTTTTTATGTTTTTAATGATGTTTATTTTTAATTTGGGCCTTTTTAGTTGTTTGGGCTTTTAGTAATGGGTCTTGGTAAGTCTTTTAGGTTCATATTATAAATAAGCCAAATGTTAACTTTGTAAGTTTTTTTTCTCTCATTTGGAATGAAGCTTTAGGCTTTTGTGAGAGGAAACTCCCTAGGTTCTTAGGAACTACCCTTGGTTCTTATCTTTGAATTTTCATATTCAAAGTGGCGAATCCTCCTCAACTTATCAATCCCTAGGGATTGTGACGTTGTTCTTTCCATTTCTTGTCTTTCCGCTTTATATTTTCTTCAGCTTTTAAGTTTCTGTAATTTCCGTTGATGCTGAATTTGAGATCCGGAAAGCGATTTTTATCATTTGGTATTCAGAGCAAGGATTCAGCATCAAATTTCGTGTCACTGTTCATCGCTGCACTGTTCATCGCTGCGGAACACTGTTCATCTCGGCGACGCATTGTTCATCGAACGCGTGCACTGTCCCCTCGTGGTACTGTTCACGTTCACGCACTGTTCATCAATAGCACACTGTTCATCGGTTCGGTACTGTTCGTCATTTCGGGTGCGTCAGTTCCAGGTTTGGATGTTAATCTGATTCAGATTTGAATTGCTTTGGTGCCTTTAATTGCTATTGGCAGCAACACTTTTGCTATTCGGTGCCATTTTGCTTTGAGCATGAATTCTGAATGCTGTTGTGCGTCATTTTTTGTGTCAATTTTCTGTTCGGTGCCTTTTTGCATTGAGTTTTGTTCAATCTGTTAGCGTCAATTCCGTGTTCCTTTTTACATGAATTTTCGAATCCAATTTGCCTTGTGTTTTGATCTGATTGTGAAGAGGTGCATTTTGCCCTTTTGTGTGTCAATTTCTTGCTTTCGTACTGTTCATGTCAATTCCGAATCTAATTTTGCGTCAATTTGATTCAAAATTGGTGTTGAAATTACTTTTTGGCACTTGTTGCTTGTTGTTTGCAGCATTTTTGTTGAGCTATACCTTTTTTTTGCATCATTGTTTTGATTGAGTAAAAATTCTGCATTTTGTGTTCTTGAGTGTTCATCATTGTTCATATGTGTTCTTGAGAGACTTGGCAAACCCTTGTGTTTGATCCATAAAAAATTGAATTAAGTGAGTTTGGGTGTTTTTCATAAATATTAAAAAGTTTGAGGACTTATTAGCAAAAGAAAAGGACTTAAAGATAAAAAAAGAAAATTTTGGGGCAAAAGTGAAAAAAGAAAAAGTTTAGGGGCCCAAGTGCAATTATGAAAAGTTTGGGGGCCAAAGTGTAAAAAAAATCAAAAAAAAAAATTATACCATTGGAAAGAAAAAAATATGTCCTATAAGAAGTCCTTCTACACCTTTGCTTAATTCTTTCTTTTTCATACACTTTTATGCCATTTTAGCTCTCTTGAATACACTAGTTCTTCACAAGTTGAAAAATTGAGTTTCTTAGTTTTGTGTTGCTCTTTTCTTGTGTCTTCTAGTCTTGTCTTTGCTTGGCATTCTATTTTGAGTTGTCCCTTTCATTTCTTTTAGCTTTTATTGCTTGTCTTTAAATTTCCTTGATTTTGTCTTAGAGTTTTCTTATTTTAGACTCTTAAGTTGAGCTAAGATTTGTTACATCTTTCACTTTGAATACAAATTCTTGATTTGTGATTGAGAATGCTTCTTAAGAACTAAAGAGGAGTTTGAGTGGAAAAAGGCAAGTGTGCACATTATAGAAAAAGCCTTCAAAGAGATAAACACGAGTGGACTTTGAGTGTAAACACGTGAGAAGTGTGGTGAGGTCCATAATTCTACTATTTGTGCTAACCATTTTTGTGTAGGTATGTATTATTCTTCTTATCATAGAAGTGATGGAGGATATAAGGATGGAGAAGAAAAGAATCAAAAGAGAGATAAAGAGAGAAAGCATAAAGAGAGGTCATCTTCAAAGATTAAAACTAGTACTATGAAGTGCTCCATGTGTGAGGGATGGGGGCACATGACCTATCAATGCCCAAATTGGGAGATAAAAGAAAAAGAGGAAGAAGAAAGCAAAAAGAGCGAAAAGAGCAAAAAGAAAGAAAAACATGAGAAAGATGAGAAATACCTTTCTACTATTGATAAGAGTGATCCAATCTATAGGATTTGTAGGGAAATGGCAAAAGAGATAAGTAAGTGGAGAAAAGAAGAAAAAAGAGAAAAGGAAATGAGAGAAAAAGAGTTACAAGAAAAAGAAATAAAAGAGAAAGAGATAAGAGAAAAAGAGTTAAGAGAGAAAGAAATGAGAGAAAGAGAGTTGAGAGAAAGGGAAAAAGAGATGAGAGAAAAGAAAATAATTGAAGAAGAGAGTGAAAAAGAGAGAGCAAAAGATAAAGAGGAATATGATTGTTCTTGTTTTCATTCTAATCCTTTCCTTGTTTGTGATGATTCTTTGCTCAAGGAATTTGAAGATCTTCAAAAGGATGAATGCAAAACTTTGTTTGAAAGTGATGTCTCTCTTGTGAAAGAAATTGAAGAGGAGTCCTCAAAGGGGGAGTGCAAAACTCTAATTCCTTCTCCTAAATTAGATTGTGAATTTAATTCTTCTTGGAAATTTGATTGTGCACCTTACCATAATTCTTTTGTTTTGATGCCTAGAGAAGAATTGTACATCAAGGATCCATGGGCAAGACAATTTGGAGAAGAAGTGGAGACATATGAGGACCAATGCAACCATAGAGAGAAGAAAATTTTGACTTACACCATCTCTAAACCTTGTGATTTAATTGATGTGTACCATGTGTTAACCCAAAATGTTTGTGAATTGAATGTTGCTTTCGGTATGCATGATATTGTTTTAGGTGATGGTGCCAAATTCTTGAAATTTGATATTAATGCACATCATTTGGACTTGTATGATCATGTTGAGTCTTCCTCTATGTGTGTTGTTGTTTATGGAAAAATTGAAAATGATGATTTCTATTGGCATAAAGAGCATAGGTTTAAAGATGCTACATTTTGTGTGCCTAAATGTTCATTTCATGATTCATTAATTGGAGCAACTCATAGTGAGAGTTTAGTAATGTATGGTACACTCAAGTTCTTGATAGATGGATTGTGCATAAAATGGATAAATCTAAATTTTCCATTCTTGGTTTGAAAATGTCATTGTTTGCTCATAATTTTCATTGGATTGACTTGTCTTTGAAATTTGTGATTAAGCATTTCATTTTAGTGTTAATTGATGGTTTCTTTAGGCTTGTATTTGATCCGGGAGGATTGATATATAAGCACATAGATAATAAGAGATTTTCCTTTTTAAGGAATCCAAGTCTCAATAGAAATAGTATTTTCTTTTTTAATATTGTCTCAAAACTAAAGCATGTTGTTCTGTGTTGTTTTTATGATGTAGGTACCTTGGCTCTAAATTCGAGGTCGAATTTCCTTCAAGATAGAGGACTAGAATGGTACATGAAGAACTTAAAGTGGAGTCAAATCTTAGAATAGAAGTTTATGTAATTTGGATCTAAATTGGGCTTTTGTTGAGCTTTTTATGTTTTTAATGATGTTTATTTTTAATTTGGGCCGTTTTAGTTGTTTGGGCTTTTAGTAATGGGCCTTGGTAAGCCTTTTAGGTTCATATTATAAATAGGCCAAATGTTAACTTTGTAAGGAGTTTTGACTCTCATTTGGAATGAAGCTTTGATGCTTTTGTGAGAGGAAACTCTCTAGGTTCTTAGGAACTACCCTTGATTCTTATCTTTGAATTTCCATATTCAAAGTGGCGAATCCTCCTCAACTTATCAATCCCTAGGGATTGTGGCGTTGTTCTTCTAATTTCTTGTCTTTCCGTTTTATATTTTCTTCACCTTTTGATTTTTCGTAATTTCCATTGATGCTGAATTTGAGATCCGGAAAGGGGTTTTCATCATACCCTCCTAGCTAAATGGAGGTGGGAACTTTTTCATGATACAGACTCTTTGTGGTGTAAGGTTTTAGAGTCCAAATATAGAGGGTGGAAAGGACTTCTTGATGTGGAAAATAACAATAGCACTTCATCTATATGGTGGAAGGATTTGTGTAAGGTGTGTGGTGGTCAAAGTGAAAATAAATGGTTTGAGAAAATGTTTGAGTGGAAGGTAGGGGATGGAAGGAAAACGAGGTTTTGGCTTGATAATTAGGTTGGGGATCAACCTTTGGCAATCAAATACCCTAGATTATTTCTCAACTCTCACAAAAGAGAAGATGTCATTAGAAATTTGGGTTATTGGGATGGCATGGTTTGGAGATGGGACTTTGATTGGAGGAGGGAATGGTTTGAATGGGAAATGGCTAGTGTTAATGGGTTCCAGGAGTTTCTTGATGGCATTAATATACAAAAAGAAGCATGGGATAATTAGATTTGGTTGGAAGATCACTCAGGTGTGTATTCGGTTAGATCGACGTATGGTGCTTTGTCTTCACTGCTGGGTGGAAACCAAAGGGAGAAATTTTTTTATCACATTTGGGGGCTTAAAATACCACCGAAAATTATTTTTTTTCTTGTAGAGAGTTATGAGAAACAGATTGCCAACAACAGATAATATGAGGAGGAGGAATATTGCCTTGCAAAATTGGGATTTTCTCTGTCCGCTTTGTATTTGGATGGATGAAACTTTGAGTCATATTTTGTTCTCCTGTAAAGTCACAGATGGCATCTGGAAGCATTTTATGGCCTGTATGAATCTTTTTACTGCTTTACCATACATACCAAAGATGAGCTTTTGGCAACATGTTACACCATTCTATAAGGCAAGTGCAAATGTAAGATGGAGGTACCTGTGGTGTGTGTAACGACCCAACTTCGTTACAAGTATGTTATACTAAACTCTCTATTTAATTATTATCATGGGAAAGAACTTATAAATTTTTCACATTTAAAATACATACACAGGTACCTATGTAAAACGTTCATCATTACATCGTCCAAATGTAATATACCGATGTACACCTTAAAATATAAGGATACATATAATATCAGAAGAAATATTCCCTTGTAGATAACCTTCACACTAATCTTAATATTTGTACAAAATCCTAAGTTGGTTTCCCCTTAGTATGTACATATATACTAGAACAAACTTAACAAAACAGGAGGATCGTCCAGTCTTTAGATCGTCCAATCCAAAGGAATAAAGGGATCGTCCAATCTTCAACCTTGACTATCATGGAAGCCTGCGCCATCACTATTACCTGCTCCCGTGTCAATACACGATCATTGCAGTAATACAATACAAACACAAATTGCAAGGGTAAGCTTACTTATATATAAAAATATGATATAGTATACACAATTTCAATCACATCATTCACAACAAACATTTCAGTTCATTTCAGGTATCATTCCACACATCAATATCATCATGCAACATTATGCTGACTCGACTCCATGGAGATTTCAACAACTTTCGGGCGGTCCCCATAGGCCCCATCCCCTACCATTAGTCTCGCCTTAGACCATTCAGGGAGTCCCTTGAGCCACCATGTGGAGGAAGTGTGAATTTAATCCGATATAGACAAGTGTTGGTATTGGCTTACCTCTGTCAGGTTTGCAAAACCTTCCATCTTTAGGAATTCGCCCACTTGTCTATTCTATATGCCCGCCATTGGCCACCACGAAATCCTCCAGCACTAGGTTGAGAGCCCACCTAGCACCCTCAACTTACGTGCCTACCCTTATGCAATATCATGCACAACTCAACCACTCTGATTGCCACACGCTCTCTCTATGTTATAAATTCACCATTTTTCTCAATTCAAGCTTATGAACCCATCCCGCAGTCCAATAAGCACAAGTAAAGCATTCTCATTACTTGACTCCTTACTCACAACTCAACATCAACGTTAACCAAAAGTGTGAATTTCCTAACATAGCTCTAGAATCAAAATAGTGGCATATCAAACATCCTCGTTCGTAATAAGACTAGGTTCTGATTCTCTGTTAAACACACCCTCAAAATTTCACAACCACCATCGTTGGACGTCAGACTTTACTGCACATAAGGCACCATTGGACGCGGTTCATTATACACTGAATCATTGGATGCTGGTCACTAGACGCTGGGTTATTGAACGCTGGTTTTACTACACTCTAGTATTCACTGGACGTTGGTTTTTTAGTCGTAGTATAGATAGGTGGACGATGGTTTTCTTTGGACGAGTGGTTTTCTACAGAGTCCAGAACCTTTCAAAACCCATTACGAACATATGATTCAAAGATTTTGAAACCATTTTCCAATACTTACAATATCTTTCCACATCACAACACATATTATCACAACAAACTCAGATCAGATCATCAAAACATCAAGAGAACAAAAATCATCACATCATCATAACAGATCATGAAAGCATCCAAATAAAAACAGAATTCCAAATATATCACCACCAAATCAGTCAAACAAGTTTAAAGCTTCCCTTACCTACAGTTCTTGATTCAAATCGTGAAGAAGAAAAGCTAGAGAGGATAACTTTGAGATTCTCAAGTGATCTGCCCCCAAGTTTTGCTACAGAGTCGACTAAGAGATACCGACTTAAACTCAACCAAGAACTCTCTAGGAAAGAAGAAATAAATCTTCAAGTTCAGGTAGAAAAAAATAGTTTTCTCTCACTTACGGTAAGGATACTTATATAAAAAGAAAGGTAAGAATGAAGAAGAATAGAAGAAACAGGAAGCTTTGCACGTTTAATAAGAAGATTTGCATGGAATTTTGCTATTTGTCCCCACCTTTTCTCTAAAGACACTCCCTTCTCTTATTATTTTCTTCTACAACTTACGGAACTTACGTAAAATCCTGAAAATCTCCCAACACACACTCTGAGCCTAACACCTTACTAAATTCCAAGATTAATACCACATCACATATCACAACATATAACTTAAGTTAATTATCATATTATTTCAACATAATTTAATTTTCTCTTGTATTATCAATCAAACACTTGAAAGAAATCACGACATTACAATTCCCCCCAACAAGAAAAATTTTCGTCCTCGAAAATTCGCTTACCTGAGAAGAGATAAGGATATTGTTCACGCATTTTATCTTCAAGTTCCCACGTAGCATCACCCGTAGTATCACTCCATATAACTTTAACCAAACTAATAGCTTTGCCCCTAAGTTGTTTAGTTTCTTGATACTCAATCCTGACTGGACGAGTCTCAAGCGTCCAGTCCTCTCGTACTTGTATCACATCCGGCTCAATGATATGAGTAGGATCAGAAACATATTTCCTCAATTGAGACACATGTAAAACATTGTGCAAATTGGCTAGAGTAGGTGGTAAAGCCATTTCATAAGCCACTGGACCTATGCGTCTAAGGATTTGATAGGGTCCAATGAACTTAGGTGTAAGCTTCTTCGACTTAATTGATCGTCCAATACCCGTAGTTGGCGTAACCTTTAGAAACACATGATCGCCGGCTTCAAACTCAAGTGGCCTTCTACGTTTGTCCGCATAAGATTTCTGTCTACTTTGTGAGGCCTTCATTCTTTCTTGAATTAACTTAATCTTTTCTGTAGTCTGTTGTAACATCTCTGGCCCTACTACCATATTCGTTCCATCTTGGTACCAACAAAGAGGTGTTCTACACCTTCTACCATACAAAGCCTTAAATGGTGCCATACCAATACTAGCATGAAAACTGTTGTTGTAGGTAAATTCTACCAAAGGTAAAACTTCATCCCAACTTCCAAGATGATCCAAAACACATGCCCGCAACAGATCTTCTAGTGATTGGATCGTTCTCTCAGATTGTCCATCAGTCTGTGGGTGATAAGAAGAACTAAATCTCAACTTAGTTCCTAAGGCTTTTTGCAAACTTTGCCAAAATCTTGAAGTAAATCTTGGGTCTCTGTCAGAAATGATACTAGATGGCACTCCATGCAATCTTACTATCTCTCTGATATACAATTGAGTGAACTTCTCCAAAGAATACTTCAGGTTAACAGGTAAGAAATGAGCACACTTTGTTAATCTGTCAACTATCACCCATATGGCATCACCACCTTTAGTTGTCCTAGGCAAACTGGATACAAAATCCATGGTAATACTGTCCCATTTCCACTCTGGAATCTCCATTGCTTGTAACAAACCACCGGGCCTCTGATGTTCTACTTTAGCCTTCTGACAAGTTAAACATGCTACCACATATTGTACTACATCTCTCTTCATACCGGACCACCAAAATATCTTCCTCAAATCTTGATACATCTTAGTCATACCGGGATGTAGACTAAGTTTACTTTTATGACCTTCGTCCAATATGAGTCTTCTTAACTCAATGTCTTGTGGTACACACATTCTACCTTTAAATCTCAGAATTCCATCATCACCCAAACTAAAGTCTATTCCTTTATCCGTACCCAACAACTCCATTGTTCTACTCAAGCTAGGATCCAATAACTGTTTCTCCTTAATCATTCCTAGAAAATGATTAGTCACAGTTAGCATACCACAACTAAGGTGATCGTAGGTCACTTCAACATACAAGTTCAAATCTCTAAACTTCTCCACCAATTCTAACTCTTTTACCATCAAAGTGGACATCTGGACGGTCCTTCTACTAAGGGCATCAGCTACCACGTTAGCTTTACCCGGATGGTACATCAATTGAAAATCATAATCCTTCAAAAACTCCATCCATCGCCTTTGTCTCATATTGAGCTCCTTTTGATCAAACAAGTATTTTAAACTCTTGTGATCACTAAATACATCGAATTTAGCTCCATAAAGATAATGTCTCTATATTTTCAAGGCAAACACCACTGCTGCTAACTCCAAATCATGAGTGGGATAGTTCCTCTCATGAGTCTTCAATTGTCTTGAGGCATAAGCCACAACTTTCCTTCCTTGCATCAACACACAACCCAAACCTTGATGAGATGCATCACAGTAAACTTCAAAAGGTTCACTAGTATCAGGTATCACAAGGACAGGAGAAGAAGTCAACCTTTGCTTCAATTCAAGAAAACTCTGTTCACAAGCTTCAGTCCATGCAAATGGTTGGTCCTTGCGAGTAAGTTGGGTCAATGGTGTTACTATCTTAGAGAATCCTTCTATGAATCTCCGATAGTATCCAGCTAATCCAACAAAACTTCTAATCTCTGTGGCTGTCTTTGGACGTTCCCATTGCAAAACTGCTTCTACTTTTGAAGGATCCACTGCAATCCCTTCAGCTGAGATTACATGACCCAAGAACTTAACTTCTTCTAGCCAAAACTCACACTTGGAGAGTCTTGCATACAATTGCTTTTCTCTCAAAATCTTCAATACAACTCTTAAATGGTCTTCATGCTCTTCACGAGTACGGGAATAGATAAGAATGTCGTCGATGAACACCACAACAAACTTATCCAAGAATGGACGAAAGATCCTATTCATGTAATCCATGAATATAGCAAGAGCATTCGTCACTCCAAAAGGCATGACCACATATTCATAATGTCCATACCGAGTCCGAAAAGCTGTTTTCGGTATATCCTCATCTTTCACTCTTATCTGATGATACCCTGACTTCAAATCAATTTTTGAGAAAATCTTTGCTCCACGCAACTGGTCCATCAAATCATCTATCCTTGGCAAAGGATATTTATTCTTGATAGTGAGCTTATTCAATTGACGATAGTCAACACATAGCCTAGAACCACCATCTTTCTTCTTGACCAGTAACACAGGTGCTCCCCAAGGAGAAACACTAGGTCTGATCATTTCCTTCTCCAACAAACCTTCAATTTGTTTCTTCAGTTCAGCTAATTCAGCGGGTGCCATCCTATAAGGAGTTATTGACACTGGTCCCACACCTGGAACTAGTTCAATAGCAAACTCAACTTCTCTTTGTGGAGGCAAGCCAGGTATTTCTTCAGGAAAGACCTCAGGAAAATTTCTAACAATTGCTATAGAATTCAAGTCAAGATCACTCTCGACTTTCAAGAAAGAAAAGACCACAAAACACGAAGCTCCTTCCTTCAAAGAAACTTGTGCTTGCTTTGCAGAAATAAATTCAAGATCTTCATGATCAGGGAATATAAGAGTCTTTTGAGCACAATCTATAAGAACACGATTGGAGGATAACCAATCCATTCCTAAGATTATGTCCAAATCCCTCAAAGGAAGGCAAATCAAGTTAACCTTGTACTTGCGTCCATTGATTAAAACAGGACACCCCACACATACTAAAGAAGTCACCACAGGGGTGGCTGTAGGAGTAGAGACATGCAAATCAAACAACAAAGGGCACGTAGACAATTTCAATCTTTTCACACAATCATAAGAAATGAAGGAATGTGTAGCTCCAGAATCAAACAAAACAGATAAGGAGTTACCGTCCACTTCACACACACCTTGCACAAGATCATCAGATTTGGACGCTTCCGCTCCATTCATAGCAAATACTCTTCCAGCTACCTTAGGCTTCTCAACCTTGGGTGCATTTCTTGCTGGTACAGGTCTATCATTAATTTGGCAATCTCTTGCTATATGCCCGGGCTTCTGACATTTGAAACAGATTATCTCCTTATAAGTACATTGAGTGCTGTAATGTGGACCACCACACCTAAAGCATCTAATGCTTTGAGCTCCTGATTGAGCTACAACTACACTTCCCCGAGGCTGTTGGGGTCTAAAATAGGGTTTCTTTTGAAAATTTCCCTTTCTACTGCCTGAGGGTCCATCACCATGAGTCCTTATTACTCTACTACCACCCTCTAGGCGTTCCACAGTCTTCGCCTTCTCTACTAATGCAGGAAACTCCCTAATAGCCATAGGGACAATCATCCGTTTCACCTCTTGCTTCAAGCCTTCTTCGAATTTTCTACACCTCCAAGCTTCAGTAGTAGTTTGAGAATAAAAACGAGCTAAATGTTCAAACTTAGTCGCATATTCATGAACTGTTAGGTTGCCTTGCTCTAACTTCATGAATTCTGCCTCTTTAGCATATCTAGCACTATCTGGAAAATACCTCTCCAGAAAGCGCTCCCTGAAGTTTCCCCAAGTAAGGGGTTCTCCACGTGCTTCCATCATTTGTAGAGTTCCATGCCACCAGAACTCTGCTTCATCAGTTAACATATATGTGGCATAAGTAACCTTTCTATCTTCAGGTCATGCCATTGCCCTAAAGATCTTTTCTAAAACTCTTATCCAGTTATCAGCTACATCTGGATCAGAGTTTCCTCTAAATGGTGGTGGATCATTCTTCCTAAATTCGGCCAATCCTTGATATTCAGGTGGGATTACTGTTCGAGCTGCTTGTGCAGCAACCTGAGTGGCCTCTAACTGTGCCAAGGCTGCTTGATGCTGATGAGCCATAGTAGCACTCTGTTGTTGCATCGCAGCTGCCATTACTTCCATAGCATGGGCCATCTGGGCCATATCAGAGGGAGGAGGAGGAACAGGAGGTCTAGGTGGTCTCACCATCCTAACAGAAGACCAAACCAAGTTAGAGAATAACATTGGTTAAAGCCATCTACTCATCATGTCAATCACACACAGCAAAACATAATAGACCTATCCCCATAGGTTCGTCCAAAAGATGCTATCAGGAAATTTCAAGAAAAAAAAAACTATCTTTGATCTCGGTTTTCGCCTGCCATAATATCCTATTCGTCGCTCAAAATATTGAGATGGCCAGTCTCAGCATTTCACGACAGTGCAACTAGGATTTATGGTATAACGAACATCCAAAACATTCAACATCCTCAAATAACTTCACAACAACCACATAAGAAACATAGAAGACACATAACGCACAGTCCGATTTGAATCGAACTGCTCTGATACCACTATTGTAACGACCCAACTTCGTTACAAGTATGTTATACTAAACTCTCTATTTAATTATTATCATGGGAAAGAACTTATAAATTTTTCACATTTAAAATACATACACAGGTACCTATGTAAAACGTTCATCATTACATCGTCCAAATGTAATATACCGATGTACACCTTAAAATATAAGGATACATATAATATCAGAAGAAATATTCCCTTGTAGATAACCTTCACACTAATCTTAATATTTGTACAAAATCCTAAGTTGGTTTCCCCTTAGTATGTACATATATACTAGAACAAACTTAACAAAACAGGAGGATCGTCCAGTCTTTAGATCGTCCAATCCAAAGGAATAAAGGGATCGTCCAATCTTCAACCTTGACTATCATGGAAGCCTGCGCCATCACTATTACCTGCTCCCGTGTCAATACACGATCATTGCAGTAATACAATACAAACACAAATTGCAAGGGTAAGCTTACTTATATATAAAAATATGATATAGTATACACAATTTCAATCACATCATTCACAACAAACATTTCAGTTCATTTCAGGTATCATTCCACACATCAATATCATCATGCAACATTATGCTGACTCGACTCCATGGAGATTTCAACAACTTTCGGGCGGTCCCCATAGGCCCCATCCCCTACCATTAGTCTCGCCTTAGACCATTCAGGGAGTCCCTTGAGCCACCATGTGGAGGAAGTGTGAATTTAATCCGATATAGACAAGTGTTGGTATTGGCTTACCTCTGTCAGGTTTGCAAAACCTTCCATTTTTAGGAATTCGCCCACTTGTCTATTCTATATGCCCGCCATTGGCCACCACGAAATCCTCCAGCACTAGGTTGAGAGCCCACCTAGCACCCTCAACTTACGTGCCTACCCTTATGCAATATCATGCACAACTCAACCACTCTGATTGCCACACGCTCTCTCTATGTTATAAATTCACCATTTTTCTCAATTCAAGCTTATGAACCCATCCCGCAGTCCAATAAGCACAAGTAAAGCATTCTCATTACTTGACTCCTTACTCACAACTCAACATCAACGTTAACCAAAAGTGTGAATTTCCTAACATAGCTCTAGAACCAAAATAGTGGCATATCAAACATCCTCGTTCGTAATAAGACTAGGTTCTGATTCTCTGTTAAACACACCCTCAAAATTTCACAACCACCATCGTTGGACGTCAGACTTTACTGCACATAAGGCACCACTGGACGCGGTTCATTATACACTGAATCATTGGACGCTGGTCACTAGACGCTGGGTTATTGAACGCTGGTTTTACTACACTCTAGTATTCACTGGACGTTGGTTTTTTAGTCGTAGTATAGATAGATGGACGATGGTTTTCTTTGGACGAGTGGTTTTCTACAGAGTCCAGAACCTTTCAAAACCCATTACGAACATATGATTCAAAGATTTTGAAACCATTTTCCAATACTTACAATATCTTTCCACATCACAACACATATTATCACAACAAACTCAGTTCAGATCATCAAAACATCAAGAGAACAAAAATCATCACATCATCATAACAGATCATGAAAGCATCCAAATAAAAACAGAATTCCAAATATATCACCACCAAATCAGTCAAACAAGTTTAAAGCTTCCCTTACCTACAGTTCTTGATTCAAATCGTGAAGAAGAAAAGCTAGAGAGGATAACTTTGAGATTCTCAAGTGATCTGCCCCCAAGTTTTGCTACAGAGTCGACTAAGAGATACCGACTTAAACTCAACCAAGAACTCTCTAGGAAAGAAGAAATAAATCTTCAAGTTCAGGTAGAAAAAAATAGTTTTCTCTCACTTACGGTAAGGATACTTATATAAAAAGAAAGGTAAGAATGAAGAAGAATAGAAGAAACAGGAAGCTTTGCACGTTTAATAAGAAGATTTGCATGGAATTTTGCTATTTGTCCCCACCTTTTCTCTAAAGACACTCCCTTCTCTTATTATTTTCTTCTACAACTTACGGAACTTACGTAAAATCCTGAAAATCTCCCAACACACACTCTGAGCCTAACACCTTACTAAATTCCAAGATTAATACCACATCACATATCACAACATATAACTTAAGTTAATTATCATATTATTTCAACATAATTTAATTTTCTCTTGTATTATCAATCAAACACTTGAAAGAAATCACGACATTACAGTGTGCAGTATTGTGGGTTTCTTGGAATAACAGAAATCAAATCATTTTCCAGGCAAAGACGTTCAACACAGAAGATGTGATTCATAATGTCCTCTTCCAGGCTTGGTCATGGTTAAAACTATATGATTCCTCTTTTTGTTATTCGTTCAACTAGTGGATGTCGAATCTGATGCCATGCATTGTTGGTTGACGTATTTTTGTGTTGGGAGGGGTTTTGATGTATTATTGGCTTTGGGGTTCGGTGGGGTCTGTGGTCGAAGAGAAGAATTGTGGTGGGTTTAATGGTTGGTGGCGATTGGTGCATGCTCAGGATTTTGAAGCCAAGGCTTGGTCATCACATGAACGACGAATCCCAAGGTTTTTTTGGGGGAGTGGAGTGTTAATTGATTCATATGTTGATTTATTGCTTTTAGTCTCCTATTTGAGAATAATTAATTACGGTCTCTATTGGTGGGTTATGTGGTTGTAACGTTGGGGTATATGTAGGGATGATTATTTAATATTTTTCATGACTTTTGTGCTAAATATGGTTTAACCATTTCAGGTTTTGATTAGGGGACAAAACACATTGCTAGGGATGGCAAAACGGGCCCGCCCGCCCCGACCCGCCCTGCCCTTGACCTGCCAAAAACGGGTTGGTCCGACTTGCCCCGCATAAGGAAAGTGGGTTGAAAATCCAACCCCGTCCCATTTATGGCGGGTTGACGGGTTGGCCTGCCAACCTGCCAAAAGACAAAAAAAATGAAAAAAAAAATATAATAAATATACTTCAATTAATTTTATCTTTTATAAATATTAAATAATAAATATTTATTAAAAAATTAAATGTATTATCTTAAATTTTGAATAATAATTTATTTAGACAAAAAATATATTAAAAAATATTAATAATATATATATATATATATAATATAAAAAAATATTAAATTTATTATTTTTTTTTATAAAAAATGGGTTGGCGGGTTGACCCGCCCTCAATTCATTTTTTGGCGGGCTAAAACGGGACGAGTCAAAAACGGGTTGGCGGGTTGAAAACCTCAACCCGACCCACCAAATAAAGGGCCAAAACGGGTTGGCCTGACGGGTCCAACCCGTTTTGCCACCCCTACACATTGCAGTACGTTCTGGCTTTGTAATTCCTGGGTATATCTTATACCCCTTTTTATATATAAATATAATTGTTTTTTTTATGATAATTTTTTTTTATAAAATATTGAATAAAATTAAATGTATTTAATATCTAGAAAGAATTAAAAAATCATTTAATATATTTTATTTAATAAGTGAAAAAATTAATGAAAGATATCGTAACAAGATTGAAAATACTTATTTTTTTTATGTGTAACCTTGCCGATACACCTCTTACGTGATAGATAGAAGAAACACTTGATGCTCAACTCCACAAAGAGGTTTCTATTTAAATGCAATATTCCTCACCACGTTATCGAAACGTGCAGTGTATTGCTATAATTGAAACCAAGCGTGTGGATCACATGCATCTAAGATTTAAACCATAAAAAAAAAATTGTTAATAAATTTTATAAAAAAAATAGTAATGAGTATTCTTAAGACATTAATTAAAAAACAAAAACATTTATTAAATGAAAAGATTAAAATTATTTAATATTTAAATTATTCAATAACACCTTCATTAATAAAATTCAAATCATAAATAAATGATGGCAGGATTTTATTTCTTTAAATAAATTTACTCATTTTAATTTAGATTAATCACAATTTAAAACATTTTTTAAATATCCAGTGTCGTAAATTAAAAAAAAATTAAATAAATATAAAAATGTCATACATCAATGCATGATCAATCACGCAAGTAACTGCATCCTCGTATTAGTACTACTTAATATCTTCAAGCACCACATAGGATCCATTTGCAATGTATTCATATGTTTGGTTGAAGTCTCGTAAGTCGTAACGTAAGCAACTGCTTGCAATTTAGGAATGGGACCATGCTAGTGTCGGTAGGGCATTCTAATATCCATTCTACGTTAAAAAAAAAATTGTAGTAAAACTCAGGCGGGTTCTAGCATGCCACAGTTGCAAATGTCACGCATGGTCCCATAAAATTTGTTGAGCATCACATATACAATAACATATTGAAAGGTCATGATGTTAAGGGTGTAGTATGTAGAAAAACTGAAAAAGTATAGAAAATATTCTCTTTTAAAGCTAGGTAATGGGTTCGATCCACTTATAGTTTTAGTTTTTTTTTTTTTTTAAGTTCATTTATTTTTTATTAAAAAATTATAAGGGAAACCATCTAAGATTCCAGCCCCTGACCCAGAAATTACTTATGATTCTAACACAAAGCCGCTATCAAATTAATTTTTATTAAAACAATTACGCATATTAGTATAAGCCTAATTGCATTTTAAATACCTTTTTAATCCATTTTTCCTCTTAAATTTTTTGATACATTATTATATCCATTTTTTATCCATTATTATATAAATATTGCAATTAAATATAATTATAAATTATTTCATAATTTTTTTAAAATCTTTAAAAATTTCTAGTAAAATAATTTATAATCAACTTAATGAATTTTTAAATTTTTAAAATATTTTTTTTAGAGAAAAAAGGTTATGCACTAACATTATAAAATAGTTTTACATTGTCATCCAATCACAACCCACAATTTATGGTAAGTTTGTTGACTTTTACAAAAATTATCTTAAAAGTTACGCAAATGGTGATTTGTGATTGGATGACAGTGTAAAACTACTTTACACTTTCAGTGCATCACCATTAGACTCTTTTTTTAACATATATGTTGTTTTGATTTAATTTATATTATTGAAAATAAATTCTTATAATTTACCTAATCTCTAATTAAAATGTATTTGAGGATATCAGTTGTTATTCTTATCTTCCCTATTCCTATGCATACGAATAGAGATGACAAAGCGTACCCGGACCCTATTAGTACTCGCAAAAATATGCACAAGCGGATCGAGTAAATACCTGCTTATTGGGGTTGGGGACGGGTATTTACCCGCAATTTTTGGCTGGGATGGGCGCGGGTACGGGTACTATAGTATCCACCCCACCTCGCCCCGCACCTACCATATATATTAATTAATATAATTAAAATATCTTAAGTAAATGATTATTATATATATATATCTATATATTCTATTAAAAATATTTTTATATTTTTCATAAACTATAATTATCTTTATAATGTTGTTTATTTATGTCTTGAGTTTGGATCAATTTTATGACCAGTACAAAATATAAAGGAGGAAGAAAATAAGGGGGGAGCTGTCAAACATATATATATATATATATATATATATATATATATATATATATATATATATATATATATATATATATATATATATAATTCTTTTAATATCAATAAATCTTTTAACAAATTATGTATATTATAAAGTATCTGTCAATGATATTATAATTTTTTCTACAAATTTTAATATCAATAACAATTAATTTTGAATATCTTGTAATTAAGTATATTATTCTAAAAAGTAAAATTAAGTTTTAAATTACTTTAATATTAACTTTAAAAAGTAAATTGAAATAAGGATTTGAAATTAATGATGAAAGAGATCTTCAGAGTTAAAAAATAGTTATAAAAATTAATAAAAGAAATATTTGAAAAAAATATATAGCATTAGATAAAGAAGTAAACACAGGTTGTTACAGAAATATTGGAGAAAGAAGTGAGTGTGAGTAGTTACAGAAATTTTAGAAAAAGTTGCAAATATAGATGCATGTTAGGAGAGTAAAGTACATCACTTCATGAGAGAATAGTATTCAAATGAGAGTGAGTGTGAGGAAGAGTGGATGAATGTGAGGAAGAGTGGATAAATGGGAGCACACATAGAACGTTTATATATGTAAGGAGATATTTTTTTGATTGATTTATTAACTTCATACATAAATAAAGTGCGGGTAGCGGGTGCATGTATGGATATATAGGTACTTAGCGGGTACAGAGATGAGGATTAAAGTTGCTACCCCGCGCGGGTATGGTGCCAGTTACGGGTATTTTTTTCAAACGCGGATATGGGGACGGGTGCTATAGGACCCTACCCAGACCCTACCCATTGCCATCCCTACATATGAATATGAGATTGTTTATAAAATAATTTAAGGGAATCTAACTCAGTTGGTTAAGCATTGTGCATGAATTGTTGTAAATGCTTTGGTACTGGAGCTTGATTCCTCCCTTTGAATAAAAAAACTTTGATTAATAATATCATAGTTGTTAAAAAAATAAAATGGGGTTTGATAATTTATATTAAATTAAATATTCAATAAAAAATTGTCTAAAACCTTAGACTTTTTTGTACCCCGACTTTGTACTTAAGGAATATGTCAACAGTGAGTATAGGTATATAGGTACCTAGCAGGTACGAGAATGCGATTAAAATTGTTCGAGACAAAGTTAAAGATACTCTTACTGAGATAGAGTTGAAGATACTCTTAACTCGACCCCGAAAAAATAACTTGACCTTTGCCTTGGCTAGAGTATTTTGACTTCGACCGAAGCCGGAGTATCTTTACATCTACCTCTACCAATAACACACCAATAAGATTATTATACCTATACTCACGAGTAGTAATTTTAATCCCCATCCTTCTACCTACTGGGTATCCATATACTTGTATCCACTGTTGACATGTTCCTTAAGTGCAAAGTTGTGGTACAACAATTTCTAAGGTTTTAGATAATTTTTTTTATTGAATATTTAATTTAATATAAATTATTACATCTCATTTTTTTAACAACTATTATTAATCAAAGTTTTTTTTTATTCAAAGGGAGGAATTAAACTCTGGTACCAAGACATTTTTACAACAACTTATACATAATGTTCAACCCAGTGCCGACCTTGGGGGTAGTTTGGATGTCCAATCGCCTAAGACCCATAGGTGCAAGGGGCCCCAGAAAAATTGAGACAACTCTAATATGAAGAGGAAAAAAAATCATTCTTTTGGCAACAACTTCATTTTTTTGTATTTTCAAAACTCATTCAATTGCCAAATTTTAACTTATTCCCAAAAATTTAGTTATTTCAATCAAATTTATTATATCATAATACAAACATTCCAAATAATATATATTATCATAATGTTTTTAATTCAAATAAATTCTTATGCTAATAATCTTTTATACTAAATCTCATAACAACTTAATATTTTTAAATTACATTATCATATTAAAATTTTAGGATATTACACATAGGAATAGGAAAGATAAACATAACTATTGATATCCTCAAATGCATTTTAATAAGAGATTAGGTAAATTATAAGAATCTATTTTAATAATATAAATTAAATTAAAACAACTTGTATATTAAAAAAATATTTTTAAAATTTTCATTAAGTTGATTAAAAATTATTTTACTAGAAATTTGTAAATATTTTTAAAAAATTACCAAATAATTTATAATTATATTTAATTGCAATATTTAATAATAATGGATCAAAAAATGGATATAGTAATGTATCAAAAAATTTAAGTGGAAAATGGACAAAAAAAGTATTTAAAATGCAATTTAGCTTAAAATAATATACGTAATTGTTTTAATAGAACGTAAATTCGGTAATGGCTTTGTGGTAGACTCGTTTGTAAGTAATCTCTGTGTCGCGGTTCGAATGTTAGATGGTTGCCTTTTAATTTTTTAACAAAAAATAAATGAACTTAAAAAATGAAAAACTAAAACCACTATTGAGTGGATGGAAGTGTCGAACCCATCACCCAGCTTTAAAAGAAAAATTTTTCTATACTTTTTCTACATACTACACCCTCAACATCTTGATCGTTCACTATTTTACTTTATATTTGATGCTCAAAAAACACTGTGATACCGTGCATAACATTCACAGCTTTGACACGCTAGAATAACTTGATCTATTTAAAACAAAAAAAAAAACCCAAACTTATAATTTAAAACAAATAGTTAAGTATAAATCATGACCTATAGGTTCTTAGAAAAGCTTATGAAGTCTTACAAGTTAGCTTATTTATAAATAATATTATTTTTAATAAAAACATTAATATGTAATATATAATATTTTATCATTATTTTAATGAAATATTAATGTAATATGTAATAAAATATTAATATGTAAATAGACAATATTACGTTTAGATAATATTCTAATGCAATATACTTTGTTATATTGATCCACTTAAAGATAAATTTGTTTTTGACTTATTTAAAGGCCTTAATATGAAATAGATCTTTAAACAAACTAACAAGTTAAGCTAAACTTATATGGATAAGGTCAAATCTATAAAAAAAAAGCTTATAGTAAGTAAGAGGCAAGCTTGGGTTATGTGATTATAAAATATGACATGTAAGATTTAGGCAAGGCCCAACTTGCTCTTAGTTTATTTTCACCCTTAATTATGGTACAACCATAAAAATGAAAATGTTACACAGCTATGGAGATGAGAATAAATAAGGTGCTAAGATTTTGAATTTAAACATATGGATGTTAAGTAACTAAAATAAGATTTATGAATTCTGACCATAAAGTTATAGGGATGTAAATATAATATTAGTTTTACATTTTTAAATTAATATATTAAATAAGTGTGAGTATAAAGCAAGTTGGATAGTAAAATACTTTTATTCACAATTATTTTAGGCTATGTTTGACAAAAGTAGTCGAAAACTATCAAATTAGTTTATTGAAGTATAAGTATTTCGTATAATTATTTGTTGAAGTAGCTAATAAATATGAAATGATAAAAATGGATATGTTTATATAATTTTAATATAGTTTAATTTTATTTTATTGATAAAAATATATTTGAGATATTTATAATTTTAGTTTTTTAATTATTTTTAAACTCTTGTATTTTTTTATTTATAGGTCAATTATTTAAATTACATTTTCCAGTTTCAATTATTATATTCTTTTTTATGTTGTGTATTCTACAACTTATCTTAAATATTAAAAAAAAAGTTACTTTCTCTCCTACATTGTCCCTAAAATAAAATAAAATAAAGTTATATATATAATTTTTCAAACATTAGGAATCATGTTAAGTCATTTTTTAAATATTAAAAAATGTTTCAAATTGATCATTCAATATAAAGAAATATATTAACTTAGGAATTAAGTTAATAAATGTTCAATTTTCAAGAGATTAATTATATAATTTTATTATTTTAGAGATCATTTAAGAGAAAAATAATAATAATAATGAGGGACTTATCCCATGAGAATGGAAAACGTACACCCTCACACACGAGGAGTGTGCACCATTGATTAGAAGAAAGAAATAGTAAACTAGAGAAAGGAGTCTCCACGTAAATATTTCTAGCACAGTGTTACTGTTACGGCAACAATTAATAAAGTCAAAAAGTCATAATTGATTTCTAGACCAAAGTGATGACAAGTGTTACCCTTTAATTATTATTAATATCTATGGATTTCTCCTTCCAAATCCAATGGATCCCATAATCCACAATTTCAAATTTTCAACCAACACTAGCATTACTGCTGTCAAAAAAAAAAAAAAAAAACCAACACTAGCATTACAAATTCCCATCAATTAAATTATTCCTATAATACTATTAATTTTATAACACTACTCAATATTAGTACTCTCTCTTTCCTAAAATGAGTATCGTATTTGAAAAAATAATTTGTCTCAAAATGAGTGTCACATTTGATTTTTCAATACAATATTAATTATTTTTTTTATTAATACCCCTAATAATGTCATTTTAGTTTTTCAATACAATGTTAATAATAAGATTAATTTTGTAAAATTATTTATCTTTTTTTTTCTATTTAATAACTTTTCTTGATTTATGTAAAAAAATTTAGGACGATACTTATTTTGAGACGGAGGGAGTACTATTTTTTTTTACATCAATCATTTTATTTGACACTCTCTTCTTCTTTTTTTTTTTCATTTTTACTACACATTTTTATTTTTATATAAAACTTATGTAAACACAATTTTTGAAACCTTAATTTTACGCAAAATAATCTAAAAAATCGAAACCATTTTTGTTGTTATATGCCACTGCAAGTGGAACCTGTACCATCACTCCACCAACCAGAATCAGTCCTATTTTTTCGAAAAAGAAAACGAAGAAAATAAAAATGAAAAGCACCAATCAATCATAGAGTTTGGAATTTGGATGATAAAAATTGGCCGAGTGAGAGAGAGAACAGAGGGAACCTGAGGCTAAGAAAAGAAAAGAAACCTCTTTCTTATCTTCGTGCCTGCACTTTTCAACATTTATCTAATTCATACACCTTTAACTACTACTACTACTAGCATTAAACATGATCAATTAAAATACTATACAATATATAATAATAATTATTGTTATTATTAATAATTTATTATTATACATCCAATCGAATGATAACAATAATAATAAATTAATAATAATAATTAGGAGTTGAAGAGAGAGACCGCTACGACACTGTGTGTTTCTACGCAACCTTTTTTCTCCAATGGCGTCTCTCTTCTAATGCCACCATACCCATCACCCCCTTCTTCGTCTCCGCTTCTCCTAACATGTGAGTGCTTCCCTTTTTCTCTTTCTAGAGATTCTCTGGTGCTACCCACATGATAAAAATTCGTTCTTTATTCTTAGATCCCCATGTTGTTGTTGTTGATGATGATGGTGGTGTTTTTTTTTTTTTTTTTTTTTTTTTTGGAAAATTAAGTTGTATTAGTTTGTTGCTGATTACTTGAAAACCCCATGTGATCTGTGTGTCCAATTGATTTTTCTTTCATGGGGATGTGTGTATCTGCATTGTAGTTGGAATTTGCTTGTTGATGATGTTGGCATATTGCAGTGTGGACATGCTTGCTGATTGTTGTTTTTGCATTACCAGAGTGATCCATGATTCAGGTTTTTGCTTGATGCTGATGGGGTTCGTTTTCACTGGTGGTGATCACTGAGGTGATGCTGTGAGAGCTATATGATTTGTTTTTCTTTATCTCGTGTGTTTGTGGAATTTGCTATTTGAAGAGAGGGGTTTATGAGTTTGACAAGTGGTGGATTTGTTCTTTTTGTGGTAAAGATATGATCTTGGGTGGAGTGGGAATTTAATTAGGAATTGAATTTCCTTTTTCCCCTCTGGGTAGGATGGATTTGCATAATAATGTGCAGCCTGAATTGGGCAAATTGGAACAAATTGTTTATCAATTTCTTCTTAAGTGCCTACACATTATTTTGGACTCAAGGGTACCTTTGTTACGCCCACATGATAGAAGTGGTGACTTGTCGATGGGTCCTCGCGTGAAGAGGAGTGACAAGTGGTTTAACTTGGCATTAGGTGATAGGCCTTCTGCTCTGGATAACTTGCACTTCTGGCACAGGAATTTGATGGATCCAATGACAATTGACATTATACTTGTTCATGAAGTGGCTGGTTCTTCTGTTGAGACGGTTATAGAGAGGTGGGTTGTTCAGTATGATTGTCCTCGCGTAGTGGCTCCTCAAACAGGTGACATTACTAGCTCTTACAAGAAGACATACCAGAAGTCGATTGTGCTTTTCCGTGCTCTTTATTCTCAAATGAGGCTTCTCCCGGCTTATAAGATATTTAGGCAGTTAAGCACATCTAGTCATAATTGTAATTTTGATATTATTTACAAAGTCTCTTCCTTTAGTGATCCATTCTCTCGGGCAGAAGGGGCAGTGATGGAAGAATATAATTTCACTCCTGTTGAGGCCCTTCCAGGCCGCCTTTGTATATCTGTGACCTACCGCACTGCGCTATCTGATTTCAACCTAGAGTGTTCAGCTTCATTGCCAACAAGAATAATTACTGATTATGTTGGAAGCCCCAATACTGACCCTTTGAGGTCTTTCCCTGTCTCGGATAAGGGTGTTCGTGCCACTTCCTTTCCACTAAGAGGGATAGCACCTCCATCTTCTGCGCCACTTGAACGTCCTCATAGCTGGACTTCTGGCTTCCATAAAGCAGCACCTTTTGTACAGAACCATCCTTATGTTGGCTCCCCGCCGGTGTATCGAGGTTCTCCCAAGCCATTTGATTTTCCATCCCCACCTACTGATAATTACGGTGTCAGATTGCCCAACTATCGAATGCAGAATCGGCAAAGATCTCCAAGTTATGATGAGTATCCACTCTCTCCTCCATTCTCATCCTCACCATCTCCATCGCCACCTACATACTTCTGTGGTGGCAATCCAATGCAAACTTGCATACGCTCCGAAACAGCCCCTGTAACTATACCTCATTCAGTAATGGGCAAAAGCTCTAGAAATCTTTCTCCTAATTTTTCAGATCCTAGTCGAAATTCTCTGCCCCCTTTATCCCCCAGAAGGAATGATGATGGTTCATCACAAGAGTCTCCATCTGGAATCAGGTCACTCAGGAAATTAGAAGCTTCAAGGACTGGTCAAAAGGTAACCTTGTTCCTTCATTTCTACTCTGCAGTTAAAATCAAATGTGTTTTATCTGTTTGATAAGCCTTGTATTTGCTTCATAGTTTGTCAGAGATAGCAAGGAAGATTCAGGGAGGTTCTCAGGATTGTTATCCTCAAGTGGCTCACCACGCATTGGATTTTCTAGAACCTCGAGTAGATTATCATTTCAGGATGAGTTGGATGATGGTGACTTTTCATGTCCTTTTGACGTTGATGATGTTGATACACCAGATGTTCAATCCAGGTACTTTGATAGAATTTATCATTCATAACTAAACTCATAGGCATCTTTAAGCATACAGTGAATTTGTAATTACCTTGATATGAACACTGTTTTACTTTTAGCGGAGCTCCTTCCTCAATGATAATTTCAGCAATGCCTCCTATAATGAATTTATAATTTTTAAAACCATTCCTGGTTGTTAAAGATTATAATGGATGTGTAACTTGTGCCACATTAGAAGTTAGTGTTATCTGCTTACATGTTCAGAATGGTAAAGAAAATCTGCATTTTCAGGAGATATTTTTGAACGCTGACAAGGTTCTAGACATATGTATTTGATGGCCAAAAACCCTATTGATATTCCATGGAATGCTAATGAATAAGGAAGACCAAAACATTATTTGATATTATGGATTTGTTTTGTGGAACTTTCTAGATATGTTTCCTAGTCATTATTTCTGAGATTCTGATAGGTTTTAATATTAAGATTTAATTAATTAATAGAAAAGTTCATATGTGGAGGTTTTTTAATCATCATGGATTTATTTTATATCTCTACATTCCAGTCAAAGTAATTGGGCATAAGGTAATTAAATTTTTTTAAGAATACTTCCTAGCATACTTTAATTCGAACAAGTGGTCTATCTTAGCCCTGTAAACTAAGAGGCCAAAACGACTTCATGATTATAGAGATCTTAATTCTTATAGCGGAATTCAGAAGAATAAATAACTGAAGCTTCTCATTGCTGATCTAATAGATTCCTGTGTTTTATGTAATCTGGCAAAGTTCAGAGTCAGAATCATATATAGTTAGAATAAAACTTTCATATATTAACTCTTTGCTTTACATACAGAGGTGTTTTTCAGAGTTAAAATCCCAGGAAAACCAGAAACTTATTTTTATGACCAAGTAGTTCATCCCCAAAAGCCAAATTTGTCATAGTCTCTTACTAAATCTCTAAGTTATCCTCTGACAAGTTTGGTTGTAGATAAAAAGTTTGACAGTAGTAGTTAGTGATATTCATATCCCTAGATGGGTATACCTTTTCTGCTTGTTTGTCCATCCACTTTAACAAAAAACTATTGCTTGTACTCCCGTGGATAAAATTGGGATCTCCTGGTATATTTTTGAGAACAGGGTGGTTGTCCTCTCTATTTCTCTAAATATAGGTGAGCCCTACTTATTGTTAAATATGAGACCATCTGATTTTAGAGAGATCGACACTGTCTTTTATGTGATAGTTATTTCTTGACTTCCATGTGGTTGCCAGAACATGACTTTTAATGGTCATCCTTTTTTATCCAATAGCTTGCAAAATTATAAAAAAACTAGGCAGTCTTACATGGTTCTGTTAACATATGATTGCTTAAGATCCAAGAAAACTTGTGAGTGCTCAATAAGTATTGGTATCTCTTGGTTGCCTTACCTTTTTAATATATTAGTACCAGGGAGGAGGTGAGTCTCCTGCTACATTTGCCTGTGCTTGGTATCCAGTACTACACCTGAAATTTACCATGATGAATTCTACTTTAGCAACTTGTAGAGTGCTGGCTTGCTATACGATAATCAGAACATGTAGTTGCATGTCATTTATCTGCTAGTAACATGATCCTAGAGTTCTTTTTTGTGAGCCTTTTGACTATTATTGACCAATCCTTTTGGCTTTTGGGAACTGATGATAACTTGTTGGATTATGTTTTGCAGTGCTATGGCCTATGGCCATTTGTATATTCTCTATTAGTATGTTTAATTGGAAGAAGGAATTATACAGAATGTTCAAATTGCTAGATGTTTGGGAATGTTGTTTCATCACATTACTCTTATTTAATCATATGCTTTGATTTTGACCAACTTTTCTAAAAGCTTCTCTAATATTATGATTTGTATTTTAGTATCTAATCATGTTATTTTTTCCTCTTTCGTGCATATTTTATGCGTAAACAGTCAGAATGCGATTGGGAAGAGTGCTGCAGAGATCACTTCAACATCACTGCCAATGGGAAAAAAATCACAAGATGCTGAAGTTGGTGTTCTTGTGCACATGCTCAGGACAGCGCCTCCATTGCGCCAAGATCCAAGCTGCTATTCATCCCACTCCCCAAAGGCTGAACTTGAGGGAGGAGTTGCCACTGCTTCTGGATTCTTCATGCCTCGAAAGGCGGCAGATGCACTTGAAGAGCTTAAGGGTTACAAAGAGATGAGAGACCTTCTTCTTTCCAAGAGTGGCACTAGGATCCTGGACAAACACAAAGCTTAAGCATGCTTAAGTGTTGTGTTTTTCATCAAGGTCATAACATAGTTGAGGGGGGTGATGCTGACTAAAGAGTGGTACTAATTAATTACAGTTATACACAACAAGCACTTCTTTTGGGAAAGAGAAAGATCCAATGGATTTGTGTACATATCCTGACTGAATGTTGGTTGGCTAGAAACACCTTTTTTATAATGACCAAATTTGCTCTCAATCTTTATAGACATTGTGTAGTTATGAAATGAGGAACTTGCATGCCTAGTGTTATTTGGCAATGACAAAGGTGGGAAAACAGAATGTTACTGGTGTTTTGAAAGAAAGGTTGTTGAATTCCTTTGTAAAGATGCATGCAGGCAAACACTGCTTGAAATGTATATTGGCTTCTTTAAGATAATCAGTCACTGATTATTTGTTTATTTAGGCTGATTAATATCTTGAAATCATTGCATATTAATTATAAAAGTTCAATTTTTATGCACTACACTGTTACTTAATAAGAAATTATGGTATATACAAATTTTAAGATAATTATTGTAAAAATTAAAAAATTACTATACATGACAATTTGTAATTGAATGAAAGCATAAAATGTGTATATTTTGAATAACAATGTTATTAGTATGAAGTATTTATCGGTTTTATCAATAACTCTACCAACTCGAACCTGAAACTATTCTTAAGAGATCTGAGTTCAGTTTCACTCAGACCTAATATTATTTTGTTATAAAATGTGTATATACTGATGATAATCATTAATCAATATTTACCCATCATTTAATACCATTTTGCCTTTGAAGTTTCAACTTAAATCAGTTGCTACCGGCAGGATCTATTTTCTCTACGTGGCAAGGTTTATGTCACAAGTTCCTTGATTAATATTTTTGCAGCAAAGATTGAAAAGTTGATGCACAAGATGTTTTGGAGCAATACAAGGATTTGCATTCGACAATGCCCACACCACACGTCGCTTCTGTGGCATCAAATCAATTCTTTTCATAAAGATTTATTGTAATAAAGTTGTCTTACACCATACGTTGCTCCCTGGCATCAAATCTATTCTTTTCCTAAGGAATTATTGTGACAAAATTGTCTTCTAGTAGATTATGTTGGACGTGGATGGTGGATCATTGTTGAGTAAGACTTTTAACGCATAGTGGACGTTGCTGATGGGATTTTAAGAAGGAAAAAAAACATAAAACAAAAGTGTAAAAGTAATAATTAATTAATTTTTTAAAAATAAAATAGAAAATCAAATACGTTTTAGGGATGAAACCATATATCTTACAAAATAATAATAATAATAGAAATTTTCTTTACTCTAAAAAATAAAGAACTCTGTTTTATTTCGTAGGACTTAACTTGTTTGTATTTAATTATTTAGAAAGACTTGTGTTCGAGTTCACAATTAACTTTTTTTTTTTTACTTTTATTCTCAGTGTTTTGATAAAACTTTTCGTTTATGTCCATTTAATATTACACTATTTTATTTATTTTAATTGTTACATTATTTATTTATTAAACATATTCAATCTTTTAAATTAAAAATTATAAGAGTTCAAAATTAATGAAAAAGACAAAACTATAATTACGTAAAATCCTTTTTCTACAAAATAAAAACAAAATTTATAGAAAAAAAAGTTATATAAACATTTTTATGTAATTATGTACTTATTAGTTAATTTAATAATTTATTTTGCCAAACATTTTATGTGTTTGAATCAATTTATTTAAAAACACTTTTTTCTTAATAAATTTTAAAAAATAATTATTTTTCACTATTAATTTACTTTTAAACTTGCACAACTTTAAAATTGTTCTAGACTAGACTTAAGACTTAATTGCTTAACAGGCACGTTGGCCTAACAAGCTCTAGCCTAATTCACAAACATTTGATCTTGATCAATGTTCTTATTTAGGTGCAAGAATATTACAATACACATAGGAAAAGAAAAGTATATCTTGGCCTCAAACAACATTACTTCATCACTATATTAGAATAGGATAATCAATAAGGTCAAATATAGAGCATGTTTGAGTTCCTGTTCAACTTGTAGTGGCGCACTTTTTAGACCAATCCAACAAATGAATGCAAAAGTTACACTTTAGATTCATTTGCAAACGCAGTTTTGAGGCTTGCGAACGGTTACTCAAACATATACATAGTTAATAGTTAGTTGGGTTTTTTAAGCATTTGTTAAGGGTTCGATCTCTAGCCATGTGTATGGAAAAGATCTTGTTGAAAGAGGCAAAACTCACTTTCATGATCTTTATGCCTAAAAAGACTAATTTCTCTTACCACTGGTAGCGAAATATCCTTATGCAAACTAAAAAATATCATAATATATTCCTTTAGAGGCTATAGGCTTTGTGCCTCCATGTATAGGAATCCAGTTTACTTCGTATTATAGTCAAGGTTAACCATGTTAAGTAAACATTTAATATATTTTGATAAAATTACTAAATTACTATTGAATTAAACACCAAAGTACCTTTGACAAGTACTCACAATCATCCATGACATCTCAACTACATTAGAGAGGAGAATCATCTTCCTTATATCTAATCAATAAAAAACATATATCAGTAAAAGATATTCCAAAATTGAGTCAAAATTAACCATCCTAATTCCTAACATAACAAAAATTGTTCCAATTAATTCTCAAACATTAATTATCACTTTAGCACTATCATTCCACTTGATTTTCAAGTTTTTTTTTTAATCCTTCATCTTTATGTAATTTGAATTGTCTATTTCCAGTCCTTCAAATAAAAATTTATATATTTTTAATCCCTCAAATTTTGGTAGAAAAACTAAAAAATTATTTTCAAATTTAAAGACTAAAAAATATAAATATTTAATTGAAGAACTAAAAAAACAAACCCTTGAATAATTAAAAACATAATTAAGCCTAAATAAAATTTAGAATTTAGAAATCAGCTACAAAAACAAAGAAATATAGTTGCCGCCGTTTAGATTTGAAAGGAAGAGGCTTTGGACCTCGTTTCTTCAATTTTCATGTCATGAACATGGATTCATCCACTTGCCCCTTCTGTCATCTATCTTTTCCTTCTTCCCAAATCCAATGGTATTTCTTTCTCTCTCTTATCTTTCTTCTTCTTTTCATCCCCCTTTGATACATTACATGCTCAGTGACACTGCTTCAATTCAATTGCAGGCACGCCAACACCCATTTCGACGATGACGATGGCAATTATCATTCTCCTTCGGTACCCCCTTTTCCTTCTCATTCTCACTCTTCACCCCCACCAACCTGTTCGGTTTATCTGAGAAACTCAAAAAAAAAAAAAAAAGAATTTTTTTAACCCTTTTTGAAAGTGGTTTCACTTTGTGGATGGTGATTAGAGTAAATTTTACCCACATGAGCTTACAATGTGATTTTGTGTGTATTCCCCCCCCCCCCCCCTCTTTTTTTTTGTTGAAATGCAAGTTTTTATTATCAAGTAAATTTTTTGATGAATTAGGTTTTTATTATCTTTTACATTTAGAGGAGCCAAGCCTTTTTACATTTATGGTCAAAAGTGGACCACTTTTTCATCTGTTTGTCAAGAGAAGAATGACACATAAGTATTTGTGTTGTGTTGTTTCATATTCTGCAGGTTAGTGGCTTGCATTTTGATGCTACTTCTGGAGATTGTAAGAGTTGGTGTGGTGGTAGAAATAATGGGGTGTGGAGAATGCATGAAAAGATCTCTTGCTTGGTTGATTTGCAGAGAAGGGGAGAGTTTCACAAGGTTGAAAGGGGTTTGATGGCCTTGTTGAGAAACTGTTTGGAGTCAGATGCTGAAAACTCAAGAAGCATTTTGTCAGGTTATGTTGATCATTTCCAGAGCGTTCCATTTGAGGATGTTGGATGGGGTTGTGGTTGGCGTAACACTCAAATACTTAGCTCACACTTACTGGCACAAAGGCCTGAAGCAAGAGAAGCCATGTATGGTGGTTCAGGGTTTGTTCCTGATATCCCATCACTCCAGAGGTGGCTTGAGATTGCTTGGGAAAGGGGTTTTGATGCACCTGGCGCTGATCAGTTTAACCATGCTATCTATGGCTCAAGAAAATGGATTGGAGCTACTGAATGTGCTGCCCTTTTGCGATCTTTTGGTCTCCGGGCGAGGGTAGTGGATTTTGGTCCTAAGGAATCTGAATCACTCTATCTATCTGTCCCTGGTTCAAGTGTTGGGGCAAAGGAGCTAGTAATAATTAATGATTCAAGGAAGAGGAAAGCACCAAATGCTTATGGACCAATGGATAGATATCTCTCTCGTGGTGTTGCTCAAGCTAGTTGTAGCCAAGATGCAAAACCATGTTCTTCTTTTATCCGGATTCATGACACTGTGGATAAAGAAAGAAGTGGTGATAGAGTGGTAAACAGTACTGCAAGACAAAATGAGGGTCATCGAGTTCTTATGGACTTTGTGTGGAATTACTTTTCTCATAAAGGCACAGTTCAATTTGGCCAGAGGCGTGTTCTTATTAGTGACAAAACGTAAGTGAGGGTGCATTTTAGGTACACATGTTCTAACCAAGCAAATAATTGTGTTTATTATGGTGTTTTAAGTCTAATAAGCTTTTCTTGGACAGGCCCTTGTACTTTCAACATGATGGGCATTCAAGAACAATAGTTGGAATTCAAGTCAAACATCAACGGTCTGGAATTCCACAATACAGTCTCCTGGTTCTGGATCCTGGTCATGTAATATATTTGCATGCTAATGTCTATTTTCTTGTTATTTAGATGGGAGTGAGTAATTCTGTACTTGCATATCATATGAGTGCTTCTTGATCAATTAAAACACAGGTCAAATTACAAAGCTTAACCAATTTTAATTACAACCCTCATTATATTTTATGATCCTTTCCGGTAGTTTTTCTGGTAACTGGTTGTATTCTTTGGATTAGTAGAGCTCTACAGGTATGGATATACAATTTGAAGTAGGTTTAGATATGTTTTCTTCTACTTTTTACCTTCTTTTTATTTTGGGGTGTGTGTGTAGTTATTAAAAGAAGTAATCTTGAATATAAATATCTACTTATGTAGTAATGATGGAATGACATCCTCTCAAATGTTGTGACTTATCATTATAGAAAACGGCTGCTCTAGAAAGATCACTTAGGGAGAAAGTTGGATGGCAGAAATTCATAAAAAGAGGAGTGCACACACTAAAGAAGCAACAGTACCAGGTTTTTCTTTTAACCAAAGTTTGTAATTGCCTTGCAACATTGTAAAATTAGACTTGATGGTCTTGTTTCTATTTCAGTTGTGTTATGTTGATCCTGGAATTGCCAGTGAGGAGGAGATGGAAAAACTCAAGACAATTGATACTGTCTTCCTTGAATTTTAAAGAACCATACAAAGGACCTTGCTACATCAAGGTACCATCTATATTTCACATCTTATGACTATTTTTATTGTCATTTTTTCTGACTATGATTTCATTACAACAAAGAAGTTGGAGACAAAAAGTAGTTTGTTGTTCCTCAGAGCCCATCTCCACTTCATTACAAATATTTTGTTGTTCTTGAGGTCTCGGGCACAGACATCATAAACCTGATACATAGTTAGTTACTGCCACTGCATTATTAATTCGGGATAGTAATGCGTATGGTAAAGGTAATTTGCAAATGGCACCTTTCGAAAAATGTGGATCAATTCTTGATAAAAAAATATCAAGCTTGCTTGTTAGTAAGATTTTGTTAAAATTGCCACCTCTTGAGCAGGAATTTAATTCAGCAAGTATCTTCTCCTTCATGGTTAAGATTCCTCTTTTGATGGCATTTTTTATATGCCCCTTTCTCTAATTGTCTTGGGCCAACCAGTGCAACAGTGTTACATGTTAAAATTTTCAACCTCAATCTTTTGATGAAATATTGGTTCAACATATATGCAGATGAAACACATCAAATTTGGGTTTTAGACAGTTGCAATTGCAGTGTAGATTCTGAACAGGTGTGAGGAAAGAAATGAGGTTTCAATTGTATGCAATTTTATTGAATTTACATTTAGGTGTTAGAGATTTGAGACTTGCATCCTATACTTTTTAGTACTAGAATAACTTCAGTGGCATTTTCTTCAGTAATATCCATAATTCCGTGCTGATTTGGAAATGCAATCCATGTCCAAAACATATATGAACATATATCTTTGTTGATGTGTCAAGATGAAATAAATAACGCATTAACTATGATCAATTAAGATGGGAAGGTCATATTTTGTGATTGAAGATGTGTCAAAATGAAAGAAAATGAACTCAAATCAACTGCTGAAGTTACAAGAAATTTTGCTTTGGTTATTGTATCCGACATAACTTGATTCATGCAATATTTTTACTTGATTAAGCTCATTTGTTAATTGATTAACTGCTGTCTGCTGATAATACCTGTATCAACGTTTATATTTACATATATTAGCTACTTATTAAATCATTCAAATTAATGAAAAATCTTTTTTCCCTAGTAAAAGTTTAATATCTTTGGTGGACAGAAGCATGACTCATTTTATTTTCCGTGCTGTTACATTTCAGGAGCTTGAACATGCTATTGCCAGGACCGGTTAATATTGGAACCAGAATTGGGAGCCAATAAAGGAAGCAACTGAGGGTGTGAAGATATGACATTGCTAACTGCTTCTACAATCTATAAGTACCCTCTCGACCATGGTCTTCACTGATTATTATTGGGGCATAACTGTTTATGCTTTCACAATCAAAGTTATTTTAGATAGTATATGTTTTGATTCATCTAGTCGTTTTAGAAAATTTTAATACAATGTTACTTTTGTGTATATAGTTTACAGTTTTACTCAAAGTATAGGATTCCAATTTATGTGATTTTCCCATGAGATATTGTGGTGGTTTAATCTTTTATTTATATTTTCTAAAGGCACGTCATTCACTTGAACTATAGGTGTGTAAACCCAATACAAATTTGCTGATTGGAAACCAAATGACAATACTAATTACTTCCATGTTATGAACACAATGATAATGATAATTAACAGTTTGAAATCAAATAGAGTTAGCACATCATGTTCAGCAGACATCAATGTTATGATAAAGAATCACTATTGCTAAATAATGGGAAATTGCAACAGATTTATCAACATGGAATCAACCTTGAGTCTGTACTAACTTGATCCATCTTTGCAGCTACTAACACTACTTTCAGTGCATTTTTGTTTGTTTGCTTGCATCAGCAATGTTTAATACTACAGGTGATCATTACCAATAAGAAAAATGTTAGCTATACACTTTTAAACATACTCTTTTGAACACGACTCAATTATTGTTAGAAAGTGTTGTTAACACTTCTCTTACCAATAAAAAGTAGCTACGAAGTTGAATGACATGGGTACTATAACTAATTTAAAAAAAAATGAAGAGCAAATTATACTGATCTCCTCTCTATTTAGAACTTGTTACACGCACACCCCTCGTTCAAATGCATTTCTTTTGCCTTCCCTGAGCCATCACCGTTACTAACGATGTTAAGTTGTATGTGAAATGTCGAAATACCCCTTATGACTTAGTCTCAATGTTAGACGCCGAAGCACCCCGTCCACAACCACCACCACCCTCCACCGCCCTCTACTGTCAAATATGACATCTCCACCGCCATATCTCACCTCCACCGCCAACATCTCACCAGATCTCACCTTCACTGCCAAGATCTATGGCCTTTCTAGCTTCATCAGCTCCATCCGTCAGACCCACGCGAACCAACCCCTTCCGCCGCGAAGAAGCCGCCGCTCGTGGGGGAGGTCTCCAAAAACCTAGAGCGCGCATTAGCACTGGTTTGCAAATGCAAGAAGCATAGGCTGAGAGAGATGTGGGTTGGGAACGAGGGTATGATGTGCCATTTTGAAGAAATCACTTAACTTGATTTATTTGAATGCATGCTTGCTGGAAAATTTGTTGTATTTGGCTTTGCAATTCATTCCGAAATCTTTGCTATTGTGTTAATTTTTTAATTGATTGATTTGCTCGTAAATAATTTTTAGAATTAGACTTGCTGAATTAAATTGGCTGTGCATGTGTTTGTTCTCTTTAAATTCTGTTAGTTGTCTTCAACCTTTTGTTTTCTGTAATTCTTCTTTTCAATAACTTGTCTATTTTAATGGCTGACCTTACAAAGAAGATGAGGGTATTTTGGACCAAAAAATTCATTAAAAGGCATGTGTCAGGCACATGACCTTATGGGGTTAACAGAATAGACTCCGTTACAGAGTTAGGGGGTGTCTGGGCAACAAATTTACGTAATTAGGGAGGATTTTTGTATGGTTATAAGAAGGAGGGGTGTTGAATGTAATAAGTGATAAATATAGAAAATGTGAGTGTAATTTGCTGAAAAATGAAATATTAAGTGGTATTTTTATAATTATAAAAAATATATCAATTAAAAATAAAATTAAAAATGAGACAAGGGGCATGTGTTTATTAAATACCATCTTTCTTTTTTTTTTTTTTTCATAGACTTACACATTCGAGCTATCCCGACATTTGGGGTACTAAAATTTTGTAGTATTATAGTATTGTGAATTGGGATCACAGGTCATAAGAGCATCTTGGAAATATGGCCCCTCGCCTCATTCTAATTTAATTATGTGCTCGACGCAGCCTGGAATTGCCATCTATATATGCTTCCTTGTTTGGGATTTAGGATGAATGCAATTATCCATCATTTAGAATATTTTTTTTATGCAAATCATTGATATTTTTTACGGAAGACAAATTTGTTCAAATTGAACAAGACTATTTTTTTTTACAGCAACTGGACAATACTATTATGAACGACATTTAAAAAAAAATGTAATGTATCTGTATATTCAAGACTCAAATTTAAAATCACTTGTTAGATTAAAATAATTTCGTATAAGTTGATTTATGCGCAAAATGAATTATATATTTGAAATGACTTCATTAGATGCAAAATTTATTATATTATAATGGTTAAATTATTCATATGTTCCTTTTCTTTATTTTAGATTGTAATTTGATCTTTATTTTTTAAAAGTTGTAAAATGATTCCTTATTTTTATTTTAAGTTGTAATTTGATCCTTTATTTTTTAAAAGTTGTAAAATGGTCCCTTAAATAATTTTTTTATAATATGTTTATCCCAAAAAAAATTAAAAAATACATTACTTTAGCGATAAATATGCTATAAAAAAAGTATTTAAGGGATCATTTTATAACTTTTAAAAAATAAATGATCAAATTACAAGTTAAAATAAAGGTAAGGGATCATTTTGTAACTTTTAAAAAATAAAGACAGTTATTGATGACGTGCAGTTATAATATGAGCTAACTTTAGGAGTTGGAACCTCTTGCGGGCAGGTAGACTTAAATCTTAATTAGCTGATACGTGTACAGTTGTTGATAAGTAATTGTGTGACTATAATGTACAGACGAAAAAAAAATTGTGTGACTATAATAAGGCCATACATGTTTGTCTAATTAAAAACTTTTCATCGTAAACTTTTGTGCATGTATTAGGACCCTCATGCATTTATGTACGCATTAATTGCATGGATGATACTGCAGATGCAGATGGTAACACTAGGACATGTGGGCTCTGAACTAAATCCTACGAGAAATTATTACACCATCTAATCTTGACCATTTTCTGTGTGATAAATTATTAATTTTTTTTTCATAAATTGAAAATATAGTTATATATCATATGTCATGTAGATATTAGTTGTTTTGATCATAGTATAATATTTTCTCGTATATAAGACCTTTGTAACCGACTTGCCTGACTCTGTTACTCTCGAACTACGCATGTAACTCATTGATTATTTCATGAAGAATAACGAAGCAATTGAAATAACAATACATGTAGAATTATTTCATTGATTATTGAACTCTTATGTATTGAATGTGAGTTGAGCATTGTTATTTCAATCTAATATTCCAAAACAATTCTAACTTACAGTTCCATCCAGTGTTACTTAACATGAGCCCATATGAATGCTTATATATGGTGAGTAACAATCGAATTTGAAATATTTACATGTACTGTCTGGATCTCTATTATATGTAAGATTTGACTCCTTTAAAATGAGATTCGGCTCCTCTAAAATGAGGGGTGCACTTTAGAAAATAAATGATTATAAGTACACTTTATCCTCTAAAGGGATTCGACTCCTTTAAAGTAAGGGATGCATAAATGATTGTAAGTGCACTTTATCCTCTAAAGTGCATCCCTCATGTGCACTTTAGAGGAGCTGAATCCATTAATGATATATATAAACACAAATTATATACAAAGGGAGTTCAAGAATTTAGTGGATATATTTGAAGTTTTAGATAATAATTATAAAAAAAAATTATTTCCACATTTTTATTTTGTTCTAATTCTTTCCACATTTTATTAGAGTAAAATGAAACTTCACATGTTTATCGATGCAGAATAATAGCGTGGTTTTCACAAATTTAAAAGAAAATAATTTTTTCTTAGATTAACAATAAAGGACTTAAATAATTTGCATCAAATTAAAACTCAAACCTTAATGTATCATTTTTTTTTTAAAAACTTGAAACAACTCTATTATTTTTTTTTCTTGAGTCATTTCGATTTTTTGTGCTTTCTCATCAAAATATTTTAATGTAATCTAAATTAGTGAATCGATTAATTAGAATTTATGAAATATTTTCTTTAATTGTATATATCAAATACTAAATGATAAAAATTAATAATTGATAACTAAGTGATCAAAATAGTAAATAAAATAATTTATTTAACTATGATATATTTAATTACAGTAATTAATCACGATTGGTTTTTAACATGTCTACCGTAATATTTTTAATTATCATTATTTACGGTAATTTATATGGCAATTTATGGTAACACGTTGTCATTGTATTTATGGTAATATATTTACGGTAATGTTTTTAATCACTATTTTTTTTTATTTTAAAATGCATATTTTATTTTTATAATTTACTTTAACCATATTATGAAAAAAATTTATCTCTAAAGGGAAATATAATACTTTATTTTAAATGAAAATACAATACATATTTCCTTTATCCAACCACAGAAAAAAAAGTATCATGTTCTTTATTTGTTAAAATATTATGTCATGTATAAGGTCTTTGAATAAGATTTTAATTTTTACGGTGTTTTATGATCATGATTATATTTTTTGAATGATTTTTTAATGACATTTTAATTTAATAAATATCGTATTTTAAATTAATATATTTATCAATTCTCATATTAATTAAAGTATAAGTAATGGATACGGCTATAGGCATTTAGGTACCCAATGGAAAAAGACAAAAGTATTAAAGTTACTGTCTACACAAGTAAGAGTCCGGATATGAATTTTTTTTAAAGTACAACTATGAGGGTGAGTACTTATTATTTTTAGTTCATAATTCCTAATTCAAATTTTCACAAATTTTTAAATGTTAAAAATTTAATATTATTTTATAGCATTGTCCACAATGCATAGCTTGAATTTAGATTTTAATTTTAAAATATATAATTAAAAATGTCATTTCATAAAAATATTTTATTTTTTTATTGTAACTAAGAACTCTTATTTTAGATTGCTTAAAATATCATTTCATAATAATTATTTAAATTACTACCTTACCTAACATATAATTAATTTTTTTCCCTCTAAAATACAAAAATATTATTTTATATTTTAAAAATTATAGGTTACGAGATATATAATCAACCATATATCTATAATAGACAACAATAATTAATAATTAAAAATATTATACTTTAATTGTAAATAATTTTTAAAATAAAATAAATTTAAGAAAATATTTATATATTTAAAATACTTTATTAAAATATTCATAAAAAATATTTAACCCGTGCGGGCACGGGTCATACATTCTAGTATACTTAATTAGAAAACAATACTCTAAACAACTAAGAATTGATTTGTGATCAATTAAATTAGTATTCACAATTCACCGATATGTTTTAGTAATTGATTATAGGTTTAAATACCTTTTTAGTCCTTACAATTTAGCATTTTTTTATTTTTCATCCTTGCAAATTATGTTTGTTTTATTTTTTGTCCTTATAGCGGTTTAGATAACACTTTTTTCACTATTCAATGCGCTATCTAAATCATTTTAAGGACGAGAAACAAAACAAACATAATTTGCAATGACTAAAACCAAAAAAATAATTTTGCAAGGATGAATGTAACACCCTAATTTCTATTATGGAAATATGCAAGGTTTAATTCAATTAATTATTTCATAAAGCACTTTTATTAATTTACTTACGAAAATCTAGTGAAATTAAGAAAACATGATTGAGATTTTATGGATTTTTTTTCTAAAACAAACTTTTTCCTTAATTTTAATTTCGAAAGTTGCGCTTTGTTTTAATACTTATAATGCGTTAATATAATTTGGAAGAAAAGGTCGTAGCATTATTTTGATTGCAAATGAACGGTTTTAAGTTTTCGAAGGAGTAGAAATAAATACAAATGATAATTTTAACTGAAATATAACATATGCATATCTGAAAGTGTTTAACATAATGTACTCCTGGAGCATAACAGTAAACATGTAGAAAGACAAAGTACGGGAAAACTAGAACATAGTCATGACGTGATGACTGACATATACACATAACAAAAGAAATATGAGTGTCTAGGTCTATCCCAACGAGATACATGACAAAGAAAAGAAAATCCTAGGACTCAGAGTAGTCATCTTCTAACTCCCACCCTATGTAGAGATCCTAAGCCCCAACGGTCAAACGTGAGCGTTCGTGCGAATCGGATGTAGCCCAAGATGTGATCCATGCCCACAACTGCTACCCATCTCTTGAAGATGCTCTCAATCCTCCAGTGGAGGGTTGAGTCCTCCGCTGCCATCTGCCCCTAAAAGAAAATAAACAGAAGGGTGAACTCTTTGCTTTATAAAGCAGCACACAAACAACGACTTTACAAGTCACAAACAAAATCCTGGCCACCATCACCATGTGATTTTCTAACGTTCACACTCGCAGTCCTAATCGTTTCCTTTCACTAATTTTGTAAATCCTTTCTTACTGGCTAGCTACCACTAGAACTCCCAGAACTAAGTGGTTTTACACAATTGAGTTGGATGATTGTTGGGAGTACACCTTTCACCATGGTACTATGGTGGGCTCTCACCAACCAATGATGTCTCATATTTTTGTCAGGGTGGCCGAGTCAGCTATGTGATCTATCATCACAACTCAGTGCCTTACCCTCCAAGGTCGCAATGCCTTACGATCATCTCCCTGGTACCAACTGTGATCATCCAATACTAGGAGGACTGACTCTTCCATAACTCTCCTCACAAGGATTATTCTTTCTCGTCATAGTGGGGTTCTGCTGCACATGGTACTGGACGGTCGAATAGACGCCGAGCCTGAGACCCCATCTCTGCTAAAAAATCATATGTATGAGGATATTTGCCTCCGTCACCTTTCTATGGGTGACCGTTACATTACGTCGTAACACGCCTGTCGAACTCCGTCCCCTTTCTTTGTTATTATCACAGTTGGAACACTCCACGTGACTCTCTTTTCATCTTGCAGTTCCCATGAATCGCCGCGCACACGTAGTTCCATTGCACGACTCTCAGAAATCAACATGATTCACCACGCGTAGAAAATTTTATTATGTTTTATGTATTTCCTTGCTCTCTCAAAACTTTACAATTTTATAAAATGTCAACTTACCATTTATTCCTCCACGCAATGGTCCTAAGTTTATTTCTATGTCCAATGCATAAAAAAAAGAGTTGATTAATTAATTTCTATTTAATAAAATAAAATCTTACATCCTAATTAATGGTACTCACTGTTCAAGTTTCATTTATCTTTAAATGACAATCTTGCCACAGACACTAGAACAGAGTTCTAGTCCTCACAAGTACTCGCGCTCGAGTCTTGTGAACACATCATACAGACAAATAATTTTATCACAAAGTTCAACCTACAGTCCAAAGGACTATATCATAAAAGCACACAAAATCACATTTTCAAATATTAAGTACCCAAGATTCACATCTCTGAGACTTAAACCCAAAACAGAATAGGTCAATGGATATTACATATCCATTGCCTTACAAAATCACAATTAATAATTATAATTGTCACAATTCAAAATAACACACAAAATTAACCAAAAGGCATATTTCTCTCTGGCAGTACTAAATGTGAGCTCTCACTGATTGTAGCAATTGACCTTAGAATTGAAATTTTTTTATATGAAATCGAAGATCTTGAAATCTAGTTTACAGAAAGGTATCCCACTTATAAAATCAACATCTATAAAATTTTATAAAAATTTTCTAAGTTAGCAACTCTATATTTTTAGTGTCCACTGAAAATAGCTCAAAGAAATGTAAATTTCTCCCACTTCCCGAAACTAAATTAACTGAAACTTTTTACAGTTTAAAGCTTATCCCTTGATATTTCCAAAAAGCTATTTCTTGCTTCCAAATTCATTTTCTATTGTTCCCAGTAAAAATATTACTAACAACTTACAATGTTGACATCAAAACAGGTTCTAAACCATTGTTCTGTTTCTTATTGAAAATTTAATCTATAAATTATGCTTGGAGGTTTTTGTAATATACATGGTTAAAAATCTTATTGTATCTAGTTTTAAAGGGTTTAAGTACATTTTAAAAATAATAAGTACACAGGGAGAATTTTAACAAAAATCGAGCCCTGTTCCAGTGAAACCCCAAAATAGGACAATCCAATGTCAAGCTATGGATGAGCCCTAAGATGAATTATTTTTCAAAGGTGTCAACACAAAAGTTGTTTCATTTTATGTCTATTTCCATTCAAAACAAATTTGACGAAAAACCAACGGTTAGATCTTTTAAAAATGGCAAAACAGTGAGGGTTGTTCCATGCTAAACGAAAGAACAGCCACTGCCAACGAGTTTTTAGTTAGAAGTTTTCAAAGAAGACTTGATTAAAACCATTTTTGAGAAAGAGGTACATGAGTTCATTTGTTTCCAGAGCCATTTCCAGTCCAATTACAAAGTGAAAATAAAATTACTCCTTACATGCAAAAGCTCATCACCACTGCCAAAGAGAATTTAACACCACTCATCCAATTTCAACTCAACAAACAAATCAAACATATCTCAATTCTCAGCAATGGAGGCATGCATGTATTCTATGGTTAAGGCCCCCCAGCCCTTAACCATATTCTCAACAAGAAAAGAAAACAAAGAATCCACAAGAGAGTTTCCCTTACCTTGGTTCTTGGTTTTCCAGCCGATAGAAAGGAAGAAGAGATGATGAGGATACTAGGTAGAGAGGATGAGGATTGTCAATGGTGTGCATGCAAGACTTCAAGCTCCAAACATGGCTTCCCCTTCTCTTGTTGGTGTCTCAACCAAGGAAGGAAAAGAGGCGAGGGAAGAGAGAAATATGTGTGTGTGTAATTTTTGCTTGTTGAAAGGATTAGTGAGTGAGTGTGGGAGCTTAGGGGTGGCCGTGGGTTTTGGGGTTGATTAGGTGTTTAGTTTAGGCTATGTGTTGATTCTAGGTTACATGCATGTAGTCTAGGTGTCATTAGGGAGAGGATTGGGTGTTAATCTTAGGTTACATGCATACATGCATTTAGCTTAGGTGTCATTAGTTTAGACTTAGGGAATTTGGTTACTCAGTTTAATTTACACAGTGTAATTTTATACTGTGTAATTGTAAAGATGTGTGTTTTAAAATTTTAAAACTTAATTTCAAACATCTAATTAATTCTATAAAACTTCTAGTAATAAAAACTTTTCTAGTAGCTCAAATAAAATTTTCTCTGTAAATAAATTATTTATAGATAAACTTTATAAGAGGTAACTTGGTGTGCAAGTTATTAGAATTTAATATAATTAAAATACTTAAAATCAATTTGCACACAGTAAATTAATTAGTACATAGCTATAGATATTTTAAATATTTTACTACTAGTAATTAATCTTAGCTCAATTGATTACTAGTAGGCATAACAGATAAGCATACATAGACAATATACGTACTTAATCATTAAGTACATATTACACTGCACAAATAAATAAATAAATAAATAAACAACATAGACAATTCAATCACACATAATTCTATAACAACTTGCAAACAAAACAAAGGAAAGTAACTACAGAGAATTAATTATAAAAAATTAATTCCAGAGAGTTACTCATAGAGAAATATATAAATATATACATATTTATAAATATATATACGTATATACTTATATAATTGAGTTGAAATTTTTAGGATGTTACAATGAAAAGTAAAAAAATGCTAAATTACAAGGATTAAAAACGTATTTAAGCCTTGATTATAATACTTTTATAAATTTCTCCTTCTCATGGCTTCGCAATGTGATGGCCAACCTGTGCAGCAATAGAAAAATATAACGATGATGAGGGAGGGAAGCTAGTTCTATCTTTTCTTTTTTTATTTTTTCAGAAAAATAATATTGTTTTATTTTATCGCTTATTTTTAAATTAAATCGAAGAACTATTACTTGTTTCGAGAAAAAATATATATTTACCTAAATATAAATAAGTGAGAAAAAGATTATTTGTGTTAATAATTTTTTGGACTATTTCAATAAGTAGATATTATATGTACAAACAGTATAAATAATATTTACACTATTATTTAATTATAGATCGTTATGTATGGTATATTTGTGGATTTTTTCAATAATTAATCTTAAAAATCACACTGTAAATTATTTTTGATTGCAGGTTGACAGAATAAATTTTTTAAACTAATAAGGCATAAAAATTAAACTCCTATTCCAATAAATAATAAAATCTAGTTAAATGCAAATTTTTACATATAATCAATATTATCTGAAGACTGAAGGTGTCATATTTTTTTCTTTCACTAACTTATACAACAAATAAAATAGAATAGAAAGAGTACCTGACAGACTCCCTAAATGCATGTGAGAACGGGTTGGGTGAGAAAGAAATATCTCAACCAGAAATAATAATGTTCCATCAAAACTTGATCAAAGTATGGGGGTTCCGACACAGTACACAAATAAAATAAAATGAAAAGGGTACTTCACACACTCCCTAAATGCATGCGTAAAGGGGACGAGTTAATGTTATTTCAAGGTATATAATTATTCAACTTCTAAATATGCAGTTAAGTTAAATACTCATAGGAAAGTTTTGTTATTTATAATAGTGTTATCTAATTCAAGCAAAATTAATTTTTAGAAGATATTTGTTATATGTAAAAAAAAAATTATAATGTAAATTTAAGTTTAATGTATTTTCTAGTTAAAAAATAACATTTTATTATCACAATTATTTAATAAATTTAACACATCATAAATTAAAGGTTTAAATACTTTTTTAGTCCTTACAATTTAGTATTTTTTGCTTTTTGTCCTTGAAAAAAAAAATTGGTTTTGGTCTTTACAAATTATATTTGTTTTGTTTTTCTTCCTTAAAGCGATTTAGTTAGTGTTTTGAACAGTAGAAAAAATTATCTAAACCACTTTAAAGACAAAAAACAAAACGAACATAATTTGTAATAATTAAAACAAAAAAAAATTATAATGACGAAAATTAAAAAATACTAAATTGCAAAGATTAAAAGGATATTTAAACATAAATTAAATTTATTAAACAAAACGCCATGTGAATAGCGATGGATAAATTCACACTACTATTTTATTGCATGCTGGTAATGGTATTGAAAGAACCGAGAGAAGAGAGGTGACAAAGTGAATAGATTAATTCCCATTTTCAACATGTTAATGGACACTGAAATTCAGCACGTACAGGGCCATACCACAGGAGATAATGTAGCAAGTAGCATGATATTGGTTTAAACGTGACAATGACATGAAATTAAAAACCAACAACCAGAGTAGAATAATGTGTCTGAATCTGATTTGATCCAAACCCAAACGCCAAAATCCTTTGATGGCCCCGTGTGTGTATGTAGGATCTCAACTTTACCTTATCCAAACGACCCATCCTTGAGGATCTGAATCACACGATAGTCAAATATGCCAACTTTTATTTATTTATTAACATTTATTTCAAAGTAAAAGCAGCACCATGTGAACCCCACCATCGCCCCACTCTCGAGGGTATGGACCACACATACACGAGTCAACCACAGCACTTTGTTTAAAATTTAAGATTAAATATATATTTTTTCTATAAAACTTTTTATTTTTATTTTAGTTTTTAATATATTTTTTATTTAACTTTAATCTACTATTAATTTTACATATGTAAAAGTGATATTTATCTAGTAAATTATACTAACTATCCCTAAACTTTCATGAAAGTACACAAACATTCGTTTCTTTTTTAATTATTATAGTAACTTTTCTCGTAGGAGGTATTAGTATAATATACAAAGGAATATCAGTGTAATATTTTCAAAGATTAAGGAGGAGTTAGTGTAATTAAGGGGGTGTTAATGTAATGTTTTCAAACATAAATGAGATTAATATAGGAATAAAAAAAATAGTGGTATTATGTATAATTTAAAAAGAGTTTAGGGGTATGAGTGTAATTTACTCTTATCATTAATTATTTACTCTTAAGTGATGACTTGATATTTATGTGATTAATAAAGTGTTACATTATCAACCAAACATAGTAATAATATAAATCAAAAGTCGTTAGTACAAGTGGTTGACACTGGGTCCCCTAACCAAAGATTAAGGTTTAATATTTGACTTGGAAATAGAGTCGCGATTGAATGTATCATTTTATCCTTAAACAGACCGAACCAATGAGAGGAGATTAGTTGACTGTCAAATAAAAACTTCATATACCTCTTGGTTCCAAAAAATAATTGATAATATAAAGGATTTAATAAGTTTTTTTTACTCTTATAAAAGTAGCAAATTTTAATTTTGTCTTTTTTTGTCTTTTTTTTTATCCTTGATTTACTTGAAATGTTCACAACCGGTCCTTATCATTAATGAAGTTCTATTAGAAGATAAAATATTCACAATTTGTAACTCTAACTAGGTTCATTTATATTATAGACTCTATCTTCATTAAGAAGATCATTTGGTCAAAACTGATTAATTAGTTACAAGAGCGTAAGATAGAAGTATTGACAGTCATGAGTGTTGCAATAATAAAAGATAAATATTAAAGAAGGGTGCCACATATACGATGATGTAACAATTTTCATTTAGCTCTAAAAAGACAACATTAGGCTAAAGCATTGGTAGGGTTGAGTTTGATAATTGGGGTGGGGAAATCTTTGCATAGTCATGTAAATTTCAAAAGGATGACCTCATATGTATTGACGTGCTTAGTAATATAGAGTATTGACGTGGACCTCTTAATCTTCATTAATAATAAGAACTAATAATGAATATTTTAGATTTTTTTTATCAGGATGAATATTTTAGATTTAACGACACACGGTTAACTACGAAAACTAATTTTACATATATCAAATTAATGAAGTACAAAAGTTAGGTAAAAATTATATTAAAAATAAAATCAAAATTTAAGCATTTTATATCAAAAGTTGTTGACATAACTAGTTCGACTTGGACATGGAATCGCAATTGGAGGTATAATTTTATCCCAAAATGTAGTTGAATATTAAATAAAAAGCGTGGCTATATATATATATATAAGAGGGATCAAATTATACCAGTGTAACTTAAACAACTATTACATCATTCAATAACTTTCAATTAGATGATATTTTCTTAAAACCCACCGTTGGATTGAAAGTTCCTTTCACATAGATCATGTATACAAAATTTCAAATTAATCCAAAATTATTTGCTACCTCATTCATATAGATTAAAATCGATGTAATATAAACTTTTCAAAATAAACTAAAATATGGATCATTTGATTACCTACTTATTGTTGTTCAATTTTGACAAAATTTGACATAAACAATCTTGGTAATATGTAGATATAATTCAACGGTTGGATCGATAAAAATTTCATTATATATAAAGTTATTAAAATGATGTAATTTTTTTAGAGTTACACTGGTGTAATTTGATTCCTCCTTATATATATATATATATATATATATATATATATATATATATATATATATATATATATACGGGGTTTGTTAACTTACACCCACTTATTTTTTAGAAGGAGTAAGTTAACAAGTTACACCTTAGGTGTATTTTTAAATTTTATAGTTGTAGCTTGCTAACTTACTCCTTCTAAAAAATTAGTGGGTGTAAGTTAGCAAACCCTATATGCATTTGTTAACATACATCCACTTATTTTTCAGAAGGAGTAAGTTAGCAAGTTATACCTGAGTGTATTGTAAGAAAATTTGTAGTTATCATTTGTTAATTTACTCTTTCTTAAAAAATGAGTGGATGTAAGCTAACAAATCCATATATATATATATATATATATATATATATATATATATATATATGTATGTATATAATTTTAAATTTTATTTAAAAGTATTTTAGAAGCAGCACCCACGTGAACCCCACTTTCAGCTTACATCATTTATTTTTTATTATACCTTCCTGACTTGAAATCATTAGTACTTTGCACAACATTTTCTAGGTGTCACGTTTCCACTGGATTAAACTATTAAAGTTTTACGGCTGTGTTTGTTTGTAGGGATGTTTTGTTGTGTTTTGTGGACAACAATAGTTACAATACAAGATCTTGATGCTTAATGCTTACTTTGCTTAGGCAGACGTGAGTCTCCACTTAAAACATTATCATCTTGTTGGTGTATGAAATATGAATGCAGCTTTATTTTGATACTGTAGATTATGGTAGTTACTAGTTAGTACAGTAAAAAAAAAAAGAACATTATAACAAAAAAGGAGAATTTGGAGGATTTTTTCCTTTTCCATTATTGATTTCATACTATAGATTTTTATTTTCTTGTAAATTTTTTTTACTTAAAATTCGAATACTTTTAAATTTTGATTTAATTGATTCCATTTTTATCTTTTTTTATTTAATTAACTTTTCTGTTTTTAAAATTAAATAATTTTGGTCCTTTTATTTGTGTTTACCTATATTAAAATTTTTCAACTTCTTATTTTATTCAGTTTTTAGAAATTAAATTAAGTAAAATATTTTAAACCCTTTTTAATCCAGAATTAACCAACTAAAACATTAAATTTCATCCAAAATAAAAAAATATCTAATTTTTTCACTCTTTAAATTTTAATCTCACATCATATAACTTTTCAATTTTTTTTCAATGTTTTCTAATTTTTTGACGTATAATCTCTTAAAAGCTGAATTATTTGATTAAGAAATAATAATCTGAGAGTTTTAAATAAAAACAATAAAATTAAATTTACCTTATTTTATAATAAACTAACTAACTTAATTTTTTTTTTAACCAACAACTTAAAAAAAAAACTAAAACTAAAACGCCTTTAAGGTCATGGTCATGGAGATCCAAGCCGGTCCCATTATCATCTGAACAGTTTTGTTTAATGTTCAGATAAAATCAGAAAAAAAAAACAGATTTTCAGTAGGAACAAATTTCATGGATTGTGTAACTGTAAATACCCTGGCAACTGATTAAAATTATTATTTTTATTTAACACCACATTTTTCTTTATGGAAGGAAATCCTGCCGAATTGGATAAAATAGTTATGGACGATAAATCTCTTATTCTAAATATTTAATATAATTATATGTTATATAGAAGATTCAAAACTAGTAGTTAAATTAAAACAATTTCATGTTAATTGATTGCTCAACAGTGATTAAAAATGATTTTAAATAAACTTTCTAAAATAGTGATAATTATAGAAATTAATAGTTTTTAATTACATAGTAAATTATGATTAAAAAGGAACATTTTTAATTAAATTCTTAGTTTCTTATGTATTGTTCTCAGCTTAATAAAACAAGTTGACATAAACACTGAGTATATTTTTCTTCAAGAGCAATATTTTATACCTACTTCATTTTCCATGCGCGTACTGGTTGGAAGGTGGAGTCTAGTATTAATGCAAAAGACTCAACACTCAAAGAGTTAGGAAGCCTTAAATTTCCACCCAACACCTTTGCTTCTCTAAAAAAAAATTCAATCTTGCCATAGTTTCTGTGTCTGTTTTCTTCTGGGGTAGCCACCATCAATGGAGCAAGAAGGACATCAATGGATAGTGCATCCTCATGAAGAAGAAGAAGAAATTATGGAAGATGGTGCTTTGATAAGAAAGCAAACCGTGTCACATAACAAGGGCAATCTTATTGTGGATGAAGTGACATTTACATCCTCCTCCTCCTCCTCCTCCTCCTCCTCTTCTCCTAGTAGCAATGGCAGTGAGCATAGTAATGGAATTTGTTCAGTGGTCACAGCCCCCCCAGATGGATCTCCTGTTCAGAAAGAGGAAGAAGTTTCAGAGATAGGAGATGCTGGTGAAACTTGCAACCATGTTAATGGTGATAAAGTAGATTATGCAGCTGTTGGGCTTGCACAAGTGGCAGAATTTGCAGGAGCAGAAACAAATGGAGAGGCCATAAGTGGTGTTGCTGTGTCGCAGCATATGAACAGTGTTTACTTTGATAAGCAACAAGGTACCTCTCTCTTTCTCTCTCTCTAAAGTTTCTTTTTTGTTCTGTTGTACTGTAGCATCCTATTTGGGACAAAGGATCAGTTTCTTGGTTGATAGAATGCAGTCCTCTTTTGGCTTGTTAAATTGTTTGATACATTTTTCAGGAAATCACTGTTGTGTCTTTGTTGCTGCATCACTTTCATTCCCAATGCTTTTCTTCAAATTAAATTATCAAGTTGTGGTGTGAATTGTAATGTGTCTATTAGTTCTAGCAAGGTTTTAAAGTGTGGCTGCAGTTATAGGCGCGATCTTTGATGTGGGAAATTGTGAATAAGTATGGTCAATGCAGCTGCAATTACGATCAAGGAGACTCCAAAAACCTTAACGTTGTGGCCGGAATCATGGTAGCATACCTTTTTTTAAAACCTCAAGTCCTAATCTAGTTGTTCTGAAGTTCTGTCTCTTTCCAAGATTTAGGTTAACATTAGACTGTGTCTGGGTAGTTGAAGACAGTACTTAATCCATATTGGTGTTGTGGACCTCAAATTGCCTTTCCTAGCTTGTCTCATGAGTACCAATAACTTGTGAACAAAGATATACCCAGTATACACAAGTTAACTGGAACTTACCCAAAAGATAGGACACAAATTCTGCTTGACTGAAATGTTTTTCTTCTATCAAATTTCTGGGAATTAGTTTTCTTTTTCTGATGTTTAGTAAACATGTTGCCACTTTTTTATGCTTGAAGGAATGTGGAAATGTCACCACTGCACATGGACCAAGCGATTTGACAGTCCTTGGACGGTGCCAAATTGGAATCTTAAGGGTTACCCTGACTTGATGATGAGTGTCAAAAATATGATTCAACATGGACCATGTTTTGTTTGTGAAACTAAAGGTCAGTAGATGCCAAGATTCTAGAACACACATTGGCAGTTCTGATCTGACCAGCATAGTCGAATAGTCTTTCAATGGGATGGATTCACCATATTGATTTGTGATATAATGTTAGCTCTGTATAGCATAGAGGAATCTGTTATAGCCATGTCTTTGAAACTCATTTTGAGCATTTATAATTATGTGATCCTAATTTTTCTTTTCTGTTAGCTATTTGGTATTGAAATAGTTATATGTGCCATGCTTGCAGATGATGAAGTTAATGGAATTAATGGAGTTCAAAACGGTGATGTTTCTGTGTCTGTCCATCTAACAAATCTGGGGGAGAGAGAATTTGATGTACAAGCAGATCAGTCAGTTGTTCAAAATAGTCTATGCAGTGAAATCACCGATCAAAGTATGAAAACTGTGGACGACAAGCTCCATTCCTGTCCAGAAATATCCCATTTACATAATTCATCTGACATACAAGCTACAGCTGTCACAAATTTTTGTGAAGAAACTAGTACAAAGGAAGCTCCTAACTTGATAAAAGAGATTGATCAGCAACTGGAAGAATTTGATGTTGAGGCAGTATTGGCAAAACAAGAGACGCATGACTTGTTCTGTCCTAACTGCCGTTCTTGCATTACTAAAAGGGTTATCCTCAAAAAAAGAAAAAGGAACACTCAAAAATCAGACATCAAACCCAAGCGTAAGTTGGACAATGATCATAATTTAGACAACGAAGCTGAGTGCGATAAGTTGCAGACTGGAGGCAGCTCAGAGCTGTTAGATAGTTTTGCACAACCTGAAGCCAACCAAGGTGTTCGTGCAAATGTAACGCCTGAATCTGATACTGTTATTCTGGAGCCATCTGCCGATAATAATCAACCTCATGGAGAACCAGAAGTTTTCAGATGTTTAGCATGCCTCAGCTTCTTTATTCCTAGTGGTAAGTGGGTTACCTTTTCTGTGATCAAAGCATAGTGTGGTCTTTGGTTTTAAGTTTTATTCTTTTTCAATTGGCTGGAAGGCAGTAACAACAGGAGGGAATCTGAGCTTCTTTTGGTTTAGTGACTTAAAGCTATAATTTCAAGGAAGCTTTACTGTTAACTTAGAAGTATAAAAATATACCATTTAAAGAGATCTGATTATGAATTAAACATTCATATGTTTTCTGATATGCTTGAAGGTCATTGTCAAGTACCAACTCAACCTAAAGTTTAAGCTATTAGGTGAAGGCTAACAAATGTTTTTATATCTCTAAAAATTATGATTGTAACATTAGTGCATAAATTACTTTAGTGCAAACTAGAAGTTTTCTTTTGATATATCTTGATTTATCTGTGATGATTATATGCTTGTCATCTATGTGAACTTAATAATCTTGTCAATTTGGACAGGAAAATGTTTTGATCTGTTCCGTTTTGATGGTGCCAGCAAGAATGAAAGAGCACAAAATTCTTCAAGTATACCTGCAAGCAATTTGCAGAATCCTTCAATTCCACAAGGCTCCAATGCAAATTGGCTCAAATATCTATTTACTTGGAAGAAGGGTGGAAAAACTAGTAAGCGCTTTTTTTTTTTTTTTTAATAATTATTATTATATTGATACTTCTAAGAGAAGTTACTTTCACAATGATGCTTATTTGAAGATTGGCCCCACCAAGGGGTGTGCTGTGGGGCTTCCACCCTAACTATGCTACTGTTATAATTGTTTGAGTCTTACTTCATTTCTTGTTTGGGGTCTGCAATTATAGTATTTTGTCAGTCATTTGTGAAGATATTTTTACAATGGAAAATGGATAATATTCCTTCAGATATATTTATATACTGTATTTATTTAAATGTGATATTTGAGCTAGCTGAAACCTGTTTCTGAAGCATTTCAAATTCTCTACACTCCTTGTGTGGTTACTTCCCTGTTGAATCTCCTATTAATAGAGTTTCTCATATTTTCCTTTCCAACATTTTCTTGAATAGTTGAGCTTGAGCCCTATAAAATGTAAACTGAGAAATATGGTGGGAAATCATGCATTTAGTTTGCAGTGAATCCTCTCTTCGGATTGAAACCTTTTATTAATTAGCCCATTTTCTTGACATAAATTACGTAGGTGATACATCCCCTGAACATTCTGGAACTGGTTCTGCCGAACAGCCTAACTCAACATCAATTTCTAAAGATGAGCCAACCTCCCCTGAAATTGGTCATCCAAAAGGTCCACTTGCTGATACATCTGATATTAAGAATGTAAAACCTACGTCAGATATTAATCATGGACATGGAGGGATGAATTCTCTGATTTCATCAACAGTAAGTCAATATAGATTGAACCATGTATAGAAAATGGTATCAAATTCTGTACAGCGCCAAGAGATGAGCCATTGGCTGACCAAAAATGTCTTGGTTCATTGTTTCAGAAAGATTTGTCATCTATACAGTCTGGTACAAAAGGTGCTGGTGATTTGATGAACGGAGTGCAGAGTGTTGTGCAGAATTCCGTAGATTTTTCGGCAGTGAAACAATTACTGGCTGGAAACTTGATGATCAGTGAGGAAGAGAAAAAGAATGCTTCAGTGGACATAATAAGGACAGGTATGCTTGAGAATTAAAGATAATAATTCTTTGACTTTTCGTTTTAATATCAAGTCCTTTCAAAACAGAATCTAGCAAAATCATAGACTTACACAATTGTGCATTATGAATATAGCAATAGAAATATTCTATCCATCTGGAATGGTTTAATAAAAGAAGGTACACCATCACTGGCTCAATTATTTCAATGCTAGTTATGTTGAAATAAATCGTGATTAAAAAAAAACAGCTAAGTCTTATGGTTATACACTATAATTATTTTCCGTGTTATTTTAGCAAAATTAATATGTTCAAACTCCCAACCTGCATAATTTTCTGTTTCTTGTTGAATTATGCATGTCTCTCTTTAAACTTGTACAAAAGCAGCTTGCCCAGCTGTCCAAGATAAATGAAAATATAAAACATTTGGGCACCTATTAATTATGCATAATGTACATTTTTTCTTGTTTTCCTACGGTAGAATTCCATCAATTCATTTCTTGCTCACTTTTCTAAATCATATGAATCAGATAATGTTGAAGTTAAGTCATCAGCTGCTACTACAACTGAAACAATTGTAAAAGCTGGAGAAACTACAATTGTGAAACCTGGATTTCTTGCCCCTACAACTGTAGGGTCTCAAGTCCTTAAGGTGTCACCGAAAGATGTAGACAAGACACCAGAAATTGTTAAGAATGGTTATTCCTCTTTAGGACAAGGAGCACAATCATCAATTCAATCATTTGGCAGTGCAATACTAGCAAATGATGTAGCTAGTAAGAAACAAAATTCTGGAATAGATGTTATCCTTCCATCAAAACCAGATATTACACTACTTGACAACGTGAAAAAGGAGATTGACAAGGGAATACATCCTCCTACCGGAAACGAAAATAAAGGTATGTGCATGAAATAACTATCATCTGTTAATCACCAGTATACAGCATTCTTGCTTACCTGTATCTCTTGCAAAGTTTGTTACCAGAAGAAATCTTGCAGGTTTGCTTTTGTGTAATAATAACCAGAGTTATTATTATGGTGCAGGTGGTGATGTGATACTTGATGTACAGGAAGGAGCATTTGTACCCACAGCATCTCATACTGCAGATAATATAACACAACCACAAACTCTAGTACAAAATGGTGAACAACCAAGAGATGAAGTTGGTGAACCCCAAGGATGGGAAATACTTAAAAGCATTGTGTATGGTGGTTTAGTTGAGTCAATTACAAGCCTAGGAATTGTGTCATCTGCAGTTAGTTCGGGTGCTACCCCATGTAAGTTTCTCTCTCTTCCTTTAGGGGGTTGAGTGAGGCCCTTTTCAAGAGTGAAGATCAATTAATTAGATAATGCATGTATAAAATTAGGGGTGAAAATAGGTCAAGCTAGTCTTTACCTCAAACAAGCTTGACCTATTTCCTAAACCTAAGACCTTACTTTACCTGGCATCAGCCTTTTTCAAGGCTTGACCTGGCCTTTTAAAAGTCTAGCCTGGCTAAAAAGCCTATTTAGTAGTGAGGCCTTTTAAGTAAGCCAGCAAAGCTACATTTAAATAAGCTAACAAATATATAATTTCAAAATATTATAGAAGAATTTAATACAATAATAATAAAAATAATATCATCGTTATTATATTATTTATATTTACTTAAAGCCTTTTTGGATAACCTAAAGCCTAGCCTTGTGGTAGATGAAAAGAGATTCACGTCTTATGTTTAAACAAATTACATGGTTAGTTGGTTACAATTACAACTTACATCCTGCTTACAGTACTTGAAGCACATTTTATAACTTTAAGCATACATCAACTTTTTTCACCTGATTGGTGCAACTTTGATATTTTTTTAACAAATTTTATGTAACTTGAAATTTATTTTCCAGAGTGGTGTAATTTGATGTAGGTGTTTTTTTTCTTTTTTTTTTTTTAAATGTCTAAGTTCGTTGTGAATGCCAAATAGGCAAATACAACTTATACACATAATTTTTTTTTTGACAGAACATACTTAATTTTTTAATATTACTTATATGTAATTGAATGCATGAGGCACGGCTCAGTGACTTTATTACATGAAGAAGACATCGGTGTGGACCTTGACTTGTACTAAAGTTGTGAATTGTGGTCATGATTCATCCAATAATAATTCATGGAATGGAGCTAGAGCTCTTGCAATTTGTGGAATGTAGCCATGACACAAATGACTTCTATTTCACAAAGATTTTGTGGCTATAGGTCATGACTTTAGTGCAAAGTGTTGCTACTCACCTATGACCTCTATCATATTTCACTCATATGACTCTATAATATGCTTGGTGTCCACAACTTTGCTAAAAAATATCTAAAGATAAAAGGGTCATGGATGAGACCATCAACTTTATACAAATTAGATCGTTTTGAAAATTAATGAATAACAAACAAGTTGCAGGGCACTGGTAAAAAAGATACCAAGTGTATTTGTTTGACTTCAAAAATTTCTGCTTTTGTACAGAATCTTATATGCTTATTAATCAAATTCAAATCTGTGTCCTAAGCTTTCTTGGTTCTTAAAGTAGTTTTACTTTAATTTACAACTGTCTCTACTGTCTCCTGGTTTTACGAGAAGGTTTGCTGAATTGCTAGGATTAGTATATATACTGTTAACGATTATTTCAAATTTGCAATTTTTATTTCATATCTTAAAAGATGAAAATTTTGTTGATGACAAATTAATTTTCTGATCTTGTGTTTATTGTAGTGAATATTATAGCATTGGGATTTGCAAATATCATTGGTGGACTTTTCATCCTTGGTGATAATGTGAGTGGGCTTCCATATGCTCCTCAATCTCATAATTATAAATTGTATCATCATATCTCTGTGGCATTCCTCTTATCACGTATTTTTCATGCATGAACAAAATATAGTTGAAATATCATGTTGAGATAGTCTTACTGAGAATGGAAGTAGGGATGCCTAATATAATATGGTAGGTTAAAATTGAATCATAGCTGCTCTGGTAACCTGTGTCTTTAAACATCTTGCTGTACGTGTTTACTCTCTTTTATCCTAATAATACCGTTTTATGCTAAGATTAGTTATTGGTAAGGATGAGTAATTTTTTATGTTATAGTTCTACATCATCATGTGTAGTACGTTTTATAACATAATGCATGAAAGTATGAACTGATAGCTGAGATCACGTGTTTTGAATATGATTATAATGTATTCACAAAAAAAAAAAAAAAAAAGAATATGATTATCATGTTGTTCAATGTTCAGTAACAACAGAAGTAGATAAATGTTATCTCACCATTAACCTTCATTACTCTATGCATTTTCAAAACATGGTGGAATGTCCTTGATGCTATGCAGTTCCATTTCCAATTCTATTTCTCTGTGTTTAAAACTTAGTCAAGCATGCCCCCCTGAGACAACTCAGCTGATGGGGTTATTTGACATGCAACTTATGTTTGTGTTCAAATCCTGAAGTGCACTATGGTCTCATTTCAGTCAAGCATTTTTCTATTAATCCAACTCAAAAAGTTAGTGAAGGCTCTTCATTTTTTCCCTTTCCCAGCTTATTGACGTGAAAAAAGATAACTCTGGAGGGGATCAAACGCAAGTGAATGCGCAAGATCGATATCAAGAATTACTAGGACGCAGAGAGAACTTCTTGCTTCATGCTGTTGTAGCTGTTTTATCATTCCTGATATTTGGTGCTGTCCCTCTTGTTTTCTATGGCATCTTGATTAATAAGAATTACTATACTGAAGTTAAGCTTGCCACAGTAGCAGCTACATCTATTTTGTGCATCATTCTACTTGCTATTGGGAAAGTTTACACCAGCAAAGCACCCAAATCCTATATTAAAACTGTGTTATACTATGTTACATTGGCAATTTCAGCCTCGGGAGTCTCATACATAGCAGGCAACCTAATCAAGGACCTCCTAGAGAAACTTAACCAGCCAGAATCAGGTTTTGCTATTACCATGCCCATATCAGACACAAGTATGGGATCAGCATGGATGTCTTACTGAGCTTCTTATGTTGAGCTTCAAAGTTGGTCCCTAGAGGAACTTGGTTAGAATAAATATGTTTGTAGCAAGACATGAAGGTTCAAGCAACCTTTTTATTTTATGTTTTGTTTTCCTTGCCAAGAAACTCTTGGAGTTTTGTTACTCAATGGAAATTAGGAAAAGAAAGTTCAATAAAATCTTTGTATTCCATCTTTGTTCCAAGTTGTGATTTTGTGAACAGTTTTGCTGTGCTGCTTGTCCAATGGCATTACATCTGTGACAATGACTTGGATATTGAAACACTGTGTGGGAAGGTGTGAACTGTGATATATAACATAAAGTCTCTAGGTGAAAAATATATGATGAAGATTTTTAATGCAATAAGAGATACTATATTTCTTTCACCATGGTCGTGTAAATAGCAAAGGCCATCAAGGCATTCGCCCTAGGCTTTATTGGAAATGTAAGTATCATTGTATATCATAATTAAATAGTCTGTGTTGTGTTTTAATATTCTAATAATTAATTGATGAGAGAAATAAATAATTGAAAATGAAATTGGAAGGTGTAGGGTTTTGAATTGCAACAATCACACATGCACACACACGTGCGCATATGCACACACATATTATAAAATTTAATAATTCTACTTCAAATTTGTTATAATAAAATACTTCTTATATTGAATATTTTTTATACATAGTAGATAAGTTAATTTCTTGTATTGAATATTTTTTATACATTTATACATAGTAGATAAGTTAATTTCTTGTATTGAATATTTTTTATACATAGTATATATTATAGTATATATTAGGGTGGTGAACTTTGCAAAGCCTTCGCATCCAACACTATCAATTTGAAAAAATATTTCGCATCCAGTCCTATTTATCTAAAAAAGACTTTAGATAATTTCATTTTGGTCAGCCCTCAGGGCTGTCCTGACATTTTAGGGGCCTAGGGCAAAATAATAATGAGGGGCCATTATATATAAATATTAAAAAATATACAAATATATATTGTATAAAAAATAAATATACAATTTCATTAAAATGATATGTTTTATTACATTAGGTGAATAACATGATTTTAATAAATCTAAAAAAAAAATGTATCACATTTTTCATTTAATTTACTCATGTTACCATCTATCATTTAATTTACACCTCAAAAAAATGATTAATACACAAATATTTATATATAAGGACACCCTTATAAAAAAAAAAAAAAGAAGCAAATATACACAATATGTATATATAATTTTTCTATAATGATTTTATAAAATTTTATATTTTGTAACTTCTTCTCCATTTTCTTTTTCTCTCTGTTTATCTTCCTTTCTCATGATATTTCGTATTAGATTTCACATTTTCTCTTTCTCCTCTCCATGTTTCTCTTACCATTGAAGATGATACACATCCCAAAAAATATACAATCATCATTTTCAATCATTTTTAAGGCTTTTCTATTTTTTCTAAATATTTTAATAAAAATCAACAAATACTATTTAATTGTTTGAAGCAGATTCTTAATATTCTCAGGTTAAAAAATAATTTTTGCTTCAATAAAAATTGATGGTCAATTATGCTTTTAAAACTTTAAACATGATATCTAAAATAAATCTCTTTTCTTCCAACTGCAATTCTATAGTCTTGTATCTTTTGTTTAATTTATATAAATTTGGTTTTTAAGGTATGTGGCCAATTATTACGATTATTTAAGTTGTTAGTCAAATTTAATATATTAATTTTAAAATTATAATTTAATTTTTATATTTGGCCCCTAAAAAAATGCTTAGCTCTGTCCCTGTTATATATTATCTACAAAATATCATCATTTTATATTAAAATTTACATATATGTATGTTCTTTATTAATATACTAACTTTTAGTTTTAATTTGTGTTTCTTATCTTGTTAAAAAAGCAAATACATCTATTATTAAAGATCCTTTACATGTTGATATATCACAATTAACTAGAAATTTATTTAACTTTGGTTTATGAATATAACCATTAGAAGAAAAATAAATAACAATTAAAAGAATGATAACTTTTTTTTTTACTGTAGAATGATACCTATTAATCACGCCATATTTTAATTTGAATAAAAAGAGATATAAAATAAAACAATAATTTTAATTTATTTATGAAAATAATATAATTTTTTTTACTGCATACCTATACATATTATTTTATTTTTTTAAATTTTGGGTCCTCCTAGTCGTGGGCCCTGGGCCATCGCCCCTCCAATCAAGGCCCAGGGCCGGGCCTGTCAGCCCTAGTTGGATTCTTGTTTTATGCTCTGAGTTCTTCTTCGTTAGTCCCTATGTTTGGAAAGTGGACAACACTCAAGATAATCGTGTACTGGGTATTACGTGCAATGTTGCTCTTCTTATATGGTTCACTAGACAATTTTTCTTCCCAGTAAAAGACTAAGAATGGATTTTTGGATTTTCTTCTTTACCACTTTATACATCTTTATTTATGATGAGAGAGTTAAAGAAAAACCTGATTTCTTTACTCTCATTCAACAATTGCTTTTTGTATAATGTTCGTGACTCTTTCTATGTTTTGCCATAGAGAGTTTCAAATAGACATGATCTATTTCTTTGTTGGGATTCTCAACAACCAACTTATGAAACTACACAAGTTGCAAGCTATTCCTGCTGGAATTCTTAATTTCTTGCTCATCAAGTTTTCTGACATTGTTTAGCTTAGATATAATTTAATTATTTTTAATTATGAGAAACTTCTTTTTGGCGATAGTAACTATTATAGATATTGTCAATAGTATTTTATAAGCAATGCATACATTTGAAAAAGAAATTAAATCTTTTGATATATTTTAATATTTCTATTGGAGTGTTGATTTCTTATTTTAATATTTCTTTTAATTTTTTTAATTCTAAAAACAAATGAACACCATTAACATAAAAATATTTACTAAATCTAAAAAATTAATAAAATTATTTCTCAATTCATCCTTATCTAAAGTTTTAAAATTTTTGGGTTCAAATAAAAAAAATTGTTTCATATTGTAAAAATTGTTCAAATTGAGTCTCAATACAAGAAATTGACTTATCTACCATGTATAAAAAGTATTCAATATGAGAAGTGTTTTATAGCAATAAATTTGAAATAGAATTATTAAATTTTATAATATATGTGTGCATGTGTGTTTATTGCAATTTAGAGTCCTACACCTTTAAATTTTACTTTCAATTATTTATTTCTTTCATCAATTAATTATTAAAATATAAAACACAACACAGACTATTTTTATGTGCTTAAATTATTTACTATTTTATTAAAATATATCATTTTATTTTTATTGACAATATATATAATAGTTACTATCACCAAATTAGTTATGTTATATGTAATTAACTAATTATTGACTGATTTGTGCCTTTGACCAATGAGTGTACATGGACTTTGATATGAACTCTCATTTCCTATCTTGTAGTTAACAAGTTTATATGATATCTGACAAGTTGGAAAATAACTTACACTCAGGTGTTAAGATAAGCATGTAAAAATATACCATCATACGAAATACTTTGAGCATAACCAACACATTTCCATTTAAGAAATCCCCTGGATTTTGGGTAGAATTTCTTTAACTGAAGTGAAATAGAGGTTCACTCCCTCTGACACAAGATCTTGTGTCTCCACTCCCTAGTGGATTCCTATTTCACTGTCCCATTTGGGAAGAGAGCAGTAAAACTTGTTCAATGTCCCACTTGAAGGGAGAGAGAGCTTGTTGCAAGAATGGAAACTGATTATAATTAATTTGGATTAATCACGTGATTAAATTGATTTGATTCACATTAAAAAAAGATAGATTTCAAAATCAAATCAACTACAATTGATTTAGTTTAGATTTGAAATAAATGAACTAATTAATTAAATTCATATCAATTTAATTGATTTGATTTAAATTATCACATTCATTAAGTCAATCCAATCTAATTAATACTCATTTTTTAATAGATTTCAATCAATGTGAGAATGTGTTAAAAAAAATATTAAGAATTTATCAAGATTCTCCACGTGCAAAGGCCTTCAATCCATGCCAGCAACAAATGCATGTTTTTTTATTAATTAATTATTTAAAAATCATTTTTTTAACTTTTAAATATTTTAATTATTTTTTTAGAATACAAAAATAAAATAACATAAGTACACATAATGTTACCAATATAATTGCTTTCTCAAGTATGCACTATACAAATAAACTTAAATCTTGAATTAAAATTAAATAATACACTTCAATTACATCCAGAATGATTTCCCACTTGCTGAAAGCAAGTTCATTTTAGAACAATGTCGTTTTTTTATTTGGCTTGGCAACTGACTGGGATAAAAACGATAGAAAAAGCTAAGTTACAAAGGATAAAAAAATTGAATTGATTGAAGTACGAAGAGAAGCCGGTGTGTAACAGCTACAAGTTCAAGTACTAATTGCTTTTCCCTTTACCCCACGGATTTGGCACTGTGGCTCTAACAATCCATGTGAGCAAACACGTTACTCCACTGTAGGCCCCAACAAGGCAGAGTATCAAAGAAAAAAAAAAAAGCTTAAATATAATTTTGGTAAACTTATTTTTTAAAATTCGTAATTTTGATTTTTCTCTTTTAAAATAAAAACATTTAGTCTTCATATTTTTTAAAATCTATAATTTTAGTTCTATTTTAAAATAGACATTTAGTCTTTCAATTTTGTAAAATTTCCAATTTTGATTATTCCATCAAATTCGAAACATTGACTACTAGGAAATTAACCTGATGTGATCTAAATTTAGTGACAAAACATGAGATTATTTATTTAACGTCATAGTCAACGATAATTTCTTAACAATCAATACTTTCAATTTGACAGTATGACCAAAATCACAGATTTTACAAAATTAAAGAACTAAATGTCTCTATTTTAAAAGAGGAAACAAACTTATGAATTAAAAATAAGGAGACCAAAATTAAATTTAAGCGAAAAAAAAAAAGGGCAGAGAAAGGTGAACATTATTCAAATAGATTTCACTACATAGAGCTGACTCCATAAATGTAAATATAGATTACAGCTTAAACATTGTGGTGAGCTACCAACATACAGTATCACTTTGATACACAGGGTTGCTGCCACCTACGGATTAAACTTGCCTAAGACATAGATGACAAAACAACCAAAAAACAAAAAAAGAATGATACAATAACACTTAATGGTTACAGCTCTCGCAAGGGGTTTTATATCAGGTGAGGCCTATCACCGCAACCATGGATAAATGCTGATGAGAGAACACAAGACAAGAATAAACTCAACAGTGCATTAGTTAGACCAGACATGAACCAGACCATGTCTATTGCCTGTATAGATCTCGTTGCGCTCTTCATCATAGAAAAGAGCAGTAATGTCTTCCAAGGCTTCCGCAACTGTGCTCCTAATTCTGGAGGAATGCTTTCGTTTCCCTGAATTACAAGCACTACTTGAAAAAATTGTCATCGCTGCAACTGCATTCCTTCACCATGGGGAAGCCATTACTCGCTCTTATCTTTGCAAGACACTTGCCAGTTAAAATGTTGCTGACATTAACAGATCCTGCTGTGTTGAAGAAGCTTAACTTGTTAGTAACTTAAAAGATGGTGCATGCTTACAAATACAAATCGATCACTGACACATTGGAAAATTATATGATTTGCTACCCTCGGCAATGACCATTCTTAACCTCAGACAAATTTACACAGACCTAAGTAATCACTCGTCCACATTAACCTAATTTTCTATTCCTAGTGCCTCTGATTTGGATCGCCCGTTGTTTTGCACTACATATGGAACAAGCATACGACATGTCCACATTAACATCTGTAAAATCACCATAGACAGTTAAACAATATACAATAACATCGCCGACAAAATCTTAATGGAGAATCATTTACACGCAAGAGAATTCATCATTTAAGCAACAACTTGAGACTTTCGAGTATAGTTTCTGCTAAGACAAACTATCATAAGCATGTAGTCTTCACATTAAACCCTAGAATTGTTCCGTATCGAAAATTTCACAAAAGACAGAAGAAAAGGCTTCATTCCGTAACCAATTCAATACCTCTGAATAAATTCATCACTCTTCCTACGCACATAAATTCACTTTATCACTATTAATAAGCGAAATTGAAACGAACCTGCAAGCGAATGTTGCGAAACCTCTCTTGCGCATCCATCATGGAGAAGGCGCGGTCGCGGTTGGAGCTGATTTCGCGGCGCTGAAGCTTCTTGACGCTGTTGACGAAGCCGTCGACCAGACGCTGGAGAGGTTTTTTTTTTTTTTTTTTTAATTTTGATGTGATTTAAACAGCATTTAGTAAAAGAAGTGCTGTTTATAAAATAAGTGCTCTTATTAGTGGAAGTGGTATCTAAGAGTCATGTTACAACAGCGTTTTTTTATGGTTTAAATACCTTTTTAATCTCGTAATTTAGTATTTTTTTTCGTTCTTGTAAATTTTTTTTTATTTTAGTCATTGTAAATTATGTTTATTTTATTTTTCGTTCTTAAAGTGATTTAGATAGCGTTTTGAATAGTAAAAAAAATACTATTTAAACTGCTATAAGAATGAAAAATAAAACAAACATATACTAAAATAAAAAAATAAATTTACAAGAATAAAAAACAAAAAAATATTAAATTATAAAAACTAAAAAGGTATTTAAACTTTTTTTTATTGAATCAGCGTCTAATGTATTCCACATGAGAAAGACAGCACTTGTAAACTACCAGCGCCGTTTATTTCATGCTGTTAATTGGCTTTTTTGTAATGAAATAATTTTTTCACAAGCATAACTAATAATCATAATAACATCAAACTTAGAAATTGTAAGTCAAACGAAAATAGTTATAAATTCATACCTCAAATATATTTTTTTCTTCTCTTATGAAAATTGCAGTTTCTTTTCTTTTCAAATAAATCCCATGATGGGGATCTTATATTAGACTTTGTTAAACTCTAGGCAAGTAAGTTGGGAAACTTTGTGAAATTAAAAAAAAAAAAAAAAAAAAACTCTAGACGAGTTGTGACTCACAATTATTGGACACAATGAATTTAGTTCATAAGTGATCAAGGTCACAAAGGTGAGAATAGGTGATTTTATTATTGTTAGTTTGCAATTAAAAGAGAAAAATTGAATTTGATTCATGCAGGCCATTAAGACCTTAAAGGTGAGAGGGGTTATAAGATTAACTTCGTGTTAAAGAAAGGGGGAAGAAGTTGTGGGTTTGAATATCTTCTACTAAAAAAAATTAACCATTAACAACTAATATGTGCTGATAAAAAAAAACCTTAAAGTTGAGAAGAGGTGATTTTATTATCATTAGTTTGCAATTGAAAAAGAGGAACCAAATCTCTTTCATGAAAAATATTAACATGTTTTCTATAATTAGTTGAAATTTAGACTGTGTCTAAGGTGGACCACTTTCATAAGTGGTTCACCATACACAAGAATTAAGAACCCTTGGATTCATCAAGATGCATATTCTTATTATGAACTCTCTCCCATCAAAACAATTCTTCAACTCTGCTCCTCCACCTCCGACACGACATCCGTCGCTGCTGACGACGCCACCTCCTCCTCCGCTGCCAACGACGCCACCTCCTCAGCCGCTACGATGCTGCCTCCACCACTATCGTATGATTCACAATCAAAATTGCCCAACAACGACACCACTAATATTTTCAATTTGCTTGTTAATTCCTTTTTAGTTGTTTGTTTTGAAAATTGGGGGTTTAGAGTTTTCTATGTTTGGGTCCTGTTTGGTTGGGGTGGTATTCTTGCTTTTAGAATGAGGCATTTTGCATAACATCACTCCATGCCCACCAAGTGTTTGATGGTTTGCCTAGGTCACCTTTCTCCTCCGTCGCCGCGACAGGTCTCAAGAAGAGGAGGAGTCACTCGATTCGAAGGTATTTGTCGGTGGCAATGGCGGCAGTGTGGCCTATAGTGTCGTCGGGATCCAATATAAGTGGGTCGTTAGATAGATCTTAGAAAAAGATGATGCGTGGAGTGCGGGATCTGACGAAATGGGTATGTAGAGAGGTCGACAGTGAAGGTGTTGTCGGAGTTGCCAGAGCATCGCCGGAACCGCTGTCGGAGCCTCTGTCAGAGGTGTTAAGAGACGGAGGGACAGAGATGAGAGATGTTTTGATGAAGGAGGGTGCATGATAATATTATGCACCTTGATGAATCCAAGGATTTTTAATTTTTATGCATGGTGGATCACTTATGAAAATGGTCCACTTTAGACATAGTTTGAAATTTATATAAGTTTCATTTTTTATTTAGTAATCTTTTTTTTTTTGAAAGGAAACGTATGGCATTCTCAAAGAACAAAGTTCTGTACATCTGAGAGTAAAAGGATATCCACCTTATAAGGTGCTTCCTCAACCCAATAACTTTCGTGATAAACAAAAGCTAGATTTGCTAAAGTATCTGCTACTGTGTTTCCTGTACGCTTTACAAAAGGAATTTTGAAAGAAAGAAATCCTCTACTAATCTGTCTACAAACTTCGAGGATTCCTTCAAAATAGGAAACAGAATTTTTCTTTTTGCTACTCCAGGCTTGGTATATCTTCAGACAATCAATTTCCATGACAATATCAGTAAATGAAAACTCCACAGCTCGTTGTAGTGCCCATTTGAAACACATTGCTTCTGCCAAGTGAGGTGGATAACAGTAACTGAGCATTTATAAGATTTATGCAATTTTTTTTATGAAAGGGGAAAACACAAACTACAGTGCTACATTACACATGAACGAAACACCCCTAGCATGGCATCTTCTGATATAATAAGATCAAGAAGAGGAGGTGGTCTATATCAAGCTCAGTCAACATAAAACTGCCCTGATGACCAAATTTGCCAAAAAAATGTGCCCCCCAATTAGCTTCTCTATAAACAATTGTTAAATAAATATATTAGAAAACATATTACTAAAATTTTTCTTATATTCATGAGTTAATTTGTAACTAATTAATTTTAGACGCAAACAAGAAAACTTAACTAGTCGAAAACCTGGTCCATCCATGGTCCAAAATTTATTCGTATCATTGATACCTTTCCAAAATAAAGTATCAAATTTCCAACTTGTAATATTGAACGGATCAACCATGTCAAACACAAGGAAATGCGTAACGTGAAACAACTGATAAAGAGTATTCATTCATGAGTTTGGATTGTCTACTGGAGTGCCTCTCCAGTCAAAAAATACAAAAGGAAAAAGAGAAAGAAAATAAAAAATTACAGTTAAATGATAAAGAGAGAAAAAAAAAGATAGAAAAAGATGGGATGGCCGTAAAGAAGGTGTAGAGAGAATGACAGTAAAGGATCCGAATCCTTTCATTGGTTCTTGGAAAAAAACAAAAAACAAAAACTGCATCAGTCATATATCCAAAAAATAAAAACAAAACCACGTCAGTCGTTTTCTGAGCCAGAATCAAGGAAGTTTCTATAGACGATTGCATCCAAACTTACATTTTAGCTTTTGGAATATTCAAAATAAATATCTATTTTATTTAATTAAAATTTATATTAAATAAATATTTTTAAATATATAAATTATATTATAATTAAAATTCATAAGTAAATATTTTTAAACATATAAATTAAGTATATTTTAGATTTATAATAAATAATTATATAGTGATATAAAATTAGTTTTAATAACTGATAATTTTTAAAAAAATATTAAAATTTAATTTAGAAATAAAAGTAAAAAGATAAAATTAAACAGATAAGAGTTTAAGAAAAAATTTAAAAACGTTTCCTTTGAAAAAAAAAAAAAAGTAAAAACGCTATCGTAAATAATTCTTAAAAATAATCCTAATTTATAAGCAGAGAAGATATTTAATGTAATCCAATATTCTGATCCTAGTTTCCGCGTAGCTTTGTGAAGTTTCAACTTGGACTTTTATTGTTCTAACCCGGTGAAGGGTACAGAACGAGAGAGGAAATTCGTAAAACTTCACAATTGAGGGGGGGAAAAGAGAACAGAAAAGGAAAGGAACCTTCGTTGCGAAGTTGATTTGATTCAAAGTTTTAAACAGCTACCACGGTCTCTTTGTCCTGCGAAGTTATGAATTTGATGTTGAAGCAGCAATAATTGTTATAGAGACAGAGCAAGAATTGGAGTGGGGTGAAGCCCAGAACACGGTCTTAAGCGAAGACCTCGTGGCCACGGCTAAGCAACAGCTTCTGTTTCTGGCAGAGGTTGATAGGAATCGTTGCCTTTATGATGGCCCAGTTTTGCACAGAGCTAACTAAAGGTAAATAAATACCCTTACAACTAATACACCTTGGTACTTCCTCAAATTATAACTATCAATAAGTTTAGTTTCTAAAATTATGACGTTGTCATTTAATTTTTAAAACTACTAAACAATCGTTATTTTTGTTTTTTAACTGCGAAAAGACATTGGCAATTATTTTAATCCTAAATATATAAAACTAAAGATTAAAATAATTCTTCAAAAAAACATTAAAATAATTGGAGTTAACCTGGGAGAAATTATTAGATAGTCTTAGACCAGCACTTGTATACGGTCTGAACCAATATTTATATAAAACATTCAAATTTTACAATGTACGAGATAAAATTAATAACACTTGATTAAGGATGATATAAAGTTTAGCAGGAATCATGTGAGGACCACCTAATAATTTCTGTATAGGAAGAGGTATATGCATTTAATGTCTGATTGTATATTCAATAGGATAAATGTGGAGGGAGAAAAAATTGACATTGGATAATTTTAATGATTAAAATAACAATTTTATAACTTTAGAAACTAAATTAAGCAATACTCAGTAATTTTAGGAACTATTTGATGTACTCTTATCAAGTTTTTCATAGGCATGTAAACAAAATCCTAGGATATTTGTCACTGTATGCAATCTGCATGTTTCCTCTGTTGTAAGTTCATCCTTTTTTTAAAAAAAAGGTCGTGTTTTAATTGTCAGTGTTTGTACATGTCTTTGTTCATCAATGTGGGTATAAATATTGTTGGCTTCTTTTACTAGCCAAACATGCCGAGTCACCTGTGACAGAAGACCCTTTGGTTATGCCTCTTGACTGTGATTGGATTTGGCACTGTCATAGGCTTAATCCGGTAAGCTTGAGCATTGAAACCAAAATCACGTATATGTTGACTTGTTTTCTGAAAGAATTGTTGTAATTAAGGAATTACCCGTCAACATTTGTGCACATATTTGTCAAGTGCGTTACAAAACTGACTACATGGAACTATATGGAAGAATACTAGGCAATTGAATGTGGTATCTTCAACTCAGGGAACCAGCAAAGGGGAAAGTGAAAAACTCTGGGAGGCAATGTATCCAAGTGGGCCATACGAATTTGATCTGAACAATTACTCAACGCAAGATCTTGCTGAAAATTTCTTGCAAGTCAAGGAAAGTACCACCAATTATGATATGATTTCAGCAGTTAAAAGACAGACCACTTTCTTCTATCAAGTAATTAAGAAATTTAGATTTAGAATGTCATGTATTGTCAATTCCTAACCTACAAAGTGTACTATAAATGAATAAGCCAGTATCTGATGCTCTTAACTGGTTGATCATACATTTTATTGGTAACAGAATTACTAAGTATATGTGTACTACTCGGACTCAGCACTTCACTGAGTAGAAAACCTGCTCGAGTAGGAGAAGCTTACTCGGACCACGACGGTTATAACAAAGTATATCTTACACAAGGATAAGCTATACTAAGATTAACACAAGATCATGATAGAAGATAAACTTATCTCTATCATAATTAATGGGATTCGATAAGATTCGATAGGAAAATAACCCTATCAAATCTATCTTTCTACACTCTATAAATATGAAGGTACTCATTCTAATCAAGGTACGAAATTCTACACCCATTAGTGATACCTGTCCCCTACCTCTGCGCCTCTAACTTGAGCATCAGAGTGTCTTTGCAGGTACACCCCCACCGTACATGAAGGAGATCCTGACGAAGCCACCGCACCAGAATACTTACCAAATCTAGTAAGAACATTTGGCGCCCACCGTGGGGCTTGGTGAAAATTTTCCAAGCCACACCAATCAGCATGAAACAATCGCAATGGCAGCAACCCAAGATGAAACAGTGAATCTTGAAAAGCGACCACAAGGGCTGGAAACCGTAACTCATGAAACACCAGCACAGGGGGATACCCCTCCAGGTAACCCCCACAAAGTGGTGCCCATCCTGCTTAAGGTGCTTAAGAATCACCTGTTGATCCAGGCCCTGCAAAGGGAAGTGAACACGCTGAAGCAAAATAGCACGAAAAAGATAGAAGATCTCCGCAGGGAGAATGCTAACCTTCGAGAGCAATACCAGAAACTACAAGAGGACCGAAACACACACTCGGTTGCCTACGCGACCAGTCACAAATAGCCCGATCGAACAGAACGAGACAACACTGCCTAGAGCGAGGTAGATCGAACGATAACTCAAATAGAATCCAGACTCATATCCGCTACGCGCACGATTCCTAGACGGAACGCAGCACTGGAGACAACGAGACGACACCCGTTCATAGATGGCATTATGGAAACACCACTATCGGTTGGGTGGAAGCCTCTATCCATGGACCGTTACGACGGCCTAACAGACCCGGACGAGCACATCGACGCATTCGTCACCCAGGTCAACCTATACACAAATGACGACACCATTATGAGCCACGTTTTCCCAACCACGTTGAAGGGGGCAGCGTTGAACTGGTACACACGCCTTTAACCGCATTCGATTAACTCTTTCGCCACCTTGGTTGCTCGTTTCAGTACCCAATACGCCACGAGCTGGCCTCACCATCTGACAGCAGTGGCCTCGGCCAATATTCTACAAGAGGACAACGAATCCCTTAGGGACTTCATGGAGAGATTCGATGAGGTCTCAGTTAAAATCCGATACCTGAATCCCCAAGTCGCACTAACCACCATGCTAATGACCCTGAAATCTAGACCCTTCTTAGACAGCCTCTGCAAGAAGCCGCCACATGATATGGATGAGCTCAGAGCGAGAGTAGCAGGGTACATTCAGATGGAAGAGATGACGAAGTTTCGAGAAAGCACTAGAGGGGAATCCCGAAAAAAGCATGAGGAACGTGAGAAAACAGGAACCAACCAAGAACATACTTCTAACAGCAGGTCTAGGGCCAAGAAGCCGCCTCGAGCAAGATTCACTCACTACACTCCCTTGATAGAAAGTAGAAGTTGAGTCTTAGAAGAAGCTTGCAGCGCCGAATTGATTAGTCTACCTACTCAGAACCGGTCCCTAAAAAAAGTGGACAGGTCCAAGTTTTGCAAATACCATCGAGTGCATGGACAAGCCACTGAAGACTGCACTACACTGAAGGATAACATTGAAAAACTTATCCAAGAAGGCAAGCTATGACGCTTTGTCCGAGATAACAGCCGAAAGTCTGAGCGAGAACGAACCCAAGATAAGGGGGAAGATCAAGACAGAAAATCCCGCTGAACAGAGGAAACCCGTCAAGAGGAACCAACTAACCCTCCCGAGACTCGGCTCCAAGGCATAATCAACACAATAGCAGCAGGATTCGCTGGAGGAGGGAGCTCGAGCTTGGCAAGGAAGAGACACCTACGCGGCATCCGGTTAATCAACTCGACTTCCGTAAGATTGAGAGCACCAAGAAACATCCCCCCCATAACGTTCACTAATGCAGACTTCGAAGGGATAGAACCCAACCAAAATGATTCGGTTGTGATGGGGAAGTTCGACTATAAGATTGCTAAGAAGATTCGGTTGGAAAAGTTGAAGAGCAAGGAGGCTGCAACCGGGGAGGTCCAGGTTGCTTCTTCAATTCCTCCTCCTCTTCCTTCTCTGAAGAAGAGGGAACCCAAGATGGTTCAAGGGGAGGATGGCCCTTCTAAGAGGGCTAAGCTGGGTCCGCCTTCTGCACAACCTGTGGCTTCCCAAGTCGAGAAGCATCTAACTTTTCTTTCCAAGAAGGATGGGCGGACTTCTTTATGGGGTAATGACTTCAACCCTAAAGCCCTCATCAGTGTCGAGGATCTCGGTTAGGTTGACCGGGACATGTTGAGGGATGTCGATCCCCGAATCTCCATGGAGGCGATATCACGCTTCTAGGCTCGTTCTTGGGCTATTGCCCAATTTTGGGCTAAAAAGTTTGATCGCGGCCACCGCGAGCATGTTTTGGCTCAGGAGACCGCTTCAAAGGGCGAGTAGGCCTTAGTGGATGTTACTCGGGCTAACGAGCCCCTACTTCAATCAGTTGAGGAGTCTCGTAAGTCTCTTGAGGCAGCAGAAGCGAAGTTGAGGGAAGCTGAGAACCGAGAGGATGCTTTGAAGCTTTCCTTGACTCAGGCCGAGAAGTCGCTTGAGGATCTTCAAGCCGAGGTAGCGCATCTCAACCGAGAGTTGGAGCGAGTTAGGTTGGATGTTGCCAACTCTTAAGCCAAGTTGAGAGCTGATTTGGATGAGGCGGTGGCTGAAGTCATCAACATTCATGAAGGCGGGTTTCAGAAGACGGTCCGCTAGGCTGGGTTCTTCTTCAAGGATACTGACCTCTCCTTCTTTGAAGTTGGCAAGGATGTCAACAAGCAAGGGGAGTTGGTCGATGAGTCGGACATTCCAGATGAGAAGGCTCCCGACGACTCGGCCCGGGCTTAGCTTTTAGGCTTTTTGTTTTTTATTTATTTTCTTGTAAAAGGTCTGCACTCGACCCATCTAATATGGTGCCTTTATCTTAATGAAATTTGTTTTTCTCTTAAGTATGGTGCCTTTGTTTTCCGCGTGATATCAATGATTCATATCCGATTAGGGTCTACGTTATTAGTTTAACTCATTTTTCGCATCCTGTTAAAGGTCTGCACAATTTTAAATTTATTCTTTCGTATCCAGTTAAAGGTCTACGTGGGTTTTTAGCTTAACTCATTTTTTCGTATCCTGTAAAGGTTTACATGGTTAGCTTATTTTCGTAACTTAGTCTTTCGAGAGCTAGTTATCGAAGTTTGGTCATTCTCTTTTCGGGATGTCGAATGTTGCTCACTTCTTGTTTAGTGGCTTTTTGTGTCGGGTATCCGGTTGGTCTACTCGGTCTTATGTGAACCATTTATATAAAAAGAGGAAATTTATTAATGGTAAAAATCAGGTGTGCCTCATTAAAACCTCTTTAACAAAAAACCTCTTGGGAAAAAAATGTCAAAGTAGGAAAAAAAGTATATCACCACTTACAACATTCTAGTTGTAGTAAAACTTTAGATGAGTAGCATTCCAAGTACGAGGGATGACTTTGCCGAATGGGTGCTCTAGTCGGTAGGCACCATTTCCGAGTGTCTCATTTACTCTAAAGAGGCCTTCCAATTAGCTGTCAACTTGCCCTCTCCGGTTGCTTTTCTCGTTTATCCGCACTTCTCCAAACCAGATCTTCGACTTCGAAGTTTCTTGGCTTGATCTTGCTATTGTATCTCTTCTCGGCTCTTCTTTTGTAGGCCTCTGCTCTAATTTGGATCTCGTTGAGGGTTTCTTCAGCTATGTCAAGTGCATGCCTTAGTAACTGGTCATTGTTCTCTTAAACAAAGTTTGCTCTTCGCAAAGAGGGTTCTCCGACTTCTACTGGTATCATGACATCTGATCCATATGAGAGTCAAAAAGGTGTTTCCAGTTGTAGATTGTGGTGTGCAACGATATGCCTAAAGGATTGCCGGAAGCTCCTCGACCCAGCTTCTTTTGGCATCGCCGACTCGCTTTTTTAATTTTCCCAATATGACTTTGTTGGCTGCTTCAGTTTGCCCATTGGTTTGAGGGTGTTCTACTAAAGTCACCCAATGCCGAATTTCGAGGTTCTTCAAGAACTCTTCCAGGTTCTATTCAACGAACTATTTTCCGTTGTCAGATACTATAGAGTGTGGGATGCCGAATCGGAAAATGATGTTTCTCCATATGAATTTTAGTACGTTGTTGGTCATGATGATGGCCAAGGGTTCGACTTTGATTCACTTCGTGAAGTAGTCGATTCCGACCAAGAGAAATTTGACCTGTCCTTTGGCAAGTGGGAATGGTCCCAGGATATCTACTCCCCACATGGAAAAGGGCCATGGTGCTGTGATGTTGTGCGGTTCCTCTGCTGGTAGGTGGGATATGTTGCCATGTTTTTGGCATTCTTCACATCTTTTCACGTATTCGACGCAGTCTTGACGCATTGTCGGCTAGTAGTATCCGGTTCGTAACACTCGGGCGGCCATGGCTTTTCCTCCTGAGTGCATTCCGCATATTCCTCTATGCATCTCGTTTACCACGTACTTGGTCTGTGCCTTCGTAATGCACTTTAGCAATGGTGCATTGAAGTCTTTTCTATAAAGGTATTCTCCATCTATTACATAGTAACTCGCCCTTCTTCTGATCTTCCTAGCTTCCTCTCAGTTTTTGAGGAGGATTCCTTCTTTCAAGAAGTTCCACACTTCGGTCATCAACTCTCGGTCTGTCAGGTTGACATTGGAAATTGCTTTGTCGATACTTGGAGCGGATACCGTCTCTTGTATGACAGTTCTATGTTGACCTTTCTTCTTGGTACTTGCCAATTTTGATAGCAGGTCGGCCCTTTCGTTTTGTTCTCTTATGATGTGGTTGAGTTCGAACTTGGTGAATTCATTCTTCAACTGGGAAGCTAGGTGGTAGTATCTTGTCATCTTGGAGTCCTTTGTTTGATAGGATCCGTTCATCTGCCCTGTGACCAGTTTTGAGTCGCTCCAGCACCTGAGGTGCTTCGCTCCTATTTCTTTAACGAGTTCCAGCCCGGCTAACAGGGCTTCATACTCGACTTGGTTGTTAGATGCATCGAAATCGAACATGAGTGATTGTTCTAAAACAATCCCTTCAGGACTTTCAATTATGACGCCTGCTCCGCTGCCTTTGGTGTTTTAGGAGCCATCCACGTATAGTGTCCACCATGGTGAGGGTACCTCTTCTACTGGTGCTAGCTCTGCTATGAAGTTGGCTAAGCATTGGACCTTGATAGGTCCTGTCGGTTCATACTTGATGCCGAACTATGATAGTTTTATTGACCAAGCTATCATTCTTACAGCGAGTTTCGGCTTCCTTAACACTTGTTGTATTGGGTGGTCAGTTCGTACCACTATTTGGTGGCTTTGAAAGTACGGTCGTAGTCGTCTTGTAGAAGTGACCAAGGCTAACGCCAATTTTTTGATCATCTGATACTTTGTTTTGGCCTCTTTCAGCACTCTGCTTACGTAGTAGACTGGTGTTCGCATCTATTTTTCTTCTTGGATGATGACCGAGCTTATTGCATCTCCCGAGATTGCTAGGTATAGTACTAAGTCTTTGTCGGGTTCAGGTCGAGTTAGGACTGGTGGTGAGGTGAGTAGCGTTTTCAACTTTAGAAAGTTCACTTCATACTCTTCACTCCAGTCAAATGTTTGCTGCTTCTTAAGGAGTTGGAAAAAGCGTCTGGCCACCTCTGCCTCTTTCGGGAGAAAACGGGATAGGGACGCCAGCCTTCCGGTTAGCCTTTGTACTTCCTTCATGTTACTCGGGCTTCTCATGTTTATGATAGCTGCGCATTTCTCTGGGTTGGCCTCTATGCCTCTGTGTGTGAGCATGAAGCCTAAGAACTCTCCACCTTGTACTTCGAATACGCACTTCTCCGGGTTTAGCCTCATATTGTGCTTCCTGATCTCTCCAAATATTTCGACTAAATCTCCTGAATGTGAGTCCGGGTTTCAGATTTTGACCACCATGTCATCTACGTAGAATTCTAGATTTCGCCCGAGTTGCTCCGCGAATATCTTGTCCATTAGACGCTAGTATGTTGCTCTCGCATTCTTTAGACCAAAAGGCATTACTGTGTAGCAGTAGTTAGCCGTATCAGTTATAAATGTTGTTTTCTCCTCATCAGGTGGGAACATAGGTATCTGGTTGTAACCGAAGTAGGCATCTAGAAAACTCAAGATGGGATAACCGGATGCTCCGTCCACCAGCCTGTCGATACTCGGTAGTGGGTATGAGTCCTTGGGACATGCCTTATTGAAATCTGTGTAGTCGGTACACATCCTCTATTTGTCGTTTGCCTTCTTCACCATCACGATGTTTGCTAGTCATGTGGTGTAGTGTACTTCTCTTATGAAACCGAGGTTGAGTAACTTTTTAGTTTCCTCTCTAACCGCTTTTCCTCGTTCGACTCCAAGCTTTCTCTTTTTTTTGGAGATTGGTTTGGCCTCTGGGCAGATGGCGAGTTTATGACAATGGAAGCTTTGGTTGATTCCGGGCATGTCGGCTGCTGACCATGCAAACAGGTCGGCGTTCTTTGATAAAACCTGGGCAATTGTGGTCTTGGTTTCGCTGGTTAGTTGAGTCCCGAGCTTTTTGCATTGACCTGTTTCTCTTCCTAACTTGAACGATTTTACCTCTTCGGTGGGTTCTGCTCTCGGCTCACCCTCCCTGGGGTTGAGTTCGGCCTTTTCCGTTGGTTGTACCATGAACGAGGTGCATGCTATGTGCTTCACTCTTGGTTCTGGGGCCTTTTTGCCGCTGGCTATCTTTAGACTTTCCAAGTAGCATTTGCGGGTTGTTTCTTGATCAGCCTTTACTGTTACTATTTTCCCTTTCGAGTTGGGGAACTTCATCGCTAGGTGAGGGGTTGAGATCACTGCTCCTAACTCGTTAAGTGCAGGTATGCCTATAAGAATATTTTATGAAGTGAGGGCGTTGACTAAGAAGCACCTGACTGTAATGGTCTTGGACCCCTTGTCCTTATCTTCTCCGAAAGTGGTGAGAAGATCTATGTAGGTATCCACTTTTTCATCTGAAATTCGACTAGTTGTTCGGTGTATGGATGCATCTTGCTTTCGGGGATGTCCAATTGTTTGAAGGCGGACCAATATAAGATGTCAGTCAAGCTGCCCTGGTCTACCAGGACCTTGCATACTAGGAAGTTGGCGACCTCAACTTTGACTACCACTGGGTCATTTCGGTTGGGTTCTATCCCTTCGAAGTTTGCATTAGTGAACGTTATGGGGGCATGTTTCTTGGTGCTCTCGATCTTACGGAAGTCGAGTTGATTTACCGGATGCCGCGTAGGTTTCTCTTCCTTGCCGAGCTCGAGCTCCCTCCTCTAGCGAATCCTCCTGCTATTGTATTGATTATGCCTTGGAGCCAAGTCTCGAGAGGGTTAGTTGGTTCCTCGTGATGGGTCTCCTTTGTTCAGCGGGATTTTCTGTCACGATCTTTCCCCTTGTCTCGGGTTCGTTATCGCTCAGACTTTCGATTGTCATCTCGGACAAAGCATCGTAGCTTGCCTTCTTGGATAAGTTTTTCAATGTTATCCTTTAGTATAGTGCAGTCTTCAGTGGCATGTCCATGCACTCGATGGTATCTGCAAAACTTGGACCTGTTCGCTTTTTTCGGGGACCGGATCCGAGTAGGCAGACTAATCAGTTCGGCACTGAAAGCTTCTTCTAAGACTCGACTTCTACTTTCTATCAAGGGAGCGTAGTGAGTGAATCTTGCTCGAGGCGGCTTCTCGGCCCTGGACATGCTGTTAGAAGTATGCTCTTGGCTGGTTCTTGTTTTCTCATGTTCCTCATGTTTTTTTTGGGATTCCCCTCTAATGCGTTCTCAGAACTTCGTCATCTCTTCCATCTGAATGTACCCTGCTACTCTCGCTCTGAGCTCATCCATATCATGTGGCAGCTTCTTGCAGAGGCTGTCTGAGAAGGGTCCAGATTTCAGGGTCATTAGCATGGCGGTCAACGCGACTTGGGGATTCAGGTATTGGATTTTAACTGAGACCTCATCAAATCTCTCCATGAAGTCCCTAAGGGATTCGTTGTCCTCTTGCCAAATGTTGGCCAAGGCCACTGCTGTCAGGTGGTGAGGCCGGCTCGTGGCTTATTGGGCACCGAAACGAGCAACCAAGTTGGCGAAAGAGTTAATCGAATGCGGTTGAAGGCGTGTGTACCAGTTCAACACTGCCCTCTTCAACATGGTTGGGAAAACACGGCACATGATGGCGTCGTCGTTTGTGTATAGGTTGACCTGGGTGATATATAACATAAAGTCTCTAGGTGAAAAATATATGATGAAGATTTTTAATGCAATAAGAGATACTATATTTCTTTCACCGTGGTCGTGTAAATAGCAAGGCCATCAAGGCATTCGCCCTAGGCTTTATTGGAAGTGTAAGTATCATTGTATATCATAATTAAATAGTTTGTGTTGTGTTTTAATATTCTAATAATTAATTGATGAGAGAAATAAATAATTGATGAAACAAACACACATATGCACACACATATTATAAAATTTAATAATTCTACTTCAAATTTGTTACAATAAAATACTTCTTATATTGAATATTTTTTATACATAGATAAGTTAATTTATTGTATTGAATATTTCTTATACATAGTATATATTATAGTATATATTAGGGTGGTGAACTTTGCAAAGCCTTCGCATCCAACACTATCAATCTGAAAAAATATTTCACATCCAATCCTATTTATCTGAAAAAAGACTTTAGATAATTTCATTTTGGTCAGCCCTAGTCGGATTCTTGTTTTATGCTCTGAGTTCTTCGTTAGTCCCTATGTTTGGAAAGTGGACAACCCTCAAGGTAACCATGTACTGGGTATTACCTGCAATGTTGCTCTTCTTATATGGTTCACTAGACCATTTTCCCTTCCCAGTAAAAGACTAAGAATGGATTTTTGGATTTTCTTCTCTACCACTTTATACATCTTTATTTATGATGAGAGAGTTAAAGAAAAACCTGATTTCTTTACTCTCATTTCAATAATTGCTTTTTGTATAATGTCCTTGACTCTTTCTATGTTTTGCCATAGAGAGTTTCAAATAGACATGATCTATTTCTTTGTTGGGATTCTCAACAACCAACTTATGAAACTACACAAGTTGCTAGCTTAGATATAATTTAATTATTTTTAATTATGAGAAACTTCTTTTTGGCGATAGTAACTATTATAGATATTGTCAATAGTATTTTATAAGCAATGCATACATTTGAAAAAGAAATTAAATCTTTTGATATATTTTAATATTTCTATTGGAGTGTTGATTTCTTATTTTAATATTTCTTTTAATATTTTCAATTCTAAAAACAAATGAACACCATTAACATAAAAGTATTTACTAAATCTAAAAAAAATTCAATATTAATAAAATTATTTCTCAATTCATCCTTATCTAAAGTTTTAAAATTTTTGGGTTCAAATAAAAAAAAAACTTTTTTCATATTGTAAAAATTGTTCAAATTGAGTCTCAATACAAGAAATTGACTTATCTACTATGTATAAAAAAATTCAATATAAGAAGTGTTTTATTGCAATAAATTTGGAATAGAATTATTAAATTTTATAATATATGTGTGCATGTCTCTTTATTGCAATTTAGAGTCCTACACTTTGCAATTTTACTTTCAATTATTTATTTCTTTCACCAATTAATTATTCAAATATAAAACACAACACAGACTATTTTTATGTGCTTAAATTATTTACTATTTTATTAAAATATTATCATTTTATTTTTGTTGACAATATATATAATAGTTACCATCACCAAATTAGTTATGTTATTTGTAATTAACTAATTATTGACTGATTTGTGCCTTTGACCAATGAGTGTACATGGACTTTTGATATGAACTCTCATTTCCTATCTTGTAATTAACAAGTTTATATGATATATGACAAGTTGGAAAATAACCTTTTACTCAGGTGTTAAGATAAGAAAGTAAAAATATAACCATCATACAAAATACTTTGAACATAATCAACACATTTCCCTTTAAGAAATCCCCTGGATTTTGTGTAGAATTTCTTTAACTGAAGTGAAATAGAGGTTCACTCCCTCCTACACAAGATCTTGTGTCTCCACTCCCTATTGAATTCCTATTTCACTGTCCCATTTGGGCAGAGAGCAGTAAAACTTGTTCAATGTCCCACTTGGAGAGAGAGAGAAAGCTTGTTGCAAGAATGGAAACTGATTATAATTAATTTGGGTTAATCACCTGATTAAATTGATTGACATTAAAAAAGATAGATTTCAAAATCAAATCAACTACAATTGATTTAGTTTAGATTTGAAATAAATGGACTAATTAATTAAATTCATCTCAATTTAATTGATTTGATTTAAATTATCACATTCATTAAGTCAATCCAATTAGAATACTCATTTTTTTAATAGATTTCAATCAATGTGAGAATGTGTTAAAAAAAATATTAAGAATTTAAAAAGATTCTCCACGTGCAAAGGCCTTTAATCCATGCCAGACCCAAATGCATTTTTTTTATTAATTAATTATTTAAAAATCATATTTTTTAACTTTTAAATATTTTAATTATTTTTTTAGAATACAAAAATAAAATAACATAAGTACACATAATGTTACCAATATAATTGCTTTCTCAAGTATGCACTATACAAATAAACTTAAATCTTGAATTAAAATCAAATAATACACTTCAATTACATCCAGAATGATTTCCCACTTGCTGAAAGTGATAAAGAGCTACTAAAGGAATTAGGGTTAACCCAGCAGAAAACAAGACAACAAGAACGTTAAAAAGAGAAAAGGAAAATTTTCATTTCATTCATAATGAGTCTCAGCATAAAACTACAATAATATACCCATTCACAATTACCCTAATGGATCTAAACAATTGGGTATTTAGGGAATTCAGAAAGAGTCTATACTAGCCCAAAAATAACACTACGTGAGCCACTAATTTAATAGAAGTCTTTGAGCCAATAAGGCCTAGAAGTGACACGAGTGGGCCTAAGGGAGGCTGGCTGAGTTGGCCTACTATCAATACTGCCCTCTTCAGACGAAACCGGGTCCTCAAGGTTCATTGGTTGAGAATTGTGGGAGGGGATCGCTGAGGAGGATGGTGGGGATAAAAAAGGTGGACGACTAGGATTGATAGGAGTGTGTTTGTTGGAGATGTCACAGGTAATGGTTTGGAGTGTAAAACAATGGGTTGATTTGATTGGTCTTGTGTGGTTTGCGATTTACTAGGTGGAAAGAGACGTTGGGAGTGGTTGCAAGCTATTGTGGCGTTGGAAGGCACAAGGGAAGTGGTTTCCGAGGTTGGTAGGTGGGTGCGGTGCAATTGGGAAGTGACACGTGGATGAGTGAGAAAATGGGGCTTAATTTGATGTGAATCAGACGGTAGAGATATGGTTAAAGGAGATTGTGCATTGTCACTCAAATTGGACAGCTGAGATGGCATGTGAACAGCTGAGGAGAGAGGGGGCTCATTAGGATTTAGAGAATCTAAGAGCTCAGTTGACATATGTTGGTTAGTGGAAGAAGGTGTTGCCTGTTCTCTCTCATTCGAACAAAGGGGTTGTGTGTCTAAGGGGAAAATGAGAGCATTTTGAGGGGCTTCTGTAGTGGAGTTGGGAATATGTCTGAGTGCCATGGGAGGTTTAGGACCATGATAAGGTCAAAGGAGAGAGACGTGAATGACTGAGTGCATCCGAGAGCCTTCGGGAAGGATAAGGTCATAGGCGACGGGGCCAATGCAACGGCGGATTTGGAAGGGTCCGTAGTAACACTGAGCTAACTTCTGAGACGGTCGGTGTTGCACGAAAGTCTGGCGGTACGGCTGAAGGCGTAGCCAAACCCAGTCACCCTCAACGAAGGTACGGTCACTTCTGTGCTGATTTGCTTGCTCCAGCATTCTCTGACGTGTTCTTTTACGGTTGTCCTACAAAGATTGTAAAATAAGCGATCTGTTTTGCAGGGAAAGATCATGGGAAGAGACAACAGTGGTTCTTGGCACATAATCTGAGAGTGTTGGCAGGGGTCGGCCGTAAAGAGCAGAGAAAGGTGTCATGCCAATGGAAGAATGGAAACTGGTATTATGCCAGTATTCTGCTAAATGCAGAAATTTGAACAAAGTGTGTGGATGTTCCCCAGCAAAGCACCGCAAATAGGCTTCCAAGGACCTATTCACAACTTCAGTTTGACCATCAATTTCGGGATGGTAGGCGGAGCTATATTTTAATGAAGTCCCTTGCAGACGAAATAGCTCCTTCCAAAAGGTACTAAAAAATAGTGGATCTCGATCAGACACAATGGATTTTGGCATGCCATGGAGGCGGCAAATCTCAACAGAGAAGCAAGTAACTAAGTCAGAAGCTGTGAACTTCGAAGGTAGACCTAGAAAATGGACGAACTTGGTAAGGCGGTCACAGATGACCCAAATCACAGAATGGCCAAAGGATTTTGGAAGGTGAGTGACAAAATCAATGGATAGATCCTCCCATACTTGGTTAGGTACTGGTAAGGGTTGGAGTAACCCCGCTTTCTTTTGTGGCAGGTATTTGCTCTGTTGGTAGACAAGGCAGTGGCGGGCAAACCTTTTAGCATCAGAGTACATTCCAGGCCAATAGAAGGAAGTTGCCAGACGAGCAAGGTTGGGTTGGAGACCAGAATGACCAGCAGTAGGCGTGGAATGGAATTCCTTCAGAAGAGACTCACGAAAATCAGCAGTGGAAGGCACAAAAAAATGATCTTGGTAATAGAGTAAGCCATTCGAAACCAGAAAACTTTTTTGCATGTTGGGGTCTGTTTGGGCTTTTCTGATCAAGTCTTAACCGTCTTTATCTGAAGAGAAATACTGGAGGAATTGATTCAGAATAGCAGGAACTGGGGAGGAGATGGTGAGTAGAAATTCACCCTGTAAGAATTTTCTGGCTAAAGCATCAGCAACTGTGTTGCTACTGCCAGGTTTGTAAAATATGTCAAAACTATATAGCCTTGTAATTTCAAAGCCCAATTTTGTTGTTCTGGTGTCTAGATTGTTTGGGAAATGAGGGTACTCAAGCTCTTGTGATCTGTGTAAATGTGAAAATGTCTGCCAACTAAGTATTGACGCCACTTATTTATGGCTTTTGTCACAGCATATAGTTCTCGAACATAGGCAGAAGCTGCTTGTAGACGAGGACACATTTTCTTGCTGAAAAATGCCAATAGGTGACCATTCTGGGAAAGAATTGCGCCAATGGCAACTGAAGAAGCATTAGTTTCCACCCGGAAAGGAGCAGAAAAATCAGGGAAGGCTAAAACAAGGACTCCTGTAATTTTTTCTTTTAGTTTTGTAAAAGCCCTTGTGGCGTCTGTATTCCAGAGCAAAGTAGTGGATTTTAGCAAATCGACAAGCAGAGCAATGAGTTAGGCGTAGTGCCGAACAAAACGGCGATAGAACTCGATAAGGCCTAAGAATCCTCTGAGAGTCGTGAGTGATCAAGGTAATGGCCAATCCAAAATAGCCTGAATTTTGTCTAGATCAGGGAGAACACCTTTTGAAGAAATAATGTGACCCAAATAATGAACAGAAGTAACAGCAAAAACACACTTGGAAAATTTATCAAAAACTTGGTGAGTAAGTAATAATTCAAACACTAATTGTAAATGAACCAAATGATCAGCAAGGGAGTTACTGTAAATTAAAATATCATCAAAGAAAACTAAAATGAACTTCTTGAGGTATGGACGAAATAGGTCATTCATAGCAGATTGGAAGGAGGATGGGGCATTAGTGAGCCCAAAAGGCATCATGAGAAACTGGTAATGGCCATCGCAGGTGCGAAAAGAAGTCTTGTGTGTGTCCTCCGTTGCAACAAGAATTTGGTGGTAACCGAATCGTAGGTCAATTTTAGAAAAAATTGAAGCTGACCCTAATTCATCAAGTAGCTCGTTTATTGTTGGTATAGGGAATCTGTCTTTAATGGTCACAGCATTTAAAGAACGGTAGTCCACACAAAAATGCCATGTACCATCTTTTTTTCTGACTAATAGAACTGGGGAGGAAAAAGGGCTATGACTTGGCTTGATGATACCTTCTGTAAGCATATCTTGGATAATGGTAGTGATAGCTTCTTTTTGGGAATGAGGGTAATGGTAAGGTTTAACATTAATGGGAGGGGTATTTGGCAGTAAGGGTATATAATGATCATGTGGGTGGTGTGGGGGAAGGCCATTGGGAGTGGAAAAAATTGGCGAGTAGGATTCTAGGAGATGTTAGACCTCGATAGGTACTGAGGTGAAGGTATGGGGTAAATGAGAGGTAAGGTCACAAGGTGAGGGTTCAAGGGACTCGAGGGTAAGTAAATGCATAGAAGCAATAGAGTCTGTGTGAAGAAGTTGGTAGAATTGGGTAAATGAGGATGGAGTAGGGAGAGATGTAGGATTGCGGTGAAGTGTTATGATGGATTGGAGGTGAGAAAAGGTGATAGCGGGAGCTGCAAAATCAGTAGTAATTGGTCCAAGGGTACTAAGCCACTCAACTCCTAAGACTACATCAGCACCTTCAATTGGGAGAAGGTAAAAGGGAATATGAAAGGAATGGCCCTGGAAGGAAATAGGGACATTTTCACGTAGACACTTGCCCTATAAGCGATCACCATTACCTACCATGACTGAAAATGCTGGGGTTGGGGTAATGGGTAGGTGTAGGTGGGTTGCAATGCGAGGTTGCAATATATTATGTGAGCTGCCAGAATCAACCAGAACCATAACAGGTAGGCCAGCAATGAATATGATAGCCGAAAATGTAGGGCCTCAGATTCTTGAGAAAGGTCTTCTGTGAGGACGTTTCTGTCATCATTCTGTTCTTGGTCCTCATCAACGTCAATCAACAATAGTAAAAAGCGACCAGAGGAGCATTTATGGCCAGGTATAAATTTTTCATCACAATTAAAACAGAGTCCTTGAGCTCGACGACCATCAAGTTGGGTGGCATTTAAGCATTTAAAGGGAAGGGTGGAGTTGGATGGAAGGGTTGTGGAATTGGTGGGAAGTTTTTAGGGGTTATTTGGGTAGGGTTGGAGGAGGTAACAGAGGAGGAATTATAGGGACGAAATGGCTTAGGTCTAGAATCCTTAATTTTGGATTCAATGAGCTTGGCAAGACCAATCGCTTGAGAAATAGAAGACGGGTGAAAAATGGCCAAATCTTTTCGAATTTCAGTATTTAAACCAGAGATGAAATAGTTAAGTATAACGTCGAGTGGAAGACCATACACCATATTACATATTTTCACAAAAGCAGCTTGATAATCTGAGACAGAACCTGTTTGACGTAATTTAAACAATTCAGCTTGATGATTTGTTTAAGAATAGGGTCCAAAATGAAGCTCCAAGGACCTAGTAAAAGAAGACCAACCATGTAGTTGGTTGTTGTGGAACATCCACTTAAACCAACTAAGAGCATCCCCTTTCATGTAAAATGCAACCAAATGTAAACGTTGTTCTAAAGGAATCTGGTATGGAGAAAAAAACTAATCAGCTTGGAACAACCAGTCTTGAGGGTTGGTAAGCATCAAAGGAAGCAAGTTGAAGTTTGGGTGCGTAAGGGTTTGGGTATGTTGTTTGTTAAAAGGTGGGGTAAAAAAAGTTAGGTTAGGGGTGGTGGTGTTGAAGCCAGGTGGAAGGGGTGGGGGTGGTGGTCGTATGTTTTGGTTGGACAAGGTAGGTGGACGTGTGAGTGAAGATGACTTGAACGGAGTGAGAGAGCTAAGATGACCAAAAGGAATAAAACTAGGGGGTATAGTGCAGACCGTAGAGGTGTTGGAAATACCTGTAGAGATGGGTTGCGTGGTGGGGGAAGAGATCTGTAAGGGAAAGGTAACTGAGATTTGGCAGTGGGTAGCCATGGAGGACAACTTCTCCATCAAGGAGTCCATTGTCTTCTAGAGGTTGGCATGGCGGCTGTCTTGAATATGCACTTGGTTTTCGATGTGGGTTTGTAAGGTCCCCAGTTTTTCAGCAAGAGTGTGGAGGGCATCATCAACTTTATCAGTTTTGGGAGGCATGGGTAAGGATGAAAGCACCAAAGTGATAGAGAGCTACTAAAGGAATTAGGGTTAACTTAGCAGAAAACAACACAACAAGAATGTTAAAGAGAGAAAAGGAAAATTTTCATTTCATTCATAATGAGTCTCAGCAGAAAACTACAATAATATACCCATTCACAATTACCCTAATGGATCTAAACAATTGGGTATTTAGGGAATTCATAAAGAGACTATACTGGCTCAAAAATAACATTATGTGAGCCACTAGTTTAATAGAAGTCTTTGAGCCAATAAGGCCTAGAAGTGATACGAGTGGGCTTAAGGGAGGCTGGCTGAGTTGGCCCACTATCAGAAAGCAAATTAATTTTAGAACAATGTCGTTTTCTATTTGGTGAGCCACTAGTTTAATAGAAGTCTTTGAGCCAATAAGGCCTAGAAGTGATACGAGTGGGCTTAAGGGAGGCTGGCTGAGTTGGCCCACTATCAGAAAGCAAATTAATTTTAGAACAATGTCGTTTTCTATTTGACTTGGCAACTGACTGGGATAAAAATGATAGAAAAAGCTAAGATCAAAAAATTGAATTGATTGAAGTACGAAGAGAAGCCGATGTGTAATAGCTACAAGTTCAAGTACTAATTACTTTTCCCTTTACCCCACGGATTTGGCACTATGGCTCTAACAATCCATGTGAGAGAGCAAACAGGTTACTCCACTGTAGGCCCCAACAAGGCAGAGTATCAAAGAAAAAAAAAGCTTAAATGTAATTTTGGACTTCCTATTTTTAAAATTAGTAATTTTGGTCTTTCTCTTTTAAAATAGAGGCATTTGGTCCTCATATTTTTTTAAAATCTACAATTTTAGTTCTATAAAATAGACATAGTCTTTCAATTTTGTAAAATTCTCAATTTTGGTTATTCCATCAAATTCGAAATGTTGACCACTAAGAGATTAACACAATGTTATCCAAATTTAGTGACAAAACACGAGATTATTTGTTTAACATCATAGTCAACGATAATTTTTTAACAATCAACGCTTTCAATTTGACAAAAGGACCAAAATCACAGATTTTACAAAACTGAAGAACTAAATGTCTCTATTTTAAAAGAGGGACCAAAATTATGAATTAAAAATAGGAAAACTAAAATTACATTAAGCGAAAAAAAATGGGCAGAGAAAAGTGAACATTATTCACATAGATTTCACTACATAGAGCTGACTCCATAAATGTAAATATAGATTACAGCTTAAACATTGTGGTGAGCTACCAACATACAGTATCACTTTGATACAGGGTTGTTGCCACCTACGAATTAAATTTGCCTAAGACAGAGATGACAAAACAACCAAAAAACAAAAAAGAATGATACAATAATACTTAATGGTTACAGCTCTCGCAAAGGTTTTTATATCAGGTGAGGACTATCACCGCAACCATGGATAAATGCTGATGAGAGAACACAAGACAAGAATAAACTCAACAGTGCATTAGTTAGACCAGACATGAACCAGACCATGTCTATTGCCTGTATAGATCTCATTGCGCTCTTCATCATAGAAGAGAGCAGTAATGTCTTCCAAGGCTTCTGCAACTGTGCTCCTAATTCTGGAGGAATGCTTTCGTTTCCCTGAATTACAAGCACTACTTGAACAATTGTCATCGCTGCAACTGCATTCCTTCACCATGGGGAAGCCATTACTCGCTCTTATCTTTGCAAGACACTTGCCAGTTAAAATGTTGCTGACATTAATAGATCCTGCTGTGTTGAAGAAGCATAACTTATTAGTAACTTAAAAGATGGTGCATGCTTACAAATGCAAATTGATCACTGACACATTGGAAATTATATGATTTGCTACCCTGTTTTACATTTTAGTTTATCAGGTTAACATGTAAAAGACTTGGCTAAATCAGCTTTCAGTTAAATGACTAAACAACACCTTTCAAAATATTTATCCCACTGTACCTCCAACGACACAATGACAAAAGTGCATAAAAAAGAGGAAACAAAAAAATTAATTGAAATAAAAAATGTGGGAGCAACTAGGCAGGGATAAAAAAGAAGAAAAGTACCATTTCCTTCGGACAATGAATCATCAGAATCGGCCTTGCAGTATGATATGATGAGATCCTGGTCACTAGTTATATATATGTTGTTTGTATTGCAGTCAGGATGCCACAAGAGGTGATCCTCAAAAGAAGTTACAAGTTCTCCTCGGAAGTTCCACACAGCCACAGTTCGGTTTCGAAATGTCAGGAATAATTGGTTCTCATATAGAAATATAAATGCAGATGGTGTCATAAATTCACTTCTGCTAACTTCTGTTAGCTCAGAAGTCCTTACCTAGATTTAATTAAAAAGTCAGATATCAGAATGTAAATATATACAACTCATCTCATGTATAAACCAGAAAATTACTTACATCAAGAATTTGGAGATTCTCATTTTCTTGTTTAACAAGAAGCTTTTCATTGAATTGTTCAATGAAATCAACCTTCTTATTCCGATGAAGGAGATGGTTGAACGATTTCAAAACAGTACCATCTTCTATTGAGAGGATTTTAAGCGGGACATAGCTACTTGATTTAGCAAAAATCAACAACATGATCCCTGGGCTGATAAAAGAAAATCACAAAACAAAGAGTTAAATAGTGTAAATCATGTAGAGCCACACAAGTATGAAAAAGGAAGAAAATTTAACACTATCAAGAACTAAAGGATAATGCAATATAATTTTTAAAAAATTGTGAATTACCATAGACCATATATCTACAGTAGAGCATTGTACATGTCCAACAAGGAAAAATACCTGATCTTAATCTCTTGGACATTTTTATCCGAAATGGAGTACAACATTGTATAGTTTTTCAGGTCGAACACCTTGTATATGCTGTATAGGAAAAGAATACAAAAAGATGTGTATCACAATCAAGAAGCTTTGAAATATCATATAACTATATCACCATACAAATAAGTCAGAACAGCAAAATATTTACCTATCTTGCGCAGAGTACGTGAGTACCTTCCCATTTACATCATCAAACTCTACAAAACCTGGCCACTTCAATGACTCAGATTCAAAAAGAGCAAATCCAGCATCTGGTTTAACCCTCCTTATATATCTGGAAAGTGGAAAACAGATACTTTAGCATGGACACAACAGCACAAAATTGGACAGGCAACTGTTGCTATCTGCTATTTTTCTTTAACTCCTGACAAATTTTATTTTTCCTAAGGCTTTCTTTTGTTGAGCATGGAAAACAAGTGTAGGAGTTACAAAGCAATAGAGTTATACTTACTCAATCCTGGTGCTTCTGCATTTCAAAGAACTGTAACTGTCTGATGCATAGACAGAAACCGTGATAAGTGAGTCATTATTTTTATTATAAAACAAACTCCTTATGACTTCATCAGGACTGACATTCAAGAAGCAAATCCTTTCATTGGTCTCTGCAGTGCAGCAAACAATGGAAACATGTACATATATCATGTAACATCATATTCAGGTATAATACTGTAAAAAAAAATATAAATACCAGTAACCAGTTACAAGAACTACCTCGGCTAAATGCTGCACAAACACCAGATTGTGCAAGTGCAAAAACAATGTCACGTGCTGCTACAATCTCAATAATCTTTGACCTCTTTCTCAGAAATGGCAATACAACAGATGAAGGACCTTTTGGATCATGTGTATCATATTCTTCCTATAAAATTATAAGTAAATCCATAAGACACCATCACAAGAAGTGGGACAAATGGGTATACTAAAGCGAAGTAGAGTGGTTTCAAATGTTGCATTACACAAATGTATGGGGAATTTCCACAAACAAAACAACACATTGAGTTTGCAATAACAGAGGAAAGCAATTTTTCAACTACATATTCCTCTTGCTTCCTCAGCAATGATTTAAAACAGAGTGGTTTTCAACTACATATTCCCTCAGCAAATTTCTACTACATATTCCTCTTGCTCCCTCAGCACATAGTTTTCTGAGCATCCAACAATTTAAAATAGAGTGGTTTCAGATGTTGCATTATGCAAATGTACGGAAAATTTCCACAAACAAAAGAACACTCATTGAATTAGCATTAAAATACAAAATCAAAATATCCACTACAATATATCCCTCTTGCTCCCTCCGCAATGACCATTCTTAACCTCAGACAAATTTACACCGACCTAAGTAATCACTCATCCACATTAACCTAATTTTCTATTCCTAGTGCCTCTGATTTGGATCGCCCGTTGTTTTGCACTACATATGGAACAAGCATACGACATGTCCACATTAACATCTGTAAAATCACCATAGACAGTTAAACTATATACAATAACATCGCCGACAAAATCTTAATGGAGAATCATTTACACGCAAGAGAATTCATCATTTAAGCAACAACTTGAGACTTTCGAGTATAGTTTCTGCTAAGACAAACTATCATAAGCATGTAGTCTTCACATTAAACCCTAGAATTGTTCCGTATCGAAAATTTCACAAAAGACAGAAGAAAAGGCTTCATTCTGTAACTAATTCAATACCTCTGAATAAATTCATCACTCTTCCCACGCACATAAATTCACTTTATCGCTATTAATAAGCGAAATTGAAACGAACCTGCAAGCGAATGTTGCGAAACCTCTCTTGCGCATCCGTCATGGAGAAGGCGCGGTCGCGGTTGGAGCTGATTTCGCGGCGCTGAAGCTTCTTGACGCTGTTGACGAATCCGTCGACCAGACGCGGCCTCTTCTTCGCCACCACGCGCCGGCCGCAGCACGGCCGCGGACTCACTGTGATCCGCCTCCCTCCGCCTTCCATCTCAGCGAGCGAAGGAGGCCTCCGCCGCCGCTCTCCGCCGCCGAGTGCGGGAAAAGCCTAAATCCGGCAAGAATTTACAGAGAGCGGAGATTTAGGGTTTGAAGAGCGCTGGTCGCAAGTGCTTACTCTCTTCGAGTTCAAGTTTCGATCTCGTTTTCAAATTTTGGAAGGGAAACCGAAAATAAAAGGGAAAGAAAAATAGAGAGAAAATAATAATAATAATAATAATAATAATAATATATTACGCAAAAGAGACAGCGCGTGTGGAGTGCAGAGGATTTGAAAAAAGTGCGTGTCGTGAAGGGGTTATTATAGGGACACTGTGTCGGAACACAGATCATCTGCTGCCTCTACAGCAACATGTTCTCTACAGAAAAAATCTAAACCCTTGATTAGTTATTGTAACAGTAATTATAAAGAGAGAGAAGGTGATCAATGGTTGATATTTTTGCTGTAGAGAAACGATGCTGTAGAGGCTGCAGAGGATCTGTGTCCCACTGTGTCGTTGACAGTAGCCAACTTGGTAATGACAATGACTTAGGCCTAATGGAATTGCTATTCTCACCTCCATTTTGCTATTCTCACCTCCCAGGTGTGGTTTTTTTCTTTTTTCTAAAATATTCTTGAACAACGGAATCACGATTCCGTTGTATACTTGTGCAGCGGAATCGTGACTCCATTGAAAAGTGTACAATGGAATCGTGATTCTGTTGTACAAGAGGTAAAAAAAAGTGTACAATGGAATCGCAATTCCGTTGTACAAATTTATTTCACCCCCTTGTACAATGGAATCACGATTCTGTTGTACACTTTTCAACGGAATCATGATTTCGCTGTACAGTGTACAACAGACTCGTGATTCCGTTGTACACTTGTACAACAGAATCGTGATTCCGTTGTATACTGTACAATAGAATCACAATTCTGTTGTACAAGAATACAATCCTAGTTAAATTTTGTATCAGTGCCTAATATATATTTAAAATACCATCAATCAGTCATAATACAATAGTGTAGGTCCCATACCTCCTAAATTTTACTTTTATTCAAATATTTTACCTCCATTTCCATCCTCTCTATTTTTATCCTCTAAACCAAACACAAGAGAAATGCTTTATGTGGGTTGTGTGAGCTCCTCTACATAGCAATGATCTACTCAATTTCGCTAGGGACTTACTATTCTCACCACACAATTTGCTGTTCTCACCATTCACGTGGGTGATTTTTTCTTGATTTTCCAAAATACCCTTGTACAACGAAATCACGATTCCGTTGAAAAGTGTACAACGGAATCGTGATTCCATTGTACACTTTTCAACGGAATCACGATTTCGTTGTACAGTGTGCAACAAAATCACGATCTCGTTGAAAAGTGTATAACGAAATCATGATTCCATTGTATAAGGGTACAATCCTTGTTAAATTTTGTATCAGTACCTAATATATATTTAAAATACCATCAACAAGTCATAATACAATACAGTATTGTAAAAAATATTCAACAACCAAGACATTACACAAATAAAGTCCTCTAATAACAATTATTAATAGAAGATTAATTAACAAAAATGAATCCCTAGTAATGTCTACTACATATTGAGATCTTCTAGTTGAATGAAATGGTATTGCGTTGAATTCTTGCATGCTTTGCATGTACGATTTTTGCCATGATCGAGCTTCAACAGTGCAGTATGTTCTCCATTGAGGTGCAATAGGAGGCAGGCGACAATCGTCTTTTAAAAATAGCTAAATAATGAAAATTAAACTGGTAAGGTTAACTTAGTAAACAAATTTGCATAGTTAATAGTTTAGTATATTATGTGTACCTATACAAAGTGATTTCCGTTAACAAATCCAATAGCTATAAGACGTTGTTGTGCAGCAGATGGAGGCCAGCTCCTAAGCGGAAAGAAAGTCCAACTTTGAAGCAAAGATAAGTGAACCAACACCACATTATACCGACTAGCAATCACATACCCCATGTCGGGAATGGTCATCCACTTGTCAATGGTTGTTGGTCCACCTTTGAGATACAACGAGTTGATTAGTTCAACCAATCTTTCTTCCATGCCAAAGAACTCAAGATAAAGAGAGTGTCATGTTTGAAGTTCCCAAATCAAGTCTTGACAAATGAGAGCCCATGATTCCTCACCCATACCTAACAAACCTGCAATTGCTCTATAACCGCAATTTTCATCTGCTTTGACATAAATAATTTTTTGGATGAATGGTTTTAATTCATCGGGAAACTCGTTAACATAAGGCATCATTTTGCTCCGCTTATTGTCACTGACAACTTTGGGAGGCACAGTAGAAGTTCCTGAACTACCTACCATTGTGTGCATTGCATCGACTTACTCCCACATTGAAGGTGCACGCTTAGTAGATTTCACAGACTTCGGGACACTCTTTGTTTTCACATTCTCTGGAGGTGGACACATTGAGGTGGTATCTGGAAATGCAAGTTCATGAACTTTAGTCTTCATTGTCATTTTCCCGAAGACATTAAGTTGGGAAAACCTCTTTAACAATGCATCAACCTCGTGTGTCAAAGTCAAGTCCCCCCAAGAATCACCGGTGTCACCTTGATTGATGGATAATATCTTCCAATGCACATGAATTGACCTTAAGGGTATTGAGCCAAAAATATTGTTGAATCTAGCAAGTTCACACGCACACGGTAGACCGTGAGTAGTTCTAAGTGTGCATCCACAAGCATAACTGTCAATACCAACGCTGTCAACCCATTTGTACTAGTTGTATATCAGGTCTTGTGCTTGGTTTGATACAAAGTCCTGTATCTTCTTGTAAAACACGTTATTAAACCTGTGACCCACAACATTGATGTTTTTTTGGAATGAAGCCAAAATCTCAATATGTTGCAATATAAGCATGTTATTCATGACATCCCAACAACTGCACAAGTCTCTTATACTATCTTGAAGCAACCTCTTCAATCGTGCGTGTGCGCCTTCAACCCTATCATGCAACCAAAAGTAATGTCAAGCAAAGAATATAATTAATATCAACGAATATAATTATATGGAAAAGTACCTATTAGTTGTTGTGTTTCCAAGATGCATAACTCGATCCGTCCATGCTTGTACAAACTTCGCCTTGTTAGGTATCAACCATGTACAATGGACATACTCAAGGAAAAGCGGATAATGTGAGCATAGGTTTGTGAAGTTTTTCAAGTTAACCTCATACAATTGTTCATTAGCATATTGCATTAACCCTTCCTAAGCATCCAACACTTTGTCCCATTCTTCCGCGTTGCCCACATACATCTTGCATTTTGCCCTGACATTCTTATAAATGTGGAATTGACATAACAAGTTGGTTGAAGAAGGAAATACATTCTCTAACGCATTCATGAATGCAAGATCTCTATCAGTGACAATAACCTGAGGCAATACATCATCTTTGACAAACATTTCTTTCACCCTATTTAATGCCCACTCAAAATTGTATATCCTCTCAAATTGTAAATAAGCAAAGGCAATTGAGAAAGTCATGTCTGTTGAAGTCATCCCAACAATCTCCAATAACGGAAGACGATATTTGTTCGTCTTGTAAGTAGTATCACATATCAACACTGTTGAAAATGAATTTAGGAGCTTGATAGAATCTGGATGTGCCCACAAGATATCTCTTACAACATCTTCAGTGTCGACCCTTTTATACCAATAAACATATTAATCATGTTCTATCAACTTCATCAGATGTTGTATTTCAGTTCTTGGACCCCTTTGTTGTCGCTGATATTTTTTGTTGCTCATTGTATATGATTTTGATGGTGGTGACATTTGCAACATCTTGATCTTTGATTGTCAACAGAATTTGCCCAGGCTTCACCATATTTTTGGTCATTTGATTTAGCAGTCTTTTTTCTTCACTGCTTAAATGACCAACATATGCATGACCCACCAATGTTTCACTGACTTCATGGTTATGAAAACCGCAAACCATATAAAGTTTCCAACCAATGCCTTTCATAAGCCTCCCTTTTAATTTAAACGGGCACTGACATTTTTTGCTTTCAGTAGTTTTGCGGACTAACTTATCTCTATATTATTTGTACTTTCCTCCATTTTCACAAGCCAGTAGGACAAAAGGTTTCTTGTCAGCTTCTGACCTTTCTATGACAATAACAAATCCAAGCTCCTTTGCGACAGATCGAACCCATGTCAACAAGTGATCTCGCTCTTTAAAAGCCTAAAAACAAAATGCATTCCTTCACTAACAAAACATACATACAAAAAATATCATATACATAAAAACAATAATTTATCAATCAACCTCGTCAGTCATGAAATTATTGGAGAAGTCTGAATAATTGTGGTGAGGTTCAATGTCCATCACATAATCATCTGCTTGCATTTCATTTTGTTCACCGGGTTGGTCTAAAGCATTTTCACTTGCATCAATCATATTTTTCCAACTACTTGGCATCGTAACTTCATCAGAAATAAAATTATTCCAATCCATTGCTACTATTGAAAAGAAAAAAATAATAATTCAAAGTTCACTACATTAATAACAGTAAAAAAGTTAAATCAGATACTGTCTGCGTGCACAACGGAATCACGATTCCGTTGCGTTCGAAAAAAAATGCACAACGAAATCGTGATTCCATTGTGCAAGTCATTTTTCATGCACAATGGAATCCTGATTCCGTTGTGTATGAAAAATGACTTACACAACGGAATCACGATTCCGTTGTGTACTGTAAAAAACAAAAAAATAACGGAATCACGATTCCACTGTGCATTGAACACAACGGAACCATGATTTCATTGATCTACACAACTTACAGGTGTGAGTAAGTGTAGGAACTGAAGGAGGAGAAGATAGTGACACGAGGTTGGGAGTGGGGGTGGAGACTGTGAGGAGAAGGGAATGGGGTGGGGTGTAAGGAACGGAGGAGGGATAGGAGAGTAATTTTACAAGGTTAGGGGGTGAGAATAGCAAAGCCTAGGCCTAAACTCGTTCCCGGGCCAGGGCCCACCGGCCCAGCATAGTTCACCTTCTCTCAGCCCAACTTATCATAAATTCATAATAGCGTATTTGTTTTTTTTTTTTTTGTTAAACTTTTTGGAACAAAAAACTTGTTTATATATTTTTATTAATAATATAAATATGTTACCCTAACTTTAATCTATATTATATGTTAGTAATTATAATAAAAAATGAAAAATAAGAAAGAAAGTAAAAATTAAGTGGTAATTTTATTGTTTACCCTACATTATAAATTAAGCTTTCATTTCTAAATTGGAGTATTTTTAAAAGTTATTTTAGTTTTTATTAATTCATGTGACTTCTCATGCATTAGGTGTTTAATTTTATTCTTTTACTTGTAGTTTTTTATTCTCATAAATATTATTACTTAAAATTGGTTATTTTGACTTTAAATTTAAACTGGATTTTAAATTTTAATTCAAATTAAAGATATTTTCTTTAAAATAATAAATTTTAAGATTATTATAATTTTATTTAATCCTAATTTAAAAATACTTTCTTTTTAATTTTACACATTATACTAAAATAGTAAATATAAATATGATGTGTTTAAATTTAAAAAAAAAAATCATCTCTTAAATTTATCGCTATTTAATAAAATAGAATAATATTATTTATTTTCAAAATTTTATTATGATAACAAATCACACATGTATTATTTGGAAAATGAATAGAACAATAATATATTAGGACCTATTTGGGGTGATTGTGAGTTTTTTTTTTAAATGTAATTTTTAAAATAAAACGCTTTAACAGACATAGAGTTGAAATGATTTTTAACTCAATTTCAAAACACTTTCACCTTCATTTCCAAAATTAAGAAAAAAAAGGATTTGTAAATTTGATTTTTTGTTTTCAAAAAATACACTCTCCCTACATTTAACAATGATTCTTCCCGTTGCCACCACTAGCACCACTGCCACTACTAACACCATCGCTGTCATTGACACAAGCACCATCACCACCACTCACACCACTGGCACCATCACCATCAACACTACCACTACTGACATTGCACTGTGATACCACTACTGACATTGGCACCATTGACACTGTTACCGCCACCACTAACATTGTATCGCCACCACCACCTACACTACTATTGTCACCATCTACACCACCACTACCACGACTATCATCGGTACCAGCATCACTACCACCGTCACCATCGACATTGCACCATAGCCACCACCACTAGCACTAACACTGCCACCGCCATTACTGTCACCGCCACCACCATCATCACCATTGACACCAAGACCTTTAGTATTTTATTTCACTTTGTTTCGAATTCATTTACATGTAATAGTTATTCCTATTTTGATACCTATGCGACTTGTCTTTTAAATATGATATAAACTCAAGTATTTATTTGGAGTTCTCATCTTAATTAAAATTATTAATTGTTAATTATATATTAATAAACCAATGATAATGGTAAATAGTAAATATAAACATTCAAAGAAGTCATTTGATTAATAAAATCAAATAACAAATATTTTCACAATATTATCCTTCTCCTAATATAATTTTTCACTTATATCATCAGTCATCACATTTATATTTTAACAATGGATTATGTTTTCATGATTTCAACCATTTAACCAAATAATCATTTTATATTTGCAAAAAAAAATAAAAAGAGAAATATTAGCATAGACATTTTAATTAAGTTTCACGTTGCATGTACATGATCATATTATCCCTCATCTTCTTCACCTTCTTCTCTGGCACAATTTGTAGTTCATATACCAAGTCCATCATTTAAAATTTAAAAACACATAGAATCAAATTTATGAAATATGCTTTTGATTTTCATAATAAAAAAATCATCATTAATTGATTTCTCAAATGCTTATAATATCTTGTTTTGCCCAAAGGAATAAACACAACTCTTGAAATCAACTTCTACAGTACCTAGAAAATCAAATTAAACCAAAGTACCAAACCATAACAAAAAAAAAAAAACCTATATTAAATCCATAACCTTGCTACCTAATTATTTGCATCAACAATCAATCCAACACCCTCCTCAACCCATAATTTCCCCCCCTCTTCAACCCATAATTTTTTCCAATGTGTTTATTAGTGTGTTTGGTAGGAAGAAAAAAAATAAATGAAAAATATAGTAGATAAAAATAGACAAGAGAGAAATATAATGAATGAAAATAGGAGATTTAGATTTAAGAGAAATAAAAAAGAAATAAGAAAGAGAGAAAAAAAAAACTCAATTTTTATGTTAAAGAATCCGTTATTTTTTTTAAAGAATCAATTGTAAAAACATAAACATTTTTTTTTGGAAAATTAAGGATTGTCATGTATAAAAATCGTGACAATCTCTGTCAAAAAAAAAAAATGTGACAATCAATTATCAACCGACAATTGATTATTTTTACAAGAAACATTTTCAATTTTACTGTAACATTTCCACGCCGTTTTACAGAAAAAAAAAAAAAAGTGTGCAAGCACATCTTTTTATTTCTCTCATCTCTTATATTCACACAATTAACCAAATACACACAATTTCCTATCTTCTCTATATTTCACAAGTAAAAACAAAAAAACAAAAAATTAATCTCCATTCAAACCTTAATGTGCCATTGTTAAATTTTTATAAACTTTAACTTACGTAACATTTGGTTACAGTTCCACCTCCCTTTCTCTCCTTAAAAAGAAGTTAGAATATTTATTTTTTATTTTTAAAAATATTTAAATATCTTTTTAGTCCTTGTAATTTAGTATTTTTTTTAATTTTCACCCTTGTAATTTTTTTTATGTTTGTTATATTTTTTGTTCTTAAAGCGGTATAGATAACGCTCTTTTTATTGTTCTAAATATTTTTTTACTGTTAAAAATACTATCTAAACGTCTTTAAGAACAAAAAATAAAGTAAATATAATTAGTAAGGACTAAAACAAAAACAAAAAAAATTTACAAGGACGAAAAATAAAAAAATATTAAATTATAATGACTAAAAACATATTTAAGTCTTTAAAAAAATAGATTTTTATAAGTTAATTTAATTAAAGAAATATTTTTCATGAAAAAGCTCAAAAACTTAACTCTAAACCTCAACAAACCCAATCGAAAGAGACCGACATCGCCATCAATAACAAATGATCATAAAATTTATGACGTGATTTTTCCCCGGAAAATGATATTTAGTACGAAATATCATTATACGAAATGATAATTAGCAGTTTAGCACTACTGTCTTTTCCCTAAAGAGTTAACGTGTGCTGCGCCTTATTTTCAGGACGAATTTAATACGATTTTTTTTTCTTTGTACAGTACTCCAATATAGTAATACTCCATTCGTTCCAGATTATATGACGTTTTAGAAAAAAAAAATTGTTCCAAAATATATGACGTTTTACAAACTCAATGCTGCATTAAATATCTTTTTCCAAGACTACCCTTAATAAATATTTAGTGGGAGTAGTATATAATGAGGAATTAATTAGAGAGATAAAGGGTATATTAGGAAGTTACTTAATATTTTCTAGGAAATTCAGCAAATTAATTACATTCCTTAATATCTGTGTAAAAATCTTAAACGTCATATAAATTGGAACGGAGGGAGTAATATACCCAGTTTTACTTCGGCAAACAAAGTTACAAAGGAAAAATTATCAAATGATCCTCGATCATATGGTTTCTAATTAATTATTATATAAAATATAATTAAGTGTTATTAATTTTTCTCATAAATTAAAAAAATTTAAATAAATATTATTTAAATATCGGTTGAAATATAAACACTTAATTATTTTAATTTGGACTACCTATTCAAAGGCTTTCTTTCATTTATCCCAATGTACTACACATTAGAAAATGTAGAGAGATTCTGCCTGGCTGTGATGCACTCAACAGCTAGGTATAGGAATTTCTTTCACAATATCAAAGCAACCACCTAAAGTAGCAGTAGCCTTTGAAAAATTGACACAGTGCAACAAAATAAAAATCCCTTGACCTTATCACTTTCCCTGCATGCACAATCACCAGCACCACCACCCTTTGTCTTTTCCATGGCCAAAATCTGGATTGAGGTATGCCTGATATCCGCTCGAGGGGTGAGGGGTTCATCACCCTCACTTTGGAAGCGTCAGTGGTATGCAGTTGGGTGGGTTGATCCCAAGAGCAAGTACTGCACCAAAGTTGATGCTTCTTCTGGGAACAATGCAAACCCTGTTTGGAGGACCAAGTTTGCTGTCCAGGTCGATAACTCCGACCCAGATCTTGCACTCCACGTGGAGGTTTACAGCAGAGACCCTGTGTTCCTCACTGAGAAGCTTCATGGCTCGGCTACCGTTGTTCTCAGAGAGTTTTTGGCTAAGCAGGTTCATGACTCTGAGGAAGTTGGCAGCTACCAGTTGAGAAAGAAGAAGTCTAACAAACCAAGTGGCTTCGTTGATGTTTCAATCCGTGTTTCTGAGGACAAGGAGGAGCCTAATTTCCACCCACAAGGTATGTATATGTGTGTGGAGGAATTATTGAATGTTCTGATATCACCATTTACCATTTTTTTTATGTGATTTGTAGCTGAGTTTTATTAGCTTAACTCTTGTAAATTGAAAAACTCATATACGTGTCAAGTGAAGATTAGTTAAGAGACACGTATTATTGATCCAGACCATACAATAATTTCTTGTGTGTTATTTATTATAAGTGTGTTTTGAAACTGTTAAGAAGGAAAAAAATGGGGTGTGAAAATTATAGCTATAAGTTTCTTAAAATCACATTTAAAATCTGAAAAATTAGATCCAAGATGTGGAATCAAATATGTACTATGTTTTACAAACTTCAAATAATAATAAAAAAAAAGTTGTTTTTCTTTTCTTTCTTTTTTTGTCCTCTTATGTGAGTGAGCTCTGGATTGGGCATGCTAAAATGGGTTCCACATTTTAATGTCAAAGTTGGCAACTTTTGAGTGATTGGAGGCTTTATGTTTGTTATGCAGGCGATGGGGGAGGGATAGTGCTCTTAGATTATGGCAACAGTACTCACTTGCCCACAGGGGGTGGATTTGGGCAAGGCTATCCACAACAAAAGGCTCAAGCTTCATTCCATGGGCCAGATAATAAAAAACAGGCCCAAACTAATGTCCCTTACTCACATCCAGTGCCGTTTCCTGCAGACTATGCTACTAACCCTTATGTGGGTGGACCAAGCTACCATGCACCTGCTGGACCAAGTTATCAACCACCCAGAACAACATATCCTCCTCCACCACCACCACCACCTCCCTCAAATGTTAATTATGCTCCCAATTTTTTCCCAAATAATGGTGGCATGGCACCTAGTTATTTTAACATGCCATCATCATCATCATCTGGGGCAGGTCCTAGGCCAAGGGGGCCTCCAGGATTTGCAATTGGGGCAGGTGCTGGAGCATTGGCTGCTGGGGCTGTAATGTTTGGTGATAATTTCATGTCAGGATTTGATGTTCCTTCTGGCCTAGGAGATCCTACTCTTACCATTGCAACTGATCCTCTTTTCTGAAGTAGAATATTTAAGCAGTTTTGTAATTATTGTATTATATTATGGGATGCACATAGCCTACCTGATATGGTCATTGTGCCATATATTACTTTCTTTTGGGATTAATTAAGATTAATTACCTGTCATAGAAAATGCTGAAGAGTTTTCTTCTTCTGTCTGAATCTGAAAAACATTTTTTTGTCGGTGTTACTATTCTTTTTCTTTAGTTTCATGGTGCCCTTTGGCTAAAAGAAAAAAAAAAAAAGGTGCCTTGTGACTGTATCTTGTTATATCCTAGGTGAACATACCTATTAATGTTGGTCCAATTGTTTAACCGTGTGTTAGGATCCTTATCTATACAGCTCGATCTCTCGCACGTCATTGAAATAAGTCAAATAACTATGATAAAAAAAAAAGAGAGTCAAATAACTATTAATTGTTGCCCTAAAAAAACTATAAATTGTTTTTTGTGGGCATTTTGGGTGATAATATATGAGACATACCCAAACATCATGGTCAATGAAAAATCAAGTTTGATCCATCCTAAACTAAGTTAAGCCATCCAAATGTAATCTTAGAATCTCATACAAAATATCAAGCTTCCCAGATGAATTCTAGTGGTTTAGGAGGGTTTTAAATTGTCCCATTCCTTTTTGTGTAAATTTTTAATCTTATAAATTGGAATTTGACATTTTTATATAAGTTTAATATTTCTTCTTTTAATTGTTGCTTTCTTTTAAGAGTAATGATTAGTGATATCTTTCTACACTATATACTATTTCATTAACACCTATCATTTTCTTTTATCTCTTTTTTCTATCACATTGTACTATCTATCATATTTATATTTATTTCTCTTCTCTTTTTTTCTCACCAATCATTTAGGTAAGGGTGTCCACCAATCATTTTTTTTAAAATGTTATGTTATATATTTTTAATGAAAAATCAGATATTGGCGAGGATTATTGAATTGGATCAACTTGATGAACCAATGAATAGAATTGACTTTAAGGGATGCTCTATACTTTCACAATCCTTGTCATAGTATAGTAAGGATGCCATCAAGACCACTACACCTGCTAAGTAATTAGGGAGGTCACATTTTGAGTCAGAAATCAAATCTAATCAAGCATGGGCTCTATCTGGTTGATTGTGCTCCGTTAACTCTATATAACCACTTCTCGTTACTAATGAACCAATTGTTGTGTAGTATGTTGGAAAAGTTGCTCGACTCACTCAACATGTTGGTTTAACTCATCATCATAGGGTTGGGACGAGGACAACATGCGCAACTCCTGTGTAAGAGATGAGACACCAAGCCTATAACGTGAGAACATAACTCAAGTGCCATAGACACCTCCTTTAGTCTTTCCTCAGTAGCATCATCAACCCACAAATTGACATAGGTTGCAAAGTCAACCTGTTTGGTCCCACTTTTATGCTTTAATTTTTTTGTAACCATATTATTAGTACAACATATCTAATCTCTACACGAACCTGATTGACTACTTTTAGTAGGTCTTCTATCCTATGTTTTTTTTTCATCCACGATGTTCGAATCCAGTTTCATTCGAATTAACGATTTGTTGGTTGCAACTTGTATCTATGTTTGCTGTAATCGATCATGAAAGTAACTCGATTCAAATGAAAGCAAAAAATAATATATTAGATCAATATTATTTAACCCACTAGAGGCGGAGAAAGTTTGAGTAAATTTGCATAAAGATTTAGCTTCTAACTTCAGTGCTGCTATTACACAAAAAGAAAAACAATATTATTTGTATTAGTAAATTAGTATGAAACGATTTGCGTTTGACTGACATATGTTTTCTTCGCTCAACTATCAACCCAAGCCTATCCTTCTTTGATCATCTGTGTGTAACACAATGGGGCAACCTTAAACACATAAGTTAAACATGTGTAACATTGATAAATATAACATTATAAATTTATAAGGCTCGTAATTTGATTAAAATATATTTCGATCAGCATAACAACCACGTACTGGACACTATGGGATAATAGTATAACAATAACGTACGTACGATGGAGAATGATGCTCACATAATGGCGGTGGTAAGGTGTGAATATAGTAGATAAGATATTTTTATCGTATAACAATATAATTTAATTTCGTCCTCAATGTTTAGTTTAAGTTTAATACGTTTGTGTTTTTTTTTTTGTCATTCTATTTTTTTTTATTAATAAGAATCAAACTCAAATATTAAAAGTTTATAACAGCTCACACATATTGTCCAACTGAGTTATATCCTTTGTCAATTTTTCGATTCAATTTTCAATTCATTATTTGCAATTAAAAAATAGTTAAAAAAACTAAATTGAATAAAAATATGAAATTATGAAAAAATAAAATTTAAATTTAAATTAAATTTATAGGACAATTAAAAAATAGTTTGAAAAACTAAATTGAATAAAAATATGAAATTATGAAAAAATAAAATTGAAATTGAAATTAAATTTATAGGACAAAAGTTATAATTTTGTGATTAAATTTAAAAATTTGATCCCCCACACTTGATACTAATTTTCATTTTAGTTCTTATAAGAAGAAAAATCTACATTTTAGTATCTTCCTGAAAAAATGCTTACAATTTGATTTCTGTCATTTGCCAAAATTATAATGGTATTATATTGATTCTTATATTTGACACCGGTGTTATTTTAGTCCCCGCGCGTGAAAAAACTTACTTTATTAATTTTGGTCCTTACATAAAAATATTATTTTTTAATTCTTACATTTAATATATCATTTTTTGTTTTTGGTCCATGTATAAAATGTTCTAATATATAATTTTAATATATAACATAAACTAATTTTGTAAACGTCACTTAGTATATTTTTCATGTAAGAACTAAAACAAAAAATAATGTTGAATATATAGACTAAATTTATAATTTAACCTAATTTTATCTATTTTTATCAATTTTAATTAAAATAACATAAATTTGTTGTATTCAACTTAATTAGATGTCATAAATATTTGGAGTACTTATTATATTCATATAATTTTTCTACTATATATATATATATATATATATATATATAATTTGACAAATACTAACAAGTACTCTTAGGATATATAATTTGACAAATACTAACAAATACTCTTAGGACACTGATTAAAGAATTAAAAAGAAAAATAATTTTGTTGAAATGTACAAAATTATGTTATTCATAATTTTTTTTTCACTTTCTTATAATTTTTACAATAAATACTTTTTATTTTTATTTTTTAACCAGAACACTGGTTATAGAAAATTTTACCATTTATAGAAAATTTAATATAGGGGCATAGGTCTCACACCTGACTGTACACTCATTCAAATGTTCACTGTCTACTTGAGAAAACAAGAAGTTTCAGCTTTATGCTGTATAAATGTATCTGGATTCTGGACACGATGTCAGAACTAATTTCCAAGCCACATTTTGAATAAAACTCGTATTTTATATGGATAACTATCTATCCTAGGCAAAAAGACATACTGCCAGATTACTGTTTAGAATTAATGCCAATTCAATATGTTAATGAAAATTGTGCAGGTGCAACTTCTCGAGGTGTAGACGAGAAAGTGGTGACCAGTGAAGTCGTGATGGCTTACACAAAAATATATTAACTAATGCAATTTGCTCTGTGTTAAAGCAGGAACACCAGAACATGGATATATATCCATTTGTTAGTGACATACCTTGGAAAATGAAAGAGATGGAGTAATTGGTGCATAGGAATGATAAATACATACAGCGTAGCATTTTTGGATTTTTTATGATAGTATTTCAAAATTATATTTGAAAGTAAGATCAATTTAGAGTTAGTTTAATTATTTTTAAAAGTATATTTAAGAGAATTTTTTTGTCTAAAAGGTTAATTTTAGGATAAATAAGTTTTGAAATACTTCTGTAAACTCAGTTTATAAACTTAAATTTAATCAAACTTAAATTTACAAACTTTAATCCAAACATTCACAGAAACAAAATAATGCTTTTGATTTGACTCCATTAAACATGCAAATGCAAGGAAAATTAAGTACTAGTATTTATGAAATACATATATTGATTTTTTAATGAATTTTTATATATTGATATAAAAAAAATTAAACTGTCAACTAATTAAAAAACACATTTTATATAATTTTTAAAATCATGATTAATATTATAAAAGTTAATACACTTTTATGACTAAATAATAGAATAAAAATCTTTTACATCATTAATACTTACATGGTTTACTTTTTAATTATACCCATTTACATTAGAGAAAAAGGATTATACACTGACAGTGTAAAAAATTTTATACTGTCATCCAATCACAACCCATCATGTATGGTAAGTTTGTTGACTTTTAAAAAATTATTTTAAAAGTTATACCAACAGATATTTTTTATTGGATGACTGTGTAAAACAGTTTTACACTGTCAGTGCATCACCATTAAACTCTTTACATTAAGGTAAATGAATAAAATTATAAAATGATGACAAGACATTTGATGAAAAAAAAGTAAATAGCTAATTTAATTTCTAAATTTATATTTTGTTATCATTTTAGTATCTGAAATTAAGAAAAACTTAAATAAATTTGTAAAAAAATTTAAAATTTTATTTAAATCCATGAAAATAGCTCATTTTTCTCATTTTGGTCCCCCTAATCTGGAGATTTAAGTTATAATAATAACATAAATTTAGGAACCAAAATGAAAAAAAAAATGAGTTAATTTCAGAAAATTAAGTAAAAGTCTATAAATCTTAAAAATTTATTTGAATTTGCTTTAATTTTAAAGACTAAAATAACAACAAAAATAAATTTAGAGACTAAATCGACATTTACTCAACAAAAAGAAAGATAAACACAAATATAAAGTGAGTGAAAAAATAGTACCAACTATAGTTCAAACCCACAATAATGATTTGGCATGTTAATTATCTGTAAGGTCACGGAGCCTAAAATGGAAAAGAATAGACAGTTGCAACAAGTCCTGTGAGTTGTACAGAAACAAGTGAACTGTTAACCCACCATGACCTAAATTTTGCTTTCCCAACACCCAAAGAAAAAACTCCGGAAAGTACTGTTGAGAGAAAAAAAAGAGGAGAAACTTGTACCCAAAAAACCTGAAAGGAAAGTGGCATACTATTAATTATCTACTTCATGAAAGAAACACGTGTATAAAGTAATCACATAAATTTATATACAATTGCTATACTACTGCATTATGTGTACTGTATTGTAAGATTTTATACATGTATATATTAATTAATGGAGATCATGATTTTGCTGTAAAATAGTACCAAGTGGGTGACCAGGCCTATTAAACTCATATGCAACTGTTCAGATGTTTGCTGAATCTTTGGCAGTGTTGGTAAAGAGTAAATACTTACAAAGAGCTAGAAGACGATTGTGTAACATCAGCTACAGTGTACTGGCCTCACCTTTTTTGTGCTAAGCATATATTGATTATTAAGCTTAGACATGCATAAAGCCATTTGAGACATGGGATATAAATGGAGGCAACAGAAAGAAGGAGCTCCCTTCAGTCCAAGCATAGAGAAAGAGGGTTACAATATATGCTTATATATAATATATTCACTGCTTCATTCACACAATAATATTGTAGCAAAAAGAGCCTCATGATGACCCTAACTGAATACTATTGTATGAATGAGTCAGCTAGAGGTTAATTATATATATATATTCAGCAACCCAATCTTTCATTGTATCCATGAATGGGCTGAGGGAAGCTCCTTCACTCTCTTTCCCTCTCCCAATGTGACTAAGCTGTACATGTAATAGCACACCACATTATTGCATTTTTCCTTCTTCCTGACACAAGATGAAGAAAGTATAATTAATTAGATCAACAAAATTAAAATTCCAATAATGAAGGCTAATTATCTTTTGCATTATAAGAATTGAGAATCAATTAGAGCTTTAAGAAAGGAATGCATTATTACTAGCAAAATAATCCAGACTTAGATAAAGTCTTTATGGAAATATGATGAAAAATGGGAAAGGGGGGTATGTGTACAACACTACAACATCAAATTAAAGGTTATGACAGAATGGACAACGAATATTAATATTTGACTTACAAGTAAGGAATATAGTTGATTTATATATTGAGGGAGTTTGTTTCTTTAAGCATGTTTTCTGACTTTGTCAAACAAATCAGTGAATGTAAAGGAGATAAGAAAACGGAGTTTTCAGAGAACTATATATATTTGATCCTGATCTGAAACTAAATCCGAAGTTATATAGCAAAGCAAACTAGTTAATATGAAAATAATGAGAAATTAATACACTGAAAAGACACATGTTGGCTCAAACTTCCACAAAGTGATCGAGCTTCAAATAAAAGAAAACATTAAAACAAGAAATAGGAGAGGACGTACTTGCAAGAGGGAGAAGAAGAAGGGAAAGAAAAGTACCATAGCAGCAAAAACCAGATTCTTGATAAAGAAGACAGCAAGGAAAGATATATATATGTCCATGCAAGTTTATTATAAGCCCAGAAAATAATAAATATGCAAACCAGTTTTCACTTGATAAACTTTTTCACAATAATTGGTACCAATCAATCTATTAGACCATGCTACAATAGCCGAAGGCACAGATCACTAAGTGAAGAAAACCCTACTTTTGAGAACTAGAGTGTAGGTGAAGATCAGATAGAGGAAAAGTGGAAAACAAACAAATTCAACATCATAAAATTGCCATCATGCACAAAAGAAATTAAATCTAGAAAGAGAAGAAACTTCTCTGCTTTCCTTAAATTAAGGTTTTGGATGACATACAAGAGAAAATCAACTTGAAGTTTAGTAATTAACTATATATAGCTAGAACTAGAAAGACCAACCTTATTAGAGCTAAAACTCAAAAGCAGGTGCTACCAGAAACCCTAATTCTGATATGGTTTTATCGATTCCTGCGCTGAAGAGAAGAAGCAAGACAACCAGAGTTATAAAGAAATGAAAACTGTAAAGACGAAAAAGGACTTGCAGGTTGTAATGAGTGACCATGGAATTTTTTTTTAAAACAAAAATAGACTGAGAGATACTATTAATTATTTGTTTATTTGTTTATTTGTTTATTGAAACGTTTATGTTTTTCAAGAAAGAGAAATTCATAGACATGATGGGTCATTGTCCCCATGAGAGTCACAGACAGGAAAGTGAATCCAAGAAATATTCTAGTGGAAGAAATTAAGGTGCAAAGGAGAATGGGGTGTGATATATGAAGGTGTATCACAGTCACATTTTCTTTTTCTGGCAAAAATTTGCACTCTTCTCCTTTTACAGAGTTGGATCACATTCTGATTAACAAATTCACATTATTTAATGGGGGTAGTTTCTCGCATAAATTCAAGGGTAAAGCCACATAGTTTGTGCACTTTAATTTCCCTTACCTTTGAGATTTTTTATTTTTTATTTTAACGACCACATGTATCTCTATATTGGTTTAGGTGTAAGACTATTATAAATGACAATTTTATTTTTAAAATATTTAACGCAGCTTTATTATTTGTAATTCAAATTTAAAATTATTGATTAAACTAGAATAATTTTGCGTTAATTAATTACGTGCTCGGTGTGATTCCCTAATTACGTTGAGAATATAGTACAGGATAATAACTTTTCATTAAAAATTAGAAAAAGTATATAACAAATAAAAAAAGAAAAAATAATCTATTTTTTATACAAGAAAAAATAATCTATTAATTTTATAATTATTTAATCACAAATTATCATATACGGTAAGTTTATTGACTTTTACATTATTTAATTTAGAAGCTATACTTATCATAATTTCTCATTAGTTGACAATAATTTTTACAAAGGTTAATTAAGTTTTTAGTCTCTAAATTTTTTCAAAATTCGATTTTTAGTCCCTAAATTTTAGTTTGACTGGTCAAGGTTCCTAAATTTTTTAAAAATTCGGTTTTTAGTCCCTGAATAAAATTTTAACCGGTCAAAGTCCCTAAACTTTTTAAAAATTCGGCTTTTAGTCCCTAAATTTTTTTAAAATTCAGTTTTTAGTCCTTGAATTAATGAGATTTCAGGGACTAAAAATTGAATTTTTAAAAAGTTGAAGGACTAAAAATCAAATTTTTAAAAAGTTTAGGAACATTGTCCGGTCAAACTAAAGTTTAGGGATTAAAAACCGAATTTTTAAAAAGTTTAGAGACCTTGATCAGTCAAACTAAAATTTAGAGACTAAAAATCGAATTTTAAAAAAATTTAGGGACTAAAAATTAACTATTAAATTTAAGAATATTGACAATAATCTTTACACTATCTACCAATAATTACAACATTGACAATAATCTTTACACTATCTACTAATAATTACGACATTGACAATAATCTTTACACTGTCTACCAATTAAAGTAGTTTTGACATGAGTTTTTTTTTTTTAATTGATATTCTCAGTATAAAAATACTTTACGGCTTACGCTATCGTATACAAAAATTAAACTCCAAGTTTAATAATTTATTTTCTATACACATCTTGTTGGTACATATTTTATATACACGTCTGTTGTATCATAATGTTAATTTATAATTTTTTAATTAACGATTATTATTGTATTTCATCTTCTAAAAAAAGCCAACTACTGTGCACTATGTGAGTGAGGGAAACCTGATACTATTGGGCGTGAATTAGTAATTAAAATCCGACAACTTAACGTCATTATCGGAACTACTGTTCATACGTGAGCTACTCCAACAACTTCTTTAAACCCCTCGCCTCTATTTTATTAATAACCGTGATTGTTAGGTTTGGTATGTTGTTGAAATTAGCGTGTGGACAGGCATTTGTTTTTTTTTAGTTTTCGAACACTTATCTGTTTTCAAATCCCTTCTTTCCAAACAACGACAATAATTGAGGATTCATACGGTGAGAATGAGTCATTTTATCCGTATAATTTTATGGCCTACACTTTCTTGTTACTATATTTCTGCATTTTATTTAACTTAATTTGTTTTTCTCTATAGGTGCTAATTAAGTCTATCTTATGAGTATGATAAAAAAAAATTGAGACGATGGAAAATAGGACAGCTGAAAATGAAACTATTTTATATTTTGTATAAGAAAGATGAATTAAAAATAGAACTTTCTTTTAAGAATCTGCTGCCTTACACTTGTAATGGATTATATTGAGATTAATTTTATATGATTACATTGAGTTTAGTAGACATGCACTATAAAAACTTTTACATTGTTAATTAACCAGAAATAATTATATAAATTTTAACAAACTTATCATACTTAATTGTCTGTAATTAGATGTTAGTATAAAAATCTTTTATATACTGTCAAATCATATATAATTATATTTTGTATAAGAAAGATGAATTAAAAATAGAACGTTCTTTTAAGAATCTGCTGCCTTACACTTGTAATGGATTATATTGAGATTAATTTTATATGATTACATTGAGTTTAGTAGACATGCACTATAAAAACTTTTACATTGTTAATTAACCAGAAATAATTATATAAATTTTAACAAACTTATCATACTTAATTGTCTGTAATTAGATGTTAGTATAAAAATCTTTTATATACTGTCAAATCATATATAATTTATTTTATATTATTAGATTTATAATAATACATTAAAGAGACAGTGTTTCATACATCCATTAGAGGTTTTTAGGCCTCTTTTATGCAATTCACCAAAAAAAAAAATACATCCACAAAACGAGAAAATTGGTAATAATTATAATTACACTTCTAAAATTTCATGATCTTATTTCCAATTTTTTTTTTTGTTTGTAAAAATCTTATTTTCAATTAATTAAAATTATATCAAGACACTTTTTCGGGAAAAACTATATCCACACTTTTAATTAGAAGCACAAGTTTTTGTTTTTGTTTTGTTTTTAAACTTATAGGTGCTTTTCAATTAAACTATAAGAGAGGGGGGTGGGGGGCGTGAAAAATCGTGATTAACAACATCTAATATGCTAAGGATGAAAGGAACCTGGCAGGGACAACCTCCTCCAGTCCACACCCAAGAGAATTCAGTGCACTAAACAAATAAAACATTGTATTAAAGAGGGATGGAAAATGTAAAAAGAAAAGAAAAAGTAAAATACTATTTACTTAAAAATGGGAATTGAAGTCATAATAAAAATTACATAATTTAGTTATTAGGAAAAAGCTGTATAAAATATAGTCATTCTCATGTTTAATTAACCTGAACAAGAAGAATGGTTAGAGTTATTAGAGCTTGTTTTTGGAACAATTTCAACGAATATAATTGGGCATCTTCCAAAACCTATATATCTTTGTTTATAACACCAATAACATGATCATCTTATTTTAATCAAGTGTTTCACATGAAGCCTTTATCATCATATTATACTCTTTTATCTTAGTTCTTTGGATTTGACTTTTTAAGGTGTAAGTGTGCTTTAAAGGATTATATGTAGATAACCATGGATTAAAAAAATTAACGGTTGATAAAATTAAGATACATGTTAAATTCATGTACAATAAATTATAAAATTATTAAAATTTTAATTATTTATTTTTTTAATGACAATCATTATGCAGCATCCACGCTTTAGAGGGGTTGAATTCAGGTCTTCAAATATATATAAAATATAAAAAAATAATATTTATGAAAAGCAAAGTCATAACTAAAAACTGGTTGGAATTAAGAATACAACAACATTTTGGGCAAATTAAAACACCATCATACCTTGTAACAAAACATAAAACTTCTAATTAATAGTATTTAACATCCATATATGAATGCTAGCTCTTTCTGAACCCAAGATGCCTGCACCTACTACGCAACCGCTGTCGTGTGAGACATTTGTTTGCGTTGGAATAACGATGTGTGACACTCAGGAGGCACTCCTCATAAATCGTTCCAGCACTGCTCCACTGTGTGTCTCCTTAGCTGGAATTTACATTGATTCAGCCGTGCAATATTTTCCAAGATAGTCTTACTTCTCATCATCAAAATTCATAATACACACTGACCTGTCAGAGTACCTTACCCGTATCATACATAATCCATGTGCATATGGGGCTCCGAGACAGGCTTGCAGAACGATATTTCAATATTGTGATAGAATTAATTTTGAATCATTAAACATTGTGATTGAAATGAATATTCAAATTAATTTCAATCATATATATTAAAATATAGAATTATTTTAAATCTTTCACCAATGTCCTCTTATTAATTTCTCCTACTTTTTATAGGTTTAATTATACTTTTGCTTCTCTAAGTATCACAATTAAGTGATTTTGCCTTTTGGGTTCTAATTGTGTAAAGGACAAAACTTAGACGTAATTGCTTATGTACATTTGCTTTTCTAAGTATCAGAATTAGAGTTTCACATAGATAATTAGCATAATAAATGTTTGCATTAAATGCTTATGCAAATTATCAAGATGGAACTCTAAATTGAGGAACGTACTAAAAATACCTCAAGAACTACATCTAAGTTTTGTCTTTGTGTAAATTGGAGTCCCTCATATATCATAATTGTATGACTTTAGTTTCTTTATCAATCTTCTATTAAATATGTAACAAATTTTACTAACACGAATGATATGACAGCTAACATGTCATCTGACACATATGCTGACACCACTAAATTACACTTTTAGTCCTTCATGTTTGGGATACTAGAGAATAAATGTTTGTACAGTGTAGAAATTTCAATGTTAACCAAACAGGGCCTTATTGTGCTTGCTGAGTGCTGAGTATAACTATTCCATTGTTGAAACTTGCTGGTGACTAGCAGGACAGTACGTACACAACCATAAGGTTTTGTTGGAACTTGGAAAGAAACTAGCAAAAAGGGATAGAGATGTTTCTGAAGTGAAAAGAAAGAAGGAAGAACTAAATTGAGTACAATAATGATGTGTGAGATTGAAATTTGAAACAATGAGAAGTAGGAGGAACCACATTTCGCACTAGGCAAGCTTTCATTGGTGAAATCATGAGAATATGAAACAGGTGCTTGAGATGTCGCAAGAGTAACAATGAAGCAGTGCGAGGAGAGAGTGCTAATGTACATAATTATACACTCGTGGAAGAAATGAACAAGTGAGAGAGCAACAAAGAAGGGACTTTCATACAAAAGGTGATGGTGTAGAATAAAAGTTAGAAGACATTATATACAAAAATATGAAAAATATTCGGTACTTTTGATGGGTGGTCAAAAGTTTCAGTGATCATAAGAGGTGAAAGGGAAAGATAGGCACAGCATGGCAGTGACTATATATGCTTCCTCATTGCCATAGTGAGGAGCAACCAGACCATTAATATGGACCACAAAAGTTAACGACATTTTCTGTCCCTTCTCCATTTTAAATTTTGATAAAATTGATTTGTGTGGAGATGGTATTTTAAAAGATTTAGGAAAAATATTTTTGTTGCAAAGTCATTTTTAGAAATGAAATTAATTAGTAAAAAAAAAATTGACACAAATGGGTTATCATTGGAGAAATGAACGAGGGTTATAATTGTAAAACTCTCTATGTTTCAATATATTGTCCGAAGGAAAATGTACGTGCATTATTCGGGTGTTCACACTCGAAAAGATAAAAAAAAAAAAATAGATAAAGAAAAGTGATAAATGTAATATGTCATGTGATATGTAAAAAAAAAGGATAAAAAATGTTTTTGTCCCACGTTTTATCTTGATTTCTATTTTTAGTCCCTCATAATTTTTTTCTCTATTTTTAGTCCCTAAAAAATTGTTTCATTTTACTTTTAGTCCCTGACATTATTTTTAACTATTAAGTGATATTGTGGCGATTAGAATTTGCGTTTGAAAATTTTTTGTTTAAGTTTCTAGCAGTTTTTAATTACTGCAAATTTTTCGACAGACTAAAACCATCAGAAATGTTAAAAAAATTAAAAAAAATAAAACCGGATTTTCTGAAATAACAAGAAATGTTGCAAAAGTAAATATTTCTGATGGCCAAAAAATTTGTAGCAGTTAAAAGCCACTAGAAGCTTAATCAAGAAATTTTCACATACACAATATATGCCCGTCATGTCATCACTTAATAGTTGAAATTAATGTCAAGGACTAAAAACAGAACAAAACAATTTATGAGGAACTAAAAATAGCACAAAATAATTTTTGAGGTGTTAAGTTCTAAGACTTTGGACGATATCCAACCTCTCAAATTTCGATTTTGATGATAACAAATAAAGGATAAATTTTGGAGTATCTAATGGTCTTGTTTGAGTGTTATAGGATCTACGTCGTCCAATGCCGCAATAGTAATGTATCTCTCAAACTTAGACCTTATATTTCTATAAGCAAAGTGTCCAAATATGTTTTGTAAAGAACAACAACCAGCGTCCAATGTTTTTGCAAAACAAGCGTCCAATGCCTATATAACTTACACTCTGTTTTCTATCTTAAAAGTTATATAATGTGACAATATGTTTTCGATGATGATTCTCTGGAATATTCGATTATTCCCTCTTATTCTAACATAACATTTTATTTGAGTTTTCGGAAAGTATTGTACAGGGACAGAAAAGCATTTCTCTGCAGAAATAGTACAAAAAGTGGAGGCGCTACATGTACGTTTGTCTCCTCTATCTCTCCACCCCAAGCTGACATGTGGAAAACGGTCATATATTTGGAAGAGAACTGCTATTGGCAAAGGTATAGATCCCACAACGGATACTTTACACCAAGCTGCCTATAAATAGAGGAACAAGCTCATACATCAAAAAGTGCGAAGATTGATTAAGAGCCGAAACTCTGTCAAAACGACTGGACGATTCACACTAAGCGAAAAAGAGCTTTCTACTTAGCTTTGCTAAGCAATTTTGTGTATTCGATATTATTATTGTAATATCCTCTCTGTGAGAGTTATTCTTTCTTTCTATACTCGAACAATTTCTGTTTGGAAAGCCAGGAATGGCTTAGTGTTAAAGAATACTTGGGTTTGCTTTAATCTCAGGGGGAGATTAAAAGGTATGCCAGGAGTGGCCTAGAGAATACTTGTAGCCAGAAGTGGCAGGTTAAAATACTTGTTTGTAATCAGATTCTGATTAGTAGAACCCTTCAAAGGTTTTTGAAGGAGAACTGGACGTAGCTCAGTTTGAGTGAACCAGTATAAAACTAAGTGTTCTACTCTTTCGCTTTCTAGCTTACTCGTAAATCTCTTAAGTTATCTCTTCACATACTACGAAAGAGTTTCTTTACACATTTTATTTACGAAAATATTTTACGTGTGTTTTGACGAAAAATGCAGTTTCATTGAACTGTTATATTTGAACCACTGGACGATAGCATAGCCTTTTGTTTCACAAGGTTCTTGTAAAACTTAAGATACACTATCTTCATATTTTTGAAAGGATTTCAAAGAAAATATAAACACATTATTCAACCCCTTCTAGTGTGTTTCTCTGTATTTCAGTTGGCATCAGAGCTCGGCCTCTTGGGTTGAGTACTTAGCAGTACAGAGGAAAGATCCTAAGAAAGATGGAAAACGAGGGACAAGCTGTGAACAGACCACCACTCTTCAAGGGTGTCAAATATGATTACTGGAAACAAAGAATGATAACATTCTTTGAATCCAGTCATATTGACATGTGGGACGTTGTGGAGATGGGCGAATACATTCCACTTGATGAGAACCTCAACGAAATCCCAAAGACTAGATGGACGGAGGAGCAGAAACAAAGATTTCATCTCAACTCCAGAGCTAGAAATATCATCATATGTGCACTGAGCGAACAAGAATACAACAAGGTGCACAGTCTCAAAAGCACGAAACAAATGTGGGACACTTTTGCGTTAACGTATGAGGGTTCCGTCCAGGTAAAACGTAACAAACTCAGTCTCCTTACTCGTCAATATGAATTGTTTAGTATGGAAGAAAACGAGGACATACAAGGTATGTTTGGACGGTTTCAAACCATACTAAATGAACTTAGAGAACATGGTAAAAATTACAATAACTATGAACATATTGACAAAATTCTGAGAAGTTTGCCTAGGCAATGGAGACCACAGGTTACAGCCTTGAGAACAACAAAAGGACTGGATGATATGTCCCTAGAAGAACTCGTGGGAATTCTCAAGGTGCATGAACTAGAACTGCATCAAGATGGTGATGGTAAGAAAAACAAGTCCCTGGCGCTCAGCGTCCAGAAGCCAAGGAAAGCACCATCGTCCAAAGCCATGCAAGCTGAAACATCATCAGACGAACAATCTAAAGATGATGACTTAGACGATAATGATGAGCTATCCTTCATATCCAAGAGGATACACGCTATGTGGAAGAAGAAAGGTGGATCCAGATGGAGAAACCTAAACAAGAAAGGCCTCAAAGAAAAGAAGGAGAAGAGTCCAATAGTATGCTACGAATGCAAAAAGCCAGGACACTTCAAATCAGAATGCCCAAATCTCGACAAGAGCAAGGACAAGAAGAAGAAATTCTTCAACAAAAAGAAGGGCAAGAAAGTTCTAATGTCCACATGGGAAGACCTGGACGATGACTCATCATCGGACGACAAAGAAGAAGAGGAAGCACACATATGCCTGATGGCAGACACTTCAACAGATTCTTCTGAACCAGAAGAAGAAGATGAGGTAGACCTTAATGACTTAGATTCACCTCAAGAAGCTTATCATGAACTACTTTCAAACTCTTCTATTCTATCAAAGGCCTACAGAACTTTAAAGAAATCGTCCAAATCACTTTCAAAAGAAAAAGAAATTTTAGAGAAAAGTTTCAAACAACTTGAAAGTGAAAAGGAGGATTTACAGAAAAAGTTTACAGAGCTCTTAAAGCAACATGAAATTACAAATGCGGAGAGGCGAACTCTCTGGAATGATGCTGCTCGAGCCTATAAATCCTGTGAGGATTCAAGGACTAGAGAAATGAATCTTTCCATAGAGATTCGAAATCTCAAAGCAGAAAACAAAGGCTAGTTGAGAAGCTTCTGAAAGTTGAAGCAGATACTTCCTTAAGAGGTCAACCACATGATGTTGTAAAACTTCATGAAGAGATTGACAGCCTAAAGAAGGATCTGTCAAACTTTGTTAAGGGCTCTAACAACCTTAAAATGCTTTTAAAATATGAAGGTTGTAAGAGACAAAATGACAGGTCAGGACATGGATATAAGGGAAAGAAATATATTCATGACAAGGAAACAGATGTTTGCTACTTCTGTGGGAAACCTGGACATATAACGTCCAAATGCAGACACCTGCCTAAGAAGGGAGCGTCCAATACCCTTCAAACTAACAAAAAAGGACCCAAGTCAATTTAGGTACCTAAGGATAAAATTGTTCCTGTTGCAGACATGCTTAACAGCAGGAAAGAAACTCCAAACATGGTACCTGGACAGTGGGTGCTCACATCACATGACAGGAGAAAGGTGTATGTTCCAAAGCCTCCTACCCAAAGCTGGTGGGACAGTCACTTTCGGAGGGAATCAGAAAGGGATGATAGCTGGCGTAGGTAAGATTGGTATACCACCCTATCCTTGTATTGATAAAGTTCTTTATGTTAAAGGTCTTAAACACAATCTACTTAACATAAGCCAATTATGTGACAGTGGATATGATGTTACCTTTAACAAAAGTGAATGCACAGTCAAGAACTCTGATGGATCCCTTCTCTTTACTGCAAAGAGGCAAGGTAATTTGTACAAGATTAAACTTGGGGAACTATCAAGTCAAAATGTATCATGCCTAGTTTCAGCACAAGAAAATCATTGGCTATGGCATAAAAGACTTAGTCATGCAAGCTTGAGGTTAATCTCAAAGCTGAATAGGCATAACCTCGTAAAAGGACTACCAAGTATGTCATATAAAGATGATCTTCTTTGTGAAGCTTGTCAGAAAGGGAAACAAGTGAAAAGTTCTTTTCAAAGTAAAAACATTGTTTTCACTTATAGACTTCTTGAGCGGTTACATATTGATCTGTTTGGACCCACAAGAACAGCCTCAGTAAGTGGTAAGAGATACAGATTGGTTATAGTGGACGACTATACCAGATGGACATGGATCATGTTCCTACCCCACAAAGATGAGTCCTTCAAGGCTTTTTATAACTTCTATAAAAGAGTTCAAAATGAAAAATGAGTATGCATTACTTCTATCCGAAGTGATCATGGGGGAGAATTCGAAAACGAAAGTTTTCAAAGGTTCTGTGAGGACAATGGTATCCTTCACAACTTCTCAACACCCAGAACACCACAACAGAATGGTGTTGTTGAGAGGAAAAACAGGTCACTCCAGGAGATGGCCAGAACCATGTTGAATGATAATTCAACCCCTAAACACTTCTGGGCTGAAGTAGTAAATACTGCCTGTTATTTACAAAACATAATCTATATAAGGCCAATATTGAAAAAGACTCCATATGAATTGTGGAAGGGAAGAAGACCCAACATATCCTACTTCCATCCATTTGGATGTCAATGTTTCATTCTAAACACTAAGGATAACTTAGGAAAATTTGATTCTAAAAGTGATCAAGGAATATTGCTTGGATATTCTGAAACTTCAAAGGCATACAGAGTTTATAACTCTAGAACCTTAGTTGTTGAAGAAGCTATCCATGTGAAGTTCAATGATAACAAGCCTGATAAGAAATTACCAGAGCTGGACGAATCATTTGCAGATCTCAGATTAGACGATACAAGTAGGTCATCAGATACGTCCAACCATGATGTCTCAGGTGAAGAGTCCAATGTACCACTGGACGGTTTAGTAGCAGAACAAAGAGAATCAACTGGACGCAACTGGCAAATGAAGAAACATCATCCAGAGGAGCAAATCATTGGAGATCCAAAAGATAGAGTCAAAACCAGAGCTTCACTTCAACAACAGCAGGGTCACACAGCACTCATATCGCAATTAGAACCTAAGACTGTGGACGATGCCTTAGAAGATGAAAGCTGGGTCAAAGCAATGCAGGAAGAACTTGACCAGTTTCAAAAGAACAATGTCTGGAAGCTAGTAGAACTCCCTAACGACAAAGAAGTTGTAGGAGCAAAGTGGGTGTTCAGAAACAAGTTGGACGAAGCAGGTAATGTTGTGAGAAACAAAGCGAGGTTGGTAGCAAAAGGTTACTCACAACAGGAAGGTATAGATTATACTGAAACTTATGCTCCAGTTGCACGTCTAGAGGCAATTCGCATTTTACTATCATTTGAAGCTCATAGCAATATGAAGCTATATCAAATGGACGTAAAAAGTGCATTCCTCAATGGACTCATCAAGGAAGAAGTCTATGTGGAACAACCCCCAGGATTTGAAAGTGATGCTTTTCCAAATCATGTTTTCAAACTTAACAAAGCTTTATATGGGTTGAAACAAGCACCTAGAGCTTGGAATGAAAAAATCAGCTCATTTCTGTCAGAAAATGGTTTTTCAAGAGGAAAAGTAGACACTACATTGTTTCGTAAAGACTACTCTTCTGATTTTATTATTGCACAAATATATGTTGATGATATCATATTTGGTGCCACTAATGAATCTCTCTGTGAAGAATTTGCCAAATTAATGCAAACAGAGTTTGAGATGAGCATGATGGGTGAGCTAAAATTCTTCCTTGGACTTCAAATCAAACAAACTGAAAAGGGCGTATACATACATCAAACCAAGTATTTCAAGGAGCTACTAAAGAAGTACAAATTGGACGATGCAAAACCAATGAAAACTCCTATGCATCCAACAGCAATACTTGGACTGGACGACAACTCAAAGAAGGTGGATAACACTCTATACAGAGGAATGATAGGATCACTCCTATACCTCACAGCGTCCAGACCTGACATCATGTTCAGTGTATGCTTATGTGGCAGATTTCAATCTGACCCAAGGGAAGTTCATTTAACTGCTGTTAAGAGAATCTTTCGATATCTTGTTGGAACCACTAATATTGGTCTATATTTCAAAAGGCAGAAAGATTTCAGGTTAGTTGGATACTGTGATGCTAATTATGCTGGAGACAGAATTGAAAGAAAAAGCACTAGTGGAGGATGTCACTTCATTGGTGGAAACTTAGTCTCCTGGATATGCAAGAAGCAAAGAATCATTGCACTGTCCACTGCTGAAGCAGAGTATATTTTAGCTGCAAAATGTTGTTCTCAAATCTTATGGATCAAACATCAACTTGAGGACTACAACATATATGAGAGTAACATTCCTATCTTCTGTGATAGTAAAGTTGCCATAGATCTGTCTAAGAATCCCATATTGCATTCAAGGGCTAAACATATAGAGATTAAATATCACTTTATAAGAGACCATGTTCAAAAGGGTACTGTGGAACTACACTTTGTAACCACAGATAATCAGCTTGCTGATATATTTACTAAACCCCTTACTGAAGATAAGTTAATCCTTATGAGGAACAAACTTGGCATGGACTCGGTAAAGGAATGATTAACATCTACATGGTGCGTCCAATAAAACCTTAGCGTCCAATGGACATGTTGTCCAAAGATCACTAAGTCATGCACGCGCATTGCACATGTTACACTTAAGTCCAACATCTGGACGATGTTTTTAACTTAGCATATTTTTTTAAAACATTGTTCAAATGGCCAAAACGGTTCGTTTCAGAGTAAGTATGAGTTAATGCTCTATGCTGAGTCACCTAAATGTCAGTAACCGTACACAGTTACCCACATTCTTCACACGCCTCATCATGGCGGGTTTTATGGCATAACTCCCATTTCAAATATTCATAAAAGCCCAAAATCGCTTCACGTTCTCCGAATAAAGCCCATATATGTAATCCGTCAAATCGCCTCAGAAAATCTTTACCGTATCTCTTTTCTCTGAGCTCATCTTCATCCTTAAACATTCTCTCTCTCTCTCTCTCAAAAACCCAAAACTCTTCTCAGAAAACCTAAAAATTCAAACTTTTCTACCATGTCGAACTCTGCAAGCTCAAGCAACTCTGAACTCGACGTCCACACCTATCCTGAGACCACAGTTGTATGTCAAGGTGCTGCTACAGTGCACATTGAGCACTTCTTCGACATTGAAGAGCTAGAGAAGCTGGGCCTGAACCTGAACGAGAGCCTTCTGAAGTGTGGAATCAGAGGCTACTTCAACGAAAACCAGAAGATATTCCCTGAGTTGATCAGGATGTTCTGGAGGAATGCCAAATTCCAGAACACAAGGGAGCTCGTGGCCACTATTCTTGGACGAGAGGTGACTTTGTCCACTGAGTCCATTGCAAAGGTAACTGGTTGCATCAGGGAGCAGAACCAGTACAGAATAGACTGGGCCGAGTAGTACGGCAATCACGTTACAAACGTACTCTGCAAGACCAAATCCACATACTCAATGAAGATTGAGTACAAGAGCCTATGTGAGGAAGCGAAAATGTGGCAGCAGGTGTGCAACAGGAGTATTCTGCATAAAGCTGGGTCTAAGGACTCAGTCACGAACTTACACAAGTTCGTGATATTCCACATTATGGAAGGTATTCCCTTCAACCTTTCCCACACCATTTACATCAATATTGTGAGAATGATGAAGACTGTTGGTGGCAATGATGACATCTTCTACGCCGCTCTGCTGAACAAGATCTTCTGGGACCAGAAGGTCTATCAATGCTTCTTTGATGAACTGGACGAAGCTGTTCACGAAGCTATCGTGAAGAAAGGGCAAATGGTGGCAACACAATAACTATTTGGCAAGTCCAACATAAAGCCTATGAAGATTAAGCTGACAACCAAGGTCCTAAGGGACTTGGACGAAGATAGCATCAACAAGCAACGACATGAATAGAGCAAGATCATCTCCAATGATGATGAGGAGGAGATTGATCTTCTTGGTATTGGCAATAAGATCAAAAGGTTGATGGAGGAACAGGAGAGAAGAAAGGTAACACGTCACATGTCTCAGAAGCATGAGGAAGATGCTGAAAAGGAGAGAAGAACCAAGAAAAGACATGCTGACACCTCCACTGCTCAGTCCCCGGTAGAGAAGCGTCCAAGGACTGATGCGTCCAGACCTGCTCAAGTTGAGCAGCGTCCAAAGGCAGCCTCAGTGAAGCCTGTTCCAGAAAAGCCAAAGGTTCGGAAGCTTCAAATACTTGACGACTCTGATGATGATGATCAGATCCCAATTGGTCAAATCATGAAGAAAGCAGAGGAGAAGGCGACCCCTTAGCAAAAGAAACAGAAGGTACAACCTGCTGAACCAACTTCTTTTCCTTCTAATGTGTCTCGACGAGTTAAGATTCAGGCAGCTAGGCCAAGGAGAGTTGCAGCTCCACCACCTTCCTCCCAAGACACTGACAGCATATCCACCAGTGTCCCATTACCAGCTCCATCCAGTGCTCCATCCACATCAACAACCCAACATCGACCTCTTCACTTGGACCTGTCCAAGTTTGTGCATCCAAGGGATGCATGGAGGGATACCTGGTCCCCATGGACCATACCCCCCAAGCAGAAAACCAAAGAAGAAGAAGACAGAGAACACTTCCCTATTGCATTCCTTACACGGAATGAACAGAATTACTGTAAGAGGCGCGATGTGATCTGGAGGCCTCAACAAGAACCTTTGGAGAGGCATCTGACTACTTCCTCAGCACCAGAGTGGACGAGGTATGATTATGCTCATAATCCTTCAGCTGACTATGCTGCTATGCCAGAAGGAGTAATAATCAGCAACCCTTTGCCCACTTGGACGAGAGAAGTGTATCCACACTTGATCCGAATGACTCATCCTTACTACTGTCCAACTGGAACCCAACAAAGGGTGCGTCCAACAGCAGCAGAACTGCTTGAACCAGAGGTGGAGGTTGCATCTCGATTCACAAAGACGGTTGCTGAGCAGAAAAGGAAGGCTCCAAGAAAGAAGAAGGCACCGTCCAAGAAGCCCCCTGTTAGCAGGGATATTGAACTAGCCGTAGAATTGAAGTTGGCCATTAAAGAAAGCCTGGACCCTTCCAAGTCGAAGCAGCGTCCAGATGTACAATGGGTCAAGGATGTTCACATCTAGACTCCCATTACAAAGTTCCTGCCTCTACCTGCTGGAACTCCAGTACTTAATTTCCAGCCAAGCGACTATGATGATCTTGGCAAACTTCTTCAACAGATGTATATACCAAACCAAGCCATTGCCTACCCACCAAACCTTCACATCAGTCGCGCCACAAAAATCAAGTTTGTACCAGACAGGGTGTGTCCTAGACTACCCTTATATGATGCCGGTCGAAAGAAAGGTTACAAGTTCTATGGCATTGAGATGCCAAGCAGGGAAGAGAAAGTTGAAGCCCTGCAACAATCCTCTCATACCTGGGGTCACCTGTTTGACAAGACTGGTAAGCCTACACGTCCACTTGGAACTTTCGATTCCATGACCTTTTGGCGCCAGATCTTATGGAACGACTCCCAAAAGGCCTCCTCCTCCGGAAGCTCCAAGAATGGTTTCATTCACCCCCTCATGGTCTTGAGGTGCTGCGTCCAGTGAAAACTCATCACTTCACAGACACCTTTGCTTGCTTTTTAACAGATTCATATGACTATCTGGATTTAATGAAGACATTACCTATCATCAGAAGCAACAAAGTGTTTGATCTTCAGACACTGGATCGCACAAAGTTTGTGGAGGAACTCCAAACTCTGCATGAGGAGTACAAGGCAGAAGAGGCCAGAGCAGCAGAACAAGCTCGTCCAGAGCAGCTGGCTCTTGAGCAAGCTGAGGCTGCAACCACAGAAAAGGAAGATCAAGTTGCCAAGCCGAAAGATACACAAGCAGAGTTGGATGAAGCATCTGTCAAGATAACAAAGGTGCTAGCTCATCTTGACTTGGACCCATCTGTACCAGTAGAAGTGGAACAAGAACCCACCGTCCAATTTGGAAAGTCCGAGGATGATGGAGAGCCTATTGTTGAAGCCTCCAAACCCATGGAATCAACTACAGAAAAGCCTCCTGCTGAAGATATCACCAGCCTCCCCGTTGTTGATGCGTCTACTGAAGCTCACTCGGGTACACGTCAACTGGTTCCCACAGGATCTTCAAGTCCAAGGGGCATCCTTCCCTTGCGATTTGCTGAACCTCAAGGGGTCTCAGAAGATCGTGTTCACGAGATCATGCAACAGGCTCTGAGGCAACAACAGCTGGAAATCGACGCAGCTCTTCAAGCATTTCAGCAAAGGCAACAGGCTGAGGCTGCTCAACATCGTATGCTGTTGCAGAATGCTATCACTGAACAGTTCATGAGCCTCTCCCAGACGCTTGTGAATCAAATTCAAAATACTGCAACCAACCTGCTTGGACAAGTTGCTCATGCCATTCCACCCATCCAACCACAACAACTCCAACAACCAGCACCACCCGTCCAACCACAACCTCCTCAACCAGCACCGCCTACTCAAGCACCACCAGAACAACCACCACCACCACCACCACAAGAACCACCTTCACAGCCATAGGTGACCATGATGGTCAAGTCATTTTTCCATCTTTCAAACTCATTTTTGTTGATGACAAAGGGTGAGAAATTGGAATTTTTTATGTCATAGAGTAATTTTACACTCTGTGAATGTTTTGGCTGTTTTATCAATATTATATCACATATTCCGCATCCATATCCTTGATATGTTTTTTTTACACTCTGATATCTGTTATATCTGATATATTCTTGATGTCTATTATACACTGTTATCAGATGCATAAGAAATGTTGAACTCAGGGGGAGTACTTCATTTCACATATATTAACCCTGTCAACATACACTGGCATAACATAATCATCTCTTATATGCTTTATTATATTCATAAATGATTATGTGCCTGTTAACATCAAAATTTAACATTATTTGTCATCATCAAAAAGGGGGAGATTATTAAGTTCTAAGACTTTGGACGATGTCTAACCCCTTAAATTTCGATTTTGATGATAACAAATAAAGGATAAATTTTGGAGTATCTAATGGTCTTGTTTGAGTGTTATAGGATCTACGTCGTCCAATGCCGCAATAGTAATGTATCTCTCAAACTTAGACCTTATATTTATATAAGCAAAGCGTCCAAATATGTTTTGTAAAGAACAACAACCAGCGTCCAATGTTTCTACAAAGCAAGCGTCCAATGCCTATATAACTTATACTTTGTTTTCTATCTTAAAAGTTATATAATGTGACAATATGTTTTCGATGATGATTCTCTGGAATATTCGATTATTCCCTCTCATTCTAACATAACATTTTATTTGAGTTTTCGGAAAGTATTGTACAGGGACAGAAAAACATTTCTCTGCAGAAATAGTACAAAAAGTGGAGGCGCTATATGTACGTTTGTCTCCTTTATCTCTTCACCCCAAGCTGACATGTGAAAAACGGTATATATTTGGAAGAGAACTGCTATTGGCAAAGGTACAGATCCCACAACGGATACTTTACACCAAGCTGCCTATAAATAGAGGAACAAGCTCATACATCAAAAAGTGCGAAGATTGATTAAGAGCCGAAACTCTGTCAAAACGACTAGACGATTCACACTAAGCGAAAAAGAGCTTTCTACTTAGCTTTGCTAAGCGATTATGTGTATTCGATATTATTATTGTAATATCCTCTCTGTGAGAGTTATTCTTTCTTTCTATACTCGAACAATTTTTGTTTGGAAAGTCAGGAGTGACTTAGTGTTAAAGAATACTTGGGTTTGCTTTAATCTCAGGGGGAGATTAAAAGGTGTGCCAGGAGTGGCCTAAAGAATACTTATAGCCAGAAGTGACAAGTTAAAATACTTGTTTGTAATCAGATTCTGATTAGTAGAACCTTTCAAAGGTTTTTGAAGGAGAACTGGACGTAGCTCAGTTTGAGTGAACCAGTATAAAACTAAGTGTTCTACTCTTTCGCTTTCTAGCTTACTCGTAAATCTCTTAAGTTATCTCTTCACATACCACAAAAGAGTTTCTTTACACATTTTATTTACGAAAATATTTTACGTATGTTCTGACGAAAAACGCAGTTTCATTGAACTGTTATATTTAAACCACTGAACGATAACATAGCCTTCTGTTTCACAAGGTTCTTGTAAAACTTAAGATACACTATCTTCATATTTTTGAAAGGATTTCAAAGAAAATATAACTATTCAACCCCATTTCTAGTGTGTTTCTCTGTATTTCATGAGGGACTAAAAACAGAAAAAAAAAATATGAGAGACTAAAAATAAAAATCAAAATAAAATGAGAGACAAAAATATATTTTACAAAAAAAATATGAAAAATATCAAATTTTTTGTGTCTAAAATACACAACCCCTGTCCAAAAGCAAATCTTAAGGGCAGGTGATGTGGTTAGACCTAATTCTAGTGACCGTGACCTCGCATTGGAAAGCAGCGGAAATTTACCTAAACAATGATGAAAAATTACTAATGCCAATTTGACATTGCAGGGGACCATTCAGGGGGTTGGGAATTTCAACCAAAAGGACATTTTAACATTCACTTCACGTATTGTCCGTTTGAAATTTTCCCAAGACCCCAAAGGTCAAAAGGAGGCCTTTTTTGTCCTTTTCCTGACTTTATTGGTCTAGTTCACATCTATTTTTTTTAGTGGAGTAAATTCTTTTTGAGTTGAATAGAATTATCATGCATGACAAAAAAAAATTTATGTATTTAATAGTTGTATATTTAATACTCGAATTTAAAATTATTGATTAAATTAAAATAATTTCATATTAGTTGATCCACACACTCAGTAATTCTTTTCTTTGGCTTTGCACAAAATATCCAAAGCCAATTAATATCATGGAACAATAATTCTATGTAGCTTGCTTTTATCTCATACATTCCTTTATTTATTATAATTTTTGAATCATCATGATATTAGTATGAAGTATCCATCAATTTTGATGATGACTAATATTTGCTTTTATCTTCCTTTATTATAAGTTGATATTTTGGCAACCATTTATCTCCAACATGGTTCAATTCTACTGTGATGATTGATGACAATATTATAGAAGAGCGTGGCACTAAGATGATGAAAACTTCAACACTTCTCAATTCTCATTCGCGCTACTTTTTCAAATTTATTTATTTATTTTACTATGTGTTTTTGGTAAATTGATATATTTTTTTGATAAATTTATTTTACTATGTTTAACTCTATTTATTCTTCTATCCGTTAAAATATTGAGCAAATTATATTTTTGGTCCTTGAACTTTTTGATATTCATGATTTTGGTCCCTAAACCTTTTTAGGACCGATTAACGTCTTCGAACTTTTTTTCCGTCCAATATTTTAGTCATTTTTATCCATTTTAGTAGTTAAGTAATGACATGACATTATTTTTATTAATATTTTATTTGATCATGTTTTTTGACAGTTAAAAATCTTCAAAAATATATTTTTGAAAGGATTTAAATAATTTGAGGCGGCTAATTGTTTTTTCCTTAATAATTAAAAATCAAATGCTTTCTAGCTTCATACCACAATAGCACAATAAAAACCTTTAGATGCATAAACAAGGATTCATCTAATTACCCATTTAAATTGTTATTTGCTTATTAAATCACAACCAATCACTTGCTTCATGTAGTCATGTTAAAAAAAAAAGAAAGAAAAGGCTACACTCCCAGCCACTACAATAGCAACCCGTGAAGAGCCCTTGCCAAAAACAAATGTCTTTAGCAGCTTGCAGCAATCATTTTGAAATTAAAGCTTGCACCAGGATTAATTTGCCATTATCTCAATCGGCCTCCTTCCACACACCACCTCCAACATCAAAGCCCCAAAAGCATACACCCTCAGCTCCAGTTACTAAACGCACGTAAAAGGTTACAAAACGCACCGTTGCAGCAATATTTTGGTTTCCCAAACGCGCCGCAAGCTCTCTGACACGCGTCACCATCGTCCACCCTCAGCTCCGACGGGCACCGTCGATTGAGATCCTCGCCGCACCCGGTGGCAGCGCAGGACCCCGACCTACCTCTGGTTCCTACGTCGGCGAGCGTCGCCGGTGAACGAGGTTCCTATGTCGGAGCCTTCCTATGGTTGAGATTTCCGAACCCGAGGAGGTTCTTGACTTTGAAGCCTTTGTGGCTTTGTGTGTCTCTTTATATGGGAATCTGTGTGGAGTGTGGACAACATTGTGTTGAGGATCTGCGTTTGGTGAGTGTGGTTTGGGAAGTGAAGAACTGAAGATCAAATTTGAAATTTAACAAGTCCAGATCTGTTTAACAAAATAAAATTTTATAATTTTTGACAGTTTTTAACTGTAAGAAAACATGATCAAATAAAATATTAATAAAAATGGTGTCACGTCATCACTTAACGATTAAAATAGATAGAAAGAACAAAAATATTGGATGAAAAAAAAATTCAAGAATGTTGACTGGTCTTAAAAAAATTTAGGAACCAAAATCATAAATATTAAAAAATTCATGGACCAAAAACATAATTTGCTCTAAAATATTTGAATGTATATTAATATAAATGACCAGCTAACCAGGGACGGATTTACGGGCCGGGGGGGCTAAAGCCCCCCCTCCAACTTCTTCAAGTATATATATAATTAATATATACTAATTAATAATATATATATATATATATATATATATTACTTCTAATCAAAAAATAAATAAAATAATATATGTTAATTAATAAATCTAATAATATATGTTATTAGTTATATACTAATCTTTTTTATAATATATATTGCCACTAATTATAATTTAACTTAAAGAGATAAATATATTAATTAATAGATATGATAAAGATAACATCTTTATAGTTTCCATCAATTGTTATTACCTATTCTAATTATGCTTTGTGTATTATTATTAGTCTCATTTATTTGTCTATATATCTAACTATTAACATTAATTATTATTAATATTATATTATAAACATATCTATATATAATTATTATAAAATTTGATGACTTTTAGTTATTATTATTATTATTATTATTATTATTGATGAGTTTGTTTCTCTTTTTAATTGTGAGATTATTATTGTGAGTCATATTTTATTGTTATTGTATTTGTGAGACTGAAAAGTCTTTCAAAACTTAAAAAAATTAGTATGAATTATAAATACATGTATTTTCTTCTTGAATAATTTGAAATAAAAATCAATTTAAACTTTACGTGTAAAACTAATAAATAATTTTATAAAATTTATTATTTATTAAATATTTATTTGTTAGAAGTTAGATATTTAAATAATTAAAGTACAAAAAAAAAATTTCAGCCCCCTCTTTGATGGTTTTCTGGATCTGTCCCTGCAGCTAACATAATTTCAATTACTTGTATTAACATTAAAACATTTGAATGTATATTAATATAAATGACTAGCTAACAGAATTCAATTACTTGTATTAACATCAACTCTAATGTTGTGTTTGGTTAAGGGGAAGGGGAGGAAAATAGAGGAGAAATAATGTGGGTCCCATACCTCCTAAATTTTATTTTTATTCAAATATTTTTCTTCTATTTCCATCATCTCTATTTTTATCCTCTAAACCATATGTGGATTGTGTGAGCTCCTCTACATAGCAATGATCTACTCAATTTCGCTATGGGTTGTTTTGGGTCGTTACAATTTGAGTTGTTGTTGGGCTAGTGCCGATCCGAAAAGAATAACACAGGGAAAATTGTAAAAAAAAAAAAAAAAAAAAACTCAAGACTTTTTGAAGCTCTCTTTGGTATAGGAAGATGTGTTGGTAGTTCCAAGATTGCTAATATGTTTAGCTAGATAGCTTTGAACATGCATGCTTATTTTGTTGATATTTTTTTGCTGTGCATTGCTGTAATACTCTTTATTTAGCATCCTACTTTTGTAATTTCTATTGGGCATTTTCAATTAATGATCTCTTGACAAAAAAAAAATAGTAAAGAGAGAAATAGAGTGAATAGAAATAGGTGAAAAATAGAGTGAATTTAAGGTTGTTTAGTTCAAGAAGAAAAAAAAAAAGAAATAGGAAGAAAAAATAGAAAAAAGAATAAAAAATAAAAAATATTTATAAAATACTTTATTCTTTATATATATATATATATATATATATATATATATATATATATATATATATATATGTTGAATATATCCCGGATCAAATACACTAGTTAACAGAGAAGATAAACTTGTTGAACCATATACATGTAAATGATTAAATTAAAACAAACAAGGAGCTAAAGCAAAAATAAAAAATAAAAAAAATTAAAGGATTAATGTATCAAAGGAATTGCAATCGATAAAGAAACACAAAAAGCAATTCCATAAAATGTTAAAGGCCTTCCTAAGAAATACAAGTTGGCTATAAATATTATTGATTGATTCTGGACTTCCATGTTATCGCTGCTAGTGATTGGCTGATTGCAACATTTTTTTTTTTTTTAATCAAAGAACTGATTGCAACATTCGCTTCGCCACTAATGTCTATGTTTGATAAAGCAAGGTCATCGTTCATTCCGTTTATACATCCAAAACCAATCATAAATAATAAAATTAAATAAAGTAGAAAGCCACTATTGTAAACACAAATACAAAGGAGAAAGTAATTGGATTTCAAGTTCACAAGTAAATGACATGAATGAAATAGACCATCTTAGTATTTGGATTAACCAACATAAAATGCATATAGGTGACAGTGCTAATCACAATCCATGCCCCTAACTTGACAAGCCTGTCATTTAACTTTCAGGCAAAACAAACTGTTACAGTATCTACATAAAGGCCTTATTCATATGAATAAAACATAAAAGGAAAAAGAAATATCAACAAATGAGAATGCTAGTTTCATTAGCCTCTCCAGTTGTCTTTCTGCTTCCTTATCTCTCCTAATGCTTCAACAGGTGTCTTGCAGCCCACCCTCTCCTGCAAATATTCACAGTTCAAGAAAGGCATCAGGTTCAGCCTTGTGTCACTTTTTTTTCTTTTTTTTATCCAAGAAAATAATATGAAAGACTGCCACAAATTGCAGATGCTTTTCTAAGTAAAAATGTTGAGTTTCAATTTGATTATAGAAAGCACCAATAAACTCCTGAAAGCATTACTAGGTATATATTTCATTCTTCCCTCTCATCAATATGAAATCATCTATTTGTTTCACACTTTTAAGAGGGGGTGGAGAGGTGACAAACCTGGATCTCAGGTAGATCAACCCTCATAAAGGGATTGGTCTCCAACTCATCCTCAATGGTTGAGGGAATTGTTGCTTGGCCAGCTTGCCGCTGATTCTGAGCCCAGGTTAATTTTTGTTGTATCCTCAAATTGTCTGGTTCAAGTGTCAGAGCAAATTGCAAGTTCTTCACTGAGTACTGGAGAAAAAACTAACTTCAAATTCTTACAAGTGATAAATGATATAAGTGGAAAACGGCATATGATAAAAAAGCCACTAAGAATTTAGGCTTTTCCAGGTCAAAAGTAAAACTTGTGTCTGTCTATTCATGTGTCTAGAATGAAAACTTATATTTCTAGTTAAGGCTAGCATTTTGTTACAACCTTGAGCAAGTAAAACCAGAAATCCTCCACTCTTTAGAACATACTTCTATGATTTGCTGAAAAAAGATACAATTGGTTCTGAAATATTTAAGATTCAGCTTCCCAGATGTGAAGGTCCAATTTGGGAAGAAGTAGATTGTTTTAGATAATCCGTAGTGATTGTCCATACGAAGCTCACTTGTTTAGAATTGGCTTTGCACTTCTGCTTAAAATGCAAAACTTATGGCTTAGATTAAATAAAAAATGCAGCTGAGGCATAGAAAACTTATGCCTCGGCTGCATTTTTTATTTAATCTAAGCCATAATTTTTGTATTTCAAGCAGAAGTGCACAGCCAATCCTAAATAAATGAGCTTCTTATGGACAATCACTACGGATTATCTAAAGCAATCCACTTCTTCCCAAATCAGAACTTCACATCTGGGAAGCTGAATCTTAAATATTTCAGAACCAATTGTATCTTTTTTCAGCAAATCATAGAAGTATGTTCTAAAGAGTGGATGATTTCTGGTTTTACTTGCTCAAGGTTGTTGTAACAGAATGCTAGCTCCTAACTAGAAATATAAGTTTTCATTCTAGACACATTACAGACACAAGCATAATAAAAGGATAGGAAACAATATTCATGAATACTTAATGACCCTAACTTCAGCATGAGTTCTTATTCTGTTATATTCATATCAAGCCGACTACTCTATGCTGCACAAATGGAAATATAATCCTTGCATTTACCATACTATACAGTTTTTACATAATATTGACATGTGTGGACCAGCCCAAATAATCCTTGCATTTACCATACTATACAGTTTTTAGATAATATTTACATGTGCAGACTAGCCCAAATAAACCTTGCATTTACCATACTATACAGTTTTTACATAATATTTACATGTGTGGACTAGCCCAAGAAGCTTATTTCAGACTATTTACAACTTCACAGCCAACAATTCCTAGGGTAGCACTACTAACATTCTCAAGAAGTTCACACATTTTGTGGATTGACCCAAGATGCTGAAAGAATTCAGGGAGCTAGCACAACATCTTCGCCATCAAATTAGATATACATCCACATGAACTGTAGAAAGAATTAGAATTCATAAATATTTGCATCATTCCCCATCCCCCTATCTTCATTAATTAAATTAGAAACATTTACCAGGTAAAATATACATGAACTAATTGTTAGAAGCAGTTTTGTGGCTCAATCCCATTCATCATTTACTTATAACATCAATCATCAATGGCACTCCCCATAGATTTTTTTTTTCCAGTATGGATGGAGATTTGAGTATGATTTACCTCATGGCCACAGTATACTCGAGTTGACTTTGGTAATGAACCTAGTGTTACAATGAGTGACTGATACATCTGTTCTGCAGTTCCTTCAAAAAATTTCCCACAACTAGCAATAAACTGTAGAGCAACAATAACACAATAAATCCAGAGATTTAAAGGAAGGACCTCTTCAAAATTCATATACACGAAAGTTTTCACATAGAGAAAGAATGAGAGCCAAAAATACAAGTCACTTACCTTGACTTCAAGCACTTGGCACAGCTTAAAGAATGTTTATTACATGCTTTCCAAATAACTACTTTTTTCTGATATTAAAAAGATTGACCAGTCATCTTACCAATGTATCTCCAGTAAAAACAGCCGGTTGCTCATCCTCTTTGCCAGTAACATAGTAACTTATGTGACCTTGTGTGTGGCTGAGCAAGTCAGAAATAGCTTATGTTAACAAGAGAGGTAAACATGTCTGAAGAAAGGGAGAAAGTGAGGTTGAATCACTACAGCACACATCAAGCAATACCAAAAGAATGACAAATATCAACAACTAATAATGCACCAATCAAAATTAACAATAATAATAACTGATGAGGCCAATGAAGCACAGCAATGCCTTGGTATCTTTTCACAGAATTCCACCAATCTATTGTTTTTTATCATCAGAAAGCAGGGCTAAAACCCTTCAACAGAGGATGAGAACAATTGGCTCAATAAGTTCAGCAGGCACTACACAATTGATTCTTCAATGCAAAACTTTTCTGACAAGGGAAATACGTTACAAAAATTATAGCTGGGTGTTAGCACAATGTTCACCCTGACCTGATTACAAACTTTGTAATTTACAATTCTCAGCATTCACACATTATGATTGGCACTAAGCAAGTTTATGACTTGTTCAAATCTGTTCCAGCAAAGACTAATTTTATTTCATTCGAAATAAGTTAAAATAATGAGAGAGCTTCTATAAATTAACTTTCGCTTGTGAAAAAAGCTTAGGTTCTGTTAAACACTCACGGTCCCAGTATGCTACTGTAGTGCACACTAATTGGAAAGAGTTGACAAGTTGAGTTAGCAATAGCATACGGCATAGCGTACCAAGGTGTGTGAAGGGCCAATATAGTGACGTCAGCTCCAAGAGAGACCTTATCACCGTTTTCAACTTTATCAGTGCAACCCTTGACGTTATCCACCGAACCACCATAGACCTTGATTCCAGGCACCAGTTGCTTTATCTTCTCATTCCCACCAGCATGATCCCTGTCACATAAAACATCATAGTCAACATGTCAGACATACGATAAAAATAAATAAAAAAAAAAAGAGGTGGTTGGAGTATAAGGGTACCACACACCAGTGATGGTGGGTAGTGAGGACGAGTTTGAGAGTGAGGCCATGCGAGTTGGCAGCTTCCAGAACCTTCTCCGGTTCAACCGGGTCCACAGCCGCGGCTTCCTTGGTGCTCTCGTCGACGATCCTGCGCCACTCAGATTCATTCACCAAAATTACGAGACAAATGAACGAATGAATTGAATGTTAGATACATACAGATATGAATAATTGTCTTCAAGGCATGGTATGTGATGGATTTTCATCTTTTCCTTCTCGATTCAACCACTCCCACCCAGATGCCCAATTTCCAACCACCAATACCACACCGTTACCTTGTATGTAGTAGTATTTTCCTTTTTTTTTATTCATTAGTATTTTCCTTTAGCATTTCATCGGATGGAATAAAACAAACACGACAACATTTATTATTACTTTTAGATAGTTTTTTATGATAAAATAAAAATGGAATGAAGTTGAATTTTATTACTTATTTTACTCTTGTTAAAACATTTATTTTAAATAACAGAGATTACAACAATGTAACATTGTTGATTCACTTGCTAAAACAAGTAAATAGCGCTTGCGCTATGTTTTGTTTAAAGGTGTGAAAATGAATGAAAATACAAGGAATAAAAAAGAATGAAAAATAATGAAAAAGAGTGAAAGGTAATGTTATTTGGTTGAAATGAAAGGTAGTATAAAAAAGAAATGAAACATTTGAATTAAAGTGATTAGGTAAGTAAGAAAAGAAAAAAAAAATTAAATAATTAACCAAATTTCCATTTTACCCTAACAAAGAAAAAAAAGAGTTTGGTACCTCTTTGATACAAAAACATTTTTTTTTTTATAAATTAAAGGCTTATAATCTATTATGCCATTTGCATAATCGATTATATGCCTAAATCAAAGGACACCTGGGACCAATTTTGAAAAAAAAAAGTGAAGACATAATCAGTTATACCTTTATGATAATCGATTATGGCACTACGAGTCCCACGCAAGAAATAAAATAAAGGAGGATAATTTCGTCCAAAAGAAAAACATTGATCCTTGTGTCTGTTTTTAGCTTGTTTCATCTCAATTTGAGATTAAAGTTTCATCGCATGAGACCCATCAAAAAGCAACATATTTCAGCCCACTTCCACTCGTAACAAACATACTCACTTTTTCACTTTCAATCAGTCCCACCAACTTTCACCCCTTCCACTTTCACTCAAAACAAACATGGCATTTTGGTCCTTGATATAAATAAACATTTACCTAAGTTTGCTTAATTTATACCATTATATAAAGGGAATACAACTTTTGTTAATTGCTTTTAGTCGTCACTTTTAGTGGGACTATTTTACCCTTTAGAAGTTATACTCAAAAACAAATTCACCTATTTTGTAGACATTTGTATCTAATTTTACTCCTATATTTATCTCTCGCTCTCACTATTTTATGCCTATAACTACCTTTATAAACCATCCATTATTATATAATCTCCATTATCTCTCTTTCTAATTTTATTTTTATTTTAAAAAATATAGAAACAATAAAGCACGAAGTGTTTTTTTCCTAGTATAAATAAATGTTCAAAAAGTAAATCATTTCAATACAATTCACTTTTTTGGTGAGATAAAAGAAATATACAATTCAACTCAACTCAACAGTAGATTTCCAAGCTGACTTACTGAATTTTAAAAAATAAAATATTAAAAGAATAATATATATATATATATATATATAATTTTTATATTGTTAATCAATCAAAAATATATTAGAAATGACTTTTAAGTTAATTATTATAAAATTAATAAACTTATCATATTAATTGATAACAATAAACTCAAATAATAAGAAAATAAAATAAAAATATCAAGAACCAAAAAAAACCAAAAGCAAAGGAAAAGATAAATTTAATTTTTTTTTCAAAAGAAAATAAACACGGATTAACACAAATTGGCCTAACTGATTCGGATTTTAACCTCAACTCATTAGTTAAGTAAATCAAATTAAATCAATCTAAACAAAAATAAACCAACATTTTTCTAATCCATTTAACTCACTGGAGCTCTCACTTTCCATCTGTAGAATGAAGAAACTCCTCTTTATTAATGTTATTATGCCTTATGTAATTTTAGACTTCGTAAATCTGGAATTGTTCAGCTTTTAAAGTTCATAATTCATAATGAAATGTTTTGCCATTTAAAAAAAATAAAAATTATTACTTTACAAGGGAAACTGGACCCGATGGATCATTTTGGGCCCAAAACAAAGCCCGTCTCATAAAACAGGAAAAGCCCTAAGCAACTACCTCTATATAAACCCCTCTTTCTAGGGTTTGGTTTAGCGTACGCAGCTTCAACCCTAACGCGTTCAGAGCAGAGAGAGAGAGAGAGACGCAGCCATGGGGCGGAGTAAGCTCTAACCACCTTCTCCCTTTTGCAAAATTTAGATTTTTTCGTTTCAATTTCATATCTGCTATGTTGAAATCCGCTATTGTCGTATGCAGTTCTTAGCTGAATCTATTTCGTTTTGATGCTCCATAACTCTTTATTCTTTCAATTTATATTCAACTCGTTTTCTGAAAATGAAATATCAGATGCGATTCTTTTTACGTGTTGGTTGTGGCTACTGTTGATTAAATTTAGAGCTAGGTGATTGTTTTATTTGTTATATTTTGTTCATCAATCACTGTATGGGTCATATTGTGGTGTTGTGCTCAATGAAATTTATATTCGAAGTTGTGAATTTTCTAGTATTTAATATTTAATATTTAACATTTAATATTCATTATGAATGTTTGTTATTCTGCCTGAAATCACAATCTCATGTTTTGGAATAAACTGGTCCAGGTTTTGTATGTTGCATTCTAAGTTGTGAATTTTCTTGTATTAATATTCATTACGAATGTATGTTATTCTGTCTGAAATTACAGTCTCCTGTTTTGGAATGAACTGGTTCAGATTTTGTGTTATTTTTGTGATTGTAATTGTGAATGGTTTTTGGTTTAGGACCTGCGAGGTGTTATAGGCAAATTAAGAACAAGCCATACCCAAAGTCACGTTTCTGCCGTGGTGTTCCTGATCCCAAGATCAGAATTTATGATGTTGGTATGAAGAAGAAGGGTGTTGATGAGTTTCCTTTCTGTGTCCATCTGGTTAGTTGGGAGAAGGAAAATGTTTCAAGTGAGGCCCTGGAAGCTGCTCGTATTGCTTGCAACAAGTACATGGCCAAATTTGCCGGAAAGGATGCTTTCCACTTGAGAGTCAGGGTGCACCCATTCCATGTTCTTAGGATCAACAAGATGCTTTCGTGTGCCGGAGCTGATAGGCTCCAAACTGGAATGAGAGGTGCATTTGGAAAGCCACAGGGTACTTGTGCTAGAGTGGCTATTGGGCAGGTCCTCCTTTCTGTCCGCTGCAAGGACAGCAACAGCCATCATGCTCAGGAGGCCCTTCGCCGTGCTAAGTTTAAGTTCCCTGGTCGTCAAAAGATTATTGTTAGCAGGAAGTGGTATGTGTTTGTTCTATTGGCAGATGTTGCCTATGCATCTGGAAATAACTATGAATTTTTCCACATTCCCTGAATCAATTATAGATTTGCACTGTGTAGTTACGTAGCCTTGTTTTTCGTGTGTTTAACTCTATTGTTTGAAATGCTTGCCAGGGGCTTCACCAAGTTTAGCCGTTCTGATTATCTCAGGTTCAAGTCAGAGAACAGAATTGTGCCCGATGGCGTGAATGCCAAGGTAATGTGAAGCTGCATATGAATGCAATGTGTAGTGTAATTCAAACTTTATGGCATGTAGATTAAGTTTTGCTGAGGTATTTATAATTTGTTAACATGGTAGCTGGAAATGCATTCGAGCATGTTTCTGAATGAAATTTGCTTTGTTATTCAATTGGCACTTTTCTTTAGTTATTTTAAGTACATGTAGTTGACCTCTTAACTTACAAGTTTGTTTTTGCGGTCTTGCAGCTTCTTGGATGCCATGGACCATTGGCCAACCGTGAACCTGGAAGAGCATTTTTGGATAGTGCTACTGCTTAGTCTGTCTGTTAATTGGAAATACTAGACTTTTGGATCACATTAGTTTTGCTTGCAAGAGTGAATTTAAGTTTGTTACTTTGTCAGCACATTTCATTAAACTAAGTTGACTTTATTTTCCTTTTTGTGAACCTCTTCAATTTGGTTATTTTAATGTTATATTTTGTTATGATGCACTATTTCTTCTTTTTAGTATTTTATATTGGATTTTCCGTCAGTTAATATCGGATCACGGTACCTAGAATTGTTTTTTCATTATTGAAGAGAGTTTGATAGCACTCGCAGAGTATGAAATTTCATATTCTTTACTTTATAACTTTAACATCAATGGTGTGCTATTGATGCCTCCACCTTGCTAAATGGTTTTCATTGACGAAAAATAATCGTGTTTTTGGAGCATAGGAGTTAGAATTTGCGGAATGCTCCGCCTATCTCGTCATGTAAAAGCCAAATCAATGTTTTCCATTGATCAGTAATTTTTACTGAAAATTCTCATTCCACTTCACATTCCTCTTTAACAGCATTTTGCTCCTATTTTATGCCTAAAAGCCGTTGTCTGTCAAATTGTTGTGGTCATCCTTTCAAGAGGACGTTGAGAAAATGGCAGAGGATTTCTGTTGATTTTGAAGAAAATAGTTCTCTACAGTATAAATTTCTTTTTTTCAGAAAGATTTATTTCTCCATAACTACTTCCTCTACTATAAATGTAGGGGTATTTCTTTCTACACCCCAAGAATATTATGTCAACACCCATTTTCATTACGGAAAAAGGTAATCCAATCCAACTCTCTTTTTACTCCTACTATTATATAAATATAATGTTTCTTCCCCTCTAATTTTTATTTTCAATTCACAAATTTGATCTCCAAGAATGACATCAAAACATTTCAATGAAGAAATAATGAATTATGTTAATAGGTTATATAAAAATAAGAAAAGGATTATGTTAATTTATTTGTCATTTATAGGTATTATTAATAGGTTAAATTATTTTGTAAGCTCGTAGTATTGTCAAGTTTTTAACTCAACCCTTAGTTTTAAAACTTTTTAAGAAAATTATTATAAATTTAAATATTTTTTTAATCAAATCCCTATAAAACAGCACTTATACCGCTGTTAATTTATGTTGAGATGGTTTTATGACACAGGTAATGGACCTTTGGTATTGTTTCCATTTATGATAATTGCCGGTTATTCACACCATATTTTTGTGAGAGGGCTTTAAAAGAGCGGTGATGATTGATTCCTAGCTTATGGTAATTGCCAATTATAGGTAGTTTTAGTGGGGATGGAAGTAGATTCCATTTACTTATTGTGAGCTTAAACATCAGCAACATGCTGATGAAGAAGGAAAGTAACATGAAAAGGGTAGCATTTAGGTCATATGACACTGAAGAAATGATGGTAGATGTAGAGTCATTCTTCCTTTCATCATCTCATTGTACATATATCATAATTTTTTTTTATCTATTTTTAATTTTCATATATGTTTTTATACTTAAGTGGTTAAAACTATAAGATGATTTATATTACTGAGAATCTTATGTTTTATGAGTTTTAGTGCGTTGTGACACGTGTTTAGTATGATAAAGTGGTTTATTTGATGGAGGAAACTTTTACTAGTAACATTTAACATAATAACAAGAACATAATAACAGAGCAATATGTAATAGAATAATTTTTCTCAAACTTGCAAGAATCTACGAAGAGCATTAACAAATATATTAGAAAAATAAAAACTATAAATGCACAAAAGATACAAAGATTTTAACGTGAACAATCCCTTAAAGCAAAGGTAAAAATCACTGGTCGTCTAAACTAAAGAAATAACACCAATATGATCAAGAAAGGTACAAAAGAGTCTCCAACAAGAGCACACAATATTGCTTACAATCAAGCAAAACAACAAAGCACCAATGTTTAAAAATGAAAAACAAGATGAGAAAACACCCAAAAAATAGAACTAGTGATGCAAGTAGTTTATCTCTCACTCTAGATCTATAATCGATGATCTAACCATTGAAAACTAAGAATCAAGTCTAATGAACTTGTTGACCAAAAATTGACACGATCCAACGGTGGCTATCAAGTGAGTAAGCGGGTTGGCTTTTCCTCTTCACTTCTATCTTTCTGTATTGTTGTTCTCACTCAAAAAATGAACCTCTTTTAACCCTAATTTAACTGTTCTCCACTTAGTTAAGTGAGACAAAATGAGCTCACACATTTGGGTCTTTCTCCACATAAGAAGGAAGTCTAAAACCCAACATTATTGACTACATCATAATAACATCTCAAAATGAACTAATGGAGTTACTTATATGTAGGGTCTTGTTTTGTGAATCCATTTTATAAATTTGTCGATTTATTGGCTCTGTTGCTAGAAGTATTTGATAAATTTGTCGATTTTGCTCTTCAAACCAACTTGCATATTCTACATCAAATGATGCCATAGCACCTGTAAAACAACATAGTTATGGATTATCTCAAGTAACAGAGAACTTAAAACATTCTTGAAGGTACATCATAACATCACAAATTATACCACTACTTTAGGGTGTGTTTGGGATAGCTAGAAAAATTAGATTATTTCAATAATCGATTATATGTATAATCGATTATAATTAGAGTCAATTTTTGTTTGAATAAGTTTTGTTGAAAATTGGTTTGAAAATAATTAATTTCGTTTGGATGCAACAAAAAATTAGTTTTTACATAGTAAAAGAGTATAAAAAGAGCTGAAAGAAAAAATAAGCTGTTGAAAAATAATCATAAGCTACAAATTTTCAAATTCATAAAAACAACTTATTTTTACGGAAAAAAAAGCTTTTTAAAAATTTAAGCTATTGTGCCAAATATTCAGATTATTTTACAAACAACTTATTTTGATCAAAAACAGCTGAAATCTTGTTTCCAAACATGCTCTTAATGGATATATTTTGATATTAAAACTTATGGAATGGATAACATATTTTATAAGAAGGATATGATACCATTTCCACTCATTGAATGTGCTTTATCACCTGAGCTTGATATAAATTTCCCTACAGAAAAAGAACAAGAGACTTACTTTCTAAATGTGCATGTATATATATTAACATCAATATCAATATTTCATTACATGTACCGTCTATAAAACTACTATATTTTATTTTCTTAATCACATTATAATTAGAATTTTTGGCTCTTTTATGGAACTCCATTAATATTTTTATTTTTATTTTCTTAACCAATAGTGCACTAATGCAATGATTAACATTTGCCTTTTTTTTTTATTATTATTTTAAGTTACCGACAGTTCTATTAATTAATTTAATATATGGATTCAAGGTCAGTTGACTCAGTTCTCATCAACTACCTCCCTCAGCATATATTCACTATCACATTCTCACCATCCTCAAAATAATATACTTTTATGGCGAGCAAACGGGTTCTGTCACAAGGCATGGGATTTCCCATCACAAGTTAATAAATTACATTTTTTAAGACATTATTATTTTTTTTTTATAGAAGACAATCCTACGTGAATCAATTATTATGAATGACAAAAATTTTATTCCGAATTCCTTACATATATGTAAAACAGATATTTTATTTAACTTTATTGCCACGCCAATATCTTTAATTTTTTTTTTAAATATATCAAATCATATTGGAAATACTCGCTGTATTTATGCTACAAACCACACGTAAAGTTCTCTTATACGCTGTTTAATTAGTTAGTACTACTCTATAGGGTCCATTCTCGAAGACATGCCAGCTAATTTAATTTATGTCTTGCTATTTGATTTCAAACGTTTAGACTTTAGACTCATGCAAGCCATGCTTTTTTTCCTTATATACGTTGAGCTAATTTCAACACCAAAAGGTGCACATTAATGTGATTGTTATTTGTTAGTTAGATAGAAGATTTTGTAGGTTAGCTCCCTCATTATTGCTGCCATTGCAGATTTGTAGTTAAGTAGGAAAAAATGATCTAGCTGTGTGTGAATATATCCTGGTGTGATCAACTCCTAAAGTGCTTAGTTTTAATCTCTTTATTTATTTCATAGTTTCATGTCATATTTGCGTGCTCAATAAGTTTAGTTGTTGCACGCCATTTAATTGATCCTCATTAAATGGCAAGTGGGAAATTTTGAACTTCCTAACGCTTCTCCTCTCTTGTTGAACTGGATTAAATATCCCCTACTCGTTTTTGTGAAGTGATCATGTTTCGTTCTGTTCTTGGCATCTTCACACTGAATTTCATACAAAGGTATTTTCTCTTAGTTCCTCTAAATTCCAAATGTGAACACTTGCAGTTGTTAACTTATAGTGCTTCATATAACATTTTCCATGATTAAGGATTGGAAAACAAGGCATTTCTAATGAAGCTGGTCCATTTGTAATTGGTTATCTCTGCTGCTCATAGTTGAGTCATCATAATTGTTTTTTGAACCTGATCCCATGCTTTTAGCCATCTTCTTCACAGATCTGCATATACATTCTTTTTTGTGTATACATGTTTGCAATGATCCATATATCTCTGAAAATATGATCTTTAACTAAGTCGAATGACGTCTGTATGATCCATATAGCTGACCTCACTTGGTGGAAAAAGGCTTTTATTGTTGTTGTATACATGCTTGCAATGAGAGTTATTCTAGTATATGTTAATTCTTCCAATTCCTTCTCTCCTAACAGTTTTATTTATTTAATATTTCTGGTGAAGTTTCTAAGTGGAATGATGTTTTGTTTGCATGACTTCACTGGAGGAGTCAGCAAGTTGTATTTGTTAAAATATTGATGGTATGATTGCTTTGAGTGTGAAATTTTTGACCCATTTGCTTCCCTTTTGATTATCCTTTGTCCCCCGTAAATGTCTCAATCTGGTTCCAAGACAAAAATAGTTTTCAATATTAGAAGAATGAAGATGAACTTTTTAGAGTATGCATTGATCAGGTATGGTGGCAAAAACTAGAAATCAGCACTCATGATTCACAACATCATTTTAATTAAGAGATTGCAGCCTACTTTTAGCAATGAATGCTTTTTCTTTATAAAGTACAAAAGAGGGTCAAACTTTAGCTTTTTCTTTTTTCGAGTTCTCTTTTTCTTGGATTCTCAATTACTACCTTCCTTTTCCCCCTCTTCCTTCTTGCTTGTTTTGAAACATGTAAGAACTGATTTCATGTGAGAATTTCTTTATTCTCAGTTAAAAGTGCACTTTAGTCCCCCATTAACTAAAGTCCACAGTGAAGCCTTTGTCTTTTTCTTTTTAGTTGAAAGAGTTCTGATAACACAACAAATGTTGAAAGAATGAACTTTCTTCAACTGATTTATTTGAAAGAATTTACCACAGATAACATTCTCACACTAAAATTCAAGTTCTCTAAGAAAGGAATTGATTAAACTTATTTGACTTGATTTCTGCACAATTTCTGCATTACTTTCCAAGTGGCACATCATTGTTTTTAGACTAAATTAATGCTTACTCAAATGACTCCATGACTCTTGAACAAAAAAGTAGTTCATTATGACTTTCAACATTTTTATCCTTATTAGCTATATGATTAGCTAACACTTTACCATTATCTTCCAAAGCTTTACCAAGCAAGGATGAAGAACAGTTAAGGTCAGAACTTGGAACAACCACTTGCCTCCACTTCACACCAAACAAGCACCAATGAAGTTCCAATTCCATGCTGTTCCATTTGTTCTGCTAAGCTTCATAGTGTCTCTCTTTGGCCTGATTGTAGCTGACTTGAACTCTGATAGACAAGCTCTCCTTGAGTTCTTTTCCAATGTTCCACATCACCCAAGGTTAAACTGGAGTGAGTCTACTCCAATTTGCACTTCTTGGGCTGGTGTGACTTGCAACCAAAATGAAACTAGTGTCATTGGAATCCATCTTCCAGGGGCTGGATTCAAGGGCTCCATTCCAGAGAACAGCCTAGGAAAACTAGATTCTCTTAAAATCCTGAGCCTTCACTCCAATGGCCTTAGAGGAAACCTTCCTTCTGACATTCTCTCCATTCCTTCACTCCAATATGTAAACCTGCAGAAAAATAACTTCTCAGGTCTAATCCCTTCAGCTATCTCCCCTAAACTCATAGCATTGGATATTTCCTCTAACAACTTTTCTGGCAGTATCCCACCTACCTTTCAGAATCTTAGTAGACTCACCTGGTTGTATCTCCAAAACAATTCCATCTCTGGGGCTATCCCTGACTTGAACCTTACAAGTCTCAAGTATTTGAATTTGAGCTATAACAACTTGAATGGCTCAATTCCAAATTCCATCAACAATTATCCATACACTTCTTTTGTTGGGAACTCTCACTTGTGTGGACCACCTCTCAATAATTGTTCTGAAGCCTCCATTCCATCTTCTTCTCCTTCCTCTCATTCTCCTTCTCCTTCTCCTGTTTATCAACCACTATCTCCAGCAGCATCTCCCCAAAGTAGAAGTGTTACCACTTCAAAGAGTTACTTTGGCCTAGCTACTATACTTGCTCTAGCAATTGGGGGCTGTGCCTTCCTCTCTCTCCTGGCTTTGGTCATCTTTGTATGCTGTTTGAAGAGAAATAAGAGTCAAGGCAGTGGCATACTGACAGGAAAGGCACCTTGTGCTGGAAAGGCTGAGATTTCAAAGAGTTTTGGGAGTGGGGTGCAAGAGGCTGAAAAGAACAAGTTGTTCTTCTTTGAAGGTTGCTCTTATAGCTTTGACCTTGAAGACTTGTTAAAGGCTTCAGCTGAAGTTCTTGGAAAGGGGAGCTATGGAACAACATATAGGGCCGCTTTGGAGGATGGAACAACAGTGGTAGTTAAAAGGTTGAGGGAAGTTCTAGTTGGAAAGAGAGAGTTTGAACAGCAGATGGAGATTGTAGGAAGAATTGGACGGCACCCCAATGTCATGCCCCTTCGAGCTTATTACTATTCCAAAGATGAGAAACTTCTAGTCTATGACTACATGCCAGGAGGCAGCTTGTTTTTCTTGTTGCATGGTACGTTTTATTTACATTGATACATTGTCTCTTTCTCTTACCAAAATCCATGCATCAACCTCTTTTATTAATCAAGAGAATAGACAAAATATGCTTTTCTTTCTTCACCATTCTTCAACTGCATTATATTTATCTAGCTACTTGATGTGAGTAACCAAAAGGCAAAAGCTAAAGTCAATAGTTATTAAAGGAGAGTTTCATTGACTTAATGTCATGGAAAAAGTAGCATGTTTTATGATTTCTACATGAGAGTCTCTGAGTTATAATTAAATTAGGATAAATTACCTCAAGTTAGAACTAATCACCACTGAAGATTGTTTATCAATAATTTTATGGATTAGTCAAGAGAAATGAACAAAATCTGCTATCTTTTGTTCATCATTCTACAGCTGCATTATGTTATTTATGTAGCAATAAACAATTCATGGAACTAGCTGACACATATATTTTCAATTGTCAATTGCAACAAATCTATATCTATGTGTAATTCTTCTATCCTTCCCAAACAACAATAGGAAACAGAGGCATGGGAAGAGCTCCATTAGACTGGGACTCTAGAATGAAGATTGCACTAGGAGCTGCAAAGGGAATTGCTTCCATTCACACTGATCACATGGACTCAAAACTCACTCATGGCAACATCAAGTCTTCCAATGTGCTCATAACCCAAGAACATGATGGCTGCATCACTGATGTAGGACTCACTCCTATGATGACCACTCAATCAACCATGTCAAGAGCCAATGGCTACCGTGCTCCGGAAGTAACCGAGTACCGCAGGATCACTCAGAAGTCTGATGTTTACAGCTTTGGGGTGCTCCTTCTAGAACTGCTCACTGGCAAGGCCCCACTGGGATATCCTGGCTATGAGGACATGGTTGATCTTCCAAGGTGGGTGAGGTCCGTGGTTCGCGAGGAATGGACAGCTGAAGTCTTTGATGAGGAACTGCTTAGAGGGCAGTATTTTGAAGAGGAGATGGTGCAGATGCTTCAGATTGCACTGGCCTGTGTGGCAAAGATGGCAGATAATAGGCCAACAATGGATGAAACTGTTAGGAACATAGAGGAAATTAGGCTTCCTGAATTGAAGAACCGTAACACATCATCCGAGTCTGATTCTAATGTACAAACTCCATGATTATTTTGTATATGTATACTTGCCCTGCCATGATGCACTTGTTATTTTCTGTACAATGCAAGGAATAACCTTGTTTTGTCTCTAGAATTTTTAAGTTATTGTAAGTTGGTAACTCTACTGTATGTTTAGATGACATAGTAGTTTCTTATTCCCCAAATGTAGTAAGAAACGTAGTGTCAAGAGTGAGTGATCATTGAAGTAAAAATTTTAAAACGTTGCATTCCAGGATAACTCATTTGTGTTTTTGAATGATTTTTATTGTCACATTATTCCAAATAAGAAAGATTGAAAATCTTTGAATTCCCATATCAGGGTATGTGTCATATGCCTATGAAAATGCCAGCAATCCAAATGCAAACAGTTTATAGCAGCAGTGGAATTCGGACTGAATTAATTTTTTCACCATATTATTAATGTGAAATATCTATCAACTTTGTTGACATCTAATCTCCATTGAAAAATCTAATTGACCACTTTTAATAAATCTTCCATCTCAACTAGGTTTTTTCGACAGAATGTTTTGCTTGTAAAATTGACCTGAAATTATAGAAATGGGGTCTTATTTCCTGTTAAAAGACAATAGGTACTGCATTGGCCTATCCACCTAACATATATGAGAAATTCTAGCAATACACTTTCTAATACATATTTTATTATTAGATAAAATTTATTGAAAATCATAAATTTTTGTGGGTCTCATTACTTATATAATGACTCTTTCTTATGTTTTTATAGTTTTTAATAAATTTTTATAAATAATAGAGTGTGTAGCGTATTGATATTAGAGCTTATCAGGCTACACTTAGGAATGTGATGTTTCCCCTTTGGGCTTTGGCTATACAAAAGAAAAGGTTTTTATTGGAAAAAATATTTATTACATCATAAATATGAAAATCTTATAGTATTCAGAAGCATAAAATAAGGTATATATATAATTAACACTCCTCAAACAATACCTTGGTTAAGAATATGATGACCCTATAAACAAAGCATGTAGGAGTGTGGGGATCTAAATATGTCAGCTTGAAAACTTCTACAAATTGCATGTCCATGGCTTGTGTTGTTGCATTATTGCAACATGCAGCCTTTATGTTGAAGTAAAAACCTCTTAGTCCTCTCACGTACAACCAAGTGGATTGCAGTTAAGGGTAACAAGACAACCCTTGACCCACCCACGGAACCAAAAGTGTATAAGGCTATAAGCGTAAGAGGATATTGTTGTAACTTTAATTTATTTACTCATCAAGAAATTTCTGGTTGTTGTGTCAGATGGATGGACAGTAATAAAGGAAGGTTGACATAAAGCCAACTTCGTTGATATCATGATTACCCTTATAGTCAAATTCCATACATCTAGCTAAGGAGTTTGTAGTAGATATGGCAACAAGGTAGGTAAGACAAATGGACCATATTTCTTCAAATAAATTATATATTATATATGAAAATGAAACACACCTTAGATCAAATTATACATAAAAATAAATGTCAAGGACCTTCAGAATTCTTAACATGTAAGCTTAATTTTATGACTTAACTTTATTATAATTTAATTATAATTTAACCCGCTACCTATTCTCGTCATATAATATATAAAACTCAACCTCGGCTCTGAAACAATCAATTTGAATTTTTCCCACAGGAAAGTACCCATAGGTATGGTGTTTTTATTATGTATAGTTTGTATCGCAATTGGACCTACTCGAATCTTTAAAACTTCAAGTGTGATATTGATAATTTTATATCCTCGACACCAAATTGCTTGGAACTCCAAAGTAATTAAATTTAAAAAAATTGATAAATACAATTCTTGTTTCTTACTAATGATCTGTATGGGCTAAAATTTGGCCACTCATGATTTTTTTTCTTTTCAATTTGGTCATCTAAATTTAAAAGTTTCACTTTTGATCTTTGTATTTGTTAGACTAAAATGGTCTTTCTCTTAGTTTTTTTTGCACTTAACAGTGTTAATAATTTTTTACTAATGTGGTAAACACCAGGGACGGACCCAGGATTAATGTCTTGGGGGGCCAAGTTTAAAAATTAAAATTCATCTAATAAATATATTAACTAGCACCAAAATTTATACAAAATATTTATAATTAAGTATTTTTCAAAATAATCTAATATTAAATAATAGAGATATATTTACATAGAAGATAAATTAAACAATTTTTTTAAAAGACCCAAAATTACAAATGACAATTACTAATTTCACATGCCACCAAGAATCCTAATGAATTTATAATAAAAAAAAGAGGTTTAAATACCTTTTTAGTCCTTACAATTTAGCACTTTTTTACTTTTCGTCCTTGTAAAATTATTTTTTGGATTTTAGTCCTTGCAAATTATGTTTGTTTTATTTTTCGTCCTTGTAGCGATTTAGATAACATTTTTTTCACTATTCAAAGCGCTATCTAAACCACTTTAAGGACGAAAAACAAAACAAACATAATTTGTAAGGACTAAAATAAAAAAAATAATTTTACAAGGACGAAAAACAAAAAAGTGTTAAATTGCAAGGACTAAAAAAGTATTTAAGGCTAAAAAAAATTGGTATTTATGTTAAACATTTTTTTACAAAAAATCTTATAATATTCATAAAGTCTACTAAATTAGAATAAATTATATGGTACTCACTAAATTATCTTTTACAATAATAGTAGCCAACAACATTGAAGAATAATTTGCTTTCAAATAGTTGAAAAATACAAGAAGAAAAATGATGTGTCATAACAAAAATTACAATTTTAAAAGTAAATTATAACAAACCTTTGATGCAACTTGATATATAATATGATTTCTTAAAGTTTACATAGCACATGTATTTAGACTCATGCACTCAAGACCGAAAAGTACGTTGGAATCTCACAAACAATAGCCAGAAGAACAAAAACAAGATTAGAAGATAGAATAATCGTTGATGTGTTTTAAAATTTAACTTATCAATCATTTATATAGTGTTTGTAATTGTTTGACTCATTGACAATAATTAATAAATAACCTTTAATTCTCAAATCAATATAAATAAGATGCTAATAAAGTCATTTGATTACAAACTAATTATTTATAACTTTTAAAATAATAATAATAATAAGAGAAAAAGGGCTATGTACTGACAGTGTAAAATAGTTTTACACTGTCATTCAATCACAAACCATCGTTGATATAACTTTTAAGATAATTTTGTAAAAGTCAACAAACTTACTATACATGGTGGATTGTGATTGGATGACAGTCTAAAACTATTTTACACTATCAGTGCATCATCATTAAACTCTAATAATAATATATGAAGTATTAAAAAGAAAATTATATGATACTCAAATATTTTATCTAGAAAAGAAAAAAAATATAATTATCTCTATAATAAATACTACAAAAGAATAGAATATTTTGTTAAAAAGTAAAAAAAAAAAACACTTAACTAACTTTTTTTATGTTGCACTTAAATGACATTATTTACATAATTAAATCCCTAAATAAAAATAATTACCTAAAATATATATTAAAAAAATAAAAAAAAAATTAGGGGGGGCCAAAGCCCAACGTTGGTCCGCCCCTGGTAAACACTCATCTAATCTGACATCTCTCCTCTAATCTGACATCTCTCCTAATTTATGTGTTATTGATTGATCAAATTAGTATGATAAACAAACAAAATTATCAATTTAGTGCACCAACTTAATTTAATAGAGACACTTTAAAGCATCAAAATGCATCTTTTTAAATTTAGGAAACAAAACTAAAACCAAAAATTAAGATGCAAAATTATATTTTATCCCTTTGTATTCCTATAAAGGTACAACTCCATTAAATAGAAAGACACTGTTGTTTGCTCCACTCATCCTAGAAAGAAGATGCCAAGTAGAAACCAAGTATATTCAAGCAAGAAGGCCATCACTGTTGTTTGCTCCACTCAAATGTTTTAAAAGGGAAAAGATAATTAGACTACCTGTCCAGCATTAAACCGACAGTCTTTGAATCGAACATTTAGTTTAATCACAGTTTAATTACAAAATTAACTAGTTAAACCAACCAATGATACGATGGGACTCTCGCCTACTCAGTCTTTTAGTTCAATTTTTCAAAACATTGCACCCATGCACCCCGTCAGATATATTTTGCAGTTACTCATTGTGCTTTTCCTCCTTTGTTCTTGATGTTTGTAATTAGTTTGCACTATATATTTCCATTATTGCTATCATCATCATCATAGTAATAATAATAATAATAATAACGAATAGAATACGATAATAACCAAAATTCCCGTTAAGGACAATATGACAATAACGCAAAAAGAAAGGCATAACCAGACTTTATGGCCGAGGCTACCTAAGAAGAGTCTTGCTCAGGGAATTCTGTCCATTTGATTTTTTTTTTTTCCTTAATATTTTTTTCCCTCTTATTAACTTTATGTTGGGCATAATACAAAGTATTTGGAGACAACATAAGGAAGAAGGTATTGAATTTGGACAAGAATACTTCTTAATTTAAGTTACATCAATCTCCTTAAATCTTCTAGCCTTGGATACAAAACTGTACATATTGTGACAACATATGTAACAATGAAAAATTAGAAAATTAAAAGGGTACGCGGATTTGGCCGCATATATAAACAGTCACGTGTTAACTGAACCAAGAAAAACATATTTGGAGATTACGTGCGTGGTTTTCATCAATGAATCTTAATGCATATCGTAGAATATCCACAGGGAAACAAAGGAATTAGAATTCCTTGTCAAGGAAAAAAGAATGGTAAAAGCAGGCAGTAATATGCAAAGACATAAGATAAAACAAAACTACACTTTTTTTATATTATGTTTGAAGCCAGCTTAGGGAGGAAACCGAGTGCAACTTAGCCATTTAGGAGGGGTTTTCAAGCTTTAAGGCTAAGCATTGTGTGTTCTCAAATATCAATGCATTTTCCTAGAACAAGTCGATATTGTTGTTCCCTATGATATTTGTCCAGCTTTTAGAAAGCAATGTCTCATTTGTCAAAATCCAAGAAGACGAGTGAACTTGTTTCACAAGAAGGGCCTTATAAAACTAGTACCATGTTCCTACTCTTTTCTTCTGCTCACGCTTTACCATCAGATACCAACCTTGGTTCAGTGCCATGGCCACCAACCATGGTGTCCTCTCAACACTTGACCAAGCCAAGACACAAAGCTATCACTTCAAGGCAATAGTGATAGCCGGGATGGGGTTCTTCACTGATGCTTATGATCTCTTCTGCATCACTGCAGTTATCAAGCTCATAGGTCGCTTGTACTACTATGACCCCAACAGTCATAGTCCAGGGAAGCTTCCAAAGAGTGTAAACAATGCAATAACAGGAGTTGCATTGTGTGGCACCCTCGCGGGGCAGCTCTTCTTTGGCTGGCTGGGTGACAAACTCGGCCGAAAAAGGGTTTATGGCATAACACTTGTCACCATGGTGGGGTGTGCCTTGGCATCAGGCCTTTCCTTTGGCTCCACAGCCAAGAGTGTGGTTGCTAGTCTTTGCTTCTTCAGGTTCTGGCTAGGATTTGGCATTGGAGGAGACTATCCTCTCTCAGCTGTTATTATGTCTGAATATGCCAATCAAAAGACCAGGGGAGCTTTTGTTGCTGCTGTTTTTGCTATGCAAGGGGTGGGAATATTGGTTGCTGGAGGTGTGGCCATGTTGGTCTCCAAACTTTTTCTATCAGCCTATCCAGCCAGAAATTTTGCAACTGATCCTGTGCAATCCACTCAGCCAGAAGGAGACTTTGTTTGGAGAATAGTGCTCATGTTTGGTGCATTGCCTGCAGCCTTAACTTATTACTGGAGAATGAAAATGCCAGAAACTGCAAGGTACACTGCCTTAGTGGAAGGAGATCACAAGAAGGCTGTTGAAGATATGGCCAAAGTTCTTGATAATGATATACCTTTAGAAAAATCAAATGCCAGGGTTGCTGCCACACCTAGCCCCTCTTATGGATTCTTCTCTTCAAAGTTTCTTGAAAAGCATGGCCTTCACCTTCTAGGAACAACCAGCACCTGGTTCTTGTTGGACATTGCCTTCTACAGTCTTCAGCTAACACAAAAGGATATTTACCCTGCAAGTAGACTTGTACCCAAGGCTTCCCAAATGAATGGCATACAGGAGGTGTTTCTACTCTCCAAAGCAATGTTTACCGTGGCGCTGTTTGCCACAGTCCCTGGGTACTGGTTCACAGTGTACTTCATTGACAAGATTGGAAGGTACAAAATCCAACTTGTTGGATTTTTTGTAATGTCTGTTTGCATGTGGATTTTGGGAGACAATTATGGAGCATATAGGGGAGAGGAATGCCATCAAGGTGAAACATATGATTATTGCGGTGGAAATAAAACTATGTTTATCATTCTTTTTGGACTCACCCTTTTCTTTGCAAACTTTGGACCCAATAGCACAACATTTATAGTTCCAGCAGAGCTGTTCCCTGCCAGGTTCCGTTCAACATGCCATGGGATATCAGCAGCAGCTGGGAAAGCAGGAGCTATCATTGGTGCTTTTGTGGTGCAAAACTACACAGATAATGCAGAAGACAAAATAGAAGGAATGAAGATGGCACTTAAGACACTATCAGTTGTCAATTTGCTTGGATTCTTCTGCACTTTCTTAGTGCCAGAAACACGAGGCCGATCACTTGAAGAAATCTCAGGAGAAGATAAAGAACTCCCTGGCAATATTACTCAAGACAATGCAAATGAGACAGCAACTGATACAGAAGAGGGAACAAAAAACTCTAATGTTGACAAACCTCCAGAAACCTTAATGGTTTAGTTCCTAGGCATGATATCTTAATACCCCAACCAGAAGCATCAATAAGAGAATAAGAGGAAGGGGCAAAAAGAATAATGTTTGCTTCAGTAAGTTATACTTGCATGTTTCTGTGTTCTGCTTGTCTTTTAGTTTCCCCTTTATACTCTCTTGTCTAAGAGAGTGAAGGATAATGTCTGTGTATGTGTAATTGCTAGAATAGGAGCTTCTTCGTTAAGTGTGTGTTAGCACCACTTGAAGAACCAAAATGAATAACTTTTTGCTGTAACCTCTACTACTAGTGCTTCTGTTTCATGCGAATTAAATTCTTTACCTTTTAATGTAGAAGAACTAAGAATTAATGCTTGTGACTATTTTGTTTTTAAAAGTCCAGCAATGACACCAAGTAACTATTAGATGATAACTTGTGAACCCCAATCTAATTATGTTTTTAAAAGTGCACCCCAACGAAGAAATATTTGAAATGAAGTGTCTTCACTTTTAACTTATCCCCAACTAAAGAACATCCATCAAGGTCCAACTGCTTATAGCAGATTCAGATTCATACAACAAGTGAAAGGCTGCACTTAGAAAGTTCACAAGCATTGAATTTCATACAAAAGCGTGTCACTGATATCATGGTCATATCGTAACAAAAGAATACCCACCCAAGGGTGGACAGATTGGATAAAAGAAAGTTGAAACCTTGAAATATTTCTTCACACAGATATACATTCGACACAGAATATTAGTATTGCTTGTATAATTACTAGAGAGGATAGGTTTATACAAGAAGCAATATCACAGGGATATAATTTTCTAAGCCATCATAAATTACATGAATTGGCTGCTCAAATTGGACCTTTGCTGTAGAAACCATGCATTTCTATCATGACCGGAGTAGCAGTATATGAGAACTTGTTGAATGTATTGTCATCCTTTTTGGGACTAGCAGCTGGAGAATCCAGCAAGGGCATACTAGTCCACCGCTCCTCGAAGTTAGCAACACATTGCTTCCCAGCAACATCTGGGACAAAGCTTGGCCTAATTTCACGGCCTTCCAGTTTCTTCCAATTCACTGATTTAAACCACTTGTGGCTTTTAATCTCCTCACTGCCTCTTGATCCACTGCCAAGGCGTTTGCTGACATCTTTCTGCAACAGCTGAAGAAGAAAACTTCATTATACTCCGGTTGCTCAATCCATGGTAATTGTGAAGCCAATATATAAAACAGTTGGTTCTATAAAGGAATCTTTCACTACCATATAAGTAGTGGAATTTTCAAAAGCCTTTTTCCCTCAAAGTGGGGATTTTTCAGAACCATATAAAAGGGAAGAAAAAACTAAGGATTAGATGTAGGTGAAAATTTGTACCCCTTTCAACAGTGAATGTGCCTCATTTGACAAAAAGGCAGGGAGCTTGATTTTGTCTTTAATTATCTTCTGCTGGATCTTATGTCTATTTCCGCCATAGAAAGGAGGCTGCAATTGGAGTAAACAGTTAGATGAAGTCTAGAGAAATTAAAAAAGTTACAATAACTCATTCAAAAACCAGCAAACTAAATTATCAGCATACATGATTAAATACATCCAAGTGGCTTATGAGTCTCCAGGAACTGTATATCACAGACTAACACCTAGTCATAACTGATGATCAAGATAACTTTCTCAATCTCTTGAGCAATATGATAATTATTAGCAATTGCTTAGAAACAGGATTTTCAAATACAGTCATGTTTAAATATAACAGTATTCAGGCTGGAGTTTGTAAGAGACTGGTGGTTAAACAATCAAAAGTTATAAAACACAGCACCACAATTTAAGGAAATGGAAGATATCATTTATGGAGAACTACAGGCCATTAACTAGCAACTATAAATCATTCACCATAATCTTAGCAGAAATCAGAATCCAGTTGGAGGTTGACGTCATCAGCCATCATTCTTGGGTTTATATATTATTGTTAACTTATATTTCTTGCTTCAGAAACATAATAAATTCCATGTAGATCAGGCATACAAACTTATTTTGCCAAGTCATTAGAACAAAGCAATTTCAGTAAAAACTTGAGTAAAATGTTGTAATCCGAGCATAATGAGCAAGGAATAACTTTCAATTATTTTCATGAAAGTAGAAAACGGTCAATTGCCTCTAAGATAATCAAGTTGATCTATCAAGTTCAAAGTAATCTGAGCTCCATCTTCAGTTGTAAATGCTTGAGAGAGATATGTCAAATTAGAAAAAAGAATAATAGTGCAACCACTATTTCATACTAAAACTCTAAAAGAAGACAAAAAATACAAAGATTCTAACCTTTCCTGTAAGCATTTCATATAGTAAAATTCCCACACTCCACCAATCAGCTGCCTTATCATGGCTTTTTCCCATAACAATTTCAGGGGCCATGTACTCTACAGTTCCACACATAGAATTCGACCTTTCAGTCTCATTGAACTGCTTAGCCAGGCCAAAATCTGTTAACACTGCCTGGTATCAAGCACAGGAATATACCATGATACAGCAAGATAGAAGTTAGATACAAATCACAAATCCCTTCAAATAAATACATAGGCATGTAGCATGCCTAATGCAGAGAGACAAAGTCACAGACACACAGTTGTAGGTTTATGTTAGCTTACATGACCATCTGCATCGAGAAGAATATTTTCAGGCTTAAGATCCCTGTGCATTATATCATTTGCATGAAGATAAGAAACAGCACAAATAACCTCTGCTGCATAGAAGCGTGCCAAATCTTCCCTGACAAAAGTTGCATGCATAAGACAGCTAGCTATTAAGCATTTCATAATATAGTCACAGAATGCAGCTTATAATACCTAAATAGGCCTTGGTGATAGAGCTGAAAGAAAAGGTGGCCACCATTGACAAAATCAAGCACAAGGTACAACCTGTATTTGGTCTGCAAGTCCAACATTAGTTGTCATTATGCAAATATGATAGTACTGTCCATTTTTCCTAACCTAACACTGACAGATAATATGAAACATATGATATGACAATTAGCTTCATTCAGGCAAAAGCATTACTTGGAATGCGTATCTGAGCCGCACAACAAATGGGTTGTCCACCTTTGTCAATATATCCCTTTCAGATTTTACATATTCAGCTTGGTTTCTCTGCATGATCTTATCCTTGCGCATGACCTTCATAGCATATATTTCAGAAGTGCCTGCCCTCCTCACCTGATATACCTTACCAAAAGCACCTTGCCCAACAACCTTCAAGACTTCAAAATCCTCAACTCCAATAGTCTGATTATTCAGACAGTAATCATTGAAATGTAAATTATTTTCCTCTACTGCAGCATTGTTAACAGAATGTTCCTTAAGTTCTTCATGTGTTTCTATAAAGACCTCCTCCACAAGATCCAATGCATCATCTGTCTCATGTAAGGTAAGCCTGCTAAGATTCAAGGACTGACCAATACAGGTTGTGGGAGCCAATAAAGATTGAGACCGGACGTGAACACAATCAGGATCATTGTAAATCTTTTCACTTGAACCTCGTGTAGCTACCGAATTTCCATGTTTCTCAGAGCTTACTGCTATAGAGGCTTCAACAGGAGATGGTCCAAACACATCAGAAAATTCAAAATCCTCACAATTCAAAGAAGGCAAACGATCAGGTGGCCCATTTGGTAGAACCAACTGGTTCAGGAAAGGCTTCTGTGAACTATTTCCATTTAAGATAGAGAACTCAGAGGAAACCATGGTTCTTTGATAAAACAAATAGAATGCGGAAAACAACAACTAAGAATCTTCAGAATTATAGGTGTGCCTTGCCAAAAGATTGCACCCCAAATGGAGGAAGATGGAAACCCAACAATGATCTTTATCAATTGGAAATGACCATAAACTTCAGGATCTCCCAGAAAACTTGGTAGCAAGAAGCAAACCAAAATCCAGAAAAGGAAATTGTTATTGCTTCCCGCTTTACAGGAAACAGTGGATGTAGCAACACTTCTCAAATTCATGAAGATCAGGTTGTCAGTTCTGTAATTCAGAACAATAGAGCAGTTATTTTCCAGTTTTTTACATTAAAGTGTAGAACATAGGGAATTACATACAAATATACAACTGCAACACAGATTGCAACTAACACTTAAACACAGAAAACTAAAAAAAGAAATGAAATTGCAGAAGGGGGAGGGAGGAGGAATCCAAATGAATATCATCTCTTTCCAAGAGAGAAACTGTCATTGGCAGTTTCAAATTAGGCTCCAAACAAACTAAATTTACTTTGTTGATTCCCCTTTGTGAGTTCATGGGATTAAACATGCGATCACAAATCACAACAAACAACGGAAGAAAACACAATCCAGATATGTTCAAATGATGAGATAACATAGCATCAAAATACATTCTTTCAATCACAACTCACAACTAACTCCCAAATGAAGAAATTTGAAAAAGGTAAAAAAAAAAAAAAAATACTAAAATAGAATTTCATTAAGACATTCTTCAAGGGAACCTAATTATCATCATATAAGGCTTTTTTCACAAAACAAAATGAGTAAAAAAAAAAATACCAACATGGAACAAGTTCTGGAAAGAGAGTTTAATGATTAACTTAACTCACATTGAGGAGAATGCAGATCAGAACCGTTAACAAAGGAAACTATAAAGGGTGGTTTTACAATGCTTTTTCCTTCCTTTTTCAGTATAATAATATTTTTTCTTTTTAAAATGTTAAATTAGTTTTGGCGGCGGCTTTTCTTTTTCGCCACTTCCGTGTCGTACAGAACAGAAAATAATAAGTTGACTTTGTTAAGAAAAGTGAAAATTTTGATCTTTATCTTATTTATTTTATTCAAAATAATTCTTTAATTTTTTAAAAATTTAATTTGATATAAGATTTAAAATAATTTTTTATTTTTTAAAAAATATTTTATCTGATTTAAAATATTTAAAATGTTCATTCAATTATTAAAATATATTTAATTTTATTCTTCAAATAACACTTAGACAAATGATCATTTTGAATATATTTAAATAGTTGAAGGATTATTTTGAACCTTTTAAATAAGATAAAGTATCAAAGTGAAATTTTTAAAAGAAAAAGAACTATTTTAAACATTTTAAATAAGATAAATGATCAAAATGAACTTTTTAAAAGATAAGGACTTAAATGAAAAAAAAAAAAAAAGATAAATGACCAAATTTATCCTAACAGAAAATAATAAGTTGACTTTGTTAAGAAAAGTGAACAAGATTAACCTCAACATGAAAACGTGGCGTCATTTATTTAGTTGGTGTAATATACTATTAACTTTCTCGTATATATACATCAACTTTCTGTCCAATTTCAACCCAGTTAGAACAATGTCGGATTAATCCAATATATTAATATGATATACAGTTTTTAATACTATGTATAACTATCTTCGGAAAAAAAAATACTATGTATAACTAGATTATATAATTACATTGGGAAAAATTTTATCCTTCATCTTTAATTAAGATTCTATATTTTAATATCATTTTCTAAATTGCAGTTGCTATTGCTACTACGGTTTAGTCTGATCTTTGGTATCGTGGAAAATTATAAGAAAATGTGACTGATACAACTGTAATTACAGTTACAATGTAATTGTCGTCGGTCAAAAAAATCTTTATGTTGCGGTTATAATTGCAATTGCGGATTGCAATTTAAAAACATGTTCAATATGTATAATATTTTAGAATGAAATTCCAAAAGAAGTTAAGATTTACATCAAGCTTGATTATGAAGGATTTATAGTGTTTGAATAAATACCTAATTTCATAGTAAATTGATTGAGAAATGTTGTGAACCTCGATGACAATCAATCACGTGTAAGAGCATAGGTTTGTGGTCTTCTCAGGGTTTGTGGTCTTCAACCAAAATACTTTAATTCTTCAATTTCTTCAAGTGTGTTGTAATTTATTTATTTTTGCGACAAAGTTCTCCCTAAGATAATCATACTCAAATTAGGACTATGATCCATGCTCGCTTGGTGATAAAGATTTGTTATATTTTGATATATTGAAAATCATAATCAAATAATTCCTTATATACCAGAATTTTGATAATCTCCTAATGGGTCAATACTAATACTCGCTCCTTAAAACTTCCTTAACTTTAAAAGTTTATGGGCTTATTAAATTAGTCCCTTAAAGTAAGGCACATTAAATTAAATAACTAATATAATGCACACATTTAGAATAAGAAATGTGAGTTTTCTAATAATTTAATGAAATATAAAAATAAAATTAAGATATATTATATAATACTAAAATAAATATAAGATACCAATTGAGTGGCTTTTTAAAAGAAAAATGGATTGAAACAACCCCCTTCTATCTTAAGATTGGTATTTTATTCTTTTTCTCCATTATTCTAATTACTATTACTAACTTTTTTTCCTTTCTAAAATTAATATAAAATGAAAAAAGAATTAAAATTGAAACTTCCGTGGCTTTGCGTTTGGGATCAGGTTAAATGAACCTCAAGCAAAGCAACAGAATACATTACAGCGTGAATGTACCTGTACGCAACTGTTTATTATGCCATCATCTTTCTTTTTCTTTGCGTATGCAAATCAAATTCCATATTATTATTCTTAACAATTTGATCTCTTTTCTCAAAAAAAAAAAACAATTTGATCTCTAAATTGATTAACATCGTTTATTGTTTAATTCAAATCATGTGTGAGATCTCATTTATGCCACATCATTGACGTGAGCATTGGTCTAATCTTGTGCAATAATTGAATAAATTTTAACACCAAAATTAATATAGCATGTGCACATGTCTTATTTTTTGTTCGATTATTGTAAGTAGCTTTCAAAAAATAAGAGGACCAAGTTTTGCTAAAGATGCCTACTTTTACCTTATTTGCTTCTAACAATCCATATTTCTCATTTTGCACATTTTTTGTATTCAAAGAGTCATTTCTAATAATAATGATTTCATGATGCTCTGCAAGTCATAAACTTTTCAACTTTGTTCTCCAAACGTTTATGAAGTCAAAGCTTCCAAACTAGGGATTGATGGCAAAGCGATCCTTTTTAGCGTTATATGGACGAACCTCACATCAAAGCTCTTAGGAAATCCCAAAACATTATACTCTTTTTGTTTATCAAATAGTAAGAATTATTGTTCATTGAACCAAGATTCTAAACAAGGGAAAACCTCCAAACTGAAAAATATTTTAATATTTCATTCTCTCAGTCTAATGCAAATTATTGGTAATCACCTATTGACTGGGAATTCGCAGAGGAAAATTCAATCTCTTTGGATCTTGTGATATAATGATGTGTGGTATAGGGATGACAAAGTGTATCTGGATCCTACGGGTATCCGTAAAAATATTCGTAAGCGGGTCGGGTAAATATCCACTTATTGAGGCTGGGGCCGGGTATTTACCCGCAATTTTTTGCGGGTGCAGGTACGGGTACGGGTACTATAGTACCTGTCCCGTCCCGCCCCACACCTACCATATATATATATATATAATTAAAATAACTTAAATAAATAATTATGTTATATATATACTTTTCTGTAAAAAAAAATTATATTTTTCATAAACTAACACTAATAGTAAAAGATTTATGATATAACTTACAATAATTTTATATTTTTAATATTATGTGTGGATGCTTTTAATATTAAGTTTGAATTATTTAAGCGTGAATTTTTAATTTATTTGTAATAATTTTTTTAATTAATATTTTTATAGCTTAAATGTAAATTTGGTTCATATATTTTGCACAATCCGTAATTTTGGTCCCCTATTTTAAAATAGAGACGTTTAGTCTCCCAATTTTGTAAAATATGTAATTTTGGTCCTTCCATCAAATTGAAAGCGTTGACTGTTAAGAGATTAACATTAACTTTAACGTGGTCCAAATATAGTGACGTGACATGAGATTATTTATTTAGTTTTTAATTATTTTAAATATTGAGTAGAATAATTGATGAAAAATATATTTTAAAAAAAAGTAATATCATTTATTTGACTACGATGTGCCATGTATTTCAACAATGTAGAACTAGTTTAAAATAAATGATTAAGACTTGTGTTTTCTATTTTAGGACTCACGACTACCCCAACCATTAAAATCAACGTAATATGTGCTTTAGTGACGTAGATAAACAAATAATTATTTCTTAGTATTTAAAATAATTAAAAAATAAATAAATAATCTCGTGTCACATCACTATATTTGGGTCACGTCAAGGTCAACGTTAATCTCTTAACTGTCAATGCTTTCAATTTGATGAAAGGACCAAAATTACGGATTTTACAAAATTGGGGGACTAAATGTCTCTATAGAGGGACCAAGATTACTGATTGTGCAAAATAGGAGGACTAAATGTCTCTATTTTAAAATAGGATGACTAAAATTGTGAATTGTGTAAAATAAGGGGACCAAAATTACATTTAAGTATATTTTTTATTGATTTATTAACTTCATACATAAATAAAGTGCGGTAGCGGGTGCGGGTATGGATATATAGGTACCCAGCGGATACGGGGATGAGGATTAAAGTTGCTACCCGCGCGGGTACGGGGCCGGATACGGGTAATTTTTTTAAACGCGGGTATAAGGACGGGTACTATAGGACCCGACCCAGACCCTACCCATTGTCATCCCTAGTGTGGTACAATATATTTTTATCAAACAATTTTATCAAGGAATATATATACATGATGAGAAGCTTGAAGCCATGTGTGCGATCTCAATCCAACATCATAGAATAATAACGAATGAGAAAGTAAAAAAAATGTTCTCTATCCTAGACTTTCTCTACAATTGCACGCACTAAATTGTCTGGAGCGTCAACAACTTTTATATTTAGGTCAAATAAAAGCAATAACTTTTGATTGGTTAAGGATTTCATGCAATCAGAGAGAAAGAATTTTAAATAGAATTAAATGGTAATGTACTGATAGTTTAAATCTATTTTACATTGTCAATCATTCATAATTTTAAGGTAATTATTATAAAACTCTTAGTGCATCACCTATTTTCTCTTTTAAATATTAATCCTTACTAATATTATATTTTTTAACTTTATATAAAGATATAAGAGAAAAAAGACTATGCATTGAGAGTGTAAAACTGTATAGTAAATTTGTTGATTTTTATAATAATTACCTTAAAAGTCATTCAAATAATGATTTGTGATTGGATGACAGTATAAAACTATTTTACACTGATAGTGCATAATCATTAAACTCAAGATATAATATAAGAAAAAAATTTAGTCATTAAATTATGAAACGTAACCGCAATGAATCCAGGTCTCTTTTCGTTGCACATTAACTAAACAGTCTAATCTATTGTGGGTCTTTCACTGTTAATGGCCCAAAAATATATATTATTATAATTAAAATGTTATAATATTAATTTCCATAATTAATATTATTTAATAAACTTTTTAGTTTGCGACCACATATATTCTTAACATGGGTGAACACATTGGCATACCTGATCTTAAATTATAGACCACTAATTAAATGAAAATAACCTTACACTAATTGATTCACGTGTTCAATAATCACAAACAATACTTATTCAAAAAACAAAAATGCCTATTTTATTTTTAATTTAATAACTATATTTTTTCTCCTCAACCACCATTATCACCGTCACTTATACCCCCTCCATCATTCTCATCGCTACCATCACTATTATTATCATCTTAGTCATTGTCGCCACACCACCATCACAACCATTGTCGTCAACATTGTCGCCACCTCCTCAACCACTATACTATTACTAGCATCATGCAACCACTATCGTTGCCACCATCCTATCATCATCACTATCTCCACCACCACCACCATTGTTGATACTATGTCACCATTGCCACAACCAGTACTAGTTAGCATTTGCCTTAGTTTATATTGGCAACGTATATTAATTAGTTAAGTTTTAACAATGAAATATTTTTATCTTTTATGTTCGTGTATGAATCTTGAAGATATTATCTTGTTTTTTGTGGATTGTTTTGTTTGATAAATAGCTTGGTTTCCAAATCACAAGGCATTAGAAAGGTGAAGAGTTGAGAGAAAACCATTGACATCTCAAAATTTTAACGACATGAAAGAGTACTTTAAGCAGTTTGACGTGGTTTCAAATGATTCAAATCACTTCTTTGTGGGTTTAAAGAATGAAGAATGCTTCAAGGATTCAAATAATGAAGTGTATAGAAGCATCATGAAAAAGTGGAAAATCCTGAAGGAGAACTTACCTGAATCCATATACGTGGGTATGTACAAGCGACACATTGATCTAATGAGGGTCGTGATCATAGGTGTTGCCAGCAAACGCAATCTTGGATGGATTCTTCTTCTTCGATATTGTGTTTGTGTTCCTTTGATTACCCCCAACAATCCCCTAGTGCTGTATTTCCACTCATTCGGCTACGAACCCAACAGACGTCTCTACTACAACGCCTAAGTGTGCTTGAGTCTGCTCAACACGGGCTTCCGGGAAAAAAAAATCTAGAGGTGGGACCCGTCCAAGTGTTGCTCTTCATCCAAGGAATCGTTTTAGATGAGAAGCCATATTTTAATGACCCTATTTGTGAGATACTGAGGTATATCTTCGACCAAAAGACCATCAGTGAACGCAACGAGAACACCTTCGTCAATACTCTCCGCATCTCCCTGCATCTACTTCGGAGGATGCCACGGAACTTCATTCTCTTGGATCTTCATTTATACTATGCACTAAGGTATTTTATTCTACTACACTAGTAGACTTTAATTCTCTAATCCCCCTCTCTCTTGATTCTTCATTGGTTCTTAATTTGTACGCACTAAGCTATTTTTAGTTCTTGATATCTTTTGTGCATTAATTATTGGTTCTTTTGGTCTTAATTTATTTTTGGTTAGTATGATTGTAGACCACAAGGTGGGGTGTTTTGGTTTATGAAAGTAATTTTATGTTGTCATAATAGTCGTTCCCTTGTTTTAGGTTTCGGATCATGGCTCGTGTATGGGGTGTTTTATTTTATGTACAAAGGAGTCGGGATTGGAAGTTAGAGTTTGGGGACTTTAATTAACATTTTGTGCTTCACTTCATGCTTTTTTCATCAATAAAATGTCTGATTAATTTTATATAATTTGGTTTTTTAGATCATCACGTCATTGTGAACTCTTGTGAGCTACACAATTGATGCTTGGCTTTCTAAGCAAAGCTGTCACATCCAACCCTATCTTTCTGGGTTGCTTCATTTATTTCATCCCTCGTTGGGACAACCATGAAGGCACCCATGTACACCAATTTTTTCAAAATCCTAACAACCTTTAGAACATCATATGCCTTTTCTTTTCTCAAGTACTACCACCAATTTACAAAATCGACCATCAATTACTTTCTTGCCCCCAAAAACAAAATACTCATCATTACATGAAGTATACTAAGCCACACCGCACTTAAGCATTGAGGTATTTTATTTTAATTTTTATATATACATATATAAGCCACACCACACTTAAGCATTGACGTATTTTATTTTAATTTATATATATACATATATACCCAAATATCTTTTGTGCATTAATTCTCTCTTGGTTCTTCATTTATAGTACGCACTAAGGTATTTTATTCTACTACACTGGTACACTTTAATTCTCTAATCTCTCTTGGTTCTTATTTGTTTTTAATTTGTGCGCATTGAATTAAAATACCTCAGTACAAATTAAGAACCATTGAAGAATCAAGAGATACCTGGATATCTTTTGTGCATTAATTCTTAGTTTTTTTTGTCTTAATTTATTTTTGGTTAGTATGATTGTAGACCACAAGGTGGGGTGTTCTGGTTTATGAAATGTATCAAATGGCCGAGGTTGGAACTTAGAGTTGGAGACTTTAATTAACTTGTGCTTCACTCTACCTTCTTTCATCAATAAAATATCTGATTAATTTTATATAATTTTGTTTTTTAGATCATCTTGCCATTCTCAGCTCTTGTGAACAACATAATCAATTATTGGCTTTCTAAGCAAAGCCGTTACATCCAGCCCTATCTTTCTAAAATTTGTATAATTTATTTCAACCCTAGTCAGGTTCTTATGCTATGCTTTCAGTGATTCATTCATGTCAATCTTTGGACCCTGGACAACCATGAAGGCACTCATGTACACCAATTTTTTCATAATCCTAACAACCTTCATAACCATCATATGCCTTTTCTTTTTTCACGTACTACCACCAATTTACAAAATCGACCCTCAATTACTTTCTTGCCCCCAAAAACAAAATATTCACCATTACATGAAGTATACCAAGCCACACCACACTTGAGCATTGAGGTATTTTATTTTAATTCATATATATACATTTATACCTAAATATCTTTTGTGCATTAATTCCCTCTTGGTTCTTCATTTATAATATGCACTGAGGTATTTTATTCTACTACACTAGTATATTTTAATTCTCTGATCTCTTGGTTCTTATTGGTTCTTAATTTGTACGCATTGAATTAAAATACTTCAGTGCGTACAAATTAAAAACCAATGAAGAACCAAGAGATACCTTTTGTGCATTAATTCTTAGTTCTTTTGGTCTTAATTTATTTTTGGTTAGTATGATTGTAGACCACAAGATGGGGTGTTCTGGTTTATGAAATGTATAAAAGGGCCTGGAACTTAGAGTTTGGAGACTTTAATTAGCATCTTGTGCTTCAGTCTGCCTTTTTTCTTCAATAAAATGTCTGATTAATTTTATATAATTTGTTTTTTAGATCATCATGTCATTCTCAGCTCTCGTGAACAACATAATCAGTTATTGGCTTTCTAAGCAAAGTCTTTACATCTGGTCCTATCTTTCTAAAATTTGCTTCATTTATTTCAACCTTTGTCAGGTTCTTATGCTATGCTCTCAGTCATTCATTCGGGTCAATCTTTGGACCCTGGACAATCATGAAGGCACTCATGTACGCCGCACTTTGCGTGTGGAGATTGGGCACCAGCTAACTGTTGAAAAATTGGGTCGTGGGTTGCACAAGGCTTAGCCCAAATTGCTATATATAAATGTGTGTAGTTAACAATTTTTCCAGCTCTCCATGCCAAATATTCTGTCCCATAACCTTGTCCCCTCAATCAAAATGTGTCACCTCACTTTACAATTAGAGTTGAAAAACGTTAATGTCATTTAGGATTATTTTTATCTTATTTAATGTATTACAAAATTAAAATAACTCAACTACGTCGTTGCCTAGTCATTTGTAGCCAAAATAGTGAGAAAGTAACCTTCAAATACAAACTGGACGAATTCTACGGTGGGAAAGTAAAGATTTTTCCCACTGTAAGAAAGTTTTTTTTTGGCCCTTAGATATAATAGTTTTTAAATGGATGGATATGATTTTTTCTTATTTTTTCTTTTCTTTTATTCTTTTTCTCTTCTTCTTTCCCAATTTGTCCTTCTCTGTCATCGCCCAAGTGTCCAGAAGCCTCCATGGAATTACCAGCAAACTCCATCTTCATGTAACTACAAACCAACAAATCCCATCTCATCTTCGTGCACTAGCAAAACTAGTCACCAAACTAAGCAAACATTGTTGGAACATTTCAACAAACATATGGTGTCCACATAAGAAAAGGCAACACAAACCCATCACGAAGAACAAACACAAGCAAAAAAAAAATTACAGTACTAAAACAGATTCAGATTGAACCAACAACACATCAAGCTAGCCAAACAGCAGTGCCCCATTTCTCGCCGTGAACTCCTTTGCGCGCCGCCGCCTGAGGCGATTTCCGACGGCGGCTCTCCTCTTTCTCTTCCCCTATTGCTGTCTTTCTTCCTTTTGTCGTCGGCTTTCCAATGTCGCACATGGTGGTGACGCCGCTGCACGCCGTTCCTTTTCAGTGAGCGGGATGGATGACGAGCAAGAGAGGACGGGGAAGCTTCCCACGGTGGCTCTGGAAAGTGAAGGGATATTGAGAGAAATGGAAAATGAAGGAGGAGAGAGAAGGAGGGTTCCGGGACAAAATGGGAAAAGAGGGTGAGTAAAGGAAAAAAGAAAATAAAAATTAAAGAAAAATCTAAGCCATTCATTTTAAAGGTTATCACATCCAGCGGTTAGGAAAAACTTTCCCACAGTGGGAAAAATCTTTACTTTCCCACCGTAGAATTCGTCTACAAACTGACCCGTCTTGGTGGCCAACTAATGACAGATCTAGAAACTTCATGTTGTGGGAACATTATAACATGCACACATGTGCATTTTTTTTACATAATTATTTAAATAGAATCAATTACTATTGTTAAAAATTGATTTTGGTCTCTTTAATTTTTTGGGCAAATTTAGTCTCTTTACTATTTTAATTGTGTAATTTTAGTTCATCTATTAACTTTAACTTCACGTTTAATATTGAACAAAAATGTTGATGTGGCAGTAAATTTTGACAATAATAGGAGACTAAAAGTAACCTATTAAATAAATAAATAAATTTTATTATATAAGTTATATTATAATTAAATTTTACGATATATAAATATTTAAATATAAAAAATAGATATTGGATTAATCATGAACAGTTTAAATTGCAATATATATAAGATTATTTTTAACTATTGATAATTAAAATTTTATTAAAATTTAATTTAGAGATAAAGATAAAGATGATAAATTGAAAGAAATATATAAAGCAAACAAATAATAATATTTGAAATTGTTAAGAGATAAATCCTCATAAATTAGATGATAGTGTGTGAAATAATCTCTTTTTTTGTGAATGTGTGAAATACTCATTTAAAATAGAGAAAAAAGATAATACTTATGAATGTCTAATTAAGAAAATGAGACTAGGAATAAATTTATGGGGACAATATTTTTATTATAAATTAATCTTTGATTAAATTGCAAATTATAGAAATAATTTATAATTATATATGTATATTATATTAAGAAGAGTTAAAAATTTAGTGGGGACACTTGCCCCCACATTCCTATGAATGGATCCGTCCCTGTGGCCAACGACATTAGCTTCACCAAAATATTGGCCATTTTGTTGGACCCACCATAATGAAGCAGTGTCTAGATGAAATCCTTCACCTACAGAGTAGATTGGAAGATCAAAAGCCATAACATTATAGACCAAAAGATTGGAAGCCATGGCATCGTCGAAAGACTCGTCGCCGCCGATCACCGAAGTGAGGACGTTGAATATGCTCAATGTAACACCCATTATTTTAAAAGCTATTTATTTAATTTAATTATTTATTAATTTAATTTATTGAAAATGTTAAGTAAAATGTTCTCGACTTGATTAAAACTTTCTTATTAACTTTTCAAAAACAATTAAAGTATCATAAATACTTAATATAAAGAACCATGATCATAAAATAAACATCCTAACGTTATATATATATATATATATCACTTATTCCAAAAATAAGTTTAAAAGAGTTACTTCTCATTTCAATTATTCATTTTCTTAAAATCTAATAGTTAAGATTAGTTACTCGTTACAACCATTAGATTTCAAGAAAATGAATAGTGAGGATGAAGAGTAACTCTCTTAAACTTATTCTTGAAGTAAGTGGATCCCTCCTATATATATATATTGGAACCAAAGACGACGAAAATGTCTAAACCCTAAAAGTCTCATAATTTTGATGATAACATAAGTTATTATATTTTGATATTTAACGAGGTTATTGAGCATGCAGATATATTTAGACGTCCAAAAGCAAAAAGGTTTTTAATACATGAGTGTCTAAAGTGCTTTATATCATAATCGTTTAACTCATGTTTTTACATAAGCCTTCCAACATGTTTATAACAAATAAGCTCTTTATCCTATAAGTTCATTGTGACTGAGGTTTTTGCACTGATACTTCTATACTAGTAAAGTTTAAAATCTCTGTTGTGATCCTTCTTGATATGCTCTAATGTTTAAATATCTTAGCATTGATTGAAAAGCAGGATCTTCTTATTTCTGAATAAAAGTGAGTCAACTTATCAAGGCTTTGTATAGAAGGAGAAAACAAAAGAAGGAATGTGCAGAAAAGCAGTTTTGAGCGTCTGAGTTGTATCACCTTTTTGGTAGAAGACAAGACAATTGTTTTCTTTCTCCTAGCTCTAATAATGGCATGCGTCTCAAAGAAGTGTGAAGAGGTCCCCATGCATTAATGAAGACATTAGAACGGGGAGATGTTGAAGCTTTCTCTCACAACGGACATCTTATGAAGAGCTATATATAAAGAAGACTTGAAGATAATTATAAAACTTCAAACATGATATCTAAATATAATATAAAGTGTTTCTATCATTAGAATTGCAAAAGTGAATTTTAAAAGCTAATTTTCTTTTCTCCTGCTACAACATTATAAACTTGTATCTTTTGTTTAATTTATATAATTTTGGTTTTCATGATATGTGATTAATTATCATGAATTTTTTTTTGTTGTTTGTTAAATTTAATATATTAATTTTAAAATTATAATTTAATTTTTTTATATTTGGTCCCTCAAAGAAAATACTCTAGCTATGTCACTATCATTTATCATCAACATTATATCATAATTTTGTATTAAAGGTTATATATGTTTTTGTTTTTATGTTAATATACTAAATTTTAATATTATTTCCTTTTTAATTTGAGTTTTAGTTTGTGTTTCTTGTTAAAAAAAAAAAGCAAATATTTTAAGTCTATTATTATAAATCTGTTGCATTTATAAAAAATTATTCGAATGCACCTTTAATCAAATTGAGCCTATATATACTAAAAACAAATTAGATTATATTAATGCTATGTTTGGTAAGGGAAATAGAGGGAAGTAAGAGAAAAATAGAGGGAAAATGATGTGGGTCTCATGTAGGTCTCAATTTAAATATCTCATTTCTATTTTCATCCTCTTTGCTTCCATCCTTTCTACCAAACAAAGAGCAGTATGTACGATTTATTGTAAATCTCCTTACACCTGACTTCGATTCCTATGGATCAAAATAAAATAAAATAAAAATAAAAATAAATTAGATTATGTTTTCTATTTTTTTTAAAATATACTTTATTTTTAACTTTTGAGAAAAACTTAAAACTGGTTTTTGTTCTTTTGTTTTATAATTTATCTAATTAATTATCATAAAATTTTCAAATAAGTTTTTTAATTAATTTTTGAAATAAAAACAACACATACAAAATGGACCTAATCATTTTATTCAAACTTTTTTAGCTTGACCCTAACAAACCAAACAAGAAATCAGTCCAATAGAATAGGCCAGTGAAATATAATAAGAATTTGTTGTTTGAATATTATCTATTTATCTTCACTTAATAACACGTGTTATTAAACAATCAAGTCTATATGTTTTATTACCACAATATCAAATTTAAGTTGGCTCCTTGAGACACACGTACTTGAGGTTCTACAAGGACAAATATTCAAAAACATAAATTAAAGGAATAAAATTGAAAATTGTAATTAGAGTTTTATTACATCAACCAACCAATCATCTTATTAAACTCCATCCTTCGATATCTTCTCAGTCCTAACAAACACATTATTAGGGAACTATATGGGATTATTAATACTACAATATAAATCATTAATTCATTGTGATTAATGGGAACACAATTGGAAAATTATTTACCAAATTGATTTTTCACGGCATGCACATGGTTTGGATTGGAGACAAGCAAAAGTAGAGACAAGCTAGGAGGGTGGCCTAGCTAGTCTTAAAGTTGCATCCAACGTCAAAAGCTGCAGCTTTTACAAGCAAACCAAAGAGGAGGAAAGGGGTTGAGAACAAGGGGCTATGATCACTGTCTAGTTCATACACACTCATTGGTGGCCACCTCTTTATCATGGCTTCTTGTTGCTCTGGCTTCACCATACTGTCATGCCTTGTCCTTATGTACACCCTTGGCACCTTCTCCATTTCACCATCATCCTCTATGAACCTTGCACTTGTCAATGCTAGAATTGGCCCTGGCCTCAACAACATGGCAGCTAAGGTTGAATCCTAAGCCACAATGTTCAGTTTGATCAGTTACATCACAATTCAAATATTCATAATTGGTAATTAAGACTGGTCCTATGTTATTTTTCTTTTACCTTTGATCATTCAGGGATAATAAATATTAGGCCAATAATATATGAACACTATGTCACATCATATCTTTTATTACTAATGTGTTTGGATACAAGTTTCATCTAAGGAAATCACGTCAATTCTCTTAAAAAATGTGGAAGCTTAAACTATTTACTTCCAAGTTGACATAAAAAATCATGTCTTCACAACGGTTTAACGTGTTTGAATTAGCTTTATAGTAAGAAATAATCAATAACTTTTTATTAAAAAGAGAAAGTATCAAATAGTTAAATTTACTTTTTTATGGTATCACCATGATTTTGGGGGGTAGAATTGATTCTTGTGTGTTATCCAAACACACTTACTATATCTATTATTTTTCTCTTTAATTTTTTTGTCTCTCAGAGTATCGATGGACACATGGGTGTCTAATGTCTATAAAACATTACTCTACATATTACTATGACTATAGCTAGAATGTTCTCTAAGGATGTTTTGATTTGGATAAAATTTCTGGGTTTTCACCCTTTTCCAAGAATATTGCCATAAATGGTCCTACTAGTGGCAAAAGCAGAAGATGATAATGAAATTGATGCTAGCAAAAAGTACGTGGGATGTGGGGTACCCTGGAGCCAAAAGGTCTGAGTAAGTGAACATGGGTTAAAACAGTTGTGTAGATAAAGCATAACAAGCATGTCCCTTTAAATATATACCTCATGTGGGCTTAAAGGATAGATGATTTTGCGTTGAAACTCTTTCTTCACCAAAGCACTCGTTGGAGGCTTATCCTGTCCCAATCCAAATCCTAGCTGGTATACATCTCCAAACTCAGATAGGTCAGGCACACCCTGCTTTGACACAAATCAAAATGACCATCATTGTGTCTATTATTTACATTGAGGTACAAAAAAGTAATTAGCTACTCTATTGTCATGCAAAAATAGCAATTAGGCTCACTGATTGTTTTGTTTCTTTTCAATCATTGGAGATACGTTTGAATTGAACACAGTGAAAATTTTCTATTACAGCCACCTCTGGAACACAAAAATGACCTGTGGAACAGGCTGTCGGGTAAGTCATAGTAACCATTCTAGGGAAGAAAAGCAAGAAAACTATAGACAATAGATTTGATAATTTCTATAGTGAAGAAAGCAAGAAAGTTATAAGTCATGTCTCCAAACAAGAAAACATGGCTAAGAAAGGTGATTGTAAGTATTAGTACAAGAGATTGGGATTTTGGTGAGGGTTTAGATTTCACAAGATTTTTGACAATGATAGGCACAGTTTGAAAGGGAAATGGGAAACTTTGTTAGATTGATTGAAGTTTGGTAGCTTACTGTGATTAAGGGTATGTTTCAATAAATTTTCCCCTAAATACTTATAGAAAAAGAAAATACAAATATATAAGGGTGTGTGTACTTTAACTTTTAGAGAACTTAAATCAGATAATTTCTATAAAAGTTGAAATATATGAATTAATTTTAAGTTTTTAACTTATAAAATAAATTTATTTTATTTTTATCTTTTGTAAGTATTTGTTGAAAAGTTTATCCAAACTACATTAAATGAAGAAAATTAGCTATAGGCTCTTAAATTATTATGTCAGTGTACGTTAGATTCCTATTCATTTTCCTGATTCGAAATCTGTCTATGTTTCATCCAAAAAAGAATAAATAAATAAATCGATCTCTATATAATAAAAAGGGTACAGATAAATGTACACTTGCAAACTGGAATATGGAGGTAGGAAGAGAGAAATAGGGGTGGAGGAGAAGAAGGAAGAAACAGAAAATAACAAATATTTTCACCCGAAAAAAAAAATAACAAATATGATAAGTGACGTAATAAAAAAAGGAAGAGAGATATAATTAAGAAAATGCATGTGATAGAAGAAGATTGAAAAGAAAGTGAAAGTCAATGGATATAATTATTAATTAAAAACAAATGCATCTGGGTCAGAATTAGGCGTGAATACCTACTTTGTTGACCATAGTATAAAATTACAACTAGTTTGATGTCAAACACTAAAAGAGTATTGAAGATTATAAGAGGAAGGGTGGAAGATTTATAGTGCAGCACGTGCTCCAAGAAGAAAATCAAGTTGCTGATAAGCTGACGAAGTTTGGTCATTCTTTAGATGAGAACATTAAGATTTTTTAATTTATTTTTTCTTTTCTGTGTAACACCAATTTGGCGGATGCTTCTTCAACCGTGTTTTCTCGTGATTTTTAGTGTTTGTTGGGGTCTTCCCCATCTTTTTAGTGTAACACCAACATGGCATAAATTCTCTTAAATATCATCGTATCATACAGTTGGAGAGCAATTTAGTTTCAATTGACGTAAAAATCTTCTCAAAGATACCCTTATTGTATAATAAAAAAAATCTAAGAAAAAAACTCACAATTTAGCAAAGGTTAGCTAACAATGAACATAAAATTAAGAATTGGCTCCCAAAGGGAAAGAAGAAACTCGGTAAAGGGAGACAAAATTAAAATAGAATAGAAAGAGGGGAAATTAAATTTCATTCTTTTTATTATTTTTTTCCTTTTGTTTAACACTTTGCCATATTGCTGAACAGCTACTAGCTAGTTTGTTTGTGTATGGGACTATGCTTTTGAAAAATGGGATAGTTGGTGCGTGTGCCTCAGAATTGTGAAGACAGTTGGCCACATATTATTTCAACAGAGCATCAACATCAACTTTGCTGGAACTTGAAGAGTCCAAAAGTTAGAAAAACAATGCAAACTCACAAGCATCACTATCACATACACCAAGTATATGTTCATATACACCTAAGGTTTTAAAAAACAGTTCATGATCACGATTTTAATTATAACATCAAGGTTTTTAGAGTAATTACAATTGTAATTATGGCCGCATAAGCCTTATTTCTCTACAATTTCTCATAATATCAAGAATCGCGACAAAACTACAACTGTAACCATAATCTAGCATAAGCTGTATTTTTTCATAATTTTTCATAATATCAAGAATCTTAACAAAACTGCAAGTGTGATCATAATTTAAAACCTTGAACTTGTGATCAAAGTTAACTATCACAGCACTTAACTCTTCTGTTTGCAAATATATATTACTAAAAGGAAAGAAACCAAACATGCATGGCACATTGAATAATTCAATGCTGAGAAAGAGAATTGGTGAAAAGGACTCACATGTTTTAGATCTTCATCTGTCCAGAATCCCAACTTGAGCATAGTTGCTGCCACATACACAGCCAAACGGATCTTCTTGGCAAACTTGTGACAAGCCTGGGTTACACTCAACCCTCCTGCACTGTGCCCCACCAATATCACCTATATGTAACAATCACATAACTTATAGGATCAGTTTTGTGTAGGAAATTACTAAACTAAGCCATTATTCTAGTTGATGATCATAATTAGTTAAGACCAAAACCTGTTCATTTTCAGGCAAAGCAGACAAGAAATCCATGAGGGGTTGATTGTAATCATCAAAAGAAAGAACAGAATCAGCATCAGATTGATCAATTCCTGCACTCTTGAGGTCTATGCATGAGACCTTGTAGCCAGAGTTCTCCATAAGGCACCTGATTTTGTACCAGCACCAAGCTCCTCCACTAATGCCATGCACCAGCACAAAGTGCTGCTTCAAGGGAATTATTGTTGTTCCTCTTGGATCAGCACTAGTTTCCTCCCTCACTGACATGGCTTTCTCTGACTTCACCAACATGATGATGCTTCCCCCCAGGTAAATTTGCTTTCAACTTTGTTGGTATGGATACATAGGAAGGGAATAAATACTCTTTACCGGTCATGTTGCTTCCCTTTTTTGTTAAGAGAAATTCATATTTGTATTGCACTGTTTTCTAATTTTTTGTATAAAAAAAAAGGGTAAAATATGTTTTTTGTCCCTCATTTTATCTAAATTTCTGTTTTTAGTCTCTCATAAATTTTTTCTGTGTTTTTAGTCCCTCAAAAATTGTTTTCTTTTGTTTTTAGTCCATGACATTAATTTTAACTGTTAAGTGATGTCGTGACGAGCATAATTTGTGTTTGAAAATTTTTTGTTTAAGTTTCTAGTAATTTTTAACTACTGCAGAAATGTTAAAAAAAAAATCAAAATCTCGAACACCAGATTTTCTGAAATCACAAGAAATTTTACAAAAGTAAACATTTCTAACCGCCAAAAAATTTGTAGCGGTTAAAAGTTACTAGAAACTTAATTATGAATTTTTTACACACACAGTTTATGTCTGTCATGTCATCACTTAATAGTTGAAATTAACGTCAGGAACTAAAAACAAAACAAAACAATTTATGAGGGACTAAAAACAGAACATTACAATTTATGAGGGACTAAAAACAGTAAAAAAAAATTATGAGGGACTAAACAGAAATCAAGATAAAATGAGGGACCAAAAACATATTTTACCCTAAAAAAACAAATAAAAAAGGAAAGAGAAATATAAGATACCATGATTGATATGATGGAAAGTATTATAGAAAAAAAATTATATTGAGTAAAGTAAATACACTCGTCACAATGTAAATAAGTTTGTCAACAAGGAAACATGAGTGATGTAATGGAAAGTATTAAAGAAAAAAAAATATTGAGTAATTAGTATATACACTCATAATGTAAAAATCTTTACGCTTGTCAATAAAAAACATAATTGATATAATGGAAAGTCTTAAAGAAAAAAAATATTGAGTAATTAGTACATACATTCACAATATAAAGACCTTTATGCTTGTGAATAAGAAAATATGATTAACATAATGAAAAGCATTAAAGAAAAAATTATATTAAGTATAATTAGTACATACACTCACAAACACAATGTAAAATTTTTTACGCTAGTCAATAAGAAAACATGATTGATATAATGAAACGTATTAAAGAAAAAAAAATTATATTAAGTAATAGGTACATACACTCACAATGTAAAGACCTTTACGTATGCCAATAATATAATAGAAAGTATAAAAGAAAAAAAAATGATATTGAGTAATTAGTACATACACTCACAATGTATAAAAAAAACCTTTACATTGTTATCAATAAGAAATTGTTGTATATACTAATTTTGTTAAATTTTATAATAATTATCTTAACGTTGTTTGTAGTATATTTTTTATTAGTTGATTGTGTAAAAATTCTTTAATTTACACTGCAAGTGTATAAAAATTCAGCTCAATTATATTATAGATATTATTGTAAAAAAGTTGCATAAATAACATAATATTTTTTGTTAACTTTCATTGTTAATCATATTATTGGATTATTGAAGAGTTTATGGAGTACCCTTTTTGGGTCGGGGTCATTTCATTTTCATCCATCATAGGAGAGTTTGAAAATGTCAACACGGTTTAGTATGGAAGATAATAACGTCTTGCATTGCAGTGGCGTGGGATGCACTCAGATGAAGCTTGGAGTGATGATCAAATCAAATGGTTCAAAAGGTCTTCAAATTGTGCATTCCGTAGGACGCGCACATAAGTAAAAGTAAACTGTTTAAACAATTAGACATTCGTGCAGAGACATACGATTTTGCTTTCGAAATGGAGATTTGGCCCTCGACAAGACAGCTAACTCTAAGGGTGCTATTTTTCGATACTATGATCAAAGATCACAACGTTTTAAATAAATAAATACTACCTCCATTCTTATTATAAAAAATAAGTGATAGTATATTTTACACTATAACTTATTTCTTATAATAAGAATAGAAGGTAGTACTATTTTTTGTGAAAAATATTATTAATGTATTTTATTATAATTTTAATAAGAAAGTATTGATTAATTTATTAATTGGTGTCTTTATAATACTATTTGTTAAGATTTTTTTATACTTAGTTGTTAAGAAAGATGTTTATTCAACATAAAAATTGGATATTAATAAATTATCTATTTACCGTCAAAAAAAAATATCTATTTAATTATAGAGTATATTTTTTTATATTTTTGATCCGTAGAGTATATTTTTAATCATATACAAAATATTATGTATAATAATAATAAAAAATTCAAATAGTGAAGCTGAATTAACTAGAATGAATTCGTTAGCTTTTTGACACATTAATTTGCGTTACAGCCATCACATGTCTATTTTCTAGGATTTCGCTGACCCACCATATCCGTTTTTCTTTAATAATTCAATAACAAGCTGTAAACTTTTAAATTCATCCAATTTGACCGTAGATATATGAGATTTTAATACTATAAAAATCTAACCTTAACCTTTGAAAATTAAAGTCAAAACCGGAGATATCCAAATTTAAAGTGATGCTTGTTTCTTTTTATAAGACACAATTCATAATATTTCATGCAGTAATTATTTTTAAACTAAAATACCTCTAATTAAATAAGAGAGAGGTTGTATTGATAATCATTTGATTAGAGAGAAAAATATTAATGACAATGATATTTTTGAAAAAATATATAAATTTAAGATAAATTTATTACTAACAATTAAATTAATAACTTTTTTTAATCTTGATGAATTAGGTAATTATGTCTTATAAATAGAAACGGATGTAGTATATTCTTTTGTCATTATCTTTTTATTTTTTTTAATAAAAAAATAAAAAAAATGATGACAAAAGAAGCATGGATACTATAAAATTCAATTTCATATTCTAAACATAAATAGGTAGAGGAAATTAGGCGTGATAATATGGCAGATAAGGGACAGGTTTTCCCCTTCCCGCTTCACAAAAAAAGGAGTTAGTTTAGGGTCAAAGCTTTGGAGAGATCACAAGGAAGAATTTTTATTTCCAGCAAAATGATGTACAAAGACATCACAATAGAGATTCCAACTAAGTAATATCTAAGATTCTATCAATCATCTGTAATTAACATGCTAAAAATATTAATAATAAAAAGAGAAAAAAATCAAGAATTCAAAAACATGGGGAGACCAATTAGAGCAAAGCCCATGCAAGAAAGACAAGATTCCTCTAAATCTATATAAGGAATATTTAACCTGTTTCTGTTAAATTTCTCCCTAATGAAACTAAATTAGTAACTAATTAATTTCATCAAATGAAATCATGGCTATTAATATCATATGGGGCTAGTTTATCGGCACAAGTATTTCTTTCACTATGAGATTTTTTTTATCAGTTGACTATGGGAATTAAGAACAAATACATGCACTAAAAACAAATAAAAGTAATATGGAGAAATTCTTTTCTGCACATAATATCTGTTGAAATTCACTGCATTTAAAAATGAGTTTGATGATGATGTACTGACAATGTAAAATAGTTTTACACTGTCATCCAATCACAAATCACCGTTTGAATGATTTTTAAGATATTTTTGTAAAAGTCAATAAACTTACCATAAATTGTGGGTTGTGGTTTTACACTGTCAATGCATGACCATTTTTCTCTTTAAAAATAGAGAAGTTCCCATGTCTTGAACTTTATTATTTGATCTTAAGACTTTAATAGTCAACTTAGAAAAATAAAGTTGAAATTTTAAAGGTGTTTGGAAAATATAAACATTAATTAGTATATAATAACTACTCTTAAGAAAAGTAATACTCCTTACTTAGGGATATGGAGAATTGTGAGGGTTTATGTATCTATTAAAAGCAAGTTCATCTCTAAAAGTGATACAGTGAGAGTTTTATTATTCTCTTCAGGAGAGAGTTTTGTATTTTCACCATATTTTGTGAGAGTTGATAGATATTGTAAATCATTTTAATCGGGCGAGATTAATTCTTCTTATACTTAGAGAGTCATTGTGGTAATCCTACTTTTAATAATGGAGACATTTTTTGTTCGACTAGATTCGATGATTTTTTTCTTTCAAGTTGAGAGAATTTTTCATGTTAAAAGTTCTTGGTTTTATTATTGTACTTTTACTTTCTTTATTTATCTTATTTCCCATTTCAATTACATAGAGAGGGGAATTTGTTTTGGCATTTTCCAACAATATATGAGAGTGATATGTTTTAATTTATTTTCATGAACAATGTTTTTATTTAAAAAATCGTTTTAAAAAAATTGGAGTATATACTTAAATTTTTGAAAAAGTAAGAATTTGAAAAAAAAATATATTTTGATAAGTTACATTGAGTAACTTTTTAAACAAAAAAAATTATTACTAAACAAAAACTTTAAAAATACAACTTTTTATATATTTGTATAAATTATTTTTAAACAAATAAGTTATAACTTTTATACATTAAAACAATCAATATATTAAATAATATATAAATACTTGTTATGCAAAAAGTTATTAATTCTTCTCTATTATTGGGTTAGTTTGTTTATACAAGAACAAAGCTAAACTCTCATATGAAGAACACCCTTACACCCATAGCATCAGCCAGAAACAAAGAAGAGAACTGGTCAGTATTGGTCTTCCTATATTTTGCAAACGAAGGACATGGTTGAAAGGAAACGGACCAGTTTAATTCCAACAGATGACGAATTTGTTAGATCAACTTGATTGTTGTTAGAAAAATCTGATTCACAAATTACAAATTTGAAACCAAGTAGAAGATTCTAAGTTCTAACCCGATGGCTAGTGTCAAATTAGGTAGAAATTATTTTTACTATGACTTCTAAATTAGCTAACATACTTATCATACATGTTAATTGGTAATTGGATCATAATGTAAAAAACAAAAACCTTTACATTATTAGTGCATATATTATTTATTTTTATAATTGATGGATTAAGAGGTAATTTATTTTGACTTTTAAAGTAATCATTATAAAAATAAATTATCTTACCATATATGTTAATTCATAATTAGATGATGGTATAAAAAAATTATATTATCAATGTATTCTAATTAAATTCTTATAAGATTATAATTAATATCTTTGTTTATTTTTTAATATGACTTACATTATTATCTCTGTCTAATATGTGAGAAGTATATTTTATTTTATGTTCAATGTAAGAATGACATGCAAAAGTATCACAGTAGAAACTGATATCTCAACATGTTAGCACCATAGTTTTAAAATCCGGACCGACCCGGCCGATCGGACCGGGAACCGGTGGTTAGACCGGGTCGAGTCGGTCATCGGACCGGTCATGCTTTCGACCCGGTCAAACCCGGTCAAATCCGGTGTGACCCGGTCAAACCCGGGGGTTGACCCGGTGACCCGACCCGGTCGCTCTTTTTTTTTTTTTTTTTAAATTTTTAAATTTTTAAAAATTTTTTTTTTTTAAAATTTTTAATTTTTTTTAAAATTTTAATTTTTTTTTAAATTTTTTGAAACGACGTTATTTGGATAAAAAATCAAAAGAAAGAAAGGTTTTTGACTGTGACCGTTTGCCAAAACATTGCTTGTTGTGTCGTGTTTGTGAGTCTGTGAATTTTCTTCTTCAAACTTCAAAGTGCACACACATAAACCCTAATGCCATCATTTCAACCACATCGATCCACACCACATGATTCTATTTAATCCAACTTGAATGTTATTTTTAGTTAATTCTGTTTTTATTATTTATGAGTAGTGATTCTTAGGTAATTGATACTGTGATTCTATCACTGTGAATTTTGTTTGAAGAAGTGATGGTACAGTTGATAGTGTGATTCTATTATTTTAAATTCTGTTTAAACTTTAAAAAAGTTTAATAAGTAATTTATAATGTGATTTTATTACTATGAATATCAATAGATTTGAACTTGAAAAATGAGCTTGTGGAATTATATTAATTTATTATGTGATTTTTTTTTTTACTTTTTTAAGACAGGTATAAAATTTTCAAATTTTTTAATACAGACCGGGTCATGCGGGTCAATTAGTGACCCACCGGTTCGACCACTGATCCAGTGACCCAGTGCCTTGACCGGGTCGGTCACCGGGTCGGTTTTTAAAACTATGGTTAGCACCCTTGACCCTATCAATCATTTGCATGCACACCAAAAGATAATAGCTAACACAATCTTAAAATTTTAAATATGTATAAATAAAAATAAAAGATTTAAAAAAATGAACAGATCCTTTTAAAAAAATGAACAGATAAAAAAATCGAGTAACTAACAAATAGGATAGGGAATTACTTAAGGCACCCCATTTTTTGCTTGGTGCACCCCCAAGACTTATAAAGTTCCCATCTTATCCTTCTCCCCTCGTTCACTCTCTTCTTCTCTACATCTTCCTCTTCACCGCATCGCACCTTCTCATGGTAGCGACTAATCCTTTCACTTGCTTCTCTGCGTCGCCGGCACAACCTTTTCACCCTTCGAATACAAGATTCAAAGTTATGGTTTGATTATTATGGATTGCACAATCCGTAACACATTTGTGTTATGGATTGTGCAATTCGTAATACATTTTTATGCATTACGAATTGAGCAATCCGAATGCATAAAAATGTATTACGGATTGCACAATCCGTAACACAAATGTGTGACGGATTGTGCAATCCACAATACATTTTTATGCATTACGGATTGCTCAATCTGTAATGCATAAAATTGTATTTTGAATTGCACAGAGTTTTCGAATTCATTCATTCATTCAAAAAGATATTCTCATACCAGTAGGTGTCAAAATTTTTCGTGAACCCCACCTTGGACGTGGAGAAGAAGCACAAGCTGGTGGACGAGATTGCCGAGTCCTCAGGCTTCCAACCCCACAAGAAACTTCCTCTACATCCTCATTAACGTGCAGAGGATCGATCTCATCAACGAGATCTCCAAGGAGTTCGAGCTCGTCTATAACACCTTGACTGACACCGAGCTTGAGGTCGTGACCTCTGTCGTGAAGTTAGAGTCGCAGCACTTGGCCCAAATCGCGAAGCAGGTTCAGAAACTCACTGGGGTGAAAAACGTGAGGATTAAGACCCTCCTTGACCCAAGTTTGGTGGCGGGTTTCACTGTGAGATTCAGGAATTCCAAGTTGATTGACATGAGCGTCAGGAAGTAGCTTGAGGATATTGCTGCTCAGCTTGAGTTGGGTGATATCGCACTCGCCGTATGAGCCTCCCTCCCTCCCTCCCTTGCATTGCATTGCGTCGCGTCCTTTGTGTTTGTTAATTTCTATTCAATTTCATTTACGGATTATGCAATCCGTAATGCATTTTTATGCATTACGGATTGCATAATCCGTAACATATACATTACGGATTACACAATCCGTAATGTGTTAGAACGTTTACGGATTGCATAATCCGTAATTGTATTCATAGTATTACGGATTGTACAATCCGTAATACTTTATACAATTACGGATTATACAATCCGTAATGTATTTTATATAATTACGGATTGATGAATCCATAATATTATATACAATTACGGATTATACAATCCGTAATGTATCTTGGTTTTTCCACGAGTAAAGATAGGCGTTGGAAGAAAACTCAACAGGTGCTTGGGGTGCGCCGGGAACTGAAGCAACCAAGAGAGGTGCGGGTAAGAGAGGTGCTAGGGTTCATGGGGTGCGCTGAAGGTGAGGATTTAGAGTTATAAAAGGGAAAAGGGTAAAATAGTCAGTATAGTTGTTAATTAATTTTAATGGGGTGTACCAGGAAAAAACTGGAGGTGCCTTCAATAAATCCCAAAAAATATGAATTTCAAACTGAAGTGGGTGCAGGGACCTGGGTTGGTCCGGTCAAGTGGGTGGTCTGGGTTTCGGCCCAGCGGGCTTGTATAGTCCAAAAGCAATAATATATCGTAATTAATTGGATTAATATATACTATATACAGAATCTGCTGATTTTTTTTTTTTTTTGTTACCAAAAGCTACCTGATTGCTCTTTAGCAATAGTTATCAAGAATTTTTTCAAGCAATAATTGGGAGTGTCATAATCATACTATTAATAGTTCTCTTAGAGCCTATTTGCATACAAGTTAGAAGAGTTTTTGAGAACTTAATTAAAAATATAAAGTTTTTGTCAGTAAAGAAACTCTCAAAAACTGTTCTAGCTAGCTTTAGATCCAAACATACTCTTAGTTACATTCAATTGTGTATCATCAATATATCAATTTTGCACGCCCATATGTTATTCCTGGCGAAAATCTATAAACATTGCACAAATAAGTTTTGCTTCCTATCAAATAAAATCAAACAATTAGTAGGTAATTGCCGTTGATAAATTTTTTACCTTCATTATTCACATCTCCTGTATTTCTAGTCCTAAAAAAAATGTTATATTTTTTCTCTCGTCTCTATTAGTTAAAAAAACTTTTATAAAATGAGCTTTGCATTTAAAATAAATAAGAGTATATCTAAATTTGAATTATTAAAAAATTAAAGATCACCAAACAGTTTTAACTAAATTAATGGTAGATATATTCTTATGACTTATAACCCTTTTTTCAAAGTCTTTGATCCTAACACAGTCAGATGAAACTAGCTTCCGTGCATTTTCTGTTTTGGTTTGTTTGAGCTCCAATTATCCATATATGATATATATTTATAGAATCATAACGTGGTGATGTTGTCGTTCAAAATATTATTTGACAATGCCAACCATGGCCTATTATCGTATTTTTCTAACGTGGTCATCACGTACATTAGAAACTTTGAATTCCTTTGGAGTAAAAAACAAAAACTTTCAAATCCTTGAATCCTTGTGTTCAAGTCAAGTCAATTTCACTACTCATGAATGAGTTATCTTCGGGTTCTCAAGAGAGAGGGGGCATGTGATTAATCATATCATGATTCAGTTCAGTTCACCTTGCTTGCTTAGTCAAATAGTCAAGTCAAACGATCTAATTTAAGAATCTTCAGAATGAATGACATGCTATATATGCTAAGTTAAGTCACTCCATTCATTTCATTCAAGTACAAACAAACAATGCTGTCAAGGTTCCCAAAACAACTTGCATATTCCGTAAGGCTCAGGTCAATTCACTGACTGGTTGAATTTTTGTATGTCTGGTTTAAGGAAGGAAATGAAAGAAAAGAAAATAAAAAGATAAAAAGTAGAAAGTGGAATAATTATTTAAATTGTTTGGTAGGAAAAAAAGTAAAAGGAAAGATAAATATATTTTTTTTCTTATTTAATTGTGTAAAGTGAAAGAAAAGAAAAAAAATACATATATAATAAGTAATTGATCCAGTGATTTGAGAGACATCTTTGACACAGGAAAAAAAATTGCACCTTCAGAAATTGGGACTTTTTAACTAAAATAGGAAAAAAAAACTATATACAAAAAACATGTTGTATAAAAACAATTTACATGACATGAGTTGTTTTTGCCACATCGGTATAACAAAAGGCGCCACATAGTGTGTCTCCTCATGCACTTGGAATTTTTTAACACAAGAGGTGCCATCATGTCTGGCGCCTTGTGTTGCTTTTTTCGTAACAGGTGGCGCCACATTGTGAGTTGCCACAGGAGGCGCCACCTGGTTCGTCTTCTCCTGTTGCTGACATGCAGCAGAGCTAGCAATGCAGGAGGCGCTAGCCAATGAGTCTTCACTTGATGTGCAGACCGACATAATAAAATAATAGGAGGAGACTGACAGTGTGACGCTTCCTGTTCATAATAAAATAATAGGAGGAGATTGACAGTGTGACGCCTCCTGTTATAATCTCATCCTCACTTTACACGAGGTAAATAAAAAAGGGAAAAGACTAACAGTGTGACACCTCCTGTTCATAATAAAATAATAGGAGGAAACTGACAATGTGGCGCCTCCTGTTATAGTCTCATCCTCGCTTTACACGTAAAGACCCATCATCTGGCGCCTCTTGCACTACGATCTGCTGCGTGTCAGCAATTGGTGAAGACGAACCAGGTGACACCTCCTGTGGCAACTCACAGTGTGGCGCCAAAAAAGCAACACAAGGCGCCACACAGGGTGGTGCCTCCAGTGTAAAAAAATTCGTAGCGCATGAGGAGACACACGATGTGGCGCCTTCTGTTATTCCATCGTGACAAAAACAACTCATGCCATGTAAATTGTTTTCATACAACACGTTTTTGGTATATAGTTTTTTTTTTCTATTTTAGTTAAAAAGTCAGAAATTGGCGCCGTAAAGTTAAAAAATCTGCTCCCTATTTAATTAGTAGATAGAATAAAATCTATTCTATTTTGTTATTATATTCTCTTTCCTTTCAATGTAGAATCAAAATATACTACTTTTTAGTCTTATATTTTATTTCTTCATTATGTTTTTAAAATGCCCTAAATGTGGAACAAAATTTATATATTTTGTTTCCTCTGGTTCTAACACGTTTACTAGATGCTACCAAAATCAAGAATCTCCTTTGGCCAGTTTAGATGTGGAGTATCAAGGCTAGACCACCAAAATTTTCACCCTTCACACTTATATATATATGAGTATGGAGCAGTAGGGGTATGAGGATGGGTAACAAATAACTCGTTTCGGTATTAAGGGTGAAAATAAGTAGTGGAACAAGGTTTTGTTTAAATAAATTTATTCTGTTTAAAAAAATTTAAAAGTTGAGTATGAGTTATTACCAATTATAGATTTTATTTTTAGGTTTAATATAGTTTGTTTGAAAGTTTGGGTTGACTTGTTACATTATTTAAAGACTTATTTCATATTAAAATTTTTATATAGATCTAACTTCTTTCTATATGGGTTAATAGATTCATAAATCAATGAGGAAAAAAACTCTATGTAAAACAAACTATAATCTATAAAAATTAAATTCATTGTTACTCAAAGCATAAAACAAAGATGGAATACGTGGACTAAGATTTATAAGAATCGAGTACAACATGTATATATACGATATAAAAGTATTTTTAATGCCTAATCCAACCTTCATAATAACTTATTTACAAGTTTATTTGATAATAAGGACTCTAAACATGACATAAGTTTATCTCTCAATAAACTTATATGTTTATGTAAGTTAACATACTTAAGATTTTAAAAATTTACTCATCATACCCTTATTCATTATGTAAATAATTACTCTACCCATTATAAGTCATTTTTATGAGTATTCATAATATATGTTACCTGTTGTCATTCCAACAAGTTTCCGGACTGGTTTTATGGTGGAAAGGTACTCGTCAAATACTTTTTTTTTTCATTTTTATCTATTGTTTAAGATTATATATAATACATTATATAAAGTAATTAATTTTGAAATTTTTATTAAAATCATTTATAACTTTTTAACATATAATTTATTTTTGTTATTTATTAAATTTACATTTTATATATTATTTTTCTCTTTATGATATGGATCTAGTTAAGTCCATTTAAAAAATAAGGATCTAATTAAAATTAAAATTAATTACTTTTTAATTTTTTAAAATAATAGATAAATAAAAAATGATTTTATTCAAAAGTGAAAAATAAAAAGAAATGAAGATAAGTATTACAGCTTTATATAATTATAAGGGAATTTCTAAAGATGGTCATAAGGTGGTTAGAAAGTTAATAAATTATTTTTTTCTAACCACGATTTAGCAACCGGCATTTTCAGTCACTAAACTAAAAAATGGGTCGCTGATTACCTTAGCGACTCAAACAGCGACCGAAAAAAAAGTGGAAAAAACCCAAGTTGCTAAGTCATTTGCGACCGATTATGTCATCGATCGTTGTTTTGGCAACTATTTTTTTGGTCGCTATTTTAACGACCATTTTCTTTTGTCGCGGATAAAGATGACCACGTTGTTGCCGCATTGGTCGCACATGTTGTTGGTTACCAATATAGCCACCGAATATGGAGCCGCCAATTTGATGGATGAATTAAAATATAATAAATAAAAAATGGGTAACATATTCGGTGTCTGAATTAAAATATAAAAAATTAAAAAACATTAGTCACATATTCGGTCACTAAATTAAAGCTAAATTAAAATATTAAAATTAGGTCTCTAAATTCAGATTTTTTTAAAAAAAATAATCACTTTTTTTAGCTTGTTTTGGTCACTGAATTACCAATTTTTTTAAAACAAAATGCAAATATCATCAATCACTGATTCAATCAGTAAATTTATATCTTGACCTATTAAATGAATAAAATATTATTTGTAAAATAAAATTTCCTGTTACCTATTAAATAAATTTCTAACATTATTAAATTCACTAAATTAGTGAAACTATTACAATGGACATAAGAGTTAAAGTTAATGTCCCTAAATTCAATTGATAAACTACAACACAAACTTTCATATATAAAAGCCGTACACATGCCATTAGATTTTATAAGGTCCCTCTCGTGCATAAGATTGACAATCAACCAAAGAACTATACATTGTAACATGTAAAGAGGAAAAGATTCAAATATTATAATGAGTACCTTAACTGAAAATTTTATTTAATCATTGTGTATACCACACATGTGGCTATAAGAATTTTCAAGCCTCTCTATGTCAATAAATACAAATAGGTATTACAACTTTTACTCCATACTGCAAAGAGTCATGAAATTTCATCTTCACTACGAACATTTACAACATCACTTTCACGAGTAGCTTCACCCATAAGAGGATCATTTCCAACCATAGCTAGAAGATTGTGACTAAAACTCATGTTGTGAACATAGAAATACAAAATTATTCTTTAAACAAAAAAAATTACTAAAAAATGAATTAATACACTTCAATTAAATAACAATTAGTGCTCATATGTGTATCACTTAACTTCTTACTTACAAAACTTCATGTCCTTTTCCACACATATATAGGTCACAAAGTTAATTTGAAATTGGCTTACCATTAATTTAAAATTGACTAAGTTTTGCAATTGAATTTTACTTATGCCTTGATTTTAGGCTATCTTAGTGTTCATTTTTAATTTTTTAAAACAGGAGTTTTGTAAAACACATAAAGCATGTATTGAGCCAATAATCTAATGGAAAACCTTAATTAGAAGGCATAAAATATATCAAATTTTACAATCTTTATTATAGATTTCCAAAGCATTAGTAAATTAAATATATAAAATAGACTTTTGTCAAATTTTAACTCAGCTAATGTTTCAACTAATGCTATGACAGAATGTAATGAGTATTTGAAAAATAAACTCATGTAAATTCGGTTCATTCAATAGGAGAACCTTATTCCTCAATAGCCATAACAAAGAAACAAAACAAAATTGAAAGGGGATTTACTACCAGAAAACTACTATATACACAAGTAATACATCCAATTGTAGTAAACAGACCAAAGAAAGAACAAGAGGAATGCTACTCACCCAAAAGTTCTAGTGACATTACAAGTAATACAAAATGAAGATGAACCCCAAGTAGTTAGTCCAAAATCTGAGAGGGATAAAAATAATTGAAATCAAGTGGGAAAATTTTGTTAAAATGGGAATGTGTACAAAATAATGATTAAACCTTAATTAATCTACCAAGCAAATGATCAGCAAATACTTGAGAGGGTGTTCAAATGGGAACGTGAATCATCAAAATAGTAATTTCCATCCTACAACAACAAAAAGCAAATAAATATTAAAACATAATTGAGGTCTTGAACGTGTGAAGTCACATTGGTGGACATTTGGTGAAGGAGCCACGAATTAGATAGGAGGAGAAATTTGGAACCCTAAGTCTTAATGCAAAGATGGCCCTTGCCTACCAGAAAACATAAAATAAATAAATTTAAATAAAAAAGTTTAAAATAAAGTAGAGATGCCCCTGACCTTAACCATCCTTTGGTTCAAATAGATCTTGGTTCCCAAGTAGATGGGCCTATACAATTCGTTGGTGAGATAAGCGATTTAGCCCCCAAATTTGCTTTCTTTCTCTATCTCGAACTTTCTTCCTTCTCACCTCATATGTGGCCACTCTGTTTCACTGTCTCTCAAACCCCCTATCTCGCTCTCTCTCTCTCTTTTCTTGTTCATTCAAAGAGGGCCAAAAATGGCCGCTTCTGGCGTCTTCATAGTTGCGCAGCCCGTGCTTCCAGTTTCCACTGGCTTCCATGGTGAGAAGGAGGTAAGGAAGGAGAGACGTTTTGTGTGTGTCTTGTGTTGTTCTTGCTGTTGCGGCGCAGAAGGAGAAGTAAGGGTTTTTAGCGTCTTAGGATCCTTATGCCCTAAATCTGACGGTTCAAAATACACCAAGTCTTTGAGCTGTTAGATCAAAAGAAAAAAATAATGAAAAAATATCCCTGAAGATTTAGTAAATCAGAAATAAATCTGGAAGTTTATTTAAATTTGAATTGGAATTAACAATAATGAGAAAATATTGGACAAGCCACATTTTTCTATCTATAATATTGGTATAATCTTTTTTTGTACAAATCTAAAATCTAAAATATTAATCTGTGATGATAATAATAAATTATGATTAGTAACCAATAAATTCTGATAAACTAAAAAAAGTGAATAGTAACTAATTACGATAATCTGATAAAAATTAATACTCCCTCTGTCCCAAAACGAGTGTTGCATTTGGAAAAAAATTGTTCCAAAATGAGTGTCGCATTTGGCTTTTCAATGCAATATTAATTACTTTTTTCCACTAATATCCCTAATAATGTCACTTTAGCTTTTCAATGCAATGTTAATAATAAGGTTAGTTTTGTAAAATTACTTTTCTCTTTCTTATATTTAATAGTTTTTCTTGGTCTGTGTAAAAAAACATAGCATGACACTCATTTTGGAACGGAAGGAGTAGTAACCAATTAGTAATTATGGTAAATTGATACAATTAATAGTAACAAACTAGTAATTATGATAATTTGATACAAATTAATAATAACTAATTAGCAATTATGGTAAATTGATACAAATTAATAGTAATAACTAATTAGTAATTATCGTAAATTGATACAGATTAATAGTAAATAATTACTGTAAATTAATACAAAATAAGTAGTCAAGTATATATTTTTTATAAAATTGTAAAATTATTTTATGCTACCTTAAATAAATTAAATTTGTCCTTAAATGTAGAAATAATTATTTATGTAATCTTCTTCTTATATGTCATGAATTATTCAATGATAAGATTACACTTGAACCTTATTAGATCTTAATCAATCATTAGTGTTACACTTAGGCCTTATTGAGCCTTAACCAATCATCAGTGTTACATTTGGGCTTTATTGGGTCTTAATCAATAATTAGTGTTACACTTAAGCCTTATTAGGCCTTGGTCAATCATCAATGTTGCACTTTAGTCTTATTGGGTCTTGGACAAACATCACTATAATACTTGGACCTTATTGGGTCGTAATCAATCATTAGTATTACACTTGGGCCTTGGTCAATCATCAGTATTACACGTAGGCCTTATTGGGCATTGGTCAATTATCAATGTTGCACTTAGGCCTTATTGGGCCTTGATCAATCATTAGTGTTACACTTGGGCCTTAGTCAATCATTAGTGTTACACTTGGACCTTATTGGGTCTTAATCAATCATTAGTGTTACACTTTGGGCCTTGGTCAATCATTGGTATTACACCTAGGCCTTATTGGGCCTTGGTTAATCATCAATGTTGCACTTTGGCCTTATTAGGCCTTGGTTAATCACCAATATTACACTTAGGCCCTATTGGGCCTTAGTCAATTATCAATGTTGCACTTGGGCCTTGGTCAATCATTGGTGTTACACTTGGACTTTATCAGGTCTTAGTCAATCATTATTATTACAGTTAGACATTATTAGGCCTTGGACAATCATTAGTGTTAAACTTGGGCCTTATTGGACCTTGGTCAATCATCAATGTTTCACTTGGGCCTTAGTCAATGATTAGTGTTACAATTGTACCTTATTGGGGCCTTGGTCAATCACTAGTGTTACACTTGGCCTTATTGGGCCTTAGTTAATCATCAGTATTACACACTGGCCTTACTGAGTCTTAGTCAATCATTAGTGTTACAATTGTTCCTTATTGGGCCTTGTATTTATAATGTTATATTCTCATTCTTATTTATTATTTGTAATATATGTGAAATATTTATTATATTTTTTTATATATTTCTAGGTTTATTTTGTACCAAAAAAATATTATAGATCTATTATTATTTATAATTTTAATTATATAAAATATTTATTATATTGTTAATATTGATATTTTCAATTTTATTTTATAGGATAAAATATGATTTTAGCCATTATGAAATTTTTAAGGTTCAATTTTAGTCCCTCAAAAATATTTTATCCTATATTTTGGTCCTTTTAATATGAAAATGTTCCACCTTTTAGTTCTCAAAGTGGTTTAAATAACATTTTTTTAATCACTATTAACATGCCAACATGTAAAGTGCCTTTATTTTATTTTTTAAAAAAAAAACTATGTTGTAAGACATATTTATGTTAAATCTTTTTTTTTAAAAATGTAAAAAAATAAAATTTAAAAAAATTACATCCTAAATCATTTTATGATTATTATATTATTATCATTATTTATATTTTTAATTATATATGATACATTTACATTATTATAATTATTGACAATAGGAATATAAATATCAAAATAGATTCGGTCGCTAAAATGACATGAACTCAAAAGCCTTGCCTTTACGAGGCAATTTTGAAATTATTTTGAGCGAAATAGTAACCAAAATATATTTGGTTGCTAAACATTAAAACTATGTTGTTTTACAGCCACCAAAATGGATTCGGTCGCTATTCTTGACATCATTATTTCTATTAGCGACCAAATTATTTTCGGTCACTGAGTAAAAAACTATGGTCGCAATTTCGGTCGCTAGAAATTTCAGAATACAATTGTAAAAAAGTCAACCAAATTGCGACCGAATTTGCAATTCATAGTGTTGTCACCGAAAAGTTAGTCGCAAAAGTGGTCGCTATTTTGTGAAATGACAAGTATTATTATAGGTGGCTAAAACGGTCACAGTTTGAGACCAATAATTTTCAGTCGCTAATTTCGATGGCTAATAAGCTTTTTTCTGGTAGTGATATAACGCACTAAAAATGAAGAGAGTTGTATCCATAATATTTCTCTATATAAAAAAAAATTACTTTTAATTTTTCATCTATTATCTTACTAACACATTCTTCTTAGTTAGAATGTGTAAAGTATTATTACACAAAACATCAAGAGTTTCACTAGTATGAAAGAGTGGAAACAGCTGAGTCTAGTACCATATAGATTAATTATAGAATACCTTGAGCAGGATGCGCGGGTTATTATAAATCTCTCGGTACAATGTTTGATTCCTACAGATAAAAAAATATATAGATTATAGAATAATGTTTCAGACGGAAAAATTCCATTACAACACTAAAACTAACCAGTCACCAAGAAGTGTTATGTGGTTCTCTTGGAGTTTGCTCAGCAGCGGATCTAGGACCCTAAGTTAGTGGGGACAAAATATACACGTTCAAAATAAGATAAGAGATATGATAATATTATCATATTTTTTTGACACAACAAACAACAGATTATAGTAGAAGAGGATAATTATCTTATCTTATCCTATCCTATTTAGTCAATTGGAAAAAAGACGAAATTAAACTTTTAAAATAAATACTAAATAAAAATAATAAATACATGAAATAAGTAGAAAACTGTTAAGATATTCAAATATATAAAATTAGGGGATGCAAGTGCAATCTTTTAAAAGTGAGGGGGTGCAAGTGCACTCCTCAAATACATATACATCCACCATTGAGTTTGCTTTAATAGGAACACTATATATTATCATAACCTATGACTTTTTCTTGGTCCAATGTCAACTCCACGGAAGTCAAACCCTATTACTTATTCTATAGCTTGATATTGGTAATATTTTAAACTCGTCTCTTCTTCTTCTAGATGGGAATTAAATAAACTAAAAGACACAAAAAAAATGGAAATGCAGTAGATGCTGGTTAAAGATTAGTTTGATCGCGAAAATAAGGCACTATGACCAATGTGGCGTAATGTATGTGTTTAAAAAAAAAACAATTTTAATGTATTTATAAGCTGAGGACGAAAATAGCCACTATTTCCTTTTTGAAATATGATATATAGATGCTGGTTGTGGTGTTGATCGTGTTGCTTGGTGACTAATTGCAGTGTTGGTGGCAGTCAGAACAAATTCAGAAACTTATTAAAGGGGTTGAATTTTTTTTTTCTTCCTTTATAATTATTTAAATGTCTGTCTAACTTTTAAAAAATAATAATTTTTAAAAAATATTTACTATTTTTACAAATAAAATTGAAACTAATTTTTATTTTAAATGATAACAACTTTAACAGTTTAACTGTTACCATAATAATAATAAACATTTTACATAATTTTATAATAATTATCACCTTAATCATTGCAATAATGACAATAGACACAGTTAGTTTTATACAATTTTACACCAATTAATCTTAATTATTATTATAATAACAACATATACAAGTAATTTTACATAATTTTACACTAACCAACTTAAAAATATATATGTATATGAACTAAGCTTTTTTTTTAATGCCTGTGAGAGAGAATCAACGAAAAAAAATTGTGTAGAAAGCAGAAAGCTTACAATGTTGATATGATTTTTTTTAGGAATTAAAAATTAAAATATATTTTAATTCTATAAATAAATGTAAATAAAAATATAAATAATCTGTGATAATAAGTGGTGATACTCATTATAAATTCTTAAATAGTTTCACAAATGAAATAAAAAATTACTAAACTTCTGAAATATGATATGAAGTAATAGAACTTACTAAAAATGAGATAAAAACCATAAAGTGAATGCATTATTGAAAATGCTCTGAGCAAACTATAAACGAAAGTTTGCCACGATTTTAAGAATAAAAGCTTACAAATGTACATAGAGTAATTTTTGTTTTGAATAAAATGTACATAAAGTAATATTAATATATTAAATTTACAAGTCTCTTGTGGAAAAAAAAAAAAAAAAACTATACCTTATTAGTCATTTTATTTTGTTTTTAAAAAATAGATATGGTTGTTGGTTGAGAAGTATCTTGGGAAGTTGAAAAAGGTGTCGTAGGACTATAGGAGAGCTTCTCAAAGACCCAGTCAGACGCAGCCCTCAATTCTTTTCCACTTTTGTTCTTTTGTGCATATTGACTCTATCCATGCCCCCAAAATTTTCTTGGTGGTTTCTGCATAAAATTTCTCAATTTCACACCTTTAATTTTGGTTCGATTCAATACTAATAGTATTATTTTTATTATATTTTTAGTTTTTTCTTACACTAATAAATAAATAATCAGTGTATAAAAACTTATATAGAAAATTATAACAAGAACACATTAATAATATTAAACTGTACATTATATTTTCAATATATTTTTTTAATTCTTTAACTACTCTCTCTAAGTACAAAATCTTAAAGAAAAGTTAGTAAAAGTAAAGTAAAATATTCTTGCTGTTGCTGTTTACGAATTCGAATCCCGCACGAAAAGAGCGCTGATTTTCATACTATTTCAGAATCTTCCATTCATCGGAAAACACGACAAACAATCATCTCATTCCGTTTTATTACCAAAAATTATGTGTTTTATTAGTAACAGTCATTTGACTAGTAAATGCCACAAAATTTCCTCTTTTGTTTCAAATATTTCAAAAAAATAAAAAAGTTATACTTTAATGTTTTCGTGAAAATATTTTATATAAAATGATTTTATTATATGTTTAAATATATTTTTAGTCCTTACAATTTAATACTTTTTTGTTTTTCGTTCTTAAAAAAAATGGTTTTAATCCTTATAAATTATATTTTTTTATTTTTTGTCCTTAAAATGATTTAAATAACATTTTTTTACTGTTCAAAACACTATCTAAACCGTTGTAAGAACGAAAAATAAAACAAATATAATTTGTCAGGATTAAAACAAAAAAAATAAAAATTTGCAAGAATGAAAAAAAAATACTAAATTACAAGAATTAAAAAGGTATTTAAACCTTTATTATAATACATTTTAAAAATATACTACTATATATTATCTTGAATGACAAATAATTCAATACGGTACAGTTGCCACGCTATTTGTTCGAAGTAGCAGTTGTTTAACCTCGTGTGTTAAAGAAAAGTTCTCAAGATTTTACATACAGTAGAAACTCACAAGAAAACATTAAGCAATTCCCTTTGCCAAAATAAAATAGGGAAACATCAATATATCTTTAAGACACTGATCGAGAAAGGTACAAATAAAAAGAAATCACTAAAAAATATATTATTAACATATTCAACTTTAATTTTTAATGTAACTATTACTATAATTTAATTTTAATAAAATTTTCTCATTTATTAATTTCTTAATAAATACCTTTAAGTTACTAATTAACAAAACTTAATAATATAATATCATCATCAACTTCCAAACAAGGAAGCAGTTTCCTTGAGTTAGAATCACACATTAAATATGAACATCTTTCTCAATAAAACTTCAAACTTTTAGTATTTATATCTTTTGTTTCAAACTTAATTTTAGAAACTTCATAACATTATTCGAAAATCAAACGATTGATAGATAACCTTATCTCTTAAACATGTAATAAGAGATTCAATCCTGATTTATGTATATAAAAAAATATTTATTAAAAAAATTAATTCCTTAAATAGATCTAAATGTCTTAAAAGATTAATTTTTGACTACGGGTAAAAAATACCATGAGGTCATCTTAAAAAAAAAAGGCTTAATTACCAATTTGGTCATCAAATTTATTTATTAACGTAAATTTGGTCCCCAAATTTTTAAAAACGTTAATTTGCTTCCCAAATTTTTAAAAATGTGTCAATTTGGTCCCCATTAAATAAAGTCACATAAGTGTCACGTCACATATTTTCGTCAGTCAAATTAATAGAATCTGACGGTGGAGACCAAATTGACACATTTTTAAAAATTCGGAAACTAAATTGACGTTTTTAAAAATATGAGGACCAAATTGATGTTAATAAATAAATTTAACGACCAAATTGATAATTAAGCAAAAAAAAAAATCATTAATCGAAACATTCTATAACCTCTTTCACAAAATCCAATTCCTTAGTGCTTGCCTCAATCGCTGTTTTTAAAAAACTAGTAAGATGTACTAATATTAAAATATTTTTTATAGATTAGCATTATATGGAGAAATTGTAGTATTAAATTCCACCAAATCCTTCTAAATGAATGCGCAAGGGATTACCTCAGCAGGCAAGGTGGTAAGCAAACCTGATCCCCAGCCAAGAGATGTAAAAAGTCAAAGAGTGGGACCCACCGAGAGGTGCCACGTAGACAGTTGGAGGTTGGTTGGTTTGGTTCCGCCTTAAATGGGAAGAGCGCCGACTCTGAAAACACCTTCGAGTCCTGTCCCTTTCACTTCCTCTCTTTTACAGTTTACTACCACTTTTCTCACTTTCCTCGCAACATCATAACACCAACACAGTTACAATTACAACACACGCGATCAGAAGAAGAAGATAATAAAAACACAGATAGACACAAACACAAAACAGACACACATGAGATGACCATGAAATGAAACTGTGTTTGAGTTTGCAGCCACACAACGTCCTTTCCTTGTTTCTGGGTCGCCAGAGTTGACCAAACAAACAAAAATACTCAAATTCGTTCATTCTCTCTTATTCTGTGGTTTTTTGCGGAAAAGAAAAGGTTTCTGTTTCTCGTTTTGTCTCCGCCCCCTTTTTCCCGCCACCTTCGTTTCATTCACCCTTTCCATTTTTTCATTCAATTTCTCGCCTTTTTCTTTTCTTCTCTTTTTCTTTTTCCTTTCCTCTCTCCACTTACCTTCTGATCCGATCTAAGCTGCGAACTAAGGGTGTTGTGGCTCTGCTGCGTAGTGGGTACCTTGATTCTCCCGGTGAGTGTCTCTCTTCTTCCTTTCTTCAGCTGTTTTTTCTTAAAAATCGTTTTTTTTTTGGAGAAAAATGATTTTTTTTTCTCTGGGTTTGCGTATTTTGAAACGTTATGTTTTTTCACGTAATGGGTGCGAATAGCTTGATTCTTCCGGTGAATGTCTCTGCTCTTTTCCTTTTGCTGGTTTTCTTAAAAATCGTTTTTTGGAGAAAAAAATGAAAATTGATTATGTTTTTTCTTTGGGGATTTGTATATTGTGAAGAGTTGTTTCTTTTTAATGTTTTTGTTCGCGTGATGGGTGCGAATGTTGATTTTTTCGTTGGTGGGGTTGGACTTCTCTTTTGTTCTGTTAAATTTGACGCATGCCGCAAATTACGCTATAAATTCAGCTTATTTTGTGAACATATTTAACATATTTTCCTACATCCTATGGTTCCTGATTCTCTTTGTGTGAGTGATAATGTGAATTTTAACTTTCTGTTCTATGAAATTTAACTCCATCTTCTCTCTTTTTTTTCCTTTTTTTGTTTGGTTGCTGTCACTTTTAGACCTAAAGAGTTAATTGGTCTTACGTCATAACCGTGTGCTGATGATTAGAATAATAGAAAAACGGTAAAGAATTTCTCAAATTGCTAGTTAAAAATGAGTTTTTGAGAGGTTGAATACTGAGCTTTGAAACTACCGTAGAAGAGCATTTAGTGGATAGATAGATTCTGAGAATTATAGATTTGTTTCCAAAAAATTGGAGCATGTTCCTTTCTAAGAGCATTTCCTATTCTGGAAAACATTTATTACGGTAGTTGATGTATCTTGATGGTAGTGTGATGTCTGGTTTTTGGCTAAAATTGAGTTGGTAGAGTTAGCTGATTCAAGATCCATAAAGTCACTTTGTCAAAATTTACTAAATATGAACAAAACCCTTTTATTATCCATATTTCTTGCTTTGCAGTTTCTTATTATTGTTTCATTTTCTTGAATATCATAGCCTTTTTTTTTTACATAATTAAGGAGCAAATTGTTTTTCGAGAAACCGAGCTAAACTTCAATCTTATTTGATGCAGGCCGTGAGAGCTTGGGAGAGAATTTTTTTCCAGCCAAAATGTTGTGAGTGAAATTGGTATTTCACTTTGAGATCGGCTGTGCAAAATCTGCTGCCAAAATCCAATATTGGAACAGTAATTTATTGTAAATTTGGAGTAAGATGTCTGGTGAATCGGCTCCCAAACCCAAACCGAGGCTAGTGTTATGTCCTAAATGCTGGCAACTTCTTCCAGAGTCTCCAGATTATGATGTGTACAAGTGTGGTGGATGTGGCACGACTCTTCAAGGTTAAAACTCTCATTGTTGTTGTATATGGTTTTACTTTTCGTGTTTTATTCTCTAGGGAAACATGATGGAGTAAATTTTGAGCTGTGAAGTTTGTGGCTGTTACACTTGCTGTCTGCTGAGCTCTTACATATTGTGCTTGGGTTGTTATTTTCTTATGAACTTATGCAAACCAAATTGATTTTTCTGATATGATTTATTCTCTTTGATAGATTGAAATAAATATCTTGTTAGAAAAAAATATTCCCCAATCTAGGAAGCAAATATTGCTGCTCCAATTGATTGCCTATCTCTTGTATGTATTAATTTTTGAATGTTAGTTTTGCGAATGAAGTTACTGATTCTATGCATATACCTCCTATAATTCTTAATATGTAACTGAAATCATTTCACTGCTCACCATACAGCTAAGAAACGAAGAAATAGGGCTGTGAACTCAGAATCCAATACACATGAAACTGATGCAGCTCCTAGAAATGCACTGAACAGAGAATCCAGTACACGTGAAACTGATGCAGCTCCTGGAAATGAATTGAACTCAGAATCCAGCACACATGAAACTGGTGCAGCTCCTAGAAATGCATTGGATCCTAAAGCTGATGATAAACAATACAGCAATGGAGAGCAGCTAGTTAGTTATCAGGAGAATGGTGTGAGGAAAAAATCGACTAGTTCTTCCTCAGGAGAATGTTCTTTGGATGGACAAGATAGAAGGGATCAAATTGAAAATGGTGAATGCAATGGAGAGCAACTAGTCGCTTCCCAGGAGAATGGTTTCAAGGAAAAAGTAACTAGTTCTTCCTCCGGTGAATGTTCTTTGAATGGAAGTGGTGGAAGGGACCAAATTGAAGATGGTGAATGCAATGGAGAGCAGATAGTCACTTCTCAAGAGAACGGTTATGTGGAAAAAGCAACTAGTTCTTCCTCAGGAGAATGTTCTTTGAATGGAAATGGTGGAAGGGATCAAATTGAAGATGGTGAATGCAATGGAGAGCAGATAGTCACTTCTCAAGAGAATGGTTATGGGGAAAAAGCAACTAGTTCTTCCTCAGGGGAATATTCTTTGAATGGAAATCGTGGAAGGGATCAAATTGAAGATGTTGAATGCAATGGAGAGCAGATAGTCACTTCTCAAGAGAATGGTTATGGGGAAAAGGCAACTAGTTCTTCCTCCGGAGAATATTCTTTGAATGGAAATGGTGGAAGGGATCAATTTGAAGATGTTGAATGCAACGGAGAGCAGATAGTCACTTTTCAAGAGAATGGTTATGGGGAAAAAACAACTAGTTCTTCCTCAGGAGAATATTCTTTGCATGGAAATGGTGGAAGGGATCAAATTGAAGATGTTGAATGCAATGGAGAGGAGATAGTCACTTCTCAAGAGAATGGTTATGGGGAAAAGGGAACTAGTTCTTCCTCGGGAGAATATTCTTTGAATGGAAATGGTGTAAGGGATCAAATTGAAAATGGTGGATGCATTGGAGAGCAGCTAGGCACTTCTCAAGAGAGTGGTCTGAGGGCAAAAGGAACTAGTTCTTTCTCAGGAGAATGTTCTTTGGATGGAAATGGTGGAAGGGATCAAATTGAAAATGGTGAATGCAATGGAGAACGGATAGGGCAGTTAAATTTACCAGATGAAGAACTGAAAAATGAGATGGATAGCCATAAATTATCAGATATGAGAAGACATACAGTGTCCAACAATGGTTGTTCAGATGAGGAAACTCACTTTGAGATTGAGGCCTCTGCAGAATTGATGGCAGAGAGTTCAGTAGAAAATGCAAAGAAAACAAACTTGCAACTAGAAGAAGAGGTAAGTAATGGAAATGTGCCATTAGAAGGAGCAGTGGAGCAGTTAGTTAGTGCATTTGATAAAGAAGATGGCAATGATGAGAAATTCGCTCCGGTACAGGAAAAGTCTGAAGTGGTCATTGCTGGAAATGATTTAGTAGTAGAAGAGTTAAATAATGGAAACTTGTCAGTAGAAGGAGCGGAAAAAGATTTATTTTCTGGATTGGATACAGAAGTCAATAATGACAAATCAACTCTAGTTGGTGCAAATCCTAAAGTGGACATTAATGAAAGCAATGAAGCAGGATCAGAAGAATTAAATAACCGAAGCTTGTTATTAGAGGCAACGGAAGAGGAGTTGAATGAGTATGCATCGGATGGTGAAGATCCTAAACATGACCAATCAGGTCTAGTGGGTGCAAAATCTGAAGTGGACAATACCGGAAATGCATCTATTGCCCAAAGGTCAAGTACTGAAGAAGGAAGGATTTCATATTCTTACCCTCGTGAACTTGAAAAAGGTACATCTGGTTATCGTGCTTCTTCCAAAGCCATTCACCATAGCTTTGACCGTGTAAGATCTGTGGATACATTTGATAACACAGAAGTAATTAATCCCGGTTTTGAGACTAGTGGTACACTGGGAGGATTGTCTAAATCCTCAACCACTCAAAGCCATCATGCTTATGATGGCAGCATCTCTTCAAATGATGGGGTGGACGAGCAGTTCCCTAATCAATATTTAGATTCTTTTGAGAACACTTACACTGTTGCTAATGGTGTTTTTGAGGGAGGTTCCAGAAAGGGAAAAGGCCTTGTTAATAGCACGTTACGTGGTGATCTTGAAACACAACACCAGTCATATTTTCGTGAGGGAAGGCCTCGTGTCCCAAGAGACAGCAGGAGGAATCTAAATGAAGTGCCAGAGACTACAAGACATGGTCATGCACATTGGATGAGAACAAAGAAAGATGAGTTTCCACCCAGAGTGCCTCACCATCGAAGTGGTTCAATATCTGGCTATGAAAGTGGCAGCACATCAAATCAAATGCATGATGAGTTATACTGCAGCTCTAGCTATCTTTCACCTGACTCCTATGATGACCCTGACCAGGAGAAGATGAAACTGTTGAGAATGGTTTATAAATTGCAGGAACAACTCAACAGAACTAGCTACCTAAATGGGGAAACAAATGGAAGACTGTCCATGGGAAGTCATGTTTCTGCATACCAAAGTCATGATCTTCATGAAAGAAGATTTTATCACGGTTTGGATTATCCTAGGTGTGATGGAATATGTGGTCATGGAACCAATTGGTGCCAAAAGCATAATTTTTCACGTGTACCTTATTTAACTGAGCCAACGAGCAGCATGCACCATGTTGATCATTCTTGTTTTCCTTGCTGTCCCCAACAATGGCAATGCTCCGCAGAGTTGCCTCCACGCGATCTTTATCAGCATGAAGAGTTATGTAGGCCTAATCAAGGTCACAGTTGTTGCTCACCTCACCATTCCTATCCCTCAAGTCCACAATGGTTAATGAACTCTAATCTCCCAGCACATGGCTATGAAACAAAATCTTGTGATCAGAGGCATAGGCCTGAGGTGAAGAAATACTTTAGGGAGAAGCCGAGCTTGACTAGGCGACATTACCGGCCAGTAGCAGGTGGAGCACCGTTTGTCACTTGTCATAAATGCTTAAAACTGCTGCAACTGCCTGCAGATTTCCTCCTTTTCAAGAGGGTATGTCACCAGCTCAAATGTGGTTCATGTCAAGAGGTACTCAAGTTTTCTCTGCAGAACAGAAGTCATATAGTCTCTTGTGCACCAAATGCTCTAGAGCCCCCATCAAGTTACCTTGACAACCGAAACGAGGTGATTGATGGCAGCAATCAACATTCAGAGTCTCATGCAGACCACATTTCATATTCTGATGATTATGGCCATTCTGTTGGTAAAAGCTACTCCTCAGAAGGAGATCCTGTGTCTGCGACACCATTACATCCCTTGCATGGCAGTGCATATGATAAGCAAACTGTCTCTTCTGGCACCTTGGAGCCTATAACAGAGAAGGACAAAACTGCTTCAAGAAGTCCTAGTACAAGTAAAGCTCCAGTGGAAACAGATGAACAAGCTGTGAACTCCTCCAATGTGTCATCAGAACTGGAGGCACATTCACAGCCAAAAAGTTCACCACTTCATCAACTGATGGGTTATACCTCACCAAGTCAAGTGATAAGAGGGATTTCATAATTTGTTGAATGAAAAGAGCACATACTAAATGGAGAAAATGATTGAGTCATGACCCGAGAGAGCTGAAATGTCATGGACTGGCTCAGATGACAATTCAGTTTCTTCTATTTATATGGTGAATCTAAAGGAAGCTTGGAAGATCAAGAAATGAGGGAGTTCTTTTATCCAAATTTGGGATGTGGTGATGATGCATCTACACAATGAATTGTTGTTTTGTTCTCTTGAACAAGGGCAATAAGATTGATTTGTTGCTCTACTTTGTGTATTAGAAGCATATTATCTCCCATCATTAAATTTTTCTGTGCAACAGTTTGGCAACAAATGTTGAAAATATATTCCTTGTAAAAATGTGATTTTGGTGTGTATAGAAGTAATTATTGTGTGTATTTTAAACATTTTTTTCCTCCTAATAAGTACCAACATTCGACTTTGTAAATTTAATTCCGTTCAGTCAGATTTTTCTAGATGACTATTGTGTGAAGATCAACACAAGCAAATGACGGCAGCCAAAGTAAAGAGCAATGTCATTGCTGAATTAGTTCTATCGAGTGATTTCATCATATTTCATTTTTTGGTGGTAAAAAAAAAAGTTTAGGGAGTAAATTACCCTGTGCCATAATCCTTGGTATTGTCCAATAGTAACTTTTTTATTAAATTAATTTACAAATCCATGAACTATTTGACAATTTTTAATTAAGTCTTTTTTTTTATTTTTTTAATAGAAAAAAATAATTAAAAAACTTAGTTAAAATTTGTTAAATAATTCAGAACTTCCAAATTAATTTACCTAACTTTTTTTAAGCAACTAAAAAACTAAGAATGTCTTGAGGTCATAAGTTCCAAATTTTTTTATAATAACATAATTTTAAAGATTAAATGAATTGTAAAAGAAATGGTTAAGTACGTCGATTCGACTTTTAAGAATAGTTTGAAGAATTCCTCAAAAAAAAAAAAAAAAAAAAAAGAATAGTTTGAAGAAAACTGAAATCTCAGATGATGTTAGAACTTGTGTTACATTGTTCAAAATTAAATCTTACGACAACTTTGAGAACGCTGCAGAATTCAACGTGAAAAAGTAACAAGGATAAAAAAAGAGAATCTAATGCTGAAGTGTTAATCTAGAACAAAAAGAAGAAAAGTATTGACGTGAAGTACAATATATATCTGAAAAGCAGGTTGTCATGCAGTTAAAGCTACTATATAATACTCCTTTTGGGACTAACATATAATATAAGGGGAAAAAATTGAATGGTAGACCAAAATATAAATAAATCTTAATTAATTATATTATTTTTAAAATATTTTTTTATTTAATTGAGATTATATTTTTAATGATATTTTTTATGCTTATTCCAATAAAGATTAGTTTAAGAAATTAAAAAAAAACTTATTTTTTAAATGAGATTAATAAAATTAAATTATGTTAACTAATTTTTTAATAAACATAATTTTTTTTCTTATATTTAAATCCGAAGAGAATATATCAGTAGGAATTGGTTCTAGTCTCCTTTAGTATGATAAATCAAAATTTAAATTTCTATCGAGAGAAATATTTATATTTAGTGTCCAACAATGTCTAAAAAGCATTGTTTTCAAAAAAATATTTGTTGAAAATAAAAAAAAAAAGTTAATATATAATATGACAACAATATATATATATATATATATATATATATATATATATATATATATATATGTTACAAAATAAGTAAAACATTCATCTAATCCGAGAGACATTAATCACAAAGTTCAATTTTTCTTGATGCTATATAAAAAAAAAATCATTTATGAAGAAAAAAGGTTCTAGTTGAGTATTAACTTTCAAAAACATTCTCTGATTTTCATTCATTTCTCTACGTTTATTGCTATAATTTTGAACATTTTATTTATTGTCAAGTCGAGAGATGTAGCTTAAGAAAACTTGTGAGAAAGAATACTTAAGAATAGAGTATGAAAAAAATTGTGTAAATAATATTTTGGTATTGACTGTATTTTGTAACTGGTTTTGGGACAAAAACCTTTATCATTGTGTCGGGGATTAAATGTAGCTCTTGGTAATTTGTGAGTAAATCGAAATAAATCTTTTGTGTGCTTCTATGCACTTAATTTCCTTATTTTCCTTTTCTAGCAAATGGAGTAATTTTGTGAACAATTATTCAGATTGTTTTTTAAGCACGTTTTTATTAAACTCATATTTAAGAGCACTCAAAACTAGTTAGACTTTCTTTTCAAAGAGTTTTTCAACGTTTTCCTAATTGACAACATGTTAGCCCTTATATTTCTCTAAATTGAAAAAAAAAAAAAGAGTTATTCAAAATAAATTTAACCAAACACAAACTTAAATTTGTTTATTGATAGAATTTCAATATCACGCATGGTTTCAATGCTTTCCTTACGGGCAATTATAGAACTGAGACATCTTTGAGGCCAACACAAATCTCGTGCTTGGTGAAAAAATATTTTGTCCTCCTAGAATTTCTTGCTCGTTAAGAAACATTTCTTATATCAATTTTCTGTTCTTTTTGTTGAGTGAACTATTGCAATAAGGCATTCCAACTTTTAACCCAAGTTGAAGTTGGTGTTGTTCAAGGAATAAGATTCAAGTCAGTGTTAAATTTCCATTGTAGCTATCAGAAAGCGAGTTTCGAATAATGGATTTCTAACCCTAAATCATACATCATTTTTATTAATCTTCCTAGTGGTGAGGGATGAATACTTTGCGTAGGATGTTAAATTCAAATCTCATTATTGACTTATGGTCATCTATAACTTCTACAAAACAAGAAGTTTTGATGTGACATATTTACTTTGGTCAAAAAAAGTGACATTTACTATTTATAGAAAATATTTATTTTTAATTCAATTATTCTTTGTTTATTTTTTTTAATACATGTAATTATTCTTTGCTTATTTATGTATTGAGATTTTTTTTCTTAAAAAGTATTAAAGTAGTTATATTTATTATTTGATTAATAGACGCACTATATAAGAATTATTGATATTTTATTTTATTTTTTGACTAATGATTAATTTTTATTTTTTTAAAACTTAAATACTATTATTTTCCTTACCAATAATTTGTTTTTAACCGAAAGTATGATTAATGTTTATTATTTAATTTTATTCAAATTTTAAATACTATTATAGATGCTATAATAATAATAATAATAATATACTATTAATTTTTTCCTACCAATAATTAGTTTTGAAAAAAAATATATTAAATGTTTATTATTTTATTTTATTAAAATCTTAAATATTTTGTAAAAGTTATAATAATAATAATAATAATAATAATAATAATAATAATAATAATAATAATAATAATAATAATAATAATTCATTTTCATTCATAATTGTAAATTATCATGATAACAACAATCATTATAATTTCTTTATGTTTGTAATAGTCAATTATTAAATCAATTTTCATCAATATGAACGAACCTAATTATCAAGATTAAAAACATGAAGTAGATTTAAGAATGAATGAACCTAATTATTTTGGAGAAAAAAAACATTTCAATTGAATAAATTAATTACAAAATTCACAAGTAAAAGATATAATTTCAATGCACGTGCAATATTTAATATAAACAAATATTAAATTTATATAATCCTTATTGATAAAAAAAATTTAAAAGTTAACAAAATGTTATTGTACCAATAATAATAATAATAACAATAATAATAATAGTAACAACAACAACAACAACAACAACAATAACAACAACAACAACAACAACAACAACAACAACACTAATAATAATAATAATAATAATAATAATAATAATAATAATAATAATAATAATAATAGTTATTTCATATACATAATTTTATTACTATAAATTCATATCTTAAATACTGATAAATGAAATAATTATAATTTTTTTTTGTTGAAAATTAATCATTTATATTATATCTAATATCCAATAATCAACATTGGTATCATATTTTTAATAAGCGAATTAAAATATGATTAAATTCTTCACATTAATCCACTTTGTTAGATAATTTTTATAATTGAAAGTTAATAATACTATAAAAAATAATATTAAATATTATATTAATAATTATGTTCAAATTTACATATTTTTTAAGTTGGTTACTTTAAAATATATTTTACAAACAATAATAATTAAAAGTAATGATTTTATAAATATTTAATTAAATTTAAATTTTTTCATAATATTTTATTTAATTAATAATTAATGATAGAAATTAAAATAAATAAAGCTAAGAGATCAATCTAAAAAAAATGAATAGACAATACAAAATATTGAAGTTTGTATTGACTAAATAACTATGATAACTTGTGTTTTATATATTATTCTAAATACTTATACATTTTAATAGTTTATGCATTTATAGTGTAAGAAGTTTTTACACTTTCATTCAATAATCATAAATTGTCATATAAGATAAATTTATTAAGTTTTACGATAACTAACATAAAAAGTCATACTTACCATGATTTATGACTGGTTAATAGTATAAAGTTTTTTACACTAACAATGCATGGAAATAAACTCTTAAAAAATATAGGCTAAATTACATTTTTAGTCCTCATTTAATTTTTTGTCCGCGATTTTGGTTCCCCCTTTTTTTTTCACGATTTTGGTTTCCTATTTTAGAAAATCTACAATTTTGATTTAATCTTCAATTTTTGCATATTTTATTTCTTTTATTTTGCTCCAATTAAACCTAGACATAAAATATTCATTTAAGGTACTATAAAAAAATTAATTAAATAAAATGTAAAAAATAAAAGAAATAAATATATGTTGAATTGAGGATTGAACCAAAATTACATATTTTCTAAAATAGTGGGACCAAAATTACGAGAAAAAAAATAGGGAGATCAGGAATTAAAGAGAACCAAAATTACAATTTAGCCAAAAATATATAATAATGCATTTTATGTTAGTGATATAATATTTTATTTATTATGACCATATAAATTTAAATTTAAATCATTACAAATTATTTGTTTCATTCAATCCTCTTGTGCAATTAGAAATAACAACAAATAATAAAGGGTCTATATGGTGGAGATCTCCGACATTTAATTGTTGAGTACGCACGACTATTTATTGGAACTAAATGTTATATTCATGAGAGATATTTTATTATGCATTTTCTTTACTTCTAATAACTTATAAGTTTAATGATACAATATATTGGTGAAAATAAATTTGTTCACTATTGTTTCTTCTAAAAATAATTGAATCTAACAATGTTGTATAATCAATGTAATTTTAATTTTAAACTAGATCAACATTTGTAATTATGTAAATTTTTTAAATTATTATTTATTTGATTATGTATTATTTTAATTTATAGTTTTTTAACATCTATGGACAAAAAAGAAAAAAAATGTTTGCTCACGTTTTTTTTCTTGCTTCATATTGATCATATAAATGTCAATCACTCACAACATTATTTTGGTGGAATCACTCATCACATTATTATGATTATATGCTATAAAACTAAATTCATAAGAAAATTAATTAATTTAATTAATATAATAATATTAAATTTGACAATTTTTATAATTTCTTTTTCAAAATTTATCTTAAAATTATTGAGACTTCATTCATCAAATATTTTTTCACCTAATAAATTAATATATCAGTGAAATGGAGGACATCTATGGTCTCTGACCCGGGACAAAAAAATTACACTTAAAATAATGACCACTGATCTCTTATCCTTATGAGAAAAAGTCCAAGAAATTAGTTTCCTGTATTTATTATTTATTGAATAGAATAAAAATGTTGAATACTTAGGAGCATTTTTGTGAGAAAAAAATAATACAATAAACAATTTAAACAGAAGCTTACAAAAAGAATAAAGACAAACTTCCTAAAATATTACAAAATGGACAAGAAACTAGTTAATCTTTGTTTACATTAAAATTACTTATAATATTTTAATAAATTCTTTATATCTCATTTATTACCTCAATTTCATATATTATTATCTCTCTTTTTGTTCAGAAAATAATAATGTTATCTTAAAATTTTAAAATGAAGAAAAAAATATTCCAGAGAGGGGAAAGAGTGAGAGCAATAGTAAAGGAATATTCTATTAAGAATGTTGAATTCCATCCCGAGGACTTGCAAAGAAATATCCCAACCAAATGTGCTTAACTCTCACATGACAACTATGGATTATTTTATTTATATAACAAAGTAACCATACAAATAAAATATTTTGAACTAAAATGAGGTACATCTAGATTTTGTGTACCAACTCATTAAAAATTGTCTCTATACCTGCTTCTTCCTTTGGAAGCAATGTTAATCCTTTGATCCCGAAGCATGTTCAAATTGGGAGCCAACAACCGTGTGTACCGGTCGAAGTACAAGAGCTGTTTCAGGAGAAGAGCAAATTCACGAGGAAATTTTAATCCATATGATTCGCTAACCCGAACCTGTAGAGCACAAGGAAAACATTAGCGCTACATAAATAATAAGCCTTCATCCAGAAGTCAACATAAGAAATTCCACAGTTAAGGAAGATCACTGTATAAATGGAAAAAAATGCTTTTCATTACAATTTTTGGGACTATAGAACATTGCAATGTAGTTTGACGTACATTAATCTGAAAGTTTCTCATGTTTATCCAAAATCATATTTCAATACCATTTCTTGTTGAAGAAAGAAACTTTTGGGTATGACTTGAAAATTTCAAATATTCACTAGTACAATATGCTGTATTAAATGATGTTAGGGACATGCAAACTTACAGAATAACAAATTGATAACAATTTTAAAGCATCATCTTAATTTGTCAAAACAGAAAGGAAGCATAAATAATTATGTTGCTTTGTGAGTAACAAAACTCCATATATCTATCAAATTCAAATACCAGTAGTTAAAAATGAGATTTTGAACTTTTTATATTGACATACAAGTTGTCTTTGGTTTCAGGTTATTTCAATCTAAAATAGCTTACCACATCAAGAAAGAGTGCATTCATCTGCCTCTCATCAACAACTATATTAGCAGCGACAGCAGTTGCATTTGTGGCTGTTCCAGTTGTAGTTGCTACAACTATTTCAGTGTCCAATTCCTGCAGTTGCATAGTAGGCACAAGTGCAAAAATGTAAGCAAAAACACTCAACTGGGATTAGGCCAAGTTATATGCATTAAGTTGAAAAATCAATCACTCAATGAAGGAAGAACTTTTCTAGAACAACCACCAGAAAAATACCTTTTTCTAGATGACACTCTTTGCCTATTAGATAAGATAACTATTTATAATAAGACCACTTTATATTAATCCAACCTAATTCTAGTATTTAGAAGAGGCATGAATATAGACCACCTAATAAATGAAAGATCTTAATTTTTCTTAACTAAATATTGAACATTGCTTACAATCAAATCTCCAATAAATTCACGCACACACAAATACACATATACATACATAATCAATTACTCATCAATTTTTTCATGACCATATGTGCAGGGAGTAATAGATATACGAAGACACTGCACAGGTCTCTACACATTTATCACATGTATGATCTGAGTCTCTCTCTACACGTCCTCTCATGTGAAACACTACAATGAGAGGATCCGAATCCATAGTGGATGAGTTAAGTGAGAGCACTGGAATATCCTATTGTGAGTGAGCAGAGAAAATCCCAAACATTGGATTTTTGCATGACTGATCAAGATTGAAAGACAAAGACAAACACACTATAGTTTGGGTGCCACTAGTGTAAAAAGTAAAAACTGAAATGCACTGTTCAAATCAGCAAAGTACATCCGCATTCACCTATTCGTCACACATATTGACAAGTGTGAGTATACGTGAGTTACAATACTTGCCTTAATTGATGAGAATACTTTTTCCAAATCTCCGGCAAAGGCCTTAGCATCAACATCCTTGTTTGTAGCACCCATTTCAATCAAGGAAGATGCCATTGAGTCATAATCTTCAACGGCAATTGATCCTAAAAAGACTTCCATAGCAGCCCATGTTTTAGGGGATATACGACCAACAATTCCTGTAGATTGAATTTTTTTTATAAATGTAGATTGAAACTTGTAACACAAAATCTCATACATATATATGTGCGTACATAGTACATACATCCGAATACAGTAAAACTTTTAGTTTTTAGAAAATAAATGATGACCGAGCTCGTAAAAGAATAAAGCAAAGCAACAGTGAGCACAGTTTGCAAGATGATGCCCTGAAATAAGCTTAGCAAAAAAATAACTTATTGATAGAAACATCTAAAAACTCCTAAATTTCAAATAAAATGTATAGACTATTTTGAAACATTAGAACATTAACAGATGAAAATCCACAACAAAAAGTTAAAACCATATCTGTAAATATGCACAAAGAAGATAAAGCTCAAGCATACCGAAGTCAAGAAACCCAATACGGCCATCACGTAGAAGCCACAGATTTCCTGCATGTACATCTGCATGAAAAGATTCACATGCAAGCAAACTTCCAAACCTGCAACAACATTTTATACCGAGATACACAAAGTTCTTGTTAAAAGGAGAAGTATAGGGATGTTAACTGCAAAACATAATTTCAGAGTCATACCACACATTGAGAGCAGTTATAAGGCTGGTTTCTGGATTAGAAACTAATGAACTTATGGAGTCTAGGTCAGTAAGAGGAACTCCATATAGTCTTTGCATAGTTAAAACTTTCTTCGTACTGCAGTATTGATACACTTTTGGAGCTGTTGCATTCCCTGTTAGTCCCATTGCTTCTAAATATCTCCTGAAAGCCTCAATATTTGCAGCCTCCTTGTAAAAGTCAACTTCTTCAAGCATAGACTCACGTATACCTTTGACAATACCAACCTACTAAAAAAATGCTCACATTACATGAAAATTCTTGCCACTACCATTTATTTATAATGAAGAAAATAATAATAGATGAATGTGAAAAAAGAAGTTCTAAGTTTTCTTTTTTATACAAGAAACTAGAAAGAACAATGAATTTAGTACAATGGATGAGAGCAAAGGATGATAAAAAATAGGCAACATAGTTAAGAATTTTATTCAGTGTTTGGGAACAGATACTTTAGAAGGAAAAATGCTATTTTCATGCTGTAGCAAAAATATCCATGTAGAGGTAAAAGTGCACATACTGCTTACCAGTGATGTTCGGCTTATTTCAGGACTCAAGAACTCCAATATCCTAGCAACAACATAAACAAAATTAAGATCTGCCACTAATATGTCCTCTATTCCAGGTTTTAAGACCTTTATAACCACATCCTCCCAGGAGCCTTTTAGCCTTGCACCATGAACCTGGATGTAATATATACCAAATGAATTAGCAGCCATATAGTAATCTGAATAAAAAAGTTTTTGAAAAGAGAAATATAGGTGTACAAGATATACCTGCGCTATAGAAGCAGAAGCAATGGGTGTTGGGTCAATGTATTCATAAACACTTTCTAATGGCTTTCCTAGTTCCTTGCGCAATATAGATTCAATTTCCTCAAACGGAACAGGAGGAGCTCTATCAAAACAATTTTGGAATTCTTGTACATACTCAGGTGGAAACAGCGTTGGCGCTGATGCGATGAACTACCACACAGAAACCAAATATAACCATCAGTATAAAGGTGTGTGGCATAAAGAAGATCAACTATCAAATTAGGAAATAACTTCTGTATTAAACAAAATTGATATTATGTTTTGGAAAGATATGCAAAAGTATCACTATAGGAAGATAGATCCCAACTATGTTAGCACCTAACAACCTATCAATCATATGCAGCGAAACATCATATTATGTGGCTATAACAGAAATTTGATCTGCAACTTGCACTACTCTTCTCCAACTAAAAGTGATTAAATATCAATCATATAGTCATTTTACAACAAAACAAGTATCATCATTTTTAACTCGTAACATCATGAAATATAAACTAGGAGGGGAGGAGTGAGAAGGGGAATCCACTCATACCTGACCCAATTTGATATAGGTAGCACCCATGCGCTCAAACAACCTCCTCAAATAAAAGGGGGAGAGTAAACCAAGCTGCAGTTCAGTTGGTAACCCAGCAGATGAATTTGCTGACTACAAATGATGCAAGAGAATTAACAACTCTGTCCAAACTTTTTAATAAAAACACAAAAAATATTGAGAGAAATAGAGGAAATGAAGAATATTAACTATTTTCAAAAGGAAGACAGTAAGAGCAGATGCGTAATTTAGAAGAAAAAAAAAGTGTTGGCAATGTACACTGCAGCAAGATATCTCAGACCTCACCTTATACATCAATAGTAAAATTACGTTTCCGTTTCCAACAGTATATGATTCAAAGAAATATCCACCTTTATTTTACATGGACAGGGGAGATAAGTTTTGTAAAATCAATTCCATAGTCCATACCAGACTATTAGTTCACAAATGGCCTTGGCCTACTTTAATTCTCTCACTAAGAAGACAGATATGCATTTACCTGTGGCTTTGCAACAAATTCTAAAATATAAGGAGCATTTGGAAGAGCTTATATAGAACTTATTTAGACTTAAGCCCAATTTAGATAAACTTGTCAACAAATACTTATAAGAGAAGAAATTGAGAAGGTAAAATAAATAAAACTTCTCTCATAACTTAAAATCAACTTAAGCAGTGCACAAAAGTTGATTTTATTTTACAGGAAAAGTTTGATTCACTTTACCTCTTTATTTTCTTCTCCAATCAGTGTTTGTTTAGAAGTTCATCCAAGTTGGCTCATATTTCATTATAAAAGCAATTAAATGGGTATTGGTCAACATAAGAAAGTGATACCTTCTTATTACTTACAATTTTTGCTTAATATATTTCAATAAGCTTCTTGGCAAAACTTGTCAAAATAAACTTAATTCAAGGTCTGTTTAGATAAACTTCTCCATAAGCACTTAAAAAGAGAAAAAAAAAGAAGGGAAAATGAAATAAGTTTCTCCATAAGCTAAAATTAACTTAGAGAAATGCTAGGAACACACTTTCAGATACACTCTTTTGAACACATTCTTTTTTATTGGTTGAAATTTATTAAAAATGACATAATTTTGTAGGTCCCACATCATATTTATTGATTCTCTCTCCTAATTTTGTAGTTTTCAATAAATTTTAACCAATTAAAGAGTGTGTTTGAAGGAATGTGTTGGAGAGTGTATTGCTAACACTCCTCATTAGCTTATGCATAAGTTAAAAATCAGCTTTTGTAGAAGCTAACACGAGAGAGCTTCTATAAATTAGCTCATGCATAGGTTCATTTTAGCTTAAGAGAAGCTTATTTCATTTTTTCTTCTCCTAATGGAGAAATTTATCCCAACAGTCCCTGAATTACGCACTTATGACACAAGCTCTCATTGAATTAAGCCGTTGACCGAACCATTTCATAAAGCACGTATGACACAAACTCATATTGAATTAAGCTGTTGAAAAAAACCGGTGATAAAGTGTTGTGGTTACCTTAGAGACATCAGTTAACCACTCCTGACCAACTCCAATGAATGCCTGAACACCTTGAGCCAACCTAAGGACACCCCTGGGACCAGTGTTTAAGGATGTCTGCACAATGTCCTCCACCAGGTTCGGCAGCTTCTCCATGCTATCTGAGACAACAGCACCACCCAATTCGTTAAAATTGAAAAGCGAGAGAGTGAGTTGATGAAAGGTGAAGCGAAGGGAAAAAGAAGGAACCTTGGAATCGACGAGAGGAGAAAAGGTCTCGCGCTTGCGCATAGCGAGAGAACACAGTGAACCCCTTCTTCGACTTGGAGCGAAGAAAATTGAGCTTCGCGAAGGAAGGAGGGGATTGAGGGAGGCGAAGGTGGTGGTGGTGGTGGTGATGGCGGAAGAGAGGTAAACCACCACTTCTCAACCCCGAAACCGCCATGGACGATGGACGTTGAGAAGAAGAGCGATTTCTTATTTGGTTGTGGTGTTTTCTTCGTCAAATAATTTTTCATGTGATAGTTACAGAGATTATTTCATTCGCTAGTGTTATGGTCGATGACGTGGAAGGTTTAACTAATACATGTTTTTTTTTTCTTCTATATGAATAACTAGTACATGTTTTATCTCAAGTCTTGATATCAAGATTTATATGACTAGTTTGGTTTTGATAAGAGAATTAGAGTACATGTAAATAAAATAAAGATGATTTGAAAAAAATAGAAATAAAATATAAATAAAGTAAAATGTTAAAAGATAATTAAAAAATAGAATAGAAATAAAGTAAAATATTAAATTAATTGATTTAAGAAAAATAGAGAAGAAATAAAATATAAATAATATTATAAAGTTGTAAAAACTGAAAATTGTAAAGTGAGATTCGCTCAATTTAAACTTATATCTCTTACAAATATCCTCTACCAAATAATCACACATCATTTTTGTCTTCGTCTATCTCTTTCTGTCACATCAACCAAACTGGATGTATGAGAGAAAATTTGCCACGAAGGAAAAAAACTAATTTTATAAAATAGATATTTCTTACTTGAATAATTAGCTCTCATCAAAGATATATGTGATTTAAAAAACACTAAATTACACTTTGAGAAGAACATAAAAAATTTTGTGCTCAATTTCTCTCATAGTTTCATGAATTTTAAAATTGATTAAGGATTTTAATATCTTATGTGTTTTGATCAATATAGTCGAAAATCAAATTTTTTTTGTTCTCAGTTTCACAGTAACATAGTAACATTTTGTATCCTACCAATTCACATTGAATAAGGAAGAAAAAAATTGTTGAAGCACAATTCAAGACGTTAAATGCTAACTTTTTGGAGGTGACTAAAATGTTTGGCTTGGTGATATTTTGGAACTCTTTTCTTACTTTTTCCTTAATAATAGCCTTCTATTAATAGTGACTATATATATGTTACAACATGGGTAACCCTTTTAGTAATTACTCCAAAGCAACATCCAATGTTTACATCAATTTTCAATTTGGTAAAAGTTTATTTCTTATATATAACTTCCTTTCACTCATAACTTATTTGTTGACTTTCTATAAGATATCTATCTTCGTACTCATTGAATGAGAGGCTATATCCTCACTAAAAACATCTAATGGCATGATCTTGGTTACATAGTATCTATCTAGTAGCTATTTAATATAATGCTAGTATTAACTATGGAAGTATTAGTTGTTGAAACAAAAATCTTTATGAACTAGGATTTTAATGATAACAAACTTTTAAGAAACAAAATTTAAGTCTTCTAGACTTAAACTACTAATGATTTGTTTTGAAAATGTAATTATAAGAAAGAACTTGATCAAGAAGCATGAAGAAATGTGAGAAGAATCAATCTAAAGTATGTTAACCCTCAAAAAATAGGATTTGCCCATTAAAAATAAGACTACCAAAAGGAATGTTGACCAAAAGCATATAAGATTGACCATGTCTCAATTATATTCCCTTATGGTCACCTAATAGCCAAATGGCCCAAAACCAACATAACAGTCTTAGCACGTAGAACTAATGTGGAAATCTACGTCCTAATTGTATTCTCATTTGACATGCATGCTAGGTTACTTTACTTTAGATATCTCATTTGACATGCTATATTTGACCTTGTGTGTTTAAAGACAATCAGTTATTAATTAACACGCGTGTGACTTGAAACAATAAAACCATTTTTTTTGTGTGTCATTAAAAACCACGAAGAAAGCTAATCAAAGGTATACACATCGTCCATAACCGGAAAAGAAAAAAAGGAAGAAAATAAAAATTTCTACCATCCCCTACCAAACTTTGACATTAATGCATCGATCCTTCAGTTAAATTTCTTTGACTGTGCTTCCAAACTTGAAAAAGAGTTATTAATTATATCCTTCTTGCCTGCTCCATCTCCAGCTTGAAGCGTGGGACCGAAGAGCCCAAAGAAGTAGCAAAGTTGAGGGTAAAGAGTCCATCGTGGTACGGTGTGCCGGCAACACCTACAATCACCGCCCTCATTAGATCCATGCGTCGCTCGTAATATATGTTACTGATATAAAACTAATTTTATATCAATTGATTGACTTAATTAGAGCATTTAAAAGTCATAATATATGCTCTAATTAAGTCAATCAATTAATATAGATTTTGATTTTATATAATACAATATTATTTTATTCAATTTTATAGAATATTTTTTATAATTACAGTAATTAATTATTATCATAGTAAATAAATAATTTATTCATTATGAAATATTTGATTATGGTAAATTGATAATCAATCATGATTTAAATATTCTAATTGATACAATTATATATATGTATTCAAATTATATATTTTTTGAATAAAAATTATAACAAATTTGCATTAAGAAATATCACAAGATTTTCTCAATCAATTTAATGGAATTGAAACGTGAAGGGGGAAAAGACTTTTTCAATGATTTTCTCAACTTCTTGACGAGTGAATAAATTACTTTTTCAATGGTTTTTTCAATCATAATTATTTTTTTTAAGCAAAAGATTTACTATAAGAGTTGAATAGTATCATAATTAAATTGAATGAATAAAATTAATATGTAATTGTTTTGAATCAAAATACTCTAATATAATTAATACGTAATTAATTTTGAATCAAATTATTCGAATAGAATTATTTCGAAATTAATTTGTATTTTGTGTAATTAATTTGAATAGAATTATTTTGAATTAAATTATTCAAATACTATTATTTCGAAAAGACTTCAATGTTTTTCTCAACTTCCTAACGAATGTACCTTTCTAATGCCTGTCAGGCTCTTATAAAGGTTTGATTGTTAACGAATGTATTCCCTCCATTTCTTTTTAAGTGTTGAATTTTTAAAAAAAAATTATTTTTATTTATCTATCGTTTACAAAATTTAAGATCACATTAATTATTCTTGGGTTAACTAAGTTTTTAGTCCCTAAACTTTTTCAAAATTTGGTTTTTAGTCCCTAAACTTTAGTTTGACTGGTCAATGTCCCTAAACTTTTTAAAAATTTGATTTTTAGTCCCTAAACTTTAGTTTGACCGGTCAAGGTTCCTAAACTTTTTAAAAAATTGGTTTTTAGTCCGCAAACTTTTTAAAAATTCAATTTTTAGTCCCTGAAATCTCATTAATTCAGGGACAAAAACTGAATTTTTAAAAATTTTAGGGACTTTGACCGGTCAAAATTTTGTTCTAAGGACTAAAAACCGAGTTTTTAAAAAGTTTAGGGACCTTGACCAGTCAAATTAAAGTTTAGGGACTAAAAACCAAATTTTGAAAAAGTTTAGGGACTAAAAACTTAATTAACCCATTATTCTTTTATCAATTATACTCTTACTTCTCTCCTAATTTTTAATGAATTTACAAATGCATTTATTGTAGAATAAAAATAAAAATAGGGTAAAATAGAAAATCCCATAATTACTTTGTTAGAATCAACAAAATTTAATGCATGCCTTGATTTCTACAAATAAATCTTAAATGACAGATAAAAAGAAACAGAAGGAGTATCTTTTATGCAATCTATTTTATCAAACAAAACAATCCACGAAAATCAAGATAACATTTTCAAGAATCAGACACGGACATAAAAGATTTTATTGTTAAAAAATATTCTTAAAAAAGTGATTTTATTTTATTTTTTTAAAAGTGCATAGGAGTTGTTTCTTAAAAAAAATTACTTGTTTTTTTTTTTTAAAAAAAAAAGACAAACACATCATACAAATAGAAAATTGCTTATTTTTATTAAAAGAGTGCTTTAAAAAAATTTTACAATCAGGTTCAAATTTTAATTGTTATAATGGTTTTATTAAAAAATTAAATAATTATTTTATTTTTAATTCATAAAAATACATAATTACTGTAATGAAGGTGATTATAGTGATCATATATTCTAATTAAATCAATCAATTAAATCATTAAATCTCATATAAATTTTGATTTTATATAATATAATAACAATTTATTAAATTTTATAGAATATTTTTTATACTTGGCCGAAATAATTGAAAATCACTAATTTTAGTGAGTTTATTTCTCAATTCTCTTTTTTAATTTAGAAGTGTGACCTATCAAAATTGATGATTTTCAATAAATTTGAATAAATTATTGAGATAGTGATAGAAAGAGTGTCAAATAGAATGTATATTAATCCAAAGCAAATAGTGCATTTTTTATTTTCATTTTCAGTGAAATAGTACTAAAAATATGTTTCTTTCAACTTTTGAAAATATTTTCAAAATTAACTCTAAAACTAAAAATAAAATAGGCTAAAATACAATTTTGGTCAACAATTTTGTTCTTTTATTTTAAAATAGAGACATTTAGTCCCAATTTTTGAAAATTCAAAATTTTGCTTATATTTTTTTTCTTTCATTAAATCATTTCTTGATGATACCTAAATTATATTTTAGTCAATATAATAAATATTTTGTCAAAATAAATGGTCTTGTTTTTCCAAAATGTCACCAAAAGTGTTGTTTAGTAAATTTTGTTCTAAAAAAAAAACTTTTACCAATCTTCTTTCCAAATTCCTTTTTTATTGTAAAATGTAGTTTCATTTGTTTTCTTTCTCTAATAACAAGCAAAACTAAAAGGGTTTCCTTTTATTTTTTTATTTTTTTTATAGCAAAGAGGGACTAAGCCCTTATATTAACGTAGAGCGGGGTAAACTAACCCCGATAACATCCCTCCACTAAAAGGATTTACATGCATCTGGTGGAGGATGAGTATACATATGAACTCCTAAAGGTAAGGAAAGAGAAAACTCATAAAAAAAATAAGGAAAGAGAAAAATTAGCTAAACTATCTGCAACAAAGTTAGCCTCTTTGTACTGTTCTGCTACAGTTATAAAACATATACCAAGATTGTCAATTCCTTATATATATATATATATATATATATATATATATATATATATATATATATATATATATATATATATATATATATGCGTGAACCAGTAGTATAAGTGATTCATGGTGGACCACTTTTATACACTGTAAGATTCATCTGATCTACATGATAATATGGTGCACCTTCTGCATAAAAGTTTTTTTTTCCTTTTTTCTCTCTCATTCGTTCTTCCACGACCCTCCTTCCCCTTCTCTCTCCTCCGTTTTCCGATGACCCTTCTTTCCCCTCTCTCCTCCATTCTCCGACCACCCTCTTTCTCTCGCTCTCCCTTTCATTCTCCGATCATCCTCCTTCATTTTCCTCTGCCGCTGCACCAATTTTTTTTTTCTTCCTCCTTCTCTCTCATCCGTTCTCCGACCAATACCCTCCTTCCTTCTCTCTCCTCCGTTCTTCACCAAAGAATGTCGCTAATATTTGAAGCAATACTTTGGTGTTTCTCTGATGAAACACGAAACATGCAATGAAAAGAGCTTTTGAATTTTTGTTCATCAGATAGAAATCACCGTCACAACATGAGGCCAAGGAAAAGATGCAACTTTTAAGACAAATTAGAGTGCAAGAGAGTGAGAGAAAGATAGCATTGCAATAACAGCTACAATTCCCTTTTCTGGCTTTTCACTTTCACTTGCTCCAAATGCAAACAGCTCCATCATCTTCTTCGTCGTCATTTTCACTCCCTTTAAGAATCCATGCTAAAATCCCGCACGCAGATTTTCCACGTTCATAGTAATAACAACATCAAGCAGTAGTAATACTTGTACAATAGCACAAACACAAATCCAAAAACAGTTTGCTGTTATGTACAAGAAAACAGATGCGGAGACAGTTTGACATAGGGAGAGAAAAAGAAGAAGAAGAAGCAAAAAAGGGTCGTCGCTACCGGAAATCGCCTCCGGCAGCGGTGAACGGTGGACAGGTCGGAAAGCATATGAAGGTGGTCGGAGAATGGAGGAGAGAGAGGGAAGGACGGTGGTAGCCTAGTCAGAGAATGGAGGAGAGAGAGGAAGTGAAAAAGAAATAATTTGGTGCGGAGGCTGCACCATAACACCTTGTACATATGATGAATCCTACGGTGTATAAAGTGGTCCAAAAGTGACCCACCATGAATCACTTATTCTATTGGTTCACGCTAGCATTCGTCATATATATATATATATATATATATATATATATATATATATTATTGTTCGTAAGTTTTTTTTGTTGACAAAGATTAATAAATAAATTTTAATTCTCAAATCAATTAAAATTTATTCAAGATAAATGAAAGATTAATAAAGTTAATTGATTGCAAATAAATCATTTATAACTTTTAAAATAGCAATAATATATAATAAAAGAAAGATATTAATATTAAAAAAAAACCAACACTAGTTGGCATAAGTGGTAGATGCTTGTGTTCTTTAATCAAGTTGTCCAGGGTTCGAATCCTGGCCTTGTGTATGGAATAAACCATGTTGGGAGGGGAATACACACCTTATGTGTACTCAAGGTCGCTTTAATGGTAGTGGCAGTACCTCAGTAGCAGTGGTGATGGTGGTGGATGCAGCAACATTAATGGTGATAAATGATGAGTTTTTTTTATAAAAAAATGGCTAAATTACAATTTTTGTCTCCCTTTATCCGTGATTTTAGTCCCTCTATTTTTTCCAGCAATTTTAATCCTTGTATTCAAAATCAATTTTACCAACGTTTATCCAAACACGCAATATATCTTAAGTCTCGAACAAAAAAATATATAAATATGATCATAACCGTTTATCTTAAAAAATAACAACCAATATTTAATTTAATCACAATAAATATTGAGCATAGTTGGCAACTAATATTTAATCACAATAATTAAATAATTAAATAATATATAACATATGAAATTAAAAATCTATAGAATAATTATGTCAAAAAAAATTATAGAATAATTTTTATTCACGTCAATTATTTATTTTCGGGAATACAGGACTAGAAAAATTTATCCCACGTTTTGTTACGAGGTAATAAAATAATTATTGTCAGGCATATTTTATTCTCGAAAAGTCATAATCCCATGTTCAACTAGTATTTATTCCCGACTGAAGGGGCAGGAAAAAATTATTCCCATGTGATAGGAATCCATCTTTTTGAGTAAAAATCTATATATACTGTAAAGGCAAAAATCACAATAAGGGGGTTGAATTGTGATTTATAAAAATTTTCGCAAACTTTTTATAAACAACGTATACCGTCTGTTGGTCAAAAGAGATCGTTTTTGAAGAAAACGTTTTAACAAATGATAGTACACAGATGAAAGCCCTTTTTAAGAAAACAGGTTTAAATCACAAGACAAAGTCAATTCAAACAACTATAAGAGATAAAGGAGCAAGAAAGACAACACAGAATTTTATACTGGTTCGTCTCACGAGACTACGTCCAGTTCTTGGCAAACCACTAAGTTCTACTAACTTTCACAAGTTACAAGTATTGTTCATTGCCACTTCTGGCTCACCCGAGTAGTTTTTCACACTTAGCCTTTCCAAGCTAAAAAAACCCAAGTATTCTTTACTACCAAGCCACTTCTGGCTCTAAAACAAATCACAAGATTTGTTTTTGAAAAGGGGCGCATAGATTTTTCAACTATCGTCTTACAGATGGATATACAAGGTTAAGAACAGAGTCTTTTTCTCTTAGGATACACAAAGTGGTTTGAGAGCTTTTTACAAATAGAATTTACAAGAGAAAGAATGAAGGCTTGAAAGAATGTTTGAATTTTGAATTCAGTTCGTGTGTTGTATTCAGCACTTCAAATCTTCTTCTATATATAGACTTGTTGAGGAAGTAACTGTTGTCTTTAAACGGTATTCTTTCTTTGCGTCTGAAGGAAGGTGGTTGAGGGACATTTAATGCGAGCATTAAATGCTTGTCACCAACTAGCCATTCTAAACTGATAAAGCACTCTGCTTATCTTTCTTGAGATATACTCCATATCCTTCTGTTGCAGTGGTCACATCGCTTGCTCAAACAAGTACTCATTGCTAGCTGTAGCGCGTCTTTTGGGGCGAGGAAAACTTCTGAAACTTTGACTCTTCTTTCTGTTCTCTTTTATGCACTTCGACAGATCCTAGGAGGATGTTCTATGAATATACTCTGCAAAACAGATTACAAAGCGATAATGCATTTACTATGCATTTAAATGCTTTTTTAGACTTAAGCGTCTGTTTGCGTACCATCTGTATCTTACAGATGCAGATACAACGTTTTCGTTTGTTGGCATTTGTAAGATGCAGTCTTTTTACTTAATATTTGTTTTGCATAAAATCAAAATAATTGAGGGTTCTGATTCGTCTTATGACTCAACATATACCTTCCTTAGTACCTACCACCCTCTCAACCAATAAGAATATTTAAGTAATTATAATATATTCCTGGGAAAAATAACTCAATCAAACACATGGTTTAACTATTCTTGGGAATATAAAAAAGATTCCCAACCAATTTTAATAGTTTTTTTTTTGAAAGATAAATGTTGAATTTCATTTATGCAAAGGAGCAATATTAATTACATCATTTGAGATGATTGGTCCAATTGAGAAGGGACCTTCTCAATCCAGCAATTATCTAAAGGGCAAAACTTACATATAATACTTTAGGTGCTATTTTTATTGTTCTCCAGTTAGAATTTAAGTTTTCCTTTGGTAATCTCTACAAGTCTTTAATGCAAGGCTTTTGTTATGCGGATTACCGAGGTAGAACTCTGATTCTGATTGGAAAATAACATAAATAGCACCCAAAGTACTGTATCCAAGTTTTTTCCTTATCTAAATAAGAAAATGACAAGTAGACATGGTAAATAAACCCGTACCCGTGGATACCGCCCCGAACCCGCCCCGACTTTGACGGGAAATACCCGCTTTGACCGGGTATGGGTACGGGTACGGGTATTACCCGAATTTTTAAAACGGGGATGGGGACGGGGATGGGTATTAAACTATACCCGTACCCGTACCCGTATACCCGCTACCATTATATTTTTTTGTCACAACATATATATACATTATAATTTTTAAAAATATAAATTCAATAGCTTAATAGTTAAATAATTTTAATTATAATAATAGTTAAATAACAAACTTAAAATTATACATTTAACTAAAAATATAATTTAATTCTTAATTATTTGCCTTTAATTCCTTTGTTATTCATTTTATATATATATTATTTGAATAAAAACATAATTAATAACTTAATATATGATTTATTTAAAAATATATAAATAAACTAAATTATAAAAAATAGTGTAGTGGGTTACCCGCAGGTATACCCGAACCCGATAAAACCCGACGGGGATGGGGATGGGTATTAAAATATTAAACCCGCATCTTTTATACCCGAACCCGTACCCGCCCCGCCTTTTGCGGGGATGGGGACGGGGAGAGCCAAACCCGCCCCCGACCCGCCCCGTTGCCATCTCTAATGACAAGGACGCTAAGCAGTGAGCAGCTTTATTCCCATATTGCTTGGCTAAAAACAACTTATTTAAAGGTGATACTGATAGCAACCTCTTACAGTCTTCCATAATACCATGGAACAGTGATCTTCTCAACTCTTCTCTTTTAGACCATTGTTGATATAACTGGAGACAATCATTTTCAAAATGGACTCTTGTCAATAAGAGTTCTCCTACTATGATAATTGACCATCTGAAAATGAATGCTTCAACTTCCCTAGGAGTCAAGATTACATTAACCAATCGTGTCGTAGCATCTATAACATTCCCCTGTTCATCTCTAGCTACAAGACCTAGCCCGGTGCCAATATGCTATCGAATAGCTACATCAAAATTCACTCCGTAGAACTCGTGTTGAGGTGGTTTTCCAAACCACGTGATCATTGTTCTCCTTTGGGTGAATCTCCTGGCTAGCAGGCTTTGTGGCAATCAGTTGTTGTATTTTGCTCAAAATTTGCTTGAAATCTAACCTCCTATTATTGAAAACACATTGATTTCTTCCATGCCATATTGCCTAAATTACAGCAAAAAGAACTGTCTTACTTTCATCATCCAAACTTTGAAGAATGTCACTCAGCCACTACATAAACTCATCATATCTTCCTTTAGCTATTCTCAAACCTAACAATAAGGCAAACCAGATTCGTTGTGACTCATTACACTCCATAAGAGCATGTAGGACAATCTCATCATCATCTCCACACATAGGACAACTTGTATCACCAGTGATATTTCTTCTTCTGAGATTAGTCCGTATTGGTAGAATATTTAAGGCAGCCCGCCATATCAAGTTTTTGAACTTTGGTAAAGTTGAACCTTCCCAGATCTTCTTCCATATCTGATCTTCAGTGTAACGAGATGAGGATTCATTTGAAGCATGCCTATTTTGAGCAACTTGATACCCTGACTTAAATGAGTAAACTCCATTGGCATTATGTCTCTAGTATATACAGTCAGTAGTTGACATCATGCGTACAGGAATGGATTTGATGCACTCCACTGTGTGATTGGAAAATATTTATGATAACAATTCAATATTCCATGCAGCTAGGTCCACTATGAACCAATCACAAACCCTCATTTCTTCTGTCTCATTATGACATTCATGAGGTGGAATCTTTGCACCTGGGAGCCTCAGGATCCATTTATCTTTTGTGACCCTCACTGTTCTGCCATCCCCTATTCTCCTAATAGAACTCTAATCCATAAGCCATTTTACATCAACAATACTTGACCATGTGTAGCTTAGCCTATATCCTTTTGCAACCTCCCAAATATTTTTGTGTGGGAAATACCTCGCCTTCATAAGCCTAGACAACAATGAATCTTCATTTGACATAATCCTCCACCATTGCTTAGCTAACAAAGCCTCATTGAGAGCTTTCACAAAACGAAATCCCAAACCCTTTTTTTTTTTTTTTTTTTTTTGTGATTTTTTTCCAACTAAACTAGTGAATCTTTCTCCCGTCAACATCACCACCCCAATAGAATCTTGCAGCGAGACTTTCTATTTCTTTGCATACCATTTAAGGAAAAGGAAGCACCCTATAACGTAAGAAGGAATAAGGACTTCCCTTCCGGCCTTTGATAGAGCTCTCTCCTTCCACCCTTTAAGCTTCTTCCAAATACGGTCCCTAACAAAATTGAAAATCTGACATTTTTATCTCCCAATCAAAATAGGGAGGCCTAAATATCTTTCATGACTTTCCACCGCCTTAACCCCCAACTGGTTTGTCAGTTCTTTAAATCTGGGACTAGGAACATTTCAGCTACAGGGAAGTTTTGATTTGTTAAGATTAATTCTTTGTTCGGAAGCTTCTTCATAGGATTTTAGAATTTGAGCAATATGGTAAGCCTCTTCAGAATTTGGTATTGCACAGAGAATTTCACTTCATGATCAAAGAAATTTAACTATTTGGGAACCCTATAGTAATTAAGACTCTTTTGAGAAAACACCATTCCACCCTATCATAAGCTTTTGACATATCTAGCTTTAAACTCATGTAGCATCTATTGCCCTTATCTTTCTTTTTCATATAATGAAAACATTCAAAAGCTATGAGTGCATTATCGGTAATAATTCTGTTTGGAACAAAAGCACTCTAGTTCTCCCTTACTATTCCATGCAAAATCCTCTTTGGTCTATTTGCAATAGTTTTTTGTTTATAATTTTAAAAAGTACATTGCAAAAAGACTAATATGTCTAAAGTCACTAGCTTGCATTGGATTTTTAATATTTGGAATAAGAGTAATGAAAGTTTTATTTATACCAGATGAGCCTGCTTCACCATTAAGAATCTCCAAAGTATACTGAGTAACATCATTTCCCACCACATCCCAAAACTGCCTATAAACTAACGTTGGGTTTGTATCTGGTCCAAGTGCCTTAGTGGGGTGCATTTGCCACAAAGCCTCTCTTACCTCTTCATGAGTAAACCAATTTAAATAGTTAACCAAACATATTTTGTTTAAAATATCCAAAAATAATATTTCCATATTATATTCTTAGGAATAATATTTTCGGAAATAAATAAATAGTCCATGAAATAAACGGTAAGTAATAATAAAAGATGGGGTATATTATGTAAATTCAATATAAGATGGGGGTAGAATGGTCATATTGGCAAAATAAAAGTCGATCCAAGACCGCTGGATTCGTAGCATCCAACGTGTGCGGCTGCAACAATAGCACGATCCAACACTCAGACTCGGAACTCCTTCCCAACAGAAACAGAAACAAACAACACTCTTTGTTTTCGCATTTTATTTATCTATCTATCTATCTGTTTCTCTCTCAAACTCTTTTCCCGTTTTCGCAAACTCGCGCGTGTGACTCACTCTCCTGCTGCATGCTCTTTCTATCTCGCTTCCCCAATTCATGCTCTCTTCACTCTCTTCAGGTACCAATTCCAACCCCCGCTTCATTTTTCCCATGCAAAAATTCACGTGCAACACTCATTGCTGTATTGGGTCTCTGAAAATTAACTCAAGTTTTTGACTTTGGGTATTGGGCTATGGCGGTGTAATTGATCCCTTGCTCTTACCCATTCAATTATGTTACGTTTTGTTCTTTTCAACCCCTTGTTGCATAGTTGCATCTACCAACTCCTTAATGTTTCTTATTCAATCTACTTTGCCTTATGAGCTTATCTTTAATTATTGTTTAGTTTAGAAATGCTAGGAACACACTCTCTAACACACTCTTTGAACACACACTTTCCTATTGGTTGAAATTGATTATCACAAAATTCTATGAGTCCCACGTCATATTTAATGCTCATGTCTTTTGATTTTGTAGTTTCCAATAAGTTTCAACCAAAAGAGTGTGTTCCTAGCATTCCTCTTATTTAGTGTGTTCTAAACTTTCTATTATGAATTTATGATAGTATAACTATAAGAATGGTGTTTCATCTGGTTTTTGTGCTTATGTTGTTTTGAAACCAAAGTCTAAGTGCTAAATCTTTGAGTTCTTGTGCCTCCATGTTGAACTTCAGTTTCAATTCTGTAAAATCATAAGTAATCTTTGTATTGTAATATTTTATGAAATATAGCTTAACATTTTTTTTTATGGCCAGTGGTGATAAGTGATGGGTAGGCGAAAAAGTAAACCACATCGAGCAGGTGGGATAATACTAGAGACAAATGCTGCTGCTGAGACAGAATTGGATAAACAAAATGTTGTTGAAGGAGGGAAAGAAGCAAAGGGTGATTCTGGTGGCATTGATAAACCCTATTTTGTTGAGGTTGATCGGTCTGGTTGGTTGTCGAGTAAACACCTTGATATTTCTGAGGTTGTTTTGAGGGATTTAAATTTGAGAGAAGGTTTTTCTGGTTTTGAACTGTCTGAGGATTTTTATCGGGATCAGCAGTACTTGTTAAGATTTCGGGTGTGTAATGTCACTAATGTTCTTGGTCGAATTAAATTAGGCCATTGGCCTGTGTTACCCTATACTGATATTCATCTGGAGTTTGTAAGAAGAGTTACCATTGAACATGTGGAAACATATACTGTGTTATTATCTGGTGTTTTTGATGGACCTGATGAAGGTGTTACTGGTCTTCTTCACTTGGCAAGTTTGAAGTTTGTTTCATTGAGGCCAGTTCTTGGGGTTAGGCTTTCTGAGGAACTTTCCTCTCTCAGGGTAAGGGTTGAGATACTAAAGAGCGCCTTTGATGCATGCGAGTCGCTTCTTGATAGTTCTAGACAACTATGGAAAAAGAGTATGGTGAATGTAATGTCTTGGTTACGTCCAGAAATAATGACTTTGGAAGTTAGGTATGGGTTTGGTAGCTGTATGAAAATGGAAGTTGATCCACAGACAGAGATGGCAGATGACATTTGCAAGGCCAGGAAACATGCAAGGTTTGATCCTGCAGGTTTCTATGAAGCCATTAAGCCTTCAAAGTAAGTTAAGCATTCTCTTTGGCCTTGATTTCTAATTTAAGGGTAACAATAATTGGTACAATGGTCAATTGATTGTATGATAACATACTTAAAACTTTACCAAAGTCTAGCAATAATCAATCGATTCAATCTTGTGTAAAATTTTTTGTTTAGCTTTTGGTTTATCTTTTGTATATCTTGTGTACAGATCAGAGCCAATGCTTGAAGATGACATACCAGAGTTACTTCCTAAATTGAGGCCATATCAACGGCGCGCAGCTTTCTGGATGGTAGAACGGGAGAAGGCAGTGGAAGAAAGTCAGGGTGAAAGAGAAAGGAATCAGTTTCATTCTCCATTATGTATATCTATGGATTTTCTGGACATCAGTTCTCAAATGTTTTTCAATCCATTCAGGTAAGTTTTATTGACCAGTTTTCAAAATTAATATCTCTGTGTTTTTATTTATTGCATAATTCATGTCCGGGTGGTCTCTCTCTCCCCCCCAACTATTATGGATTCATTCTTTCTTCCCTTATGCTTATTTGAATTACAATGGCTTCAGTGGAAATATTTCATTGTGCCCAGAGACTTCTTCACCTTATGTATTTGGAGGCATTCTTGCTGGTAGGTCCCAAGCTATGTTGCATATTTCATTTTTTTCCCTCATATAATCATGTGGATTTTGGCTACATTCTAGTTTTGAAAGATTCTAGATATTTACCATGGTAGAAACTAATGTTTTATATATAAAAATAGTCTTTTTGCTAGTTGGCCTCTCTTGACATATTAATGAATTGACTGTTTCCAATCAAATTCATTATATAATGAATAACCCATTGAATCTTGTGCCTTCAAGATCAGTATGAGTCTGCTGATAGCATCCTGCTGTTTAAATCCTATCTATTATTTATATGAACCATTCTTTTCCATCCACCAATAGCTTAGGTTTTATGGAGAGGTTGGTCTTTGACTTGGAATTAGAATTGGTCTTTATTGATATTATTGACAAACTGTGTGGGTGTTGTACATATATAGTTTTCCATTTTTCTATGACTAATTTTTTCTAATGCAACAGATGAGATGGGCTTGGGAAAAACTGTTGAATTGCTTGCTTGCATCTTTGCTCACCGTAGATCAGCATCTGAAAGTGACATATTAATTGATTTAGAGCCCCAAGTTAATGGGGACCAAAAAGTCAATTTGAAAAGACTCAAAAGAGAGCGTGTGGAGTGCATATGTGGAGCTGTGAGCGAAAGTCTTAAATATGAAGGACTATGGGTTCAGTGTGACATTTGTGATGCTTGGCAACATGCAGATTGTGTTGGTTATTCACCTAAAGGAAAATCTTTGAAATCAAAACAAGGATGTGAAAGAAAGACATATAAAACTACCATAGCTGAGAGGGATGGAGAATATGTATGTCAGATGTGCTCTGAACTAATACAAGCCACTGAATCTCCTATTGCCTCTGGTGCCACTCTCATTGTCTGCCCAGCTCCTATTTTGCCCCAGTGGCATGATGAAATTATACGGTATAAGTTTTTCTTAATGAAAATTTTGAATGCTCTTTTTTTTGTGTGTGTTGTCTATAGGATGACTTGATCCTCCCGCTCTATATAATGCTGGGCAAAGTCCTATTTTTAGTCCTATCTTGTGTGGACTGGGGAGTAATGTGCTTGCAGCCATGGTTTAATAATGTTTGTGAATTATGATCGCAGAGTGTAATGCCTTTTTAGTTATTTAGTTTAATTATACTCACAACTGTCTCATTAACTTTATTTGTCATTGTAGCCATACGCATCAGGGCTCCTTGAAAACTTGTGTTTATGAAGGTGTGCGAGACACATCTTTTTCCAATACATCTCTGATGGATATCAGTGATCTTGCCAGTGCTGACATTGTATTAACTACATATGATGTGCTTAAAGAAGATTTGTCTCATGATTCTGATAGGCATGAAGGTGATCGGCACTTTCTGAGATTTCAAAAAAGGTTTGCTCCAAAGAGTGCCATTCTTTGTTATTATATTATATATGTAGGATATTTACCTATACATTTCAAGAAGAGTTTATGAGTTTCACTGTACTTTTCATTCATCAGGTTTTGATTTTGTGTCTTTGAGGTGTTATATTTTCTTTATGATTTCTAATTTTTTTAAGCTTTTACAACGAAATATGCATATGGATACTCATGTTGTATATTAGAAAAAATTTAGATCTCAGTATGTCCATTATGGTCCCAAGTATTTTAGTAGCCTCTTTTTCCTTGTAGGTACCCAGTTATACCAACTCCTCTTACAAGAATATACTGGTGGAGGGTTTGCTTGGATGAGGCACAAATGGTGGAGAGTAATACTACTGCTGCCACTGAAATGGCTCTAAGACTCCATTCAAAGTATCGTTGGTGCATTACTGGGACCCCAATTCAGCGAAAGCTTGATGACTTATATGGACTTCTAAGATTCCTCAAAGCTAGTCCTTTTGATAAATACAGGTGGTGGACTGATGTTATTCGAGATCCTTATGAGGTATTTTGTCTGTCATTTAATGTTTTACGTACTTGTTGCTGATTGACTTTCCTTATTATTAGTTTTTTTCCCTTTAATATATAAAAATTGACTATTTACTAGGAGTTTCAGTTATATTCCCTTATGGTCACCTAATAGCCAAAAGCCCCAAAACCAACATAATAGTCTTAGCAGGTAGAACTAATATGGAAATCTAAGTCCTAATTGTATTCTCATTTGACATGCTATAAGCCTTCTGTGTTTAGAGACAACGAGTTACCTTTCTGCAATATTACTTTAGTTTAGATATCTCTGATTTTGTCATGTCCTAGATCTAAATAATCACTTATTCTTTCAGCAGAGTTCAAAAAGGTTTGTATATTTCATCTATTCTTAGCTATTACTCCATACTTATGCAGAAGGAAGATATGGGAGCTATGGAATTTACGCACAAAATTTTCAAACAAATCATGTGGCGTTCTTCTAAAGAACATGTTGCTGATGAGTTGGACCTTCCCTCGCAAGAGGAGTGCCTCTCTTGGCTTACCCTCTCACCAGTTGAGGAGCACTTTTACCAGAGGCAACATGAAACTTGTGTTAGAGATGCCCATGAAGTTATTGAAAGTTTGAGAAATGATATTCTTAGTAGAAAAGGCCCAGGTTTTTCCCTGTGTTATGTAATTTAATTTATGTCATTTGAAAGAAATGTGCATCTAGAGTAATGATTGAACTTGCAATATTTGATGCGGATTCCAGGTTCTGTCTCTTTGAATGGTTCCTCTGATCCTTTAATCACTCACACTGAGGCAGGGAAGCTACTGAATGCTTTGCTGAAGCTTCGTCAAGCTTGTTGTCATCCCCAGGTTGGAAGTTCTGGGTTGCGCTCCCTGCAGCAGTCACCTATGACCATGGAGGAAATACTAATGGTATGCTACTTGGAAGGATCTTTAATTTGTTTTTACTTACAATATACATGTCTCTCAATTGTTATGGAACTTAATCTGTAGGTTCTTATAAGCAAGACCAAGATAGAAGGTGAGGAAGCTCTCAGGAAGTTAGTTATTGCTCTGAATGCACTTGCAGCTATTGCTGGAATACAAAAAGATTTTTCTCAAGCTACATTACTGTACAGTGAAGCTCTTACTTTGGCTGAAGAGCATTCTGAAGATTTCCGCCTGGATCCTTTGTTAAATATCCACATTCATCATAATCTTTCTGAAATACTCCCACTGGCTTCAAACTTTGCTATAATATCACCATCCAAAGGAAAGCAGTTCTCTGGAACTTCTGAATTTAAGACAACCAAAAGGCATTTAATTGTAAAGGTTGATCATTGCCATGTGAAGAGGCAAAAAATAAGTGGTTGTGATGACGTAAATGTAACAGTGCCGTTGGCAGAACCATCAGATGTTGCATTTAGCCTTTCAGAAAATGACTTAAATGAGGATCAGGAATTTGATCATTTATCAGCCATCAAATCTCTGGTAGCAGAATGTGAAGATTCAAAACAGAAATACTTATCTGTCTTCAGTTCAAAGCTATCTGCAGCCCAACAGGAGTTTCAAAATTCTTACACGCAGGTAAATATCATCAATTGCTCTTAAGAAAAAATTTATTCATTTATATTGAACTTTGAGATTTGCTAATGAGAGTCCAGTCTAGATTCTTGTAAATATAAGTTGATTTTTTCCCGTGGAATGCAAAGAGATCTAAGAAGTCTGTGTATGTTGTATCATAACTACCCAATATTGGATATAACCAAACTATTTCATACCACATTGATTCCTAATACACAGTTTGTTCGTCATTCATTTAAGCCACAACAACCATTTCTATGACCATTTAAGTGACTTATTTGAATGGCACAACCTAACACCTTTTTATGAGATTCTTCTATATCTGACATTCTAGTGTAAAGACGGATAGACATAGTGATGCTGGTATACAGACTCGGGACTGTCCTTTTGCACACGTAGATCTTAGGCTAAGCTAAGAATTAGTTAGAGAGTGAAGATATGGGGAGGAAGTTGATTCCTATCAAAGACTAACCATTCACCTTGGTTCACTCAGTTCAATTTCATACAAAATAAATCCCTGTACTTGTGCCTGCCTTCTGTTTGCATAGTTAAAAAAAGGAAAGAATGCAAGATGTGTTGCTTATACACAAAAAAAGAAAGTATGTCACTGATCTTGTTTCATTTTGAGGATAAGCAATCTTGATGTTATTTAATTAATTACATTAGATAATAGATACATAGTAATACCAGACTATGTTGAGATATTTTATTATTTTAAAATTATGAAGAGATGAGTCTATTCAGGGTTTTTTCTTGCTTTGATGATATTTCCTTTTTATTATATTCCTTATATAGTGGGATAAGGCTTGGTTGTTTTAGTATCCCTCCCTCCCGGATCTATTTTCTGTAAATGACATTTGTACTTTTGGTAGGTCTGTAATGCATATCGTGATAGCAGAACAGATCAAAATACATTTTGGTGGTTAGAAGCACTCCATCATGCTGAGCAGAACAAAGATTTCTCCACTGAGTTGATTAGGAAGATTGAAGAAGCCATCTCAGGAACTTCAAACAATTCAAAGTCATCAAGAATAGCTGCTCGGTCAGTGATGCTTTGATTGTGTAACACAATTGTCAAGTACTGCAGTTTTTTCATAATCCATATCCTTAACTTTCCAAGTTATGCTTGATCAAATATGTAGGATCACCATAAAAAAAGTTGCTGAACAATGTAATACAGTTAAAACTGATATAAACAACATCCATATCTTGTTATGAACAATGTTCTAGTATATGGGTATTAAGTTACTAATGATCATTTTCAATTATATGGTGTCAATGACCAACTTTTCTGATTGCTAAAGTTGTTAGGCAAAAGGTACATTAACGGTTTTATATACAATGCAAAAACACATTTTAGCTTGTGCTGAAATTCAACTTAATTATTAAGAGTGGGTGCAGCAATGATCAAACTTCTAGGTCTAACCGCTTGGTCAGAGAGGCTTTGATACCATGTCAAAGACCAATACCTAATAGCTTAAGCTATCAGTGAATGATTTTAAATCTCTAATACTAACGCATGGTATTTGGATCTCTAATACTCTAACACATGGTATTTGGGAGGTATCTGCTATTGTGCAATAAGATTTCAAAATTCTTTGCTAATAGATTTTGATAAATAGCTAGTAGTAAATTGACTATGACATGGACTATTACTAATGTGTATTACTTCTAATACAGTTTCCGAAGCATAAGCTCTCTGAAGTATCAAATTCAGACAGGTTTGGATCAGTTAGAGGCCTCTAGAAAAACGCTCCTAGATCGACTGTTAGAAATTGATCAGACAATGGAAAAACCAAAAGAAGAAGATATTGAACGTGTGGGTAAATGTCGAAATTGTCAGCCTAATTGTGATGGTCCCCCGTGCGTTTTGTGTGAACTAGATGAATTGTTTCAGGTTTACCACTTAATCTGTCAATTTTATTCATCCCGTATCTAATGAATGTAATATGGTCTCATGGTTTATTTTTTCCTCAGGATTATGAAGCAAGACTCTTTGTTCTTAAGAATGAACGTGGAGGGATAATTTCATCTGCTGAGGAGGCAGTAGATTTTCAGAAGAAAAACTTTGCATTGAATCATTTCCTCTCAAAGCTATCACAATCTAATCACAGTTCTACAGTATCTGATATTGGTAATGAAGAATCAAAGAAAAGGAATGTTGGACAAAGAGTTGTGGTTAGTTACTTCATTTGATTGACTTTTGCTTTAGGTCATAGACAAGTGCAAATTGATTATACCTCCTCTCTCTCTCTTGTTTTTCTGTAAAGATAATACTTCTCTTTTATTGATATAAAAGATAAAAGATTCTGTGTCTATTTAAACAGAGTTCGGAATTGTAATATGTCAAAAAATGAAGTGAAAATGGAAAAAAAAAAAAAAAAGACTCCTGAATTTCTCAATTCTTGTATTAAATTGCACTGTTGCCAATGCTCCTTACTATTGTATATTGTTTTAAAGTGTCAAGTCTATGGCAAATAGATTTGGAGGCTGACCGTCAATGATGATTTAAAATGTGTAGCATGTGCTTTTTAATCTTCCAAATTGATTTCGTTGACTTTTTTAGGTTTCAAGATCAGCATCTGAGTTGGAGCTAGTTCTTGGAGTTTTAAAGAACTACTGCAAGTCTCGATTAGGAAGGGACAGTGTCTCAGCTGCCACCAAGCATTTACATGTTTTTGAGGTATAGCCTGATGAAATATTTTCTACGGATGGTATTCCTCTAGGAGGTATTAATCTAGAGTGTTTTTGTTTTCAATATTAACCTCTTCTCTCCTCCCAAAAAACAAATAAACCTTTTCAGGATAGGTTATTGTGCTCAGTTGCAAAAAAAATAATTGACTGACAGTTGGAATCTTTTTAAAAACTAAGATTATCTGTATTAACTATTTTGATTGACTTGATTCTGATCCTATGTTGTTGACTTATAAGGGAATGCGAAAGGAGTTTGGCCATGCAAGGTCTTTGGCATTAGCTCAAGCTCAGTATCTGCGTGCACATGATGAAATAAAGATGGCAGTTTCCCGTTTGCACCTAAGGGCAACTGAAGATGATAAATCTCTTGATGCTTTAGGTGAAAATGAATTAGCTGCAGCTAGCTCAGACTTTTCCCATGATAAGTTTATGTCATTGACCATGTTGTCACAGATAAAAGGAAAACTCCGCTACTTAAAGGTATAGAGAAATAACCCTTAGAAATCTGTATATATTGAAATTGTTTTCTCTTTATATATATTTGTTAAATTTCTAAATAATCAAATTCAAAATTGGTCACCATTGAATAATTAATGATGGCTGTTAAGTTTGCTGAAGTTGATGGGGGATTTGATTATAATTGAAATCTTCAATAATTTAATATTTTCATTAATAATTGAGAGGTATAAAATCACTCATGTGCCTCCATATAACTATTTTAGGAGAGGTAGAGGTTTTATGACGAAGTGGTTAGTTTAATCCTTATTGTCCTCATTCTTCATAATTAATTTAAAAGTTTCAGCACAAGGTGGGCTTGTTTATTGTCCGTGCTTCAGTCTCGTAGGGCTCTTGCATGAGGGGATGTGTAACATGTTGGAGATATAAAACCATTTGAGAATTGGTTCTTGACAGTAATTCATGTGGCTAGTGCTGCATTAATAATTCATGTGGCCAAGCTTTGACTTCAAATTTTTTTTTTTTGGGGGGGGGGGGGGGGGGGGAGGGTGGGTGGGACATCATCCAATTTCATTGTTTAGGCTTTTTTAAGGTATTTTCTTTTTCATTTTATTGTTTTGGGAAGCAAAGCAAAAAATACCTAGTTTAAGTTCATGATCCACCTGTGGTTTTTTGCTTCCTAGGTGTTTGTCATTTGCCAATCCAACTAAATAATAAACATGTTATTTTAAAATTGAACTGAGTTTCCTCACTAAGACTCTGTGGAATCTATGATATTTCCTCTTCTGATTTGGATACCTAACCTAAGTTGAACCATTTTTCAGGGTTTGGTTCAATCTAAGCAAAAACTGCAATTCGAAAGTCCAAATAGTTCTTCATTCGCACGAGAGACTACTGCAATGTCAAACTCTACAGAAGAGAAGGGTGCACTTTTATCTAAAACTGATGACGATACATGCCCAATTTGCCAAGAAAAGCTAGGCAAACAGAAAATGGTTTTTCAATGTGGGCATGTTACATGCTGTAAATGTAAGAATTATATGAGGAAACTTTATATTATCAGTCTTTAGTTGTGTTAGGAGATTTAATAAAATTTGTCTTCACCTAGCAACTTAAGCTTTTAGGAGAGTTGGTTCTTGACATGGTTTAGAGCCTCTTTGATCAAGTAATGTAGAGTTTGATCCTTGTTCATTTTTCTAAATATAACCTTGAATTTTACATGGTAAATATGAGTCTGTGCATTGTCCACACTTTAAGCTCAAATTAAAGGGTGGTTGTGTGTGAAAGTGCATGTTAGAGATGTAATGAAGCCATTCAATTGTCATTATCTAATAGCTTAAGATTTTAAGAGTTAGTCCTTGATAAGTTGTTTTGAGTCCTGTACATACTTCAGTCTGTGTTACCAGACATATAGTTGCTGCTGTATTGTATAGAAAATATTTTATTTTTCCTTTGTCTTTTCTGAATTTCTAAAAAATACTGGGATATTGAATTAGCATTGATCATATGCATTTCTCCATGTCCACATAAAACATGAAATAAAGCAAATAGTATCAGTATGTGTAGTGTGTGCTCTTCTAGTGTTACTCTCATCTATCTGAGTTCAACAGACAAATGGTTAAGCATTTATTGACTTTGAAATAAATATTATATGAAAAATAACCATGCATCTATTTGTACAGGCTTATTTGCTATGACTGAGAAAAGACTTCAAAATAGCAAGCTTCGTAATTGGGTGATGTGCCCTACATGTCGACAGCATACTGATTTTGGAAACATTGCCTATGCTGTTGATGCACAGAATGAAACTTCCGGTCCTTCTGTGCTGCATACAATTGACAGCAGTGAAAAATGTGAAGCCTCCATTAGTGTTAAAGGCTCATATGGAACCAAGGTTTCTTTCTACACAACAACTTAAATTCTATTGATACCCTCAAGATAAATGAGCATACTTGGAGTTATAAGGTTGGTTTGGTGGTTGAAGGGGGGAGGGAGAGGTCGTGGGTTCGAATCCCTCCCACTAACAAAATCTAACAAATTAACAACTAACATTTGCCAATAAAAAAAAAAAAATGAGCATACTTCTTTTCTACATGCATGCATGCCACTACCCTTGGATACACTTTGTTGTCTTAATTCTGAACTGGCATTTACTGGAGATTTTACTTGTAATTCAATGGCAAAACCTTGTATGGTGTCTGAAAACTATTTCAATGTTTGTCTGCAAACCTTTTTAAGAATATTTACAAAAGAAGACCTTTAAGATTTTTCAAAATATAAATAACCATTATAAATGTGTCTAACATTGCTCATAATATATTGTTGCTCCATCTCACATTTCACATTGTAATTTGCTTGTTTCAGAAAATAAGACATGTTTTGGCTTTTTGATTTATATATTATATCCCTTATGCTCTCGAAGTCTTGTATTCCTCATCTTTTTCTTTATTTGGGTGCTTTGTAGATTGAAGCAGTCACAAGAAGAATCTTATGGGTAAAGGCTAATGATCATAGAGCAAAAGTTCTTGTATTTTCAAGTTGGAATGATGTACTTGATGTATTGGAGCATGCCTTTGCTGCCAATAACATTACCTACATCCGGATGAAGGGAGGCAGGTATGATTATCTATGCAGTTACTATTTCTCCATTTATTTGTGTATTTATACTGGACTACTAGACATTCATTTGAAAAAAAATAATAATGGATAGGCAAAGAAAAAATTACAACTAAGATCCTATTGTGGTCCCACACATTTAATTTCTTTATCAATACATTCCTAACTTTTTACCTTTTCTCACTTTGGTCTCTGAAGTTAATAATTTACTTCAATTTGATCCCTCTGTCTATGTTTCCATTAATCACCTAAGTAATTATGCGAGTATAACATCGCATCCAACATTACATTTAGACCATGATATGGCATTTAAAATTTTGAATCCCTAATTTAGCATATTTTGTGGGATTTAACAAATTCCTTGATATTACCCTTTGTTAATATACTCCCAGTCCAATCTCCTCTCAAAATCACATATTACTCTTGTTAATTACCACACTTTGTTAAAACTTCTTATGGAACCATGTAGGCTTTTGTGTGTTAAGAAGAATGATTCATCTACATCTTAGACAATCTGCCAATTTCAACTTCATTATACTGATGTTATTTTGGTTATGAATTTGTGAGCTCAGAAAAGCACATGTTGCCATCAGTCAATTTAGAGGAAAACAAAATGGCACAAAAGGAAGTGAGGGGTCAACACCAAAATGTATTCAGGTGTTGTTGCTTTTAATCCAACATGGAGCCAATGGACTCAATCTTTTGGAAGCACAGCATGTAGTCCTTGTAGAGCCGTTACTCAATCCAGCTGCCGAAGCACAAGCAATCAGTCGTGTACATCGGATTGGACAAAAAAATAAGACCCTCATTCATCGTTTCATTGTAAGTTTCCTATCAGTTGGTAGTTTATTAAGTAAGCATTGTTATCTCTCTCCCTCTCCTTCATGCGTGCCAACTCAATTATAACTATTATCCTTTTATGTGCTGTTGACTAAACTGTATAGCATTCTTTAGATACTGTTTGCCATGGCTTTTGAAGATTCTCAAAAGGGTCTTGTTTTATTAAAACACACCCTTAGTAAAAATTAATTTTGTTAATAGTTTTCCAAACACCCATGAAGATCATTGTTCTCAAAAGTCACTCTATCCACTATCCATCCAACAACCTGCTGATGAGAGCAGACCATGGATTTAATATTTGTGAGTTTAAAATCTTAAATTCAATTCTTAGTTCATCTTAAAGTACCAGCCTTCGGAATTTGGAAACTGATTATATGTCTTGCAGGTGTCAATATCCGTGTATTTATTGTCTTAAGTAGCATAACTGCTTAATATTCCTGAAATAGGAGTGAAAGCTATATATACATTCTGCATGGACATATATATAGCAAGTTACACCTTTGGGAATGCTTTAACAAATTTAAGTTATAACTTGCTAAAATCTTCCTTCTAAAAAATAAGTACAAATAAGCAGAGTATATCAGCATTTGTGAATACTAACATACCCTACTTATTTTTTAAGAGTATTTTAGCAAGATATATCTTTGAAAGTATATTTTAACAAACCTAAAGTAATAACTTACTAATATACTCCTTGTTCTGTTGCTTCCAATGTTCAGATTTTTTAGTTGTGTCATTGTGTCTTCTATCCCATGTATCATCTGCATTACTTGAATTGTGATATTTGTGTGAGCGCTTATGAATTCACTAGTCCGTTCTTATAACCTTATTCTTGCTTGTGTTAGGTAAAAGACACGGTTGAAGAGAGTATATATAAATTGAACAGAAGCAGGAGCAATCATTCATTCATCAGTGGGAACACTAAAAATCAAGATCAACCTGTTTTGACCCTGAAGGATGTGGAAGCCTTGCTGTCTAGAGCACCACTAACGATGCCAGAAAGTGATGAAAATCCTAACACAAACACGAATCTTAGACACTTGCCACCATCAGTGGCCGCTGCTATAGCTGCTGAGAGGAGACTTAATGAACAAAGGACATAATTTTGCTTACTTCTCTCTTCATTCAATAGATGGGGTTGCATTGCATTGCTTTGCATTGCAAAGATGCTACTAAACACAAGTGCAATAATTTCAAGAGGCAAGAGGAGATGCAATGCAATAATCTGTCAACTTTAGATTCTTCTAACCAAAATTCTATGGTCTAATATCCATAAATTTATTTATTCTTGTACATATAATTAGATATATCTGAGTTTTCAGTTTTGAGTAGAGATCTGTATAATATTATATTATTCCCTTAGGTGACCTTTGTTACTCTCTCTCTCTATTTGTAAACCTCCTACACGGTATAATGGCTATACTACAGAAGGTGTAGTTCCTTCATCAAATTCCAGTGTTCCTTTTTTAATTTTTTTACAAATATGATAATTATGATAAAATTGTCATAAATCTTATGGTTGGGATTGTACACTTGTTTTACTAGGGCTGAACCTAATGTATCATTGCTATTAACTAATTAACAAACTGAACTATTTACTTTTTTTTTATATTGGCAACTATAAATTTAATAACTATTTAACTAACTTAATTGCTATAAGAATAATAAATTACTCAATTAACTATTATTTATGCCATATTGTTTGAGATATCATCAATAAGTTGTTGGTCCGAGAAAAATTGGACTCGATTTTCTTAAACAATGTCTGATGGATACTCTGCATTAATTTTACAGTGAACCAAAATATGTTACAATGAAAAAAAAAATATTGTTTGAGATATCACGCGTTAAAGATGAAAAAATTTTATTTGAAGTAAATCTTTTTAGATAACTATTTTTAAAAAAAAAATTAAAGTACATTTTACTTATGTTAATTAAAAACACTCCCACTTAAAAAAAATATAAAAAATAGATGGGTTACTAGGGCTGAACGTAATGTATCATTGCTATTAACTAATTAACAAACTGAACTATTTACTTTTTTTTTATATTGGTAACTATAAATTTAATAACTATTTAACTAACTTAATTGCTATAAGAATAATAAATTACTCAATTAACTATTATTTATGCCATATTGTTTGAGATATCATCAACAAGTTGTTGGTCCGAGGAAAATTAGACTCGATTTTCTTAAACAATGTCTGATGGATACTTTGCATTAATTTTACAGTGAACCAAAATATGTTACAATAAAAAAAAATATTGTTTGAGATATCATGCGTTAAAGATGAAAAAAGTTTATTTGAAGTAAATCTTTTTAGATAACTATTTTAAAAAAAAAATTAAAGTACATTTTACTTATGTTAATTAAAAACACTCCCACTTAAAAAAAATAATATAAAAAATAGATGGGTTATAAATAACTTTTGGTAGGAAAATCAGCACACTTTTAGTAGTATATATATATATATATATATATATATATATATATATATATATATATCACTCTTTTTAACACGTGCCCTCTTTCTATGTTGCCGAGGACATCCTCCAATGATCTCGAAAAGCCCTGTCACAATGCTAGAAAGATGCCACGTGTACATCTTAACCAAGGTACTGACACGTGGACATGTGGTCACCATCCCTCTGCTCAAACCTCGTATATATATATAAAATCTTAACACAAACATTCATACATAATCCTTCCAAAGTCCTCAAACATGAAAGGGTCTTTGTATGTTGCTGATTCCCACATGTTATCCACTTCTCTTCCTATGAGTAAAGCCAATAACCCTTTTATTATTCCTTGTCAAACCCTTGTCTCTCCTAGTAGTAGTGTGAGAGGTTTGAGTTTCAAGGTCAGCATTTCTTGGCCTAACCATGCTTCTTGTATTGTGCAACGGCAAAAGAATAATAGCAATGGTCTTGTTGTGGTGGGGTGTGCAAAATGGGGTTTGGAGAGAGAAGTGGAAGCTGAGATGAAACCACATGATGAAGATGAGGAAAAGGGTAGGAGTGGAATGGCAAGGTTTAGGCACAAGTGTGGAGAAAGAAAGGGGGTTGTGGAGCTGTTGGAGTGTTTGGAAAGGGAAGCTATAATGGGTGAAGATGTGGGGAAAGAGCCTACTGATTACAACCGAAGGGCTCAGATATTTGATAGAAGCTCTCAAGTGTTCCAAGCTCTCAAGGAACTCAACAATGATGTTTCCCCATAAGAGTCTTCATAATAAAAGGAATTAGCTTTGGTTTGATTTTGACTCTACTTGTTTTTGAAATAAACAATTGTATTGTATCATAGAATTTGAATGTTTTGATACATCAACGAATATCATAGTACTCAGAACTCCTCTTTTCTATATGTTGTCTTTATCTGCTTATTGAATGTTGAGAAACCAAGCCATACATTGAGAAACCGATGTATTATACATCTTGTTGAGTGTTCAGCTATGCCGTACACCATCAAGTAAGTTTGTTAAGTGAAACTGAAACCTGAGGAGAACATTGACGGAATTTAATTGGAATACGCTACTAATAGTATAGAAATTGTCAAGTAATCCATTTACATCAATGATATACCAAAACTAATTTCTATTTATTAGTCCCTCGTGTGGTAAATTTTATGAAATTTTTTTATTGAAAAATAAATTGGTATAGATCAATTAATGAAAGACTAAGTTACAAAATGGGTTTTCACGACATGTTTCTCTAACAGTGTCAAAGATTGTCATCACAGAGAACAAAATTTCTAGCATTCCTCTTGTTTACAATACACATTGAATGTCAAAAACTGGTGACCTTTCTCAAGAGACTAGACACCAAAAATGGTTCGTATAACAAGAAATCATATTTCAGAGTCAAACGTACATCTATAGTTTCATGCACTCCGAACACAAGAGGGGAGCAGAAGAGGAGGCCAAACATTTGTTCCAAACAGATATGAAACATGTACTCTCATTTTTTCTTGTCTGACTAGTTAAATTGAACGTGAAAGCTGGTTTGGTTCCCTGTTGGAACTTTCCGGTTCGCTTGGCCGGCGACCCTTATCTGGACCACCTATGATTCCCCATCTCTCAAATTGTCTTTGTCGAGCTCGAGCCCTTTCCTTCTCTTCATCTGATTTCTGTGCAAAACAGTGAGGACAAGAGACTCCATATTCGAATTCCGGGGCTTCCATGTCAGCATCACTTACAGGCTGCTTACAACCATAGCAGAGCTTGAAATTTCCTGGCACCAAACCATGCTCCACAGAGACTCGTTTGTCAAAAACAAAGCACTCCCCTTCCCAGAGGCTCTCTGTCTCTGGAACCTCCTCGAGATATTTTAGAATTCCACCTTCCAGGTGAAAAACCTATGAAGATTTTAAATAGAAATGTGATAAAATCATATTGTATGTCAGTAAATAAATTGAACCTACAAGCTCACATTCATAGCAGCAGTAATATTACTATTGACTTGTTTATCAAATATCAACAAGACTCCGTGTATGTTAAGAAGGTGGAGATCTGGAATGCATAGCACTTTAAATAAGAAACATAGTGGTTTAATAGAAGACTAGCAAACAGCAAAATAAACTAATTCCTAGGAAATAATGCAGGCATATATGGCATGAGATCTGCTTTGTATTCATGAAGTATGGAGTTCAAATGATTGATAAGCTCCACTACCTCAAGACAGTCGGTTTTGCACACAATCTCATCATAATGCCTCACCCATGCAAAGAAAAAAATGGACCAGAAGACTAGAGTGGATAATGGGAGGGCACTTATCCCTGCTTTTAGCAATTTATGTTCAAGTATAAATGATACTAGAGGTACAACAAAAGGCCAAAATGATTTTGTTATGAACATAATTCTAAGACCTGACAAATTGCTTCCATCCCAACATTCACCAAAACTGTATAAGCTTATTATATGAAAGACTAAAACCTATTAGTGTTATAAGTATATTTGACAAGACTTCAAACATAAATAAGACTAACATCTGTTCTTTCCTATACCTATTTGATAGGTTTTGGCATTGACATCAGGTTCCAAACCAAACCAGAATTCCCCTTGAGATATTAATATATCATGACCAAGAATTATCAAAGGAAAATTATGTCTATTTTTCTTTGATAAAAAGAAGAAAAGAAGATCAAATGACATTTCAAAAACTGAATAATTTTTGCTTGAACCAAGCAATATAAAATTTAAGGGGAGAATCACCTCTTTGAAACCTTTGCTGAGAAGTAGACTTGTAGCTTTCTCACATCGAATACCTCCAGTGCAATACATTGCAACACGCGGCATATGTTGTTTTTGATTCTCCATTTCTTTTTCAGCAGGTTGGACTGAATTGTTTACCTCAACTTTTGGATGCTCACTATCATCTGTTTCGGTAAGCTGGAAATGCTCATCCACCCAAGATGGGAATTCACGAAATGATGTAGTACAAGGATCAACTGCTCCTTTAAACTTTCCTATTCTGGTTTCATAGTTATTCCGCACATCAATTACCACCTGCACAAGAGAATGTCAATAACAACGAAAATTCAGCATTTCTGGCATATACAATACCAATACCATGTCTTCCACTTTCCAACTTCCTATAAATGAAATTCACTATCGCACTTCTCCATCACGTGCATATGAAATGAATTATCTAAACTTTTAAACAACACACAGCACAAACAATTTGCAATCCTAACATGCGGTGACAATCAGAGATCACAACTTTATAGAAGTAAAAATTCTACAAATTCTCAACATATCCTTTTAAAAATAAATGATGAATAGATAACCATAAATATAAATTTTTAAAACTCCATTTATTTTTTTTGGATATTACAATAGTTTCTCTCCAGCAATAGATTTGTCTCCAGCAACGAAAAACAATTAACATATTCAATGTTGGAGCAGCTTGATTATTCACTATTCTCAAGAAATTGAAGCAATACATTTTAATATATTAAGTCCCCATAGCTTATAAGATCACATAAAAGACAAATCCTCATAATGGAGATAGGAGAACATTGATAATAAGAAGTTAGCAACTCACTGTATCTGGATCACTAATCAAAGCATTCCACTCGTCTGGGCCAACATACTTTCCAACCCTTTCAATAGGCGACACGGTAGGCATCCCAAGAGTGACGATCTGCAAACATGCAACAAAAACAAAAATCTGTAAGTTATTTTGTATACAATATCCATATTAAATTCAACAAAGCAGTCCATTCTTTTGGCATTGCAAACACTACCTCTTTCTTCAACTTGACCCTCACATGATCCCATCGGAAGGGTGCATCTTCCCCTGCAGCAAGAGGAGAAGCGACACTATGCCCATGATGGATGGCCTCCTCCTCAGGACTAACAGGTGATTCCACTCGCCTTAGCCCCTTCAATCGATCATCGCTCTCCACAAATGCAAGAACTTCCTCCACTGACTCCCGAGTCCCACATATGCTGCCATTGATCCCTTCAGGCGCAAGAATAATTCCACCTGAAACACGCTGAGTAGCATCAGATGGGTGAGACACCACACCTCAACAAACCAAGTGAACAATTCACATAAAACTCATTCTAATTAGATCATTACATCACTGCCATACATATATAAACACAATAGGGGTCAAGATTCTGTATCATTAACTAACTAACTGAAGCTAACTAATTCTGTTAGGAAGAAGTTGACGTGGCACTTAAATGGAAATATCAAGTATGTAACTTCATAATGTTAAATCTACTCCTATGTTATAAATTAAAATTAGAATTATAATATACAAGAGAGTGAGACTCTTACTCTCCTCAGTCTCTCAATTAGAGATTCTTCTCAGTATATTTTGTCTAGTTAACTATCTATTACTTTTAATCTATCATTTCTATTTCTATATATAAATTCAATTTTAACATTTTTTGTTAAAATTGTCAGCAGTTAAAAATAATTTATGTAAATCACAGTTTAAAAATAGTTAAAAATATCCTTATAGTCCTGTTTAGATAAATTTCTCCATAAACACTTATAAAAAATAAAAAAGTTAAAATAAATTGAGCTTCTTGCATAAGCTAAAATCAACTTGTGCACCTAACTTTTGTAAAAATTCTTTTCATTTAACTTTTCCAAAAGCCAAGGTGCATAGTTGATTTTAGTTTTAGGAGAATCTCAATGCATTTTACCTTTATATTTTCTTCTCCTGTAAGTACTTATGATAAGTTTTTCCAGGACGAATACAGTAAACAACTATTTACTGAGAATTTAGTAGGAATTGGCTATCAATCAGATATTAGTATGAATTATCTTATACATTTTTTTTTCCTAATGTGTTAAAAAAAAGTGAATAGAGAAAGTGAGTACCAGGCGTTGGCACAGTTGCTTCAAGGGATTTCGCATGAGGGCGTGGTCGGGGAAATCCGCGAACTTGTAGAAGGAAACCACGACGAGAGTGTCAGGGGAATCGGGTTCGGGTTTGGGGCCCGAAATGGGGACGGTTGGCACGGAGTGAGAGAAGCACTTAGAAAGCGTCATGGTTTGAAGAGTGTGAGGATTCGAGAAGAGAGGAAACCGGTGGAACGAGGGTTTCACGGGTTCGGAGGGTGACGGTAACGGTAACGGTGACGGTGACGGCAGCCTCTTACTCAGGGCGAGCAATGGTGGAGGAGAAGGTATTATAGTCCTGGTTCTCAGCATGGAGGCCGCGTTTGGATGCGCTTCCATTTCTGTTTTTTTTGTTTTTTTTCTTTAATGGAAAATGAACCACCAAACCAAGCAAAGCCTTTTCAACCCAAAAGTAGGACCCGGGTTGTGCGGCCCGAGCCCAAGTGTTGGTTTTCATGTATATGTCTTTCTCTAAATAGGGTTTTTTGTGGGGAATTACTATTTGCACTTCGTGTTTTCTTCTGCACCCTCTTTTTGGTTTTTTTTCAAAAAGAAAAATTCCAAAAATATTTTTAATTTCTGAAATTTAATTTTTATCATTAGTATATGCTCTGGAATTTAATAACGGGGTTGAGTTTACGGGAAGGAATTAGTTCCTCACAACTTAGTGAACTAAGAGCTCTTACTATCTAAGTATTTAACGTTGATTATATACTTAGGACTCGAAATTCAAACTCAAGACTTGTGGTTGTAATTAAACTGGAACAATTTCATACCGGTTGATCCATGTGTTAAGTAATTATTATTTACTACTTATTTTATTTTTCATCCCAAATTTCACTTCCATCTTTCAGATGCCCTCCCTGGACACAATATAAACCACGTCGCATTAGCATGTTATCAATTAAGGACAATAGTCCAATAGGCAATAAAACATCACAATTTACAAAAATGGATTCTCTCGCGCAAGTGTGCCTCTCCAATTCTTTCCAGCACTAATTTGGACCAATGGATGTAAGTAAACAGTCCAGATTAAAACTTGAAAAAGTTATAACCAAACTCAATGTTTTTGAGATAATAACCAAACTCAATGTTAATCATTGAACGCTTGTGATAGATGAATAGAGATTAAAAAAAAAGTTGTAAAAACATGATTTTTGGTGCCATTCGACGCACTATTTTGTGGCACCTTGTGCTTGTAGCACCCCCAAAATGTACAAAATAGTGTTTCCAAATCATGTTTTTACAACTTTTTTATTTTTATTTTTTCTTCATTTACATTCATCCAACAGCCAACATTTAATTTGGTTATAACTTTTTAAACTTTAATCAGGATTGTTTACTTACATTCAACGATCCAAATTAGTGTTGGAGAGGATCCATTTCTTTCGCAAATTTGCACAATTCTATTGAAGAGTGCCTATTTTTGAACAAATTTAATATAAGAGTAAATAGCAATTGAGGAGTGTAAATAGCAATATCCATTAGATATATGAGAAAAATCTAGAGTTGGGGTGAGGAATTTTGTTAACATGAACAAAAAAAATGGGTGAAAGAAATGTGTGTGGAGTAGTTATCTAAATCCTTCAACTAAAATTCTCCTAAAATATTTTTTGTTTTTTTAATTCATTTATAAATTCAATCATTTTCTTTAATTAAATTACGAACCTAATTTTGAATTGAATTGCCAACTAGGAACGCAAAGAAACAATATTGATGTTTTTTTTTTTGTTGATTTTGAATTTTGTTGGTAATCATTATTTTAATTTATTTTCATTTTCCATTTTAACTTTTTCTCAATTTTTGCATTTTATTTTTAATTACCTATATGAAATTGAGTGTTGGCATTATTGTATTTAATTAATATAAATTTAATCATATTATTAATGCTAATAATATATTATATTTATTAAATACAATATATTTATCAAATTTAATTAATATAATATTTAATTTTTAAAATGTATGACTTTTATTTCAAATCTATATATGTTAAAAATATATTATTAAGTAATTGTTACAAAATTTGTTACCTAATTATATGTATATTCAAATATACATAAGAAATTATATTAATGTTATTATTGTTTTTACAAATCAATGTGGCCTGTTAGCTCAGTTGGTTAGAGCGTCGTGCTAATAACGCGAAGGTCGCAGGTTCGAGACCTGCATGGGCCATATGTTTTGAAAATTATTTAAAATAGATGTTTTGAATATATATTAGTATAATATGTAAATAAATTGATAAATATATCATACTTTCATGGGAGGAACAGGTATTTTAGGAGATGCTTTCCTAATTCTAAGGATAGAAAGAAAGTTACTATAAAAGTTTTCAGGTTTTCATTAATTGTAGATGTGTTTTCTAATTCTAATTTTGTTCAAGATAGGTCGAAGGCAAATGCAAAATGTTGGGGTGAATCATGAAGCTTTTGCATATCTATTTTAAAGACTAGCATTAAAGCTTCTTAAGCACCTTGTTCGTTATTAATGAAAACAGAAACCCACAATAATAGAAGATTTAGTATATATGCGTGCACACTAATCATTGACTTGTCTAGTACATATGAAACATAGAGGGTTGGAGATAGTAAGATGTGAAATATTAGTCTATACATTCAAATAGGCCCCCATTGTTTTCAAGTTTCAAATTTTTCATTGGATAATTCACATTTAGAAGGTTTTTTTTTTTAGATGATAGACATGGAAAAGGTATTGATACAATTCCTATTAATTATTGAATAATTAAGATAAATAATATATGATCTTTTTTAATAGCATGTTTATGATGAAATTGTCTGTGTAGTTAAGGATTTGGATTTTTATGTTTTGGATATTTCACTTTATGATTATAATATATTTATTTTATTTTTATAATGTATTCTACTCATGAGAAATTATTAGATAGTCTTAAATCATCACGTGTTTATGATCCTGACCAATCTCTATGTGACATGTATTTAAATTTTTAAATTTAAAAAAAAAATAACACTTGGTTCAAGACCACCTAATAATTTCTCCTTACTAATTTTACAATTTTTTATAATGTCTAATGTCATTATTTTGGTGTCATGTTGTATTCATGTCCTTTGTCGTGCTATTCTTCCTGTATCATGTATAATCTAGTAACTAAGGAAAAGAGAGAAATCAACATGATTTATAATGCTATAAATTTAGAACAACAAAAGAAAAGGAAAACTAAAAGTTTACTAAACCTTTACATTCTTGTTGAAGTCTACAAAAATGAAAGATACAGGACAATTATAGTCATGTACTACTATTATTACGACAAAACTATGCTTTGGAACACAATAAATAAATTGAATTTTTTTTTCATGCAATCAAAATATCTTTCATTAATGGAACAATTGTTGTTGTTGCACTACCAAAACAGATGATTTGCAATCATGGTCTGTAGAAGCAAGAAAATCACCTATGAGACCTAACTCTGTAAACTCACTCCATTCTTGAAGCCCTTTTGTTTGAGGACAATCAATACCATGGCGTCTACCAACTATAAAAAAGTCATGTTCATCTATCATTTGACGAAGAACAGAAGCAATTTCAGCTCCACCCTCTACTATTACTTCCTTATGAACAATATTTTCCAAACTAGAGCATTCTTTCTTAGCATCTTTCAACACTGCATGATCAAGCATAGTGTCCACGTCTTGAATTGTTCCCTCCTTGTTATTGGTTGTAATGTGATACACCACAAGGTTAACACTAGAGTCTTTGGCTGCTCTATTGGCTAAGCACAAAGCCTCTCTATCATCATTTCCACCCAAAAATATCATGGCTAACCGAAGTGGCGAATCTCTTTGATGAACAAAACGACTCACCAATATTCCAACTGAGCATGGAGCCTTTTCCATGACCTTACAATTTAGTGACCTTACTGTCTTGTCCTCATGCTCAATTTTACCATTAATGGACCATTTTCGATGAAAAGGAAGAATAATGATTGATGCAACTTTATCCAATGCAAGGTAGCACACGTCTTCATGCATCAATGTAGGTGGAGATATGGCTGTATAGGGGTTTATTGTTGTTGCACCTTGTTTTTCATCTTCATACATTTTGAAAGAAAGGATGACATTTTCAGAGTAAGAGTTTCTTGTGCGAGAAGGAACACCTTTTTTCATCCTGTGAGAAATGAAAATAGGGGAGGAACGCCCTACTAGTTCAATTAGATGCAAAACATCCACTGTGGTAGGGTATTGTGTTGTAGGGTTGAATAGATCAAGAGCTCTTGTGATAGAGATTGTGTGATGTTGTTTATGAATGCAAACTAGTATCCGAAGATTTGAGTCGGGTTTTAAACTAAAAATGTTCCTTTTCTGGTAGCCAACATATTTCCTTGAAGGATCATACAAACGTTTCACCATGAAATGCACAATGCTGTTTGTGATCATGATTGTTGTTATAACCACTGTGTAAATCTCGGGTTCGATATCCTGTATAAGCATTTGTCAATAATTAATGAAAAGTAGAATTTAAAATTTGATTAACGATACATATAATGGCATATCTAATGTAATGAGATCATGATATGTTAATTAGAAGAGTCAATCTTGCCCACACAAACATGCATAGATAGTCAAGATTAACTCCTCTTACTCTTTTAACTTTCACATGGTATGTTTCTTTTACACACATATATATGAGAAATTATTAGGTGGTCCTGGACCATCACCTGTTGATGGTCTTGACCAATTTCTATGTGACACGTATTTAAATTTTTTTAAAAACATTCAATTAAGTGTCAACTAATAATTTCTTCATATATACACACACGCATGTAAATAGATAGATAGATAGGTAAATAAATAAATAGAGAGGGGAAGAGGAGTACATATTTGTCCAATGCAGAGCTATACATGGCTACTTCCACAACACCTTTGCAATTTAGAAGGAGGGCAAGAGACACAGCATCCTTTAGCGGTATCTTGAAAAAGAGAGAAGATGCTGTGTATACTATCATTTTCGTTAGATGACCCAAAAGGACAATAAGGATAGTAGTTGTAATTATAACTGAAGTGAACTTTATCAAGCCAAAATTTATCTTCATTGCACATGTAGTCACGAAGATTGGCAAAAGAAATTCTATACCAAAAACATGAATCCTTTTAACTAATGAAGATCCTAATGGAGGTCCATCTGGTGTAGCCAATCCAAAAAGGAAAGGTAGAAGGATGAATTCTTGTTTCAAGAGCATTGAACACCAACCCAAAGTAAAGAGAATCCCAATTATAATATTAATGTAAATATCCTTCACTTCTTGTCTTTCTGGTGTGTGCTCAATAACCCAAAACATTGTTGGACGATAGACAAAGAAAATGATGATAATTAGGACAAAAAAACACACCAAATTTAAACCGATTCCCTCTACTTGTTGATTTGTATCGAAGACCGCAGTTGAAATTATAAGAATATTACTTATTATGTCACCCACCAATGCAGAAGATAATGCCAGCCTTCCCAGTTCAGAGTTCAGGATTTGAAGGTCATTGAGGACAGAAGCAATCACTGCAAATGAAGTTATATTCTGTGTCATCAACATAACAACAGCTGAATGGTTATTGTGTCCTTGACCATGGTTTAAAACTGCAGAAATGATTTCTAGATGTGTACAACCAATTAGCAGAGGTAATAACAACCCTGCAAGGGCAATGACCCATCCTTTTATTCCTATTCTGGTGATCATGCTGAGATCCGTTTTTACACCATTCTCAAAGACAAATAGCACATAACCAAGTGATGCTATAGTAGCAAGTGTATCTTGACTTCCATAAGGAAACAATGCCATCTTGTCTTTCTCCAATATGTTCAATGATGGTCCTATAATTAGCCCAGCCTTCAAATAAAGATAATTTTGTTAGACATGTCACAAATTCTTGTTCAATCCAATTCAATTTAAAGATAAATTAGGACTATGAATCTATAACCATGGAACTAATGTTCTTAAGGAGGAAATAAAAACAACATAAGAAACAGGTCTAAGTACTCATGTATATATATTAGTAATATGAATATGATATGCTTTATGTTAATTTTCCTATTTGTTGTATGATTTAAGATTCTTATAATTATCTTGATAATAAATCAAATCAATCCTTTAAAAGTCTCCTGATTGTTCTTCAATTGCAACAATGGGAATACCAAAGATGTCTAGCTCAATTGGTTGAGCAATGTTTGTAAGTGGTTGTAAACTCCTAGTACTTGACTTCGATTCCTACAGATAAAAAAAAATTGCAACAATGGGAATAAGGAAACCTATGTTTTAGTTAAGCATACAATATGAGGAGAGAACTTACCATTATTTGTGAAATGACCGCAGGTAAACCCAACCTCTTCAGAGGGAAATGCAAAGCTCGTGTTACAGTATAAATTACAACGATTTGAAGTAGGAATACTGGGAAAGATGACCTCAAAGGAGACCCTTCTCTGCTATGTCCTCCCCATATGCCATCTGATACAGTATGGGGTGGAGTATGAAGGCAAACATTACATGTTACACGATGTTCAGATACATCGAGTATATCAACTGATGCAAATAATTCGTTGATATTCATCCCACAAACTCAATTAAATCCTAAGAATAAATCCAATAGTTAATGAGGAAGATACATTGAATGAAGTGAATGGATAGAAGCTGAACAAATATCTAGGATATATATATCATAATTAGCTGATTGTTTTGTTGTTAGTGTGATCGATTTTTTGGTCACGATGATGTGCAACTATGATAAAGAAGACAACGTACATGACAAGCAAACTAATTTAAGTATGACAATTTTGAAAAAGGAGAGTCAATATTAGAAAAGACAAATAGAAACTAATTTATAGGAGAGAAGCCGCTAATGCCAGAAAGAATGAACGAAAATTGATCAATTAAGTGACGTCTATTTATGGGAAGATATGACAAATGCTCTAATATTTATTTAGGAGGCCATTAGCAAATGTACAAATAAAAAAAATCATCTTTAATTTTGAGTCATATTTTAAAAGCATTTTTTAAATAATAAATTATAATGACTATATCATAGCTATTGGTTTGAAAGGGTAATTACCACTACAAGAATTTTATTATTTTCTTAATATTATAAGTAATATGTGTATTATTGTCTTTATAACTTTTAACCAAAAAAAAAAAACTTAATTTTTTTAATTCCACGCTCTATTTTTGTTTAGAAAAAATAAATAGTAAAGACTTTAATTAAATAAATATTTTTAATTAAGAAAAATAGAATCAATGTGACACATCAATCATTAAACTAAAACAAGTTAATTATTTGAAACATTTTTTTATATAAAAAACAATAAGCGCTAGCAATATTTGTTTCTCTTTAACTAAATATTTATATATTTAACACAACTGTATCTTGAAATTTTCTAAAAAAAAGTAAAAGCATTTGATCTCAATGAGTTTCATTGTAATAAAGACAGCTTCAAGATATTATTCACAAGAAACTTTATAAAGCTCATAATTAAGCACAATACTATTTGACAACTACCTCTTGAACGAAAATTTTAGAATTTTTGTCTTTCAAAGTATCCAAATAGTCATTTCAAAAATATCTAACTTCAATCCAAATTTAGCTAGCCTATTTAGTTTTTCATAAGAGTAGCTTCAATCCAAGGTACCAGGTCAAAGCTTAAAATTTGTTCCAAACATAATGATTTTTTAAAGGGAGAGAAAGCTTTATATTGTGCTCTCGCGTTATATAAATAATTGATTTAGTTGCATATTTTATCCCTTTAATATAGTCAATATGTGATCTTAGTTCCTTGATCTATTTTTTAATTTCACGATTTTATTTTTCCTATTTTTAAAATAATATGATTTTTGTTCATCCATTAATATATCATTCAGTGCTTAACAAAGATGTTGATGTGGCAATGAAGTGTCAACATAACTAGTAATACGCCAACTCCATGTGTACCACCCATCTCGAAACTTTAAGGATAAGTAAGCTCCATAAGAACCTGCCATGTCAAAATCTTTGTTAAGCATTACATGACACATTAATGAATGGACAAAAATTGCATAATTTAAAATAAAATAAAAAACAAAATAGCAAAATTATAAAAATGAAGAGACTCAAATTGTGAATTGACTATCTTAAAGCTCATCAAAAATGTAATTAAGCCTAAAGATTTAATTGAAGATCTCAACTCATATTTTAATGTTAAATTAAATAATATTTGTAACATATGTGTTAAATTCAACTAATATATTACCTGATGTACTTAACATATTCTTTTCCCTTTTGTGTTAAGAAAATATATATTTAAATTAAAAAATGTTTTTTTTTTGTACTTGCCATTATTTAAGTCTATAGGAGAGGCCCTTCCATTATAATAATACCTAAGTTCAAAAGTTTGCAATAGTCTCATAGGTCATTAAAACAACATTTTATGAAAGTTTAAATTAATCAATACATCAATGAACTATTTAAAAAATAAATAGGTATGCTTTAAAAAATTGTAATTGAGTCCCTAAATTTATTATAAAATATGTTTTTTAAAGGGAATATGCTCATTTCTGTTCTTGTAAGATGACCAAGATTTCTTTTAGTTTTTCTGTTCTTACCCTTCTCTCACTGTTCATTTCTGTCTGTCCATTTTATTCTCTTAGGTAATAGGTTGTTATTAAGACTTGAAGTTATTTAACAACCTATATACCAAAAAGTATTGATACTGCCACAGTTACTGAGACAAGAAGAAAGAAAAATCCAAAACTATATGCAGTAGAAAGATACAGCAAAAGGAAGAAAAATTACCTGAATGAAAGAAACGTATTTACTGCTGCTTTATTGCCAACAAGCATTGAGTCACATTGGGAGGAGTTTTGACTTTTGAGTACTCTCGGCCCACTACAGTTCCTTGCATGTCCAAATTGGGTGATAATCCTTTTTTCTTTTTTTTTTTTTTTTTGAGGAAGGGAGATAATCCTACTGTGTTCTTCCCCTTGTGAATCATCTTTGTCCCTATATCTGTTTGTTGATAGTTATTAGTGAAAGCAACCAAATAAAACTCCCCCACAGTACCATCTCCCTCCAAAACAACACCTGTATTTCGAAGTAATGTTGGATGAGGATCTTGTCTCCACCAGTCCCCATGATATCATTAGAGTATGTCCTGTATGGAGTCCCCTCTTTGTGACAAAATTCTATACTCCCCCATTCCCATCCTCATCCCCAGCATACCAATTCTGCATAGTAGAGAACTTAGTTTCTGAACCTTGAGGACAATACAACTTCACAAAAACCACATCACATGAAGCTCGTTCTTGTTATAAGATGGATTAACAGCCTTGCTTAATGGCTTCATGACTAAATGATCCTACACCTGCATGATGATATTGATATCTTACATGCATGGCCCAAAAAATAAAGCTGGGAATTTAAAGCTCATTCCACAGTTACCGAAAACCTTCAACAATGTTGGCCAGTACACAAGTGGTCGGGAGAACATCATTATATTGATTGAAAGAGGATATACTGGCTGAAGTTAAGAATCAAAGTGCTTCTTTTTTATACTGTTCCTTGATTGCTCACTGAATCAAACTATACCCTGAAGGTTTTTTCATTCCCTTTTCACTAATAAACTTCTTAACCTCTTGTGCATGCTCCCATTTATCCTTTGATGCATAAGTGTTTGCTAGAAGCACATAATTTCCAGAATCCTCAGGGTCAATCTCAAAGAGATGTCTGGCTGCAATCTCACCCAGTTCCACATTACCATAAAGCCTGCAAGCTGCCAATAACGAACCCCAAGTTGTTGCATCAGCACTGGTTGCATTCTCCTTTATTAGATCGTATGCCCTTTCTAGTTTCCCAGCCCTCCCAAGGAGATCAACTATGCAAGCATAGTGCTCAGGTAAGGGCTCAATACCAAATACCTCAGTCATAATCCGAAAAAACCTACAACCTTCTTCAATATGACCAGAGGAGCCACATGCATTGAGGACACCAATGAATGTGACTTGGTTTGGCTTTAATCCTTCCTTTTGCATCTTTAAGAAAAGGTTTATAGCATCTTGTGATTTCCCATGCTCAGCAAAGGCTGAGATCATTGCACTGTAAGTATACGTATCCCTGTATCTCATTGTACTGAATTCACTCAATGCTAAGTTTATATTTCCACATTTTGAGTGCATATGGATCAATGCATTGGAAACAATATGAGTCCTATCTGAGATAAAAGAACAATGGGTTCCAATCAAGCTAAAGGACAAAGGTTAATGTGAAGCATTCTTTACCTAAATGGATAAAATTGACAAAATTATAACAACAGACAACCAATAACAAAAGCACTTACCACAGCAACCCTCCTCAAGATGATCTGTTAGTGTGTTCGACATTCTAATGTCCCTCAGTTGTGCACAAGCTGACATAGCACCCACCACTGCCACCTCAGTGATTTTGATCTTTGCTTCTGTCATTTTCTCATACATGTCAATAGCTTCCTTTGCGTATCCATTTTGTGCATAACAAGCAAGCATTGCTGCACAAGCTGATGCACCCTGTGGCACAGGTATCCCATCAAATACTCTTCTGGCATCCCTCAAGTTACCTAACTTACCATAACCTGCTATCATTGCAACCCAAGTGACCTCATTCTTGTCGTTCATGACATCATACAATTCCTTGGCAGATTTCATGTCTTCACAATTTGCATATCCAGCAACCATGGTAGTCCAAGTAAAAGAATTCCGTTCTCCCATGTTATCAAAGAGCCATCGTGCATCAACCATCATTCCTACCTTAGCATACCCACAAATCATCGCCGTCCACGCAACAACATCCCTGTCATCCATCCCATCAAACACAACACGTGCATCACTTATACAGCCAGATTTTGCATACATGTCAAGGAGTGCAGTTTGCACAATCTTGTTTCCAAGAAACCCTGACTGCACCACCCTGGCATGCACTTGTTTTCCTTCAAACAAGGCGGGCACTCGCCCACAAGCACTAAGTACCAAAGAGAAGGTGAACCCAGATGGCAAAACCCCGTTTTGATGCATTCTAGCATAGGTGGAAATGCAATGGTGAAGATGGGCATGATGGGATAGGAATGCACGAATAAGGGAGGTCCAAAGGAAGCTATTGGGGCAGTTTGGCATTGTGTCAAACAGTTGGTGGGCATAGCAAAGATTGGGTTCTTCACCGGTAAAATGGAGAACCCGGTGTAACAAACGACCCATGAAGTAATGGTAACGATGGGGTGGTTGTTGAGTGAGGAGTTTGAGAAAGAGAGCATGAGTTTGTTTTAGATGATCAATGGTTTTGGCAGCGTTGAGCAATTGCATTAAGCGAAGCTTAACTTTTGTGCTTTGGCTTTGGGAGAATAATGAAGTGGAAGTTCTCATGTTGAACTTCAGTTATCGTTCTAGTTGGTGACCGAAGAAAGTTCGGAAGAAGAGTTAGCATGGGTGAAAGCTTCACGAGCACCGATAATAATGAATCCCAAGACCAGCAAATGATTTTACTCTATGGATGGTCTCAACTCAAGTTAGTTTTAAGCCATGTTTTTAAAAAAAGGGTTAAATATTTTTAGTGGGTTAATTATGATTTTTTCCCTAAACTTTGTATAAATTTTAATTTTAGTTATTAAACAAAACTTTTAGCATTTTTTATTTCTATATTTTTCTCTATCTTTCTCTTCTCATTTTCTGTTTGCCTTTTCACCATTCTTATCGATTCTATCTCTATCTATCACATTTACCCCTTTCAATGGAGCTTGTTAATTGCAGCTAGACCTAACAACTAGAGGCTGAATTTAGGTCGTCTTGATCTATGTTGTTGCGAAGCAGTGCTGATTCGGAGAGAATCACAAGGAAAGAAATGACTCTATATAGATTTCCATGTAATAGAAGAATGTTTATCTTTTTTTTCTTTATGTTTTTTGGGTTGTATTTTCAGGAATGTTACCTTGCTAGCATTGAGAGTGTGTGCATGATTTATTATTGTTGATATGTTATGCACTGTTGTAACACTTTGTATAGTCACATCTTGTATGCTTGTCTAAGTGTCGTCAGACAGTGAATGATATGTTGATCATTTAACAACAAAAAAAAATAGCATTAACTAATGTGTAACAGACACGTTAGTAATTTAGTGACCTGTTACATTATCAAGGAGTCTGATAAGGACAATCATGTGTAATTTTTTTTTTAGTAAATTGTGTTTTTAATTCCTCATCTTTCAAATCAATTGATGACATTATACTAGTTGATGAGAGATTAAAAATATAGTTTTTAAAAAAAAATTATATATGACTACCTCCATTAGATTATTTAATGATATGATAAGTCACTGAATTGATATTTGATCAATTTTTTTTCTTTCCATTTTTAACTTGAACTAATCTAACTTAATTGGCTTGGGTTGATATTCTGGTTTGTAGAAAACATTAAAATTATAACATGTATGTTATTAAAACTTATAGTTAGAAAGATCAAATTATGAAAAAAAAAAAAAAACAAAAGAAACTATGAGTTTTTAAATAACAAATCATTTTTTAGAAAACTATAAATTTAAAAATATAAAATATACGTACTGTTATTTTTAAATTTTTTAATATATACTTGATCGGTCTATTGGTATAAGAACAATATTAAGATAATATTTATGATACATTTTTTTAGTACATATTTATTTTTGGGTCATCATGACATTAGTATGGAGTATCCACCAGCTTATTAATGATTAATCTCTGTTGGAGAACTAATATGAAACCTTGCTTAATAAACTCGAATATAGTACTATTCAGACCAACTGCTTATTTAATTAGTACATATTTATGATACAAGTTTAATTCATATAACTTAAAATATTTAACATATTAATTATACTAACCTAGTTAAAACAAGTGTCCAAGTTGGTTGGTGAGTCAATTTATTTGGCAACCATAAAGCCAGAAACCAAAATATGGTACGATTCCCAAGTGATCGGAGAAATTGCCTGTCACTTTTTAATTGGTTGTGCCTAACACCTCATTCTTGGGGTTGTGTCCATACAAGTGTTACTCTAAATTCTGAAAGGATAACATTGGAGTCCATGACCCGAAAAACTCGGCTTCAGCTTCATATTCAATTTCAATCCTATTCCTATGGCAGCAGGCCAGTTGGCCTTGCCATTTGCTAATCCTATTAAAATGTACATTGAAATGAGCCATCACAAGCAAACAAACCCTATGTACTATTATTATTATAATAACAAGGGAAGGGTGGAATAAGAAAAGAAGAGAAAGAGAGTAGTATATGTGATGGAAACAGAAAAGAGGTAAGAGATAATGTAAAAAATAGGAGCTAAAAACATCAGGTTTGTTTTTTGTTTTTGTTTTTAATTAACAGGAAGCCTAATGTGTGTTGAAATTATTTATTTAAAAAAAATTAAATAATTTTTAAGAAATTATTTTTAAACACTTCATATTAATATCTCATTAATAGTTGCATTTAATGTTTTTTTTTTACAATAGTCGCATTTAAGGTGTTCTCATTTCACTTGCCACTACTACGGGAAATGATAATTGTTAATTTATTATAAATGTATAAATATATTTGGATTCTCTTGATTTTTCTTTCTCTCCATGAAATTTTCAACAAATATTAATTTAAGATCTTAGTTAAAAAAAATTAAATAATTTTTTCAATAAAATATTATAAACATATTTTTATCCTAAATTTTAATAATATTTTTGTATTTATTAATTTCCGAGTACCATTCATTCATTTACATTTCCTTTTTGTTTTAAGATAAGGCGAATACTAGTGTGAGGAACCGAGTATATGGTTCACCATCATGTAAAAAGTGATTTGAAATTTGGTGTTCTCATTTCACTTGCCACTACTACGGGAAATGATAATTGTTAATTTATTATAAATGTATAAATATATTTGGATTCTCTTGATTTTTCTTTCTCTCCATGAAATTTTCAACAAATATTAATTTAAGATCTTAGTTAAAAAAAATTAAATAATTTTTTCAATAAAATATTATAAACATATTTTTATCCTAAATTTTAATAATATTTTTGTATTTATTAATTTCCGAGTACCATTCATTCATTTACATTTCCTTTTTGTTTTAAGATAAGGCGAATACTAGTGTGAGGAACCGAGTATATGGTTCACCATCATGTAAAAAGTGATTTGAAATTTGATGCAAGTGGTTCACAGATGGGAATGCATCTCGCAGACGCCGTTAGATATATATTTTAAAAAATGAACGGTGAAAGATGGTTGACAGAACCTGTTGATGGTGTTTTTTTTAAAATATATTAAAAACAAATAAAACAGGTGATTTGACGAAATTGACCCTAGATATATTTTGTTTGTCGTGGTTGGGTCCGTTGAGGTTGGTTTTGATGGATCTATTTTGAAAAATGATGTGCAGAAGGTCATGTCCGTCGTGAACTTTTTTGCAGAAAAAATAATCATCAGAATGAAGTGGTTGTCTTCCGAAAAGGAAAATATGGTGGGTTGTGTGATAGTTTCCGTTGAAGCAGGAAAACAATGGTTAATTTTTTTTTTGTATTTAGACCAAATTTGTTTGTGGATTGTTGTTCTTTTGTTCTAAATCGAAATTTGTGTGTGGTTAATTATTAATCCAGTTGAAGTTAATGAAAAATGCAATTCAATTGCGCTGATTGAAATCGTTGTATACTGTACACATCTGTGTTGCAGCTCAAACATTAGATATTACATGAGGATATTAGATATATTTTTAATGGGGGTATAACTGTCAATTTAAATTTAAAAAAACATATATTAAATACTATATAATATTATTTTAAGTTACAGTAACCCTTTAGAAGTTTCCCACGCATGGACCATTTGCAACGCGTCCTCACGCTAGAATTCACCGAAAGATAAAGACACAGTCTTCTGTAGAAAAAAAAAAGACACAGTCTTCTGTAGAAAAAAAAAAGACACAGTCCTAACGTCATCCTAAGCGTCACAATCAAACGTCATCCTCAGTTTTGGATGGCACAATCAAGCAGTAATGGCTTCTTCAATAATGCGTCCAAATTAAATGCATCAAACCAATAAAATATTAACAAAACATATTACTTGAATTACAAAATTTAAATTTAAATTTAATATTTTAAAATAAAAATAACTTTTAAAAGTATAGAATTATAAATATTAATTACAAAAATATTAATAATTATTATTTTATTATATTAATATATTAAAAAAATTATTTGTATAATACATAATACTAATCTTACATTAATACATTGATTTTTTTTTAAATTATAAATATTATTTACAACTCCATTTTTTAAATTATAAATATATTTTAATTTTAATTTTATAATTTTAAGAATTAATATATAATAACATTAATTATAAGATATTTTAATGATTTTAATTAAAAGATTAATTTGTAATAATTTATATAATAGTATAATCAAACATATACATAAATTTCAATATTAAATTGAAAAAATATATATTAACATACGTTTGTTCAATAAATATTATCCATTTTTTTGAAGAAATAAATAAATAAATATTATCCATTACATACTATATATATAAGATTCGAGATGTCTACCAAAAAATATGTATAAGATCCGAGATAATTAATGTTATTATATAAATCGACATTTGTAATTTTACGTACTAACACTTCGTTTGATTGAACTAAAATGTGAGGAGGAAACGAAAAGAAGGAAAAGGAAAACTTGTCAATGTTATTTCTTTCTCTCCTTTGGTTCCAATAACAGTATGAGAACATAGAAAATTTATAGTAGGTTCTCAATACAAATTTGTATTTGCCCAAATTAGAGAGAAAAGAGTGAAAAAAAACTTTTTATTATAAAAAGATTAAGTAAACAATATGTTTTTAATTTTTATATTTTTTTGTCTCACATGGTCAAGGTCATTATATTTTTATTGATGAATTGGATTTTCAAATTTTAAAAAATACATAGATTTGATCTCTCATAATTTAAAAAAGTATATATGATGAATTATTAGAAATGAAATACTAAATTCTCATATTTTTTAAAATTTAGACCAAATTTTTATGCTTTTGGTCCCATGTGGTCAAGGTCATTTTTATATTGATAAGTTTGATTTAATCTCTTATAATTTTAAAAAAAAATGATGAATGGTTAAAAATGAAGAACTAAATTCACATATAATTTTAAAAATTTGATAACCAAAATTATCAATATTAAAATATAAAGACTTAGACTACATTTGACTGGAAAAAAAAAACATATTTTTTCCCCAAACTAATATGACATATCTTTTTCTATAAAAAAAAATGACATTATCTTATCATTATTTTTTTCTTCAAAATATTCATATTATTTCTGGTATAATTTTTTTTTCATTTATTTTTACACATTTATAAAAAAAAATTCCTACTAAAATAGTACAAAAAATCATCTTATTGACTTAATAAATTTAGAGATGTCACTTTTATCTGTAGAAAGAATGCAAAATTGTTTTATTTCATGAAAGATTATCTGGTTTCACATATCACATCAATCCCCCTTTCCAGCGTTTTACGTACGTTCAATCTCTCTCTCTCTCTCTCTCTCCGCCTATATCCCTTTCTTCTCCCTTGCCCTTAGTCCCTTCCTAAAGCCAAACCCACCAGCTATGCAAATCTAGAGCAATAGAAACAAGAAAAACATAAAAAAAAAAAAAAAAAAAAAATTAAAGAAAAACCAAAGCCAGAACCTGAGCGATTGTAGAAAATGAAAAACATGCTTTGTGCTCCTGAGAGTGAAAGTGTCCCACCAAAGAAGAGAGTGATAATCAAAGAACTCGTCAAGGGTCAGGAAGCTGCAACTCAACTCAAGGTTCTTCTTGAGAACCCCTTTGGGAGTGAAGGCTCTAATTTCTTTTCTGAGGAACTCATAGCCATTGTGCAGAGATCTTTCACACAAGCTCTTTCTATTATAAACTCTTCTTCTGCAGATGAGGTGGCTCATCGGAATCTTCTATATTCCGGCGAAAATGGGTCGCCGGTGGCCGGAGATTGCAGTCAGAGTAGGAAGATATCCCAAAAGGGTGGAAGAGGTCGCTACAATAGAAGGTTATATATTATATATATCTTCAATCTATGTATCTATGTTTTCTCTTTCTCACGAATCTACTATATATATATAGTGCTTTTCTTACTGTGACAAAGGGTTTTATAGTTCACTTCCTCGGACGACAAACCCTTCTTTGGTCGGCGATTTGGGATTGTACGGATGTACGGACATAGAGTGTTTCATTGTTGATGAGTGAAAATTTTTTATTTTATGTTAAAATTTTAGGTTATACTAGTATATGTTTGGACTTGGTTAATAATATTGATATGTATTTAGAAATTAGAATTACTACTGCAGATAATAATTAATAATATTCCAATATGTTGATTTTAGGTTCAGATCCAACTATCCAAGTAGGTTCCTTGTATTTTTTCACAAATATGATGCATTTTATATTCTAGATGTTATAGTATGTTATGTTGTATATAATAATAATAATAATAATAATAATACATGATATGCATGGGGCATATATATTTGATATTCCTGAATTGTTGTTGTGCAGGAGGAGTACAGTAACATGGACCAGACTATCCTGCACTACTGAGGACAATCATGCATGGAGGAAGTATGGACAGAAGGGAATCCAGAATTCTGAATTTCTTAGGTATATATGTTAATAATTGTTTTCCTTTCCTTTTTTTTATATATATTTTCCATGGAAAGATATAATTCTGAGACAGTATATATCCGAAAAACATGATTATTAATACATAATTAAGTTGCATCAATGTAACTGTGTCTTTTTCTTTATTTGGTGTATTTCCTTTCTTTCTCCATTTCCCAAGAAAAATGCTTATTGATATGTAGAAATTTCACATTGTAGAAATTGCCTTTAATAGGGTAGCTACTGCTATAAGCCTTGAACAGTTCCTTTCTGAGTTTCTGATTCATACCAGAAGAAGAAATTATACTCAAGAAGATGCAAGTGGAGGGGCTAGCTAGTAGCGAAAACCAACTTTTGCAAGAACTCAAATTTTGAGTCCCTAATTCCTTTTTACTGTAGTATGTTTCTTGTATTCATATAGAATTTAAAAATACTCATTAATTTTTACTTCAAAATTAGAATTTAACTTGAATTCTTAACTTTTAATAGATCTTACAAATGAATCTCACATATTTATACTTTTATTTAAATTTATTTTTATTATAAATTACAATATTTATTCATATTTTAATTGAAACAATAGATACACAAAAAATAAAAATATTGAAAATTAATACTACAACAGTAATTTTAAAACAATTAAATTATCATCTCATTTCTTTACCCCTCATTATCTCTTAGATCGCACAGCACGCACACAGGTTAGCACTATGACAGACAAATACAAGCAACAATTAATTGGAAAATTGATCTTTTAATTGTTAAGTAACTTTGCTTTGTAGTTGCTTATATAAGCAATGGTTCTTATGTAAGAACTCCATTTCATTGCTCCAATAGAAAACTCAAATTAAACAATGTTACTTTTTTTTTAAAAGCAAAAGAGGTAAAGGAATATTCTAACCCTTACATCCAATAGGATTAGTAGACCAATTCAAAGATAAAAAATGAAAATCCCCTACTTTTGTTGTGAACTCTGACCAAGAGGGAAAATTTATCATGTCCATTAATGGAAGAAAATCAATAGATCCATTCTGAAGATGTTACTTAACGTTAAGAATCCAATTAAGCAACAATATTAGAGATGCTCTTGAGGGACTGCTACCTAGCTGAACGTTTAGAACACTATAACTCACAAAAAAATTGATACACTAGAGTAAAAGTTAATATATAAGCTTTTGTCCAAGGAAAACTTGTCCTCTTATTAATTAATATATATAACAATATAAACATTTATCTTATCCTGTTAAATGAACTTGGCTATATACGAATCACACATGTCATTGATCTTGGTTGAAAACCAAATTCTTAAAGATATTATTTACTATGAGATCTTTTTTAATTAGTAATTTCTTCTAATGTCCTTTTTTTTAAAATCTCTATTCCCTTTTCACAAGGCTAATTTTGCAATCTGTTTTCCTTAATTATGTTTTCAATGACTTTCTTTGTACATAACAAAATCATCTTAACCAATTTGTTATCTTTTTTCTCTATAGATGTTATATCAAAGGAAAAACGAGTTTTTGCTCTTTATATATACTTTGTTTCAAATTTGATTTTGGTCCTTGTACTTTCATATTAATAAATTTAGTCTTCAAACTTTAAAAAATATGTGAATTTAGTCTCTCTTTATGTTTAAGCTTAATATTTAGTTGGAGGAGGGACTAAATTCACATATTTCTAAAGTTTGAGGATTAAATTCCTCAATTTAAAACCAAATTTGACCGAAAGAACAAGGATCAACAACATATTAATCTCTTCAAATATGATGACTATGTATCTTGTCTTTTCTTGTGTACTTATACATCCATTTTAACATATTCATTTTTGTTATTCTCACATTTTTCTCTTGTTGTCCCTTTGAAATTCAACATTTACTATCATAAAGTATATATAATTGGTCGTGTGATAAAACTTAACAAGTACTTACTGTAAATTTTTCTATTAATATAAATATTATAAATTTACTGTGACCATTTAATATATTAAGGTTTAATTAACCATTTGATTCCTATACCTATGTCAACTTTTCGTTTTAGTCCCTATACCTAAAAAGTCTATGTTTTAGTCTCTATTTAAGCAAGTTTCTAATTTGTTAGTCTCTGTCATTAGTTAAAGTAACTCTTTTAGCTCTAGGTTCTCTAAAACTAAAAATTGAAACTAGTAGTGTAACAGCCAAAAAAATTTAGTAGTTGTGAAATTGCCACAAATTTAAAATATAGTTCATTGTTTTGGTGGTGGCTTTGCACATTGTTGGTGATTTAACAACCATTAGAACCGTCCGTTTCAATTTTGTGGTAGTTTTAAGGAACCTAAAACAAATGGAATTACTTGGTAACTAATGACAAGAACTAAAACATAAAAAAATTTGCTCTTACATAGGAAGTAAAATGTAGACTTCTATATATATGAGCAGGTGTATATATATAATCTAGGCTCATAATGTTCATTCTACAAGACCAATTTCAGTTTAAAGATTAGTCATCTAACTCACCTTGTTGTTATAATAATGATTTGTAGGAGTTACTTCAGGTGCAGTCATAAGAATGATCAAGGTTGCCGAGCAATCAAACAAGTGCAGAGGGATCAAGAGAATCCGGATATGTACCGAACTACCTATATTGGCATTCACACATGCAATGCCACCCCCAATGCTACACATTTGGCCACAGATCTTCTGAATTCTGATGGTGACTCCAAGGTACCAAATGTTCAGGATCACCACCACATTAGCTCACCAAGCTTAACTATAAAACAAGATTTTCTCAAAGAAGACACACCGAGTGATGTAACAGATCACAAGTTATTATTGGACAATGCAGATAATGTGTATTCATGCACAGACTCCCAAAGTCTGGACATGGATTTTGGAGTGCCATCTGTTGATCATTTTGGCACAGACTTTCACTTTTAGTACTAAGGTCAGTAATTGCTTTAATACTGGATGGTTTCACTATTTGCAGCTGCATATGAATTGTTATAATAAAGATAGACATTTAATTTGTTAACAACATTTGAATATAAGTTGTTGGGATAAGATTTTCTTTTTGTCAACAATACCGGCCAGTATGTGATGAAGACACAATCATTAGATCAATTCCAAGAAATTATATTATTATTCTGCAAAGAGAAGTATTAATCAATGGGTTGTAAAAAAATACAAAAAATGATATAATTAACCAGTGGTGTAGGTAACTTGAAATATCAATGGAATCTGATAATAATGCAGATAATCTGTATTCATGTACAGGCTCTCAACGTCTGGACATGGATTTTGGGGTGCCATCTGTTCATTTTGGCACTGATTGACTTTCCCTTTGACAAAAGTCAGTTGCTTTAATACTAGTTGTTGGTTTGGAGATTTTTGTAGACCCATTCTTAAAAACATTAGTAGTATGTCATTAGAGTAAAATTAAAAATCATACGTAAGTATAGTTACTCAAGGAGCAAGGCAAACTCATTAACTAGTTACTTCTGGAGCAAGGCAAATTAATTCTTTTTCCTAACTTGAAAAACTCCACTATATATATGTCACGTGGTTATTGATCGTGGTTCTGAATCATTCCTTAACTAGTAAGTAGTAACCCATATAGTTAGCTAGCTAGATTCAATTTCAATCACGTATATATTGCACATTAATTATGAGAATCTGTTAAACTCATTGAAGCTCCAACTTTTACATGACAACTTTTTTCTTCTTCTTCTTTTTTATTTATTTATTATTCTTTGGGTCTAGAGAAGAACAGCGCGTATGATCAGGTTGGTTGGCCATGTTTCCAGGTTTTGTGCCAATTCACAAACGTGCTTATAATAGAACTCAATACTTCTTCCATGGGTTCTGGGAATTGAATATGTTTAGTCCATCAAAATGTGTGATTTTTAAAATTATGTTTTATTTATTTTTAATTTTTTTAGTCTTTGAAAATTATAAACCATGTGTGCTTTAATTTTAGATAAGGGATTAAAAATTCATCATTTTTATTAAATGTGAAAGACTAAAAATAAATAAAATTCAAATAGATATTGAAATGGAAAAAGCATCATAAGTTTAAACATAAGAAAAAAGAAGAAGAAAGAAGTTAAATGTGAAATTGGCTGGAGAGATAGACTTGGTCGGTCTACGCTACTTGGAATTTCAACTGTTTTTTTTTTCTTTTTCTTCTTAAGAGGAGACCCTCTTGCATGCCCCCATTGACACCGTTCCTTTCTTTGGGACTTTTTTAATGAATTTTCAAGATTTGAAGCACTGATCCAGGCAAGTATATATATTGGACAAGATATGGTCAAAATTCTTTGGTCATTTATGACATGCAAACCTTTGTAGTGTGGATTTAGATTAGAAAAACAATAAAATGAAATTACGCCAAAGACTTTAATTTGGCATATGAACATTTAAAATAATTAACCGTGTTTACAACTGGAAGTATTAGAGTTTTCGTGCTAATTCACAAGCGTGCTTAATTAATAAAATTCAAGACCTCTTCCATGGTTTCTGCATTTTTCTGCTTTGTTTGGCTTGCCATAGATTTGAACACTACGTGTGTGAAAAAGAAAAAAAAAAAGTGCTGTTAAGAAGAACAAGTTTCTCGGTAAGCTTCTGTATGTTGGTTATGTTTTTTAGAGAGAAAAATTTCTACTTTAATTAGAGTTATCAAAATGAATCCAACTTGATAGGCTGGTCCCATGGCCTAATGGCTTGGGGTGGAATGGGCTTTTTAATTTGAGGCTCAAAAGAAACTGTAGTAAAAGTACCACATTACTCTTACTAGATAATTTAATACAACAAATAATTAAAATTTTTGAAAAAGTTCTATTAAAACTAAACGTGAAAACCTTTGATTCCCAAAAAACACATATAAATATTTCCAAACATATATATGATCAACTAAATAAATTTTAAAAAACATATATAAATATTTCCAAACATATAAAAATAAATTTTAGTCATTCTTAAGAATCATGATTCATGATTCATAATTTTTAAGAATCATGATTTCTAGGCATGAAAACATTTTTCTTCTACCAAACATATTCTTAAGATGTATATAATATAAAAACATAAAAAAGAGAGGTGTTGGTTGGAGATAGCCGTAAACATATGTTTAAGTCATGAAAGTGTGTATATTATTTTAAAGAATTTATTTATAATCTATTGAGAGTGATAATATTTTTTACAAGAGAAATGTTACATGTACAATAATTAGTATAATAATATTTTTTGTGTCTATGTATCTTCTCCACATCATTTATTACATGTCATAACGATGGAGAGAGCATGTACAAACTCTTATATAAATTGTTGTATGTGTACATTCAATTATTGTATGACTAATTTGTTGATTTTTGTATTAATTAATTTAAAAACACCAATTTTATGACATTTTTTTATTAGTTAATGGGGTAAAAAAAAATTATATTGATAGCATAGAAATTAAATTCGTTTTTAAAATTACTTTTTGTTTAATTATATTTCTTTAGTCGTTGAAAATTATAAACCATGTTCTTTAATATTAGACGCACGAGGGATTAAAATTTCAACAATAGATATATAACAATGATTAACGATACATGAAGAATAACTTTTTATAAAGTTTTTATTCATTTTTTAATTTTAATTTCTTTCTATTAGATCATTCATTTTATTCAACACTTTTCTCTTCTTATTTATCTTCTAGATTATAAAATTTATTGAACAACATTATCCTATATATATAATAATTGACCAGAGAAGTACGAAGTACTACTACAGTTTGTTTATCCTTATCCATAAACTTTTAACTAAACCTACAGAACTTCGATGTACGGGTGTTCACGGTACGGGTAACCCGTGAACCCAATCCGATCTAATCCTATCCGATTAGTTTGGATCGGATTTTTTTGAACGTTCAGGTCAAATTCGAAGCCAACCCGATCCACCCTGTTAATGTACTGGTCGGATAACAGGTTTTGCATTTTGAACCTGTGACCCGACCCGACCCAACCTGTACCATAAAATTAAATTTATATATATATTATTAAATTAAGAAATACAAAACACCATATTTTTTTGCTAATTTTTAACCACACATGAATTATATTTCTCTTTTTTAATTGTTTCTATTTTTTGTCTTGATTTTGTTTATTTTTTCTCATGCTAATATCTATTTAAAATAAAATATTTGTATTAGCATTGAAACCATTCATTTTATTAATCAAATATTGTCACAATTTGATCTTTTCGGAGGACATGTAAAAATTATATATTTGCAAAGCTCTAGGTAAAAATAAATTGTTGTTCTAAAAAATTCTAATTTTTACAAAGTAATTTTTTTTTAATTTTAAATGTTTTGACCCGATCAACCTAACCCGATCCAACCCGATTTTGAACGGGTTGGATCGGATTGGATTTTACAATAAAATTGCACAAACACGATCCAACCCAACCCGTAAAATTTTGATCGGATCGGGTAACGGGTTTGGCCAAATCCGGCCCAACCCGACTCGTGTACACCCCTATTTCGATGCATTTACTATATTTGTATAACCGTTCTCCCATTTTCGAGAAATCTAAACATAAATAGTAAATTTATTGGGTTGACGTTTAAGTATGTATTTGGTTTAATGTTAAGATGAATGGACACACATTCCAATACATATTTTGTGAGAAGTGAAAATTAAGAACTTTTAATTCAACAGTAGTTTAGAGACTTCCTAACAAAAAAACCAAACATGCACTAATACTATTTCAAACTGAGAAAAAAAAAAAACACGCTATGAATAGTCTAATGCAATATTTATCAATTACTCTTTTTTTAACAATGATTTTAAGGACAAAAATTAAATAGTGAAAATAAAAAACTGTTAAAAAAATGGATAAAACAAATATCATTAAGATCATTGTTAAAAAACCTAAAAAATATTTTTTATAAAAATATTATCAACACATTTTTATCCTAATTTTTAATAAAAAATTTATATTTCTTAATTTCTGAGAGTACCATTTATTCATTTTATTTGCCTTTGTTTTAAGAAAAAGGACACAGTACTACTACTAACGTCATTCCTAGCATCACAATCGAACGTCATCCTTAGCTTTGGATGGCAGTCCAGCAGTTATAACTTATCGGTTATCACTTCTTCGATAATGCGTTCAATTTGAAATTTTGGATGCATCAAATTAATAATTTTATCATCCAAGTTTTTTTTTTTACGAATTTTACCATCTAAATTTTTAATTTTTGCACATTTTATCACTATGATATTTCACAAAAAAAAATTAAAGAATTCAATTTTTTTTTTGTGAAACATTAGGGTGATAAAATACGTAAAAATTGAAAATTTAGGTGATAAAATTCGTAAAATGATAAAAATTGAATGGTAAAATTTGCAAGAAAATAACTTAAATGGTAAAATTTACAAAATTATGAAAGTTTAATGGTAAAATTAAAAAAAAAATTTGAGTAATAAAATTTATATGATAAAATTTACTATTAAGTCTTCGTTTTATTTGTCTTTGTTTTAAGAAAAAAGGACACAGTACTGCTACTAACGTCATTCCTAGCATCACAATCGAACGTCATCCTTAGCTTTGGATGGCAGTCCAGCAGTTATCACTCATCACTTCTTCGATAATGCGTTCAATTTGAATGCATCAAATTAATAAAAATATATCTTTATCTATACTATTATATAAAAGAAATATCTTTTTTTTATAATTATTTTGGTCTCCATTTTTACATAAATAATTTTGTCCCTTAATAATATTGTAACCCCTTCCACCAATATGTTTATTAAAGGATAAAAATAGAGAAAAAAATATATATACACAAAAAATTAAACCGATAAGAATGTAACTGTGACTCTCAAACCATCTTCTTTTCCCACGTTAGTAAAAAAATGTAACCGTTATTTCTATTCAACCTCCCCCAATGATTTCTGACGAAATCACATCCTACGCCTTCTTCAAAATCAATGACAACGAAAACTTTTTGCCTTTACTTTGTTCTCAAGGTTGGCATTCCTTTCCATTCTACATTCTACACGGCTCTCATTTTTCTTAATCAATTTTGTCTTCTGATTTTCAGTGCTTTAATTTATTTATTCTAAAGTAATGGACTGAGGGGATGTGCTTTAATTTATTATTAAATACTGCAAAATCTGAGCAGGTTAGTTCTTAAATTAAGCGTGTCAAAATTATAATTGAATAAGGATCCTCATAAAGAAATTATAGTTTCTGAGGAGGGTGTAGATTATACATCTTACCATAATTTACTTTCAAGAACTTGGATTTTCCTTTCTTCAAGATGAATTGCCGTGGAAAGCTCCCGTTTTTCCCAAAATGTTGGTCCTCTCATCATTTACAATACTAATGATATAATGTCCAATTCTTCACACCATTTTTGTATCTTCATGTTTCTACTTACATGAATAGATGTGCGTAAAAGGAATTTATATTGAAGAGTTATTGGCACTTGAAATTGAAATTACCAAAGAAAAATAGTTGAAAAATTGATTGCTGACCAAGCTCCTCTGTTCAAGTGCGTTATTACTCCAAAACCAATTCCCTTAAAAGTAGCAAATTGTATATGCAGTTTAGATTTGGAGTGTGGTTTTGTATTGCTTCTTGATCAAGCTTAGTTAATTATTGAGTTGAGTCTTCTAAACACTGAGAATGGAGAATGTGTACAATTTGAATTTACTTTCAAATCTTTATGATACAAACAAAAGTTTCATAGTTGCATTCAATGCTCAGGTACATTGAAAGAATGTTGTGGTTTCCTCGTATCAATGCCGGTAGCAGGAAAGTGATTGAATAGATGCAGATGATACAAGAGTGGGATACCAAGTTTTTCACAGTTTCACATATACCCGGCCTTTATGTTTCCAAGTAAGTTCATAAGGCAAGTGGCGATTGCTCGCATGTCTAAGTTACCGTAGGAAGTTCTGAAGTTGAGAGAAGCCTAAGAGATTGAAGAAAAATAGAAAGAAGCAGATGTTCTGAGAAGGAAGGAGCAAGGAGCATTTGGTTAGTAGATGAGGTGAAGAGTTTAGTAGCTGAGTGAAACAACCTTATTTGGCAGGTCAAGAGTTTACCATGGCTGATGTGATGCTCATTTCATGGAGCTTGGGTAGAATAATATAGTTTATTTTTGCTTAATGAAATCATATCTTTACGACACAATATAGAGCGTATTGAAGGATCCTCAATGACAGGAAAATATTTGTATAATTTTTTTATACAGAAGTAAATATATTGATGACAATTACATTGTCTTTCACAGTTCTGTTTTTTAAGTTTATATTTGTTTTTGAGATTGATCAAATTCTTATATTTTTTTTTTATCCGGATCAAATTCTTATATGAAAGTAAATATATTATATGTGTAATTTGGTGGACTTTAGTCGATGCTGGAGAATATGCTTTCCATTGTGTTAAGTTTGCAATCAATCAGTTTTTTTTTTAAGTAAAAAAAGAGTACAGATAGACATTTATTAAGTAAAAAAAATTAAAAACTAAAATTAATATAGAAGTCAATGTATAATAAGATAAACATATCAAAGTTAATATCAGTCATTAACGCCTGTGTTTTCGCTAGTATATATAAAAGTAAGAGTCGTGGATAGTTTAGTAAATTCAACTTTTTTTGCTCATTTTAAGGATAAGTATGTAATTATACAGTCTCATGTTTTTTAAGATATTAATGATATTTCTAGAGCAATTATTGATGCTTAAATGCAAATTAAATACAAACTAATTTAAAAATCTATGTTTTTTATATTAAAACATATTCAAATTAATTATAAAAATCTAAAATAAAAATTTCTGCATACTGAAATCAAAATATAAATAAACAACTAGACTATATTATATTTAGTCATTATTTAATTTAATATTTAAAATGATAGGTTCAATGATTAAATTTATTATGCATATCGGTTGATTGATTGATTAAGTCTCTATAAAATATTGATTAATAAAAAAATAGTAATGCATTTCATCATATATATTTTAAAATATAAAACTAAATATATAATTTTAATATAATATAAAAGTATTATTTTATATATATAATCAGTTTTAATAAGTACTATTTGAAATATAAGTTTTCATTTTTATTAATGTAATTATGAGTAATCAAAATTGTAAATCAGGTACTTTATAATTAATTTGTCTTTTTAGTATAAAGCTAAAGATTAAATTTATTATAGAATTGACAAATTTAGAAATTAATTTGTAATGAATTTAATAGACTTTAAAAATCAAATTAAAATAAAAATAACTAATCTATCATAAATATATTTGACAAAATCATTATTCAAATTTTTTACTTTTGTAACAAATTTAATCTCTCAATTTGGTCAACTTTACAATGGAATGACTAATTTGTTATAAATTTGATAAATTAAAAAAAAATCATTATTTTGATATTCGATAAATGCTTATATTATTTTTTTACTTTAGAATAACAAAAATGTTAATTAATACTTTAAAGATATTGATTAATGTATTCCATCATGCATATTTTAAAATATAAAAAGAAATATGTAATCTAAATATAATATAAAAATACTATTTAATATGTTATCAGGGGTAATCAATAGAATCAAATTTTATTACAGGACATAAAAATCAAATTAAACTTTGATGTATAATATATACTTCAAATATAGTATAATGTACTATTTAAGATATTTCAAATTTTATTACAAAGGTATTAATATAAGTTTTTATTACAGTCATAAAAATAATTTGAATTTCGTTGTATTATTCATTAGATAAAATATTGATCACGGTTTAAAATTACTTATATTGAACAAAGAAAGTCATGTTTCTAAAACTACAATTCTAATGTGGTGTATAAAGTAGTCTTTCAAAATTTAAATTGGGTAAGTTGATCATTTATGATTTTATTTTTTCATTTTTATTTTTTCATCATAAATAAGGTATATGTGTATTTTTGTTGTTTAACTTGCAATTTTCAATTATTTCAATATAACATAAACATTGTTAAATTTATTATATCATACACTCATAAATTTGGATGTGAATTTTATGAATTTGTTACTGTTTAGGAATAAAATTTTAAAGAATATAAATAGTATAATCAAAATCCATGGGGTCATCTACGAAAAGTCATTAGAAAATTAACAATCTTTTTATATTGATGTCTAATTTTTTTTTAATTGTTTTGTCATACATCAAGAGGGACAATGACTTACAAAAATATTCAAATAAATGAAGTTAAGTGTATTAAAATAAAAGATAAGTATTATTTCATGTTTGTAATAACAAAGGAAATTAAAGAAGTTGCACACCTCACAATTCACCCGTGCATCGCACAAATCCACATAATTTCTTTGTTTAAGCGGTGAAACTATATTATTTTTTATAATAATTTTAATTTAAATGTATATTTTATGGTTGTTTCTTTCTTGAATAAAACAATTATTGAATGTTTCATTTTACAAACATAGAAAGTATGAAAAAATATAAAAAAAATGGGGGTGAATATTTTTTTGAAAACATGAAGAGAAATTTATATTTAACTTATCAAATTGGATATATAAACTCTAACACACAAGGATGGACATTTTTTTTATTAAAACAAGTAAGAAAATTTACATTGAATTCACGGGGATAAACTTTTTTACCAAAGATTTTCCTCCAATCAAAATTAAAATTTCTTATACATAATTAATATATATATTTAATTATATAACAAAAACCGAATTAAATCAACATAACTACTATTATTTTCTCCACTCAAAATTAGTGACTAAAATTATTTTTTAAGCAAATAATTATTTATTGTTATTTATTATCTTCTCATTAAAACAAATTATTCAAATTATCTTCTACCTGAACAAATTTTAATTTTCTTTTATACATTGATATATATATATATATATATATATATATATATATATATATATATATATATTACAAAAATAAGTATAAATTTTTCACTTAATTCACGAGGATGAACAATTTAATAGAAGTCACATTAATTTCTATATTATTATGGTGAAATTATATTTTTTATTATTATAATTTTAATTTGAATGTATTTTTTTATAGTTGTCAATTTTCTTATTTAAATAATTTATTGAATATTTTATATTACGAACATAGAAAGTATGAAAAAAAATATAACAAATGGGGATGAATATTTTTCATAAAAGTATGAAGAGAAATTTAGACTTAATTTATCATATAAAATATATAAAATATAACACATGGGGATGAACATTTTTTTATAAAAATAAAAATTTGCACTTAATTCATAAGAATAAACTTTTTTACTAAATATTTTTGTCCAATAAAAGCTAAATTTTCTTTTAGATAATCAATATATATTTAATTACATAACAAAAATCAAATTAAATAAAGATAATCACTATTATTTTCTCCATGCAAAATTAGTGTATAAAATTAATTTTTAAGCAAATAATTATTCATTTTTTTATCTATTATCTTCTCACTTAAATAAATGAGTTTAATGGTCATGCATTGACAGTATAAAACTGTTTTACATTGTTAATCAATCCTAAATCATCGTTGGTATCACTTCTAAGGTAGTTATTGTAAAAGTCAACAAACTTACCATACATGATAGTTGTGATTGAATGACGGTGTTGTTTTACATTTTTAGTACATAACCTTTTTTTTCTAAATAAATCATTCATGATTTTCTTTTACCTAAACAAATTTTAATTTTATTTTATACATTGATATTTATATGTCAATGTATTGAAATAAAAATTATATATAAAATATAATACATAGAAATTAATATTTTTTCTCATAAAACCAAGTAGAAATTTTCACTTAATTCACGAAGATAAACAATTTACTTGAAGTTACATTAATATTTAAATTATTATGGTAAAAATATTTTTTATTATAATAATTTTAATTTCAATGTATTTTTTTATGACCGTCTCTTTCCTTATTTAATTAATTTATCAAATGTTTTATTTTAAAAATATAGAAAGTATGAAAAAATATAACAAACGGGAATGATTTTTCATGAAAGTATCAAAATAAATTTGGACTTAACATATCATATAAAATATAACACACAGGGATAAACATTTTTTATAAAAACAAGTAGAAAATTTTATATTGAATTCAAGAGGATAAAATATTTTACTAAACATTTTTGTCCAATCAAAGTTAAAATTTCTTTTACATAATTAATATATTTAATTACATAACAAAAGTCAAATTAAATCATATATAACAAATTTTACTTTTCTTTTATACATTGATATGTTTATGCCAATATATTAAAATAAAGATCATATATAACATATAACACATGGATGGATTTTTTTTTTCTTATTAAAAAAGTATAAATTTCTACTTAATTTACAAGATGAACAATTTACCTGAAGTCACATTAATATTTAAATTATTATGGTAAAATTATTTTTTTATTATAATAAATTTAATTTGAATGTATTTTTTAATGATTGTCTTTTTCTTGATTTAAATGATTTATTAAATATTTTATTTTATGAATATAGAAAGTATGAAAAAATATAACAAATGGGGATGAATATTTTTTATGAAAGTATCAAGAAAAATTTAGACTTAATTTACCATATAAAATATATAAAATATAACACACAGCGATGAACATGTTTTATAAAAACAAGTAGAAAAACTTATATTGAATTCACGGAGATAAACTTTTTTACTAAAGATTTTTGTCAATCAAAGTTAATATTTTTACATAATTAATATATATTTAATTACATATCAAAAATCAAATAAAATCAACATAATCACTATTATTTTCTCCACGCAAATTTAGTGTATAAAATTAATTTTAAGCAAATATTTTTTTTTAATTATTATCTTCTCATTTAAATAAATTATTGGTGATTTTCTTCTACCTAGACAAATTTTAATTTTCTCTAATACATTGATATATATATGCCAATATATCAAAATAAAAATTATATATAAAATATAACACATAGGATGAATATTTTTTTCTTATAAAAGCAAGTAGAAATTTACACTCCTCACAATTCACTCGGACATTGCACATGTTCACATACTTTATTTGTTTAAGTGGTGAAATTATATTTTTTATTATAATAATTTTAATTTGAATGTATTTTTTTATGACAATCTCTTTCTTGATTTAAATAATTTATTGAATGTTTTATTTTACGAACATAGAAAGTATGGAAAAAATATACAAATGGGAATGAATATTTTTTTATGAAAGTATGAAAAGAAAAACATAACAAATTACATACAAACAATATAAAATTCAAATAAATTATTAAACATCTTGTTTATCCTGTACAATGCACGGGTCAAAATCTAGTTCTAATTAAAAAAAACATTATAAAACATATTACGTGAATTATGAAATTCAAATCAAAATTTTTAAAAAATAAAAAGTTTTAAAAATAGAACATTGTAATCATTAAATACCATTTTTTTTAATAATTATGTTTATTTATTTTATCTATATGTTTAACTATTTTTATTCTTATAATAAATTATACTAATCTTACACCAATATATTCAAGGAAAAACTATATATAGTTGAGGTGTTTTTTATGTTATTCTCGAATGGGAATTAAAGTTTTATTTCTCAGATTTGTATTAACCTCTAATATTGAGATAAAATTCTTGTTTTAATAAAAAAATAGCAGTAAAATTAAAACACATAACAATTAAAATAATTTTATTAATTAAATATTAATTAAATTAATTTTGAAATCATCAAATATTTTATTTTTATCTTATAATGTAAATAAGTAAAATAATTATTTTTTAATAATTTTACAAATAAAAATAATATTTTTATAATTTTAAAAATAACATAATCGACCTTTGTAATTTTACATACTAAGTTCTTATATGACTTAATAAACTAGAGATGCCACTTTTATCCGTAGAATATAAAATTGTTTTATTTCATAGAAGATTATCTAATTTTTCATGATCTCACATCAATAGCTCCCTTTTCAGACAAAAAAATTAAGTAATCCTGAATTATTAGGTTTTTATAGTTCTAATTAATTTCTACGTGATATATACTTAACTATTCAATTGTTTTTAGTAATTTATAATAAAAAATTAACAATACTCTCAATTATGAGTCATAGAGATTACTAATTAGGATTAATTATGAAAATCTCATATCACTTGATAATTTCTTCTTAAGAAATTTATTTATTTTCCTCTTTCTTCCTTTGGCTGCATCGCTTTTCTTCTTACTCGTGCTTAGCCACTTCCAAAATTTTATTATAATAATCATAATAAAAAAATTCAAAGAAAAACCAAATCTAGCAAGAACCTGAGCCAACACGCTTATAGAAAATGAATAACCGCCTTTGTCCTGAAAGTGAAAATGTCTCAGCCCAAAAGAAAAGAAGAGAGTGATATTCAAAGAACTCGTTAAGGGTCAGGAAGCTGCTATCCAACTCAATGTTCTGCTTGAGAAGAACCCCTTTGGCTTTGGGAGTGAAGGCTCTAATTTTTCTTCTCAGGAACTCATGGGCGCCAATGTACTCAGATCTGATCTTTCACACAAGCTGATCTTTCTATTATAAACTCTTCTTCTTCTGAACCTGGTTCTGCAGATGAGGTGGCTCATCGGAATCTCCTGTTTTCCGGCGAGACGAGATCCCAAAAGAGTGGGAGAGGTCGCTACAATAGAAGGTTATACATATATATATATATATCTCTTTCTGACGAATCTATATATATATATATATATATATATATACTGCTTTTCTTACAGTGACACAATTCTTAGGTCCGCGATTTGGGTTACTGAGTGAGGGAATTTGTTGAATTGGGATATGTACGGAAGTACGGATATAGAGTGTGTCATTTAGTGGATTTTTTTTTGTTTTATGAAAACAAGTTGGAATTTTGAGGTTATATATGTTGGACTTGATAATATTGTTTTACTATATGTTGATTTTAATTAGTTGAGGGTTAGTTCCTTGTAATTTTTCACAGATGCATTTTACAGATTCTAGATATCTTATAGTGTGTTATGTTCTACTCATATAATATCTGAAACGATGACATGCATTATGCATGGAGCATGCTCCTGATTAATTTTTTGTTGCGCAGGAAGAGTGCAGTGTCATGGACCATACTCTCATACACATACACCGCTGATGATAATCATGCATGGAGGAAGTATAGACAAAAGGGAGTCCTCAATTCTGAATTTCCTAGGTATATATGTTATCATTGTTTTCCTTTACGATCTTTTAATTTTATTTTATTTTCCATGGAATGATACAATTCTGAGACTAGTATACGTAAACATGATTATTTATGCATAATAGAGGTGCATCTCATGTAATTGTATGCCTTCTTTATTTGAGGTTTTATTTCCAATTTCCAAGAAAAAGAAAAATGTTTAATATATACACTCTATTTTTATGGTATGTTTGATTGACTGAAAAGAAAATAAAGAGAAAAGAAAATTCTTCTTTCTCAAGCATCACAAAGAAAAATTATCTATTTTATACTTCTAATATTATCATCAATCTACAAAATACTTAAACCCTAATCCCTAATTAGATAGTAAAAGTCTAAGTTTCTTAGTTAAACTCTAATCCTCTAGATAGCTTAACAAATGAATTTGCATTAAGACAGAGAATTACAAGATGACTAATAAACTAAGTTTCATTCTTAGACACCTGGTTTATTCGGTGTTTACTTCAGTTCAAGGTTCAACAAGTATTTTTTCAATCACAAATCAAACTGAATATCAAGTTATAGATGATTAAACCATAAAGAGCATTAGGAGTAGAAGTAAAACACTTAATATAGAAGCATAAAAATGGATTCATAAATCAAAATAGATACATGGAAGTCAATTTAGATAAATCTAACTCCAATAGTGGGAAGTTTAGCTACTCTAGACATGTGTAGGCCAAAAATCCATGAATAAATGAAGATTTGAGAAGAAGAGACCATAAGAGAGCTTCAGTCGTCACTTAAGTGCTCCAGGTATGTTGTTAGGTCAAAAGTGATTGATGTGGTCGTCCTTTGTTCTTATGGTCCCAACTTTGGATGCCACTTCATTGATATTGTGCTTTGCACGAATGAGCTTGCACTAAGTGTGCATGTACAAGTCCTTAGGAAGCTCTTAGGTATGTCCATGTGCTAAGTGCAAGAACATGGCGCTAATAGCATGCACAATTGTGGCTCTCTAATGTGTCTTGGGCTAAGCACGAAAACATAGCGCTTAGCGTGGAACACACATAAATGTGTTATTCAACTTCTTTTTTTTTTATCAGCAAAAAAGATTTCATTAATAACAAGAGTAACTACTAGGTACAAGTGATACTCGAGTAGCTTACAAAGATCACAGATCCTGGTTTGTAACTTCTATGTGTATCACTGGTTACAAGGTATTAAATGAGGTACATTCAATTAATACCAAGTAACCACTATGAACATCCTCTATCCTTATGAACACATGTATCAAGTATTTCTGTAACATCATCATCATTAATTCTTCAGCAGTTTTTACAAAAAACTATGCACCAACCAACCAGCTATGATATTCTTGTTCGTGTTAGCGTGCCCCTTACACATTGTTTTTAGCATCCTGACTTAATGCATGCCTTTGGATTCGCTACCCACTGTGAGAAAGAGTAATTAAAATCTTCATGCATTGCCAATAACCACAACCAAGCTGAAAACAGTACCATCTGCCATAACATCTCCGAGTCATAATTTTCACTATTGAAGATACACTGATTTCTAACCTTCCATATTGACCATACACAAGCACACCAGAATATCTCCCACCTACTTCTCTCCACTTTTCCTTTTAAACATGATGGAACTTGTTGGAAATGCTCGGGCACAGAACCAGGTAAGACTGAGTGATAATTCCACCACCTAAGACATTTCCTCCAAACAGAGCCTGATTCCTTGCATCTTATAAACAAGTGGTCAATATTTTCCTCTTGAGTTCCGCAAAGCACACAGTTGACATCTGAGAGCAGAGGAATATTTCTTTTTAGCAGATTATCCTTAGAAGGAAGTCTGTTAAGAAACAGCCTCCACAAAAAAAATTGAGCCTTCGGGAGTGCCTTCAGTTTCCAGATATTTCCCAGCAAATGATCGTGATTTTCTCCTTTCCACAAATTATGTAAGGCATTATAAGTGGAGTTCATCGTGAAGCTTCCTGACTTGTCCGGTAGCCAAATCCAATCATCAGATACCCCTCTCACCAAATTACAATTATTCACTACATTTTCCAGCATCGCCACTTGTGGCACTTCCCACTCAAACCATCTTCTCCTCCACAAAAACGACCATTTCCACTGTTGACCCTCCCATTCACCCAACTCATTTAAGTGTACTCCTTTTTTAAGTGAATTTGTGAACAATCTAGGGAATGAGACAGCCAGGGCCTCCTCCCCCACCCAACAATCTTCCCAAAATCTTATTAAACCTCCATCACCTAGCTTCCACTTTGTTATTTTACCAAACCAATCTTCCCCAGACACCTCTCTCAAGTCCTTCCACCAAGTAGATTCATATCTATCCCCCACCTCACTAAGAGCTCTCCACCCACCATATTTTGACTCCACAATTTTTTCCGTAGGGATTCATCATCCTTAAATAACAACCATTTCCACTTGGCAAGGAGAGCGATGTTAAACAACCTTAAATTTTTTATGCCAATCCCACCCTTCTTTTTTGGTGAACATATTTTTTCTCACGTCACCCAACTAATTTTCTTTTTACCTTCCTCACAACCCCAAAAAATCTCTTTGAATCTTCACCAATTTTTTCTCAATAGACAAATGCATTTTGAAAAAGGATAAATAGAAAAGAGGGAGGGAGGATAGTACCAATTTGATGAGACAAACCCTACCGGCAAAAGAGAGAACCTTATGTTTCCAAAGTGAGAGCTTCTTCTTGAACTTCCTAACAACTGGTCTCCACATTTGCTCCTTTCTCGGATTATCTCCCATCAGTAGACCCAAATATGTAAAAGGTATATCCATCACTCTACAATTTAGCAATTCCGCATTTCTTTCAAGAGTATCTCTTCCCACGCCAATAGCACCAAAGGAGCTTTTAAAAAAATTAACTTTGAGGCCCGAAATTAGTTCAAAGCTCCTTAACATCCCTTTTATTACCATCACATTCCTCTCCATTGCCTGCCCAAAGAAAAGTGTATCATCCGTGTATTGGAGAAGGTCTACCACCACACCTTTCCTTCCAATAGGAAAACCCTAAAAAGTATTCTTTGAGGAAGCCTCCATCATCATTCCACTCAACCCCTCGGCCACAATTGTGAAAAGAAAAGGTGCAAGTGGGTCACCTTGTCTTAATCCCCTTTGTGGAGCAAACTCCTCCGTTGGACTCCCATTTACAAGCACTGAAATGTGGGTAGAAATAAGACATTGTCTTATCCATTGGATCCACATTTCCCCCAAACCCAAGCCTTCGTAACATGTAGAGCAAGAACTTCCAAGACACGAAATCATACGCTTTTTCATAGTCCACCTTGAACACTAAGCATTTCTTCTTCTTTCTCTTTGCTTCCTCCACCGCCTCATTTGCAACCAATACACTCTGTAAAATATTCCTACCTTCCAAGAAGGCATTTTGTTTATGATCAATAACCCTTGGTAGCACTTTTTTCAACCTTCTAGCAAGTATTTTTGCTAATATTTTATACATGCACCCTACCAATGAAATAGGACGATATTCCCCAAGGCTTTGTGGGTCCTCCACCTTTGGAATCAAGGAGATAAAGGAGGAATTACACCCTTAGGAAAAATTCCATTGTGGTGAAAATCCTCAAGAAATCTTTTAATATCTCCCTTCATAATGTCCCAAAAAGTCTTAATGAATCTAAAATTAAAACCATCCGGTCCTGGGCATTTTGTGCTTCCACTCTCCCATGTGGCCTCTTTTATCTCCTCCTCCTCAAAAAAACCAACCAACCCTCCATACTCTTCTTGGGAAATTTGCAAAAAATTGGTTCCCTCCAAAGTAGGCCTTTCCCAATCCTCCTCCTCAAATCTTTTTTTGAAGAAATTTTTTACCTCTTCTTTCACCTTTCTCGGCTCCTGCTCCCAACTTCCTTCTATCATTAGCCCCTTTAGCAAATTCTTCTTCCTCCTCCAGTTGATGCAATAATGGAAGTATTTTGTATTGCTATCTCCCTCTCTCATCCACTTCATGCTTGCCTTTTGTTTCAAAAGAGATTCTCTTCTTCTAGCATCTTCCCAAAACTCCTCTTGTAGCTTAATTTTCAACATCTTCTCCTCTTCACTTAATGCCATCACTTCCTCCTTTTTGTCCAACCCATTCAACCCCTCAACAATACCTTTTTGCGCCTCGTGTACATTGCCAAAATATGAGATGTTCCACACCTTAAGTCTTCTTTTTAACTCCTTCAACTTTTCCTTAAAGAACAAAGCCTCCCCACCCATGGATCTCCATTTGTTGCCAAGTTGTGCTCACAAACTCCACAAACTTTTTATCTTGAAACCAACAATCAATGGTTCTAAAGGGTTTTGGTCCCCAATCAATTTTAGAAAGTCTAAGAATAATAGGACAATGGTCCGATATGTTCCTTTCTAAAATTAATTAGGAGCACTCCGGCCACCTTTGGCACCACTCCCTTGAGACCAAGAAACGATCAAGCCTGCTTTTAGACTTACCGTTTGGTCTATACCATGCAAAACTTCCACCAATCCTTGGCACGTCTTCAAGTTCCAAATCCAAAATAAATTGGTTGAACAAGCTTGTCTCACCCCTTCTAGCTTCATGTCTTCCGTCCCCAACTCTTTCCGCATTACTTTTGTAGCATTAAAATCACCCATAAAACACCAAAGATCGATGTTGCTTGTCCTCTTCTTGGTCTTCAGCTCTTCCCATTGTCTTCTCTTTTGAGTAAGGTCACACGAAGTGTAAATATTGACAATTACAACTTCACACCCTTCCTCCTTCCAAGCCCCTTCAAACCCTATATGACCCTCCCCCATAAAATGGCTTTTAACCTCCAAATCTTCATTGTTCCATAGCATAATAACCCTCCTGCTATTTGTATAGCTGGATTCACCAACCATTCAACCTCCCCCATCCCCCCACAGCGCTTGGCACAATTGCTTACTCACCCTCTCTTTTTTTGTTTCTTGAACACACAATAATTGTATTTTCTCCTTCACCACTACCTATCTCACAAACCTCCATTTCACCCTATCCCTTAAGCCCCTTACATTGTATGATAACATCTTCATAATAACACTTCATTCACCCATTCTCTATACTTCCTCTTCACATCTTCAATATTCTTTTTATCTCTTTTTTCCATCCACACTATTTTTTCCAATATTTGCTCCTCATTTTCTCCACCTGCCAGCCCCAACTCTTTCCCTATATCCCATACCTTTTTTGCTTCTTCCATTTGTTTACGCTCCCAGAAGTTTTTGTTGCAATTTTGGATGATTTCATCATTTAAGGATAAACTTTGATTGAACGAAGTTCCCCTTAGATCCCTGCGGTGCCTAGAAGCTGAGCTCTTCTAATCTTCCGAGAAAGTTGATTCAGACACAACTGATCTTGATCTTCCCAAAACATCATATCTACCCAGTATTCTGCCTCTTTTCACCTCGTTCATTTGCACAGTAGAATTGCTAGAAGAGCCCATCCCTGACTCCTCTATTCGTTTTTTTCCCATACTGTTTCCCATCACCTCTTTTCCTTTTCCTTTTTTATAAACTTTCTCCCCCTCCTCAGCACGTGATTTATCCGCTGAAGCATGTTCCAAACCCTTCTTATGACTCACCTCCTTTTTCGATGGAGGTTCCTTTTCATCTGCTTTTTGGCCCACTTCAATATAAGTCGTATTGTCCACCTCTTCATGAACTACAACTTTGTGGATCAAGTTGGGCTTATGCTTCTTTTCCTCCCTCTATCCCCCGCACATCCTATTTGGGCCCTCCAATAACTCCAGCAGACCCACACTACCTTCTCCACTTACTTCCCCCTTATTCAAATTTGAAAATGACTGTTGTGCAGTCCTGCTACAGGTAGGTGTATTGCCCTCTATCACGTGATCTTCCTTCAAGGCCTTTGATGTATTTGACGTACACCCCTCATCTCTCCTCTCTTCCACCCAAAGTTCAACACGTGTCTTCTCCTTCTTCTGTGTATTACCTGTTAACTCCACCTCCTTATTATCCTTTGGGTCTTCAATCTTTTCCACGCTAGACATTTGGATGATCTCATCAGCCTCCTCCCTCCATCCTCCATGGACGTTCGACGAACATTCCGATTTTGATGAAGCAATATCCAAGCCAAAGTTGCTTGGTGTAGTTGAGGCATTATCAATGGGTCGATCCTCTCTCCATCTCCAATAGCTACAGTTCTTTATTAATAGACCCATTTCCTCAACAATCTTGATCAGATGTACATTTCCATTGATCCTTATATTGTTACAATAGTCGATATGCTTCGCCAAGGGTGTGCTTACTAGAATTCGTGTAGAGTCCACTTTCTGAGTTTCAACATCCATTTTAACAAATGACCCAAAGAACCTAGCTATTGTTTTGAAACAGCTTTCGCCCCACACATTTAGCGGAATACCATAGCACCGTAACCATGTGAGTTTTTTCCCACTTAACACCATTGGGGACCATTTCTGTACTGAATGGAAAAAAGAAAGAAAAGATTCCTCTCCATTGCCAATCTTTTCATTAACAGTTTTCTCATCCATCCCAAAAATGAGCACTAAATCATCCCCAAGATACCTCAATCTTATATCTTCCAACTCGTCAGAACACACCATCTCTTGAATCCTATCAAACATCGTAGAGTCTCTCAGCCACCTCACAAAACATTCGTTAACCCAGGCCATACTTGTTTCTTCTATTCTTAAGTCAGTCCCGACCCATCCATCCTTCAACTCCTTCCTGGACCAGTTCTGTTTCACCTGCCACCATAGATTTGGTCTTGTTGGTTGTCCTCTCACCACTTGTGCATAAGTCTTGTTAGAGCCCCTCTCCGTGGTTACTCTCTGTACTCCATCTCCCATTTTCCTTATGTCTCCTGTGATAGCTTTATCCCTTCTATGCTCTTCTTTATAATATCCCTTCCTCCTATCTTCTTTTTTATATTTAGGGATATTCACAAACATGTTCACCTTCCCAATGTGTATCTAATCTAGCTGTTGCTCAAGTCTCTTCTCATCTTGCACACCCATAAAACGTACAAAGCCATATTTATTCCCCCCCTTATTTCTTCTTTTTGCAATGAAAATTGTCCACACCTTCCCCCACTTTATGAAGATCTTCCACAGGTCAAATTCAGTAAACTCCTCTGAAAATCTTGAGAAGAAGCACATTGACAGATCCCTTCGATCATCGTCTCCTCCTTGAAGATACGCCCCCCCCCAGAACATCTCGATTTCCCCCCTCCCCCACTCTCTCTCTCTCTACCCCTTTCTCTCTCATCGCATTTTGTGGAAGATCAACCCTTAAATGTGTTATTCAACTATGCAACTTTGCATTGAGTACGCTTTAGTCGGCCATCAAAATAGGAGCTACGCATGGACTTCAAGAACTCTTTCTTCTCACCATCACTTCCTACACACAAAAAAGCTAAAAATAAAAAAAAAACCTAATAAATTGAAAAATAAAATATATAATCCGAATTAATTACAAAAATACACCAAAAGGACCAAACAAATGTTTTAAGCTATGAAAATAGAGCACTAGTGCAAAATATGTATTCTACAATAGGTTTCTAGATATTTAACAACTGAATTAAAAAAAAAGGTGGTAGTATTTTTGAAATTAAATAAAAACTTTTTACGTTTTGGTTTTCAGTTTAACCGTTGTTGAAAAGGTTTTTAGATCGATTAAAATTAAAAATCAATGTAGAAAGTGTTATTTAGATCAGTTATCTTGTCAACCGATTTAAAATGAACGGGACACCAATTGCCTCCTCTATTCCTATGAGTTGATTGTGCTAGCTAAATCCCTCCCAAAGGTGGCACTTCCACTTGCACTATGATCTCTCTCACTTAACTTATGCCCTGCCCACCCTTGGCTCCTTGGTTGCATGTGTCAATGAAAAACTCCATGCCCTGCTTGTGAGACCAAATCCAATCATGCCAGCTTCAAAACAATGTGTTTCACACTCCTCACATGACTTTCGAAACCCTAACGATCAACATTGCACTAGTTGTCATTGACGACACTTAGGTCGTGCTAAACTGAAATCGATCTATTTCACCAGCTTTGCGAGACGAAATTGATCTTTTGGAGTCGAGGAGCAAAAGCAGATTTGGAAATGATGTCATCTCACGCGAATCTAGAGCACAAGTCTCTTGCATAGTCGGAGGTGAAGGCATTGTGGGATCAAGTGAGGGCAATTTTGTTGGAAGAGTGGAACGGTGAAATGCCTTGTTGTCACCGAGGCATTAATGCTCCTCCCATGGTGGCAACATTGTGAACATGGTGATGGTGGACTTTGAACCACAACACCAAGAAATTCCATGGTGTGGCAAGCTCGTGGCTTGGTTCACTATGGACTCTAAGGTGCCACTTGCGCGAGGCTTCTCCCATGTGTATTTATTGGTGGCAATTGTGAATGTTTTCGAATAGTTAATGAATTAAAAAAGTTGCACCTTGTCTCTCACTTGGAAAGGTATTATAAGCTTCATCCATGAGAACTGCTTGAGATTATATATGCATCTTAATTCTTGTGTCTCTACCCTTTTTCTTTTCCTATTTAAATTTGTGAATGCTTTAATCTTTCATAGTTTTCTATAGGTTGGCGATGCCAGGTGCGATGTCTTTCCCTATAATGAAAATAGTTTGGTGCAAATCCTTTGTGAAGATTTTTGGAACTACTTGAATTTTGTTGCATGCTTATTGTCTCTTAAATCTAAATAGCAATAATGTTTTCTGATGCTTTATTGTTCCACTATAGCAGCCTGTAGACATCTAGCTATGCCAATGTTGTGGCCAAATTTTTGGAATTGTATCATTTGGTTTTTGTTGTGTGTTGTCTATATATATATGCTTGAGTATGCATGCCTCTGTTTATTCGTAATCCAACATGAACAATTTTTAGATCGGTTGCTACCATAATCGATCTAGAAAATAGAACTTATTAGATTGGTTGCTACCATAACCCATCTAGAAAGTAGACCTTATTTATATATAGATCGGTTCTAATAGTAATAAAACTGATCTAAAAAGTTTCTTTACATCGGTTCAATATCCTATTTTAAAAAGTTCCCATATTCTATATCCCTTGAACTATATAGTGCCACTACAATCAATGTAAAATGTCTTTTCTAACTAATTTAGAAAGTCTAAAGTGCAACAGTGAAGATAATTGCTTGAATATGAACATAAATGATGAGTTATTAATGACAATTATCAAGTAGAGACAATTTTCAATTAGGAGAGGTAGCTACCTGATGGAACATTGAGAATACTATCACAAAATATTAATATAACAATAACAACAATAACTTTATCCTAGAAGAGAAAGTTGATTGCATGTATCATACAATGCCACAAGTTTAGTTAAAAACTAAATTTTATAAATTATTATTTTTCATGAGATTTGTTTTAGTAATTTTCTCTAATATCTTTCTTTATCTCCCTCTTCCTTTTTTCACAAGATTAAAAATCGTACAATTAATCTACTCATTTTATCAGTGCCTTTAGCGACCTTTTGTATGTTTCCAAATCAACTTAAATAACATATTGTTATCATATTTTCCTCCATGTCAACAATATTTGCTCATATATAATAATTTTGTATCATGTCTTTTCTTATGTAGTCATACATCCATCTCATGATCATACATGTTGTATATATATTTGCTTTTTCTTATTGTCCCCTTTAAAGTTTAACATTACTATCATTTTAGTTGGTCATATATGAGTATGATAAGACTTTGATATGAAAACTTCTCTTTAAACTTGGTAGTTACTTTACCACCAATCTTCCTATAAATATATAATTACTAATCGATAATTTTACAGGTATAAGGTCTTAATATATACTATAATAGGTACAACCTATAATCTAGACTCATAATGATCATTCTACCAAACCAAATTCCGTTTGAATATTAGTCATCTAACTCACCTTGTTAATAATGATAATGATTTGCAGGAGTTACTTCAAGTGCGGTTACAAGTATGATCAAGGTTGCCAAGCAACCAAACAAGTGCAAAGGGATCAGGAGAATCCAACTACTTACATTGGAATTTACACATGCAATGCCACTCCCAAGACTACACATTCGGCCACAGATTCTACCACTTGGGAATCATGTCTTCCGAATCCTGGTCGTGACTACAAGGTACCAAATATTCAGGATAACCACATTACTATAAAACAAGATTTTCCCAACGAAAACACATCAAGTACTGATGTTACTGATCACAAGTTGAATCCTAGCATGTGGTCAGATTTGAAGAATTCTGAACCATTCAATAAGCCTACCATTGTGCCCTTAAGGAGGGAATCTGATAATTGTGTAGATAATGTGTATTCATGCACAGACTCTCAACGTCTGGACATGGATTTTTGGGTAGCATCCGTTCATTATCCACGTACTAGAAGTTTGACTTAGCTACATTAGAAAAGAATGAAAGGCTGGGAATAGCATAACAGAGACTATTATGTTCTTTGCCTTTTTGCATTCTCTACTCTCTTCTTGAAGACTCTAACAGTGCAGAATCTCATTCTTAATTGATCATTTTTTATCCTGCACAAATGTACAATTTTGGTTCCTTTAAAATTTTTATTACAATTTTGGTCCTCCATATTTCTAAAATTAAGCAATTTCGATCTACCGATAACTTTCCACCCAAAATCTAATGGAAAAAGCTTACGTGTTTAATGTCAGGTAGCTCTTATCCATGTAAGAGTGAAATACACATAGGATAACGTGTTTATTTATTTTTTTAAAGTATTTTTTATTCCAATTGTATTTATTTTTAGGGTTTAAAATGGTATTTGGGTAGAAATTATCCTTTCGCAATTACTCCACTTTTCTTAATCCTTCAACGAACAAGATTTTCTGGACCTTCAAATGAACGCATGAGATCTTATTTGGATAAAAGAATTTAACTTCTTATTTTTCAATTATAAATTAAAATTCATTAAAATAATTTTATTTGTAACTTTTAATATTGTGATTTTCCAACGTGGATAAGTAACAACCAATTGGCATCAAACACAGACACATCAGCATTTTTTGTTAGATTTTGGATAGAAAGTTAACGGTGGACCGAAATTGCTTAATTTTAGAAACATGGATGATCAAAATTGTAATAAAAATTTTAAAGGAACCAAAATTGCACATTTACACAACTATAGGAACCAAAAGTCGATTTAAGCCTATATTTTTATATTGATGAATTTGATTTTCAAATTTTAAAAAATGCGTAGATTTAATCTCTCGGAATTTAAAAAAAAATATATGGTGAATTATTAGAAATGAAATACTAAATTCCAATGTTTTTTAAAATTTGGACCAAATTTGTATGCTTTTGGTCCACGTGATGAAGGTTCATTATATTTTTATATTGATAAATTTGTTTTTTAAATTTTATAAAATACGTGAATTTAGTCTCATAATTTAAAAAAGAAACATGACAAGTGATTAAAAATGATGAACTAAATTCACATATATTTTTTAAAAATTTGATAATCAAAATCATCAATATAAAAATATAAAGACTTTGACTATATTTGACAAAAAATTGAAAGACAAAACACATTTTTTTTTTCCGAACTAATATGACATTATCTAGTTATCATTATTTTTTTCAAAATATTCATATTATTTCTGGTATAATTTTTCTTTTCATTTATTTTTACGCATTTATAAATTTTTTCCCCTACTAAAATAGTACAAAAAATCATCTTATTGACTTAATAAATTTAGAGATATCACTTTTATCTGTAGAAAGAATACAAAATTGTTTTATTTCATGGAAGATTATCTGGTTTCACATATCACATCAATCTCCCTTTCCAGCGTTGACTTTTACGTAAGTTCAATCTCTCTCTCTCTCTTCGCTTATATCCCTTTCTTCTCCCCTTCCTAAAGCCAAACCCACCAGCTATGCAAATCTAGAGCAATAGAAAAAAAAAAAAAAAAATCAAAGAGAGACCAAAGCCAGAACCTGAGCGATTATAGAAAATGAAAAACATGCTTTGTGCTCCTGAGAGTGAAAGTATCGCACCAAAGAAGAGAGTGATAATCAAAGAACTCGTTAAGGGTCAGGAAGCTGCAACTCAACTCAAGGTTCTTCTTGAGAACCCCTTTGGGAGTGAAGGCTCTAATTTCTTTTCTGAGGAACTCACAGCCATTGTGCAGAGATCTTTCACACAAGCTCTTTCTATTATAAACTCTTCTTCTGCAGATGAGGTGGCTCATCGGAATCTTCTATATTCCGGCGAAAATGGGTCGCCGGTGGCCGGAGATTGCAGTCAGAGTAGGAAGATATCCCAAAAGGGTGGAAGAGGTCGCTACAATAGAAGGTTATATATTATATATATCTTCAATCTATTATCTATGTTTTCTCTTTTTAATCTATTATAATTTTTCCGTTTCAGATTATATAAAATTTTAGAAAAAAAAAATTATTTTAAAATAAATATTATTTTATAAAATTAATACTGTATTAAATATTTTTTTTCAAAATTATTATTAATCAATACTTAATAAAAATAATATAATATAAATAATTAATTAAAAAGATAAAATATATATTAAAAAATTATTTAATATTTTTAAAAAATTCAACAAATTAATTAAATTTCTTAATACATGAGTCAAACTTTAAATCGAAACGGAGAAAGTATATATACAGGACTATCCTTACTGCGACAAAGGGTTTTATAGTTCACTTCCTCGGACGACAAACCTTTCTTTGGTCGGCGATTTGGGTCACTGAGAGGATTTGGTCGATGAATTGGGATTGTACCGACGTACGGACATATAGTGTTTCATTGTTGACAGCATGAGTGAAATTTTTTTATTTTATGTTAAAATTTTAGGTTATACTAGTATATGTTTGAACTTGGTTAATAATATTGATATGTATTTAGAAATTATAATTACTACTGCAGATAATAATTAATAATATTCCAATATGTTGATTTTAGGTTCAGATCCAACTATCCAAGTAGGTTCCTTGTATTTTTTCACAAATATGAGGCATTTTATATTCTAGATGTTATGGTATGTTATGTTGTATATAATAATAATAATAATACATGATATGCATGGGGCATATATATTTGATATTCCTGAATTGTTGTTGTGCAGGAGGAGTGCAGTCACATGGACCAGACTATCCTGCACTACTGATGACAACCATGCATGGAGGAAGTATGGACAGAAGGGAATCCTGAATTCTGAATTTCCTAGGTATATATGTTAATAATTGTTTTCCTTTCCTTTTTTTATATATGTTTTCCATGGAAAGATATAATTCTGAGACAGTATATATCCGAAAAACATGATTATTAATACATAATTAAGTTGCATCACATGTAACTGTGTCTTTTTCTTTATTTGGTGTATTTCCTTTCTTTCTCCATTTCCCAAGAAAAATGCTTATTGATATGTAGAAATTTCACATTGTAGAAATTGACTTTAATAGGGTAGCTACTGCTAGAAGCCTTGAACAGTTCCTTTCTGAGTTTCTGATTCATACCAAAAGTAGAAATTATACTCAAGAAGATGCAAGTGGAGGGGAAAAACCAATTTAGAGTGCAAGAACTCAATTTGAGTCCCTAATTCCTTTTTACTGTAGTTTGTTTCTTGTATTCATATAGAATTTAAAAATACTCATTAGTTTTTACTTCAAAATTAGAATTTAACTTGAATTCTTAACTTCTACTAGATCTTTCAAATGAATTTCACATTTATATTTTATTTAATTTTTTATTATAAATTACAATATGTATTCATATATATTTTAATTGAAACAATAAATACACAAAAAATAAAAATATTGAAAATGCTACAACAGTAATTTTAAAACAATTAAATTATCATCTCATTTCTTTACCCCTCAATATCTCTCAGATCGCACAGCACGCACACAGGTTAGCACTGTGACAGACAAATACAAGCAAGCAACAATCAATTGGAAAATTGATCTTTTAATTGTTAAGTAACTTTGCTTTGTAGTTGCTTATATAAGCAATGATTCTTATATAAGAACTCCATTTCATTGCTCCAATAGAAAACTCAAATTAAACAATGTTACTTTTTTTTTAAAAGCAAAAGAGGTAAAGGAATATTCTAACCCTTATACACGAGTGTCAGTTAGATAGAAGATATACATCCAATAAGATCAGTAGACCAATTCAAAGATAACAAATGAAAATCCCCTACTTTTGTTGTGAACTCTGACCAAGAGAAATCATGTCCATTAATGGAAGAAAATCAATAGATCCATTCTGAAGATGTTACTTAAACTTAAGAATCCAATTAAGCAACAATATTAGAGATGCTCTTGAGGGACTGCTACCTAGCTGAACGTTGAGAACACTATAACTCACAAAAAAATTGATACACTAGAATAAAAGTTAATATATAAGCTTTTGTAACTTATCCTCTTATATTAATTAATATATATAACAATATAAAACATTAACCCTATCCTGTTAAATGAACTTGGCTATACATGAATCACACAATGTCATTGATCTTGGTTGAAAACCAAATTCTTAAAGATACTATTCACTATGAGATCTTTTTTAATTAGTAATTTCTTCTAATGTCCTTTTTTTTAATCTCTATTCCCTTTTCACAAGGCTAATTTTGCAATCTATTTTCCTTAATTATGTTTTCAATGACTTTCTTTGTACATAACAAAATCATCTTAACCAATTTGTTATCTTTTTCTCTATAGATGTTATATCAAAGGAAAAACGAGTTTTTGCTCTTTATATATACTTTGTTTCAAATTTGATTTTGATCTTTGTACTTTCATATTAATGAATTTAGCCTTCAAACTTTAAAAAATATGTGAATTTAGTCTCTCTTTATATTTAAACTTAGTATTTAGTTGGAGGAGGGACTAACTTCACATATTTTCTAAAGTTTGAGGATTAAATTCCTCAATTTAAAAGGACAAGGATCAACAACATATTAATTTTTCCCAATATCTCTTCAAATATGATGACTATGTATCTTGTCTTTTCTTGTGTACTTATACATCCATTTTAACATATTCATTTTTGTTATTCTCACATTTTTCTCTTGTTGTCCCTTTGAAATTCAATATTTACTATCATAAAGTATATATAGTTTGGTCATATGATAAAACTTTCCTTTAAACTTAACAAGTACTTATCGTAAATTGTTCTATTAATATCAATATTATAAATTTACTGTGACCATTTAATATATTAAGGTTTAATTAACCATTTGATTCCTATACCTGTGTTAACCTTTTGTTTTAGTCACTATACCTAAAAACTCTATGTTTTAGTCTATATGTAAGCAAGTTTCTAATTTGTTAGTCTCTGTCATTAGTTAAAGTAACTCTTTTAGCTCTAGGTTCTCTAAAACTAAAAATTGAAACTAGTGTAACAGCCAAAAAATTTTAGTGGTTGTGAAATTGCCACAAATTTAAAATATAGTTCATTGTTTTGGTGGTGGTTTTGCACATTGTTGGTGATTTAACAACCATTAGAACCGCCCGTTTCAATTTTGTGATAGTTTTAGAGAACCTAAAACCAATGGAATTACTTGGTAACTAATGGCAAGAACTAAAAACATACAAAATTTGCTCGTATAGGAAGTAAAGTGTAGAGCTTCTATATATATGAGCAGGTATATATATAATCTAGACTCATAATGTTCATTCTACAAGACCAATTTCAGTTTAAAAATTAGTCATCTAACTCACCTTGTTGTTAATAATGATTTGTAGGAGTTACTTCAGGTGCAGTCATAAGAATGATCAAGGTTGCCGAGCAATCAAACAAGTACAGAGGGATCAAGAGAATCCGGATATGTACCGAACTACCTATATTGGCATTCACACATGCAATGCCACCCCCAATGCTACACATTTGGCCACAGATCTTCTGAATTCTGATGGTGACTCCAAGGTACCAAATGTTCAGGATCACCACCACATTAGCTCACCAAGCTTAACTATAAAACAGGATTTTCTCAAAGAAGACACACCGAGTGATTTTACAGATCACAAGTTATTATTGGATAATGCAGATAATGTGTATTCATGCACAGACTCCCAAAGTCTGGACATGGATTTTGGAGTGCCATCTGTTGATCATTTTGGCACAGACTTTCACTTTGAGTACTAATTAAGGTCAGTAATTGCTTTAATACTAGATGGTTTCCTAATCTTAGTTCACTATTTGCAACGACATATGAATTGTTAATAAAGATAGACATTTGTTAACAACATTTGAATTTTGTTGGGATAAGATTTTCTTTTTGTCAACAGTATGTGATGAAGACACAATCATTAGATCAATTCCAAGAAATTATATTATTCTGCAGAGAGAATTGTATTTATCAATGGGTTGTAAAAAAATACAAAAAATGATATAATTAACTAGTAGTGTAGGTAACTTGAAATTAAAATCAATGGAATCTGATAATAATGCAGATAATGTTTATTCATGTACAGACTCTCAACGTCTGGACATGGATTTTGGGGTGGCATCTGTTCATTTTGGCACTGACTTTCCCTTTGACAAAAGTCACTTGCTTTAATACTAATTGTTGGTTTGGAGATTTTTGTAGACCCATTCTTAAAAACATTAGTAATAATATATGTCATTAGAGTAAAATTAAAAATAATAAACAATCAAATTATTCCTGAAACAATGTTGTTCTATTCTTCTTCCTGCTGCTAATTATTGTGATGAAGACACAAGATTAGATCAATGTCCAAGAAATTACTACTTTGCAAAGAGAATTGTATGAATCAATATGGTTGTAAAAAAATACAAAAAAAAAACGATATAATTAACCAGTTGTGTCATTAACATGAAATATCGATGTGAGTTGTTGCCTAATTACTAAGAAAGACCTTGGGAAATTTTTTTCTACTTTAAATTTTGAGTCAGTTCCCTTTCTGTTAAAGCTTCCGAAACCCAAAAAGCATTTCTACTCGAATTTCAACTGTTTTTTTTTTTTTTTTCCTCAAGTCTAGAGGAGACCCTCTTGCATGCCCCCATTGACACCGTTCCTTTCTTTGGGACTTGTTTAATGAATTTTCAAGGTTTGAAGCACTGATCCAAGCAAGTATATATATTGGACAAGATATGGTCAAAATTCTTTGGTCATTTATGACATGCAAACCTTCGTAGTGTGGATTTGGATTAGAAAAACAATAAAATAAAATTACGCCAAAGACTTTAATTTGGCATATGAACATTTAAAATAATTAACCGTATTTACAACCGGAAGTATTAGAGTTTTCGTGCCAATTCACAAGCGTGCTTAATTAATAAAATTCAAGACCTCTTCCATGGTTTCTGCATTTTTCTGCTATGTTTGGCTTGCCATAGATTTGAACACTACGTGTGTGAAAAAAAAAAAAAAATGTTGTTAAGAAGAACATGTTTCTCGGTAAGCTTCTATATGTTGGTTATGTTTTTTAGAGAAAAAAAATTCTACTTTAATTAGAGTTATCAAAATGAATCCAACTTAATAGGCTGGTCCCATGGCCTAATGGCTTGGACTGGAATGGGCTTTTTAATTTGAGGCTCAAAAGAAACTGTACTAAAAGTACCACATTATTCTTATTAGATAATTTAATACGGTAAATAATTAAAGTTTTTGAAAAAGTTCTATTAAAACTAAAAGTGAAAATCTTTTATTCCCAAAAAATATATATAAATATTTCCAAACATATATATGATCAACTAAATAAATTTTAAAAAACATATATAAATATTTCCAAACATATATAAATAAATTTTAGTCATTCTTAAGAATCATAATTCATGATTCATAATTTTTAAGAATCATGATTCCTAGGCATGAAAACATTTTTCTTCTATCAAACATATTCTTAAGATGCACTTCCTCTGTTTCAAAATGAGTGTCGCATTTGAAAAAAAAAATTATCCCAAAATAAGTGTCGCATTTAGCTTTTTAATGCAATATTAATTACTTTTTTCCACTAATACTCCTAATAAGTGTCACTTTAGCTTTTCAATACAATATTAATAATAAGGTTAGTTTTGTAAAGTCACTTCTCTCTTTCTTTTATTTAATAACTTTTCTTAATTTGTGTAAAAAAAACCTAGGACGACACTCATTTTAGGACAGATGGAGTATATAATATAAAAACATAAAAAAGAGAGGTGTTGGTTAGAGATAACCGTAAACATATGTTTAAGTCATGAAAATGTGTATATTGTTTTAAAGAATTTATTTATAATCTATTGAGAGTGTTAATATTTTTTACAAGAGAAATGTTACATGTATAATAATTAATATAATAATATTTTTTGAGTCTATTTATCTCCTCCACATCATTTATTACACATCATAATGATGGAGAGAGCATGTACAAACTCTTAATATAAATTGTTGTATGTGTACATTCAATTATTGTATGACTAATTTGTTGATTTTTGTATTAATTAATTTAAAAACACTAATTTTATTACATTTTTATATTAGTTAATGGTGTAAATTTTTTTATATTGATAGCATAGAAATTAAATTCGTTTTTAAAATTACTTTTTGTTTAATTATATGTCTTTAGTCGGTGAAAATTATAAACCATGTTCTTTAATATTAGACGCACGAGGGATTAAAATTTCAACAATAGATATATAACAGTGAGTAACGATACATGTAGAATAGCTTTTTATAAAGTTTTTATTCATTTTTTAATTTTAATTTCTTTCTATTAGATCATTCATTATTCAACACTTTTCTCTTCTTATTTATCTTCTAGATTATAAAATTTATTGAACATTATCCTATAATATATAATAATTGACCAGAGAAGTACAAAGTACTACTACACGTTGTTTATCTTTAGGCTTAATTGCAGATTTTACCATCCAACTTTCATAATTTTGTAAATTTTACCATCCAAGTTTTAATTTTACAAATTTTACCACTCAACTTTCATAATTTTGTGAATTTTACCACCCAAGTTTTAATTTTGTAAATTTTACCACCCAAGTTTTCAATTTTTGCACATTTTACCACCTAAATTTTCAAATTTTGCACATTTTACCATCATGATGTTTCACAAATTATTTTTTTTTTGAATTCTTTAACTTTTTTTTTTTGGTAAAATATCAGAGTGGTAAAATGTGCAAAAATTGAAAACTTGGATGGTAAAATTTACAAAATTAAAACTTGGGTGATAAAATTCGTAAAATTATAAAAGTTGGATGGTAAAATTTACAATTAAGTCTTATCTTTATTCATAAACTTTTAACTAAACCTACATAACGTCGATGCATTTACTATATTTGTAATTTTGTATAACCGTTCTCCTATTTTCGAGAAATCTAAACATAAACAGTAAATTTATTGGATTGACGTTTAATACTATTTCAAACTGAAAAATAAACAAGCTATCGGATATCTTTGGTTAATTAATATTTTTATCATTATGCTGGATATAAATATATATTAACCAAGTGCTTTCTTTGGTACCTCTGGTACCTATTAAATGAAGTTTTTTTGGCTGATTGAAAAAAAAAAAACTGAAAAATAAACATGCTATTAATCGTCTAATGCAATATTTATCAATTACTCTTTTTTTAACAATGATTTTAAGGAAAAAATTAAATAGTGAAAATAAAAAATTGTTAAAAAATGGATAAAACAAATATCATTAAGATCATACTTAAAAAAATTTAAAATAATTTTTTATAAAAATATTATCTACACATCTTTATCCTAATTTTTAATGAAAAAATTATATTTCTCAATTTCTGAGTACCATTTATTCATTTTATTTGTCTTTGTTATAAGAAAAAAGGACACAGTACTACTACTAACGTCATTCCTAGCATCACAATCTAACGTCATCCTTAGCTTTGGATGGCAGTCCAGCAGTTATCACTTGTCACTTCTTCAATAATGCGTTCAATTTGAATGCACCAAATTAATAAAATATATTGTAAAAAAAACATTATAAAACATATTACGTGAATTATGAAATTCAAATCTAAATTTTTAAAAATAAAAAATAAGTTTTAAAAAAACATTGTAATCATTAAATACCAAACAAATTTTAATAATTTTATTTATTTATTATATCTATATATTTAACTATTTTAATTCTTATAATACAAATACAGTTGAGGTGTTATTGATGTTATTTTTGAATTGGAGTTAACGTTTTATTTCTCTAATTTATATTAACCTCTCCTTCAAAAACAAATTGTATTAACCTCTAATACAAGTTCTATTATACATATTAGACTTAATTATAATTTTTACCCCCAATTTTTTTATTTTTGACAGATTTTACTCCTAACAAATTAATTTAACGTATTTTATTCCCAACTTTTTGAAAAAGTTGTGAATTTTACCCTCCATAATTTTGATGGCGTGACATGCTGACATAAACATAGAAATGGGGGTAAAATTCACTAAAAAAAAGTTAGGGATAAAATTTGTCAAAAATGAAAAAATTAGGGATAAATTTTGCCAAAAAAAAAAAAGTTGGAAATAAAAATTACAACTATTTTGGCATGTCACATCATTAAAATTTTGAAGGATAAAATTTACAACTTTTTAAAAAAGTTTGGGATAAAATATGCCAAATTAATTTGTTAGGGGGTAAAATTCTCCAAAAATGAAAAAATTGAGGATAAAAATTACAATTAATTCTACATATTATTGAGATAAAATTCTTGTTTTATTAAAAAATAACAGTAAAAACACAAAAATTAAAATAAATTTCTTAAATAAATATTAATTAAGTTAATTTAAAAATTGATTTATGAAAATATAAATATTAATTAAATTAATTTTAAAATTATTAAATATTTTATTTTTATCTTATAATGTAAATAATTAAAATAATTATTTTTAATAATTTTAAAAATTAAAATAATATTTTTATAATTTTAAAAATAACATAATCGACCTTTGTAATTTTATATATCAAGTTCTTATATGACTTAATAAACTAGAGATGTCACTTTTATCCGTAGAATATAAAATTGTTTTACTGGTATTTCATAGAAGATTATCTAATTTCTCATCTCACATCAATAGATCCTTTTTCAGACGAAAAGTTAAGTAATCCTGAATTATTAGGTTTTTGCAGTTCTAATTAATTTTTACATGATCTATATATTTAACTATTCAATTTTTTTAATTTATAATAAAAGTAATAAATTAATAACACTCTCAATTATGTGTTATGGAGATTAACCTTGAAAATTGCATATATCACTTAAAAATTTCTCCCTACGAAGTTTATTTATTTTCCTCTCTCCTCCTTTTTCTCTTTCCTCGCCTGAATCCCTTTTATTCTTACTCGTCCTTAGCCACTTCCAAAAGCCAAACCCACTCAGTACCCACCCTGCTATGCATATATATATATATATATATATATATATATCTATTATCTAGAACAAAAGAAACAAAGGGAAAAATATTATAATAAAAAAATTAAAAAACTAAAAGAAAAACCAAATCTAGCTAGAACCTGAGCCCACACGTTAATAGAAAATGAAAAACATGGTTTGTTGTCCTGAAAGTGAAAGTGTCTCAGCCCAAAAGAAGAGAGTGATAATCAAAGAGCTTGTTAAGGGTCAGGAAGCTGCTACCCAACTGAAGGTTCTGCTTGAGAACCCCTTTGGGAGTGAAGGCTCTAATTTCTCTTCTGAAGAACTCATGGCCAATGTGCTCAGATCTTTCACACAAGCTCTTTCCATTATCAACTCTTCTTCTTCTGAACCTGGTTCTGCAGATGAGGTGGCTCATCGGAATCTCCTGTTTTCCGGCGAAAATGGGTCGCCGGTGGCCGGTTCCGGTGAGAAGAGATCCCATAAGAGTGGGAGAGGTCGCAACAATAGAAGGTCTTCTTTCATATGTATTTTACAAATTCTCTTTCTGACGAATCTATATATGCTGCTTTTTCTTACAGTGACACTTGTTTTAATTTATAGTTCGCACGACACACACACCCTTCTTAGGTCCGCGATTTGGGTTACTGAGGGGATTTGTTGAATTGGGATATGTACGGATGTACGGATATAGAGTGTGTCATTGTTTAATTTGTTTTAATATTATTAGTGGAAATTTTTTGTTTTATGAAAACAAATTGGAATTTTGAGGTTGTATATATATGTTGGGGTTGATAATTTTGATATATATGTTGATTTTAATTAGTTGAGGGTCAGATCCAAGAGGGTTAGTTCCTTGTAATTTTTCACAGATGCATTTTACAGATTCTAGATATGTTACAGTGTGTTATGTTCTACTCATATAATACCTGAAGTGATTATCACATGCATGCATGGAGCATGCTCATGATTAATTTGTTGTTGCGCAGGAAGAGTGCAGTGTCATGGACAATACCCTCATGCACCACTGATGATAACATGGAGGAAGTATGGACAAAAGGAAGTCCTGAATTCTGAATTTCCCAAGTATATATGTTATCATTGTTTTCCTTTACAATCTTTTATTTTTTGTTTTCCATGGAAAGGTATAATTCTGAGACAGTATACGTAAACATGATTATTTATACATATATAATAGAGGTGCATCACATGTAATTGTATCTGTAAGCCTTCTTTATTTGAGGTTTTATTTCCTATCTTCCCCTATCTCCAAGAAAAAAGAAAAATGTTTAATATACACTCAATTTTTATATTATGTTTGGTAGAAAATAAAGAAAAAAAAAGAGTAAATTACACATACTCCTCCTGATATTTGCTCTTATTACACCTAGCATTCCTTTATTTTTTTACATTACTTTGAGCACTCCTAAGGAAGGGTAAGTGTAATATTTTTTAAACTTGAGAGGGGGGATCAGTGTAATGAAAATCCAAAAATTAGGAAATTTTTTGTAGGATTCAAAAATGGAGGGATGCCGGATATAATAAAGGCAAATTTCAGGGAATGTCCGTGTAATTTACTCAAAAGAAAATACTTCATTCTCATGCATCATAAAGAACATTTATCCATTTTATACGTACTTCTAATATTATTATCAACCCACAAAATACTCAAACACTAATCCCTTAAATAGTAAAAGTCTAAGTTTCTTAGTTAAACTCTAATCCCTTAGATAGCTTAACAAATGAACTTGCATTAAGATAGAGGATTACAAAATGACTAACAAACTAAGTTCTATTCCTAGACACATGATTTATTCGGTGTTTACTTCAGTTCAAGGTTCAACAAGTATTTTTTCAATCACAAATCAAACTGAATATCAAGTTATGGACGATAAAACCATAAAGAGCATTAAAAGTAGAAGTAGAACACTTAATATAGAAGCATAAAAATGAGTTAATGAATCAAAATAGATACATGGAAGTCAATTTAGATAAATCTAACTCCAACAGTGGGAAGTTTAGCTACTCGATCTAGACATGTGTAGGCCAACCATGAATAAATGAAGATTTGAGAAGAAGAGACCATAGGAGAGCTTCAGTCATTACTTCAGAGCTCCAGGTACATTGTTAGGTCAAAAGTGAAGATTTCTGGAACTACTTGAATTTGTTGCATGCTTATTATCTCTTAAATCTAAATAGCAATAATGTTTTCTGATGCTTTATTGTTCCACTAGCAGCCTGTAGACATCTACCTATGCCAATGTTGTAGCCAAATTTTTGGAATTGTATCACTTGGTTTTGTTGTGTGTTGTCTATATCCTTGAATATCCATGCCTATGTTTATTCCTAGTCCAACATGAATGATTTTTAGATCGGTTACTACCATAACTGATCTAGAAAATAGAACTTATTAGATTGGTTGCTACCATAACCCATCTAGAAAGTTTAACTTATTTATAGATCGGTTCTGGTAGTAATAAAACTGATCAAAAAAGTTTCTTTACATCAGTTCAATACCCGATTTAAAAAATTCCCACATTCTATATCCTCTTGAACTATAGCACCACTACAACCAATGTAAAATGTCTTTTCTAACTAATTTAGAAAGTCTAAAGTGCAGCAATGAAGATAATTGCTTGATATGAACATAAATGGTGAGTTATTAATGACAATTATCAAGTAGAGACCAATTTACAATTAGGAGAGATTGCTACCTAGTTGAACGTTGAGAATACTATCACAGATTATTAATATAACAATAACAACAATAACTTTATCTCAAAAGTGAAAGTTGATTGCACGTATCATACAATGCTATGAATTTAGTTAAAAACTAAATTCTTAAAAATATTATTTTTCATGAGATTCGTTTTAGTAATTTTCTTTATTGTCTTTCTTCATCTCCCTCTACCACTATTCACAAAATTAAAAATCATACAATCTACTCATTTTATCAGTGTCTTTAGCGACTTTTTTTTTATGTTTCAAGATCATCTTAAATAACATATTTTTTGTGATATTTTCTTCCATAGGTATCACAACAAATTTGCTCATATATAATAATTTTGTATCATGTCTTTTCTTATGTAGTCACACATCCATCTCATGATCATACATGTTGTATATATATTTGCCTTTTCTTTTTGTCCCCTTTAAAGTTTAACATTACTATCATTTTAGTTGGTCATATATGAGTATGATAAGACTTTGATATGAAAACTTCTCTTTAAACTTGGTAGTTACTTTACCACAAATCTTCCTATAAATATATAATTACTAATTGATAATTTTACAAGGTTTTAGAGTAGTGATATATGAACATCTCTTCATTATAAACATCCCATTAACACTTATTTTTCTTTCTATCTCTCTCTTTCTATCATATTATAATACCTATCATATCTACATTTATCTCTCTTCTATTTTTTTATCTCTCTAGGTGTTAAATAGGATATAGGTGGTGTTCATTGATATTTTCCTAAGGTATTAATATATACTACTATAATAGGTACAACCTATAATCTAGACTCAATGTTTATTCTACCAAACCAATATCAATTTAAAGATTAGTCATCTAACTCGCCTTTGATGTTAATAATGATAATGATTTGCAGGAGTTACTTCAGGTGCGGTTACAAGTATGATCAAGGTTGCCGAGCAACCAAACAAGTGCAGAGGGATCAAGAGAATCCGGATATGTACGGAACTACTTACATTGGAATTCACACATGCAATGCCACCTCTATGGCTACACATTCGGCCACAGATTCTACCACTTGGGAATCATATCTTCTGAATTCTGATCCTGACTCCAAGGTACCAAACTCACCAAGCTAAACTATAAAACAAGATTTTCCCAAAGAAAACACATCAAGTACTGATGTTACAGATCACAAGTTGAATCCTAGCATGTGGTCAGATTTGAAGAATTCTGAACCATTCAATAAGCCTACCATTGTGCCCTTAAGGAGGGAATCTGATAATAATGCAGATAATGTGTATTCATGCACAGACTCTCAACGTCTGGACATGGATTTTTGGCTGATTTTCCTTTTGACGAAGGTCATTTTCTTTAATACTAGTTGTTGGTTTCCTAGGATCACCACAGAAAAAAAAAAGTTGGTTTCCTAGGCTTATTTGTTGTTAATTGGTATGGAGATTTTTGTCGTCACATTCTTAATAACATTAGTAATATGTCATTACTAATGACATATTATAGTAATTAGTAAATAATCAAATTATTCCTGAAATTGTATTAATCAACGGCATGGTAAAATAAATACAAAAACACGATATAATTAACCAATAATGTAATTAACTGGAAATATCCATGTGACTTGTTGCCTAATTACTAAGAAAGACCTTGGGAAATTCTTTGCTACTTTAAATTTTGAGTAATTTCCCTTTCTTTTGCATGCCAACAATCGTGTCGGATTATAAGCTAAAGCTTCCAAGACCCAAAAAGCATTTCACTTTTGTTTTCCTCTTTTCAATTATTGTGGGGGACTGAAGTGTAAGCCATATACAATTCATATATGGAGTGGACACAAAAACAAGACAATATCTTTACATTTGCGTAAGAAGTTACCCAAGGAGCAAGGCAAAAGTCACGAACCAGTTACATAATGACCAAGGCAATTATAACTATCACCTAGGAAATTATTACTCTTGCATACCGGTCAATGTCCACTTTAACACATAGTCCATCTTCTCTATTACTACTTGTGAATCCTAGCATGTAGTATAAGTAAAAAAAAAAAAATTAATTTTATATTTATTAAGAAAATTAGTTAATTTTACTAAATTATGTCAATTTTAATAAAAAAAATTATTATTTTTTAAATTATCTTTTATTGAAACTTGATATGAAACATAAATTTATTATTAAAAAAAGAGTATTTTGAAGATAATCTCGTTTAAATAAGACAAAAGTAGTTGAGACTTATATTTAAGAATAAAAAATAATGATTTTTTTTGCTTATAATAGATAAGAGAAAGTACGGTAATAATCAAGTTAATTTTATTAACTCTTTTGCATAAATTAGAAAACTCAGCTATATATATCATGTGGAAATTAACCAATATCATTGCATTCGAAATCATTCCTTAACTACTAACCCATATAGCTAGCTAGTTAGATTCAATGACGTGTATATTGCACATTAAGAGAATCTGTTAAGCTCGTTGAAGCTCCACCTTGTACATGACAACTGTTTTCTTCTATTCCTTGGTCTAGAGAAAAACAGCATATCAGGTTGGTTAGCCATGTTTCCAGGTTTCGTGCCAATTCACAAGCGGGCTTAACAGAATTCAATACTTCTTCCATGGTTTCTGCGTATTGAAGAATCAAAGTCTTAAACATATGTTTAATCCACGAAATGTGTTTTTTTTTTTTTTTTAAATTAATTTGTTTTTTATTTTTCATTTGCCATTAAAAATTATAAACCATGTGTTTTCATTTTTTTTAGGTCCACCAAAGAGTCAAAAGTCTTAATTACGGTAGTTACAAAAAAATTATTTTTATTAAATGTAAAAAAATAAAAATAAATAAAATTCAAATATATATTGAAATGGATAAAGCATTATAATTTTAAACATAAGAGGGGGGGAAAAGTGAAATGTGAAATTGGGTGGAAAGATAGACCTGGTCGGTCTATGCTACTTGGAATTTCAATTGTTTTTTTTTCTTCTTTTTCTTCTTTTTCTTTTGGTCATGAGGAGACCATTGCATGTCCAATTGACACCGTTCCTTTCTTTGGAGCTCATTTTCTAGGTGTGAAGCACTGACCAAAGCAACTACTTGGCGCAATAGAGAAGATTATATGACATGTAAGCCTTTGTAGTGTGAATTCGGATTAGAAAAACAACAAAATGAAATTACGCCAAGGGACTTTAATTGATTAGTATGAACATTTGAAATAATTAACCGTGTTTACAACTGGAAGTATTAGAGGTTTCGTGCCAATTCACAAGCGTGCTTAATTAATAAGATTCAAGACCTCTTCCACGGTTTCTAGGATTTTCTGCTTTGTTTGACTTGCCATAGAATTGAACATTTAAATCAGAAAATATAAAAAGGTGTTGTTAAGAAGAACAAGTTTCTCGGTAAGCTTCTATGTTGGTTCTGTCTTTTTAGAGGAAAAATTTACTATTGGAGTAACTGAGGAAGCACATGCGTTTCCGTTTACACGGTACAGAAAAAACTAAAGGAAAAAAAAAAAAAAAAAAGCTTAGGGCACCCCCCATTGCAACGCTTAAAAGGTCATATACTTAATAAGAATCATGCTAGAGTTAAGAATTCAAGTCATGCTCTTATTAAACAGCAGTTACTTACAGGGTCGGTCCAAGAATAAAACAACAAAAACTTGAGCTTTAAGTTCCACTAACAAAACTTTATTTTTTTAAATTAAAAAAGATCACACATGTTAGTTAAAAGGTCTCACATATCACTCTTTTCTTTAAAGCAAAAAGGTTTTTTTCAATTTTTTCTTTAGGCTTCACTTTTTGTTGGACCGGCCTTGGTTACTTATTTAAGCATTGGTGTTTCATAATAAAAAACAATTTATTATGTATGGGATCATTTTTAAAATTAAAATTAATATTAATGAAATGTAAGAATCTGAGATTATTTGTGAGTCCTATTTAATAAAGTTATTAAAATTGTTAAGTTGAAAAGAAAAGTTGCTTAAATAATTATAAAAAATTAAAAATAAGTCATTTGTAATATAGTTGGATGGGATCCATTTAAATGAGTAACAGACTAGGGATTAAAAATTTACATTAATTATTATTAAAATTATGAACCATATGTCCTTTAATTTTAGACAAGGGATTAAAAATTCAACATTGATTATTATTAAATGTAAAAGACAAAAAATGAATAAAATTTAAATAGACATATAAATGAAAAAAAAATCATATTTTAAAACGTCAAAAACATATTTAAGAGCAGGACGCAGATCTTCTACAATTTAGAAGGGAACTGCACCGTGTGCAGTCAACAGCCCACAAGTTTTATATAATTGCATTTGCAATTTTTTTTTTTTATAAAATAACTTAAACATTTTAATGATTAGATTGTGAACTGCACAACCTGCAGTTTTGAAATGAACTGCAGGGCATCCCATTCATGAAGAACAGGTGTGAAGTTGGGTGGAAAGAGAAAGATAGACCTGGTCTTCGGTCTATGCCACTTGGTGTTTCAACTTTTTTTCATTTTTTTTTTCTCTTGGTCTAGAGTAGACCCTTCTGCTCCATATTGACACCGTTCCTTTCTTTTTGTGTTCAATAAGACTCATTTAGTTAAATTTGCATTATTAAAGTAAACAATTTAGTTTAATAATTTCTTATCTTTAATTTCATTTTAATTTATACTTAATCGCACATTTTGTCCCCTTACTTTTACGATTTCACAAATTTTGTCAATATTTTTTCTTGCCCATTTTGCCTCCTTTTTTTTAAAAAATTTTGTGAGTTTTACCCATCTATTAGATGAATGTTTGTTGTCGTTAGTTGACTGATGACGTGACTATATTAACTACTAACATAGTATTTTGATGCTAATGTGGTTGCTAGCATAGATTGTTGATGTGACATTAGCATACTGACATGCAATTAGGGAAAAATATATGAAATTTTGAAAGTACAAAGGCAAAATGTGCGAAAAATTATAAGTGATAAAATTGAGCTGATTATTCTACACTACGACAACCTTTGAGGGATACTATTCTCTAAATCTTAAACCCAGACCCTAGGAATTACTCATCCTAATGTCTCTGACAAAAAACAACAAGTTGATTATGTTTGCACAACGACAATCTTTAAGGACACCCCCACTTCTTCTCAGATGACAACCCCTCAAGATCTAACACCTTAAGTAACAACTTGCTAACTATCACTCTATATAGTGAGAATAGCAACTCACTTAAGAACCTAACACGATCTCTCTCACTTTAGACACACATTAAGGATCCAAGCAATTGGCACCATTCTTTTCTAATTTTCTAGGCTTGGATACTAAGACTCTTGTTGAGTTTTTCTACTTCATATCTGGTGCACTTTGCTGTTAGGCAGATACATCTATTTTATAGTGTGTGAGGTGTAGATTTGGGCTTTTCAAAAGATAGATAGAGATAAATTTTGATCAGATTTTTTCCATTATTTGAAAAACTGGTTGTTTTTGGGAAAATATACTTGATAGATTTATCTTAAATATTTGACTCTAATTATTTTGAGAAGCAATTAGATTTTGTCACAAAATACTTTTCAATTTCAAAATTTCATTGGTCTATTTAATTATGGAAATATTGCTTGTTAAAAAATAGGACAAAATCTTCAATTTTGGGTCATCAGACTCGTGAAACTCGAGTCTACCATGCCAGACTTGGGTCTGTCATGAGAAACTCGAGTTTGGTCTGCTGGGACTCGAGTTTCCATGCCCAATTTTGAGTTTTCAAGGTTCCTAGCTCAATTTTATGTGAAAGGATTTGCTTAGTGAGTTTTTTAGTGACCTAGATTGATTATTAGAGTCCTGGATGGATAATTGATGCTTGTCCTAGTGATACTTGAGGAGGTTACAAGATATACCTAAGACAAAAACTCTTATTCTTCAATCTGGGTCTTGGACTTTGACATCTTTCTTATATCTTTATCTTTAATGCTTGGAAGTTTCACAATTCAGTGAGAGTCATGTTTTCGATCATCTCTTTAATGCTTACAAATTTGAGAAACTAAAAAATACAAATTTTTATTTGGAGAGACTAAAAAAAACAAACCCCCTAATTTAATGGACTAAAAACATAATTAAATCTAAAAAAATCTCTAATATCAACCTAAGTCAGTAAGTGGCCTTATCATTGCACTCTTGATCCTCTCTGAAGACGGAGCATGTGTAGAGTTACCGATGCCTAGATCTAAGCATTAACTAATGTCATGCACTCTACCTTTCTTGTTTTCACCCAGCACCTATGACTAAATTTCAGAATCAACTGCAGGATGAGTTGAATGTTTTCTCCATATATCTCTTTCATGGTAGCTATAATTTTGTATGATTCCCACAAAAGATTATTAACCTACAGTAAATTGCAAAAATTTGGCAATCTAGATCTATTCTCTATTAGAGAAAATAGATGAAGAATTATTTGATAGGTTACTTCGTTAATATATAGCATCTCTTTTAAGTCCTTACAATATTGTTTTTAATTTTTTTTAATTCCTATATATACCATTTTGTTGGTCAGTTTGTGTATGTGCGTTATTCCTCTCTTTCTAGTTTTTTCTCTCATTCAAATAATGTTCCATTACATTTGGTTATTATTTGGTTCGACATCTTTTATTAGACATAGGGTAACAATAGGTATATAACATGGAATAACGATACATGTACAATATAATAATGAGTAACGATGCATGTACAATATGTTTTTACAACATTTTTATAATTCAATTTTTTATTTTAATATCTTTTCTATTAGATCATTCATATTAGGTAAAATATGTTTTTGATCTTTGTATTTTTAAAAAAATTTGATTTTAGTTCCTGTACTTTCGAATCAACTATTTTAGTCTCTGCACTTTCGAAAAAATTTGGTTTTAATTCCTCTTCTCTAATGGTATTAATACTGTTAACGAAAATACAATTTTTGGTGGCTATAAACTGCTACAAAATATACTTTTCTCATGTATTTAAACTCAATATCATTGATAGTTAAAAATCGCCATAGATTATTGAAAAAATAGACATATAATATGTCGTCAGTAATGGAAAAGACGCGTATCTTGTTGAGTTTTAGTCAATTTTTTTAATAATTTGTGACGATTTTTAATGGTTAATGATGTTGAATTTAAATAAATAAAAATATATATTTTATGGCAGTTTATAATCATAAAAAATTATATTTTTATTAACAATATTAACATCATTAAAAAAGATAGACTAAAATCAAATTTTTCTAAAAATACATTAACTAAAATAATTGATTGAAAAATACAAAATTTAAAATCAAATTTTTCTTAAAATACATAAACTAAAAACATATTTTACCTTTCATATTAATCAACACTTTATTGCGGAATTTATTGAATAACATTATCCTATATATAATAATTATTTCATTGCCAGAGAAGTACAAAGCACTTTTTTCATCCTTATCCTAAACTTTATAACTAGACCTATAATTGTATAACCGTTCTCCCATTTTCGAGAAATCTAAACATACAAAAGTAAAGTTTCTTGGATTGACGTTTAATACTATTTCAAACTGAAAAATAAAAACGATATCAATCGTCTAATGCAACATGTATCAATTACTCTATTTTTTTTAACAATGAATTTAAGGACTAAAATTAAATCATGGAAAATAAAAAAAAAATTGTTGAAAATATGGATATAACAAATATCATTAACACATCTCAGTTAAAAATTAAAATATTTTTTTGTAAAAAATATTATCAACACATTTTTATCCTAATTTTTAATAAAAAATTATAGTTATTAATTTCTGAGTATCATTTATTCATTTATATTTAGAGTAATGTTATTTCCTCCAGCAGAATTTTCTTCGGATCCACTCAAAAGTGATACATGTTCACTATTTACGTGCTTTTTAAGTTTTTTCTTTTTTTTTCGAACATACCCCTCATACTCAGTGGTGAGTGACTGAGTGTAAACCAAAATGCATCTTTTTCTCTCTTTCTTTCTCTCACTTCTCACATAAATTTTTTACTGAGAACAACGGTGCAGTGCAATAAACCCATACTTAATAAACCTTTCGCTCTTTGATTTTGCAGTACTAATAAACATTTTTGCATTTGCAATTTGCTGTATTTTACCAATGTATGTACCGGGTTGATCAAGGAAAAATTCAAGGTGCACAATATGTAATTAGTTGAAGAACTTAATACCTGCAGTACTGAGTATTTCTCAAAGTATTTTGTAGTCTTTAGAATTTTATTTTTTTTGCTGTAAAAAAAAAGAATTTTCTTTTTTTTATTTCCCGATTTTGTAGTCTTTAGAATTAGTTGGTGCTATTCAAAGGCTATATACCGCAAAATATGGAATAATCTTTAGATTTTTTATATTTTATTTTAAGATTTTGTTCGTGTTCTTCAAAATCAAAAGCAAACATAGCTCTGTGAGATTGTGGACAAAAAACTAATTTTGTAGATGAGACTGTTCAGAACAAAAGCCGACGAGAGAGGGTCCTTGGATAGTGAGTCATATGTCTGGCTTGAGTGGTGACCTGGTTGCAGTGTTTTAAGTATCGGACTGGATCGGTCGGTTCCATCGGAATTTGGTGATTTAATCGGTTCAGTTTGATAAAAGGATCAGTTATTTATCTAATCTGATACGATCCGGATTGAATCGGCCAATTTTTGAAAAAAATCGGTGATCTGGGTTGAATCGGGTTGAATCAGGTTGTGATATGTTTTTTTTTTGAAAAAAAATTGCTAAAATGACGTGTTTCAATTTTTTTTTTTTTTTTATTTTATATAAAACTTATTTATGAACTTGTATTGTCATGATTATTGATTGTTATTTCTTATTTGAAATATTAGGTACTTTATAATGATAATAATTTAAAATTTGAAGTATTAAATAATTAAATTATGTTAGTTATATTATATTTTTTTTAATTTTTTAATATATATCGAGTCAAATCGGTCTGATCAGTGACCCACCAGTCTGACTAGTAACTCATTAATTCAGTACCTTGATCAGTTCGATGATCGATTCGATTCTTAAAACACTGCCTGGTGAGGTCGTGGGGGTACAAGGGTAAAATTTTGAAAGAGAAAAGTAAATTAAATAAATATTTTTTAATCAAATCAGTAGACACTTGTCAACTTTTTAGTCGTTCGGATGATAATTCAGCTTGAAATAGCATTACTTTTATATTTACCTTTTGTTTTAACAAAAAGTACACAGTACTAACGCCATCTATGGCATCACAATCAAACGTCACCCTTAGCTTGGATGGCAGTCAAGCAGTTATCACTTTCTTCAATAATGCGTTCAATTTGAATTGACCAAATTAATAAATATATTCTCACGCGTGAAGTACAAAATTCAAATATAATTTTTTAAAAATATAAAAAAAATAAGTTTTAAAAATAGTACATTACAATCATTAAATACCAAACAAATTTTAATAATTTATTTATTTACATATTTAACTATTCTTATTCTTATAATACATTATACTAATCTTACACCAATATAATAAAGGAAAAATTATATATAGTTTAGGTGTTTATATGTTATTCTTGAATTAAAATTAGAGTTTTATTTTGCTAATCTTTATTAACCTCTAATACAAGTTTTATTATACATATTATTGAGATAAAATTGTTGTTTTAATTAAAAATAATACTAAAACCACGTAACAAAATGGATCTTTATTGTACATTAAATTGATTTATGAAAATATAAATGTTAATTAAATAATTTTAAAATGATCAAATATCAAATATTTTTTGTCTTATAATACCAATTAACCTTTTATTTTTAAGATAAAACAAGAAATAATTATTTTTACATAATATATACTCAAAATTTTCAATTTATCGTAAAAAAAAACTAATAACACTCTCAATTATGTATCATAGAGATTAGTTAGCTATGATAATTTATTTGTTTTTCTCTTTCTTCCTTTCTTTATTTAAATCCTATCCCTTTTCTTCTCTCTCGTCCTTAGCCCCTTTCAAGAGCCAAACCCACCCACCTGCTACGCAAATCTAGAACATAAGAAACAAAGAAAAGGGAAAAAAATTCAAAGCTAGAACCTGAGTTGAGCCAAATAGAAAAATGAAAAACATGGTTTGTCCTGAAAGTGAAAGTGTCTCAGCCAAGAAGAAGAGAGTGATAATCAAAGAACTTGTTAAGGGTCAGGAAGCTGCTACCCAACTCAAGGTTCTTCTTGAGAACCCCTTTGGGAGTGAAGGCTCTAATTTTTCTTCTGAGGAACTCATGGGCAATGTGCTGAGATCTTTCACACAAGCTCTTTCTATTATAAACTCTGGTTCTGCAGATGAGGTGGCTCGTCGGAATCTCCTGAATTCCGGCGAAAATGGGTCGCCGGTGGCCGGTTCCGGCAATGATCCAACTTCTGGAGATTGCAATGAGAAGAGATCCCAAAAGGGTGGGAGAGGTCGCTACAATAGAAGGTTAATACTTATCTTCTTCCATAAGTGTTTGCAATTTGCATATTCTCTTTCTGACGAATCTATATATGTACAGCTTTTCTTACAGTGGCACATGTTTTCATAGTTTGCACGACAAACCCTTCTTTGGTCGGCGATTTAGGTTACTGAGAGAGTGAGAGGATTTGATGAATTAGGATATGTACGGAAGTACGGACATTGAGTGTGTCATTGTTTTCCATGAGTGATTTTTTTTGTTTTATGAAAACAACTTGGAATTAATTTTGAGGTTATATATGTTGGACTTGATAATATTGATATATATATTTTGATTTAATGGAGATAATACTCCTGTATGTTGATTTTAATTAGTTGGGGTTCAGATCCAAGTGGGTTCATTGTGTACAGATTGCATTTTACAGATTTTTGATTGGATAATATGTTATTTCTATATATAATTAATACCTGAAATGATGACATGCATGGGGCATACTATTGAATTTGTTGTTGCGCAGGAAGAGTGCAGTGTCATGGACCATACTCTCATGCACCACTCATGATAATCATGCATGGAGGAAGTATGGACAAAAGGGAATCCTGAAATCTGAATTTCCTAGGTATATATGTTAATCATTGTTTTTCCTTTTCTTTCAACTTTTATTTTCCATGGAAAAGATTATAATTCTGAGACAGTATACGTAAACATAATAAAGTAGTTGCAGCATGTAATGTCTTCTTTATTTTAATTGAGGTTTTATTTCCCATCTTTCCCCATCTCCCAAGAAAAAGGAAATTGTTGAAACTACAAATTATTTTGAAGATTTATGGATGAAAGGAAGAGAGAGACAAAAGGGAAAAAAAATAAAAAAGAAAAAGGAGAATATGATAAAGGATAAATATAGTTGAACACTCAAAATGTTATTCTACACTTGGTGAGAGAGAGATAAAAGAGAAAAAAATATATATATGATAGGTAATACAATGTAATAGGAAGAGAGATAAAAAGAAATGAAAGGTGTATAAAATAATGAGATAGTCAAATATCATTATTCTATGATATATAAATGCTATGACAAAAAATAAAAGAAAAATGCTTAAATATTTTTTAGTCCTTGCAATTTAGCGTTTTTTTATTTTTTTGTTTTAGTCCTTGCGAATTATGTTTGTTTTGTTTTTCGTCTTTAAAGCTGTCTAGATAACGCTTTAAATAGTAAAACAAGCTCTTTTAATAGTGAAAAAAAAATGTTATCTAAACCGCTTTAAGAACGAAAAATAAAACAAACATAATTTACAATGACTAAAACAAAAAAAATTACCAGGATGAAAAGAAAAAAATGTTAAATTGCAAGCACTGATATGTATTTAAACCAAAGAAAAATTATAACATCGTCTAGAATCATTATGGTATCAATTAATCTGCACGTGACATGTAGTCGAGATTATTAATTTTTTTTCGTAAATCGAAAACCTCAAGTACTTATCATGTAAAGATTAGTCAAGATCATAAATACATTGGTTTTAGGACTATTTAATAATTTCTCAAAATAAGAGAAAAATTAGGATAGAAATGAAATGAAAAATAAACCGGATATTACTCCAAGAAAAATACTGATCTACAGAGTGGTCTATATTTCACATTAGAAATTGACTTTATTAGTAGGCTTCTGCTACAGAAGCCGGGAACAGTTCCTTTCCAATCCTCTGATCCATACCAAAAATAGAAATTAAACACAAGCAGATGCATGTGGAGGAGCTAGTAGCAGAAACCAACTTATATTAGGAGATTGCTTCCTAGCTGAACGTTGAGAATACTATCAACAAAATATAAGAAATTGATACACTTAAAAAAATTTAATAAATAAGCTTTTGTATAACGAAAATTAATTCTCTTATTAATATAACAATAACAACGGTAACTTTATTCTATTAGGTGATCAAGTTGACTACATGTATGACACAATCTCATGAGTTAGTTAAATAGTACTAAATTTTTAAAGATATGTATCATTCACCATAACCTTTTTTTTTTAGAAATTTTCTCAAATATCTTTCTTCGTCTCCTTCTATCCTGTTTCACAAGATTAAAAATTATGCAATCTATTCAGCAGCCTTTTATGCATGTATCTAAATCACCTTTAATAACCGATTCTCATGTATAATAATTCTGTATCATGTCTTTTCTTATGCAGTTAGTTGTGTATCCTATAGTATTTATTTATGTTACTTTTACTTTTTCTTATTGTGCCTTTAAAGCTTAACATCCACTATCGTTTTAGTTGGTCGCATACAAGTATGATAAGACTTTGGTACGAAAACTTCTCTTTAAACAGCTTTGTAGTTACTTTACAAATCTTCCTATTAATATAAACTATAAGACGATGCTGACGATTCTAATATATAATTGATGATACAGGTATATTTTCTAAATGACCAAGTAATAAATATATAATTACTAAAAAAAAAATTATGCGTCGACAATATAAAATAGTTTTTCACAGTTATCTAATTATAACTCACCATGTATGATAAGTTTGTTGACTTTTACAATAATTACTTTAAAAGTCATACACACAGTGATTTGTGAGTATAAAACTGTTTTACACTGTTAGTGCATAACTATTAAACTCTAATTATTAACCTATAATCTAGACTCATAATGTTCACATTCTACCAAACCAATTTCCCTGAGAAGATTAATTACTTATCTAACTCACTTGTTGTTAATAATAATTTGTAGGAGTTACTTCAGGTGCAGTCACAAGTATGATCAAGGTTGCCAAGCAACCAAACAGGTGCAGCTGGATCAGGAGAATCCGAATATGTACCAAACTACGTACATTGGACTTCACACATGCAATGCCACCCCTATGGCTGCACATTCAGCCATAGGTTCTAGTTCTACTGCATGGGAATCATATCTTCTGAATTTTGATGGTGACTCCAAGGTACCAAATGTACAAGATCACCACATTAGCTCACCAAGCCTAACTGTAAAACAAGAATTTCCCAAAGAAGACACACCAAGTGATGTTACAGGTCACAAGTTGGACACTAACTTGTGGTCAGATTTGAAGGATTTTCAACCATTCAAGCCTACCATTATGCCCTTAAAGATGGAATCTGATAATAATAATGCAGATAATGTGTATTCATGTACAGACTCTCAACATCTGGACATGGATTTTGAGGGTCCATCTGTTCATTTTGGCACTGACTTCCACTTTGACGAAAGTCACTTGCTTTAATCCTTTGACTAGTTTCCTAAGCTTAGTTGTTGGTGTGGAGATTTTTGTCATCTCATTCTTCTCAATAACATGATAGTAACATGTCATGAGAGAAAAAAAAAATCTAATTATTCCTGAAATAATATTGTTCTCTTCTTTTGCCAATTAATGTGATGAATGATCGATGATTGTTATAAATTACAATGATATGTATAATTTTTTGTTGTTGTCACGTTATTAATGCTAAAATATCTACTGACTCGATGACTAATATATCTGTTAGGAAATGTAGTTGAGAAGTGTAGTGGAGTTTTTCTTCTTAATCACGTTTTTTTTTTCATTTACATGATTTGAACCTAATACCATGCTTATGGGATTCAATTTCACTTATACTAATGACATGTTGGTATGATATGTATAATTATGACATTAATATTTCTCAAATTAATCAAAAAAAAAAATAGAATATGTGTATCTTGGAAGGACCATTAATCTTGATCTAGAGAACCTTGATTCTATGATTGGTACCTCAATTCAAAATGGTGATCGAGCAAAGAAATGAAGGAGAGTTCTCTTCTATTTGGTGGCTAAGATTTCTCACATAATGTTGTGTCTCAGAAAATTATGTAATAGGATAACAAAGACCTTGTCACTGTGTGAGAACTGAGAACAAAGACCCTTTGTTTGGGACTTTGGACATCAAGTAAGAGTCTAACCCATCAATACATCATAGACTCACTCGTTATTTTATGTTAAAATAATTAATATTAATAATCTAAAATTTAATCATGAGTAAACAACATTGATCTGCAAATTTTCATCAATGAAGATATTTGATCAATGTCCAAGAAATTACTACTTTGCAAAGAGAATTGTACTATCAGTGGGGTTGTAAAAAAATACAAAAAAAAAATTAATTAACCATCAGTAGGGTAATCAACTGGAAATATCCATGTGACTTGTTGCCCAATAGTAAGAAAGACCTTGGAAAATTCTTTTCTGCTTTTGAGTCCGTTCCCTTTCTGCTGCAAGCCAATAATCATGTACGGATTACAAGCTAAAGCTTCCATTACCCAAAAGCATTTCACTTTTGTTTTCTTTCCTTTGATCAGTTATATAGTGGGGAATGAAGTGTAAGCCATCTACAATTCTTATATTGGAGTGGACACAAAAACAGGATAAGCTCTTCTGCATTTGCGTAAAGTAGTTACCCAATGAGCAAGGCAGTGTTATACCATCATAAACCAGTTACCTAAGGAGCAAGGCAAAATATACCCCTTAATTAACTATTAACTCATACAAGAAATTAATGCATTAGTGACAAAAGTTTTTGTTACTAATGACAATTTTTCTTATTAATGCATTACATGACTTTACTGTTTTTTTCTTCGTTGGTCTAGAGAAGAACAGCATCTCAGATTGGTTGGCCATGGTGGGAAGTTCTGGTTACAAGTTTCGTGCCAATTCCGCTTAACTAATAAAATTCAAGACCTCTTCCATGGTTTCTGGGATTTTCTGCTTTGTTTTGCTTGCCTTAGATTTTGAACACTATGTGTGAAAATATAAAAAGTGGTGTTAAGAAGAACAAATTTCTTGGGTGAGCTTCTATGTTGGTTCTGTCTTTATAAAGGGAAAATTTACTATTAGAGGAAGGACATATGCTTGTCCATTTAAACATATGTTCTAGTCATGAAAATTTGTGTTGTTTTAAAGAATTTAATTTATTATTCAATCATATATGATAATTTGTTGGTTTTTATATTAATTATTTTTAAAATAAGAATTATGATCATTTTTAATTAGTTGGCGATGTAAAAAAAATTATGCTAACAATATAAAAATTAAACCCATTTTTAAAATTATTTTTTGTTTAATTTTATTATTTTAGTCGTTGAAAATTATAAATCATGTGCTTTAGTTTTAGACGAGGGGTTAAAAATTCAACTTTATGATTAAATGTAAAAGACAAAAAAATAATAAAATTTGAATATATATGGAAATGGAAAAGAAAATAATATTTTTAAACATCAATAACATATTAAAGAACAAATGTGAAGTTGGGTGGAAAGATAGACCTGGTTTTCGGTCTATGCATGCTTCTTGGAATTTCAACTGTTTTTTCAATTTTGTTTTCTTTTGATCTAGAGAAGACCCTCTTGAGTCTTGAACCATTGACCCCGTTCCTTTCTTTGGACCTCGTTTGGTGAATTTTCAAGGTTTGAACTTTGAAGCACTGACCCAAGTAAGCAGGTACTTGTATTCTTCGCAGTGAGATTTTGAACGTACATTAAGCGATTAAGCCTTCTGCTAATCAATCAATTATCATTTGTCGTTACTACTTTGTTTTACACGGCGCAGTAGAGAAAATTAATTAATTGGACAATATATAGTCAAAATTCTTCGGTCCTAATGTCCTATATGACATGCAAACCTTTGTAGTGTGAACTTTTAAAATAAGAAAAATTATAATTATACCTTACTTTGTTTTATATCTATTTTCATCTCATTTTTTTTTTATATTTCACTTCTTTTTTTATTAATACGTACGATGAGACTGTTATCTTAACAAATTTTAGGTTGTGTTTACTCACATGCCGACAGAGATAATACGCCGCTGACGGAAATGAGGTGCAAGTGTTTGGTATCGATAAATTTGAAGAGAATTAAGTTATAACTTTTTATCTTCTCAAAAATCATTTTAAACAGTAAAAATTGATTATTTCACTTAAATGATTAATTTTTTTTTATCAATTTAATCGATTATTTGTACATCATAATCGATTTTAAGGGTTACAACATCAATTTAATCGATTATTTGTATATTATAATTAATTTTATGTGTCTATTTAATTCTTTCTTCTCTATTTCATCTATACCAAACAATTTTACAATATTATTTCTACTCTATTTCTCACCTATTTCTCTTAAAACAAACAACAAAACATACAACTTTATTTCTACTCTATTTCTTTTTCTTAAAATTATATCTCTTCTATTTCCATCTATTATATTTCTCTCTTCTAAATCAAACACAACGTAAAAGTGGTGTTACTCTATGATACAACTGAGACACTTCAAATCGGGAGTAGGTACATATAAAAGATATTCTGACGCTATAGGAAATGCTTTTAAAAAAAAATAGTGTATTATGGAAAAACCTTTCTGAAATTATGAAAAAATAATGGATAAAATATGTTTTTGGTCTTTCATTTTATCTTGATTTCTATTTTTAGTCCTTTATAAATTTTTTACTATTTTTAGTCCCTCATAAATTGTTTTGTTCTATTTTTAGTCTCTCATAAATTGTTTTGTTCTGTTTTTAGTCCCTGATGTTAATTTCAACTGTTAAGTGGTGACATGACAAACATAAACTGTGTGTGTGAAAATTTCCTAATTAAGTTTCTAGTGACTTTTAACCGCTACAAATTTTTTGACAGTCAGAAATGTTTACTTTTATAACATTTCTTGTGATTTTAGAAAATCTGGTATTCGAGGTTTTGATTTTTTTTTTTAACATTTCTGACAATTTTAGTTTGCCAAAAAATTTGCAGTAGTTAAAAATCGCTAGAAACTTAAACAGAAATTTTTCAAGCACAAATTATGCTCGTCACGACATCACTTAACAGTTAAAATTAATGTCAGGGACTAAAAACAAAAGAAAACAATTTTTGAAGGACTAAAAACACAGAAAAATTTTATGAGGGACTAAAAACAAAAATTTAGATAAAATGAGGGACCAAAAACATATTTTACTCAAAAATAATTACGAAAAGGCTTTTCCAGAATTATGTCAACATAATTTCAGGAAAGACTTTTCTGGAAGTATAAAAAAAAATAGTGTAATTCAGAAAAATCTTATCTAGAATTATGTTGCGTTTTACACTTCTCTCATCCCCGACTTCATTCGTGCCTTCTTCCCTACACCAAAGTCGTCAACGGAGGTGTTGGGTGGTGGTGTTTGTGTGTAGCAGTTGTGTTGGGTGGTTGTGGGATGCGGTGGTGTTGGGTAGCTGGGTGAAGGGGTATTTTTGTCTACTCAGGTCTTTTTGGAGGTGCAGGAAGTAAAAAAGGGATGCAGGAAGTAATTCCCCCACGGCATTTCTAGGAAGACCATGGACTTGGCCGCTTGAGTAATCATTGTGACAAAATATAGTGTATATAATTTCCAAAAAAAGAGAAATTTCATTTATCATTTGCATGTGAAAAGCAAAGTTGTCTAGCCAAGGTAAGAACAAGAGAGGGTTAACAACACACTCATTATCACGCTCTTAACATATTTTTTAGAGTTAATTACACAGACCCCCTTAAGATTTACTCTTATTACACCTAGAACCCCTCCATTTTTTTATATTACTTTGAGTACCCCTAAGGGGGGTTAGTGTAAAATTTTTCAAACCTAAGAAGGGGGGTCGGTGTAACAATTTACGCTTAAGAGGGGGGTCAGTGTAACGAAAGTTCAAAAATTAGGGAGGGTTTCTGTAGGGTTTAAAAATGGAGGGGTATCGGGTGTAATAAGAACAAACATCAAGGGGGATCCGTGTAATTTACTCTATTTTTTATTATTCATTAAAATATGGGTTAATTATGTTTTTGGTCCCTGAACTTTTTCGAGTTTTCACTTTTAGTCCCTAAACAAAATTTTGACTGATCTTAGTTCCTGAACTTTTTTTCCTTCAATGTTTTTAGTCTCTCAACTTTTCTCAAATTTTGTTTTTAGTCCCTAAACAAATATTTGACGAGTCTTAGTCCCTGGAATTTTTTTCCTTCAATTTTTTAGTCCCTAAACTTTTTTTCAATTTTTGTTTTTAGTCCCTAAACAAATATTTGACCGGTCTTAGTCCCTGAACTTTTTTCCTGTCAATGTTTTTAGTCCTTCAGGGACTTTTTGTAATGACCCATCTTCGTTAGATTTGTTATACTAAAACATTTTATTAAATATAATCATATGAAACTACCTAGAAAATTTTCGCATTTAGCACACACATATGTATTTATTTTCCTACACATAATATACATCATGATATCCTAAAATATTAGGTCTGTCTTTACAAAACTTAAAACATAAACCACATAAAACCCCTATGCTGGTCCATTCTATACAAAAGACTAAACAAAGAAAAGAGAGAACACAACTTCAATCTCGTGATCGCTCCATCTACTAAGCCTCCAAGATGAAGAATCCACCTAGAAAGCCATCTGCTCCCCCGAACATGATGTTCGAGATCATCACAGGCACAAACCACACATGCAAACATTGCAAGGGTAAGCTTACTAGAATAAACACATAAAGATACATATATATATATATATATATATATATATATATATATATATATATATATATATATAATTTTCTCAACGTTAATATTTGATATTTTAAAAGAAAGAATACATGTATATTTAGCTTGTCATAATAAATCTCATATACTCAATCAATCGTTAATAACATAGTTCAAACTTGAATCCTCAGCTAACATCAACCACATAAACCATCACCGCTCATCATTATGAGCCATAAACATCATAAGTCACATCTGACATCAACTTAATACAATCACCAACATCCCTCATCACAAAGAAATGTATAACACAAACCACTAGACAACCTCAAACAACAAAACTGACTCTACTCCATGGAGTTTCAACATCATATGAGCGGTCCTCATAGGCCCCATCTCCTACCATAGTCTCACCTTTGACCATTCAGGGAGTCCCTTGAGCTACCTTGTGGAGCAAATGTGGATGTAATCGAATATAGACAAGTGTGGGTATTGGCTTACCTCTGTAAGGTTTGCAAAACCTTACATCTATAGGAATTCGCCCACTTGGCTATTCTATAGGCCCACCGTTGGCCACCACGAAAACCTCCGACACTAGGTTGAGAGCCCACCTAGCACCCTCAACTTACGTGCCTACCCATATGTTTGTGCACCAACTGTGCACATACAACATTTGGAATATTTCTGTGCATCAACTATGCACACACCGTATTCCAGCGGCAAAACATATTTGGAACCCCTTACAGTCTTAGATACGACACTCCATACCCACCATCTCCAATGACCAGACTTACGGGTCTAAATACATCTCAACAATCCACAATCATGATAACAATCCATCCTCTATACACTAAAAGGGTCACTAAACCTCTTGGGAAGTAGTTCTCAACACTCCAACACGTCATTCGGAGTCAAAACATAGGGGTGGTACTTGGGAAGATATCCCACTAGGCGAGACCCCCGGGTCGCTTTAGTGGACTGGAGTTCTAGCGTGAAACTCCCCCTCCCAAGTATACTATTTTTCTATAAAAGTCTTCCCAAAGAACATAGCTAACTCCTCTTTAACATATAGGGATGGTTCCAACACATCATACACATCACATATATTGTCATCTTATCAACATTCCATTTCATTTTCTCAAAAATCTCGAAAACATATTTTCTTCACTGCAGATGGTCAATTTCAAGGAAACTTTTGAATTAGAAATAAAATGAATTAGAAATCATACCATACACCGTTAGAAAGCTTGAAAAGTCTATTTTCTAACCATATAACTCGTTTTTGAATAAGATTTTTGTAGAAATATAGAATTGCAAAACAAGGTATGATGTCCATTAACATTTTCTTGACTGGATGGTCAACTTTCGAGAATCATAAATCCTTCGATTTTCAATCTTTTTGGACAGTTCTTCTGCCAAAACCATAGCCCCAGATGTTTATTTTCATCTCCAACAAACGAAATCCAATTTCATTCACCACAGCCAAAGTTATCGCAAAAATACTAACACATGTTCAGACAATAACGCACCAGAGTTGACTGGACGCTGGTCACTAGACTCTGGGTCATTGGACACTATGGTCACTGGATGTTGGGTCACTGCACACTAGGGTCACTGGACACTGTGGTCACTGGACACTATGGTCACTGGACGTTGAGTTTCACTGAAGGCTAATCATTGGACGATGGTTTTTCACTGGACGATGGTTTTCCTACTCAGTAGTGTTCACTGGACGATGGTTCCTCATTGGACGAGGGTTTTCTGCAAAACCCAAAACCTCTCAAATAGTCCCAAAAACATGCCTTAAAGGTTTAGGAACAATTCCCAACACTTACAATACCATTCCAAAGCAAAAACAACATATTATGATAACAAATTCATATAATTTCATCTTAAGTCACCCATTACCCAAATCATCAAGAACACAGAGAGAAAGTCATTGCATGATAACAATCAATCTTTAAATTATCCAACCAGAGGCAGAATTCCAAACATAAAATACCACCAAATAATTCAAACAAATATAAAGCTTCCCTTACCGAATATTCTTAACTCAAAACCTTGAAAAAGAAGCTAGAGAGGAGACTTGATGATTCAAGAACGATTTCTATTCAACTTTGGCTATGAAATCAACTAGAAGAAACCTAAATCAATCCCAAAACGAGCTTCAATCAAATTTTCATCTACCAACCAAGATTTTAAATGAAACTCATTTCTCATGTTCTTGGTAGGAGTTGAAAAAGAAACTAAGAGGTCAAGAATAGAGAGGAATTGGACTTACCAACTTAAAATCAACTAAGGAAGCTCTAGAAAAGAAGAAATCAAGCTTCAAGATGATGTAGAAATTCTACTTTAGCTCAAGCGAAAGAGAGACTTAGCGGAGAAGTAAGATAAGAACGAAGGAAATGGAAGAATCAGGAAGCTTGGAACGTTTATATATTTGAGAGTATTTGAAATTTTGCTATTTACACCTATCTTTCCTCTAAAAAGCACCACCTTCTCTTATTATTTTCCTATAACTTACGGAACTCACGTAAAAATCCCAACAATAACCTTACCCTCTACGCCCAACCATACATAATAAATTCTCAACAACACTATAGCACATAACAAAATAATCTATTTATTAATTCTTTTATACATATTATAATTTTAATTTCCTCTTGCATTATTAATAAAACACTTAAATATACCATTAGGATCCAACGTTACACTTTTTATGGTAGAGACTAAAAACATTGAAGGAAAAAAAGTTCAGGGACTAAGACCGGTCAAATATTTGTTTAAGGACTAAAAGTGAAAATTGAGAAAAGTTGAGGGACTAAAAACATTGAAGGAAAAAAAGTTCAGGGACTAAGACCGATCAAAATTTTGTTTAGAGATTAAAAGTGAAAACTCGAAAAAGTTCAGGGACCAAAAACATAATTAACCTTTAAAATTTATTAAAAAGTACAAAATCATTAGAATACTCATAATTTTGTAATTTCTAATAAATTTCAGTTAATAACAAATAATAAGCTTTTTTACCAAACATGGATAATTTTTTGAAAAAATTATCAAAATTAGTATTTTTTAAAATTATTACAGGATATGGATAAGTTATGTTTTAAAACAAAACAAGACTTCATATAAAGAAATCAAATTTTAAAATACGGCTTTTAATTTTTTATTTAAAATAAATGAAATCGTGTTTAACAAGACGACTTTACTTTTTTTTTTTTAATTTTATTTTATATAGAAGTCGTGGTTCGTGGTTCAAAGAACCACTTTGGTTTTTTATTTTTTAATGGCAATTGCCATGTGCACCCCCTAATTGCTAAGTGCACTACACTTTTCATGTTTTTTTTTATCATAATACCCTTTTCCGGCGGAGGTGGCAATGAGCAAATTAAAAAAAAAAAAAGTCATTCTAAAAAACGCAACTTCTAATTTTTTTTAAAAAAGTATCACAAATCAAAGTCGTGTTTTAAAACACGACTTCTTTATATGAAGTCGTATTTTAAAACACGACTTACCCATACCCCGTAATAATTTTTAAAAATATCCATTTTGGTAATTTTTTCAAAAAATTACCCGTTTAGCAAAAAAGCCACAAATAATATGTAAAAAAAAAAATATGTTAAAGAAGTATAAGGCAACCAATAAGATAGTCTACCGGTTGGAGAAATTATTGAATTATCGAATGTTAATGCAGGTGTCGCTCATACTATAAATACAAGTATATATGCTTTTGCTACATACAAAGTTTAGACTAGAGAATGGTTTCATGTAAAGTCACCAACTTTGGCAACGATGCTAGACTTTTTAACCTCCTTAGTTCTCATATAAACCAAAACATTCATATCAAAGAGTGCAAATGCCAGGTAGTTGCACAAACATATGACATTCATTAGAGTGATGCACATTTGTGGCTCCAAGTATAGTCATGGTAAAGAAGTATATATTGAGGTGAGATTATGCATTGTCTAAAATCTACACATTTCTCAAATTCTAGTAACTGTATGGGGCAACCCCAATTATGCAAAATTTTGCTCACCAAGTCTTCAGCATCAGAAGCGCAATGGTGAAAAGAATTGAGTACTCGAATGTCTTACAAGCAGCAGTTAAAAAGCAGCTGTAGATAAGGGATGTGCTGGGAGGTTTCATACTTCTTCAACCTATAATGAGAAATTGTCATCAATCAAATTTGTAAACTCAATATAAAACCAACATAGTTCTTCTGAAACGAGGGCCAAAATAACCTGAGGGAGGCTCATTAACTCAAAAACAGCTTTCTTAGGGGTAAGTTCATTGTCGATAATACGAGCAACTGCAGTCAAGACTGGCATCTTTACATTATATTTCTGCGCCAAAGCAATCACAGCTCCGGCTGTGGAGACACCTTCTGCAACCTGCACAGAGTAGGGATTAACATTTCAGTAACTCTACCACTTGTGAGAATTTCAGGAATGATCAGCCGCACTTGGACACTTTTTAGATACCTGATTCATGGAGCCAAGTATGTTCTCAAGCTTCTCGCCTGATCCAAGTCGCACACCAACCGTTCTGTTTCTTGAAAGATTCACGAAACATGTAAGCATTATGTCTCCAGTTCCTGATAGTCCAGTTATTGTAGTCGGCTTTGCACCCATCTTCAAAAGATAATTGGAGGAAATAAAAACAAGTTAGGCAGAACACACATCAGTTGTTTTGGAAGGGGGAGGAGTAAAAAATACTTTATATATTAAATCAAATGGAGCCACTAACAGAAAGTAAATGTGCATGTGTACACCAATGAGGATGTCTACTATTATGTATTTAAGTAAAATTAATATAATATAAAGTATCATCAAAACCAAAACCTCCAACCATTGAAATGGCTATAAAGCATCAGAACGCTATTCTTCATATTGTGTTAGTCATTAAATGCGTCATATATTCTATGCCTTCTGCAAATTAGATGTTGCATACAGCATTGCACCTACAGTTAGTCAGATTGTTGATAGTAGACAGCCATTTAAGAGGAAACCAATTTAGTCCTCTTTGGAATGATTACTCGGAACAGAAAAAGGAAGGGAACAGTTTCTACCATCTGCAAAGAATTCTAAGAAGTGATTCAATAGAGGTCAATTACCTTTGTTGCAAGCCACCGTATCTCTGAACAGCCTTGCGAGACAAGAGCAGCCATTGAGTTGTTACCAAGATTCATACCTTCTACTATCCCAGCTGCTATTGCAAGCACATTCTTGAGTGCACCTGCTATTTCAACTCCTGTAACATCACTGGAGTTATCAGAGATTACAAGCTGAACATTTGCACCAATATCTGTATTTACTATATACAGTTGTTTAACACACCATATATAAAACAGAAACAGAAGCCAGGGCATAATAAAAATAGGGGAGAAAGAGTAAGCTAGCAAGAAAGACATACTAGTTCAGAAGGTTGAATAGAAATCCAGACAGAAATGACAGCAAATCATTTACATATGAAATTCAATTTCATGTATGAATCTACTGATGGTCATCTACCTTGATGTGCTGATTCTTAAATGACTTGAAGCTAGTAGTTGCTGAACTGTATTTGCCAATTTTTTGTCTTTTGACGCCACCACCATTGCTGTTAATAGAAAATTGACTGACTTTCATCATAGATATAATTAAAGGAACAAAATCCACACGAGCATGTAGCAACATCATTGTCACCTGTGGGTAGCTTATCCATCAATTCCAGAGCAAAAGAAGGCCCCGATAGTGCAACAAAAGGCTGGCGAGGATTCCGTAGTGCTTGAGGAATAATTTGAGCCATCATCCTCAGTGTATTCAGCTCTAGGCCTTTACTGAGAGATATGAATGGCAAGCCTGGATCAACATACTCGGCAACACTCTCGAGAAAAGATGCACTGAACTGCATTAGCAGAAACAAAGATTCAGGCAGTCACATCTTTTACAAATGTCAAATGCCAATATTCATCATATGTATTTTATTTGACTGCAAAGATTCAAACTTAATGATAATCAATTACTATTACCACTACTACCATTACAGCTTTGTTTGAATAAACTTCTTCATAAATACTTATAAGAAAAGAAAATAAAGGAGTAAAATGAATTAAACTTCTCCCACAAGTTAAAATCAACTTATGCAGTTTAACCTTTATAAAAATTCTTTCATCTAGCTTTTCCAAAAACCGAGAGACATAAGTTGATTTTAACTTATGAAAGAAGTTTGATTCATTTTGTTTTTCTATTTTCTTTTATAAGTGCACATAGAGAAGTTTATTCAAACAGGGCCAAAATAAGTTGATTTTAACCTATGAAAGAAGTTTGATTCAGTTTGTTTCTTATTTTCTTCTTCTATAAACATTTATAGAGAAATTTATTCAAATAGGACCTACTTACTAGTTAGTAGTTACTACTACTACTACTACCCCCAATGATTGAAATAAAAAATAAACAACAAATATGAATGACCTGAACAGGCACTGCATGGAGGCAGTAATCCGCACCAAGCAAAGCAGATTTGGCATCCATCGTCGCAACTACATTTTCCGGCAGCCTATGATCTGGGAAGTACTTACTGCCCAACAAAAAACACAAACAGTCACCTAAAACAGATACCAAGGACGAAATTAGATTATCACAACTCACAAGTTAGCCTGTAATTGTGCAAATTATGAGCCCACAGACAAAATGGTTACCAATTACAGTGTCTCTCATTGATAGACAAGCAAACTTGAGGGTCCCGAACCAGCATGTTCACCTCTAACTCAGCCTTTCTGTTTGCAACATGAGCAGCCATTGCCGTCCCAAACGACCCTCCTCCAAGCACAACCACCTTTTTCTCAACAAAAAAAAAACTCTCAGCACCACACAACACACCAAAAAAGAAACTAACTAAAACACCATATCACATTATCAAGCTTCATAAAACACCATATCACATTATAATAATTATAAATTGAAATGAATTGTGACCTTATTTGTGCGTTGGAGGACGTCGGTGTTGGCCTTGGAGCGCCAAGACCTGGACCAACGTACGATCTTCTCCCAGGCGACCCGAACGATTCTCCGGCGGTCCCGGGTCGGGTCAGGGTCGAACTCGGTGCCCGGGTCCGGGTCTTGAGGGGGAGAAGGAGAAGCATTTGCGGCACAAGGAGAATGCGTATTGCGAAGGGTGAGAAAGATGGGTTTTGAGGGGAAAGTGTGAAACTTGGGAGAGAGATTAGCGTTGTGAGGCTTTGAAGAAAAGAAGGGAGTTGCGAATGGCGCTTCCAACATTGCCGCCATTGTTAAAACTTAGAGAAGCTGACACGCCGTTACAGAGTGATTTGGGTGTCTTGTGTAAGAAAAAATGCCACGCTTGTTTTATCCCCTTCCCAATTCCCAAAGGATAGGATAATAATAAAATAAAATAAAAAAGACTTTATATTTTATTTTTTTAATTAAAATTTTTTTTAATAAATTGAGAAATGAGAATAAGGGAATCTCGTAATTTTTTTTTTGGGATAAAATATGTTTTTGTCTCTCGTTTTATCTTAATTTTTATTTTTAGTACCTCATAAATTTTTTCTCTATTTTTAGTCTCTAAAAAATTGTTTCATTTTGTTTTTAGTCTCTGACATTAATTTTAATGTCATCGCGAGCAGAATTTGTGCTTGAAAAATTTCTTTTTAAGTTTCTTGCAATTTTTAACTGCTGCAAATTTTACGACAGACTAAAATCATAAAAAATGTTAAAAAATAATTAAAAAATAAAAATATCGAACACCAGATTTTCTAAAAATTACAAAAAATATTGCAAAAGCAAACATTTTTTACCGCCAAAAAATTTGTAGTGATTAAAAATCACTAGAAACTTAATAAGAAAATTTTCACACGCACAGTTTATTCCCGTCATGGACTAAAAACAAAATAAAACAATTTATGAAGGACTAAAAACATAATAAAACAATTTATGAGGGACTAAAAAAGTAAAAAAAAAATACGAAGGACTAAAAACAGTAAAAAAAATTATGAGGAATTAAAAATAGAAATCAAGATAAAATGAAAATGACCAAAAACATATTTTACCCTTTTTTAATTTTTTTTCTTCTAAAATAAAATACAACTCCTCGTTCTTCCTATTTTGTTTAACCCACAATTTTAGTTCTCTATTTTAAAATAGAGACATTTAGTCATCAACTTTTGAAAATCTACAGTTTTGATCTAATCCTCAATTTATCTACATTTATTTTTTCTTACATTTTAATTAATTAAATCATTTCTTGATAGGAGTCATATGAAGTGAAAATCTCATAGACGAATATGTAGGGTGGCAGTAAGGGTGACTTATTTGTCAACTTTTCAACTATTACATCGAAAAGAGCAAACTCTATCTTATGTAAAGTTGTCAGAGTACACCTTAAATGAATATGTTAGGACTAGGGATTAATCAGACCAAAATAAAAGAAATAAAATATATGCAAAATTAAAAATTGGACAAAAGTTACTGATTTTTTTATAACTAAGTGATTAAATGTCTTTGTTTTAAAATGAAGGAACAAAAATTGCGAATTGAACAAAATAAGGGAACCAAAATTATATTTTAGCCTCTCTTCTTTAGAGCATATGTATCTTTTGTACGTGGCCTGAGTGGGTAGTATTGTTATGGTGGACAAAGTTTTTTCTTTTAAATAAGGGTAAATTATTATTTTAATTTTGAAAATGTAAAATATTGTTATATTAGTCTATTACTTTAGTCCTTAAACTTAATTATTTATTATTACTTTAGTCCTTAAATGTATGTTAATATTATCGTTTAAGTCATACGACTTTTTAAATTTTGTTTGAAACTTAAGTCTGAAAAAGAAACCCTTTATAGTTAAAAGCATCTATATGTATATATGAGGTTTGCTAACTTACATCCACTTATTTTTTAGAAGGAGTAAGTTAGCAAATTATAACTAAAAATTTTCTTAAAATACACCCAGGTGTAACTTGCTAATTTATTCCTTCTAAACAATAAGTGGGTGTATGTTAGCAAATGCACCCACTTATTTTTTAAAATGAGTAAGTTAGCAAGCTTTATATATATATATATATAGCGGTTGATTAGATTTGAGCAAATTTAACATTAATGAAAAATTAAATTACCCGCATTAATGTCATTTATTATACATTTTTAATTTGTAATATAGATATAAATATTTAAATTATTATAATAATGAAAATAAAAAACTATTAAAATATTAAAATAATTTAAAATCCAAATTTAATGTGCATAGAGAAAAAAAAATAAACAAACACATGAATTAATTTTAATATATGTTATAATTTAATTGAATCTAAATTAATTAGGTGAAAAATTCAAATTTACTTAAATAAAAAAATTCTTCAATAAATTTGAGTGAGAAAATATTATAAAGGAAAAATATATATTTATATTGAAATTAATATAATAATATAACAACATATTCAACAATATATATATATATATATATATATATATATATATATATATATATATATATATATATATATATAACAACAAATTCTATGATTTTGTGTATCATATTCATAATTGTCCATTTTAAGTTAATCTTTAAGACATAGTTCTATTACTTCTTTTTTTTACTTAATTCATTCAAATAAAAATATATAAGGTTATGATTACCATAGTTATTATAATTGGACACAGACATTAATTTTAATTGAATTTGAAGAAAAAATTAATTTATTTTTATTTAAAATGGTATTTATAAGAAAATTCAATGAAAATTTTTGGTCAAATTCAATTCAAATAAATGAGGATTTCATATTTAGGTCAAATTAATTGTTAATTCTAAATTAATCATCTATTTTAAATTTGGTCTAACAAAATGTTATTAAATTATTTGAAATTGATAGCATGTGTAATAATTAAATAAACAGTAAGATAATAAAAAATAATTTAATATGATAATAAATTAATCGAGCACTACATATTTAGGCCAAAATTAAAGGTCTATTTTAAATTAATCGTCTATTTCAAATTTTGATTTATCAATAAAAAGATAAAGTAAAAATAAATTTCTATATTTGTGAGTCATAATTGTCCATAATTGATTTGTGTGCACATAATTGTTCATTAATTGATTTGCATAAAAATGAATTGTATAATTATACATAAGCAACAACAACAAAAAAAGTAAAAAACATTGTAGTGTTATCATGTGGGATAAGATTCTAAATGTTGTTTTTTAGATTGACATCTGAAACTTTTTTATTTAAGAACATTCTACTTTGTATATTATTATTATTATTATTATTATTATTATTATTATTATTATTATTATTATTATCATCATCATCATCATCATCATCATCATCATCATCATCATCATCATCATCATTATTATTATTATTATTATTATTATTATTATTATTATTATTATCATCATCATCATCATCATCATCATCATCATCATTATTATTATTATTATTATTATTATTATTATTTGATTTGTTAAAATAAATTTTTTATATTAAAAAAAACCTTCCCAAGTTTTCAATAGGGTTAATGTCAACACTTACAATCAAAGACCAAACAGTAAGTCTAAGAAAAAAAAAAGAGAAATAGGCATAAAAAAAAGAGAAGAAAAACAAGTGAGACATAATAATAAAAAAAAAAACACTGCAACTCCATCGTCAAACCACCACCATGCTCTATCATGAACACCACAAAAGGTCCACGATATGATTAATGTCAACACTTACAGCCAAAGACCAAACGGTAAGTCTAAGAAAAAAAAAAGAAAAATATGAATAAAAAAAGAGAAGAAAAACAAAGGAAAAAACATAAAAAGAAAAAAAAATCAATTTCATCAAACCACCACATCAAACCATTACTATGGCTCTATCATGAACGTCACTCGAAATTATAACAATTGTCTCTCAAAGTATCTCATGACCCATCGCTCCTAGTCTCACTGTCTCACCACTTTTATAATCATATTAACCATATAATTAATTATGGAAAGTAATCATATTAATATTGATATTTGATATAATTATAATATTAACTCAACTGTATAAATAAGTTAATAACAATATTTATAAGCATAATTGTAATATTAAGGAAAGATTATTTTTATAAATTTTTTATTACCATTTAATTGCAATCAATAAAGTAGAAATATTATTACAAAAATCGAATGAATCAATATCAGTAAACTTTTAAAATTACTTTAATTAAAATATTAATATATTATGCAGGTTATTAAACTTTCAAACTATAATTTTAAAATTTGATTCTCACGATATTATTTAAAAATATAAAGTTGATGAGGATATATTATTTAAAATTTGTTTATTTAAATATGGAAAGAGAAATATCAATTATTAAATTATTATAATTAGTAAGACAATTTTATTTAAAAATATAAAGTTGATGAGGATATATTAATTTAAAATTTGTTTATTTAAATATGGAAAGAGAAATATCAATGATTAAATTATTATAATTAGTAAGATTATTAAATAAAATAATTATTAAATCAATTAATCAATTAATTATTATATAATGAGATATACAAAATATATAAATGTCACCAGAATATGACATGTGAACTACCAGTCTTAGTTAACAACTGTGTTTTATATAATATATAGATAGATAGATAGATTAACAACTATATCTATTTAATAAAAATTACACCATTTCAACAAATTTAAAATAAAATTTAATTTTGATAATAAATGCATTTAACAATTACTACATATTAACATTACATCAACAATAAATAAAATAAACAATCAATTTTTTTAAATAATATATTATATATTCATATTTATTATTTTTAGATTCTTTTTGAATTTATATTTCTCATATAGGAAAAGCAGACTTGAAAATGAAAAAGAAATGTTTGATCATTTTTCCCCCCCTTACTTCATATTGATTATATGAGTGTGAAATTACTCATACCATTATTATGATTATATGTTATAAAACTAGAGTCATATCTTTAAAATTTTATGATTTTAGAGTTAGGTTAATTATTTTCTATTTTTCTCTCTTTCTCTTTTTTAAATGTTAATAAATATGAAATATATAGTTTATAAGGAAATATTTTTAAATTACTTTAATAAACTATAATATTTAATATATTTTATTTCATAACGATAACCTCATGAAACATTGATAATTAACATGCTTAATTAAAAATGCACATAATATCTAAAAAATACCATTTACAATGAATTGTTTATAATAAATTATAGGTTTAATTACTTTTTTGGTTTTCTAATTTATTTTTTAGGTTCAATTAGGTACTATGTTTTTTTAAAAATAGTTTAATTGGTTTATTTAGGTCTTTTACTTTTGAAAGGTTCAATTAGGTTCTTTATTTTTTAAAATGTGTTCAATTTGGTCCCATTTTTCTCCCATCATATAGGATCAAAATTGGTTTTAAATGGGACCAAATTGAACCTATTTTAAAAAAAAATAAAGCACCTAAAAAATAAGAGAACTAAAAAATTAAACATAAATTATAAATTGATAAAATTAATTTATAATTGAATCTTTAAATAATAAGAAAACTAAATTGAACCTAAAACATAAATTAGAGGACAAAAAAGTAATTAAACATAAATTATAAATTGATAAAAAAAATCATTTTTAAATATTTTAACTACCATGTACTGAAGGGAAGGGACCAAAAAATGGATTATGGGTGTTTTTCTTAACTACCATGTACTAGGTATGACAAAAAATTAAAAACAGTACCCGATGCCTATGCTTTTCTCTTTGTGGTGTTTTTTTTTTGCATTTCTTCCACAACATTATTTATGTTTTTAAGAAAAGAAATTCAAAGAGATATAGTGTATTTCTTTCGGGGACTCTAATCACCCACCTTATGAAGATACAAGTTTGGCAATGCTGCCAAAATTTTGTGTGCCTCTAAGAACAAGGAGGACTAAACTCTATGAGCAATGGCGGAGCTTGAACCAAAAAATTGGGGGAGCCAAATACAAGAGTTGAATAAAATATTATTAATAATTTTTTTTTATAATTTTATTGCTAACTCTTTTTTTTCTCTAGTTTTTGCAAACTTTGCATTCATCTTCTTCTAACAACCACGTAAAACTTAGCGGCGATTCTTCTTCCTATATTTACTTTGTTCGTGCTTTTGCTTTCTCTCTCTTTATCTAACACACACAGTAACCAACAATTCAATTCAAAAGATAACACACACGATTAATTTTTCAATGAAATCAAATTTTGAATTGAATAATGGTAATAATCAGAACGCTAATTGTAATACTGTGATTTTTCATAATGTATGTTAACTGCTTGATTAACATTTGCAAGAGGAATTGAATTTAAATTTATGTCTCTTAACAAGCTAATTAATAAAATGGAATGAATTGTTATGTGTTGTTGGATGTTTGGTGGGTTTCACTAACAGTTAGACCTTAAATATGTGGACTTTTAGTCATCTAAGGAGGGGTGTAGTTAGAGGAAGCATAGGTACAATTAGCAAAAATCTAAGTCACCCTCCAAGCTTTTAAACGTGAAGCTCTTCTTCCCTCCCTCATTTCATTCATTCTCCTTTCTTTCTCAAGGAGCCATCTCCATAGCACAAGGAGGTTTTGAGTTCCTACCCCTAGGAGGCTTAATCTCTACTCTTCTAGATCTTCATAATTGATTTTTGGTTTGGTAAACTCATCTCTCCTTTCTCATTTGATCTCTTTATCTCTTTCCTTTCTCCTTTCTTTCTTTGGATTAGATCATGATGGGTTTTGATGCAAGACTCTCATGAATGTTGCTTTGGTGCTTCCATGGAGGGTGAGGTGGTGATGTTGTTGATTGGAGCAAAATCCCTTGGTTGAACTCAAGATCCTTTTCTTCTCTTCTCTTCTTCAAAGATCTAGCTTGGGAGATGTTGTAGGTAAGGGAAGCTCACCCTTTCTTTTTTGTTTTATAATGGATTTTGAGTTGTTTGGATGGAATCTTGGTTCTTTTGTTGGGGTTTATTGTTTAGAAGCTTAAGGAATGTTTATTGATGTGTGTGTTGTGAGTTTGGAAGCTTGAGTAGCCATTGATGGGCTTGGAATCGTGAAACTTCGAAGAAGCCTTGTTGCAGAAAATCGCAAATTGGCTTAAGCCAAAAATTTAGGCTTAAGCGGATTTGGGATTGTATTCTAGATTTAGCATTTTGGACAAAAAAATTGGCTTGAGCCGAAAATTTTGGCTTAAGCGAATTTTTGGTCAAATGTGAAATGGGCGAAATTGGCTTGAGCCGAAAATTTTAAGCTTAAGCGGATTTTGGGCCGAATGTGAAGTGGGCGAAATTGGCTTGAGCTGAAAATTTTAGGCTTAAGCGGATTTTGGAAATCTGACAAATGGCTTAAGTGAAAATTTTCTAGCTTAAGCCAAATTTGAGCATAATGAGTTTTTACCTTGAATGTTTTTTTTTAAGTTTACAAACCAATTCCAAGTGCGTATATAATTGCCTTATGAATCTTATAAATGTTTAAACAAATGTGGTAAGTTTATCTATGAGAGAATGACTCTGTTGTTGGGGTTAGTATATTGTGGTTGATGGGATATAATTTGTTGAGATTATTATATTGTTGATGAAGATGCTTATAATTTGTTGAGAACATTATTTATTATTGAGGTGTATGTATTTTGTTGAGATGATGAAATGATTGATAGGATGATGATATGTATGATGTGAGTGTGAACTATGTGTTAGAACCATCCCTATATGTTAAAGAGGAGTTAGCTATATCCTTTGGGAAGATTTTTTTTTAATAGAAAAATGGTATACTTGGGAGGGTGAGTTTCACGCCAGAACTTTGGCCCACTAAAGCGACCCGGGGGTCTCGCCTAGTGGGATATCTTTCCAAGTACCACCCTTATGTTTTGACTCTGAATGGCGTGTTGGAGTGTTGAGAACTACTTCCCAAGAGATTTAGTGACTCTTTTAGTTTATAGGGGATGAATTGTTGTTGTGGTTGAGGATTGTGGATTGTTAAGATGTATTTGGATCCTTAAATCAGGCCATTGGAGATGGCGGGTATAGAGGTGTCGTATCTAAGACTGTAAGGGACTCCAAATATGTTTTGCCGCTGGAATATGGTGGGTACACATATTTGGTGCACAAAAATATTTCGAATGTCATATTTGCATAGTTGGTGTGTAGGTATGCACAGTTGGTGCACAGGCATATGAGTAGGCACGTAAATTGAGGGTGCTTGGTGGGCTCTCAACCTAGTGTTGGAGGTTTTCGTGGTGGCTAACGGGAATGGACCTATAGAATAGACAGGTGGGCGAATCCCTATAGATGTAAGATTTTGCAAATCTTACAGAGGTAAACCAATACCCACACTTGTCTATATTCGATAAAATCACACTTTCTCCATAGGGTCAGCCCAAGAGACTCCCCGAATGGTCAAAGAGTGCAACTATGTTAGGGGATGGGGCTTATGAGGGACCGCTCATATGATGTTGAAACTCCATGGAGTAGAGTCAGTCTTGTTGACTGAGGTTGGCTAGTGGTTTATATTGTACATCGTTTGTGATGAGGGATGTTAGTTGTAACGACCCATCTTCGTTACAGATTTGTTGTACTAAAATAATTATTAATTATTATCATATGAAATTTCAAAGAAATTTTTTTCTCATTTAACACATATTATATGTACCTACTTTCCTACTGATAACGTACATCATCACATCATAAAAGTGTTAAGTTTGGCTTTACAAAACTTACTTATATATACATACATACAATACCAATATAGTCTTCTTTTAAAGGACATTCATAGCAACCTAAATATTTATACATATTTCCTAAGCTGGTCCCCCATACTATGTACATATATACTAGAACATAATCAGAAGAACAGAAGGATCATCCAATCTTTAGATCGTCCAATCCAAAGGAACAAAAGGATCGTCCAATCTTCAACCTTGACTTTCATGAGAGCCTGTGCCATCACTATTACCTGCTCCCGTGTCAATACACGATCATTGCAGTAATACAATACAAACACAAATTGCAAGGGTAAGCTTCTTATAAAAAGAATGATAGATTATACACAAAATTTCAATCAACATCATTCACACTAAACATTCAGTTCATTTCATATGTCACTCCATACATCAATATCATCATGCAATATTATGCTGACTCGACTCCATGGAGATTTCAACAAATTTCGGGCGGTCCCCATAGGCCCCATCCCCTACCATTAGTCTCTTCTTAGACCATTCAGGGAGTCCCTTGAGCCACCATGTGGAGGAAGTGTGAATTTAATCCAATATAAACAAGTGTTGGTATTGGCTTACTTCTGTCAGGTTTGCAAAACCTTCCATCTTTAGGAATTCGCCCACTTGTCTATTCTATATGCCCACCATTGGCCACCACGAAATCCTCCAGCACTAGGTTGAGAGCCCACCTAGCACCCTCAACTTACGTGCCTACCCGCATGCAATCTTATGCACAAACCAAACAACTCTGCTCGCCACATGTTCCTTCTATGTTATAAATTCACCATTTTTCTTAAATCACCCTTATGAACCCAATCTAGCAGTTCAGTAAGCACAAGTAAGGCATTCTCACACCTCGAATCCTTACTCACAACACAACACTAAATTTAACTAAGGGTGAATTTCCTAACATAGTTCTAGAACCAAAGTGGTGGCATATCCAACATTCTCATTCAATATTTCAAATCTACACTCACAATTATATTACACATCTCAAAGAATGTCAATCGCACATTTAAAATAATCATTTATATAAGAAAAATGAATATATATCACATTCATAACAAAACTGGGTCCTGGACTTAAAGCTGAACAAAAGCACCAGAGTTGACCAGAGTTGACTGGACGCTGAGTTGACTGGACGCTGGTCACTGGACGCTGGGTGGGTCATTGGACGCTGGTTGGCTGAGTGGGTCATTGGACGCTGGTTGGGTTACTGGACGCTGGTTCTGCAGAATCGGACTCTCACAAAATTTTCTACTAACAGAACATCTAAACAAGAATTTCTGCAGAATCCAAGGCTTCCCAAAGGATCCCAAGCATCCAAAAACATGCCTCAAAGGTTTAGGGACAATTCACAACACTTGCAAGACCATTTCAAATCAAAACAACACATCATGATATTATATTAACTTCAACTTAAATCACAATTTCAATCAACTCATCAAGAACACAAGTACCAAATACCACCAAATCAGTCAAACAAGTTTAAAGCTTCCCTTACCTAAACTTCTTGACTCAAACCGTGAAGAAAACTAGATAGGAGAACTTTGGATTTCTTAAGTGATCTGTCCTCAAGTTTTGTTACAGAATCAACTAGGAGACACCTAAATCAACATCAAAGTAAACTCAAAAATCAAGATTTCTCTCATCTCTTAAAATCTAACCAAGACCCATTTCTCATGTTCTTGGGAGGAGATGAGAAAGATACGTAGAAATCAAGAATAGGAAGCAACTGGACTTACCAACTTAACATCAACTAAGAAATCTCTAGGGAAGAAGAAATCAAACTTCAAGTTTAGGTAGGAATCAAACTTCCATTTACGGAAAAGAAAGAGCTTAGAGAGGAAGAAAGATAAGAATGAAGGAATTGGAAGAAATAGGAAGCTTGACACGTTCGAATTAAGAGATTTGCATGAAATTTTGCTAGTAACACCCCTATTTCCTCTAAAAGCACCCCCTTTTCTTATTTTTTTTCTTTTTTACAACTTACGAAATTTACGTAAAATTCCTAACAACAACCTTACCTTCTAAGCCCGACCGTACATGAAATATTATCAACAACATTATAGCACATAACAAAACAATCTATTTATTAATTCTTTTATATATAATATAGCTTTAAATTTAATTTCCTCTTGTATTATCAATCAAACACTTGATCATACACTTGAAAAAAATCACGACATTACATTAGTAGTTATATTGTGTTGAGGTTTGTGACAATTGATGTCAAATGTGACTTATGATGTTTATGGCTCATGATGATGAGTGGTGATGGTTTATGTTGTTGATGTTAATTGAGGATTTATAACATTTGTTGATTGGATGTAATCCATGAGATGTGATGATTTATGTTAATAATTAGTGATAATTGGTTATGGAACTATGGGGTTGATGATAGTTGAAGATTTATATTAAGATTATGTGGTATGCATTAGTTGAGATAATGGCGTTATGATGTTGTTGTCTGATGTTAGTTATTGATGAATAATATGAAATGACTTTAATATGAATATGTATTTCGTTATAGATTTCTGGTTAACCTATAAAGTATTTTCAAAGTTTATAAAGTTTAGTTTTCTTTCTTCTTCCTTATTATGGAATCTATTTATTTGTATATGTATGGTTTTATTTTGGTGAGCTTCCCTTGCGTGTGGCACATGTGGTTGTGATTGTGATGATCTCGAACTATGCGTTCGGGGAGCAGATGGCTTTTAGGGTGGATCTCTCTTTTGGAGGCGTGGTAGATGGAGTGAGTACGGGATTGAAGTTGCGTTCTTCTCTTCATTTTCCTTGGTTTAGTTTCAAGTATAGAAATGACCAGCTTAGGTTTGTATTAGATAAATCTTCCAAGAGTTTTATGTAATCAAAGTCTTATCTTCTTTTAAAAGGTTGAAGTGCCATGAGGCATTATATCTGACTTAGTCATGTTTTATAAATGCATGGTCTATATCTTAAGTTTTGAGCTTTATTTGTTGATTTCGGAATCACGAAAAGTTCACACGGTATTTTCATAAGTAAACTAATGAAAGAGTTTCTAAATTAAATAAAATCAAAACCTTGGCTTTAGTAGTTATGTAACGAAGTTGGGTCATTACACTAATACTACTAATAGAAAAAGCAATGAAGATTATGTAACCTATAAACCACACGAGACACAAACATAAGAGGGAGAGGGAACTATGGGATTTTAGTGTTGATCATTTCAATTGGTAGATGCGGACAGAGAAAGGAGGATGGGAGAGGAGAGAGAAAAAGTTTTCTGATTTTTTTTTAAAATTTATCTGAATGACTATAATATCCTTCCAAAAAAATTAAAAAAGAGATTATGGATATATTTGTCCTAAAATTTTGGTGTAGGTTGCTAACATACTCCAACTAAAAAAGAGGTGAGTATGTTAGCAATCCCATACACACACACACACACACACACACACACTAGAAGCATCTGGGCATCACATAGAAGTCGACACAGACCCACTGTTGTTGCGGTAGCTGAAAAACACGAACAGAAACACTTCCTGAGGTGTGCAAGGCACTGCCCTAAAGGAATTATCTGCGGTATCCCACGCAATTTTCCAAGGATACAACAGGAACCTCTCAGGCCAGCTGAGGCTATAGAACTAACAAGAAACAAAAAAACAAACCCAGAAACAGAGAAAGAGCTAAGAGAGAAGAGAGAAAATTGTTGTGTGAAACTGAGTCAAAAGAATACGTATATATAGTGCTTCTCTTCAAAACGTTTGGGGGAACAAAATGGTAAAATAATTAAAATGTAATTAAAACAATTAAACCGTAATTAAATAAAAATGGTAATATAAACAGAATAAATATATAAATGTTGGTAACTGAAAATCCATAAAATGGAATTGATCACTAAATAAAAATCGTCACATTAAAACAAGGATATTCATATAATCTTTGAATTTAAATTCAAAATAATCTCAAAAAGAAATTTTATTAAATAGCAATGTAAAAACTATACAAAGCCCATTCTCGCACGCATAGAGGGGGCAAATCAGTGGATTTGCACTACGAGAGACCCACGAGGCCCAAGCTCATGCGCACGAGGCTTCCACCTCTTACTAGCCACTTTGAAAGCCTTTAACTCAAAAGGATATATAAACTTGTGAGACAAAGCTACACTAGGAAATGTGAGACTTTGCCTTTTGTAATACTCTTTAAAAACTCCAGAATACAACACCCACAAATGGCCATCCTTCATTCATCTCCTGAATGCAAAATTCACCGTGAAAGTTCTTGAGCCACCACACCTATGGTTTCACACGTCATTAGTGGTAGAGTGAACTTACTAATGTGAATAACTACTATCACTCACAAGTGCCCGTGAACCAACAACACATCCACATTCGCACCAAACATCAAATCATCCACTGCCTCTTCCCTCGAAACAATCAACACTCACTCATCACCCTTGATCCAGCAAACCATGTCTATATATATTATGATTTTCAAAAAGTTTGGGGGGCCATGGTGTTGGAGTGAACCCTAGTGGCCAATCTATTTTAGGCTATATTTGTATTATGACTTTAATTTATATATTTTAATATATGAGGCATTTCAGTTATTATGTTATCTATGGTATGATATAGTAACGTCCTTAGAATAGGCGAGCTATTCGATGATGTGAGATTCATTGAATAATAGAACGCAATCCTTGAAGTGTTTGTAGTCGAGTATCATTGTTAACCAGGACGACGATAATGCATCAAGACTATTGTGTGAGTAGCACGATGACCGAATCTCACAGATCATGGATATGTGATATTAGGCTGGTACACATGTATAAATATTAGGAGCAACATCTATACTAGACATACCCACTATGAGAATGCTTCATAATAGTTATGTAAGTATCATAAGCACTTCTCATGGCAACCATAGGTGATAGTAGTCCTTCGACTTGAAGTCACTACGATTCCTACATGTAAGAGTTGTATGTTTTAATGCTATCAAACATCATTTGTTACATGGTGATTATAAAGGTAGTACTTGGGCATGCAATGAATCATGTTGAGGAATATGAGTAATGTAGACAGGATTCATCCCTCCTACATAACAGGAGTTATGTCTATAGGCCTCTTGATAGAGTGAGACGTACTATATGCATGACCATTGCAAATGGACTGATATGAGATATTGAGTTTGTTTGTAATTAAACGTCTATTTGGGTATCGAGAAATAAATGATTGGACCTAATAAGGATGACATTCTTACGCCTCGTGTTCAATTGAAACATTCAGACGAAGGGACAAAGGCTACATTGTGGAAATGGTTGTTGTAAAGGTTGAAATCGGATCACCGATTATCTCATAGGCTGGGTGGTAGCGATGCATTGCTAGATATCGATCACTGTCTATAATATTATAAAGATAATGTTATTACTAGTCTAGTGGGAGCCTATAGGGTCACACACATAGAGTAATTTATTGGAATAAATGAATAAATTAAATGTGATTTAATTTAGTTCATAATTAATTAATAAAATATGATTTAATTAATTAATCAACATATTTAATTAAATGAGATTTAATTAAATAAGACTCAAGATGATAAGATAATTAATTAGATATGATTTAATTAATTATTATCTAAATTAAATGAGATTTGATAAGATAATTATCTAATCAAATAAGATTTGATAAGACAATTATCTGTATAGCTAATCAAATAAGATTTGATAATATCAAATGAGATTTGATAAGATATTTTATGGGATGAAGATAGAACTCATGTTTCTATATAAGGAGGTGAATACCTCACAACATGACGCATGAGAAAAATACTTAAGTGAGCTCCTTCTAAATCCTACGTGTCTATCGTCGGCTAGCACTGAGACCCAGCTCTGATAGTTGCTCACGTGGACTAAGTAGAGGCACCGTTACTTTGATGCTCGGTGATCAAAGGCAACCAGTCAATTGAAAGCATGCTACAAAGGTAATCATTTAAACCCTTAGAGATTCACGAGTAATGCGTGATCCATGGAAAAGGGGTTAATTTCGCTCTTGGTCTTGAATTTTTTTTAAAATTATATACCTCGAAACCCCAACTTCTTCCCCCTCAGTCCTCACAAAGTTCCACCCCTGTCTATGAGGTCATTTATTGGCTACTCAGGGCATTACATTTGAGGAGGTAGATAATTGTCTGTTCGGGGCATTGAGTTGCTGATAATGATGAATCTGATGATCATTTTGTTCTATGTTGCTGATATAAGTTTTGGAGGGTATATGTTTACCGTTTTTGATATTTTTTTCTTTCTGTTTATGAGTTTTGTCACATAATATGAGTTTGTAATTGGTACATTGAATGATGTTTCTGAGGGTATATGTTTATAGTTTTTGATATTTTTCTTTGTGTCACATAATGAGTTGTTAATACAAATGTAATTGGTACGTTGGATGATGTTTTTGGAGGATTACTTTTGTATGTTAGAATCTTATCTTGTGATTATGAAAATATATCTCATTTCGTGAATTTAATTGTGTCCTTTAAGCATAGAGTGCTCTTTAGAATATGAAGTAGAAAAATGATAATCATAATCGTTATGTGTACTTGTGTGTCAACTCAAGAATGAGCACCGCGTCATGTGTATGCCTGAGCCTAAAATTGATGTGTGCGTTATATTGTTCGTAGTGAGTAATGATGAAATTAGAAAAAGTGAGAGTTTGTCATTCATGGGGCCTACCACTACCACATGAATTAATGCATCTATATGTGTTGCTGAGGGAGAGAGAAGAGAATATGTGAGAGGTGACAATTGTTGGACTATTAATATGATAAAACAATTAGTTGCAAGTTGTTACAATTTAAATTCAAGTTATAGATATATTTAAATTCAATTTATAGATATCATTAGGTTTGTTATTCCATAGATTATAGATATATTAGGGTTTGTTATTCCATAGCACTCTATATATCTCTCTTGTAAATCCACATTGATTAATGAAATCCTAATTCTATCATCTCTCTATATGGTATCACAAAGCCAGGAGCTTAATAGCGAAATCTATCCTATTTTTTTTCCGTCATGGCCACTCATCATTGCTTCCAATATACCCATTAAATTTAATCTCTGCCAATTACCATATGTGATACAAGCAAATGACTCATCTCCTTGAAGCTAGTAAACTTCTTGACTATGTAATGAGGACCACATCATATCCTCCATCCAAAATCAATTCTGATGGTGCATCTATATCCAATCCAATCCACCAACACTAAAATGGCCATGACCTTTTGTCCATGGTGGTTAAGCATTGGATGTTGTTTTGTGCTTCTGTCTTGAGTGGTTAAGCATTGTTTGGCTTTTGCTTTTGATGGTTAAGCTTTATTGCTTCTGCCTTATGGTGGTTAAGCATTCTCATTGGTTTATGCTTCTGTCTTGAGTGGTTAAGCATTGTTTGTTTTTTGCTCTTGATGGTTAAGCTTTATTGCTTTTGCCTTATGGTGGTTGGTAATTGTTGTGCATACTTACATTTGCACATAATTTTCACAACAATTATCTCACCTTCTTCTCATTTATTGCTTTGATTAGTCCCTTTTAGTTAGAAATTACTTCCTTTTAGGATTTAGTTTTCATGTAGTTAGTTTTAGGATCTTATTAGCTTTTTAACTATGTTTTTGCAGAGTCCTAGTACACTGGAAGAAAAGCTTAAGATGAGGAATTCAAGACAACTCACTCAGCGAGCTGATGCTGCCGCTTAGCAAGAGAAGTCGCTCTGAAGAGGACACGTGGCAAGTTGAAGGCTAAGCAAGAAGTATGGGTGCTCATATAACTTATTTAAACTACATTAAATTGAAATTAAATTGTAACTGAACTATATAAACTGAACTTAATTAATTAAAATTCAAACTGAACTATTAGATAGGTTCAGTTTTATAAACTAAACTGTAAACAAAACAGTTCAGTTCAAAACTGTTTTGACCTTTTGATTTTAAAAAAGTTAGAAAATGACATCAACAGTCCGCGTTTCAATTTCGCAAGGTTACGTGCGTTTCAATTTCGCTCAGACTCAGTAGTCACGCACGAGTCTTTCTCTCTCGATCTCGTGCGATTTCATTTCTATCCACTTCGTGCCAAGTCTTCGCTAATCTTCACTCTTCATTCTTCAGTTCGTTCACTCTCAATTCACAGAGGTAAAACCCTAAATCCCAAATTCACTTTCTTAGCGTTTGGCCTTGATGAACATTTACACCTTGCTTTGACTCTCATCCTATTGGCAAGAAGATGTTGAGCTAATTCAGTGGGAAGGTGAGTCCAAGGCATTATTAGCTTATGAGAGTGTAGTATTTTCCTTAAGAGCCATTTCTGCAATCTGTTAGTTTCTCCAATTTCTCAGTTTTGCTTCTTACAAACTATCTCTATTTTTCCAAAATATTTCCAACCATTGTGAGATCCTGTTCTGCCATATCCAGGATAGTAGCTTCCCATGATCTGCACTGTGCTAAATTTGAGTAAAAATCCACTTGCACACGACCACATCCTTACCACAACATTAATTTAACATTAGCTGTGATAATTTATATGTCCTACAATGTAGCAGATTGTTGTGCTAATTTCCAATTTCTTTGTTGTTATTAAATGTGGTTTCTATTTTGTTGCAGCAAGGGATCAACAACTAAATAGTCTCGCCCTCTATCTTATTCGTAAGTGGATGTTGACTTTAAGAATCGGCTAAAAGTAGTTAGAAGGTACACCTTACACCTACACTGAATTCTATTAATTCTGTTATTTCAATATATATGAAGGCTGTGTTTAAGATGAAAACTAAGCAATACAACCAAATAAGGGGTACATAGTATTTCTCTTCATTTTACATATAATGTTTTTTAAGAATATACCTTCTATGCAAATGTTGAGTGATGATGCAGATGCAAAAGATTGCATTGATTGTCTGCATTGAAATTTGAAAATACCTTGATCCCACTCTTGATTTGTCCCTATGGGAAGACCTGACAAGTGTAGAACCTTAAACTGTTACAAGCACCTTTGCTCTCCTTCAACTAACAGTTCCTAAAAATAATGGAGACTAGCTCCTTAAAAGAACAAATAAATGCAGAAAATAAAAGATAGATCTTCCTTATTTTAACTTCAAATAGATGCACAGAACCTCTACCCCAAACACGTTCCCTTTTCTGCCCAATTCATGCCTACCCTGATGTCTCTTTCTTTCTCCCTTTAATCATCTCCTCTAACAGAATTCAGATGTTCCCCACTCCAAATAGATGCACAAAACCACTCTTTTTTTTTATTATTATATTTATATCTAACGGAAGCAACAAGTGCTTCATCCATGTACCATCTATTCAGGTACTTCATGTTAAGCGAATTCCTTAGAAACCACTAAATAAAGAAATCCTCCTCTGCTAATAGCCTTAAGCATGAATTACCTTGTGAATAAATACACCACACGTAGCCAAAACTTTGTCATTCTCTTAGCTAGCCGTGGAGCTTCTTAACCATTCCCTCACCAAAATTCTTCCTCTCTTCAATTATTTGTAGTCTCCTAGCAAACTAGAAGCTTTGTAGGTTCGTGTACGTAGGAGCACCACCAAAGGACATCACCCTAAAGCTTTATCAAGCTAAAAGTTCTCACATTTCAAAGTCCTACTTCCTAATTTGTTAGTCTTCAAGAGAGGTAAGGGAGCTTATGTATATATCTTCTCTTTTCCTTCTATAACCTCTAATATGCTAGCATGAATGGGATGAACTATGTAGTTCTCTATAGATTGATTTTGGTCAACTTTGAAATGCTTGTGATAGTTAAAAATGCTGTGAATGGTATAGTTGTTGTATGGTGTGATAAACACATGATTTTACAAGTTTTCCTTTTTATCTTAAGATATGATTTCTTGAATTAATAGAGTGGTTATAAACTTGTAGAAATACCTTGATCCCTATGTTCCACGAGAAAAGTGAACTGCCCGGATGTATACATACATAGATCTATTTTTACATGATGAGATTTGCCTTTTGCTGCACCTAAAAGTCAGGGATCACACATGGTACTGTTAGTTTCTTTTAGCAACTTAGTATCTAAAAAAAAATCTTTTATTTTCTGCCCCAAACACGTTCCCTTTTCTGCCCAATTCATGCCTACCCTGCTGTCTCTTTCTTTCTCCCTTTAATCATCTCCTCTAACTGAATTCACATGTTCCCCACTCCTCCCTTCCTCATGGAAATTCTGTTATTTCAATAGTTACTATTTTAACAGAATTTACATGTTTACACCTTTGGACTTCTCTAAGCCTAATAGGGGTGCTTATATAACTTATTTAAACTGCACTAAATTGAAATTAAATTGTAATTGAATTATATTAAACTGAACTTAATTATAAACTTAACTATTTAGTGTACTTAGAGTTACGTAGTCATGCACAAACAAACACACTGTCATGCATAGCAACAACACCTGCTGCACTGCCCCATTTACCTTTATTTTTGTTACTCAGCTTCATGGTTGCTTATGTTGTGTTCTGATATTCTTTTACTGTTGTAGTCCCTGACTTTTCTGAGTTATTCATCAGCTTCATAGTTGCTTATGTTGAAGTGCATAGATGGCATAGACTGTTTATATATATATATATATATGAGTATAGTTGCATCCATTGGGCTTTAGAGGAGCTGATTAGCAGTTTTTTGAAGTTTGTATGACAGTATAAGTCACTATTCATTACTGCCATTGAAAAGCTTAAATATGTATGTATATTATGTGGTAAATGGGAATCAATCTAAACTCATTTTTATAGCTTAAATCAGATGGATTCTTCTTTGCCAGAGACAACGGGACATTCAATTGCTAATACCCTAGATACCTCTACCACTAAAGCTCTATTACCATGTCATTCAAAACCACCATTAAAGCGGAAAAGATCAGCAGTTTGGGACCATTTTACTGAAGTATCTGAGGAAGACCATAGGGCAGCATGCAAATATTGTGGTACCCTAATTAAGTTTAAGGCTGGGCCAAGTGCTATGAAGAACCATTTATTGAGATGCGATGGTAATCTGAATAAAGGACAAAAAATGCAAAGATCAAATGCTTCCTCATCACAAACTATAGAAGGGCAAGTAGGTAGTGGTGTTCGCTCTTCACCAAGTTGTTTTAAATTTGACCAAGAGATGTGCCGAAAGGAACTTGTGAAGATGTTTGTGATTGCCAAGCTGCCATTTCGGTTTGTGGAGAATGAAGCATTTATCAAGTTTCTCAGTGTCTTGCAACCACAATTTAGTCCCCCATCACGTGCTACATTAACACGTGACATTTTTATACTCTATGACGAGGAGAAAGAAAAGTTGAAGAAATTTCTTTCCAAGCACTGTGGGAGAGTTTGTCTGACCACAAATACATGGACATCAATCCAGAACTTCACTTACATGAGTTTGACTGCACACTTCATTGATAATAATTGGAAGTTGCAGAAGAAAATTTTGAACTTTTGTCAAAACACGGGACATGCAGGAGAGAATACGGCAAACAATGTTGAGATATGCTTGAATGAATGGGAGTTGAATTGACTCTTCAGTGTAACTGTGGACAATGCTTCATCTAATGACAACGAGATTCAGTAATTAAAAAAGAGGTTCATGTCTCAGTACAATGTACTTTTGAAGGGGGATTATATTCACATGCGCTCTTGTGCGCATATTTTGTGCTTGATTGTGAGGCATGGCTTGAAACATGTAAATGAATCCATTTTAAGAATTTGTGCCACAGTCAAGTATATCAGATCCTCACCATCTAGTTTGGCTAGATTCAAGGGTTATGCTGAACGGGAGATAATTCTCTATAAAGGCCTCATTTGCCTAGACGTTGAAACTAGGTGGAACTCAACTTACTTAATGTTGGAGGCAGCTGTGAAGTATGAAAAAGCATTTGAGTTACTTGAAATTTATGACAAGAAGTATGATGTTGATCTATGAAGTGGGCATGGTGTAACTTCAGAATTTGATTGGAATGAAGCTTGTTCACTCCTACCTTTTTTGAAGATGTTTTATGATGCAACGATGCGGATTTCTGGTTCTTACTATGTCACTAGTAATATATATATGAAGGAAGTATTTGCAATTGGAAGGAAGATCTGCAAGTGTGAAGATCATAATGATGTCTGCATAAGCTCAATGGCTACTTGAATGAGAATTAAATATAACAAATATTGGGGAACACCTAATGGAATCAACATTTTCCTATTGATTGCCGTTGTCCTTGATCCTAGGTGTAAGATGGAATATGTTAACCACTTTGTTGACTACTTATTTAATGAAGACCAGGCAGAAGAATTGAAGTTGAAGTTGATTTCTAGTTTAAGATCACTTTATGAGCAGTACCAAGGTGTTGAGGAGGGTTCTCAAATTAACCAACAAGTTCAGTTGGATGAAGATGATGATGATGATATCCATGGTATGAGTTTCTATCTACGAACAAGTGGGCATAAATTTGATGCAAAAACTGAGTTGAATAAATATCTAAAAGAAGATTGTGAGCCTTTCAATAAGTCGGCTGAGTTTGATATTCTAAATTGGTGGAAAGTAAACTCAACCAGATTTCCTATCCTTGGAAGTATATCTCGGGAGGTTTTAGCCATTCCCGTTTCTACTGTAGCATCAGAATCTTCATTCAATGCTGGAGGAAGGATTCTTGATCCTTATCGAAGTTCCCTTACTCCTAAAATGGTGGAGGTATTGGTTTGTGTAACATCCCCATAAATCATAATAATAATTATGATAATAATAATAATAAAATAAGATAATGTCTAATTGCTTTATAATATTCTATTATTGGCCTTTTCGGTGTTTTAGTATAATGTGTGCATTAGAGTAACTTATAGAGTAAGGAACCATAAAACCAATTCTAGATATATCTATATATAAACCCTAAAACCCTTCCCTCCCACATAATAGAAACGTAAACAGAAATTTAGAGAGAGAGAAAGAAGAGAAGAAGGAGAAAGGAAGGGAAGAAGAAAGAGGAATGAGCTAGGAAATCCACAACACCCCACTCATCATCCTTAGTCCAGAGATCCTTGGTGAGTGTTTATGTATCCTTATCTATCCCTCCATTTAAGGTTTGGGCAGAGATTCAATGAGGGTTAGGTTTCTCTCCATGGGAGAAGAGCCCCAACCTCCAATCCTTGGGTTTAGTGTGAGAGATGCATAAATCATAGTTGTCTTGCTTATTTTGCATGAGACTCATCATTATTTTGCATTATTATGAGGATTTGGGTTGTTGGGTAGCAATTATGGTAAAGGGGTTAAGCATAATTATGAACCCTATGACATGCAGAGTCGCGGATTCTCGCTTAAGCGAGCTTTGCATGGCGCTTAAGCAAGGAGCCCCTGGAGTTGGAAGTATGGTCTGTAATTCTCGCTTAAGCAAGGATTCCTGGCGCTTAAGCGAGGTATTATGGCGCTTAAGCGTGGGAGTTTGGCGCTTAAGCGAGAAGCTCCAGGGATCAGGAATAATTGCAGGACCCTGACGCTTAAGCGCAAGGTTTTGGAGCTTAAGCGTGGCACTCTGGCGCTTAAGCGCAAGGTGCCAGGGTTAGGCTGGCTTAAGCGCAGGATTCAGGCTTAAGCGTCTGACCCCTGGAACATTATGTTAAGTTCTATCATTTTCAAGTTAATTTCCTTAATATGTTTAGTACATTTATATGAATTACAAGGATAAAGATATGTTTAATTAAAGAAAGAAGAGATTCCTTTGGGGATCAAAGAAAGTATAATGTTTTGATAAGTTAAGCATGCAAGTAAAAAGATTGGCCCTCTTTAGAAGGTAGGCGGGACCCCTTCCGTCACTTCCTACTTTCCGAAGATGTGGCATACTCCTCGGACTGGAGGAGAATAATATGAGGCCAAGGCATAAAAGGAAAGGGACGCCTTTCAATATATTGAGCTCAATAGATGCCATATGACGAAAGAAGAATAAAGAAAGTTAACTTAAAGCATGCAAAGTAAATGTTAAGATTATGTTATTAGAGATGCAAAAGTAGTATATGATAGTACTTTATAGTACGTTTATAAATGATGAAAGATTATAATGCATATCTTTAACACTCACTAAGACCCTATCTCATTAGTTTAATGTTTATGTTCCAGATTAAACAGGTTTGAAGTATGGAGACAAGAGACCTAGAAGATATTATGTTTATGTAGTAATATCTTTATAGGCTAGTTTTGTAAAAGAACTTTTTATGTATTCTTTTGGTATAGGACCCCATATGTGGGGATTACCTTTTATGTACATGATGTAATTACTTAAGTAATGATATAATTTTATGTTTATATTATCCGTGTTGATGACTAAAATGTACATTAGAGGGTAGTACCCATTAGGGTGTTACAGTTTGCACGTAGGATTGGTTGAAAGGAACATCTTTCTCGATGTTTACTAATGAGGACTTTGAAGAGCTCGAGAAATTTGAGCAAGGTAAGTTAATATCAATGTTTTACATATTTTTGTTATGCTTTTACAATAAATTTTAAAAATTAACGAAATATTTTTCTTTTTGTAGAGATGTCTCCACATGAAGGGACTTCATTGACAGCCGCTATTAATCTTGATGATTGAAGCAACATTAGGTGAAGGAACATTAATTGAGTGTAATTACTATTTGTATTTACCTTGTTTGACTGATTGTTAATGTGTTTTTGCAGGGTTATCACCAACAGTTGTAGCACATGCAAATAGGACCTTTCTATTAATCAATATGACCAAATTTGTTTCAAATTTTTCATGTCTTGTTAGTTTTTTTTAGTTCAGCTTTTGTCCAAGTATACTGATTAGTGAGACTGTGTAACTCTTCTGCTATATTAATGAGGAGAAAGTATGGATGTAAGCTTGAGTGTCAACCTGCAAACTCATATAGTTGATGTTAGCCACTTTTATGTTATTAAAATTTTTATATGCAATGAACTTACCCTCATCTTACTTACAAATTAAACTTAAAATGAATCCAAGCAAATTTGTCTCTCAGTCTTTGCACTTCTCTGTACCAAAAGGACAAGGAGTTTCAGGCTTTCATTGTGTAGGAGTAGAAGTTCCAGGTTGAACTCTTCAAAGTTTGAGCATCCAATCATTGTGTAACTCATCTTGGAGAAGAGGCATAAGAGTTCCACTACTTTGCATAGCTTACAGCTGGTCTTGGACTCTTGGTCACATTTTCAGCTCCATTGTGGTACAAGTACCAATGGTTTTTTACTTTCAACTGTCCCATTCCCATTATATGACTTTATCTTGTTTTTATATATAGAAATGATTTGAAGTGAGTCAGTGATTGGTCAAGTACGGAAAAAAAACATGGGTAAGTAGAGACATTGTTCCAAATCCCTTCTTATTTAATTTTCTTATTTATCGTTTCTGTTTATTGTTACTTTTGAAGGATTAAGGTGAGGTAGTATCTTTTGAAATAACATTTTGTAAGATATTTAATTCATTCATTTATGTGATTGTACTTTTGTTTATAGTAAATTGATGCATTCACAGTTTCAATGATGTTAATTGCTTACTGAATGTCTTGCATAGCTAGTGAAATGATGTGATTTATGTTATGTATTAGGAACTATCCTCTCTTGATGGCTACATGGAAGGTTGCTCCTGCTCTGGCTGCTAGTTGTATTGCAATATTAAAGCCATATGAATTGGCATCTATGTATGTTCCCATCAACTATTGCAACCTTGATTATTTGCTATGTTGGTTTCTTATGTTGTCTTATCATTTACAATTTTAGGACCTATTTGGAGCTAGCTGAAATATGCAGAGAAGTGGGCCTTCCTCCAGGTTTTGATAAATCTTAACTCCATAGAGTTCTTTGCTTAAATGCAATGTCAAATTTGGTTGTTTAATTTCAACTGAATGAATGAATGCTTATGATAAAACCCTTGGATTCTCTGCACATGACAAAAAAAAATTCTGATTTGTCTTCAATTTTTTTGTTTCTCGTCTATCTTTTTCCCTATGAGAAAATCAAGGACTGTGTTGTTTAGTTGGATGTTCATATGCAAATACGCATGTATAATACTTGAAGGAATTATAGATGTTTTTCAAAGGAACTATGGAATAAATAAAACACATGGCATGGCTTTCGTGGAACTGTGTTGTTTAGTTGTATGTTCATTCTGTTGGAGCTATATTGTAATTATTATTTATGCATTTGGTTATGAAAATTTTCAATTATACATCTGCTTCACTTCATTTTGTAATCAATGAACGATTTATGACAGAACTGAACTATTTTCTCCAATCAAACAGTTCAGTTCAGTTTTTTAAAATGAACTATTTTTAAGAACCGAACTGAATTGTTTTCTCTCTAATGAAGAGTTCAGTTATTTAGAACTGTCTTTTACAGTTTAGTTCAGTTCAATTCAGGAGAAAAACTGAACTGAATTGAACTATGGCCACCCCTAGCGAGAAGTTATGTTCTCTTAGCGGGATTGGAAGCTGAAGAGGCAATTTGGACACGTCAAGGTTGCTTAGCGAGTTCATGCTCGCTAAGCGAACTAACCTCTCTGCCTGAAGGAGAAATTGAATTTATTGTAGATCGCTTAGCGAGTTGTTACCCGCTAAGCGAGTTATGCCTTTATGCAGAAGCAACAAAACAGAGATTCTCAGCCTATTTAAAGTGTCTAGTCATTGGGATCAGGAGGAGATCATTCTAGGCTTTTGTGTTGGCGGCTGAGGCTCTCACCTAACACATTCCTTCATTTCTTCACCAATTCTCTTCCATTTTTTTCCGTTGTCATTGTAATTTTTAGTGGCTTCTCATGACAATGAGGAGCTAACTTCTTTGTAGTTGGGGATTTGGTGTACTAGCAACTCTCATGTAATTACTCTTACTATCTATTTAATGAATATTCAGTGTTAATGCTATTCTCTGTGTTTAATGTTGGTTCTTGGCTTGATCACCCAAGCACTTTTCTATTTGTTTTTATTGTCATTGGGAAACACTTTGAAAACTGAGATTTGAGAATGGTGTCTAATGAATGTCTCATCTAGGAATGGAGTGATGTTAGTTAGTCTCTTAATGATCCTTGCTCTGAAACAAATCATTTAACTTCACTTGCTAAGGGATTAGGAGTAAAGTTAAGTGCTTTAGCTTCTTTCACTTGGGGAATCAAGGTTAGAAGACTTAAGTGGGTTGAGATAGCACTAGGGTTTTCATTAAATGGAGAAAAATCAATTATATTACTGAGATGTTTGCCAAGTATCACCAAATACCCCAACTAGTTCATTTAATCATTGATTTCAGCCGCTGCACACCAACTGTTTGATCTTTTACTTACTTGAATTCTATTATGTTTTAGTAGTTTATTTTAGAACTTGGAGTTTATTTCCTAAACCATTTTCACTAAAACAACATATTCTTTTGCCTAAATATTGATTTCACACAAAAACTTAGTACGAACAAGTCCCTATGGAGATGACTTTGTACTCAAATTTCGAAAATACTACGCCGATTGGTGCGCTTGCCAAATAGGTGAACAAGTTTTCTGGCGCCGTTGTCGGGGACTTGTTTCTTGTATTAGGCAATTTATGTATTTTCATATTCTAGGCATTGATAATTTATTCTTTCATTATTGTTTTTATGTTATGTTTTTATTACTTTTGAGCAATTTGCTAACTTGATCTATAGTTGCTTTGTTTCTTGTATGCGAGGCAGAGTTCATAATCTAGCTCTAGTTCCCTTGGAGCTTGAGATTGAAAGAACTTGCAGAAAGAACAACGTCCTGAAGAAGAAGCAAAAGCAGCGGGAGAAGCGAGCTAGGCAAGGAACTCAAAGAGCTTCTTCTTCTTCACCTCCACCACAACCTACACCTCCACCTCAACCGCTTTTACTCTTACCTCCTCCTATGCTTGAGGAGCCAATCATGGCGGAAGAAGAGGAGCAACCAAGAAGAACTCTTGAGGATTTCAATGTTCATGTTGTGCCTCATCACTTCACAAGCATTGCAAGACCGAAGTTTGGTGTGGATAACATCTCTTATCCATCTTCACTCATTCATTTGATTCAAGCTAACCAATTCCATGGTATGTCACATGAAGATCCTTATGCTCACCTAGCAACATTCATTGAGATTTGCAATACTGTCAAGATTGCTAGAGTGCCGGATGAAGCCATTCGTCTCAATTTGTTCACATTCTCATTGGCTGGAGATGCCAAGGCATGGTTAGATTCTCTCAAGGAGCATAGCTTGCACACTTGGGATGATGTGGTATCTAAGTTTCTCAACAAGTATTTTCTTGAGTCCAAGACAACTCAAGGGAAGACTGAAATTTCATCATTCCATCAAAAGGTTGATGAGTCCCTTAGTGAAGCATGGGATCATTTTAGAGGATTGTTAAGGAAGACACCTACTCATGGATTTAGTGAGCCGGTGCAAATTAACATGTTTCTAGATGGTTTGAGGTCTCAAACCAAACTTATGCTTGATGCATCGGCGGGTGGCAAGATTAAATCTAAGACACCGGATGAAGCCATTGAACTCATTGAAAACATGGCAGCCAATGACTATGATGTCATTCATGATAGGAGCCACAATCCTCCAAAGAAAGGTATTTTGGAGCCTAGTTCTCAAGATGCCATTCTAGCTCAAAACATGCTTCTCACTCAATAGATAGATGCTCTCACAAAGCAAATCTCCAAGCTGCCACAACAATTGCAATCCCTTAATTCAGTCTCTCAAGGTCCTACTCAACAACATGGGGGATGCTCTTTGTGTGGTGGTGCTCATGAGCATGGCTTGTGTATGATTCAAGAAGGAGCACAAGAGGAGCTACACTACTTGGCAAACCAAAATCACCAAGGTTTCAACCAAGGTGGCAACTATGGCTATCAAGGTCAAGGCTACAATCAAGGCCAAGGTTAGAAGACTCATTCGGGGAACAATTTCAAGCAAGACCAAGGAGGTCCCTCTAATAGGCCTCCTCATCAAGGGCCAAATCTCTAGGAGAGGACTAGTAAGCTTGAAGATACCTTGAGCCAATTCATGCAAGTGTCTATGTCCAATCACAAGAGCACCGAGGCATCAATCAAGAATTTGGAGACCCAAATAGGCCAACTTGCCAAGCAACTAGCTGAAAAATCCAATGGGAATTTTGTAGCCAACACAGAGACAAACCCCAAGGAGCATTGCAAGGCGGTGATGACAAGAAGTAGGCACTTGGCTAGTGATTCTAAAAGAGTTGAAGTTGAAAATGAGATAGTGAGTGACAAGGAAGGGGTGGTAGTTGAAGATGAGGAAGAAAAGAATAAAGAGAAAAATGTGAATGCAGAAAAAAATATTGAAAGTGAGAAAATTTCTAAAAAAGAAAAAGAGATTGATGTTGAAAGGGGATGTCAAGGAGATGATGAGGTCTTAGCTCAAAAGACCAAGAGTCAACAAGCAAGAGATGGCACGAAGGTGATTAATAAGGTGCCTACAAAGGAATTGCCTTATCCTTTGGTTCCATCAAAGAAGGACAAGGAAAAGTACTTTGCAAGGTTCATGGACATTTTCAAGAAGTTGGAGATTTCCCTTCCTTTTGGTGAAGCTCTTCAACAAATGCCTCTCTATGCCAAATTCAAGAAGGATTTGCTCATAAAGAAGGGTAAATACATTGAAAAGGAGACTATCTTGGTGAAAGGCAATTGCAGTGCCATAATTCAAAAGACCTTGCCTCCTAAATACAAGGATCCTGAAAGCTTCACTATTCCTTACACTATAGGGGAAGTGTCCATAGGGAAAGCTCTTATTGATCTTGGGGCAAGCATTACTTTGATGCCCCTCTCCATGCTCAAAAGGATTGGAAATTTGGAGCTTAAGCCTACCAGGATGACTTTGCAACTGGCAGATCGATCCATCAAGTATCCTCATGGTGTCATTGAAGATGTGCTTGTTAAAGTGGGCGAATTCATCTTTCCAGTGGATTTTGTAATCATGGACATGGGAGAGGATCGAGAAGTTCCCTTAATCCTAGGGAGACCACTCATGATGACCGCCAAAGTTGTTGTTGATATGGGGAAAGGTAATTTGGAGTTGAGTGTGGCAGATCGAAAGGTCACCTTTAATATTTTGATTTTCATGCTGGACAACAAGTTTTATTGCTCAATTCAAGATTAAAGTTCTTCCCATCCAAGCTACAATCTAAGTTGTCTAGTCCTTTTGTCATCAAGGCGATCAAACAATGTGGATCTGTTGAATTGGTTGATCCTTCTTCCTCTGATCCTCAACGAAGTTGGGTGGTTGATGGATAGACACTGAAACTATACAATGGTGGTGAAATTGAGAAGCTCACCACCACTATTCATCTCCAAAATCCTTGATCTTTCACACGTCAAGCTAGTGACGTTAAAGAAGCACTTACTGGGAGGTAACCCAGGATTTCTCTCCCTTCACTTGCATTTAAATTGTTGCTGCCTTGTTCTTGCCCTATCTTTCTTGTATCTGAAGTTTCTTTAACTGCATTCACTCATTGAGCGACATCATTGTCGCTAGGCGAGTCTGCATAATTCTCAAAATGCTTCTGTTTATTCTGCATAACTCGTTAAGCGAGCTTTGCTAGCTTAGCGGGTGGTTCTCTCTGTCATCCTTTAATTATTTTGTATGTTTTGCAGGGAATTTGCTAAGCGAGTTCACGCACGCTAAGCGAATTCATTAATGCTAAAAAAATTAAAAAAAAATTGAAAATCATGTGCTTTGACTGGGGGAAAAACCATGCGGATCCGCTTAGCGCGACCAAGTACTTGCTAAGCGAGTCTAGTGTAAATGCTCTGACGTAGTGCACGTTTCCCCATGCACCTACGTTTCTTTCTTTCTTCTCTTTTCTCCCTGCCTCATTTCACTCTTCTCTTAGTTATCCTTTTCTTGCTTGGTTTCGCATTCCATTCATCTCCCTGTCGTTTTCTTTTTCCGATTTCCACCAGGTAAGACTTCTTTATCATTTTCTTTATTTAGCTATTTTGTTATTTAACTGCTCTAGATCTTTCCCTTTATCACCCTTTTTTGATTTAATATTGTGTTTTATGATTTTGTTACCCATTTTGCTGCTGCCATTATGTATTGTGTTATAGGTTGATTTAATTAGTTTCATAAAATGGTTTGATCTATCTTTTTGGTGATCCTTAATCTTTGTCAGTTTTACAAGTATATTATATTTCCTTTTTGATGTTAGTTTTCATATTTTCAACCCAGTCGCTAAGCGAGACACTACTCGCTAAGCGAGTCCATGCATTTCTAGGTTTTTGTTTTTCATGTCCGTGCATTGTTCTTCGTGTGTACTTCATGCATTAGGCTGCATTCATAAGAATCTGGAAATTTTCCAGAATTCTTCCCGCTTAGCGAGCCCTTACTCACTAAGCGAGCCTTGCATCATGTTTCCTCGTTTTGCATGCCAGCTAAGCGAGCACTTACTCGTTAAGCCACCAATCTTCTCTGTCATGTTTAATTGAATTTTTTATTTTAATTCGCTTAGCGAGTAATCGCTCGCTAAGCCGTTTCCTTGTTTTTCCTTTGTGTTCTTTGTCACTCGCTAAGAGGAAATTGTCTCGCTAAGCGAGTCATTCTGGATTTCCCTTGGTGTTCCTAATTTCCTTCATGCTTTGTTATCTCATCTCTTTTTCCATAATTGATCCATGTAGATGGTAATTCTTCGTCCATCCCAAGCTACTGTTAAGAAAAGGAAAATCTCATCTTCTTCCAATCTTCCACCACAATCAAAAGTTGAATCAGTGTCTACCAAACTTTCAGTGTGCCCTGCCAATCATTTCCCAAATGAAGTAGCTGCCAACAGGTTTGGTGATAAAAACCCCTTTTTTCGGATCTCAAATTTAGCATCAACGAAAATTACGGAAACTCAAAAGGTGAAGAAAATATAAAGCGGAAAGACAATAAATGGAAGATGACGCCACAATTAAAGCTCAATTGATAAGTCTAGGAGGATTCGCCACAAAAAAAGTGTTTCTTTGATAAGAATCTAAAGGTTCAGACCCAACACAAGACATAATGGGCCCAAACAAAAGGAAACATCACTAAAAATATAAAATCTCAACAAAAGCCCAAATTAGGCCCAAATTACATAAACTTCTATTCTAAGATTTGGCTCCACTTTAAGCTCTTCATGTACCATTCTAGTCCTTTATCATTTGGTGACATCTTATGCAAGCAGCTTTTACCTAAAAGACGGGTCCAACTCTCTGCAGGACAATTTGATGCCTTTTGGCTGGAGCTCCAAAGGAGAAGTTGGGACAAGGTATTGTGTAATTTACCCAGTGACAAAAGTGATGAGATGTTGGTCAAGGAATTTTATGCTAATGCCTTTGACCCTGCTGGTGGACAACCAAGGCAGGCGCTGGTTAGGGGCAAGCTTATCAAATTTGATGCTGCAACTCTCAATACTTTTCTGCAGACTCCGGTGGTTATGTATCCCAATGAGAACACCATCATATTCTCTTAGTTCATGAGCAGTAAGTGGGACTTGGGCATCATTGCTGAGAAGCTTTGTATTCCTAGTGAAACCTTTATGGAAGATGGGAATGCCCTTCCTTACTAGATTGCACGTAGGCATATGACAACTCTTACACAGACTTGGATGGTCTTCTGTTCAACCAACATTATTCCCAGATTTTTACCTGATGATCTCACGATGAATCAGGCGGCATTCAATTATGCCATTCAGATGGGATTTGACTTGGATTTGGGCTCTTTGATTTCTAATGAAATACGCTCTATGGCACATTCCAACACTTATCATCTGGGTTTTCCTGGTCTTATAACTTCCCTGTCTGCTGCTGAGGGGGTTCGTTCTTATTCTGTTACCTCATTTCTCTCTCTCCCACCATGGACATGGCATACCTGTGCAAGTATTTTCGCAACAAACAGGAACCCACTCACCTTCTTAATCCTCCAAGGCAACCCCCGCATGGATGTTATCCCCTCTCTGATAAGCCAATCACCGAAGTAGCGCTGCACTGAGTGGTGAATGCAATTCACCACAAGGTAAATGCTTTGCATTATGGCCAAATGTTGATCATGAAGAACATCCACAACCACTCTTTGCACCACCAAGTTATCACCTCGTAGGCTTTCTTAAAAAGCATAAATTGGCCAAAGGACAGGCCTAGTTCTTGCGGAGGGGGTGGTGCATGTTCTGTTGGAACAAGTGGAGCAGTTGAATCAGAGGAAGAGGATCATTGGGACACTGATAGCACAGACAGCTCAGGAGATGAGGATACTTGGGAAACGGAGAATTCAGACCATGGCACTGCTGGAGGTGCAACAGATGGAGCTTGGAGACCATGGTCGTCTGCTTGAGGCCATATTTTACATGTTTCAGGACATATCTTTTAGTTTTCTTGCACTTTTAATTTTCTACACTTTAGTTATCAGTTTCAGTTTAGCACTTTATTTTCTGCTTTAGTTGGTACAATTTGGTTTTATTTTCTGCTGGTACATTATGTTACTTTTGAGTACAGTTAGATTCTTGGATGCATGATGTTTACTTTAGCATTTCATCTTTTTGGGGCATGATTTTAGATGATGGATCAATTTATTTTCTCTGTGATGCAATGCATGCTTTCGAAAAAAAAATTATTTTATGAAAACTGCAATTTCAAGAGAATACGCATAGTGGTTGCATTGATGGTTTCATAAATTGAATATGCATGATTAATTGCGGTTAAATTGTATGGCATGCGACATTTTGTGAAATAGTTTTTTGAATGCTTTGCATTTACCCGTGTGAGCTGTGTGAATCTTAATTGCTGAGAGAAACCGTTGGTTTTCACACTTGATTTTGCATGATTCTTGGATTTTATTTGAGTGCATACATGATATGGACATGATCAAGGCATTGTTTATTTTAATTCTCAGCCACTTAGCCAAAAAAGCCAACCTGTGTCTAATGACGAATCCCTTGCTATATCCCTTTGAGCCTTAATAGTGAATAATTTTGTTCTTGAACCCTTTGAGCTATAAAGAAAAATAATATGCATACCTTACCTTAGGGAATATGAGAGCATATCATGGTTGAGGCACATTTGTTCCAAATTTGGGGGAATTATTTGTGCAAGGAATTGATGTGAAATGGCAGCATGCACAGTTGGCAAAGCTACAGTGATGTATATATTTATAAAAAAAATAAAAACTCAAAATCAAAAACAATTTCAAGTTTCTACTGTTGTTTTAAGTTTGTAAATAAAAGGTTGGGAAACAAGTTGAAGTTGGTTGCCTCATGGTTTGGAAAAAGGATTAGTGAGTGCTCCCCTAGAACCCTTAGGTGCTATGAATATCTAGAAAAACCAATTTTCTTTTGCAGCCCAGCCAAGTTTCAGCTTTAATAAGTCCTTAGTGATCCAGATTGTGTGTGTGCAATTGCATTTGAATGAGATGATGTGCAAAGTTAGGTTGTGTGATTCCAATTAGGATTGATTGAAAATCTTTTGCAGCTGAAACACTTGTGTGCTTGAGAGAAACACTAGCCTTGTGAGAAACGAAGTGTTCTTTGCCTTTTCACTGCTAATTGCCATACTTCTTGATCTTTTGAACTCTTGAATGCATTCTTTATATGATTTGATCATGAGCCCCATTGCAAGTGTGACCTTGAGTTGCGTGACTGGCTTGTTTTGAATAAGCATGCTTGTGTCTTGGGAATGTGTTGATCTTAGTCTTTGGTCTTGTCATTAATCTAACTTAATTCGGTTTAGTTTGAGTTTGCTTTTGCTTAAGGACAAGCAAAGCTGTAAATTTGGGGGAGTTTGATAATTGCTGTGTATACTTACATTTGCACTTAATTTTCACAGCAATTATCTCACCTTTTTCTCATTTATTGCTTTGATTAGTCCCTTTTAGTTAGAAATTACTTCCTTTTAGGATTTAGTTTTCATGTAGTTAGTTTTAGGATCTTATTAGCTTTTTAACTATGTTTTTCCAGAGTCCTAGTACACTACAAGAAAAGCTAAAGATGAGGAATTCAAGACAACTCGCTCAGCGAGCTGATGCTGCCGCTTAGCGAGAGAAGTCGCTCTGAAGAGGACACATGGCAAGGTGAAGGCTAAGTGAGAAGTTATGTTCTCTTAGTGGGATTGGAAGCTGAAGAGGCAATTTGGACACGTCAAGGTCGCTAAGCGAACTAACCTCTTTGCCTGGAGGAGAAATTAGATTTATTGTAATTCGCTTAGCGAGTTGTTGCTCGCTAAGCGAGTTGTGCCTTTATGCAGAAGCGACAAAATAGAGATTCTCGGCCTATTTAAGTGTCTTGTCATTGGGATCAGGAGGAGATCATTCTAGGGTTGTGTGTTAGCGGCTGAGGCTCTCACCTAACACATTCCTTCATTTCTTCACCATTTCTCTTCCATTTTTTTCCTTTGTCATTGTAATTTTTTGTGGCTTCTCATGACAATGAGGAGCTAACTTCTTTGTAGTTGGGGATTTGGAGTTGTAATGTCGTGATTTCTTTCAAGTGTTTGATTGATAATACAAGAGAAAATTAAATTATGTTGAAATAATATGATAATTAACTTAAGTTATATGTTGGGATATGTGATGTGGAATTAATCTTGAAATTTAATAAGGTGTTAGACTCAGAGTGTGTGTAGGGAGATTTTTAGGATTTTACGTAAGTTGTAGAAGAAAATAATAAGAGAAGGGAGTGTCTTTAGAGGAAAGGTGGGGGACAAATAGCAAAATTCCATGCAAATCTTCTTATTAGACGTGCAAAGCTTCCTGTTTCTTCTAGTCTTCTTCATTCTTATCTTTCTTTTGCTATAAGTATCCTTACCGTAAGTGAGAGGGCCAAAAATATATACCTGAACTTGAAGATTTATTTCTTCTTCCCTAGAGAATTCTTGGCTGAGTTAAAGTCGGTGTCTCTTAGTCGAATCTGTAGAAAACTTGAGGGCAGATCACTCGAGAACCTCAAAGTTATCCTCACTAGCTTTTCTTCTTCACGATTTGAATCAAGAACTGTAGGTAAGGGAAGCTTTAAACTTGTTTAATTGATTTGATGGTGATGTATTTGGAATTCTATTTCTATCTGGATGCTTTAATGATTTGTGATGATGATGTGATGATTTTATTCTCTTAATGTTTTGATGATCTGAACTGAGTTTGTTATGATAATATGTTGTTGTGATGTGGAATGATGTTGTAAGTATTGGAAAATGGTTTCAAAATCTTTGAATCATATGTTCGTAATGGGTTTTGAAAGGTTCTGGACTCTGTAGAAAACCACTCGTCCAAAGAAAAAAACCATCGTCCATCTATCTATACTACGACTAAAAACCAACGTCCAGTGAATACTAGAGTGTAGTAAATACAGCGTTCAAGGACCCAGCGTCTAGTGACCAGCGTCCAATGGGTCAGAGTATAATGAACCGCGTCCAGTGGTACCTTAGGTACAGTAAAGTCTGACGTCCAACGATGGTGGTTGTGAAATTTTGAGGGTGTGTCTAACAGAGAATCAGAACCTAGTCTTGTTACGAACGAGAATGTTTGATTTGCCATTATTTTGGTTCTAGAGCTATGTTAGGAAATTCACACTTTTGGTTAACGTTGACGTTGAGTTGTGAGTAAGGAGTCAAGTAATGAGAATGCGTTACTTGTGCTTATTGAACTGCGGGATGAGTTCATAAGCTTGAATTGAAAAAAATGGTGAATTTATAACATAGAGAGAGCGTGTGGCAATCAGAGTGGTTGAGTTGTGCATGATATTGCATAAGGGTAGGCACGTAAGTTGAGGGTGCTAGGTGGGCTCTCAACCTAGTGCTGGAGGATTTCGTGGTGGCCAATGGCGGGCATATAGAATAGACAAGTGGGCGAATTCCTAAAGATGGAAGGTTTTGCAAACCTGACAGAGGTAAGCCAATACCAACGCTTGTCTATATCGGATTAAATTCACACTTCCTCCACATGGTGGCTCAAGGGACTCCCTGAATGGTCTAAGGCGAGACTAATGGTAGGGGATGGGGCCTATGGGGACCGCCCGAAAGTTGTTGAAATCTCCATGGAGTCGAGTCAGCATAATGTTGCATGATGACATTGATGTGTAGAATGATACCTGAAGTGAACTGAATGTTTATTGTGAATGATGTGATTGAAATTGTGTATACTGTATCAAATTTTTTTATAAGTAAGCTTACCCTTGCAATTTGTGTTTGTGTTGTATTACTGCAATGATCGTGTATTGACACGGGAGCAGGTAATAGTGATGGCGCAGGTTTCCATGATAGTCAAGGTTGAAGATTGGACGATCCCTTTGTTCCTTTGGATTGGACGATCTAAAGATTGGACGATTCTCCTGTTTTGCTTATTTTATTCTAGTATATATGTACATATTAGAAGGACCAACTTAGGATTATGTATAAATATTAAGCTTAGTGTGAACATTTTCTACAATGGGATTTTCTTCAGATGTTATATGTATCCTCGTATGTTAAGGTGTAGAACGGTATATTACGTTTGGACGATGCAGTGATGAACGTTTTATATAGATACATGTGTATGTATTTTAAATATGAAGAAAATTTTATACGTTCTTTCACATGATAATAATTAAATAGAGAGTTTAGTATAACATATTTGTAACGAAGTTGGGTCGTTACAATAATGGTATCAGAGCAGTTCGATTCAAATCGGACTGTGCGTTATGTGTCTTCTATGTTTCGTATGTGGTTGTTGTGAAGTTATTTGAGGATGTTGAATGTTTTGGTTGTTCGTTATACCATAAATCCTAGTTGCACTGTCGTGAAATATTGAGACTGGCCATCTCAATACTTTGAGCGACGAATAGGATATTATGGCAGGCGAAAACCGAGATCAAGGATAGTTTTTCTTGAGAATTTCCTGCTAGTATCTTTTGGACGAACCTATGGGGATAGGTCTATTATGTTTTTGCTGTGTGTGATTGACATGATGAGTAGAAGACTTTAACCAATGTTATTCTCTAACTTGGTTTGGTTTTCTGTTAGGATGGTGAGACCACCTAGACCTCCTGTTCCTCCTCCTCCCTCTGATATGGCCCAAATGGCCCATGCTATGGAAGTAATGGCAGCTGCGATGCAACAACAGAGTGTTACTATGGCTCATCAGCATCAAGCAGCCTTGGCACAGCTAGAGGCCACTCAGGTTGCTGCACAAGCAGCTCGAACAGTAATCCCACCTGAATATCAAGGATTGGCCGAATTTAGGAAGAATGATCCACCATCATTTAAAGGAAACTCTGATCCAGATGTAGCTGATAACTGGATAAGAGTTTTAGAAAAGATCTTTAGGGCAATGGCATGTCCTGAAGATAGAAAGGTTACTTATGCCACCTATATGTTAACTGATGAAGCAGAGTTCTGGTGGCATGGAACTCTACAAATGATGGAAGCACGTGGAGAACCCCTTACTTGGGGAAATTTCAGGGAGCGCTTTCTGGAGAGGTATTTTCCAGATAGTGCTAGATATGCTAAAGAGGCAGAATTCATGAAGTTAGAGCAAGGCAACCTAACAGTTCATGAATATGCGACTAAGTTTGAACACTTAGCTCGTTTTTATTCTCAAGCTACTACTGAAGCTTGGAGGTGTAGAAAATTCGAAGAAGGATTGAAGCAAGAGGTGAAGCGAATGATTGTCCCTATGGCTATTAGGGAGTTTCCTGCATTAGTAGAGAAGGCGAAGACCGTGGAACGTCTAGAGGGTGGTAGTAGAGTAATAAGGACTCATGGTGATGGACCCTCAGGCAGTAAAAAGGGAAATTTTCAGAAGAAACCTTATTTTAGACCCCAACAGCCTCGGGGAAGTGTAGTTGTAGCTCAATCAGGAGCTCAAAGCATTAGATGCTTTAGGTGTGGTGGTCCACATTACAGCACTCAATGTACTTATAAGGAGATAATCTGTTTTAAATGTCAGAAGCCCGGACATATAGCAAGAGATTGCCAAGTTAATGATAGACCTGTACCAGCAAGAAATGCACCAAAGGTTGAGAAGCCTAAGGTAGTTGGAAGAGTATTTGCTATGAATGGAGCGGAAGCGTCCAAATCTGATGATCTTGTGCAAGGTGTGTGTGAAGTGGACGGTAACTCCTTATCTGTGTTGTTTGATTCTGGAGCTACACATTCCTTCATTTCTTATGATTGTGTGAAAAGATTGAAATTGTCTACGTGCCCTTTGTTGTTTGATTTGCATGTCTCTACTCCTACAGCCACCCCTGTGGTGACTTCTTTAGTATGCGTGGGGTGTCCTGTTTTAATCAATGGACGCAAGTACAAGGTTAACTTGATTTGCCTTCCTTTGATGGATTTGGACATAATCTTAGGAATGGATTGGTTGTCCTCCAATCGTGTTCTTATAGATTGTGCTCAAAAGACTCTTATATTCCCTGATCATGAAGATCTTGAATTTATTTCTGCAAAGCAAGCACGAGTTTCTTTGAAGGAAGGAGCTTCGTGTTTTGTGGTCTTTTCTTTCTTGGAAGTCAAGAGTGATCTTGACTTGAATTCTATAGCAATTGTTAGAAATTTTCCTGAGGTCTTTCCTGAAGAAATACCTGGCTTGCCTCCACAAAGAGAAGTTGAGTTTGCTATTGAACTAGTTCCAGGTGTGGGACCAGTGTCAATAACTCCTTATAGGATGTCACCCGCTGAATTAGCTGAACTGAAGAAACAAATTGAAGGTTTGTTGGAGAAGGAAATGATCAGACCTAGTGTTTCTCCTTGGGGAGCACCTGTGTTACTGGTCAAGAAGAAAGATGGTGGTTCTAGGCTATGTGTTGACTATCGTCAATTGAATAAACTCACTATCAAGAATAAATATCCTTTGCCAAGGATAGATGATTTGATGGACCAGTTGCGTGGAGCAAAGATTTTCTCAAAAATTGATTTGAAGTCAGGGTATCATCAGATAAGAGTGAAAGATGAGGATATACCGAAAACAGCTTTTCGGACTCGGTATGGACATTATGAGTATGTGGTCATGCCTTTTGGAGTGACGAATGCTCCTGCTATATTCATGGATTACATGAATAGGATCTTTCGTCCATTCATGGATAAGTTTGTTGTGGTGTTCATCGACGACATTCTTATCTATTCCCGTACTCGTGAAGAGCATGAAGATCATTTAAGAGTTGTATTGGAGATTTTGAGAGAAAAGCAATTGTATGCAAGACTCTCCAAGTGTGAGTTTTGGCTAGAGGAAGTGAAGTTCTTGGGTCACATAATCTCAGCTGAAGGGATTGCAGTGGATCCTTCAAAAGTAGAAGCAGTTTTGCAATGGGAACGTCCAAAGACAGCCACAGAGATTAGAAGTTTTGTTGGATTAGCTGGATACTATCGGAGATTCATAGAAGGATTCTCTAAGATAGTAACACCATTAACCCAACTTACTCGCAAGGACCAACCATTTGCATGGACTGAAGCTTGTGAACAAAGTTTTCTTGAATTGAAGCAAAGGTTGACTTCTTCTCCTGTCCTTGTGATACCTGATACTAGTGAACCTTTTGAAGTTTACTGTGATGCATCTCATCAAGGTTTGGGTTGTGTATTGATGCAAGGAAGGAAAGTTGTGGCTTATGCCTCAAGACAGTTGAAGATTCATGAGAGGAACTATCCCACTCATGATTTGGAGCTAGCAGCAGTGGTGTTTGCCTTGAAAATGTGGAGACATTATCTTTATGGAGCTAAATTCGATGTATTTAGTGATCATAAGAGTTTAAAATACTTGTTTGATCAAAAGGAGCTCAATATGAGACAAAGGCGATGGATGGAGTTTTTGAAGGATTATGATTTTCAATTGATGTACCATCCGGGTAAAGCTAACGTGGTAGCTGATGCCCTTAGTAGAAGGACCGTCCAGATGTCCACTTTGATGGTAAAAGAGTTAGAATTGGTGGAGAAGTTTAGAGATATGAACTTGTATGTTGAAGTGACCTACGATCACATTAGTTGTGGTATGCTAACTGTGACTAATGATTTTCTAGGAATGATTAAGGAGAAACAGTTATTGGATCCTAGCTTGAGTAGAACCATGGAGTTGTTGGGTACGAATAAAGCAGTAGACTTTAGTTTGGGTGATGATGGAATTTTGAGATTCAAAGGTAGAATTTGTGTACCACAAAACATTGAGTTAAAAAGACTCCTATTGGATGAAGGTCATAAATGTAAACTTAGTCTACATCCCGGTATGACTAAGATGTATCAAGATTTGAGGAAAATATTTTGGTGGTCCGGTATGAAGAGAGATGTGGTACAATATGTGGCAGCATGTTTAACTTGTCAGAAGGCTAAAGTAGAACATCAGAGACCCGGTGGTTTGTTACAAGCAATGGAGATTCCAGAGTGGAAATGGGACAGTATTACCATGGATTTCGTATCCAGTTTGCCTAGGACAACTAAAGGTTGTGATGCTATATGGGTGATCGTTGACAGATTAACAAAGTGTGCTCATTTCTTACCTGTTAACATGAAGTATTCTTTGGAGAAGCTCACTCAATTGTATATCAGAGAGATAGTAAGATTATATGGAGTGCCATCTAGTATCATTTCAGACAGAGACCCAAGATTTACTTCAAGATTTTGGCAAAGTCTGCAAAAAGCCTTAGGAACTAAGTTGAGATTTAGTTCTTCTTATCATCCACAGACGGATGGACAATCTGAGAGGACGATCCAATCACTAGAAGATCTGTTGCGGACATGTGTTTTGGATCATCTTGGAAGTTGGGATGAAGTTTTACCTCTGGTAGAATTTACCTACAACAACAGTTTTCATGCTAGTATTGGTATGGCACCATTTGAAGCTTTGTATGGTAGAAGGTGTAGAACACCTCTTTGTTGGTACCAAGATGGAACGAATATGGTAGTAGGGCCAGAGATGTTACAACAGACTACAGAAAAGATTAAGTTAATTCAAGGAAGGATGAAGGCCTCACAAAGTAGACAGAAATCTTATGCGGACAAACGTAGAAGGCCACTTGAGTTTGAAGCCGGCGATCATGTGTTTCTAAAGGTTACGCCAACTACGGGTATTGGACGATCAATTAAGTCGAAGAAACTTACACCTAAGTTCATTGGACCCTATCAAATCCTTAGACGCATAGGTCCAGTGGCTTATGAAATGGCTTTACCACCTATTCTAGCCAACTTACACAATGTGTTACATGTGTCTCAATTGAGGAAATATGTTTCTGATCCTACTCATATCCTTGAGCCGGATGTGATACAATTACGAGAGGACTGGACGCTTGAGACTCGTCCAGTCAGGATTGAGTATCGAGAAACTAAACAGCTTAGGGGCAAAGCTATTAATTTGGTTAAAGTTATATGGAGTGATATTACGGGTGATGCTACATGGGAACTTGAAGATAAAATGCGTGAACAATATCCTTATCTCTTCTCAGGTAAGCGAATTTTCGAGGACGAAAATCTTTCTTGTTGGGGAGAATTGTAATGTCGTGATTTCTTTCAAGTGTTTGATTGATAATACAAGAGAAAATTAAATTATGTTGAAATAATATGATAATTAACTTAAGTTATATGTTGGGATATGTGATGTGGAATTAATCTTGAAATTTAATAAGGTGTTAGACTCAGAGTGTGTGTAGGGAGATTTTTAGGATTTTACGTAAGTTGTAGAAGAAAATAATAAGAGAAGGGAGTGTCTTTAGAGGAAAGGTGGGGGACAAATAGCAAAATTCCATGCAAATCTTCTTATTAGACGTGCAAAGCTTCCTGTTTCTTCTAGTCTTCTTCATTCTTATCTTTCTTTTGCTATAAGTATCCTTACCGTAAGTGAGAGGGCCAAAAATATATACCTGAACTTGAAGATTTATTTCTTCTTCCCTAGAGAATTCTTGGCTGAGTTAAAGTCGGTGTCTCTTAGTCGAATCTGTAGAAAACTTGAGGGCAGATCACTCGAGAACCTCAAAGTTATCCTCACTAGCTTTTCTTCTTCACGATTTGAATCAAGAACTGTAGGTAAGGGAAGCTTTAAACTTGTTTAATTGATTTGATGGTGATGTATTTGGAATTCTATTTCTATCTGGATGCTTTAATGATTTGTGATGATGATGTGATGATTTTATTCTCTTAATGTTTTGATGATCTGAACTGAGTTTGTTATGATAATATGTTGTTGTGATGTGGAATGATGTTGTAAGTATTGGAAAATGGTTTCAAAATCTTTGAATCATATGTTCGTAATGGGTTTTGAAAGGTTCTGGACTCTGTAGAAAACCACTCGTCCAAAGAAAAAAACCATCGTCCATCTATCTATACTACGACTAAAAACCAACGTCCAGTGAATACTAGAGTGTAGTAAATACAGCGTTCAAGGACCCAGCGTCTAGTGACCAGCGTCCAATGGGTCAGAGTATAATGAACCGCGTCCAGTGGTACCTTAGGTACAGTAAAGTCTGACGTCCAACGATGGTGGTTGTGAAATTTTGAGGGTGTGTCTAACAGAGAATCAGAACCTAGTCTTGTTACGAACGAGAATGTTTGATTTGCCATTATTTTGGTTCTAGAGCTATGTTAGGAAATTCACACTTTTGGTTAACGTTGACGTTGAGTTGTGAGTAAGGAGTCAAGTAATGAGAATGCGTTACTTGTGCTTATTGAACTGCGGGATGAGTTCATAAGCTTGAATTGAAAAAAATGGTGAATTTATAACATAGAGAGAGCGTGTGGCAATCAGAGTGGTTGAGTTGTGCATGATATTGCATAAGGGTAGGCACGTAAGTTGAGGGTGCTAGGTGGGCTCTCAACCTAGTGCTGGAGGATTTCGTGGTGGCCAATGGCGGGCATATAGAATAGACAAGTGGGCGAATTCCTAAAGATGGAAGGTTTTGCAAACCTGACAGAGGTAAGCCAATACCAACGCTTGTCTATATCGGATTAAATTCACACTTCCTCCACATGGTGGCTCAAGGGACTCCCTGAATGGTCTAAGGCGAGACTAATGGTAGGGGATGGGGCCTATGGGGACCGCCCGAAAGTTGTTGAAATCTCCATGGAGTCGAGTCAGCATAATGTTGCATGATGACATTGATGTGTAGAATGATACCTGAAGTGAACTGAATGTTTATTGTGAATGATGTGATTGAAATTGTGTATACTGTATCAAATTTTTTTATAAGTAAGCTTACCCTTGCAATTTGTGTTTGTGTTGTATTACTGCAATGATCGTGTATTGACACGGGAGCAGGTAATAGTGATGGCGCAGGTTTCCATGATAGTCAAGGTTGAAGATTGGACGATCCCTTTGTTCCTTTGGATTGGACGATCTAAAGATTGGACGATTCTCCTGTTTTGCTTATTTTATTCTAGTATATATGTACATATTAGAAGGACCAACTTAGGATTATGTATAAATATTAAGCTTAGTGTGAACATTTTCTACAATGGGATTTTCTTCAGATGTTATATGTATCCTCGTATGTTAAGGTGTAGAACGGTATATTACGTTTGGACGATGCAGTGATGAACGTTTTATATAGATACATGTGTATGTATTTTAAATATGAAGAAAATTTTATACGTTCTTTCACATGATAATAATTAAATAGAGAGTTTAGTATAACATATTTGTAACGAAGTTGGGTCGTTACAGGAGTACTAGCAACTCTTACTATCTATTTAATGAATATTCAGTGTTAATGTTATTCTCTATGTTTAATGTTGGTTCTTGGCTTAATCACCCAAGCACTTTTCTATTTTTTTTGTTGTAATTGGGAAATGCTTTGAAAATTGAGATTTGAGAATGGTGTCTAATGAATGTCTCATCTAGGAATGGAGTGATGTTTGTTAGTCTCTTAGTGATCCTTGCTCTGAAACAAATCATTTAACTTCACTTGCTAAGGGATTAGGAGTAGAGTTAAGTGCTTTAGCTTCTTTCACTTGGGGAATCAAGGTTAGAAGACTTAAGTCGGTTGAGATAGCACTAGGGTTTTCATTAAATGGAGAAAAATCAATTATATTACTGAGATGTTTGCCAAGTATCACCAAATACCCCAACTAGTTCATTTAATCATTGATTTCAGCCGTTGCACACCAACTATTTGATCTTTTACTTACTTGAATTCTATTATGTTTTAGTAGTTTATTTTAGAACTTAGAGTTTATTTCCTAAACCATTTTCACTAAAACAACATATTCTTTTGCCTAGATATTGATTTTACACAAAAACCTAGTACGAACAAGTCCCTGTGGAGGCGACTTTGTACTCAAATTTCGAAAATACTACACCGATTGGTGCGCTTGCCAAATAGGTGAACAGTGGTTAAGAATTATCATTGATTTATGCTTCTGTCTTAAGTGGTTAAGCATTGTTTAACTTCTACTCTTGATGGTTGAGCTTTATTGCTTCTGCCTTATAGTGGTTAAGCATTCTCGTTGATTTATGCTTCTGTCTTAAGTGGTTAAGCATTGTTTGGCTTCTGCTCTTGATGGTTAAGCTTTTATTGCTTCTCCTTATGGTGGTTAAGCATCCTCATTGATTTGTGCTTCTGTCTTGAGTGGTTAAGCATTGTTTGGCTTCTACTCTTGATGGTTAAGCTTTATTACTTCTGCCTTATGGTGGTTAAGCATTCTCATTGATTTGTGCTTCTGTCTTGAGTGGTTAGGCATTGTTTGGCTTCTTCTCTTGATGGTTAAGCTTATTGCTTCTGCCTTATGGTGGTTAAGCATTCTCATTGGGTTTTGCTTCTGTTAAGTGGCTAAGCCTTGTGTTATGACTTCTACTTAATGGTTAAGCTTGTGTCTATTGGCTTTGATCAATTTAGTCATCAACGTGTAGACCTCCTCACCAAAGCTCTTGCAATTTTGCGCCATAAATTTCTGATAGACAAGATTGGTGTTGTTTCCACCACCACCATCTTGCGGGGGCGTATTGGACTATTGATATGATAAAATAATTAGTTGCAAGTTGTTACAATTTAAATTCAAGTTATAGATATCTTTAGGTTTGTTATTCCATAGATTATAGATATATTAGGGTTTGTTATTCCATTGCACTCTATATATATCTCTCTTGTAAATCCACATTGATTAATGAAATCCTAATTCTATCATCTCTCTATAACAATAAGAGTGGGCACAAGAAAGAGTAATTAGTGTTTTCTATTTTTACCAAGAGAAAGAGAGAATTTGGTGAGTTTTCTTTTTTCTTTTAGGTTTTATTTTAATAACTAGTAAGATACCCCTAGGATGTGCGGATCACTCTTATTTCTACGCATATTTAAAATACATTTATTTATAAAATTAAATTTTACATTGAGATAAATATAATTAGCTCTTTAAATTCTCTAAAAGTATAAAAAAAGTAAGAATATTCAAGCAAGTAAAATAATTCAACAAAATCCCAACTTATTAGAATCTCTCTTCCTCGCAATATTAGGACCTTATTGTTATATATGAATTGTTTTACACTTTTTTTCCTTTTTAAATTAATTAACTAATGTCAGTTTTAACTCAAAATAAAAAATATATATATATATATATATATGATTTTTTTTTCTACTTCAAATATAGTTCTTATTAATGTAGCACAATCAAACTTTTTGTCCTCTTAAATTCGATAATAAAAAAAGAACTTGAATACAAAATGAAGTATCAACCCCACTTTATCTTGGGTTTTGAGTCTTTTGACCATGTAAGAAATGAGTGCTATCTTTGCTAGAATTTTCTTATGACTTAAGAATTAGTCATGTTTTATTATGTTGCTCATTGCCTTTTTTCGTGTCCAAGTCTCAATACAATGCACCACACAAATTTTCGGATTACTTGGATTTCGATAGTGCAACATGCTTTGACCAGTGCTACATTAGTGCAAATGCCACAAAATTATTAAATTTTAAAAATTACTTTGATAACTGCATTATTTGCTTACCTTTTTGGTGCATATAATTGCATTTATCTTGTCTACTCCTTATTTAAATTCTTGTTTTTCTCCCTTTTTAGTTAAATTTCAAATTTTAGGAATCATTTTAGTATGTTTAGACTTTTGAATCAATTTTTATGTTTTCCAATGTTTTTATTGATGTTAGAAGCCCACTCTTGAAGTAGGATGAGTCAAAGTGAAAAAGAGGATATTTTGAATTCTGGCCCAACTGGACAAAGGAGTGCAGGCCCAGCCAGAGAGAGGCAGTAGCAATCTCAGTTTCTGAAGCATCTCTCGCCAGTTTCTCGCCCAGCCAGAGAGAGTCAGTAGCTATCTCACTTTTGAAGACATTTCTAGCCCAGCCGGTACAAGAGTGTCTCGCCCAGCCAGGGAGCTCCAGTACTCATTAATGAAGCTCATGCCCAACGAGAATATTGTGCTAGCTGGGCTAGAAATGTGCGCTATCACTTTATGGGCAATAGACAAAGTCATTAAAGGGGGTTTTTTGAGAGAGAATAGGACATTCTTCTTGGACCTAGATTTTGGAACGTGTGAAGCTCCATGGAACCCTCTCCTTCCTCCATTTTTATCTTCTTCCTTCCTTCACCATTTTTTATGCTCTTCTCAACCATGAGTAGCTAAGCTCCCCTTCATTGGGGTTTGATGTAACTAAAACCAAACTCATGTATATCTTTTGAGTTATTAATACATGTTTATTATTCACAGTTAAGTGCTTTCTCCTTTGCTTAATGCTTGTTTGTGGCTTGATTAACCCTTTGTTTGATTTTTATGATTTAAATGTGATTGGAAAATGTATTTGAACTATGAACCGGAGAAGGGCACCCGATGGGTCTTGTATCTAGGAATAGAGCAAAGCCCATTAGTCACCTTTGACTCCTTTTCTTAAAGCAAGTAACTTGGCTAAGCTATGCAAGGGATTGATAGTTTAGTCAAGGAACTTAGGCTCTTCTTGTAAGAAATTAGGGATTGAGCATTTTTACGAGTTGGTGATAACAAACGGATGATAAACATTGATTAAAAGCTTGTGTATGCATGAGGGAGTGGTTTAGTGAAGTCGAACCCCAACGTCTATCATCATCATTTCTCGTAACTCTTTTCCGTAATCTAGATTCTTGAGAATCAAAAACTCTTTTTTATTAGTTTTATTTGCAAGTTCCCATCTTTATTGTTGTTCTTGATCATTGCTATTTCAAGTTCGCTTTATATTTTGCTTAGTAAGTAAAAAGTGTGTAATTGTCAATATTGAACAAGTTCCTGTGAATACGATAGTTGGACTTTCATTTTATACTATTTGTACGACTTGATACACTTGCCAATGATGTAACATTACTATTTCCTCCATTCCAATGGATTTGTGGATTTTTGAACTGCAATGATTAATCTAATAATGGTTGGCAATTTTCAAAGTATTTTTCTTCATTTATTGTTTTAACATAAAAATTATTTTGAAAGGGTAAGATCTCTATAATTATAAAATAACTACAGAGGATCATGATCTTGACTTTGTCAACCTTAAAAATGATCAGTCCGTCAAAGTAATTAAAAGTTATCTAATTAGATGAGGGGGATCTCACTCTACCACATAATAATGTACTTTTCCAGTTATACCGAGTTACAATACATGATTTGATTTTTGAAGTTGCTCTGATATTTTTAACTACATCTCTTCAAAATGACCTGTTTATACATGTTACAAAATCTAGTCTATTTTTCATTACCAAAATGTAATGCAATCAGACCAAATTTTAGATTGCGTCTACGAACAGGTTAGTATATGCCTTACTTAGATGGAAAAGCTGTGAAACCCATAATCACCATTCACTCATGTTTTGTTAAGAGAAGCTACATTGAGAAGTTCCTCAAAAGTGCGCATTGTTTCTACATCAAATCCTCTTACAAACTTCATTGACAAATAAATAAAGATTCCCTTCTCTTACTTCATATTCAATAGTATCTAACAGGCTTACATGTGTATCACTATGCAATTTTACTTAAAAAAAGAAATGGATGATTTAAGAAAACATTTTGTTAGAATAATGAGTAAATAAATTGTCTAAGAAAGCAAACTTTCCTTGTGGATAGAGTTAAAACTTTGATAATAATCGTCAGCACAGCATGAACATCAATTTTTGTAGACCAAACACAATCCAAATGTAAGTAGGACATGATGACCATAGTATTTTCAGCAAACATAATCTTTGTTGCTGCTGCCAACACGCTTCTGTTACAGTAATGGGTATCCAAGCCAAAGTCTCGTGCCCTTCATTCTGTTCACAATTGCATCAAGATTACATTTAGTCACACCCCTGCTCCAAGAGGTTCCCATCTAGCAAAATGAACAATATGTCGATGTGCTGGTTCGTGTGATAGCTTGATTTGTAGGGAATTTGCATGAGCCAATATTTGCGTAATCTAATCACACTTTTTCTCAAACACAGTTGTTTCTCCTTTCCCATATAGCCCACAACGTGTTTAAAATCCACTCTCCATTGCTTCAGTCTCAACTTTGTGCAGACAAACTAATCAAAAGAAACTCTATATGGGTTTCTAAGCACTACTTACCTATGAAGTTCATTACGAAAGATGTTATGAAACGTTATTTTATTTATTTTTAAATTTTTTAGGGATAAAAGCTAAATATTATTGATGCAAAGAAGCAACAAAAGTTACATCATCTGAAATGATTTGGTCCAATTGAAAAGGACCTCCTCTATCCAGCAATTATCTAAATAAAAGACAAAGAGACATGAAACATTATCTTAAAATCCATATTTATATTTTTTTAAAGGAAAAATCCATATTAATTTATATTTATAATTATATTACATATATAAATAGGATTAACTTGACAAATATTAATGATAACTCAATTATTATAAATTAACTATCATTTATAAAATTTCTTTCACACACACATATATTAATATATAATACATTAATTTTAGAAAATAATTAAAGTTTTAAGATTTTTTTTGACAAAAAATTTAAAGTTTTAAGATATTAATATAAAATTATTTATACATGATTTGAGTACCTATAATTTAAAAGAGTTTTATTATATCAAAATAAAATTCAGATTGAATAAAACTTATTAATAAAATTATAAAATAAAAAAGATGGTGTAAAAATTACATATAATTTTCAATGTCGCAAAAAACACATATAATCATAACATGATAAAATTAATTTAAATGACAGTTTTTTATCCTATTTATTTACAAACAAATAATATATATATATATATATATATATATATATATAATATTACACACATATATATTAAAAGTGTAACAAGTATTAAAATAAAATAAATTAAATGAGTTGATTTATTTTATTTTTTATTATAATATTTGTTGCACTTATATAAGAGTTTTTGTACTAATTTATTTTTTATTTGATTTTTCTATAAATTTTAAAATAAAACAAAACTTAAATTTACATTACTAATTAAACTTACATGTATTAAAATGAATAAAATGCAATTATAAAAAAATGAATAAAATGCAATCATTGTTCCCGTTTGCTTAACTTGGGAAGGAAAGCACCTCAGCACAAGGAAGATATTTTTTTTTATTCGGTGGAAAGCACAAGGAACATATGTTTACAAATCAGAATCTATTTTTTTTTTCCCTAAAAAGTAAATGCCAGATTCACTTTTAAATGTGCGTTCAAATTACCATTGACAATGAACATGATGTGGACGTTACCCCCACAAAAATATCTGGCACGTGAGTTTACTTTAGTACTAGAGGTGTCAAAACGGGCCAACCCGGCTTACACGGGTTGGCCCACCATCGGTTGAGCGTTAAACGGGCTGAGTCAATCTGGTTCACCTTTTGATGAACCATGAAAATACCAACTCGGTCCGGCCTACCACGGGTTGGTGGGTTGGCTCACCAAATTTTGAAAAATAAAAAAAAAATTAAAAATTAAAAAATTAAAAACATTTTTCTCTATTTTTTTTTAAAAGTGACATTTTTCCATCAAAGGCATTTATTAATTCAAATAATTCAAATACAAATACAAATAATAGGCAAATGTCTCAAATAACTATTCAAGCATCTAATATTATCATTCAACTAACCATTTAAATGACTCAAATACATAAATACCATTCAAAAGTCTTAAAAAATCAAAGTGTTAAAATAAAATTTAACCATCCAATTGTCCAAACATTAGTCATAGTTCAATAACATTAAATGAATTGCTATTCTATTTACTATATTTTTTTTTTTTAGTTTAAGTGGGTTAAGTGGGCCAATCCGGCTCAACCCGGCTCGAACCCACCTGACCCGCGGGTTAAGTGGGCCGGGTTACAATTTTGCCAGTATCACAAAAAATTTCATTTTTCCAACCCAGCCCGGCCCGGCTCGAACCCGTGGTGAACCGGGTTGGCTCAACGGGTTCGGCTCACTTTGACACCTCTATTTAGTACGAATCAAAGATAGTATGTATCCACATGAGACGAGGTATATGTATACAGATGATAACTTGCATCTTTCACGACGACGACTACTCGAATTTAACTTTTAAAATACTATTTTTTAAATAAGAAAAGGGTTTTATTTATTATGTTCCTAAGTCCTAAACTAGGAAAAATAATTTTCAGAGTGAAACCATACTCACAGACATCATGTGTTCTATAAATGCCTCAAATTCTTCTGTCATGCAATTAACCAAAATGATTGAAGAGCACGCGATGTGGCCCCGTTTTGTGCCCCCTCCCCTAATACGAGGGATACTCAATGAGTGGGCTCCAATTTTAATTTACTTTGATGATATATAATTCTTTTCTATAAATACTTTATTGATGTTTATTATTTTTTCCTAGTTTTCTTTTTTTTTTATCACACATTTATTATATTTTTTCTTATTGTAATTAGAATTTTTGACTTCTTAGAGGGATATCCTAAAATATTTTAACAAGTTTTATTCTTTTAGGTCGACTATAATATAATTCTTGATTTATAGTTTTGTCATATGTAAAACTTATGGTAAATTATCATTTTAGTTATTGAAAGTATAAAGTAGTGTTGCATTAGTTTCTGAAAATAAGAAAATTTAAAATAAGTCTCTATAATATCAAATAAATCCCTAACTTAATTGTTTATTGTTACTTTAGTTCTTAAAAATATGTTACTATTATCAATTAAGTTATTAGTCTTTTTGACTTTCAAATTAAAATGAATATAGATTGCATTTTCAGAATTTTTTATATTTTATTATTTTCAGAGACTAAGATAATAGTGTCTCACACTTTCAACTATATTGACTATTTATCCTTAAAACTTTTCGTCTCTCTTCAAACATGTGTTATTTGAAAATTACATTAGATCCTTTCTTCCAAGCTTTAACGTGTGTTACTAATTCAACTATACTCACTGAGAGACTTATTACATCTATACTTATATTTTTCTTACTCTATTTTCTCTAACTAGGCGTCGAATGGATGGAAAGTATTCACCAATCATTTTCGTTTACTGCATACAACCTACTCCAACATTTTTTTTTGTTTCAATTCTAAACGTGAATCGCAAGGCAATCAATTAATTGTTAAACATTACTATCACAGACATTTGAATACACGAAGACCTACTTACGCGAAACCCCTGGGGATCACAATACAAGAAAAGAAACCGTTTTTACACCCTTTGTTGCCCTTATATCTATAGAAAAAAAAAACAGAAAGAATTAATTGTAATTTTTACCCTAAACTTTTTTAAAAAGTTACAAATTTTACCCTCTACAGTTTTGATAACGTGGGATGCTGACATAAACATAAAAAATATGGGTAAAATTTACCAAAAAGTAAAAAATTAGGGATAAAATTTGTCAAAAATAAAAAAGTTATGGGTAAAATTTGTCAAAAAGTAAAAAATGGAGGGTAAAAAGTACAACTATTTTAGCATGCCACATCATCAAAACTGTAGAGGATAAAATTTGTAACTTTTTTAAAAAGTTGGAAATAAAATGCGCAAAATTAATTTGTTGGGGGTAAAATCTGTCAAAAATTAAAAAGTTGGGAGTAAAAATTACAATTAAGCCAAACATAAATTATGTTAAAAAAAATGTCTCTATTATTTTATTTGTTGCCCTTACATTTATTTAGAAAAAACAGAAATCATGTTAAAAATGTCTCTTTTATTGTATTACCTACAAAATAAATAAGACAAGCACAAACAACACTGTCGATAATAAATAAAGCTCAATGAGAGTCACTTTAGGATATTCGAGGCCACAAACAAACAAGGAAATTATAATTCGTGAGATTAATAAATAGACTTGGTCCATGCGTATATATACCTACCATGCACAATACTCAAGTGAAGAAGCACTTTACGTCCTACCCTCGAAAGCGAAAAGCAAAAAATCTTCTAATCAGTGAACCATATTTCTAACCAATAATTATTACTTAATTAGTCCCCAAAGAACAGAAAGGTTAGCCGACCCTTGCCAAACCATCATCACCACCACAACCTTTTCTTTATCCCTAGCATTATGTGACACACTACCTGTTTTGTTTACCTGTCCTATTAACCTATAATAATAATAATATAATAATATGACACATTTAAAATGAACCCGTTCCTATCCAATTCCCTTGTCGTTTCATTCACAACTTGAACTTCTGCTGCAGTCTAATCCCCCCGTGCATCTTAATAATTACAAGAGAACTATTATCAATACATTTGCTAATTTACTTTTGTTAGGTATCTAAATATCCTTAGTCAAAAGCTAGACATTAAACTCTTGAGGTATGAAAATCCATCAAGGGTATCATCTCTTAATAGATATTATTATTGACATGCTTAAGATGGTTATGGTTATGTATCAATCATATCATGTCAATATTGGTACTATCTAACATTTTTTTAATGATTTAACATACTTTATTAAACACACCTCTATTACTAATTGAAATTTATTAAAAATTAATAATAAATTACAAAATTTTATGTCTTACACTTCCTATTTAATAAATTTCATCAATAATTTTATACTTTCCAATAAAATTTAACCCATAATAAAAAATATATTAGAATGAGTGTTTTAATAAAGAATGTCTTATCATTAAGAGCGTGTGAATTATCTAATGTAAGGCTGTTTTAATTTAATTACTAATCTTGAATTGAGTTATTCAGAAACAAAACTTTGCTGTTTATAATAAAGGTAATAATATAAATAGTGTGTTAATAACAGCCAACTAACATATCCATTAGAGTCCATTCAGTGACCAAAGATTTAATAGTCTGTAGTATGTACAATGTTCTAAATTCTAATCTCATTAAAGAAAAAAAGTAACAATCAGCTAACTACTACAAATCTATAATTAGCAATAATAAACACGAGAGGGCATTTTCGTAATTATACCTAACGAAGAGGTCAATTTTGGTGATCGCAAGTCACAACGGAATCCCACTGAACTGCACCACACCACACCACACCACACCACCTTTGCTTCTGCTTTACACTACAGTGGAACCGCTTCAGACTCTCTCTCTCTCTCTCTGTCTTCGTCTTTTGTTTTTCTGTCATACCTGACTAAACGGTTTTCGGACAGAGAGAGGGGGCACCGGGAAAAGTGCCACAAATTGTGATGCCGAATCCCGAGGCTCACCGCGGCCAACAGCCCTCCCGGTCGCGGGCCCGGCCCTCCACGTCAGCAGCACCGGCCCGCCCCTCGCCCCGGGCCCGCGTCTCTCTGCGCCACCTGCTGCGCGTGGCCTCAGTCGCGAGCGGTATCCAGTTCGGCTGGGCCTTACAGCTCTCTTTGCTGACACCATACGTCCAACAGCTGGGGATCCCTCACCAATGGGCCAGCATCATCTGGCTCTGCGGCCCAGTCTCCGGCCTCTTCGTGCAGCCCCTGGTGGGCCACATGAGCGACCGCTGCACCAGCCGCTTCGGCCGCCGCCGGCCCTTCATCCTCGTCGGCGCCGTCGCCATCGTCGTCGCCGTCCTCGTCATCGCCTACGCCGCTGACATCGGCTGGCTCCTCGGCGACACCGCCGCCTACCGCCCCGCCGCCATCACCGTCTTCATCATTGGCTTCTGGATCCTCGACGTCGCCAACAACGTCACGCAAGGTCCCTGCCGTGCCTTGCTCGGTGATCTCACCAGTAAGCTCCGATCATTCTCTCTCTTCTCTTCCCTCTGATTGTTGAATTTGCAATCGCTAATTGAAGTTATAACTGTTTATGATGAATTGTTCATTTCGTGAATTGATTTTATTTTGCGAATGCAACTGAAGTAGTTCCACGAAGATCGAGCTACCTAGTTGACTTTGATGGATCTTGTTGTGTTATATAGATATCGTGCAATTGGTTAATTTTTTGAACTTTCACCGTTGTGATCAGCATGCGTTTTTACTGTTGACCGGATTTGACCAAACTTTCTTCCGTGAAACTATTACTAGATAGTACTAAATTTGGTGTTCGGTTTGAAAAAGTTACTGTTTTCCGTGTAGATTGGGAACTTGATGATTTTTGTTACGGAGAATGCAGAATGTAAAATCTGAAATGCGATGATTCAATTGTGTCGTGTGTTAAAAGGTTATTTTGTCCGACAAGGCTGGCAGTGGCACCTAGTTCGTAGTTTGGGTCAAAAGTGGCAACTAAGAAGTTCTATTCGAACAAAATTAAAGTCTTGAGGGTTATTCTACACTTTCTCTGCATTCTAGTTACTATTTTCATTCTCTGCTTCTTGTGTTGCTAGATTTGTTTAGTGCTTCTTGCTTTGGAACTCATGGTTTTGGATGCCGAATGATTTTTTTACTTTAGTTACGACCTTGCAAGTGTTTTTCTTTGATAGATGAAGAAACTTATGCCTGTTGAAAACTAAACTTACCAACGTAGTCACTGAATAATCTTATGTGTACAATTAAAAGATGGAAAAAGAAAATCATGTATACAGAGAACAAAATAAAAAAAAAATATATGCATACATAAGATTATATACAGATTAGTGCTGATTGCTAAGCATTTGAAAATTGAAAACGTGGTTCTTTTATTAGTGTGGCTACAACTAGTATCTGTCTCCAATAGTCGTTTTTTATCTTTATTCAATGGTGCATATCACACTTGAACTTGATGATTTTTGAAGGATGCGATTTGGATTGAACCTTATGTTATATAGTTAATGGTCAATTGGTCATTTACTTGTCAGAATTAGTTTTGTTGTCTATCTTAGTAGCTTATGAGCTGTTGGTTTGAGTTAATATTTTTGTAGTTTCAAATTCGCAATCTTTTGTCGTATATTCACATTAGTCCAAATTTGAAACAACTACCAATGTGGAGAATCAAGTTTGTACTCTTTTTCTGGTTGAATGTCAAGTTCCCAGAGTCTGTTTATATGTTTGGGGAACCCTTTGGGTAGCAATCCTTGTGTTGCTTCTTTTTAAGACCTTGTGTTGTGATTTAGAAAACTGGATAAATTCGGAGGTTTCCTTTTTATTTTAGGAGGTCATCTACTCTTATTAGGATTTTCTTAAATGGAAGATTTTCTTTCTTTCTTTTTTAAAAGATGATTCTGTTGGGACACATATAGAAGGTATCGAAAAAAAACATATAGAAGGTATAATAAGAAATGAGGAAGAAATAATTTATTTAGGCTTGTTTTCTCTTCATCTCTCATAACTAGTTATCCTCGGTTTGTCTTGAATTTGGGTTAGCCTAACTCAACCCGAAAAGCAATCTCATGAGATGAGGATTGTCCAAGCCTTCATAAGCTCTACTTTGGCCATATCTATAGTCAATGTGGGATCTCAACATCCTCCCTTCATGCATAGGATTGGACATTTGGAGCATGGACCAGGTAGATTTTTGGATAGTTGAGGGTGACCCAATATTAGATTTATGATAGTGTCTAATACCATCTTAATTTTGAGACAGGCCTAACTTAATCCAAAGCTAACTCGTGAAATAAAGATAGCCCAAGCCTTTATCATATCTACTTTGGCCATATCTATAGTCGATGTGGGATCTCAATTTTCCCCCTTCAAGTCTAGGATTGGACATAAAGAGTGTGGACAATATAGGATTATTTTTTTTATTTTTTATTTTTTAAATTTTGCATGGAGAAAGCTGAGGGGTTAGGTAGATTTTTGAAAAGTTGAGGGTGGTCTAATATCAGATTTACTGTAGGCTCTGATACAATATTGAATTTGAGTTAGGCCTAACTCAATCCCGAAAGCGAATTCACATGGTGAGGATTGTCTAAGCATTTATAAGCTCTACTTTGGCCATATCTATAGTCAATGTGGGATCTCAACACCCTCCCCTCATGCATAGAATTTGGGATGGCCTAACTCGACTGTAAAAGCTAGTTTATGAGTTAAAAATACCCAAGCCTGTATAAGATCTACTTTGGCCAAATCTATAGTTGATGTGGGATCTCAATTCCCCACATCAAGAGTGTTGAAATTGTAGGACTATTTTTTTTTTTTTTAATACTGCATGGGGAAAATTGTGGGGTTAGGCACATTGTTGGACAATTGAGGGTGGTCTAATATTAGATTTATAATAGGTTTTGATACCATATTGAATTTGGGTTGGGCCTAACTCAACCCCGAAAACTGGTTCATGAGGTGAGGCTTGCTCAAGCATTTATAAGGTCTACTTTGGTCATATCTGCTGGGTGCTGTTATGGGATAAGAGCCTGAGCCACTGAAAGTTCTATTCCAAAAAACTGAATAAATATGATTCTATTTAAAAGGTGTCTAAGAAAATTGAATGAGGAGAAAAATGTTTTTCACACATCTTGTAACAAGTACATGTATACATAGAATGTAAACTGTTGCAACAGGAAAGAATAAGCTGCTACCAACTAATCAAACTAGCAGAATCTATAACTGATATTTAACTATTCATAATTGATAACGAACTAACTGGAAAGTAGTTGCATTCTCCTATGACTCATCACATGGGATGACTGATAATGTGGGATATAACAAGCTTATTTGAAAATAAATTAGTCCTGCACTGATTAAAACCACAGGTCCACTGCCCATGTGATCTCTTGCTTGATATTTACTATTGAATATGGTTCTCAACTAAATTTGAAAGGATATAGTTATTATCTTTTAGTTTGATCACATATGACCTAAATTGCTTTGCAGAAGTGACCTAAATGTCTGAATAAATTTTGAGACACTATGTATCTTTTGATGCCTCAGTAATTCTATATGTTACTTTAGACATATAAATGCTCATTTCAGAGAGAGAGAGAGAATTATGTGTGCTTTGTGTGAACTCACTCACTACCCTCATCAACCAAAAAAAAGCACAAAATGTTTTTTATAAAATGAGTGATCAATTTGGAAAACAAACAAGGCATTGATGTTCCTATTCTTTTTTGAAATGTTAGGCAAGGATCCTCGAAGGACACGTGTTGCAAATGCTTATTACTCACTGTTTATGGCCATTGGTAACATTCTTGGCTATGCAACTGGATCATATAGTGGTTGGTACAAGATTTTTACTTTTGCCCTTTCCCCTGCTTGCACAATTAGTTGTGCAAACCTCAAGTCTGCTTTCTTTCTTGACATTGCTTTCATTGCGGTCACAACATATATCAGCATCATGGCAGCTCAGGAAGTGCCTCTAAATTCAAGTGGGGCAGCCCATGCTGAAGCAGGGGCAGGGGAGTCAGATAGTGCAGAGGAAGCTTTCATGTGGGAATTATTTGGGACATTCAAATATTTTACAACCCCTGTATGGATAATTCTGTCTGTTACTGCTCTGACATGGATTGGGTGGTTCCCATTTACTCTCTTTGATACTGATTGGATGGGTCGAGAGATTTATGGTGGTGATCCAAATCAAGGCCTTGTTTATGATACTGGAGTTAGAATGGGAGCACTTGGTTTGTTGCTTAATTCAGTTGTTCTTGCATTAACATCATTATTCATGGAGAGGCTATGCAGGAAGAGGGGGGCTGGTTTTGTGTGGGGAGTCTCAAATATCATGATGGCCATTTGCTTTCTTGCAATGCTAGTAGTAACCTATGTGGCAAATAGCTTGGGCTATGTAGGCAAAGATCTACCACCAACTGGCATTGTGATAGCTGCATTGATTATCTTCACTATTCTTGGGTTTCCACTGGCAGTAAGTTGCCCTACTCAACTGCTAAAAGCATATTGTTCCTTTCCTATCAACATTGAATATGTGACTAATTCATATCAATTGTATTAATTGACATGCTTTGGCTGAGGAATCTCCTTCAGCTCAAACTCTTATCTTGTATAATCTCTCTCATTTTTTTGGGTGCAGTCCTTGTGATACCCTTTATTTTAGTATAACATGGTGTCAGAAATGCAAATTTGAAAACGGTCCCAAATATAGTGAACAAATTGAAATTATGTATACTGTTTGATTAATTTAATCTGATTTATATTATTTATTGCAGATCACTTACAGTGTTCCTTATGCCTTAATTTCCACGCATATCGAGTCATTGGGACTCGGCCAAGGTGGGCTTCTATTCATGGCCTTGTTTATTCTTTCTTGAAGATGTGTCTATAGAACTATTTATATGGATTGTTGGTACTTACAGGGTTATCAATGGGTGTCCTAAATCTGGCAATAGTGGTCCCACAGGTATTTCTTCTTTTGAATGTATATGATTCAAGTCAAACTACCTTTATGTACCAACATAGTGTAAAGCATAATCTTAGTAGATTTTTATTTGAACTCAATCTACTTCAATAATTTAATATATGTTATCTTGAATTGAACGTAATTAATGGTCCTGAGTCATGAGGCGCATTATGTGCTGCTTCATTCCGCTTAATAAAACAATGGTCCTAAGTCCTGATAATAGCTGTTATTTGAATCAAAGTAAATTTAATCAGCATGACATTTTTGTACTATCACACTGATATAATGAAAACTAAAAAGTGCATTTCTGTTTTCTCCCAAATATCACATTTCAAGAAACAGGCAGATTTCAATATGGTATACATAGATTATGAATTCACTTGCATATAAATACTTTCTGTTAGAAACTGTTAAATTTTTTATCCATTGTATTTGAATTTGAAAGAAACCCACTTGCATACAACTTCACTTCGTATTTGAAATCATAAAAATATGATTTGATAGGATGTCCTTTACATTGAAGTGACTAGATTTAGCAATCAATTCCTTCATTTGGAACTTGTTACGAAAAAATAGATAGGGAATTACTGTTTTAGACCTTGAAATTCTAGAAGACTGTCAACTTAGTCTCAAATTCTTAAAATTTCAAAATAGTTCACGAAATTGAAGACCGTCAATCAAGTTAGTTCAGCCACCATCCTCAGTTAACTAACAGTGTCAGACATGTTGATATGGCACGTTAAGTGGTCTGATGGCTCCTATGTTGGTCGACACGTGGTAAACGCATGGGGAATATTTTGACAATGTTTTTTGCAATGTTCTGATAGTGTATGAAGTGTACGGCTGTTATTTTTATATGTGGTTGCTGTGTTAGATTGTCAGTTTAACTGAGTCAGCACTCTGTCAATTGCTGACTTAGCACTCTGTCAGAGTTAGTTTGCACTGTCTTTCTGTTATGACAGCTGGAGTCCGTCACAGTCAGTTAAACTTGTTAAACTTTAATTCTTTAGCTTGTTTGTAGTAAAAGCTATCTCAGTGTATAAATAGTTGAGCCTTGTAGCTCTTTCTTTGTATCATCATTTTCATTTTTACAGTTCAATAAAGTTCTCATTAGATTTTCTCTCAGTTTCTCTCAATTCTTTGTGTTCACCTTCTCCGTCTACTTCCTCCTTCTGTTCAAAAATGTCTCTGGAACCCTAGAATTTGAAGAATAAGAGCTTTAAGAGGAGCAACATAGAGGTGATGATGATGATGATCAATGTAAGACCATCTGCACAGTCTAAGATATTAGAAAAAGGCACAAGTGGGAGTTGGAGTACATCTGCAAGCTCAAAGGTCAATGATTAGGATCTTAGGATGGCTTTCTATACATCCAATCATTCACATAACTGATCTTAAGTAGCAAAATTGTAAATTATAGCTTGTGTTTTCCCAATCATTGACCCTTGAGTTTGCAGATGCACTGCAACCTCCATTTGTGCCATTTGTTTTATCTTAACTATTCAAATGGTTATACAAATGGTCCTACATTGCCCATCATCATTTTGTCCTTGTTCCTTTTGGAGTTCAAATTTTATACATTCTAGGGTTTTAGGGATGATTTTGAACTGAGGAAAGAAGAAGCAGAAAGGTGAATGTTGCAAAATACCATTATTAAAATGGTCATGTGATTGGGCTGCCATGTGAGAGTTAGCAAGGCCCTTAATGTGCCACATCAGCATCTCTAACGTTGTTAGTTGACTGGGGGTAACCATCGGATTAACTTGACCGACGATCTTCAATTTTAGGAACTATTATGGGATTTTTATAATTTCAGGGGCTAAGTTGACTTTGCCCTAAAATTTCAGGGACTAAAATGTTGATTCCCTATGATTAGGCTGCTACATGTGGAATGTGGGCATTAGCAAGGCACTTAACGTGCCACATTAGCGTGTCTGTTGCCATTAGTTGACTGGGGGTGACAAAGGGACTAACTTGACTAACAATCTTCAATTTCAGGGATTATTTTGGAATTTTAATAATTTCAAGGACTAAATTGATACCGTCCTACAATTCTAAAGGCTAAAATGATGATTTAATCAAGAAATAGAATATGAATTGATTTGCGAATCAATTCTCATGTTTTTGGTACAGCGAATATAATTGGAATTTATTTTGTTTTAACAAATTTGCTTTATTACCCTTACTTAGAATAGGTAAAATAAAATCACTAATGAGGGCAAACTTTTCAATTCTAATAAATTAAAACTAAAGTAAAATTTAATTGAACCAAATTTGGGTGAAATTTTACAGACACACAATTTAAGCAAAAGGGTTTCAAAATCAAGTCAATTCCAATTTTATAACTACAAAGACTAAATTTTATTTATATATCAAATCAGTTCCCATTATTTTATTTGTTCCAAACATACTGTATATAGTTCTAAGTGAATGATGTTTTGTGTTCTATAAATGAAAACTTTGTAAAAGAGGCGTAGTTATGAATTTGATATGTGTTTTTGGAGCTACCTAATTACATATTTATCATGTTTTAAACAGATAATAGTGTCACTGGGAAGTGGACCATGGGATCAGCTATTTGGTGGAGGAAACTCCCCAGCCTTTGCTGTGGCAGCTGTTTCAGCCCTTATCAGTGGACTCATAGCTGTCTTGGCTATTCCTCGATCTGGTGCGCAAAAGGCTCGAAGCCATGCATGAGGTATCATGTTCTGTCTGCTTTTGGCATTTATTTCTTTCGAAGGAGGATGGTGAAAATGAACAGGTAGCAAGGATTTATTGTATATAGTTATTTTTTATTGTATCCTTTTTTCCTAGCAAAGATTTCACACTCCCGATTGTTTTCTTATAAATAAATGAATGCTTGGTTGGACTTTAATATTATTGGTCATTATTTAAAGCCAATGACCTGAGTGTTATTATTTTCTGAAGCAAAGAAAGCTTTGGGAACAATTTTTGTGTGTGATCCTGATGAGCGAGTTGTCTGTTTAAAACAGTGAGGTTGGTTGGCTATGTAATTCATGAGAGACTTCAACAAGCTGTAGGAAAAGGGTGAATACTCTTGATGTCAAAAGAACGATGTAAAACACAAAATTCATATATCATTACTTTTCCAAACATCTTGGAATCTCATGTAAACATAAAAGCGGTCACCACTGGTTGACATTTTGTGCAATCAGTGTAAACTATTTCTTCTTGTGCAAGATGTTCCTTTCGAGGCTAATTGCAAAGTAGTTAAGGGCATCTTCCATGGGTTCTAAAGTTCATCTTGGGCAACATTCTTTCCCACCAAGACGAGTTGCTGCTGATTGGGAAATGGGAATTATTCCACATGAAAAAATTCTTTTATTTTTAGGCAATTCTGGTTGTGCATTAGTGCTTCTATAATGAAGTGTTGGAATCTTATACATTTGTGTGACTTGTTTGTATTAGTGGGATGAATGTGTTAAGTGGCCAACAGTGAATATGTGAATTTTGCTGATGGAAACCTTGATGGAGACATGGCTTAATGCTCCTTATTTTGGTATAAGTATTTTTCTTTCAAAAAGAAAATTCTTGAACGACTGGTTTGATTTAATGTGGCCATTTAATGTTTATATTTAATTTGTACTAGTTCTTGCTGTGTACTTAGTGCCTTAAAGACATTGTTTGAGGAATACCTACTCTTCATTAAATTATCTGAATTACTAAAAGAATTAAGTATTAAATGCCATTATGAATTTTCAAAATTAAATGTTTTTACTTTTCATTCACGGTTTTGCTAATAATGGGTAATGGTTAATGAATAAAAATTAAATTGAAATATTTATATTAAATAATATTTATTGATTTTTCAACCATTATCTTAAAAAAAATGTTTTTAATATTTATTTTATTTTTAATTTCATAATCAATGCCTAGAGACAAATTCCTCCATACGTTTTGCTGCATTTGTACCATGGAATAAATTCGTGTTTGATACACTTCTCCATGATTTGCTTTCAACTATCTTTCGCACAACATCTTTTACTCAAGACACTTCTATTCACACACACGCTACATACATTAGCTCGTATCATTTTGATTGGCTATCAAATCCATTTATAATCAACTGATGAATTCGTGACAGTAATTATTATTAATAAAGTAGTTGATTATAAATACATAATTGGATCAATTGATTTGATAATTGAATAATAAAGTGACGTGTATGAACGTGTGTGTGAGAAGAGAATTATTCGACCATTTTCGTCAGTTTGGCCCATCAAAATTAAAGTTTTGGTCCAGAAAATCGACAGCAATAGCATACGTCTTGGTAAATGATTACTCAAGGTGCCATGTGGTGGAATTTAATGTTGTTATCTCCGCAGTAACTCCATTAAACCAAAAACAAAGGATGTGATTTGATTCGTGGAGAGATTATTTTGACCCAGTGACGAGTTCCTTCATAACCATTCACCTCTCTATTACACAGGAAAATATTTGGTTAGATGGATACAATACAAGTGTGGAATCTGTTCCATCTTCTAGAGAAGCATAATCATGTCAAAATTTAATATTTGATTTGTCTTGTCACTCTTTTTCCTGAAGGTTCTGTTGTAGTATTCACTTTGTCATGTCTATAAAAATTTGAGCTATATTCCTCAATTCATCTACTTTTTTAATCAGCCTGAGTTACATTATTCTTATGTGTTCTTTTTATAATACTTTTTATAATTTATTTATTTTTTTCTCCGTCAAAATTAATATTTGATTTGTCTTGTCACTCTTTCCCCGAAGCTTGCATTGTAGTATTCATTTTGTCATATATACAAAATTTGAGCTATATTCCTCTATTCATCTACTTTTTTAATCAGCTTGAGAGTATTATTCTTATGTGTTCTTTTTATAATACTTTTTATAAAAAAAATTTCCTATCTCTGTCTATTATAATATTAATTATATTCTGTACTTCTCTCTTTGTTTTTTTTTTATCTCTCTTAATTATGCAAACAATTCTCTTAAGATGTCTTTTTAAATGACAGTTCATTTGTCTGCCATAATCACATGATCCTAAAATTGGGTCTCTTTCAGTTTGTTAAACCCCTTAGGTGGTAGGGTATTAGGCACTGTCCTTGCCCAATTATGATGCCAAATTCGAATTTGGATTCCAATTCATGTTCATCCTTTGGATGACACTACCGGTTTTTATTTTCCCATCTTCAGTACTGATTCTGTGGATGGTACATAAAAACTAGTTGCAATTGGTTATATATTTTTTTTTTGCTACATTAAAATCTAGGGAAAATTTATGGCTTAAAGAATATTTATAGAAGAATTTACATTTACTTCACCTAAAAAAGACGAGTAAAAGTTTAAACACGCAACCTATCACATGCAAAACTATGTCTTGCTTTACTCAACTATTCTTGTAGAGTTAGTTAAAGTTGGATATAATGGTTAGGTAAACACTAAAAGCGTGTTTGGATAACAATTAGTTAAAAATAATTAACTTTCATTCTAAAGCAACAAAGGACTTGCTTCTACTTGTCTTGGAAAGTGAAAAAGTTCCATTAAACATTATTTCAACGGGAAACCAAACACACATTAAACCGTTGGATACATAAAAGACAAAGTAATTGAAATTTTCGCAAAGTAAATATCCAAAGGGGAGAAAGTGAACGCATATGATAAATCCCCAACAGCTTGGGAGAATAATCCCTCATAGTTTGTGCATCTAAATCATATCAAAGTCATGCTAGAAGTACTATTAACACCAGCTTGCGTGCATGTGCCTAGTACTGACCTTTGAGTAATGAAGGATTCTTATAGTGAGGTTGTGCCTAAGGCTAAGGAGGACCCTAATGAGAGGCCATAGAATAGAAGCTGAAAAATTAAGAATGTCATGTTGGTTGGTGGTGCCAGTGAGAAATTCCTTTAATTATTTAAAAGTGGGGTTTGTAGTTTTTGTTTATTTTTATTAATTTGGTTGCACGAAGCAATTAATTAATTTGGTTGCTAATTAGTGTCACGTCCCTTACGATCAATACCAAACTTTTTTACTATGTATCGCGTTGCCCCGCATCGAAATGGGGACAGTACTCAGATCTAATGGGAAAATGTATAGGTCCACACTATTTCCTAAATAGGGGCTAGCATGTGCTAATCAACAATTTTACCATTTCCAGAGACTAAGCACCAGAACTGTAGAGAGTAGAGTAACCAACTCTAACTAGCTAGTACTTTCAGTAGTTGCCCATGTTGGCCCCAAAACTCACCTTGTGTGTGTTAAAACGCTCCATGACACAAAAAGAAGTTGTTGGTGTTATAGGTGTTTGTGTTACTTGTAGGGTAATCATTTTTTGTTTCAGAAGTAACACCGTTCGAGATAGGTATCTTATTTGGGAAGTAACACTATTCTATATACAAACACTAAAGATGAATATATTAGAATGTTAATGGGAGAGATTCAAACCCATGACTTTTCCCTCCCTTTTTCCATTCAACCACTGAGCCAACCTTATAACTCCAAACATGAATATATCTCTTAATTTAAACCTTAATTACTAAATTGTGAGAGATTAAGGGTGTGTTTGAAAAAACGTTAAGTTGAACGGAACTCATGTTTCTCTCAATCCACCGACATACGTACTTCTCTATTTTGAGCTTTGGAATGTATGAATTGGCGTTAGATGTTTTGCAAATGGCAAACCAAACACAGATTAGTCCCTTTTGCTAGATTCAACCGTGTCGATCGGATCTCTTAGGACGATTCTAATGCTATCCTATACACATGACTCGTGACCTTTGTGATACAGGTTAAATGGATGGATGTTGTGATGGGAGCAAATTCTCTCTCTTAATGTTTCCAATTTCCCATCTGTCTCTCCTCCATACAGCCGTCCACCATTGTTCCCCGGTAGCACCACTAGTGGTCCCAACCATTCCATATTCATATTTATAGGTATAATCATACAAATGAAGATAACCTTTACAAAACGGACAGTGGAAAAAAAAAGGTGCATTATAAAATCCTCTAAGCCACAACCGAAACCTAAATACAAGACAAAGCAACTTGTCATTGCTACGAGTGCCTGGTGAAAGACCCTCTATCGCTAACTATATTATATAATTTGATTAGACATCTTATATTAAAGATTTCATTTCTCCTCTATTGGTTAACACACATAAATTACTCACATTACAATTCTTAACAAACATAACTTGATATATATGGTGCACCCATTCATTGCCCCAATCAGTTTGCCTGCTCGTCATTGAACATTCAACGAGCAATAATATGAAGAGCAATAGACCAAGAGGCGTAGAAACTGTGGGGCCTAAACTTAGATATGTTCTTTGGTGTAGAGTGTAGACCACAAATATCTTTCACTTGAGGCAATCTTATTTGAGTCAGGTAGAATTATTATGAATGACAAAACTCTTCCTCCAAGTATTTACTGTAGCTGCATACTCAAGATTCAAACTCGAGACTATTACTATTTAAGCTGAAACAACCTTGTAACAATTAATCTATATGCTTGGTGATCTAAACTAGATATGTCAATGAAAAGTTGCAATCTCTAGAATTTGGGAAAGTAGTCATCAAGGGAATGTTTTGGCAATTTTGGGGGTTTCAGATATGGTTCTATCCACACTAGACAGCAGGAGTTGTGTTCGGAATGGGGTTTTATGACATTGGTTGGGAAAGAGTGGAACATGAAAGGTTTTGCTGCCTTAAAGAACATGCAAAGATAGACATTTTGCCTTCCAAATCAGAAACTACTGTCCAAAACAAAACAAACCATGTTGTATTTGCAGTATATGGAATTTTTTTGATATACTATAGTACAAGAGCAATGCTAATTATATGATTGCTCTTTGACACATTATTTTTAAGGCAGTATTTTATTTGATAAATTTCATGTGGCTCTCAAACTTAGGTCCACTTTCATGGATCCACGTGTCAGTGAAAATAATCAATCTAGTTTTATGGTATAGTGAGGTAAACCATGAAACTCGTTGTGTTGATTAATGGTATACAAGGTTGTGGATATGGTAAGGCAACCAAAATAAACTGTCTTAGGCTCCACTTTTATCCATTCATTGGTTATTAGTAAATTCACTATTATTATAGAAGTCCGACAAATGAATATAAATGCCCAACATGTGGGAGAAAAGAAATTTAAGATTTAATGAATATTTTGATATTGAGATGGTCTTGATTTTTTTTAAAATTGAAAGTATTAAAAAAATATGAATAAAAAATTAATGTTCCAATAAAAAGATTAAATCAAATCAAAAGATTATTATTTTTTAAATATATTCATTACTTATAAGATATTATTAAAATACATCTAATAGTTTCTATTGTTGAAAAGGCTTTTAAAATTAAAATTGTTTAAATTTTATCTTAAATCAATAATGTTGCAAGATAGATTAAGTGGGTTAGCCATGTTTTTTTGTTGAGGGTGAAATGTTAAAATTACTTAATTACAAAACTTTGATAAATGATTTCATCACAACTCAAAAGGACAGAAGATCAATACAAGGATTAATAATTTATATACTATATTAAGTTTATCTAATAGCTTTATCTAACGCTCTAAAATTTTGGGAAATGACCCTAGAGTTATTATACCAGAGGAATGAAAAATGCTTACATATGATTTTCATGATTTGAAAAAGGCATACGATGAAGTATCAAGAGAGGTTTTGCAAAAAGCCCTAGATTTAAAAGAAGAGCTTACTGCTTTAATTCATAATTGAGCATTTGTAAGAAGGGGTCATGATTTATGTGAGAACACAACGTGTGGTCATACCGGATTTTCTTATAATTATCTATAAATCTACACACTAATAGTATGGTTGAAGAGTCTCTTAAAAAAAAATAGTATGGTTGAAGAGTGAGATTTTGAATGAAAAGGGAAGGAGTTAAGTTTTCATTGTTTAATAAATATTTTAATTAAAGTTTTATTTTTACCTTAGTATTAATTGGATGTGCCTACCTAGCACATCTGAGAGTCAGTGTTATAATGTATGCTTTCTGCGGATAATAAGTTTTAGTTAGAAGATTTGAGAAGAAATAAATGAGAAGTTAGAGAAGTGAAGACAAACATTGAAAACTTATAACTTTCGTATAAGTAGAAATGAGACAATTTATAGAATTTAAGTTTAGTACCCATCGATCCTTACTTAGAAGTAAAATTTGGAGACCATGACTTATCACATGTAGCACGGTTTAAATATCTATCTTGAGTACTACGTACATACAAAACAATGAAGAAAAAGGAGAATGATATTAACCACAAGATTCGGGTATAGGGTGGATGAAAGTCTTATATGTGACAAAAAAGTACCGGTATTATTTAAAGAAATATTTTACCACAATCCATTTTTTTTTTTTTTGAAGAAATTTTACCACAATCATAAAACATGCGATGTTGTATAAAAGTAACTTTTGGACGGTAAAATGGTAACGACAAAATATATGCTCAATTTAAAAATTATGAGAATGCTGTGTTAGATGAGTCAATTTACTAAGCAAGAGATGATTATAAATAATTGCATAAAAACGTTGGAACAATACCTATTGTAAAAAATATAAAAAAAAGTGGCAGAGTCTTATTTTTAGTGGTTTAGACACGTGTTAGAAAACTAAAAGTTTCACTAAGGAGATTAGATAAGATGAAGATAGTCCTATCACTTAAGGAAGAGGGAGACAGAAAAAACTACAAGTGATATCTTTAAATAATAATAATAATAATAATAATATAAAAGAAAATAAATTGTGTAAAGACTTTTTACATTATTATTCAATAAGAAATTAGCATATATAGTAGATTTATTGACTTTTATAATAATTATATTAAAAGTTATATTTATCATGATTTTTAATTGATTGACAGTATACAATTTTTATACAGTGTATAAAAATTAAACCTATAATATAATAATAATAATTGTATAAAAAATATATAATATTAATAATATATAATAGACTGTCAAATAAAATAATATATTTAATTAATTAACTTATCATCTGATTCATCTTGTTTGAAAAGCCTAAGTATGATAGCAATTAAGCTAACAACTACTGAAAAATTAAACATTTTTTAAATAAGTGACAATACATGATATGATAATAATATAAAAAAAATATCTGGAGTTAATAAAAAATGAAATACTACTACTACTACTAACCTATGGTTTAATTTCATATGCAACAAGGGAATTGACTTCTCCCTCACTCACTACCACTTACCAAAATTCAGTATAAAATTCTTTATTTTCCATTAACGACAACCCAAAACATGGTGTTTGAAATTGAAAAGGTTATCCATTTCCATTAACTTAGCAAAGATACTTAAAACCACTATTTAGTGTCATCATTATCGAACCAAACTTGTCGTCGTTTCGACGGCTGAAAAAATCATTAAAGTAAAGGCATTTCATTCTTCTTTCTTCTTCTTTTTTTTTTCGTCTTGAGTTTCACCGTCCTAAAGATAGCTATGGACTTATTTCCTTTCCACATTCATTTCATTCTTCAGATGCCATATACTCCCAAATTGTTTTTCACTTTTTAGTAAACAAAATTAGGATATCACCACGTACACTTATTATATAGGGATGGAAATTAGAATTTGAAAGTGAACAAGGTCGGTTACCGCGGCACCTCCACAAGCATTTTCTTTCCTTCAAGTTTGATCTTTCTTTGACATTCTTTTTCAATTTTAAAAAATAAATATTGACCTTTCTTATTGATATTATATCTTTTTAGAGATACTACATATATCTTTTAAAAACAATCTTATGTGAGTCAGACAAAATAGAAGTATTATAAATAACAAATTTCTCCCTCTAAATATTTAACTTATCTGCATATCTAAGACTCAAATTTGACATAACATCACCAATTAAATTGTATATTATTTTTGGATGAATCTGATATTCTCTTATTGGGAATTAAGGACTAATCCTCGAGACACTGATATTCACTTAAAGGTTTGACATCTTTCGATAGATGTTTTTCTATATGCACATACATGAAATCAAACCACTGATTACATGTTTAAAAGATAAGGTTTTTTATCAATCGTGTTACACCATGTTATTGCATAATACTGTGTCAATTTAAGACATGTTTCAAAAGGGCCCAGTCTTTCATGCATAAAACCCCCCTCCCCCTTCATCCCATTCTCCCCACACACAAACCTTGCTACTCTCCCTCTGACTAACCGCACGCTCACTGGCCTAAAGCCAGAAGCAAGAGAAGAAGAGTAGCAGGGGATCATATCATATATCATATATATTTTCCTACCTTTGTTATTTGTTATATAAACATACACAATCTCTTTTAACTCTTCTTTTATATCCACACAAGAGTTTATAGCTATAGTCATGTGTAATCCCAAGCCATCTTCAGCATCTCCATTTCTGAGTCTCACAAAATCCCACCCCAAAGTTGTGTATCCTCCTTCCCCTGAATCTGATGATCAAGTTCAAGATGAATTGCACAGATGGCCTACTCTTAATGAGGTAATGAAACAGAATCTAATCAATACAAGAAAAAGCAAGTGGTAGTACCATATACACATACTATTTTATTTTTATATAAAAGTAAATTAAATAAAGTAACAAGTTACTAATACTACTATTATCCCTTCTATAGTGACATGATAAACAAATAACAATGTCAGTTTTATGATTCCACATACCATTAATATTAACTACTATTAAATATTCATTATTGAATTTGTCTTTTGTGTTTGTGCATTGATTCAGGCCATAGCAGAAATCAAGGCATTAGGGAGGGTATCAGGCCCAACAGCCATCACTGGATTACTCTTATATTCAAGAGCTATGATCTCTATGATTTTCCTTGGCTATCTTGGTGAGATGGAACTAGCAGGAGGGTCTCTCTCTATTGGTTTTGCCAACATCACTGGCTACTCTGTGATCTCTGGATTAGCCATGGGGATGGAACCAATTTGTGGACAAGCTTATGGAGCAAAGCAATGGAAGCTACTTGGCTTGACACTGCAGAGAACTGTTCTCCTCCTTCTCTCAACCTCTATTCCCATCTCATTCATGTGGCTCAACATGAAGAGATTCCTCTTGTGGTCAGGCCAAGACCAAGAAATAGCATCAGTAGCACAAACTTTCATCACTTTCTCTATACCTGACCTTTTCTTGCTCTCACTTCTCCACCCTCTAAGAATCTACCTCAGGACTCAAAGCATCACATTGCCACTGACATATTGCTCAGCCATCTCAGTTCTGCTCCATGTGCCTTTGAATTTCCTCCTAGTGGTTCACCTCAAGATGGGGATTGCTGGGGTGGCCACAGCAATGGTGCTAACTAACCTCAACCTCATTCTCTTCATCTCCTCCTCTGTGTACTTCTCTGGTGCACACAGGGCCTCATGGGTTCCCCCTAGTGTGGACTGCATCAAGGGGTGGTCCTCATTGCTATCACTTGCAATTCCAACTTGTGTCTCAGTTTGCCTAGAGTGGTGGTGGTATGAGTTCATGATAATGCTGTGTGGCCTTTTGGTGAATCCAAAAGCAACCATTGCTTCAATGGGGATCCTCATCCAAACAACCTCTTTGGTCTATGTGTTCCCATCATCACTCAGCCTTGGTGTTTCCACAAGGGTAGGGAATGAGTTAGGTGCAAACAATCCAAGAAAAGCAAGAGTGTCCATGATAGTGTCACTCTTTTGTGCTGTGGCTTTAGGCCTTGCAGCCATGCTATTCACCACCTTGATGAGGCACCAATGGGGCAGGTTCTTCACCAATGACCATGAGATTTTGGAACTCACATCACTGGTGCTCCCAATTGCTGGCCTCTGTGAGCTTGGGAACTGCCCTCAGACCACAGGCTGTGGAGTCCTGAGGGGCAGTGCAAGACCCACCATTGGTGCCAACATCAATTTGGGCTCATTCTACTTGGTGGGTATGCCAGTGGCTATCCTTCTGGGCTTTGTGGCCAAAATGGGGTTTGCAGGGCTCTGGCTTGGGTTGCTTGCAGCCCAAGCCTCATGTGCTGCCCTCATGCTCTATGTTCTTTGCACAACAGATTGGAATGTGCAAGTAGAAAGAGCTAAAGAACTCACAAAAACTTCAACAACAACTACTACTACCACTACCACTTGTTCTGCTGCTCCTGATTCTAACTCTAAATTGTTACCTACACACACCAAAAAAGAGGCTAACATGAACAAGAATGCTCATGCTTGTCTTCAAGAGATAGTTATTACTGGTGGTGGTGGTGATGAGCTTACCAAGATATCTTCACTTGAAACAGATCCACTGATCATTCCAACCACCAAACATACTCAAGTTTAGTTAAGTTAACCAGAGTTTTTTTTTTGGCACCCATTTTTTTTACCTTCATTTATTGGATTGTACTGTAGGATAAAATTGCCCCTCCTTTTTTGTCTTGTTTCTCCAGGTTGTATTATTAGTACCTCATCCTTTTTTTCTCTTTTGTTTCTTCAGGTTGTATTATTAATAATTGCAATTGAGAAAAAAAGAATTTCTTTTTCTTTTTCTTTTAATTACTTCCTCATAAAGACATTCATAGAAAGAGGTTGGAGGGAGGGCAAAAGGGATTTCTACCTGACTTTGGTACTGATCCATTTCCAAAAAAAGCCAAACGAACTAAAAACGGAAAAAAAAACCTCCCATACCATTAATAACACTAGACCTAACAACCCACTGTAAGTAAATTCTCTTAGCATCCTGTTCTTATTCTTATTCTTTTATCCTCTTTTACAATAATAAAGCAAATGAAATGATGTAATATCTGAGCTATGCAGCAAAAATCTTGTATCCTAATCTATTGCAGTCCTGTAATGTGTGTGAAAAACGTTATATTTATTAAATGATATCTTTCTATGGTTCTAATTAAAAAAAGGCTGGCATTTATTTTGATGTGCTGCAAGAATATCCTCAGTCAATAGTCAGAATTAATCCCTTTTGAGAGGCAACATAACACGACGGAGGGTTTCACTTCTCCTAACAAAATCTTTCTGTTAAACTATGTTTTCGATCTTTCAAATATATCGAAATTTGATTTTAATTCCTATAAAAACTTAATACGTTTTTATTTTACATTTATTAATTTTAGTTCCTCATCAGAACTAAACATGTGTTTCTATTAAAATATAAGAACCAAAAACATATTAAATTTTTATAAGAACTAAAATTGAATTTTCAAGATATTTTAAGTGAAAAAAAAAACATATTTTAGCTCAATGTTTTTTATAACATAGTCATGAATGATATCTTAATTAATGTGCCTAAACAACCTTATTATCTGCCAACTGTATCGTGTTTTATTGATGAGAACAAGAAGCATTTAGCAAACACATTTTAAAATTCTTTTAACACACAGTTAGTGGACGAAATCCAAAAATGACTCCACTAATAAAGAGTGAACTTTACTAGGACCAACATAAGATGTTACCAAATACTAATAAGTTGAAAAGAGAGCATTCCTCCTCTAACAAATGTTTTTCATGGCACAATGCACATTGTGCAGAATGACCAGTAGTGGACGAGGTTATGACATTGGCAATGTAAATGGGTAGAAAGATTATGTGTTTCTCTTTTTCCATGGACACAATAGTGTCTGTACGATATGTAGATAAGTAAAGAAAGAATGAGGTTGAAAACAAAAACATTCACAGATGAAATGCATGCACAAAGCATCTGCACAGAGAGGCAGTAGTAGTAAAAGAATGATAACAATATTTGGCAATAGAGAATATGTACAGAAGAAGGGTATTGGGGGGCCCTGTTTCAAACTGTACATACAAATCCATCTATTATTGCCTCCTGTCTATTTCTCAAATGACAACAAAATTGGAACAGTCACTTTGCATCACCACTTGCCCTCCACCTTAGCCTACTTTTTTTTTAAAATAAAATAAAATAAATAAATCACAATTTTCTTCTATGAGAGATAATCCTGAATAAGTCGAATAGGTAAATTATAAACAATGATAAAATTCTTTCTTTGAGTATTTAATATAATTATATGTTCGAGACTTGAACTCAAGATCTATAATTAAACTGGAACAATCTTGCACGTACCCTTCATTTCTGGTGTGCCCCAAACTATCACCCAACACCACTATAGATGACTATTATAAATAACAAAAAAGTACTGTGGTTTATTTATTATAATTCCTCTAATTCTTCATGTGCACATTTTCTCCAACACGATGTGGTACGGGTCCCATCTTATTTGCAGTTTGGAGGGGAACACCTAAGGTCAAGTTTTGTCCTATTCTCCTTCTTTTCCGCTTTATGTAGTAGTGCTTGAATTGAAACCACTTCTCATCTCACCTTATCTTCTAAGTATTTTACAACTTGTATAAATAATATCTGCATTTCCATCTACATATAAGGTACCAGAAGTACCAACCAAATACAAAGTTTACACAGGGGCATCTCATACTATTAACTGCCGAGACAAATGCTTACTGATTATTTATGATCAACGTTCACATAAATAAAGACTAACCAAATGTTTGCAAAAATTAGTGCCCATCATAATAACATGTACCTAGAAACACCACAGGCAGCATTAATTAGAATAAAGTTAGAATTTTCTTGAATAATTATTAGATTTCAAGAAAATAAATAGTGAGAATGAAAAGTAATTTTTAGAATTACTAACTTGATCTCTCCTTTTATATATAGTACAAATACTATTTACACGAACATGGCATGAATGCAAGTGGCTGAATTCTAAATTAAAAATAGAAAATAGAATCATTTGACGAAAATGTTGCTGTGTGATAAAAGTTTTCGGAAATGTACAAATTCGTAAACAATAGCATTTTCCTTTTTAATATTATCGCTCTCCTATGTTAACATATTATTATCAATATTTGATATTTAATATATTTATAATTTGATAAAATTCATTACAGATTTGTTTAATTCTTAAACTTTTTTTTGCTACATTTTTTACATAAAGATCTAGTTTTACATAAATAAAATTAGTCCAAGATTCCATTTGTTTTGTATTTTATTAGCAGTGGTTTTGGTAGAATTGATTTTATGCTATGTTACAGCAGATGGAAATAATTTACTACAGACAGAAACACGTCACTTTGTTTGTTACAGCATATGATCAAAAAAATAAATTAGAAATTGGTGAAACTCACAGTACTATTTCTCATTTATTTTCACTCTTCTCTCTATCTTTTTTCATTTTTTTTCGATCAAACACCTTTACTTTTCACTCTATTTCTCACCTATTTCTATTCTCTTTTTTTTATTTTCATCTACCATATTTCTCTCCTATTTACCAAACACAGTCTTTAGGAAATTGATTTGTTTAAGTGGGTTAAAAAGAAAAGATTTTGTTTGGATGATGAAGTAAAGGCTTAAAACTTAAAAGTGTTTTTATTTTTTATAAAATGAGCATGTTTTGATTTTGGTTCTTATAAATTTTTTTTGCTTTTTATTCCTTTAAAATTTAAAACTATTAACTTTAGTCTCTATAAAATGAGCAAATTCTGGTTTTAGTCTTTGTAAAATATTTTTCTTTGGTTTTAATCTCTCCAAAATATGAAATTACTATTTTTGGTTCCTAAAGTTTATTTTAAGATAGATAAATAACATTTATTTTAGGGATCTAGAACATTTTGTGAAAGTATCACATGTTGACATTGTACCACTGGTGTTACCTAGAATGATTGCTTGACCTTCTACTAAACACAAGCGGTTAATGAATGTCACATAATAATAGGGATTAAAAATAAAATTTCAACTTTTTGAGGAGTGAAAACCAAAGAAAATTTTTTATAACAACTAAAATCAAAATTCACTACTTTTACAAGGATTAAAAATAAATGGCTTAAATACAAATTTGGTTCCCCTGCTCAATCTGTAATTTTTGTCCCTCCATTTTAAAATTGAGACATTTGGTCTTTTTATTTTAGAAAATTCACAATTTTGGTTCAATCCTCAATTTTACTTAAGTTTTATTTATTTTATGAGTTTAATGGTGATGCACTGACAGTATAAAATATTTTTACACTGTCAGTGCATAGTCATTTTTCTTTTCTTTTATTTGGTTCAATTAAATCCTATACCTAATATATTCATTTAATGTACCATAAAAAATAATTTAATTAATTAAAATTTGGCAACCAACACGTATTCTACTGTACAAATCAATTTGCTGTGATAAAATGTTATTCAAAATTGATTCTAAGTGTTATTCAATTTTTTTTGGCTGAATCTAAGTGTTATTCAAGTGGGAACTAAATAAATAAAAGTACAAAAGATTACTAAAAAAAATAATAAAATTTGGGATAACGGATTAGCCCATCTCCTTGTAAGCTTAATTAACTTGCATGAGTCAAACAATTTTTGGATTAGATCAAGTCGGATCAAATTAAAGTTGGGCTAGAATTTTTAAAACTAAATTCATGTGATAGATCAAATTATTCGAATTAGTCGATTTTAACACCTTTATTTTTTGGGTGGTGATAAGTTGAAATCTTACATTCAAAATTGATTTCAATATATTTGAAGGTTATATTCAAATAATTTTCTATTCCCTTTGAGTTAGTTTAGATGGTTAAGTTATGAGACATAGATTATGAGTGTGCAATTTTGATATCTAGTAATGCGTTTTGTTCTCATTTCCTTATTCTTTCTCCCCCTCTTTTCTCGTGTGGCCTTCTATAAGCTTCCCTTTGGAAAATCAATAAATAAACAACTCATGCTTTACAAAAATATAAATTTTATAATTTCAATATATTAAAATTTCACAAAATTTATCGTTAGACTTTCTAACCAATATAGTAACGAAGTTTGCATTACTACTTTGCACCTATAAGGCTATGTTTGAGGCACCTATAAGGTTGTCACCAAATAAGGACCACAATCATGTCATTCTTTGGTACCTACATTATCAAAGACTACTCCACGCCTACAAGGCTATGTTTGAGAAACTTGTAGCATTTTTCACCCAAGAAGGCAGAAAGGCTTTTTTTACTCTCTTACGCTGAGTTCGGTTCAACATATGGAAATAAAACACCGAAGATGAAAATAAATTATAAGTATGTGATACGAAAGAGTTTTGAGGAGAGTTAAATTATAAATTTATATTTTTTTAAAAATTATTTTAAATAATAAAAATTGATTATTTTATTTAAATAATTAATTTTTTGGACTAATTTAATTGATTATTTATACATCAAAATCAATATTAAGGATTACAACACTAATTTAATTGATTATTTATTTATTATAATCGATTATTTGTGCATCTTAATTGATTATTTATATATCATAATTGATTTTTATGTGTCTATTTAATTTTTTTTTCTATGTCATCTATACCAAATAATTTTATAATATTATTTTTATTATATTTCTTACTCATTTTTTTTAAAATAAATAATATAACATATAATTTTATTTATATATTTTTTTTTTTTAAATTATCACTCTTCTATTTTTATTTATCATATTTTTCTCCTCTGAACTAAATCAAACACGGCGTTAGTCTGTTTGGTGGAGGCGATTTGGAGGGATGGGTCACACACGGATTGGAGACTAAACGTTTGGTTAAGTTGAATTGCTGATTAAAAAAAAAAAAAAAGTTGAACTGCAGCAGAAATAAATTTAAAAATAGTAGATTTCACATTTTTTATTTTCTCTCCCTAGTTATGTAGCTTTCTACGTGAAAATATTAGGTCCCACACTGTTATCTCTCTTTCAGCCTTCTTTTGTCTGCTTTTGGTCAAAATGTAAGAGTAATATCTATTTTGCCAAAGGTGTAACAGTAATTTTTATTTATTTATTAATTTTTTATTTTATTTTATTTAAATCAAACAACTTTATCATTTTATTTTTATTTTATTTCTTATTTATTTTTTTTAAATCAAACTATTTAACATTTAACTTTATTTTTATTCTATTTTTTTTATTTAATTATCTATCTTATATTTTCATTAATTCTATTTCTTTTTTCACAACCAAATAGACAGTTAGGATGCATATTCAAACAATATTTACGCATTAAGGTAAACCGACAACAGCAAAATCGATATACCTTGAGAAATTGACATTTACATGGTTGATTTATTGAGTTTTATTTTTTATTTTTTAAAAAAAGTAAGTCAACAACCCTATCCCTGGTTTATTAAAATATGTTAACAATGGCAATGTCTACTTTTTTTTTAATACTGAAGTAGACAATGCCTTGTTTTTTTTAAAAAAAAAATAGAAGTTGACAATGACATTCTCTACTTTCTTTTATATTATTTTTTTAAATATGAAAATAGACAATGTCATTGTTTACTTTATTTTTTAAATTTTTTTAAATATTAGTTTACGACACTTCCTTTTACAGCCATTATAGTTATAAATTATAAAAAGTAGAAATAAAAATAATACAAATTAAAAATATTATTATACAAAAAGTATTTTTTTTAATGAGTTCCACACAGAGGAGGTCATCCATTTTGCACAGGTTAAAACTTTCTTTGTGGTTGATTTAATTGTTGTGATTGAGAATTTCTTGTCGTTGTAGTAAAGGTTCTGGTAAGGGTTCTATGTGGGATCTAATCACGTTGACTCCTAAACCTTTTACTTATAATAATTTATGTTTAATTATTTGCTTTTGTTTAGAAATTTAATTTTAAACTCGGTATTTTTTTAAAAAATAATTGAAATTATATTGTGTAATTATTTAAATAGTTTACAACATAATGTTAAACAAATAGATTAATACTTAAGACATACATTACTATTATCAATATGATTTTAAACCTCTTCATAGAATAAATACATGACCAGAGAGATAAATAACTACTCTTTTTTTAAAGATCGAGAACCTAAGTCAGAGCAATGACTTTAAATAATCTCATTCCCATCCTTAAACTAAACATAAAGTATTTATAACATTTATGATAATTTCTCTGTGGCTTCGTCTTCCCCTAAAATCTTCCCATTCTCAACATCTTTGTCATTAGCCTCCAACATGTCGTATCACGAATACATATATAAGAAGAGAAAATATAAAGAAAGAAAATACAGGGATACATAGAATCACCTTTTTTGCTTTCAACTATCACCTAGTCATTATTTTGTGTGTTTGAGGGAGAAAAAAGAATAAAAAGTGAGACGAGAGGGAGAGAAAGAGACTACAGTGAGGGAGAGAGAGAAAGAGGGGGTTGAGTATTGTGTTTTTATGTTGGTTAAAACTTGGTAAACAAGTAAAATAATGTGTGATTGTTATAATTTGTAAAAAAAAAATTTAATGTAAAAACTTTGATATTATCACAAATGATAGAAGTTAACCCTTATACAACTCAGCCGATGTGGAAAAATCTGATTGTAATTATTCATGAATTTTTATTTTTCTTAATATAAAATTAGTAGATAATTAGGTAATTAAATATTAAGTATAATAAATTGGTTTTGAACTTTTAAATGGTGGTATAGGGCTTGGTCTTGAATAGCGCGTCCAGCCCACCTAATAAATCACATTTTATAAAAAAATTATTAATTTTAATTTATTATATAATTATCTATATTTATTTTATATTAAAAATGCTTAATAAAACATTTTTTAAAATAATTAGTATATTTGAAATTTTAATTTTTAAATAACATTTTTCTAATTAAATCAACATATTACAATTTTTCAAAAAAAAATTGAGCCAAAAGGTCTCTGGTTGGGCTTGTATAGTCAACTAGGGGCATTTTTGTCATTTTACACAAAATTTCAATTAATTCACAATTTTTTAATATCATATTTTGTTATTCTAAGCATTCTTCCAAGTTCCAAGTTAAAAATGAATTTTAAAATTTTCTATCCACTTTTATTAATTTATCTCATTGTTAATGTTTTACTAGTTTTTAAGACGTGACATACATTCTATCATTTTCCTAACTCTAGTCCAAAAAATTATTAAAAATCTAAATTAAAGTTTATTTGTTATTATGAACACAACTCTGTACTCAGAATATTTGAATTCCTATCTAGACTCTTAAAACAATATTGAATAAATATAAAAATAGTAAACAAAAATCAGGGTGTTACATTACTCTTCTTCTTTTAGAAATTTTGTTCTCAAAATTCACTAATATGTAGAGAGTTGAGGATACAACTCTTTTGTTTTCTCATGTATAGTCTAACTTCATTAATATTTGAGTAAACTAAGAAATTTAATTTTTTTTTTCCTATTCTAAATAAATCTAGTCCTGAGACATATAAACAAAATAAATCAGTTTTTAAAATTCTTTCTACTTTCTTTCAAAAAATTCTTTCTACTTAATAATAATTTGGGTTAACTATATTTTTAGTTCCTAAACTTTTTTTAAAATTTTTTTTAGTCATAAACAAAGTTTAACAGGTCAAAGTTTCTAAACTTTTTTTCCGTTAAGGTTTTAGTCTCTGTCGTCTATTTGTATTATTAAATGATAACGTGACGTTAATTTTATTATTATTTTATTATGTTTTCTGACGATTTTTAACCACCAAAAATTACTATTAAAAGTGATGTTTTTTAACCGGCACTATGTTAAAAGAATTTATTATAAATACCTATGTATAGTGACAGTTTAAAACTACCAGAAAGTGTTAACATCGTTTGGATTTAAAGGCGATAAGACGAGAGTCATAACATTTTAAAAAGTTGGAGAACAAAATACGTCCAAAAAAAAGTTATAGATAAAATTTGCAAGAAAATAATGAATTGGGATAAAAAAGTATAATTAAACCTTAATTATATATGTGACTCGTGAGATATAGTCGTAAAGCTATACTCATACAAATTTCTATGGATTGTTATTATATTAATTCATAATAATAGTTGAGTTAAAGATACATAAATTCCACTGTACCAAAAAAATACTTAAATTTAGGGTTATGATTTAATTCAGGAAGATTTTATAATTTAGTCACGCATTTGATATCATATAACATTAAATTAATTATTATAAGTACAAATTACAGTAACATTCCTTGAATTTTTATCAAATTACACATAATTTTACTTTTTTTTCTACATTAATCCCCCTTTAAGTTTGAAAACAGTACACTAACACCCCCTTATATGTTTGAAAATATTACATTGACACCCCTCTTAAACCTTACACTAACACCCCTTACAAGGGAGGCGAAAGTAACAGTTAAAAAAGTAGGAGGTGTTTATGTAATTACATGAAACTTCAGGAGATGTTATTGTAATTTGCTTAATTATGTAAAATAAATAATATGATATAGTATAATTAGCAAGGTCTATATATAATTGACTTATACAATATACACCGATAATCTTTATCAGCAATATGTTCCTTTTCCATTGTTAACTATTGTCTTTGTCCTCCTTAAATATAAGACTCTTTTAACTAATTCATACTTTTAAGAAACTTGGTTAATTTAGTTAGTAACATTAAATTTGTTAGCAATTTGTATTATTTTTTCAAAATTATTCTTAAAATTTTTGGGACTAATCATCTTTCTCTTTCTACTTAATTACTTTCTATCTAATTAATTAATGTATGTTAATCTTTTTCTCCAATCCTTAAGAGAGAGAGAATGCAATTATCTTTGTAATTCATTGCATTTATTGTAAAGTAGTTAAGGGTATTTTTGTCAAAAAATAATTAATGCAAAAGACAAGTCGAAAAGAAACTTATAAAAAAAACAAACAAATTTGAAAAAAAAAAAGTCTTATATTTAGGAACGGAGGTAGTAGTTACTAACATTGTGTTTGGTTTTGAGGAAAGCAAATGAATGAAAGGAAAAGAATATGTGTGAAAAAAAGAAGTGAAATAGAATAGAAAGATAGTGAAAAATAAGATTATTTGGTTGAAAATAAATAGAGTAAAAAAGAAAAGAAATATAAAAATTAAAGCTGTTTGATAGATAAAAAAATTAATATTGAATAAATACATTATTATTTATTATTATTATAATATTATTATTTTTAAATAAGAATGATATATATATATATATATATATATATATGATAAAAAGGATTATGCACTGATAGTATAAAAAGTTTTACACCATCATCCAATCACAACCCACTATGTATGGTAAGTTTGTTGACTTTTAAAAAATTATCTTAAAAATCATACCAATGATGATCTATGATTGGATAATTTTGTAAAATAGTTTTACACTGTCAATGCATCACCATTAAACTTTATATATATATAGTCATACACGCATGTTACTACTATATATTTCAGCTACTCTCATCTCATTTTTGCAATGAAATATTGTTGCATGGAGTTCATGTGTTTTTAAAAAAATTTCACACTTAATTCTCCTCGATCAAACACATCAACTTTTTTTTCCACTCATTTTCATTCCTTTTGCTCTCATTTTTCACAAAATCACCTCAACCAAACATAATGTAAGGCGCTATACTACATAACCCTCGGTATTAATTCATCAAAACGGAACTACACTCAAACATGTGACAGTGAAACCTCAGACTAGTGTGTGTTCAGGAACTCAAGGCCATAATAATTTAACCAAACTTGTGAAATTCGTGTGGGGTCTAAAGAGAATATAGAGTAAGAAAAGGATTGAGGCCCATAATAACTAAATCAATTATTACATCATCTATCACCTTTTTTCCTTTCTATTTATTTTTTTTTCTCCTTTTGATCCACCCCATCAATGCAAAATGGGATATAGGTTACCCATTTTCCATAGTTTGCATATTGCTTACTTTTCTGTCCTTTGTCTTTTTTTTTAACTCTTGTAGCAAAAAAAAAGTATATATCTTGCTGTGACCATAAAATATGTTATTGACGCTAACTAAAACGTTTTAATAATTGTAACAGAAAAATGTATGGCGTTATTCTCTCTCTCTCTCTCTCTCTCTCTATATATATATATATATATATTAAATTACATTAAAAAGATCTAGTAAATATTTTTAATCGTAGAATTTTTTCAATTCAATTTTTTTTTGCTTAAGATCTGAAATATTCAAATTAATTAATCAAGTCAAATAAATTTATTTAAAGAAATATAATTCTTCTAACATTTTTTTATTCACTAATATTTGAACTCAACTAATCTAAGGACAAAACTCTTCACTGCTTATCACTTCCCTTCATTCCCTTCATGGCTTTGTGGTTTGCAAATATCTACTCAAACCATTAGAATGTGGGGTTTCAATGTGACATCCAAACTCCTCCCTACTTAAAGAAATGGATATTGATTTTTCAAGATTTTTTTATTCATAAGAATCGAATTCAGGTTTTTCAAAATTTAGAATTTAAAAAAGCATAAATGCATGAAGAAAATGTTTAATGCTAAAGAGAAGGAGGATGAAGATTTTGTGTCAACTAAAAAGGAAATATAACTAATTCACCTCTCAAAATTTTAACATATTAGATAGGTTGTCAACTAAGTTAATTTGTGTAAAAAAAAAAGTACTATTTTAAGTTTTTTTTTTTGTCCGTAGAAATCGAAGACGGGTATCAAAGGGTTTACAATAATTCACTCACTCTGCTTAACCAACTAAGTTAGATCACTTTGATATTATTTTAATTATTGGATATATCTTGTGTGTCTTACTTTTTCTTTTGAAGATTTGCATTTATTCTCCTCTAACTTATTGGCAAACTAGATTTAAAACGTAGTTTATATTTGACTTTATGTCTTTTTTTTTTTCTTTTTTTTTGCATTATGGTCTTTTAAGACTTTTGTATTTGACTTATAATGCTCCTTGTAATCTACTTTTTAATAAAGCTTTGCATATATATATATATATATATATATATATATATATATATATAAACTAAAATTTTTAACGTTTGTGCTATTAATATAAGTTCTATGTGCCATGTTCAAAGGATATTGCTCTTAGTACGGCTTATTCTTGCTCTTGGCACGAATTTTAGATTTTTATGGTACAAAAGATCTTTGGTAGATTGCGAAGAAAAAACAGGACATTTGACCTAATTTTTAGGACAGATGTGTTTGTTCCCCTCCATATGCATAACAATCGAGCTCTTTCACTTATCTGATAACCCCACACACAAATTTCTTTTCTTTTTCTTTTAAAGAAATTCCCCCAAAGTAACTGTTCTTCCAAACAATGCCGTTGAAGGCATCTTTGAGCTCATAATTAAATATATGTATTTTTTTTAAAGTAAATTACATGGATCCTCCCTGAATTTTACATATATTACACTGACACCCCCTACCTTTTTAAACATTACTTTTGACCCCCTGTAATTCAAAAAAGTAGGAGTGTCGATGTAATATAAGTAAAACTCAGGGGGTCCATATAATTTAGAATCAACAAATAGGAGATTTTTTGTATGGTTCAAAAAAGCAGGGAGTGTTTGTGTAATATATGTAAAACTCAGGAGGGGTCCGTGTAATTTACTCTTTTTTTTATTTATAAGAATAAAAAACAGTATCAGAAATTTACAACACTCATGCATCATGCTTAACCACTGAGCTAGACTCCCTTAATTATATGTCTATTGAGCTAAACCCCCTTGGTTATATGTCTGTATTTTAAATATAAGCTTAAATACATTTTTAATCCTTACAGTTTAACATTTTTTTTGCTTTTCGTCCCTACAATTTTTTTTTTTTGCTTTTAGTCATTGCAAATTATGTTTTTTTTTATTTTTCTTCCTTAAGGTGGTTTAGATAGCATTTTTTCACTGTTCAAAGCGCTATCTAAATCATTTTAAGGACGAAAAATAAAAAAACATAATTTACAAGGACTGAAATCAAAAAATAAATTTTACAGGAACGAAAAGCAAAAAAAAGTTAAATTACAAGGACTAAAAATGTATTTAAATCTTAAATATAATCACATGTACATTCATTATTTCATTTGAATATCCTTCCAATTAACCAACTGAAATTAAGCATATTGTACATTTAGATAATATAATAAGCTTGTTTATATATCAAAATCAAACCCATCAATTTTTCTCCCATTTTAGTTGGAATCGAATCGAATATAATTCAAAGTCGTGTACATAAGAAGCTCATTTATATATATTCAACAACAAACCGTTGAGAAAATGACACGCGTCCTGCATTACTTTTCCCTAAGCATAATAATCCACCAATGGCATCATTTAAAAAAGCCACGAAAGGTGTAACCAAAAAAAATATAAAGAAGGCATAAAAGGTACAGAAGTTGAGGGCACCCCATATGGCATGGTACCGAATAAACCAAAAAGACTTGAACCAAATCAAGATTAAAGAATCAGTGAACATGTTTGATGTGAATTTTCTAATGCATTCCCAAAAAGAATTGGCTTAATTTTATGTGATCCATTCCCTCCAAATGTCTTGTCACACAAAAACAAATCACTTCAGAGAGAGTGAGTGGCCGAAAGCCTTTATCCTCTTCACACTAGTCAGACAATGGAGGAGACTGTGGGTAGTGTGGTCATTTCCGTTTCCAATGCATGATTTTTATCATCAAATGATTAAATATACATTTCATCAAATTATTTATTATTATATCTCTCTTCTTATTATATCATATCACTTATTATACTTATAATTTTTTTCTTTTTTTTTTATCTCTTTCTCTCTATATATTAACTAGAAATTAGGTATCCACAAATCTTTTTCCTTTTACTATAACCGGTCTTGACCTCTTCCCTCGTGCGCAAAAGCGAACACGTTTGGTTGGAGTGTCAAAAGTCAAACCTCAGTGTATATTTGTAGTTGGACAAAACTTAGTGATCGATTCAATTGAAAGTCAAATAAAGTTTGGCCACTGGTAAAGGTTTTCTCTTGAGAAAATTCCAGTTACAAAGTATGAGCATGCTAATTTCGTTGGACAAAGACAACTAAACAGAGTTTTTTTTTATAAAAAAAAAAAACTAAACAGAGCTTTAGATATTATATTTTAAGTATTTGTAATATTATTTTTATTAAAATTAAAATTTTGATTCAGTAGTCTATGTTGATTTCTATTGTCAACTTTAATGTCTAAATTATTACAGTAAAATTTTAAGAGTGAATAGTACACACATTAATAGTATAAAATATTTTTATATTATTAATTTTTATAATAATTATCTTGTCCTTTGCTTTTTTCAGTAGTTTTGATTATTCATACATTATAAAAATTTCTCTTTTGTATTTAGTAGTATAACTGATTATTTCTAAACAGTTTTTTAATTCCTTCAGAAATTGATAAAAAAATTATTTTTATATAATAAACTATTTTTTAACAAGACAACAAAACGGATTTTTATTAATAAAATAAACTATTTAAAACGTGCACTGATCCCCTTAATTAAAATATTTAAAAAATAAGAAGACGATTTAAACATGCAAAAATATACACATTGCATGAATTCTTCCTGTCTTTCATTTGTGCACGGATTTGATTTTCTATTTGGCTTTGTTAGGAAAACTTGATATGGGAGGGTATCAATTTAAACCAATAGACACACGATGAATGTCCACCACCACTAAAATACCAACATCATGGTATTTTCACATCTTAAACAAACTTAACTTTTATGTTATAATTTTATTTTTCAAATAGAAAGGGTTTGACGGATAGTCAATAGTCTTGCATTGTGTCACAATTCTTTTTCATTTCAAATACGACGGTTTAGTAGAATCTACAGAAAATATAAATTAAAACTATAGATAGTAGCTTTGGTAATGTGACATGTTAGTCCAGGCATGCAAGTATGCCGTGCTGACCAGAAGAACCTCTAATAAAATTAATTAATTATTCAAGTAAAGGATAAAGAAAAAAATAGAATAATAATACATGAACATTTCATTATTTTAAACATCTTATCAACACTTTTCATTTTTTTTTATCTCTTTTTCTATCATGTTATAAATCCTATTATACATTTTTTTGCCTTTTTTTTTTCTATATTATTAGGTGTTAAATAACATTATCTGTGTCCATGTAACTTTTTCAAAAAAAAAAAAATATTAGGTTGTACAAGCACTATTGAACTTTGAAAAGATGCCAATCGTGTGGTATTGTATTTGTATAGCATATACAGTAGTCACATATGACACAACTACACAACACATGAATGAATTGTAGCAGTGCCGTAATGGCTTTAATTTTTTTTTTTTTCCAAAAAGGGGGGGTCCCCTTCACTTTACTGGCACGGGTGCGGTGCTGCTGGACCATTTTCATCCTCTTCTCTGCCACATCCATTAAAGGGCTGACACATATAGAAAGCTATAGCCTATTGGAGAAGATAACTTTGAGGGGGAATTGCATTTGGTACCGTTTGTAGGGAACACAACTTTTCATTTGACTCCTAAGGGTTACAAGTTTTAACCCTTTCATCAGCCTAGCTTTAGATCCATGGAGGAGGGTTTTGGAATTATATGCATATACACCCCCCTCTTGTCTAAAAATTAAAAACAACAACGATGTGGTTCAAATTGAGCGAATTGCTCTCCCATCCATTTTGGCATATGTTGTTGCCTTGTTGAAGATTCCATATTTATCAGTGATATAGTTAAAATAGTATATATAAATGGAAGACAACTCTTATTTTATAAACTAATTTTTTAGAACGAGTTAGGGCTAAATTTAAATTTTAAAATGGTATAAAAACTTATCATAATGATTGTCGTTAGACTTATCAGGTCGGGTCATCCATTATTAAGTGTTATAAATCACTTACATGTTCGGTTCTTCACAAGAAGAAATGTGTTGGAGATCACATATTAACTATAAATACCATATATAAGTATGGAAACTCTCACAAATTATGTCCTAACCCAAATTCTAGGATATGTCCAGAAATATTCACTAATTATTGTTTTAAAATAAACAACAACAACATAGTCATTTTTCTTGTCCACTTTGTGCATTTTTTTTTTTCAATCACTTACTAATCGAATTTTCTTATTAAGATTGTAATGCATATTCTTTGTCTTACTCATACTTAAAGAGTACCCTAAGATCAATAGAGAAGACATTGAAAATTAAGTCAAATGTTCTTTGGCATATATTAAAATTACAGCTGAGTGGAGGAGAAACATATTCTAAAAAAATGCTATGGTAGTATATGCATTGCAATTTTACTATGTGAAGGAGAACATAGTAATTTTAATAAACAAAAACCCTAAGCATTAAACCAAATGATATTAGGTTCTTTACACATTTTCAAATTTTAATAAGAATACTATCAAAACCAAGAAATTTATCATTATTTATCCTCTTCAGGGTTTTTTGCCTTTCAAACTCAAATTTTGCGATAATAAATCAAATTTTGTTTGTTCTCTTGAATTTTTAATCATTCCATATTAAAATTAGACCGTCGCTTATCAATAAAAGGAGTAACTTTGCAATCCTTGCATTTTTTTTTATCAGAGTTTCTTACCAAAATGAAATCAATTTTGAAGATATTTACAATCTCTCGTGCAACCATTAATCTTAAAGATAATTGTCTCTTATCCTTTTTTTTACATCCAACACACTTTCCTTCGAATCTTTTCTCACAATAAATCACGTCAATCTTTCCTCTAATTATTCTTGTGTGCAACTCATTTAGTTTCTTGATGTTACACATGTATATATCCTTCTTTGAAATATGGTGTTCACCACCTTCAAAGACTTATTTGCCAAAGTACCAATATTTGAAATGCCAAACCTAATCAGGCACTCTTCAACTAACTTTTTTACACGCATCAGTCCAGAAAACATAAGGACCCTTACTCAGTTAACATTACATTCATATGTCAATGTTGCAACTCTAATTCAATATTGTACTTGAGCCATAAAGTGTGTTACCTTCTATTAACGACCCAATGTCAACATACTCAATCCATCATGAGTGATGTATAAATATCAACATACTCAATTCAATGTTTAGAGTTTGGTCAAATTTAATTTAGGTTTAAATATCTTTTTGGTCCTTGCAATTTAGTATTTTTTTGCTTTTTGTCCTTGTAATTTTTTTTTTGTTTCAGTCCTTGCAAATTATGTTTGTTTTGCTTTTCGTCCTTATAGTGATTTAGATAGCGCTTTTTTCACTGTTCAAAGCGCTATCTAAACCATTATAAGGATGAAAAATAAAACAAACATAATTTACAAGGACTAAAACCAAAAAAAAAAATTACAAGGACAAAAAGTAAAAAAATACTAAATTACAATGACCAAAAAGATATTTAAGCCTTTAATTTATTTGTAATCATGAGTCTAACACAACTATCTTTCTTTGCCTCGACATGAGACTAATAATGAGACTACCATAGGCTAAGTTACAATATCTTGAAGCACAAAATTGAAATTCAAAGCCTTGATAGGAACCGATCGTACGTGACAGAGAAATACATAGATGAGCCCCGCACTTGTGCCACTATCGGGTAGACTGAAAGAAGGAAAAGAGAGAGGGGCATGCTAGCTATAATTTATTTATCAAGAAAAGGATTGGCAACTATATAGTACACCAATTTTGTGCAAAACACGTGGATAGGGATATTGAAAATAATGTGGGGGAGGCTGAGTTTTTAATTTTTTAAAATTAAAACATGCATGATGATGATTATCTTGTATCTTTGTTTTAATTGAAGTAAAAGTAAAGCAAAGAGAACATGCTAATTTATATTCACACTGCCTCCCCCACGACATGTTATTAGTGGAGGGTTTGAAATTTTCCTACTTTGTGCCCTATAATTGGCATTTGATTTGACCTATTTCCTTTTGTTATTGCGGTTTGACTATCTGGCTTAGATATATTGAATGGCATAAAAAACACGAACTCGTGATTCAATTCATATTGAATGGTCTACTAATTAACAATTAGTGGGAGGAAGGGAAAAGTGAGGGAAAAGAAATCCAAGAAAAGCTTGTAAACAAAACACCAATCAATGCAATGCAAAGATACTAAAAACCAATTCATGTCCAAAACCAAACAAAACCGAAAAGAGACAAGATACTAACAGAAAAAGATAGCTATCTTTCTTTCTTTTTAGCGAGTGGGGTTTGCAAAGACCAGACCAATGTGGAAATTTCCATGAGCTATTCACTTCAAGTTTGAACGAATATGATGACCCTTGGAGCTTCACAGTCAAACCGGTAATGCTTATATGTTCAAAAACGTCAACTCACAGATAAAATTGAATTGAATCACCCCTAGCTAGTCAAGACTACGACACGAAATTGGCATTTGGGTCTTGTCCTCTTGTGCTTGAGCATCATATACAAACTCACCTAGTAATATATCAAAAGTTATTGGCACAAGTTGTTCGACACTCGAGTTTCTTAACCAAATTCTGATATTCGATCTCCGACTTAATAATTGAGCCGCGTCTAGAGATACTACTTTATTCTAAAATGAGCCGACCTAGTAGAAAAAGAATTAATTGGATACCAATAAAAGTCTCATATACTTCTTAGTTACACAAAACAAAACTCACCTAGCAATATATTCATGATACGGAAGCACCACGATTGCCATACTACCAACATTCCACTGGTGTAACAAAACTATCCACAATTCAAGTTTGAATGGTAATATAGAGTCAAGGGAGCAAACTATGTTATATTAAGAGTTTCATAATAACAAGTGAAGCATGTTGAATTGGATTTGGACTGAGTTGTGTGGTGCATGTGTAATGTAAAATGTGTACATTGATCCTGACAATGAGAAATACGGAAGCTTATACATTGCTATGGTCATTAAGACCAATGCAATATACATATCGTGCGTATCAACTAGTCCAACTTTGTGTCTTAGAAGCCAAGATGGCATTATAGGTAAAAGTGTAAAACATTAAATTTACGTAACCTATAACATTTCTTTGCTCAGATTCATGCTTTTAGCTAGCCAGCCGACCTTAAAATGCGTGAGAGGTAAAGCCATTTATTATTTGGATTGCTATAAAATTAGCCTAGACTACCTCCATAGCCTTATTGGCTAATGGCTACAAGTCGAACCATAGGCCAGCTATCGCAAATTTAAATAAAAATCTTGAAAAAGAATTATTAAATAATAGTAAAAAGTTCAACTTCAATCGTGATTATTGATTAATATCCTTTTGATCATTTAATTTCTGGACCGACTCCACTTGGTCCATCTTCATCTATGAAATCATATTGGGCTTCAGTAAAAGCTGCTAATCTGTAAACTCCACTTAAATTTACCTTTAGGTTCCCACTCCATTCTTTCGTACTTTTGTTTATTTATTTTCTTATGACACTTCGATCACTTTAGGAGAAATTAGTTGACTAGGCTAGGCTACTATGACATAAATAATTGAAGCCTTTTTTTCATTAGCTGAAATTAGTTACGTAAATGAAATGACATGATTCTATTTGGTTAAGGGGGATTGGTCCAAATTCGTTAACTTTTTTATAGTTAATAGTGAATTATATTTATTGATCAAAAAATAAATAGTGAATTATATTTCGATTACTTATTAAATGTTTGATTCCAAATGATCATCTGGGCTTGAAATTTGTTCTACTTTAGCTGCTATAGGTTGAGTGGCGGAGCTTGAAGGCCAAAATAAGATTTGAATTAAAAAAAAAATCACAAATTACTTGCTATTTTAGAACTCCATCTAAATACATTGACTTTTTCTCTACTTTCTATAAACAAAAGGAAAAGAGAAATTCTTAAAACAATTCATCATGCCATAATTTTCTACCAAGTTTTTTTTTATGTAAATATCATTCCCCATCAAAACAATATATATATATATATATATATATATATATATATATATATATATATAGGGAAAAGAAAGAAAGAAACATACGCTCAATTATAGTTCTCATAATGACACTGACCATACCACAAACCTCTTATGCGAGAAGCCGAGAACCAAGAAGGAAAAAAAGGAATTCATATTTGTCTCCCCGGTGTGAGTCTCTCTTTGGACTTTGGTGTGTGAGTCTTAGCGTGTGTTTGGAAACCCTCTTAAATCATGATGGAGCATGGTGAGGTGGGTCAAACTTGATTTTGATCAAAATTTTGCATGTTTGGTTATCTTAGTATAATCAATTTTAGTGGAAAAAATCATGGTGGGGTTGAAGCAAGTAAGAATAGCTTCTACTTCTACCAAAATCAATTCTGATTGGATTTTGTTTAATTTACCCTCACATCAATACCCTCATTCAAAGTTTTGCTATATTTATTTAATTTTGAATGCATTTTATCTAATTTACCTTCACACTCATACACTAAATAGTATGATAAATCATATTAAAAAAAGAAAAGAAAATATTGTTTATTATTTATTGTTTTAAAAATATAATTAAAAGTCTTGCTATATTTATTTAATTTTAAATGCATTTTATCTAATTTACCCTCACACTCATACTATACACATATTCTCTTAATTTTAAGGCTTAAATACTTTTTTAGTATTTACAATTCAACGCTTTTTTGTTTTTCGTCCTTGCAAAATTATTTTTTTGGTTTTAGTCCTTGTAAAATATGTTTGTTTTATTTTTCGTTCTTAAAGTGATTTAGATAACACTTTGAATAGTTAAAAAAACGCTATCTAAACCGCTATAAGGACGAAAAATAAAACAAACATAATTTGCAAGGACTAAAACCAAAAAAATAATTTTGCAAGGACGAAAAGCAAAAAAAACACTAAATTACAAGCACTAAAAAAATATTTAAACCTAATTTTAATTATGCTTATTTAATTTTAATTACATATATAACTAATTATAATAGAAAAGTTTACATAGACATTAAAATAATCCATTTTGGTCATTATATCCTCAAAATCAATTTTGATTCAAAGTATCCAAACAACATTCTTTTAAAAAATTACTTTTCTGATATCTATTATCTAAACAAAAATCACGTTACTCCATAATTAATTCTGACCATAATCAATTCTATAAAATCAATTTCATTCAAAATCAATTTTGCCACCGCCAATCCAAACACACACTTAGTCATTGATTATTCCAAAGAAAGAAGAAGAACTGATGAAGCTTCTTCTAGGATTTAAGAGAAAGAAACGTGTTATAGAAGTTTCATTGTTTAATGATTTAATTTGAAATATTTTACATACACATGTAGATTGGAAATGTATTTTGTGAGAGATTTTTATGTTATTAGAGTGAGAGGAATAAATATTAATCATTAAATCTTATCATGAATAATTAAGATTAAAACACACAAGTTTATCTGAGTTTTTTTTTTTTTAAATCACTTGACTTTTTTTAAATGGTCACATAACATTAAATCTTAACTATCCATGTATAATTATATGACTGATATTTACTTCTCTAACTCTCAAATGAAAAATCTTCTTTCACTAAATATACCCCCATATATATCTACTTCTAAAAATGTTTGGGGGGAAGGGCGGCTCCCCCCTGTCACATAGAAGCTTCCCCCAATGTATAGGTTGTTGACCGGGCCAAAATTAAATGAAGTAGAGTTGAAGTTTCAGTAGTGTTATCAAGGATATATTTTGACATTGAAATTGTATTTTTGTTAAAAAAAAACTTAAATTATAAAAAATTTAGATACTGAAATTTTTATTTTTGAAAATTTAAGTAATTATTTTATTTAATCAAAATTATTTTAATGATAATTTGTATAATATTTTTTTATTTTCTTTTATTTAAAATATATTTTATTTTTAGAAAAAAATTAAAAAAAATCATTTAACTATTAGAAATATATATTAATAAAAATGTCTATCATATTTTATTTCCATTTTTGTATTTTTTCTATTTTTTCTTCATAAATATTAATTTAATTAATTCAAAATTTTAAACACTTGTCACATGTTTTATCTTTTTGCAAACTATTTCTTGTGACTTCTTAAAATTTTGAAATTTAAAAATATGTATATCATATATTATATAAGTATTTTTTTGAATTAAAAAATTGAACTAAAATAGTTTTAAAAATTATTCAGTTAAAGATAAAAATTATTATAATTGTAATAGAAATATATTTAAATAAAATATTAGATATTTGAAAAAAAAATATGAAATTGTTTTATTTGTAGTGGAAATAAATTAAAATACAAACATATGTATTTTAAATTTTTAATTTAAAAAAAATTATAAAGCTAATTAATAAAATTTATTCTAATAATCATATTATACAAAGAATTGTCATGGTGTAAGAATCTTATATAAATATTATTCGCCCTTTTGGGTTAATTTAGATGGCTTAATTTTCTGTCCACCAGACTCAAATATGGTAAATGCAAATTTTCCAACAGCGCAATCATACCCTATCCCTGTATTGTAATAGTTGTTTTTGTAAATCCTAACATCAAACACACAATGTGTTTCCTACAATAAGTTGTCATACTCTACTTAAATAAATAAAAAAAATTATTTTATTGTGCAAATGTACAACACTAAATTCAAATGATTATCAAGAAAAGTAATTAACCAAAATCATCATAGATAGAGAAAATGGGAGAGAATAATATAAATAAGCAAATCATGTATCTTTTATAAATAGGAAGTTATGCATTTTTTTTGTTTGCTCATAGTAATTAGAAAAGATGACCCTACAAAACAATAACTCACATAAGTATTTATCAGTATAAACATCCAAAAGGATAGGGACATTGTGTGACCCTTTATAATAAGTTAGTAGCATATAATAGCACCTAGAAAAATAGGTAAAATGAAATATATGGAAGAACTTCTTATCAATGCTTAATGCATCTACTAAGACTATAATTTGACTAGCAAATCATGTTATAGAAGCAAATATCATGTTTGAAAAGAACATTGAAATTTTAAGTTATATTTTTCATAGCTCTATGTTTATATCCCAATTATCATGGCCTTTTAAACTTATAAAAAGACTATTCCTATAACTATCTCATATTTTATGACTATAATTAAGTCTTAAGACCAATCACTAGTCAATGTTGGATTATATTTGCCTAAATTAGTGTTTAGTCATGGTCAATTAGAGTTCAAAGCAAGCCAAGGGTTGGAAAATCGTAATATATGATAAAGAAGGAAGAGCTTTAAACACCATCACTAATGTTGTCTTTAAGGAGGTCTTCCAAAATCTATAACAAGTAAGAGTCTCAAAATCCTCTATTGCTATATATTATTTATTATTTAAGCATAAATTAATTTAATTGTTACATTTTACTATTATTTTCTTAGAATGAGGTCATAGAAATTCTCCACGAAAGACAATCTTACTCGAACTAGGTAAAATCATTATGTGCAACAAAATTCTATCTCCAAGTATTTAACACTATTGCATACTCAAGGTTCTAACTCGAGATCAATGCTTAAACTGAAACAATGTTACTATGATTTTCTATGGTTTATTCATTATAATTAGTTCAATTGGATTATTTATAAATAAAAAAAGTATTAAATTTTTGTATTTCAATACATGTGCAAATGTTGTAGAGGTTTTTTTTTACATCTTTTACTTTTTTTACTCAATAAAAAAAAATAGTACACATACTTTATATGCTAAGTAGCTTCACTTAATAGAAAGTGACCAAGTCATAAAAAAAATATTTACATAAATTAATGGTTAAACAATATAAAAAGTATGTAAAAAACCCATACATCAGCACACGCACCATACTAGCTAGTACATTAAAAAAAATCGCCCTTATTTATTAAGTTAGATTAGACTTTATTAATAAGGACTTAATTTCATAATTACTTTTCCTTTGAAGAATGATATATGTCATTTTTAACTTCTCTTATTTTAAAATTTGAACTTAATTTTTTTAACTTAATCATGTATATTTTTTTTATAACTTTAAATATTTTTATTTATAACTTTTAAATACTTAGTAGTTAAATTAATTTTCCTTGACAACAATCCTATTGATATTAGTGCCTATTACTCAAGTAATTAATTAATATTTCATCACCTTTCTTCTTTTTGCTTGTAGTTCTCATGGAGATTGACATTCCCAATTTCTTATCATGGTCTAATATTTGGCTAGGAGTTTCCAACTCTTACTAGTTCAACTGAAAAAACTAGTTGTTAACACACAGCAGCCCGCCAAAGCCCAATAAACAGGTTAGGATGGGCCAATTCTATTGGGCTATATGTTCAAAATTAACCTCCTCCTGCCCAATTGAATTTAGTTTCAGACAGAAAAATTAGTAAATGACAAAGTTATTTTACAGTAAAAAGAGTTTAATCTTAATTCAAAATTAGTTCAACTAATTATACGATGATTTTTTTTTTTGGCTTAAAGTTAGCTCAATAGTGAACATGTTTCAATAAATATCTTTATATATATAAAAGTAGTAGTCTTGGATATTTATGTAATTTTCTTTTTCCCGCTCATTTTAAGGATTAAAGAGTAATCTATTAATCGTTTTTCCCGCTCATAATTTTAAGGCTAAAAGAGTAAAATAAGTGTTATTATTTTTTTTAATATAATAAGTCTAATATAAAAAATTTAATATAAACATTGTGATAATTTAAATATATAATTAAATTAACAAAAAAATTAGTAAAAATTAAAATATTAACTTATGGCTATATATAATATAATTAAATTAATGAAAAAAGTAAAATAATTAATTAACTTATGACTAATATATTATTTCTTATGATTAAAAAATAAGTGCAATTAAAATATTTTAATATAATAAGCATAATATAAAGACTTTAATATAAACATTAAGATAATTTAAATATATAATTAAATTAAAAAATAAAGTAAAAGTAACTAATTAACTTATGACCAATATATTATTTCTTATGATTAAAAATAAGTATAATTAAAATATTGTAATATAATAAGTCTAATATAACAATTTTAATATAAACATTATTTTTGTTTATAAATAGAAATCAATTAACATATGTAAAGGTGTATTTTTGTGTATAAATAGTAATCAATTCAAAATCAATTAATATATGTAAAGATTTATTTTAAATTATATACAATAATTATGAGGACCAAAAGTTTTAAAAATATTTTAATAAATTAAATTAATTCAATGATAATAATAATAATAATAATAATAATAATAATAATATGATGATGATGATGATATGATATGATATGATTATATAATTATTTTATGTAATTAAATTGTACAGTGTCTAACAATTTGTCCAATTGCATTTAATTAGCAATTGATATAACTTTATGTTATATAATTATATAATTGATATAATTGACAGAATTTATAGAATTGACAAAATTGTACAATGTTTTTTTTCATCTGTTTTATTTTTTTTTCTTCATCATCGTTTTCTATCATCTTCTATATTAATCAATGATTCGTTTTTTTTATACTATTTTTGTAGTTAATCCCTGTAAATGTGGAAAAAAAATTTATTTATCTGAGACAAGAAAAGATTGTTCTAGAATGACGATGGGATGATCTTTAATGCATGTTCAAGGGAAGAAAAAAGACGTAACGAACAATATATTACTATTGTATGTTGATGAGTTCAGAAGAACGAAGAATCTTACAGTAAACCATGTTCTTCATTTCACATTTCTTGAGAATAATCTTGAGATCATGTATGTCGAATTAATTAGACATGGGGTAGGAGATTTTAGGTTTTTCAAGATTTCTTAAAATATAGTTTAATTGGTATTTAAATTGTTAGAGTGTTAGACCAATTTTATTTCATTTATTTTCATCTATTCAATTTTATTTCATCTTTTGTTAGAACAATGGTGTTGTCTACTTTACAAATTATTTTTCTCTTTTATGTGCATTAAATTCGGGAATATACAAAAAAAAAAACTTGGTCATTATTTTAATATCAAATAGAGTTAAACAAATAGTGAATAAATAAAAAAATATTGTTTTAATATCAAACATGTTGTGCTCATTATTTTAATATATTTGACAAATTGTGATATACTTTATAATTATTATTATTATATGATATAAAATAATTTATTAAGAAAAGAAAAATAATTGTAAAAAAATTTAAATGAAGGAAGGAAAAAATTGAACAAAAAATTAAATAACATTTTATGATGAAATAATAATTAAGGACAGTAAACTAAATTATGGTTAACTATATTATTTTAAATGAATGATAATCAATTAATGTTAATTCTATTCCGATTTGAATTTTATTATGTTTATTTATACTATATATAATTATATTATATTAATTTTAATTAATTAACAAGTGATCATTCATAATCATATAATAATGAACGTAAATATTGATAAATGACCATTAATTTACTTTAAATTATGCATATTGTACACACAAAAAAAATCAAATTATATTAATATTTATGGCTAAATAATATTTAGTCCATCCACTTATATTATGTTTACATATACTATCTATTCTATATATTATATAAAACACAGTTGTTGACTATGGTTAGTTGTCTACGTGTCATGTTTTGGTGACATTTATTAAAAAAAAAGGAAATATTTATTTGAATTTAAAATTCAAATAAAAAACATTAATTGATTGTCTATTAATCTATTTTAATTGATTGTCCCATAAAATAATTTTAATTATATCTTCCAAATTGAGTAACTTTTATAATTGTGGTAACTTTTTATCTATTATCACAATTTTTATAATTATGGTAATTAAGGTGATTACGACATATATATTTTAATTTGAATTAATTAAGGTAATTACAACAAATATATTAAACATTATTTTTGTTTTATTTCATTGAGGTTCTTTTTATGTCTATATATACCAACGTATTAGAATTGAAGGACTTCCATATGGTCATCTTCGATTTTTCTTCCTTCGATTTGTTTAGTGAAACATATCGTGATTCTAAAAATGTTCATCTCTCATTTTATTATTTTGACGATATAAAGTTATGTTTCTTATTCCATGCTCGTGTTTAGGACATACTTTGATAGTACTGACAAAGGTAAGCAACAAGTTTTATTTGATGGTTCTCAATTATTTTTATTATTTTATTGTTCTCAATTGCATTATCACATTCTTGCTTATGCACTGCATTTGCTTTTGTAGCTCTTGCTTGCTGCATTTCTTAATGATGACGTTTCACGCACACATGTTTGCCTTATAGACGAAGAAAGGGGAAAGATTGTTCAACTTCGTATTTCAAATAAAGATCGAAACAATAATTAGATTTCATATTTGTTATTTAGAATATCATGTACATATTTAATTTTGTCCTTTGGATGTATGTAAGAGACCCAACCTAAGTTGTGTTTTATCTTCTATATATTATTTTACAGGGTTATGAATTGAAAATTAGTAATTCTATATTTTGTGAATCCAATTTTGTTAATTAAATTGTTATTTTTTTTAAATAAACCTAGATGTGCATTCAAAATGAAACCGCCTCTAAGAAACAAAATAAAAAATATAATTATTACATAGCGGCGGTTTAAAACCGCCTCTAAGCAACAAAATGAAAATTTTAATTATTGTATAACGGCGGTTTAAACCGCCACTAAACTTCTTAACGGCGGTTGTTCCGGCGGTTATTAAAACCGACAACAAGTAGCTTTGCGTCTGCAATTTCGATGGCAATTTTGTAACCGCCGGAATTTCGCCTAGCGGCGGTTAAAACCGACAGTAAGTGGCACTTATAACCGTCACTAAGCACCGGTTTTTTTGTAGTGTCTGTTTATTTGTTACTAATATTTCTATTCAATTCCTTATTTAGAATATGATAAAGTAGTCTAATTTACAATAGAATTGGGTAGATGTATGAATAGTAGTATAAGAACTATATATTTTTAAACCAATTTTTTTGACTTTGAACATTCAACACAAAATAATTATCATTTATTCCTTATTATTTGTTTTAGTTGCGTTAATCAATTTAGTTTAAAAAATTTTAAGTTTCAAAATAAATTATTTGTATAATAATATATAAAAAAAATTCTCAATTAAATATTAATTATTTTATATGTCAAAATATTATTTGAGATTATTTCTACTTTTATATATCAGTAAATCAAATTTTGTTAATATAACTAATGTAATTAATATTAATTTGTATTAAACGACAACATGCACAAATAAAATTATACAAATATATTTCAATTTTTTTTTTAAATTATGATTAATAGTTTATATGAAATTAAAATCATTTTGAATTTCTTTTTTCTTTTACATAGCAAAACATCATTTTAGATACATTCTATATAACACATCAATTTTTTTGTTTTTATATAACTATAATAATAATTGAGATTTTTCCTGCTTTTATTTAACAACAAATCAAAATTCATTAATGTAATTATTATTAAATAAGTTGTACATAAAATGAAATCAAGTGATAATATTTTAGATTCTTATTTTAGTTATTATTGCATCAATTATATGAAAGTACAATTTGTTTGAGCTTTTTTTTTTCTTTTTTATACCGAAATTTTTACTTTTATATGTATTGTTTGAGATTCTTTCTATTTTTATACACTAACAAATTATAATTCATTAATATAATACCACAAAAGTTTCTACTTTTAAAAAAATACCAGAGATATTACATATTTTACATATAAATGTATTAATATCTAAATTACTATGATAGAAATTAGAATTTAGTTAAATATTTTTCAATATAAATTTATCTTAATTGTAAGCTTTTTACCTACTTTATTATTTAATTTTTAGTCATATTTTTTTATAAAAAAAGTTAATAAATAATTATTCTTTTAAAATGAATAATGATATTACAATAATATTGACAAAATATTTTCCAATTTATAATGATCAACAAAATATATTTAATCATGTTTATTAAATAAAGTTACATAATTGTATTAATCAAGGCAATTCTAATCCACATATATTCTAATTTATTCTATTGAAATTTTTGTTATAAAAAATTTTGTTTTAAAAATTACTTTATTTAAGTAACATTTTATAACAAATTATTTTATTAAAGTAAATCTTAATTGAATAAAGTAATTTTTTATAACAAAATATATTACAATTTTTTTTATAACAAAATATTTTAATAAAGTAATTCTAATCCGCACAAAATATAAGTATAATAAAAATTATGTTTTAAAAATATTTTAATAAAGTAAATTAATTCAATCTTAATTTGTGATATTGATATAATAATATAATATGATTGTAATTAATTTTATTTTATATAATTGATAGAATTGATCAAATTAACTCTTGATTGTAATTAATAATAATATAATTGATTGTAATTAAATGGTAATCAAAATTTTCAAAAAGAATATTTCCTTAATATTACGATTATGTTTATATTTCATAATTGATAAATAAAATATTGCTATTAACTGATTTAGACAATTGATTATAATGAAAATGTTAAATTGTTCACTACAAGAATTCTCACTATTATAGTGGACTAAAAATCCACTGTAAATCAAAATTATCGATGGCTTACCAACGGCTAGTGATCTCTTTGTAAAAATTTCATCAGTAAATTTTTATCGACGACCCCGAAAAGCCCTTGGTAATACAGTGGGCCAAGCCCACTGTAACTCGAGGGTAATACAGTGCGTTCTTTCGTCAATAATTTGACCCTCGATAATACCGAAGGAAAAGCCGTTGGTAAATTATGAATAAAAGTACATTCATGAAAGAATGTATAAACAGTTACATTGGGCTAAGCCGTCTATATTACAATGGATTTTATCCACCGTAAAAAACCCACTGTAATATAGAGGGTTTAGCCCACTGTAATTACCCAATTTTTAAAAAAATATATATTTTTGAAATTGTTAGTAGTTGGATATATTAGAGTCACTACCACCTTTTTTTTTTAAAATTATTTATGAAATTATTAGTAGCTGGATATATTAGAGTCACTACCGAGATATGCTAAGCTCAAATGTTTGGTTAATTAGCAACTTTAAACATGTTCATAGATTCCAAGTGTTAAGTATATGAAATGTAGAAATTGGAACAAGTTTTTTCATTTCCATTTGCATCCAGAAAAGAATATATAATGTCTACATTAAAGCAATTATATGCCTACAACTATATAACTTCTTAAATTGTAATGAATAATTGAAGTAAGCATCATTAGCAAATAAAAGTGTAAAAAACACCCACATATTCAAGCCACAATTTGAGATAAAAGAGATCATCCATATAGTGGTATGAGCTCCAAAAAGCACACACGCGCACACAACTCGTAAATCATTAGGGTGAAACACCTCTAAACCCACTTGTTGCACCTTCAACATCAAGAAAATAAATTAAAGAGTTAGTTCTTAGTTATATAATGATTAAATAATCACATTAGTCCTAAACACATATCATGAACAATTCTTAACACCATATGCATTATAAAACAAATTGAATAGTCGAAACTCTGTCATTTCTAGTTGATTCATGAGAAAGCCAAAATCCACATCTATGGCAAAAAAATAGAACATTGAAAAAGAGAACGCATTCACTACCTCAGAATCTTGAATTCACCAAATGCTTGTAACCTGTCAAAAATCTTAAGAGAAAATTAATTAAAGACACTAACAATATACACATCTTCAATAGTTAAATTTATTCAGGCTGCAAATTTAGACACTTAAACATCTGAGAAATTATTACCGAACACTTTAAGTGTGTTAGTCTTTGGATTGGGTTCATGTGTGACAGGTTTTTGGGGATTACTTCCCAGCAATTCAGAAAACATTTTTCAATCAAAATTATTCAATTATGACCATTCGGTGGTGCAGGAGTTGCCCGAATGAATTCTGGCAGTTTGCGAGCCAGTACTTTAGTTATTAGTGCCCTCGAAGGACATGTTTTTTCTCGAATTCAGAAGTCTAATGTTGTTTAGGAAAAGACATTAGTGTTTGACTGTTTGCTACAAACACTTCTAGCTTATTATAGAACACAAGTACAAAATAAATTTGTATGGATCAAATACAAACCACAATACACTAAATAAATAACTTCTAGCTCACTAAAAGCATGGTTTTACTGATTTTATACATCAAAGAACAGAACCAGTGAAATTATGCAGAAAAATCACTTAATTCATGCATCCAACTCATAGTTTAAACATAGTTTGGTTCCATTCAAATTTTGTAATGACATGGCACCTTTTGTAACTTAAAATCATCATCATAAGCAAGTTAATTTCATGATTTAACATGCCAATTAAAACCAGACCCAACAGCCACGTTTTTCTATATATTCAAGATTTTTCAAGTGCCAAAACATGTCAAGATGACCTCCTTTGCTCACCAAATTTTAGGGGGATCATATACTAAACATAAGTCTCTTAATTTTCAACAATTAGCACACTTTAAACATAGATTTCCACTATTATTTGCAGCAACAGAACAGAGAGAAATTATGCAGTAAAATTTCATAATTACATGCTTCAAATACATAATTTATGCTCAATTTGAACTCCATTAAGTCTAAGAATCATATGGTATATTCCATAGCCTAAAATCATATCCCATGGCATGTTAAATTCGTATTTTTTCATCAAGAAAAGGTGCAGGCAGCAGCACATATTTTCACTGTTCATACAACGCTTTCAAGTAGCAAATCACGTTCAAAAGACTTTCAATGCTCTTACCAAATTTTAGAGGAATCAATCATACAAATCAAAATACACTTAATAAGAAATAATTAGCTCACTAAAAACATGATTTTTACTGCCTTCAACACAGCAAAAATTATAAAATTATAAAATTAGGACCAAGAACATGTCTTTTTATGTGCTGTATTGATAAGATATAACTCCCAATGGTCTATATAATGTTGGCCTTTCATACTCTTCAAATAGGCCATATCAAATATTCAAATAAATCCTAGTTTTAAATAGAAAACTTCAAACAACACATAGGTTTTGGTCTTGCCTTCGGTGTGCATCAAAGCTGCAGAGTATTCCTTCAACTCCCTGTCCTTTTGCAAACAGATTTCAGCATCCTTCCAATGAGAAAGGGTAGCATATAAATTTGCCAGACCATGCTAAATGTCAAAATCTTTTACTTTATCATCCTCAACCTGGAAATAGTTGACAAAATGGAAGTAATCAACAATTTAAAATTGAAGTCCCATGATGCAATAAACATCTCACTGCGGGGCGGGGCGGGGCGGGGTGGGATTCCTTTCCTTTTTGTCCCCATCAACCGAAAGCTTTCTTTCGGTAAAACCAAAACCATCAACCAAAAACTTTCTTTCGGTAAAACCAAATGAAAGAGGAAGGAAGCACTCAAAATTCAGTGTAAAAAATGACAATAAAAAGGAATAACAGAACATGAGAACAACATAAAATAAATGTATAAAAAATAACTTTCTTTGTTATACATTTTTTCTCCCAAAGCCATAGACACGTCTTTGAAGGGACTTACAGCAGGACATGGGTTTTTCCTAATTTTATTCCAATTATAATTTGGGTCCAGTTTTCATAAGACTTAGTCCAGTTTAGATTTCTACTCTCAACAACTCACACAGTCCAAGTCTTTTACTTTAGATTTTTTTTTCTAACCTTCACCAACTGAGCACATCATGCCTAATACATCCAAGCACTCTCTCCCATCCAAATTGAAAATTTTTCCAAGTCTAACTATGTTCACTTGAGTCCTATGCTTCACAACCTAAAACTTTGAACTTGAACTAAACTATAATCTATCTCTCGGTTCAATATCATAGTTACAGAGAAAGATTTTCAGATGCATAATTGCACTCACATCATTCCAATTTTTTTTGTTTTTAGGAATATTTCCCTTATATTCTTGAAATTAGTTAAAGAACAATACTAATATTAACACCTAAAAATTTAAACATCATAATATCAAAATTAGATAATAAATTAGGGAGTTAACTTCAATCAAGAATTTAAGCAACATTAAGAAATGATTGCTACTGTGAATTTTGTTTGGTAATTAACATCACTGTGTTTTTTAGTTTCTTCTAAGTCAAATTAATCTATCATGGTACAGAATTGTAGTTGGACTATCACTTAGCATAATAGGAATTTCTTCAAATGCATTCAATTGACAATAAATTTAGAGGAAACTATTAGGGTGTGTGACTTTACCCAGAAATTATTATGCTACAATTGAAGGGAGGAATGAATAAAGAGCATTTAAGAACCTGAGCTTGAGAAGCTAAAGCGAAGTCATTGGTGCCTTCATCACCGTCGATGTTTGGGAGAGCAAAAACATGAAGAGGGAGAAGCTGTGAGTGAGAGTGTTAGGTGATTTCACGAAAGAAAGACTTGTCGGCGGTGGGTGCGCTGTGGCGGAGTAGCTTCCCGTCGCGTTGGGGTTTCTGTCGTAGCACTGTGTAGTTCAGAAGCCGGTGGTTCAACAGTGTGGCGGAGTAGCTTTCCGACGCCGGTGGTTCAGATCTAACACCGATGGCTACAGATCGAACTTGAGAGAATGTGTGTGCAGCAGTGAAGTGAGTGATGCTTTTACTTTGTTAAATTTAATGAATTGAAAAACAAATTACAGTGGTTCTACCTACTATAACCTTTATTTTAATTATAGTGGGCTTAGCCTACTATAATTACTTCCTATGTGTGCGGTGGTGACTAAGTGAAGCAGTGATGCTTTTATGTTTTAGGTTTGTTAATTTTAATATGTTAAAAAACAAATTACAGTGGATTTTATCTACGGTAACCTTTATTTTAATTAAAGTGGACTTAGCTCACTGTAATTACTTTCAGTGGTGACTAAGCGAAGGAGTGATGTTTTTAGGTTTGTTAATTTTAATATATTAAAAAACAAATTACAATGGATTTTACCCACTGTAACCTTTATTTTAATTATAGTGGGCTTAGCCCACTGAAATTACTTCATGTGTGTGCAGCGGTGACTGAGCGAAGGAGTGATGCTTTTAGGTTTTAAGTTTGTTAATTTTAATATATTAAAAAACAAATTACAATGGATAAAATCCACTGTAACCTTTATTTTAATTACAGTGGGCTAAGCCCACTGGAATTACTTCCTATGTGTGCAACGGTGACTGAGCGAGGGAGTTATGCTTTTAGGTTTTAGATTTGTTAATTTTAATATATTAAAAAATAAATTACAGCTGGTTTTACCCACTGTAACCTTTATTTTAATTACAGTGGGCTAAGCCTACTGTAATTACTTCTATATTACTGTCCAAAAAGCTGCCAGTAATGACTTTGGCCAACAAAAAAATTAATTAATATTTCATAATTGATATATAGAGGCGGCAAAGTCCACTGTAATTTATTGACGGCTAGACCCACTGTATTTCCTTGTTATTACTGGCAGAAAAGCCGTATGTAATTTATCGACAGACAAACCCACTATAATTTGTCTGTATTACTGACAAACTTGTAGCCCACTGTAACATACCCATTGTAATAGCGAAAATTCTTGTAGTGGTTGTTTATAAATTATAAAAAATATAGTAAATTGCTATTTTTAATTTTTATGTTTATTTATAATTCGTCTTTCAAAATATCAAAAAATGTCTCTCCCAAACATAAAATATTACAATATCATATCAAATCAAATTTAATACAAATGAATGTGATATATGACATTACGCTTATATGTAATCATTTAAATATGTATTCTTAAATTTATATTGTTTCATTCATTTAATTTGGTTTCCAATATTTTTAAAGGATATTAAATTAATGAACTCCATAAAAAAAATTAATAGAACAACATGTGAGTTCTTTTAGTTACAATTAATTTTCTTATTATTTTCATCTTATTTTTGTTATATGGTTTTATTTTTCTATATCTAAAAAAAAAATTACTTCAAGAAAGTGACATTGTGAAATTTAAATTTATAGTTGTATTATAAATTTTTTTAAAATGAGTTGTATTATAAAATAAACACATCTAATTATTTTTTATTTTTATTAATGAATAAGTTTCTTATTGTGGAAATTTGAATTAGTTTTATATCTTTTTAAAGTAATATAACAAATTAACAACATTGTCAATATACTTTATACATACTAACATACAACAAATTCATTCCCTCCTCAATAAACCCATGCATTACACTTGTTCTATCTAATTTTTAATTAAATTAAAACTCATGTTACTGTTTAAATTCCATATTTAATTTTTTTAATTAAATTAGAAATCACGTTACTGTTTCAATTTCATATTTAAAAAAATATTATTTTATCTTTCAAATGAATTATAATTTATTCTAAAGAATTCAAATAAACTCTAATATATTGACTTTCAAAATTCATGATTGACAGAATAATCGATAATTCAACATATTAATTATGGCAAATTCTATAAAATAAATTAAAAGATATGTTAATATATTAATGTTAGAGTAAAGGAATTTTAACTTTTAAAAATAAAATATTCTTATTTGCAAAATGAAGGGTAATCTAGCAAATCATTTATGAAAATCTGCTAAAATTAATTAAAAGTAATTATAATTTAGATGAATCTATTCAAATCAACTCTAATATTTTAACTTTAAAAATTCAAATATTATGATAGGCTGAATAATAGGTAATTCAACACATTAATTATGGCGGATTATAAAAATATAATTAATTTAAAGTAGTTGGAATTTATTTTGAAAATTCCAAATCAAATCTAATATTTTAAATTTCAAATTCGAATATTATGATTGACAAAATAATTGGTAATTTAACATATTAATTATTGCAAATTGTGTAAAATAAATTAAAGGTTTAAATATGAATTTAGTAACTATAAGTTTGATTTTTTTCAATTTTGATCCCTGTAATTTGTTTTTCCAATTTTAATCCCAAAGAGTGAACTTACAGGGACTAAAAATGAAAAATAAATGGAATTTTAAAAGGACTAAAATTAGAAAAGCATAAACTTACATGATTAAAAATGAAAAAAAAATCTTACAAGAATTAAAATTGAAAAATCGCAAACTTACAAGGACTAAATTTATATTTTAGACTAAATTAAAAGATATATTAATATATTAATGACAAAGTAAAAAATTTAAATCAACTCTAATATTTTTAATTTAATTAACTCTAATATTAATGTGTTCAATTTTTTTTTTTTAATAGAATTGATTTTAAATAGCTATATATAATTAAAATATATATTTAAATTAAATCTAAGAAAAATATACCTTAAAATATGTAATGTAAATTCTAAAAATCAAATTTTTTTTTGTCCTGGACTAGAGAGCACAGGTATCCCCTAATCCACTGGTCAGATACATGTAAGACAGTTGTATGGAGGGTTATTTCAACCACCATTATATCTAAAGGAAAAATTATTTTAACAGTTGCATCAAGTGGAATGACAACATTCTTAATTCTAGGAGGGAGAACAATTTATTCAAGCTTTGTCATTTCAATTCTCTACTCCAATATAAAATTTTATATTATTACGCATGAAAAAAAAAGTGTCCATTAAAAGGTTAACATTAATTGATGAGCAGGTTTTAATTAGTGTATTTAAAAGGATGTTTGGTTACAAATTTGTTATTACTCCTTTTATTTTGTAAACTGTTTATATTCAATCTACATTCACATTATGTATATATTGAGAATATGTTATTCATTAATATGCATAGTAAATATTGTAGACAAATAAATTCACCCATGTCTTTTAAATTTTACTGAAAAATAATATGAAATAAAAATGATTCACGGGATGAAATTTGTTTACCAAAGATTTTTGTCAAATTAAAATTAAAATTTATAGTAAAATATGTTTTGGGTCCCTGTAAAATATGCAAAATATTAATTTTGTTCCCCAAAGATTTTTCATATCAATTTGGTCCATTAAAATTAAAACCTATTTTTGTAGGTCCTTATGAATACCAATAGCATAATTTTTCTTTTTTTAATTTTCTAAATTTACAATAACAAAACATGAAAATTTGATAAATATAAAATTTATAATTCATTTCTACATGTAAATCCGTAGTCAAGATAGATTATCATTTAACGAAGTTATCAACGAAAACCTACAAAAATAGGTTTCAATTTAAGAGGGACCAAATTAATACGAAAATTTTTTGGAGGATGAAATTAATATTTTGCATGTTTTATAAGGACCCAAACTACATTTTACCCTAAAATTTATTTTACATAATTAATATATATTTAATTACATAATAAAAATTAAATTAAATCAACTTAATCACGATTTTTTTTGTACGCAAAATTAGTGTCTAAAATTAATTTTAAGCAAATAATTATTCATTTTTTATTTATTATATTTTCACTTAAATAAATTATTCAAGATTTCTTCTACTTGGACAAATTTTTATTTTCTTTTATACATTGATATTATTTGCTAATATATTAAAATAAAAAGTATATATAAAATATAACACATTTGGATAAATATTTTTTTAAAGCAAGTAGAAAATTTCTAATTAATTCAAGGGAATGAAGAACTTACCTGAAATCACATTAATATCTAAATTATTATGATAAAATTATATTATTTTATTATAATAATTTTAATCTAAATATTTTTTTTATGGCTGTCTCTTTTCTGACTTAAATAAATTATTGAATGTTTTAATTTATGAACATAGAAAGTATGCAAAAATATAACAAATGAAGATGAATATTTTTCATTAAAGTATGAAAGAAAATTTAGACTTAAATTACCATATTAGTCAGACATATTAAATATAACACACGGGGATTGAGTTTTTTTTTTATATAAAAATAAGTAGGAAAATTTATACTAATTCACAGGGATAAACATTTTTACTAAAAATTTTTGCCCAATCAAAATTAAGATTTTGTTTATATAATTAATATATTTAATTACATAACAAAAATTAAATTAAATCAATATAATTACTATTATTTTCTCCAAGCACAATTAGTGTCTAAAATTAATTTGTAAGCAAACAATTATTTATTTTTTTATTTATTATATTCTCACTTAAATAAATTATTCATGATGTTTTTCTACTTGAAAAAAAATTATTTTTCTTTTATACATTGATATGTATAAGAAAATATATTAAAAAATTATATATAAAATATCATAAATAGGGATAAATATTTTTTTTATAAAAGCAACTAGAAAATTTTCACTTAATTCACGGATATGAACAATTTACCTAAAATGACATCAATATCTAAATTAATATGATGAAATTCTATTTTTTATTATAATAATTTTAATCTAATTGTATTTTTTTATGGTTGTCTCTTTCTTGACTTAAATAATTTATTGAATATTTTATCTTATGAATATAGAAAGTATTAAAAAATATAACAAATAGGGATGAATATTTTTTATGAAAGAATGAAGAGAAATTTAAACTTAACTTACCAGATAAAATACATAAAATATGACATACAGGGATGAACAATTTTTATAAAAAATAAGTACAAAAATTTACAATGAATTCACCAGGATAAACTTTTTTGTTAAAGATTTTTGTCCAATCAAAATTAAATTTTTTTTTTAGATAACTATCATATATTTAATTACATAACAAAAAATTATTTTAAATCAACTTAATCACTATTATTTTCTTCATGCAAAATTAGTGTCTAAAATTAATTTTTAAGCAAATAATTACTCCATTTTTATTTATTATCTTCTAACAAATAAATTATTTAAGATTTTCTTCTACTTGAACAAATTTTAATTTTGTTAATTGATATGCATATGTCAATATATTAAAATAAAAGTTATGTATTAATTATAACACGTAGGGATGAATATTTTAAAAAAAATAAGTAGAAAAATTTCACTTAATTCACGGGGATGAACAATTTATGTGAAATCACATTAATATCTAAATTATTATGGTCAAATTATATTTTTAATTATAATAATTTTAATTTAAATGTATTTTTTTATGTCTGTCTATTCCCTGACTTAAATAATTTATTGAATGTTTTATTTTACGAACATAGAAAGTATAAAAAATATAACAAAAGGAGATGAATATATTTTATAAAAATATGAAGAGAAATTTAGACTTAATTTATCATATTAGATATATAAAATATAATACATGGGGATGAATATTTTTTATAAAACAAGTCAGAAAATTTATATTGAATTCATGGGATAAACTTTTTTTACTAAAGATTTTTGTCTAATCTAAATTAAAATTTCTTTTTCATAGTTTATATATATTTAATTACATATCAAAAATCAAAGTAAATCAACATAATCACTATTATTTTCTCTACTCAAAATTAATGTCTAAAATTAATATTTAGGCAAATAATTAATTATTTTTATTTATTATCTTTTCAATTAAAAAAAAATTCATGATTTTCTTCTACCTAGATAAATTTAAATTTTCTTTTATATGTTGATATATATATGCCAATATATTATTATATATAAAATATAACATAGGGATAATTTTTAATTTTTTTAAAGCATGTAGCAAATTTTCACTTAATTCATGGGAATGAAACATTTACCTAAAATCACATTAATATCTAAATTATTGTGGTGAAATTATATGTTATTATAATAATTTTAATTTAAATATATTTTTATGGCTGTTTCTTTCATGAGTTAAATAATTTATTGAATTTTTTATTTTATAAACATAGAAAGTATGAAAAAAGATAACAAATGGAGATGAATATTTTTCATGAAAGTATGAAGAGAAATTCAAACTTAACATACGAGATAAAATATAACACATGTGAATGAATATATTTTTTTTTATAAAAATAAGGAGAAAAATTTACACTGAAAACAAGTCATACATTTTATTTCTTAACTATGATAAATTTACGTCAATTTTATGATCCATTTTATTTTACAGTCAAGAAAATTTATTATAAGTACAATTTAGAACATATTTATTGAATTTTTTTTTCAGTTTTTCTTTTATCAGGTTGTTTTGCAGATGTCTCATATGATTGGAAGATTCAAGATTTATTTATTTTAACCATTGTTTGAGTAATTTGTTTGTAGTATTTGTTATTCATTTATGAAACACAAAAAAAGTGAAATAAATAGGATGTTATTATGTTTTGAATAATGTCATGTCTCTTTATTTTATCAACAATTTCAAATGTGTCATTTGCTATCAAAATACAATAGTTCTCCACATAAAGTTATTGATGTCGAAGTACATACAAAACAAAATCAAAATCAAAATTATCAAACACTTTATTTATCTCATGCATCGCACGGGTCAAAAAACTAGTTAAGTTTTAAATTTAAGAAAATAAATTATTATTACACATATATTAGAATGATTGAAAGTTCAGTTTTTCCATTATATGAGTCAAGTGATAAGTTAAAAGGTTAAAAATTGCTTTTGGTAGAAAATAAATGAATATTAAATTAGTGATAGAAAAATCATTTGTTATTTAAAAAACCTTTATTTTTTAGATCCTTGATTAATACCTAATGATCGTAGGATTAAAAAATCTTTAAAAGTTAAAACAATTTAATCAAATTAAAAATAAAATAGTATGTGGGCTTTTTCTTTTTATATATCCCGACAAATTATTTTTTTTAAATACAAAATTTTAAAACAATCGTTTTAAAATAAAATTGTCAAAAACAAGTTATTTATGAAAATTACTTTTATAAATAGAACGAAATTATTTTTAAAAAATACATATCTTTATAAATAAGCTACTGCCACTGTACCCTATAAATATACAAATTTAATAGAAAAATAGATATAGACAGATAACTCACTAGAATTGATCTACTGTTGAGATATTTAGGTAATTTGCATGACGTTTTAAGTTAAAATTAATCTTGTTTCACCTATGTGTACACCAAAAAATATAGATAAATATATACATTAAATTACAATTACAAAATTCATTATTTCTATTATTGTTCAAAAAATTAGTTTATAAAATATATTTTAGAATATAATAATAATAATAATTTATCTCCTAATTTCAATTGATAATTATTATTTCAAATAAACTATGAATTATTCTCAATATAAATAAATATTTATAAAATTATTATTTTTAATCAGGCTTAAATAAATAATTATAATTTTGTAATATTATATTTTATTTATTTATTATTAGTCGTAAATTTATGTGTAGGCCAATAAAGTTATACTAGTATATAATATAATTTTCATGTATATTACAAGCAATTGAGTTGGTCTAGTAGTTGTTGTGAAGGCCTTGGAAATTGGAATGTTAGGAGGTACCCACCTCCCAATACTTTGTGAATTTGTTTCTTATTTTTAGCCACACAGCTGCCATGTAAGCGAGTTAATGACATGTTAGCATAGCACATGAGTAAATGACTTAGACTTCCCAAAATACTTGATAACCAAAAGTGTAATTATGTCAATTTTCAACTATTGAGATTAAAATAAAAAGTCAAAATAATTTTGTTTTAAAATTTATTTAAATAAACTATAAATAAAAGAAAATAAATTAATTTGATATGTATACAAAATGGTCAAAACCAAAAGGATTGTAAGAATCAAGAGAATTAATCTTCGATTAAATGTGCGATTTTATCTCTATTATTTTTTATCAATTTTTTTTTTTATATATAGATCCTACTGTTTTTATGAAATATATTCTTTATATTCATTTCAATGTCATTTTTTATGTTTGAGTTCAAAGTAAATGTAAAATAATTTTCCCTATAACTTTTAAATGAATAATAAAACTTCTTAAATAATCTACACAAATATTTATGTATGTACATATTTTTAAATTACATAATCTTATTAACAAATTAATTACAAATAATATAATAAAATTTATCACTTAATGATTTAAATTAAATTATTTTTTCAAGAATATACAAAAAAATTAGGAACTTGAACGTAAGACTAAGAGAACTGTCTTTTACCAAAAAAAAAAAGACTAAGAGAACTGCCTCATTGTCATTGGTCATGAGGCAGCCACAACCTTGCACAGATACTTCTGTCAAGGACAACAGAGGTAATTTAATGTCCGGACAAACAAGAGTGACGAAGATCAATTCTACAGATTTTTTTTTCTTTTCTTAAATTCAGAAAATAAAGTACTAACGAGTTAATTTCAGAGAAAAAAATGATTTACCCTGTTTTGAAACATACATAATAGTCTGATATATACAATTAATTTTAAAGTATATATAAAAACTAACTTAACGCGTGTAATAGTATGGATATCTTACTAGTTTTTTTTTTTTTCAATTATTATTATTATTATGTAAATTATAAGCCAAATAATCTATGGTGGCACCCCAAGTAGAACTATCCCTCACCATCCCCACAGGCCAGGGGCCACTGAAAATCTTAACTTTGATCTTGAAATACAAGCATGGCTATAGTCCACGACTTTCTCACGAAAGTAGTGGCAAACACATGCCCTGAAATCCAAGGATCCAATCCCTACCACATATCCATGCCCCCATCTCTTTTCCCCTTATCTTTTCTCTCTCATGTGTTAGTAAACAGATTTTTCCAATGATTATTGATATGCCCATGCCCTCTCAAATAACTATGTGATCCATCACTAAACACCAACCAAAGTGAAAATTGTTAATTTCCTCAAATTGAATACATGTAACACGTAATTTTCATTTCACGTCAATCTCAAAATATTGCCTGTATTATTACATTAAACCGCATTTTTCAAAATTTTAAACCAGAAACAATTCTAATAGGAGATGAATAGATTATCTTTACACATTAAATAACCTTTTCAGTTTTCACCGTTTAACGCAAATTAAAAGACCACAACCTTTGAGAATGGGGTCAGATGAGAAATCAAATAAGATAATAGAGAAAGAAAAAAGAGGGTGAGATTAGGAAGGAGTGTGGATAAAACGTGTACTCCACCAACCAATCAGAACTCAGAGAAATCACACTCTTTCAAATCCGTCCAAATCCTTGTCCTTCCGCCACATCTCTTGCATCACTTCCACATAGGCCCAAACCCAAACAAAGAAATTGAGGTTTTAGTTTTAGCACCAACTAACTCCACCTAACTTCTCTTTGGGGTTCCATTTCATTGGCTTTCAAAGTCACCAACACAATTTCAATGGCTGTTTCAACCAGCTTCTCGGGTGCTAAGTTGGAGGCTTTGTTGCTGAAATGTGGTTCCTCCAATGCTGCAACCACCACCACCCATTTATCTGTTTTTGGCAAAAACAGAAAGACACTTATTCAGACTCACAGAGGAGCTATTCGCTGTGAGGTTTCTGCTTCTGATGTTGTGGCTGATCCCACTAAGAAAGCTGCTAGTGTCTCTGCTCTTGAGCAGCTTAAGACCTCTGCAGCTGATAGTAAGTATCTAACTTAACTTTTCTTCTTAGCTCAATTTTCAGTTAATACTTTAAAGTAGCTTAGTTTCTATTCGATGTTAGTGTAAAAATTTTTACATGATCATAATCATTGTTGGCATGACATTTAAAGATGTTATTGTAAAAGTCAATAAAGATACATAATTGTATGCCATTAAATGATAATGTAAATTCTTTACATGTTGGTACATGAATTATTTACTCTTTTTTTTTTTTTCCTTTCACACATACTTGTTTTTAGTCTTTACAAAAAAGAATTGATTGTCACGTCCAAACCTTTTGTTTTTTAGTCTTCTCGTTACAAAAACGTAAAAGTGTTTAAACTAAACTATGTTTCTGTTATGTGGTTAAATGGTAGGGGTGGTTACGTTTTTCCCTTTTCCTATTATTGCTCTAAACTATAGTTTGTTCTTTTTGCTTACGATGATGGGAACCAAAATGTAATAGTCTTTTTATATTGTAAAATATACCAAATATAGAAAAGAATGCACATGTTATGTCACTACCGGTTCTAACAATCTAATGAATATCTTTGTTTTCATCCTCGTTATGGGAACCAAAATGTACTTGTTTGGTAGTCTTTTTAATCTCATATTCTATTCTATTTTATTTTTAAACTATATCAAATATAGAATTGAACTCACTAGTTCTTTTCCTATTCTTTCTCATACTTCTACAAGAAGTTATTATTGTCTTTATTTTGATGTAATAATTAAGAAACGTAGGATTATTTCAATACTTAAAAGAAAGAAAGAAAAAAAAAAAAAAGCAGAGCTATAATCTACTTGCCTTTCTTTGGCTGTGTGAAACTTGCAACTTTTTATGTAATTAGTTTCATTCAAGTGATTGTAGTTTTCAGGATTTTTATGATAAAGTACATGACATCTTAATGATTTTGACATAAAGAAAAAAGAGTTTTAATGATTTTTGTTTTCAACAGTAATTTTGTAGTTTTTGAATGAAATCAACAACACATCTTTTATTTAATATATGAATTAAGAAAATTCCAATACCAAAAAAATAAAGAAAGAAAGAAGATTGACTTAAAAAAAATCATGTGAAACTAACAAGTTTTGAATAGTTTATGCATTTAACTTGATATAAGTGATTTATGAATTATGAAATTAATTTTAACAGGGTATACAAAGGAAAGGAGCAGCATTATGGTTATTGGACTGAGTGTGCATAGTACACCTGTGGAAATGCGTGAAAAACTTGCCATACCAGAAGCAGAATGGCCAAGAGCCATAGCGGAGCTTTGTAATCTGAATCACATTGAGGAAGCAGCTGTTCTGAGCACCTGCAACAGAATGGAGATATATGTTGTTGCTCTGTCCAAGCACCGTGGTGTCAAAGAAGTCACTGAATGGATGTCCAAAGTAGGTCTTGTCTCAAGTTTATTGAGTAAAAACCCACTTTAGTCCATGAAAATACATGTTAATCATTTTAGTCCTTAATTTAAACTAAACTTTAGTCCTGGATTTGGAAAATTTCATTTATTTTTATTCTTTTTTCACTTCCTTTTCCACTAACATTAAGGATCAAAGAATGATGTTTTTAAAGGTTTTGTTTGGATAAACTTTTCAACACGCACTTGTAGGAGAAGAAAATAAGAAGGTAAAATAAATTAATCTTCTTCCATAAGTTAAAATTAACTTATGTATAAGTTAAAATCAACTTTTGGAGAAGTTAAATGATAGAGCTTTTATAAAAACTGAAATGCATAAGTTGATTTTAACTTATTGAGAAGTTTATCCAAATAGACTTGAAATGAAGTTTTAACAAATTCATGGACTAAAATGATTGGTTTATATAATGTGAAGGATTAAAGTAAGGGTTTACTCAAAGTTTTTTTCCCAGATGGGTTTTTCTAGTGCATTTACAGATATTGGACATTCTTGTTCTGTCCTTGTTTGCAGACAAGTGGGATCCCAGTTGCAGATCTTTGCCAGCATCAGTTTCTGCTTTACAACAAAGATGCCACACAGCACATTTTTGAAGTATCTGCAGGTCTTGATTCTCTTGTGTTGGGAGAAGGTCAAATCCTTGCCCAGGTGAAGCAAGTTGTCAAAGTTGGACAAGGAGTGACTGGCTTTGGGAGGAACATTAGTGGCCTATTCAAGCATGCAATCACTGTAGGGAAGAGGGTTAGAACTGAGACAAACATTGCTGCTGGTGCAGTTTCTGTTAGCTCAGCAGCTGTTGAACTGGCCTTGATGAAGCTGCCTGAAGCCTCACATGCCAATGCAAGGATGTTGGTCATTGGAGCTGGGAAAATGGGAAAGCTTGTGATTAAGCATTTGGTGGCAAAAGGGTGCACAAAGATGGTGGTTGTCAATAGAAGTGAGGAGAGAGTTGCCGCGATCCGTGAAGAACTCAATGATGTTGAGATAATCTACAAACCACTCTCAGAAATGCTCACATGCATTGGTGAGGCAGATGTGGTTTTCACCAGCACAGCATCAGAGAATCCATTGTTCTTGAAGGATGATGTCAAGGACCTTCCTCCTGCCACTGATGAAGTTGGCGGCCGTCGCCTTTTCGTCGATATTTCTGTTCCTAGGAATGTTGGATCATGCCTCTCAGATCTTGAGTCTGTGAGAGTGTACAATGTTGATGACCTTAAGGAGGTTGTGGCAGCTAACAAAGAGGATAGGCTAAGAAAAGCCATGGAAGCTCAAGCAATCATTGGTGAAGAATTAAAACAATTTGAGGCTTGGAGGGACTCATTGGAAACTGTTCCTACCATTAAAAAGTTGAGGGCATATGCTGAAAGAATAAGGCTGGCTGAGCTTGAGAGGTGCCTAGGTAAGATGGGTGATGATATCAACAAGAAGACACAAAGAGCTGTGGATGATCTTAGCAGGGGTATAGTGAATAAGTTGCTTCATGGGCCAATGCAACACTTGAGGTGTGATGGCAGTGACAGCAGGACTCTAAGTGAGACCCTTGAGAACATGCATGCTTTGAATAGAATGTTCAACCTTGAGACTGAAATATCTGTTTTGGAGCAGAAGATTCGAGCCAAGGTGGAGCAAAAACCATAGTGTGTGAGATCTTGTACCAATTTTTCATTCATAACACTCATTTATTTACTCTATTAGGCTTAAGAATCATGCAAACTCTGGTTGCATGATTGAAACAGTTAAAGTCCCCCAAGAACTTCAATTGATTAGTTGTGTCTCGGTGTCTACTTGGCCTAACTCCTGTTTGAACTTTTAGGTCGGGTGTTTCCAAGGTTTTCTTCCATAGCCGTTTGCCTCTATGCCTAAAATTTGTTTATTATGCAAAATAGAGGTGTTATGTACAATGTACTATACTATTATGGCGAGCTTTGTATCTATCACGAATAATCTATGCCTAAAATTTGTCTCCTGTTAATAATTTACTGAGTTTCTATACAAACCGAGATTGATTTTTATTGTTCTTTATGCTAGTTTTTTCACAGCTCTGGTTGATCGAATTCCTATTTTCACACCTAAAAATTGAACAATGTAGAAACTACATAACGAAACTTATAAAAGCACAAAAAAGACACTTTGGAAATTGACATCTCCAAATTTACAATTTCTAACTAATCCATACCACACCGTTGATTAAGTCATGAATTAAACATTTAGTTGATCTTTAATTCATCTATGGCTTCCATAATCATCTCTAAACCTTCTCCACCTTTCACAACCATGGCTTGGACTTCAGTGAGTTCAATCTTCTTTATTTCCTCCAACTGTCACTTAATTTATCTCATATTCATATCAATCAATTCCAACACCCCTTTTAGTTCATTCTTGGTTAAATCCTTGATAATTGTCTTATATTCTTACTTTTTGTAGTAGTTTAAGGGCAATTATTTGATATCTTTCATGTTTTTGAACTTTGTTATGTTCATTTTAGTTGAGTTTTGAATAAAACTTTAGTTTAGTTAGAAATTTTAATTTTTACTCTTTTACACTTGATCTTTTGGTTTGTTTTCTTACGTTTTTAGGAGTTTTTGGAAGCATGGAACAAGTTTGGAGAGGTCCCAAGAATAAATGATGCGTTAAGGATCAATTGGGTTGAAGTTTAACGCCTTGAAGGTATTGCGAAAGCAAAAGAAGCTTGTAGGAAACAATCCGTGCACCCGTGCTTCACGTGTTGCAAGAATAATTCTTAATTTTCTGTGTTTTATCTTTTGTTTGGGCTTGAACCTTTTTTTGGCCGATAGCTTTAAGTAGGGATTTTCCAGTCTGTCCTAGGGTTCCGAACGTTGTGTAAAGAAAGGAACAGAATCCCGAGACGTGCGTGACGGCTTTGATGCGCTTGGGTTCATCTTCCGTTCTTTCTCCATCTCTTTTGCTCCTTCCCCCATGACTATGCGTAGCTAAGTTCTCTTTTCGTTGGGATTTAATGTAGTTAGACTTAATTTCATGTAATTACACTCTTCTCTTTATTCAATTTTAGTATTGTTATTGTTCTTCTTCTACTCTTAATGCTTGTGTTTGGCCTGATCAACCAATTGCATGATTCTTCTGATAACAAATTTAATTGAATGGGAGTAAGTTATTTTTGCATGTTAGGAAGTCCAACGAAGTTAAACCCTGACGATTTATTTTAATTGATTTAAACCAATTTTCTACGCACACCTAGTGTTCGCTTATTTTCCAAAACCAAATTTCTTCTACTCTTCCTTTTTTATTTTAATGCAATTGTCATTTAATTTTGGTTACTAAATTATTCTCAATTTCGTAATCTATAAAATTTATTTTTAATTATCCAATTATCGTATCACTTTGGTACACTTGTCAAAAAATCGCAACAACCCTCTATATATGAAAAAATCCCCTGTTTCAGCATGTACACGAAACATGCGATTGAGCAGCTCCTTCTTCCTATTCTCACTGGATGGTAAAATCTTTGGCTCACAAGCATCAACCTTGTGAACCATGGCACATGCCTCCATCCCATGAACTATTTTGAACTCTTTTAGCTTATTCATGATGCTTTTTTTTTTTTCTTTCTTTCTTATTCCTGAATCTTGCTTGCCTCATTAACCTTTTGGTAAAAAATGCAAGCTTCACTCCCTGGCTTGTTGTTGCAGTGAACAAAATAGAACTAAAAAGATTAGGACTAGTACTTGTTTATTGCATTACGACAAAAATAAGCATAGATAGCGCCCTATACATAGCGCTTATACGGATAGGCTCTCTTCGACGTGCTCACAATCCCACTACACGCCACGCCCAAACCCTCCCTCGGTGCCCTCTCTGCTACCACCATCGCGCCGCCATCTCTGCCCTCTCCGCGACAGCGCTTCTGCGTCACTGCTTTTGCTGTAACTATTTCCCCTTTTCTCTATTTGCTATTTTTAGTGCATTTGTGTATAGTTTATTTTTCTTCATCCATTGCTTGTTGGTTTGTGTATAGTTTATTAAGGTTTTCCCTCTTGTCATAAACGCGGTTTGGGATTCATGCCCTCTTTTCCTTTAGTGTGCTGACGAGACTAGGGTTAGTTCAGGCCCTAGGCAAATCCTACTTCTGCTCTCTCAAAAGAGTAAAACAAAATGAATAAAATAATTAAATCTGAACGGTGTTTTTGTTTCAGAAGTTATTTGGGTTTTGGGTAATATAGTATGTATCTATGGATTTGGGAGGCCTTGCGTTTGGTTTGCTTTCTTTCCAATAAAGAATCTAAAGGCAGATCCAGTAGATGTTGGCTTGTATGCTTTGTAGCTTACATTAATTTGCATTTCTGTGTAAATTCCTCTGTAAGGCTGGTGCTGCAGTGAAGAAAATTCCTCTGTACAAGGTTTGTGAGATTTTTCAGTAATAATAGTTCTTATCTGTGAATCTTGTGTTCCCATGGTCTGCTTTTGTATTGTTTTAATTTTTCAATTTTCAATACATTGCCAATCTAGCTGGAAACAAGACTTTGGTACTGCCTTTACCTTGATTCGATGTTATCAATAGAGGCTCAAATGCTGGAAATAAGCTACCAATGCAGGTAATGCCTATTTAATATAACATTTGAACAGGAACAATTCTTTATTGAAATACTTGCCCTGTTTCCTCTTCTATAGGAATTTATGATTCTCCCTGTTGGGGCATCTTCCTTCAAAGAAGAAATGAAAATGGGTGTAGAAGTATACCATCATTTAAAGGTTATAGTCTTTTTTGCCTAATTTTATTTTAAAAATAATAAACAAAAAAAAATGGATGAAAGGAAAAATTGTTATTATTAGTGATTATGAATTGAGATGTTGATGTGTTTATCTTACAAGCTGTGATTGAAAAGAAGTACAAACAGGATGCTACTAACATTGGTGATGAAGGTGGCTTTGCTCCTAATATCCAAGTCCCTACCTGCTACTTTTGGTTTTAGTGATCTAAGCATTATTTAAAAGTAATCTATGATTTTCTTGCTTGCATTTAGCTGAGTTACTTATGTTCTTTATCAAATGCTTTAACTAGATAATTAATTCACTACCTTACTGCAGAATAATGATGGATCATGGAAAATCTCAGGGAGATAGCTTAAAAAATGTGTACAAATCATTTGTGATAGATTATCTAACTGTGTCTATTGAGGATCCATTTGATCAGGATTGCTGGGAGCACTATGCAAAATTAACAGCTAAAATACCAAACGGTCTATTGCAAAGCTGGCAAGCAAGTCTACTAAGTTAGAAGGATTGTTGCTCTCTAAAGTACCAAATATCATTACTGGTTTTGTGAATTATTTATCATAGATGGTTCAAGAAGAGTTGGTTATGAAGTTAAGATGTAACTTTTTATTTTTGTTCCACTTTTAGTATCCTAGTCAAATTCAATTTATTTATAATACTTTTTGTTTTTTTTTTCTGGGGTGGCATTGCTGAGATTTTATTCTACTAGTTACGTACCTTTAAAAAATAGTTTATGATAATACTAAATGATTGGAGCTTTAATGCAGATGATGAGGATGCTAGATATACTGCCAGAGTACATGTCACTTTGAGGATTTCAATTTCAGAGGCTTGCTGGAAGTACAAAAGTTGAGTTGCGGCAGCAGGCAAATGGGTTATTTGAATGCACCAGGTAGTGATTATAGTTATCCAACAATACAAGATGTGTGATGGTCATGCTTAGCACCAACTTCTCTTATGTTTTTTTATGCATATTGCAGAAAGTTAATAGTGTCCAAGAAGAAAAAGCTCTCAATGGTTGTAGATGAACTACTGTCAAAACCTGTGCTCTCACATTCACCCAAATGCGAACAAGCTTGGAATCATAGGTATTAAAATGTTTATGTTTATTGCTGAAGCTGACCCTGGTTATGCAATAGTCATGGAAACTATATGCATAGTATGTAGATATAGATTATGTAAATGAGGAGATATGGTGTCACTTTCCCAGTGTGAAGTAATTTGAGCATATTAATTTACACATGTAACATGAAGCTTGGAAATGCCTTTGGTTTTCATTACATTATGTAGAGCTAGACACTTCACATCCTTGTAACAACAACCACTGCATGAGTGTCAACTTTATGATTAGTTCTATTCTTGGATTATATGTTGAGTTACTGATGTTAGTTATATGATTTTAGTTCTATTCTTATGATTTCTTTGGTTATTTTGCTTTCTATTAGATCTGGTTCTTGTGTCTATCTGATAGAAAAAAGAAGGAATATTAATTCCATTTTCTGTTATGCATGTTTTTCAATATTGACATATGAACATGATATGATAATTATTAAGTAGAAATTTGACACATAAATTTAAATGCCAGAATGAGACACGAAAAAGAAAGAAAAATTATGGTGTCTGCTTTGAATACGCTGAACCTGATCGTAAATGTGTCAAACCAGAAAAATGATTATAGATAGCGCTTCGTAGAAGACGCGATGTCTATAATATAGAATATATAAATAGCGCTTCTTTTAAAAATCGCTATCTATAGTCTAGTCTATAGATAGCGCTTTCTTAAAAGTGCTATCTGTTGATAGATAGCGAAAACATAGATAGCGCTCAAAAAACGCTATGTATTAGAAAAATAAACGCTATCTATGCTAATTTTGGCGTAGTGATGTAATTTCTAGTTACATAGGATATCATGTTTATTTACACCCGAGTGCTTATTCTTTGACACCTCAATCACTGCACACACACACTTGATATTCCTTATCTATGATGTCTCTCTTCCTGTCACATTACATTACTAATCTTATAATTATTTATCTTTCCTTTCTTTATATTTGTTTCTAGGTATCTACATCTCTTAGGTGTCAAAGAACCTTTTTCCATATAAACCCACTAGAAAGATCACATAAATTTGTTTCAAATTGCAAAAAATACAGACACCTAGATGCTAATTGACACCTAAAGAGAGAAGAGAAAAAAGAATAAATATGATAGGTAATATGATATGATAGAAAGAAAAGTTTTTCTTGAATAGTGCCTCAAACAAGATTACCTCTAAATGAGGATACTTTTAACCAAAAAAGACAATAATCTTCCTATACACATTTTTCTTAAAATAACTAACTACTACCTTTGTCCCTAAATATAAGACACTTTTAACTAATTTACACTTATTAAGAAAGTATGTTATTTTTGTTAGTAGCATTAAATTTATTAACAATTTATATTATTTTTTCAAACTTATACTTAAATGACTTAAATATGTTTTTGGTCTCTGATAAATGACCGAATTTTATTTTTGGTCCCTAATAATTTTTTTCTTCTTAAGGTTTTGTATGTCATTTACCAACTTTCATTTTTCTCAGTATTTTATTTTTCGATAGCATTTCTTTGTATTTTTCTTTGGATTTCATATACTTAAGTGTGATCATATGAGAATTGGCAGGAAGAGTATCTTAGTACAATTTTTTCTTCACCTTCTAACATGGAATCATAAGATTTAGATGAACTGCAATAGAAGATGTAAAAAAAGTTTACCTCATATGGTGTTTCGTCTATGTTAGCCATCAAAAAGATGTTTGCCTTCTTATCATCATTTGAGCTACTGTTGCTGCTTTCTAGATCATCCCATGTGGCTAGAATACTATTCTTATTTTTCTTTTAGTGCTATCTTTTCTTGAGCTTTGGACATTCTACCTTCATATGTCTAGGCTTCTTACACTCGAAGTAAATGATATCATTATTTTCGTTCTTTGAGGCATTCTTGAATTTGTCCTTCTTTCAGGAAAATTGTTTGTACTTACCTTTCTTTTTCAATATTTTTTTGAACTTTCTTGACATGAGAGAAATCTCATCATCCATTGAACCACTAGAGCATTCATCTGAGCTTTTTTATTCTCTAGTCTCAGCCTTTAAGGCTTTTGGCATAGTTTTTCTCTTTGACTTCTTTGAGTTCTTTCAACTATATTCACCAATCTTAAAAGCCAAAGGTCTTTTGTTTTGATCTTGTCCCTCTTTTGAAGATGGATTTCATGAACTCTGAGGGTGCCAAACAGCTCATTCAACATTTGGGTTTTTGTGTTGCAAGCTTTTAAAATAGTTATGCTCCTTCAGAAATGCTTAATTTGGCATGTTTTAATTTAAGATTAATAAGATCTATGATGCTTGATCATAGGTTTGATTGAATTTCGATTCCTAAATTGATTTGGTGTCTTTTATGATGCCTATCTATCTTTCAATCTTTTTTTTTTTTTTGCGACCCCTTCAATCTTATTTCTATTGGACATATTGATGTAAGCTTAAAAACAATTTAGTCTTCTCAAATATTCAATTTCTTAATTTTAACCTTTTCTCATACTTATACTAGTTCTTGAATATCAAAAAGTCATAAATTTGATTTTTGATCTATCCTTCTTTACATAAGAATTTTTCACTAAATTATGCCAACAATAATAATACAAAAGAATTTTCACTTAATTATGCCAACAACAATAATAATCCTTCTTTACATAAGAATTTTTCACTCAATTTGTGAGGCCTATACCAACTTGTTTTTTTTATCTTACTATTTAGATCCATTTCATGTATGGATAATAATTGTAACTTTTAATGCTAAACTTAATTTTAAATTAATTCGACATGATTAAATGTTAAGAGTAATATTTCTTAATTTTTCAAAGAAAGAGTTTAATTAATATAAAAATTAGGGGTGAGAAGTACAAAACTTTAATTCATATAATATGAAGAAAACAACGGTCCCCCTAGGCCACTACACTCATGAATTCAGCCATGTCTACACCAACCGGTTTGATCTTTCTTATCAGATCCATTTCAATCATGAAAAACAATTGCAATTATTTTATACAAATAATAATTTTAAAATTCAGATACAGCTAAACTGAATATATACACACACACACCCATACACCCACATTAATTTTTCTTCTACCAGAAAAAGTTCGTACAACATTTTCCTTGCTGTTGACACCACACTTTTTTTTTTAAAAACAAAAATTAAGAAAACTTAAAATGAAAGGACGTTGAAACTCTAAAGTATATATAATAATTTATTTGCAGCATTTTTTAAATCTAGAAATAGTATTTTACAGTTAGAAGTTATGAATTAATCTCTGTTTTTTTTTACAAGTTATGAATTAATTTCTTTTCAAATCCTACAGAGTGTGATCGTTCAAATCCTACAGAACGTGATTCTAGTATTGTTCGAATGATAATTACATTGAAATAATTGAACATTAAAATGTCTGAATTTTATCCTTGTAGATTAGGATTAAAAAAAAATAAATAGAGAATCTGTAAAAAAAGAGACATTAATTAATCAAAGATCCAAGAGTAATTTCTCTACCTACAAGATTCATATAGTTAGGAATCAAACTTTTTGTTATATACTTAAAAGGGCTAAATTACTAATCACGTGTGTCACATCTTGTGAAAATAATTTATTTTTAGCATTAAACTATTTGTTTGATATATAATAAACTGGCAACCACTCAGGCCAATTTAGAGTACTTTTGCATAGGGGTGGCCAGCTAGCAGAGGAGAGTGTGTTTCTTGATTAACCCTAAAAAAAAAATCATAGCAACAACACATGGTAGGAAAACGAAGCTGGTAGATATTGATGGATTGGACAACTGAGACACTCAATGTGCTGGGTTCCACATCTCTACAAATATGATCCCTCTTATTATCGCGATCCAAGTTTGCTATATTTATTATCCAAGACTATACTATATATCTTATATTTTGCCAATGCATGCGTAAAAAATTAACGTGCCTACGAAGAAATTGAAAAGATTACTATTAGCTAGTTGTCAAAGATATATAGCTGTGACAGAGACTGTTCGAAGAGAACGAATTGAATTGAATTGTCACGACGTATGAGTAATCAAGCATCGCATTTATGAACCCCCTCTAGCTTCCTGTTCTTGGATTCTTGATCATATATCAATCTAATGCATGTGATTTTTGTGAGTGAGATTGCGGCTTCCCACTTGAGGTACATGACAACAAAAGTTCCACAAAAAAGTAAAAAATGCTACTGTTCAATTTCAATGGCTTTACCTGAAGAAATATTCGGGTAAGATATAAAATAGGATAAATGAAGCAATAAATTGTTGGTCTAAGGGGAAGTGACTCGGTTTTCTTAAGTCATTTACTAGACCGATGAATGGATATTTCATATCAATAACATGATTAAAGAAAAAAAAAAGAGTAAATGTTTAAATTGTTCCTTAAAAAACTTTGATCTCTTAAAAATATATAGATTTTGTAAATGAATGTATTTCAAATGATAAAATATAATTATAATCAATAATTAGAAAAACAATAAGTGAGATTGAGATAGAATACGTACACATAAATACTATAAATTATGAAGTTGTTAAAATGTCAATTATTAACTTAAATCAAATTCTAAAAAAAATTAAATCAATTAACGATTACAATATTAAATTTTATATCCTTTAAAGTATATATTTTTCGTTTTAGAAAAGCTAAAAGACACTTTAGTTATTTTATCCATTAGATGAAAGGTTAAATGACAATTTTGATCCTTTGTCTTATTTATTTTGTTCGCTTTGATCTTTTATCATTTAAAAAGTTCATTTTGGTCATTTATTCTATTTATTTTGTTCAAAATGGTCTTTTATCTTTTAAAAAGTTCACTTTGATCTTTTAAAAAGTTCACTTTGATCATTTATCTTATTTAAAATTAAAAAGTTCAAAATAGTCATTTAACTATTTAAATATATTCAAAATTGTCCTTTGTCTAAGTGTTATTCGAAGGATAAAATTGAATATATTTTAATAGTTGAAAGACCATTTTGAATCTTTTAAATAAGATAAGATACCAAAATGAACTTTTTAAAAGATAAAGGACCATTTTGAACAAAATAAATAACATAAATGATCAAAATGAACTTTTTAAAAGATAAATGATCATTTTGAACAAAATAAATAAGATAAATGATCAAAATGATCATTTAACCTAGATGAAACGACTAAAACAAAGCTCAAATAATTATTCGGTGACTTTCTTCTTAAGAAGTTAAATTGAGATAAATAGAATTTTTTTTTTAGGAAGTAAGGACTTGATTTTTTAGTAACATGGATCAAATATTATTCTCTTTCCACGTCTAACAACCAAAATACACATAAATTACTTGTGATTTGATTGAAAATGATGCACCCCTTTAGAATCGCATGTTAAACTCACACTGTTGTAGGGGCATTTTGTTTCCCAAAGATAAGAGAACCTTTTTTTCCCCTTTTACCATAGCTAGCTAGATAGCAAAGGCATAGTATGTCTCTAATGATTGCAATATATATATATATATATATATATATATATATATATATATATATATATATATATATATTATCACAATATGGTTAAGATAAGGTATTTAAATAAAGGGTTGGAAAGGCATCCAATTATTATTATTCAATGTAATCATTTGTTCATCATTATTCGTCCAACCCACTCTATGTTATGTGCTGTCCTCTGCCATATTATTCAACCAAAAGATCATTTTTAGCTTTTTACTCACGTTCCTAGTCAGGTCCTTAATCATTAGCCCCACGAACTCACTAGACAAAATGTTCATTTTCCAAAAGCCAAACTATTACTGATAATAATAATAATAATAAAAAATGGGGAAGAACAGAAAACGTTATTTAATTTGTTGCAGCATTTAAAATCTTGTCATTCATATTTCATATCGTAGAATCTCCGCCCTAAAAATCAACATGCCGACATCTGAGTGTGCTAGTTTGAGAGTTTTTCAGTGCATGCATCGTTTGAATTCTGATATTCAAAAGGGATTGGTTGAAATTCAATAACACAAGACAAAAGAAAATAATTAAATCCAATCAGTTTTCGTGTTTTCCCATAAGGGATGCTATTTAGTATTTCCCCATGCCATTATAAATTATACTATGTCTATGAGTACTGCTATATTGCACGAAAAATGAAAATATAAAACTGTACAAATAAGATAATTAAAATCGAGTAATCAAGATTAATCAAGTCTCTTGTGATTCATACCGAAAAAACATGAAGAGAAAAGTCTAATAATATTTAACCAAGTACTTTTGTGTTGATTCATGCAATAAAAAACTCTTAACAACTAGCATTTTCCTTGCTCTATACTATACACATAACATTCCACACCATTTCTTCTAGTAATCTTCCTATGGTATGGAAAGAGCAGCACCCTCTTCTACCTACCTGTCCCCAGTAATTACACTTCCACAATTTTATTTTATAGTTTATACATTTTCGGGAATCAATCAACATTTTTCTTTTTTAAATAGAAAAAAACAACTAAGCATTATTAAAACCTAGCATTCTCGAAGCCGTGCAAGTCGCTAACTTTATTCATCGACTTCTTCATTCTAGCCATCTTAGCCAGCTTCTCAGCGGCTCTCCAAGCCGATGTCGGCGTCAACACCTCGCCGCTCTCATCCACCAGCCTCACCTCCCTCTCATCCCGTTGCTGCTTCCGCCACTGAAGCTCCGCAAGCTCGGCTTCCAAGCCGCGCACGTATTCCTCAGTCGAGCCGAATTGTGCCAGAAGCGCCCGAGCCGAAGCGAGCAAATGATGAGCACTCGAAAACTCATTGTGCTTAGTCAGCCTCCGAGACTCGGCTACGGCTCGGCTCGTTATAAACACATTTCTTAGCCGCTCCACCCTGCCGCTACAAACTGAAGCACTCTTAGGCGGCACCACCGTAAACGCGTGTTCCGCACCGTACACGAATTCTTGAGATGCAGGGTCTTTGTTAACACACTGCACTGTCATCACGTGGTGGGTCCCCAATGCTGATGTGGGCACTCTAACCTCCACCAACAACTCCTTCTCTTCTTCAGCGTATAAATCACCAAGCCGAGCCGCGCTTGTGCTCAGCGCAGTGGGTCCCCCACTGCATGAATAAACGGCTCGGATTTCAGCCGGCGCCGAGAAGCCAAGCTGAATTCTCAAATCCTGCACCGCCACACTCAATGTTCTATCAACGTATTGTGCAAAATCGTCCTCTAGCGGTTCGTGCATTAAGCCGGTTTTTTTGGTCTCGAACCCAAACAAATGAACCGGAACTTCAATACAATCGAACCTGATGGAAGAAGACACGTGGCTTAAACATCTCCGTTGATTTTTGTTGTTGTTGTTGTCATCGTGACCGTCTGATAAGAGCAAGATCCTAGCGAGAGGGTTTCTCTCCCTACGATCTTCGAGAACCTTCGCGGCTTTCAGCATCGCTTCTTCACAAACGCTGTCTCCGTGGCCACACACGAGCCGATCCACGACTCGCCGAGCCGCGCGTTGTCCCTGAGCCGTCATTCTGCGCAGCGGTAGCAACCGTTTGGAATTAGCCAAGGAAGCCACGACCGCGAGCCGGTCAGCCGCGTCGAGAGAGGAAATAACCAAACGCACCGCGCGCTTTAGCATGTGAAGCTTCGCACCGCTCATGCTGTTGCTAACATCAAGCACCGTCACGAGATCCAACGGCGGCCGTTGCCGCCGCCGCTGCAACGGCGGCGGTGGAGCCTTCACTCTTAAAACCAAAGCACGAGTTTCGTGGCTTTGCGAAACTGATATGACGGCACACTCCGGCATCAACTTCACTCGAACGTTCCGTGAATCAGCACCGCCGTTTGGTCGTAACGAGGATTGTGGCTTTGGATGGACGAAGAAGCCAGGGAACTCGGCTGCGTCGTCGTTTTCTTCATCTTCGGGAATTGGAACGATTTGCGCGGAGCATGTGAGATGAGAAGGGAGAGGCTCGTCGTCGTCGTAGGAGGGGACGGAATCGGAATGATGATGACTCGGTTGCTTTTGTTTCTCGGTTGCCACGGTGTGAACGACGGCATCGTTTTGTTGAAAAGGAACGTCGTTCCACGTGGCGTCGCAGACGGGGCAGACGTGGCTGCGTGCATGGGAAACGACGCAGGGAAAGTGAAACGCGTGACCGCACTCCGCGGTGTAAATGGCCGTTCCCTGGCCCGTCTTCACGCTATTCGAACAGATTCCGCAACTATTCTGTTATTAAGTTACACAAAAATTAAAAAATAAATAAATTAGTGTTTGTTTGTCATGATTAAAAATGAAAAGGAGAATGAATTCCGGAAGTTGAGTGAGTGAGTGAAAATATGAGAAGGTTACTTACTCTGAATTTGAAGCTGTTTCTGAAGAGGGAGAGAGGAGAGGTTGGGTTTGACTTATTGGTTTTGGTTTGAAATCTGGGGCTGTCATTTGGTGGTTCTGTGGAACGCGAACTTTTTGGTGTTGAAGAGTGAGGTTGTTGTTGGCCATGGTGATGGTGCAGTGATGGTGTGGAGAGGAAGCCCAGTCTGACGCAGCTTCCGGGGGAAGGAGTAGGGCTTTGGGTTCTGTGTTTGGAGTGAATTGTGGATTGATCTGGGTCGCTAGTGCAAAAGGCTCTTCTCCAACGGGTACCCATGCTGAGAGACGCAAGGCAAAGGCAAAGGGTCAGACTGGTGAGAAGAGAACGAGTACTACACACACACACTTTGGCTTGGCTTTTCTATGGAGTACTAAAACTTTTTCTTGGCTTCGATCCCTGTCTATACCTTTTTATATTGGAAAAAAGATTGTCATCGTATCCCACACCTTTTTGGGCTGTATACACTCAACCAAAAGGTACATAGATAAGAAGAGAAAAATGTGACACGTACCTTCCGTTTGGAACGAGGAAAATAGGATGGAGAAGGAAAAAAAAAAATTGAATTTTTATTTCTAAAAATTAACTTTTTTTTTCTTTTTATTTTTTCTCAACCAAATAAAGAAAAATGTATCATTATTCATATTTTTTTATTTATTTTGTTCTGTCTCTACCAAATATACCAATAATGTCTGTTTGGAACAAGAGAAAGAGGGTGAAGAAAGAAAGAAAAAATTGAAATTTGAATAAAAAAAAAAGTGAAAGAAAATAAAATTTTAAATTTTTGTTTCTAGCAATCAATTTTTTCTACTTTTTTATTTCCTTTTAACTAAACAAAGAAAATATTCTATCCTACACCTTTTTGGGCTATATATACTCAACCAAAGGGTAGAGAGATAAGAAGAAAAAAATGTGACATGTACCTTCTGTTTGGAATGAGAGAGAAGGAGAAAATAAAATTTTGACGTTTGAATTTTAGGAAAGTGAAAGAAAGGAAAATTTTAAATTTTTGCTTCTAATAGTCAATTTTCCTACTTTTTTTATTTCCTTTTTCTTTTTAATTAAACAAAGAAAAAATATAGTTATTTGTGTTTTTTCTCTCTCTATTTTCTTTTCTCTATAACAAACATATTAATAATGTGATAAAAAAAAGTTAAAAGTATACTGAAGATAAAAAAGTGTAAGTGAAATTTGGGAAAAATAGAAATAAAAAGTAATCACAAATATTGTTTTGTATTTTTTTTATGAATATAAAGATGTCACAAAAAGAGGAGGAAATATAAAAAATGAGAAAGAGCATGAGGCAGTGGCAAAGAGGGTTAAACCCACAAGGTCAACCCACCTAACTTGTCAAAAATGAAAATGTGAGTTAGGTAATTCAATTTGCCTAACCTAACAAGTTGAAGGTGGATCGGGAGAGTTGGCCCATTTCCAATTTGTCTATATCATGTTAACTCACCATTTTAGACTTTTTATTTTTATGATTGTTAAGCTCAACATGATTGCCCATGATAAAATTAGATGAGTACTAAGTACATCATACATGATTCTTTGTGCAAAATTAAAATTACAGTTTATGCATATTGGAATAATTTTCTTTTTATGGGTTTTGCTGGGTTAACCTGCCAACCCACCATTTTATATATAACTCGCCAACCCTTTATTTCATGACCTACCAATATGCTATTTTACCTTACCCTTTGGCAGGTCAATCCACCAATCTACCTCTAAGCAGGGTCGATTATATTTTCCAACTCATTTCCTCTGGCAAGTCAACCCGCCTTGTCTCTCTTAAGAAGGGTTAGATGTGGGTAGAAGCAGGTTGACCTACTTTGCCACCCTTAATATCATGAATTGTACCATAGGTAAAACAGAGAAACAAAGGTAAAACAATTATAATATACAATATAAGGACAATTTAGTCTAAATATAACAATAATTTACTTTCATATATATATATATATATATATATATATATATATATATATATATATATATCTTAATCTTTTTTTGAATAAAGGAGACTTATATCACTTCATTCAGATTCAAATTAAGATTCAATATAGGTAGGAATAAAATCAAAAACTTGCATTGGTGACTAGCGTAAAATCTTGATGTCCTTACAAGAGAATAGGTAACACGATTAACTTGTCTCCTATTTTAATAAAGCAAACCATAACGCTTTGTGAGTGAGATAAAACATCAATACATCTTGACACAATGGAACCAAACTCTCTGATGTTGGGACTGCAATTAGTAATAGCATCAACAACTTGTTTACAGTCCAACTCAATAATGCAGTTTTGGAGTTGAAGTTCATTGATCCATATGATTGCTTCATGTAAGGCCACTGTTTCAGCTTCATTTGGAGGAGGTAGACCATATTTCCAGGATGATTTAGCGTTTACAAATGCACCTGAGCTATCACGGATGCAAATTCCACAGTCAAATATATTTCTTAATTTATGTGCATTAATTTTAAACATTTAAATATGTGGAAAGGAAATAGTAAAAAGTTTTAATTGAATCTTTTTGTTGTTCTAAAATTTTATAATTAATATTCAAGAAACCAAGCATGTTAAATCTTTGTTAAGTATTACTAATAACGTGACATTTCTTAAGTGACAGCGATGTAGAATTCTTTACTCCCTCTATTTCAAAACTATTGACATGTCAAGTTTTTTTTTTTTTTTCTTCTAAATTGTTGATGTATAAAGTTAGTGTATATATTAAGTAACATTTAATAAATATAAAATATTAATGTATTTAGTTTAAAATACTTTTATTTAATTTAATGTAAGATGTAAATATGGTTTGTTGTTTGGTAAATTGTTTTTTAAATAGGTTGTATGTATAATACTTTCGCAAAGATCAAATCTACTTATTTTAAATTGAGCTATATGTGAAAAAAAAAATAATAAGACTTGAAATTTATAAAATATCAATAGTTTTAAAATAAAAAGAAAAGACTAAAATATCAATAATTTTAGAACGAAAGAACATCTCACATATGAAGGCTTAGGTGACTTTTACATGCTCTTCCAAATTTTGAGACTCACAACTCACGATATGAGGAGGGCTAACAACATAGTACTCCCTCTGTGTACATGTGTTGCATCGTTAGGAGTTATAAAATTAGTTTAGTAGTGAAGGAAGAATAGAGGGGGGAGAGATCATAGGTTCGAATCCTTCACTAACAAAAAAATTAATAATTAACAACTAATATTTGTCGATAAAAATAATGTGTTGTATTATATATTTCTAGCAAAGAGCATTACTAATAAGGTTAATTTTATAAAATTGTTATTCTTTTTCATTTATTTATTAGTTTTTTTTGTCTATGTACGTAAAAAAAATAAGGATGATACTTATTATGGAACAAAAGGAAGTACTTTCCGAGTTCTAATATTTTTTTAAACTTATTTTTATTATTGATTAAATTTATTAGAAATTACAAACCTATAAGTGAAACCTATTACTACTAAGTAAGAAGTGGAACTATTAAATTTTACAATTTTTAATAAATTTCAATCCATAAAAAAATAGTTATTTAAAAGTATGTTTAGAAAATATGTTACTAGTCTATCTTTTCACAAAGATATATCAACATTGAAAATATCTGTGTAACCAATACACTAACAATTACACTCAACCATGGCTTCGCTAAAAGCCGCAAACAACACAAATCTTTTTCTTCTGGAAACTGACAAATATATACATTCAATGGGAGTGGAATTCTCAATGTCTTCGATGCAAAAATTAATTTGAAGATCTGCGGCTAAACCCATTCATCCTTTTGATGTCAGCTACTTGAATCATTACTTGAAATTTTCATTTGACAATTTTAATATCATGTTATCAGAGACCATAAAAAAAGCAATAATTAATAAATGATGGTGTAGAAACTATAAAATTTATATGATCAGCAATAACAAAGGGAGAACCGAAGCACCAAACCCATCTATAGTGCATGCATACACATCATCACGTCACGTAGAAGGTTAATCATACAACTAACGACAATACGTTCTTTGAGATACATACTCTTCACCTTGAATTATTTGAGATAAGAATAAGTTATATAGGACCAACAAGCTAATTCCATTGAATTATTATTAACAAAAATTCCAAAAATGCTACTAATTGGTTATGGATCGTGGAGTCACATCTAATCATCAGTGTGCAAGCTAGCTAATGAAAATTAATTAGTGATATCAGGAGGTTCATGAATATGGCTTGGAATGTTAGGTACTAGAATGTGTTCAGGGAGACAATCGTAATAGATGATTTAGCAAAGCATGGATATCATCTTGGTTGCAAGATTTTTCTGCACTTCTTTCAGTTGTCTGTGTATTTCCTGTGTTGATAGCTCTTGAGCTGTCTCTGCTGGCTTTTTTTCTTTTAGTGAACCCAAGTGTCCCTCGGTCGAGAATCAAGGATTCATCTATCTTGAGATTCATTTAAGGGGTTGATCTCTTCCAATAGATTTTTTCCAATTGCACTGGCCAAAGATTTAACGCTTGATCACATGCTTAAGGGACAATGTTATCTATCAACTAGAGTATAAGGTTTTGTGATTTGGGCCTTGAGCCCCTCTCTAAGATTAATTTTTTTTAATGGAGATTAAGACTATAAAGTTCTGGATACTTAATAATAAAACTTTAGAATTATAAGAATTTAATTAAAATAATTTAAACTGTAAACATCTATAGATAAATTTAAACAAATACATAAATAAGATAAAATATATGATAAAATATATTTTTGGTCATTCTATAATTTTCAATGTTCATTTTTAGACCATCCAAATTTTGTTGTCCGTTTATCATCTCTCTAAAATGCTTATTTTTTGTCTATCTAAATTTGAAATGCACAATTTTTTAATCCTTCAAAATGCTTTAAATAACGCTTTAAAGAGAGATAAAAAAGCGATTTAGAAAACACGAGATGAAAGACGATCATTTCAAAACTAGAAGAACAAAAAATAGACAATTTTTTTAAAAAGTTAAAATTGAACTTTAAAAATTTTAGAAAGACCAAAAACATATTTTATTAAAAAATATAAGTGCACTATCATAAGTATTTTTAATCAATTTTTTTAAATCTAATGGTTCCAATAATTAACTAATCTTAGCCATTAATAGATTCCAAAAAAATGAATAGTTAAGACATGGAGTAAGTTGATCCCCTCTCTCTTCTCTTTCACTCTACATACACACATACGAGGTGTATCCCTTGAAATGAAACTGTTCTGCATTTTTTTGTATCTGATTCCTTTTTGTAGTTTTTGAATTGGAATGTTGTAGATTGTATGGATGCAATGTAGTTGTTTTAAAAAATAGACTTTCGACATTGATGGTTATCTAACTGATGTGGAGAGAAGAATGTCTATATTGGTTCCTGAAACTGGTGTAAAATGTTGATACTTTCAACTTTGATTATAATTAAAACTAATGTAAAAAATGACTTTTTTTATATCAATTTTGAAATCAATCTAAAAAGCACTTACTTTCTATACCGGTTGATTACAAATCTCTCTTAGAATTCACGAAGAAAATAAGAAAAAAATAATCGATGTAAAATATCCTTTTTGTACTAGTAAAGACTCAACACATAGTAAAAAATAGAACGTCTCAAATAATTACTTGGAAACTAGATTTACGTAACACGTGGCTAAACTAGTGTAAATATGTTTGTGCAATTCTTTTTTCCTTTATCGTTTTTAATTCTTTCAATTATTTGTGTTTCAATTTTAAAATATAATTTTATAATTCTCTAACACTGAAGCTATAGAACAGTTCACTTCCACTTGATTTTGTCATTTGGCATCAGAACTTAATTATAGTTTAGAAGGCTTAATAGCTTAAGAAGTTTATCCTTGCCGGAATTGACTAATTTAATTAACTATCATTAAAGGGTAGTCCATCTTTGATGGAACAAATAATACCTATTAAAAGGAATGTGTTGGAATACAAGTATGAAGGTAAAGTCCCACATTGGATACGAATGAAAAAGTTGAGTAACATATAAGTTGATGGACCCTCAAACCTAATGCCTTAAGATTTTGGGTTGAATGTGGTGTCAGGTTCACTTATGTGATTTACTTGTAGCCCATTGATGAAGTTCTCCCCGGTGTTTCCTCCTCCTTCGTTACACAACAATTGGTATCAGAGCTGATGGTTCGACCAGGTGACCGGCTCGGACGAGTATTGTGGAGTTGGCGATGGATCTGGACATGGACATGAGGATCCCTTGTATCGAAAGTTTTCCTGGCGTTGGGTCCATACATGGAGGCCAGACAGCGTGTCCCATGGCCGTGAAATGGTGGAGGTGGCGGTGCAAGGTACTAGAGCATGGTTAAGCTCTAAAGGTGCAATCATTGAATACTCGTGGTGAAAATGGCTTCCGCTTGAGGGGAGCTACCATGTGGAAGAAACTCATACTTGAGGGGGAGATTGTTGGAGTACAAGTGTGAAGGTAAAGTCCCACATTGGGTAGGAATGAGAAAGTTGAGTAACATATAAGTGGATGGACCCGCAAACCTAATGTCTTAAGGTTTTGGGTTGAAGGTGGTGTCAGGTTCACTTATGTGGTTTATTCGTATCCCATTGATGAAGTTCTCCCTGGTATTTAACCCCTTTGGTGCACAACAGAATGTATTCATATAGACCATTTGACCAAGCTTTAGCTATTGATTTAGAAGGCCCCCCAATAATTCAAAAAAATTCATGCGTAGATGGAAAAAAGGTGGAGAAGGATGAAAAGGAATTCAACGATGAGGACATGAGAAAAATGAAACAAAATGCAAAAACTAAGAATATTTTTTTTATTGTGTTGTTATTCTGAATGATTGGAAAATAAAATAAAATTCGAAGTGCAAAACAGTCAGGCAAATGTAGCACAAGATAGAAGTGACTTATGAAGTAACAAGCAAAGTAAAACACAACAGAAAAGTGAATCGATACTTTAGCATGAGGTGAAGAAAGGTTTAGTTGAGTCCCTTTAAGCCAAAATTTGACACATAATAAAAGAAAAATATCAAATGCATTGTGACATTGAGTCACATTGTGACTGAACTGGAATAAAGTCCATTTGCACAATTCTTTTATCCTTTATCTCTTTGAATTCTCCGCCATTATTTGTATTTCAGTTTCTTTAAAATTTAATTTTATATTTCTCTTTCATTGAATCATTAGAACTAATTTAATTACCCCTCTTGATTCTGTCGGTCAATAACATAAGAAGCATGAATCATATGTTTAATGAAAAACAAATGAATCAGATCCACATGCGCAGTTCTATTATGGTTCGTCCTTTGTGTGTAGTTTGGAGACCGGTGTGTGGAGGCCCCTCCTCCCCAAACAACCTTACGTACCCTTATCATAGTCTACGGTCTATTGCCTATATACATGATCATCACATCATGCCTTGCCCGCTCTGTATATGTTTGTCCTTTGTTAGGTCTACCATTCAAAGTCTAATGTAATGATCCCAACAAGTACCTCTTTGCTAATAATTTTAAGAAAAAGATATTTGGATACCCAAATATCCTTTGACACCTAAAGAGAGAATGAAAAAATAGAAAAAAAAATATAGATATAATAGATAATATGATGTAATAGAAAGAAAGAGATAGAGAAAAATTAGATGTATTGATGAGATGTTTAAAATATAAAGGTGTTCAAATATAATTACTCATAATTTTAAGATTTACCGTTTACATGAGAATATTACAAAGTGTATTTGTTGGAATAGTTGACACGATCACAACACATAGACTCTTCTAATAATTAGTGAACTATTGCAACAGGGAGATTGACAAATTGATGACAATGGCAATCACTAACAACTGTGCTAGTAATGATAGCAGGAACAATGACAATGAAAACAATAACGATAATATCAGTAAGTATGGTGAAACTAGAACACTGAACCTGTGCTTTGTTTGGTCAGTAAAAAAAACAACTCAATATATATTTTAATAAAAAAAAATTGCAACATGCAAAGGAAGAGTGAGAAAATGAAGGATAAAAAAGTTAGTAGAAAATAGTGACATGTGTTGGACAGTTTTTATGTAGTTATAGATTATAGATTATATATTTCAAGACAAGTTTTGTAAAAGTAAAAATTTTATTTTCATGATGAATGGAAAGAATACGATTCATAGATTTATTATCTTCTCCATAAAAAAAAAAAATTGCACCTAGCATATGGACTAATTAATAACAGTTAGGCAGCTCAAATAAAGTGACTTTAGAAAAATTATATATTGTTCATATAATCTCTGTTTTCTTCTCTGGGATTTTGAATATCGGCAGAATGAGAATTTTTCTTTATTTTCTCTGGGCGGTGACTACCTATATATAATCCCTATCTCTCATAGGTGACGTTTGGATCATATGGTTACTTTCATTTTTTGTTTCATACTGTTATTTCCACCCTATAGTTTGCTTTTTGAGTTATTGCCTATATAGCCTATCACTCCTTGTGTATGACTATAGTTGCACGTAGAAAATTCCATATTAGTCCTTATCTTTTAGGCAATAGGCATTGACCATGGAATTTTCCTTGGCAATGGCTTCACTTTCAACGGTACCAGTACCGTAACCTGGTAAACTTGACCTATACACACTAGGTATTGAATTTTGTGAGCTATAGTGCTCTATTAATTTTCTGTCCAAATTATTAAGGCTCACTTGACGACATGCTTGGCCTTAGATAGCATTGTTTGGTCGGGCTTTGGTTCATCCACTCGTGGGATTTGCCTCTTCCTTTTATGGTCTGTTTTGTACGGTGGATAGAAAGTGTGAGAGTAGAGCAGATAATAGAGATAACTTTGAAATGAATCCGAAAAAAGAGATGGGTAAACTACCTTTTTAGTATTTAAAAGTATAATTCATTGTCATTTAGGTATTTGAAAGTATGAAATTGTCAATTAGATTTCTGAAAGTGTAATTTGTTTGTCACTTTAGTCTTTTTGATAAAAAAAACTTTCTTTAAAATTAATGTTTGTGTCTACTTAACACGTTATTTGTCTACATGACATGTTATCTACGTATACACCGTCAATTATCACGTAGTTAGATAGTATGTAACATAGGCATAAATGTTAATTTTAAAGAAATTTTTTTAACGGAAGGACTAAAGTGACAAACAAATCACACTTTCAGGAACCTAATTGACAGTTTCATATTTTCAGGAACCTAAATGACAGTGAATCACACTTTCGGACACCAAAGTGACAGTTGGTCCAAAGAGATAAGTTTGAAATTGAAGAGAAAATAGAAAAAAAAAAACTTTTTTAAAGTCAATCTTTTTCTTTTTTGATTTTCTCTCCAACTACATGAAAAAAAAAAGTGATTATTTGTGTTTTCTTACTTTTTTTTATTTTCTTTTCTCTCATCTGAACATACCATTAGAGACAGGTCCGTTTGTTGTCTAAAGAGCAGGTAACTTTATTTAGCAGGTCAATTATTCTCAAAAGTTAGTTTATGAGTGAAAATTGTCCCACTTACAGTAGAACATTATTTTACCTATACCAACTATAACACATATATTGTTAGCAAAACAGTGGTCATATCCTTTAAGTGTGTGTTTCTTTTCATTAAAAAATTGATTATGAGTCTAAAATTGATTTTAAATAAATTTTTACATATTTGATTTCACATTAAAGAAAATTTTAGAGTTGATTCTTGATCCAAAATTGATTTTAAGTTAAAGCAACTTTGAATAGCTTGTCCATTGGATAAAAAATTTTGTACTGTATTTTATTCTTAACATACTTTTATAATAAAATAATTCAAACATAAATCATATTATTTCAAAATTAATTTTATTAACGTTCATCCAAACACATATTATGTTGCAGATGAATGTTGTTCGTACATCTCATCCAATGCTTAGGGAAAATTTTTTTTTAAAAAAAAGAGTGGGGGGAGGGGGGATTTACGGTATTTGGTATGATATGATCAGCAAAATTAATTCATGCTGGATCATCATTAGTGTGGTTGATGAACTTACGAGCAGATGTGAACTCATTTAATTAATTGAGGTACCGGCCACAACGCTTTATTTGGTGGAGTCAAGTCCCGACTGGAAAAAGTGACAATAACATATAACAATGGTTGTATTTGAAATCATTGCTACCTTCAGTCTGTTCTAGTTCGTTATAATGACATTAATAGGTGGTGAAGTCACATTCGTTAATTTGTAGCATGAGGGATTTGGATTTTTTTAAATGAAGGACTTTTGAAAGAAAAAGTTTTATTTTTAGAGGAAAAGAACCTCAAATTTGATTGATTAAAGCATCCATCATACAGATAAGGGATTGGATTTAGCTGGGAGCATTTCCTTAACCCAAGTTTTCGAGCCAACATGTTTCGACATCCCCACCAACCTATGAGTTGTTGATGAGTTTACTGATATGGCACACCTGACAATCCACAAACTATTCCATAATTAATCTCCTTTCAATCTTGGATAAGTGGTTCAATTGCAGCCAAGGTTTTTTTTTCCTCCCACTCCCACTAATCTCGAATATAAGAAAAAAAATATTTATGTGTTATTTAAAATATAAATAAATTTCAACTAATTTTTATTTTATTTGATGAGACTATCATTCCCAAAATATCATTTTGGATTAATTTGAAATTTTGTATACATGATCTATGTGAAATAAACTTTCAATCCAACGGTGGATTTTAAGAAAACATCATTCAATTAAAAATTATTGAATGATATAATAGTTGTTTAAGTTACACCGGTGTAATTTGATCCCACATCTTTATATATATTGAGGTTTGATTTTTAATAACTTTCTTTTATTCTTGATATATTAAATTTCAAAGAATGATAATATTAAAAAAAAGATTAGTTTTTTAAATAAGATTAGTATAATTAAATTATATTAACTAACTTTTTTATTAGTATGAATTAGCATTTTTTTTCTTATATTTAAAAATTGGAGATAGTATATTTTAGCGGTTAAACACTACATCTGTTTCAACAAATTATAATTATAGGTAAAAATTTAAGGAAATAAATTTTATCAAATGTATAGGGATCCACACTTGGCATAATTTGGGGTAACTGCCCCCACAATATTTTTGATATTTCTCAATATAATAAACATGTATAATTATAAATTGTCTCCATAATTTAAAATGTAGTAAAAATAATTCATAATTTGAATAATATCCCACAAATTTATATATAAAAGTATCATTAGGTATTATTCTTACGACTTAAAATTTTTAGATTCATCATTGTGTTGTATAATTTATCTTAAAATAGGGTTAAATAAGTTAAATCAAAATAATTAAGACAAGTGAATTTAAAATTGGACTTAGGGTTAGTTTAAATAATTTTTTAACAAGTACATAAAGAGAAAAACTAAAAAGAAAAAATAAATCAAATTTCTTTTATAATTTAAAATAAAATTATACATTTTAACTTTTTTTAAATTTCTCTTCTCATCTAATTTTTCTAAAAATTCATCTACATAAGTTAATTTTAACTTATAAAAATAATTTATTTAACAAAAGATTATAATGAATTATTAATAAAAATATAAATTAAAATAAAATGTTGGTACAAAGAGAAATAGCAATGTTTAAAGGCTAGGAGCGCTATATTTATCTCCCTATTTCATTTTTTATTTATTTTTATTCATATCTCCCTATTTCAATTGGGCATATGTGAAATCCTAAAAGATGAATATTTGTATTTAAGGATATGTTAGCAAAAACTTTAACTTTCTTAATAGTTATGCATAAGTTAATTAACTCTAATTTTCACCTATAATACTATGTCTCCATGAGTTCTAGTTCAAGCTACATGCATGCATTAAAATTAGGTTATTGATTTTTTACATGTGGTTTTATCCTATTAATAGAAAGAACCATACCCACAAAGTTTGGATAGGAACTCTCCTAAATTATTCATATTCATGGTCTAAATCCAATTTCTTATATATTGTTTAATTGGATTTTTGTAAATTAATTAAACTATTGTGAAACTAATAAAAGCATTAAAGTACAACGTGAATCACCAAACTTCATAATTCATTAATATATAAACCCAAACCAAAATCAAATGTTTCAACATATTGCTTCTTTGCAATATTAGAGCAGCCTTTGATATCTAGTTAGAATTGTTAATCTAAGTGGTTTTAATTGGGTGAATTGGTAGCATAGTTTTAAAAATTGAACCGGTGACCGACCCGGTCAAGGCACTGGGTCACTGGTTGAACTAGTGAGTCACTAATTGACCCGCATGACCCGGTCTGTATTAAAAAATTTGAAAATTTTATACCTGCCTTAAAAAAGTAAAAAAAAAATCACATAACAAATTAATATAATTCCACAAGCTTATTTTTCAAGTTCAAATCCATTGATATTCACAGTAACAAAATCAGATTATAAATTACTTATTACACTTCTTTAAAGTTTAAACAAAATTCAAAATAATATAATCACACTATCAACTGTATCATCACTTCTTCAAACAAAATTCACAGTAACAGAATCACAGTATCAATTACCTAAGAATCACTACTCATAAATCATAAAACAGAATCAACTAAAAATAACATTTAAGTTGGATTAAATAGAATCATGTGGTGTGAATCAATGTGGTTGAGTTGAGGGCCTTAGGGTTTATTTGTGTGCACTTTGAAGTTTGAAGAAGAAAAGTTACAGACTCACAAACACGACACAGCAAGCAATGTTTTGATAAACGCTCATAGCCACAAAACCTTTCTTTCTTTTGATTTTTTATCCAAACGATATCGTTTCAAGCAATTTAAAAAAATTTAAAAAATAAATTAAAAAAAAGTGAGTGACCCAGGTCGGGTCACCGGTTTAACCCTGGGTCGCACCGAATTTTATCGGGTCACACCAGGTTTTACCAGGTCACACCGGGTTTGACCGGATCAAAAGCATGGCCGGTTCGATAGCCTGCTCGACCCGATCTAACCACCGGGTCACAGTCTGACCGGTTCGACATGTCGGGTCAGTCTGATTTTTAAAACTATGATTGGTAGGTTCAAAAACCTTATAAAAGTAATTAATAATCATATTTTCACTATATATATATATATATATATATATATATATATATATATTATTTTTTCTAAGAGAAGATTCACAATTCAGTGTATTACTTGTCCAATTTACTATATTTACCGGGAATGTAACCAAATATTCTTATTTTCTATTATTTCATATTAAAACTAGTTCTAGCTAGGTCTCACTCTCTCGAGGTTGGGGAATTCTCAAAAGTTAAGTTACAGACATACAGTTATATATCAGAGCAGATTATTTATTGGCTCGAGAGCGTTAAGCACGAAACTGATAGATGTGTAGTATCTGACATATATCTCCTATCATAGGCTGATCTATCTAGTGACATATGCACAGATATTAATATGCCATGCATGGAACTATATTTTTTACTATGTTATATGAACATTTAGCCAAAGTACATGTCCACAAGGAAAAAAAGGACAGATAGTTTTGTCAAGTAAAATTTGTTACAAGTGATCATATGTATACGTAAAAGCCTTTCCTCGCACTTATCGTTATCTATAAATTAAATGGGATTCAACTGTTCTATTACACAATTTAATATCAATAGGAGTAGGACACTGCTTGTCTGCTACGCAAAAAGATAAGCAGAATATATAATTAGTGGAGGTCGATCATGTCATGTGGATTGCTTTGGTAGCTGATTAGATGTTAAGATGTAGCAAAATTAGCTAGCCACGATTATATATGGTTCTGTTTCCTCTATCACTATTTGATTTGAAACACTGATTTGAAGTATTAAGTTCAGATAAAGTGCACGACCGAGACTTATTCTTTCAAATAATTTGTCACCGAATTTTTTATTTTATTTTATCCTTTCATATCTAAGAATCAATCACTTTTTACAATTTTTTAGTTCACTTTTATCCAATAAAATACAAATAAGTGACTCCCTAATAAATTCGTACTTTTTAGTCCTCTTTGACAAACCCTAAACCTTAACACTGTATTTGGTTCAGAAGAGAGAAATAGAGTAGATAGAAATATAAGAGAAATAATTTGAAAAAGAAGAAATAAAGTAAAAATAAAGTTGTATATTGTGTTATTTGTTTTAAGAGAAAGGGGTGAGAAATAGAGTAAAAATAATATTGTAAAGTTGTTTGGTATAGATGAAATAAGGAAGAAAGAATTTAATATGGTTATAAAACGTATCAATGAGGCACTGGATAATCAATTTTACAATTATACAATCAATTTTTTATGACATTTAATCGATTTTATTGTGCAAAATATCAATTTTTTTTGCATTTAATCAATTTTATTGTGCAAAAAATCGATTTGTGTCCCTGTGCAATGGTATTCACTATTCAAGCACAATGGCTCCGTGTGTGCAGTGGGTATCATTTCTCTTTTTGACTTGAAAGAAAGAGTAAAATAAGGGTAAATTTGACTTTGTGTATTAACTTTCATCATTCCTTATTTACCCACTTAAATGATGAAGAAAGAATTAAGTCATATGGGACCCACCCAATACAAACTTAATTCCCTGATCAATTTGTTGAAACAAACGCGTATGATATATTTCCGTCTGCAGTAACATATTTCCGTCTTCAATATCGAACACAGCCCAAGTCCTTAGGGATGATTTAAAATAAAAGATTTTTATTGAAAAAAAACATGTATTACATTTTTTGTATTTTTGTTGTAATAAAAGTTTCTTTTCTAATAAAAATCTTTTACTTTTAGCTGTCTAAATTAATCTATATACTTACTAATTGAGAATGTTAAGTTTATTTTTAATTATAAATATAAACCCAAAGTGAAATATATATATATATATATATATATATATATATATATATAATGTTTGTCGTTATACATATATAACTTTTGAACCCGTTTTTGATATTATAAGATTTATGGTCATTATCATTAGGACTCACTATTGTTTTAGACATTTAAAAATAAAATACGAAAATGAATTACGTGTCATAAAACATTTTTTTATGTGAGTAAATTTGTTTAACATTTTTTTATTAGCAAAGACAAATATAATAAAAGAGGGTACATGAATACAAGATAACCATTGCGTATTACAAAAAATATTAACTTTAATGATAAATCAATTTACATGTAATCTTTAAAAAAATTATTATCAAAATTTTACTGACGCTAATATATTAATGATAACTATTACAATTTTGTTACTAAATTTTGTCATCAGTAAATTATTTTCTTGAAAAAAAAAAAACCAACATATATATTATTTTTACTGACCATGGTATTGGTATGAATTATTCATCATCGAAAGCAATGAGTAAATTCTGTCGGAACTATGAGCGCACTCAAGGTGAGTATTACCTTCTCAATATAGTTTATTCGATATCCAAAATGACATTATTAGAAATCGAATCCTGAATCACTTGATTAAGGAATATCTCCTAATGTATAAGTGAGCATAAACAGAAAGAAGTATATATAAACAATCCTCACAACTTTCCTAGTGTAACAGTATTCGAACCAGCCATCTCCAGTCTGGTATATGACAGATGTTGATTTGTTACAACAGCTCAGCCTTCGTGTTCCTGTAGGGAGTCCCAAAAGAACATACGTGTGATACCAGTAAATTTGTTTAACATAATAGACGTATACATTTAGTTTTTGTTTTGATTTATATTATAAAATATAATTTTTATTTATTTAAACTCGATGCAATTTTAACATGAAAAAATAATATAATTTTTTAAAATTAAGTACATATAAAACTGTGTGTATGACGCGGGAAAATGCATTAAGTTAACTCTAGGGACTGATACTAATGAAATGATTGTTTAATCAGACCTTCAATTACATTTCCAAACATGCGGGTTGAGGTGAGATCCAAGGAGATTTGAGTGTTGATATTCCCCAAGAGAGCAATTCTCAACTAATTTTATAATATAATGCATAGTTTATTGGTGATGGAAATAGGCTTTATGACTCAGCTTTGTGCACACCCATCACCTTTCAAAGGAAGATTTTGTTCAAAATTTAATAACTTCACTCCCAGCACTTTATGGGTGTTTCACTGTTTCTGATTTGTGAAATTCCTTTAGCCATCCCCTGCTGTTGCTGACATTGCTGCTAGCTCGATCTACATATATGTCTACTGTTATAGTTACAGGAGGATTAATTATGACTTCTGATTCAACGTGAATAATTGAAGGAGTGGGCTAGATTTGGCCTTGGATTTGAGGCGGGTCATTAGATTCGGGAAGAAATTGGTCATTAGATTCCTGAGATCAATGATATGATCAATTGGATATTTTACAAAGATATGAATTTGACTTTTCCGATTTATGTAAAGATAGATAATTTATAAATATTTTTATGAGAAAATAAGTTATATACCAACAGTGTAAAATAATTTAAAATTATTTTATATTATCAGTACATGACCATTAATTAAACTCTATTTTTATTAGTATTCTTTGAACTTTGAGGTTGACGATTTGATCCTATTAAGTCTATATATGAAATTTAGCTCACCCAAACTTTTATTTAAAAAAATATTTAATATCTTAGGTGTGTTAGCTTATACTCCATAATTCTGAAAAGGTCATACTCCATATATATATCTTAGGAGTATAACCTTTCTGTTCTAAAAAAAAAAAAAGGAGTATAACTTTTTCAGAATCGTCATGCTTCTCCATATACTCAGTGTAACGTCCTTCGTTACCATAACAACCCTTAGAAAAATATAGTGTAAAATATAAAATTTTCGAATCCACAATGGTTTAAAATACCTCAAATATCATAGAAAGGATCAAATAAATTAGTCCTTACAAAGAAAAACATTAATCTCAAATATGAGTATCTAAAAGAAATGAACTCTAAAAGTATAACGAAATCAGCCGCATCCGGCATTTATTCCAAAATACTAACCAAGCTAAAATAAATGTAACTAAATAAAAGTAGGTCTTCAAGTCTCCTCAGTTTCAACAGCTTCCTCCTCGTGCTCTGAAAACGACACTTTTAATGAGATGATAATCCCAGTGAATAAAACAAGTTCTAAATAGTTTGCAAATAGTGTTGTTTTCAGCCGGCACGGTAATCTGAAAAAACTCATCCATGGTACCCGCAAAGAAATTAAAATAAAATAAAATAAATATTATATATATATATATATATATATATATATATATATATATATATATACACACACACACACACTCCAATAAAAGTCAAATTACCACAACCACAATTTATAACCATAATATTCCTAATAAAGAAAATATCAACACCTCAATGCATTCAAATAAATATCACAGACATAACTCAATAATTCCCAGAATCATTAGACTTGACTCTTTGGTTCCCAGAACCGGTGTGAATCTCAGATTCGTAACGGTCTATGAGCTCATATCCATGCATTGGCGTCCCACTGCCTTCCCCATCTTAGATGGAGGTATCTGAATCTCTTCCCCATCCCAGATGGAGGTATCTCATATTCAATTTTCAAAATAAAATATACACCGTCACCACTTCCCGGAAGATGATGACTAACTCACACATAATTACAAAATATCATCCCAGATAATTATCAAATAAATCCTCTAATTTCACGCGTCCAATAGTTTCATACACCTAATAATAATAATAATAATAATAATAATAATAATAATAATAATAATAATAATAATAATAATAATAATAACCACGCAAATCACACATCTCGTAAGCGAATTGGTTCTAAGGCTGCATGTAACCAACTCTCAGGTGCCGATAGCAATTTCTCCTTTCTTTGGCCAAAATCACAATCAACCACGGCAATTAATCTTTCTTACAATTTGCTAACTACTGTTCACACGTTTAAATTATAAGCCATGAAAAGCTTACCAATCAATTTTCCAAACCAACGTGTTCAATGACCGAGCCTCCTAAACAATTTCACGCAACAATACTACAGTATCCGATTTTCTTGTAATCACTGATGAAGTTAATTATAATTTCCAGCATCCTCACTTTGCGCACAGGAAAAATAAAAGAAGGAATGGCTATCGACTACGATATATATATATGCAGGAATCAGTGTATAAATACACAAGGCAATGCAATCACAATATTTCAGATGTTAGTACGTGATCCTTAATTTTCAAAAAGAATTTAGAAAAACACATTCTCAAAATCTATACCATGGAAGTTTAGAAAAGGTTGTTTTACTCACCTCTTGAAGCAAGTAATTCGCACTCCTCTTTATGTTTCCTCTTCTATATTGACTGCGTCAACGGGATTCCTTTCGTTTCCTTCTTCTCCTCAATCCTTAAGCAGCCCACTAATTTTCTATTTAGTAAGTATGTGATTCTAGTTCTAGGAAAAAGGAACTGTCTACCTATCCTTATGATAAAACCCCTCACATGGATCCAAAATTTCAGCATCAATTTGCATAAAATTGGAAACAACACAATTGAATCAAAAATTAAAAATGGAAAAGATTAGGAATGAAGAACAACGCCACAATTCAAGGTGAATTGATAAGTTGAAAGGAGGATTCGCCACTTGAATTTAGCAACTCAAGATAAGAATCATAAAAGTGCATTCAAGAACCTAGAGAGAGTTCTCACACACAGAATGTCAATTTCTTACAAAATGAGTCTTAGCCTTCTCCAAGTCAAAGCTAGGCTATTTATACCATGGGCCTCAAATAAAACACTAAAAAGGAAATAGGCCGAATAAGTCATAGTTTAGAACAGCCCATAAAACTAAAAACAAAGTCCAACTAAAATTGACACATAATATCCTATTATATTATTTGGCTCAAATTAAGCCACTTCAAGTCCAAGCCATCCGCTCCATGTTCCCCAAGTGTGTTGAGTTTTCTCTTGAGTTCCTCTTCAAGCTTCTTGGACCTTAATCTAGTCAAAGGGCCCATCACTTCAAGCTCTTCCATAGGTGGTCCTCCATCATCTTATATAAGTGTTGTACATGATTTAAGATTTGATTGCATGATATATTTTAGATTTAAGATTTGATTGCATGATATATTTTATTATTTTCAACAGATTTGGTTTAACCAATCTTTCTTTATCTTTTATCTTTTATTTGTTTATTTACTTATTTTTAAACTATCTAATCTCATACCAGATTTTATTTTATCCTATCAATCTTCTTATTCCTTCTTAATCACTATAGGAATTCAAACGAATTCCTTTTTGCCGAAAAGATTAAATTCTTTACTTAATCTTTCTATTCCTTTAAAAGCTATATCTTTTATTCTAGATATCTATTTGTTTATTTTAAAGCTTGTAATATTTAGATTTGGTTTTAACTAAATATTACTACGCAGTCCCTAATCTTTTTATTATCATTATTATTATTAAATAATCTCCACAAATCTTATTTAATATCTAAATCTTTTTATTTGCTAAATAATTATATGATTAAGAAATCTTTATCATATAATAACTAAATAATTTATATTACGATTTTTTTTTTTGGATGTTACATTTTCTCCCTTCCTTAAAGAATTTCGTCCTTGAAATTACTAATACTTGTTAACCAAATTAACAGACAACATACTAACAGCTTTAAGAGTGAGCGTACCTCAATTAATGAGGTGTGGATACTGACACCTAACATCATCCTCGAGCTCCCACGTAGCCTCTTCTGGAGTCAACCCTTCCCAAACCACCTTCACCAATGGAATTGTCTTATTCCGTAGGGTCTTGGTGCTCTTGCCAATGATTTGAATAGGTCTGGGCTTATAAGTCAAATTATCCTTTAATTGTATTGACTCAGGAGCTATGATGTGTGAAACATCCTGTACGTACTTCCGGAGTTGAGAAACATGGAAGACGTCATGAAGATTTGACAACTGTGGTGGAAGAGCCAATTGGTAAGCAATAGGCCCGACTCTTTTTAGGATTTGAAAGGGACCTATGAAACGAGGACTTAGCTTTTTGACCTTCATGGACCTCCCAACCCCAGTCTTAGGAGTGACTCTCAAGAATACACGTTCTCCTCTTTGGAATTCTAGAGGCTTTCTTCTCTTGTCAGCATAACTCTTTTGCCTACTCTGAGCAGTGCGCATCCTCTCTCTAATCAACCTGATCTTATCTGTGGTTTCCTGGACTATATCTGGCCCTATCAAGGTTTTCTCACCCACCTCACACCAACATAAAGGGGATCTACACTTCCTTCCATAAAGAGCTTCATAGGGCGCCATGCCTATACTAGTGTGATAACTGTTGTTATACGCAAACTCTATGAGAGGTAAAAACTTGTCCCAACTCCCACCTTCATCTAGAACACACGCTCTAAGCATGTCCTCAAGAGTTTGAATATGGTCCTCTCTGACTGACCATCTGTCTGAGGATGATAAGCAGTACTAAGACTTAGCTTAGAACCAAAGGCTTGTTGGAACGCCCTCCAAAATCTAGAGGTGAATCTAGGATCCCTATCTGACACTATAGAGGTAGGTATGCCGTGAAGCTTAACTATCTCCTTAATGTACAGGTCCGCTAACTTGTCCAATTTGTAGGTTTCCTTAATTGGCAAGAAATGAGCAGACTTAATCAACCTATCCACAATCACCCATATGGCATCTAGACCCAGACGAGTCCTAGGCAACCCTGTCACAAAATCCATAGAGATTCGCTCCCATTTCCACTCAGGAACTTCTAGAGGTTGTAGCAAACCTGAAGGTTTCTGGTGTTCAATCTTAACCTTTTGGCATACTAAACACCTAGACACCAAGTTAGCCACATCTTTCTTCATCCCCGACCACTAATACATCTTCTTTAAATCCTGATACATCCTGGTTATCCCTGGATGTATGGTGAACTTACCCTTATGGGCTTCCTCTAAAATTTTCTCCCTAAGACTCCCCTCCTTAGGAACTACAACTCTACCCTTAAATAACACTAAACCATCGGCAGATAAGGCATAACCTTCTTGGTTCACCAGTGACTGCATATCTTGATCTAAAAGTTGTTTCCCCTTAATCAACTCTCTAAGGTCACTACCAATCTCCAACTTATTCAACCTCATGCTTAATGCATTCAAAGACACGTTCAAATTCAAATCCCTAAACTCTTCTATCAGGTTCATCTCTTGCACCATCAAGCTAGACATGTGCAAAGACTTCCTGCTTAGAGCATCCGCCACTACATTGGCTTTCCCTGGGTGGTATTTCAGCTCAAAATCATAATCTTTAAGGAATTCCATCCACCTCCTTTGTCTGATATTCAACTCCTTTTGGTCAAACAAATATTTAAGGCTCTTATGGTCACTAAAAACCTCAAATTTTGCACCATACAAATAATGCCTCCAAATCTTTAAGGCAAACACCACAGCTGCTAACTCAAGATCATGGGTGGGATAATTTCCCTCATGAATCCTAAGTTGCCTAGATGCATATGCCACCACCTTGCCCTCTTGCATCAGCACACATCCCAAACCATTTTTTGAAGCATTATAGTATACTACAAAGCTCTCCAAAGGGTCCGGAATAGTCAAGACAGGTGATGAGACCAACCTCCTCTTAAGCTCCTCAAAACTTTCTTCACACTCCTTATCCCATTCAAACGGTTTCCCCTTCCTAGTCAACATGGTAAGAGGTAAGGCTAGTCTAGAGAACCCCTCTATGAACTTTCTATAATAACCTGCCAATCCTAGGAAACTCCTCACCTCTGTCACTGACTTAGGTCGCTCCCATCCTAGCACTGCATCAACCTTTCTAGAGTCAACTTCTACCCCTCTCCTAGAGATGGTATGCCCTAGGAACTTCACCTCATCAAGCCAAAATTCACACTTTTCTGGCTTGGCATACAAATGCTCGTCCCTCAGAATTTGAAACACTTCTCTCAAATGCTCCTCATGGTCTTCCGGTGTCCTAGAGTATATCAAGATATCATCTATGAACACCACCACAAAACTGTCCAAGAATGGCCTAAAGATCCGATTCATGTAGTCCATGAACACGGCTGGAGCATTGGTGACACCAAAGGGCATCACTACATACTCATAATGCCCATACCTTGTCCTAAAGGCTGTCTTAGGAATGTCCTCACTCTTGACCCTAATCTGGTGATACCCCGACCTTAAGTCTATCTTAGAGAACACTGACGCTCCCCTCAACTGATCTAGAAGGTCGTCTATCCTAGGCAATGGATACTTATTCTTAATGGTCACTTTGTTCAATTGCCTGTAATCAACACATAACCCCATGCTTCCATCCTTCTTCTTCACTAAGAGTACCGGCGCTCCCCAAGGTGACACACTAGGCCTAATGAATCCCTTTTCCAACATCTCCTCTAGTTGTTTCTTAAGCTCACTCAACTCTATAGGTGACATCCTATAAGGCGCTATTGATACAGGTCCACTCCCAGGCACTAGGTCTATGCTAAACTCAACATCCCTGTTTGGAGGTAAACTAAAGACCTCCTTAGGAAAAACATCTTGGAATTCGCACACTATAGGTATAGCTGCCACATCATTTTCAACCTCTACTTTAACTGAGAACAAAAGCATGTATCCTTGAGCCCCCTCAACTAAACACTTAAGGCAAGCAACAGCAGAAATAATAGAATTGGACACAGAAGAATAAATCGACATTGGTTGCGTAGCAATGGAAATAGTTTTATCAGAACAATTTATAACAGCACCATTTGAAGACAACCAATTCATACCAAGTATGACATCCAAACCAGACATAGGCAAGCATATAAGATCAACAGAATAAGACACACCTTGATACACTAAAGGACAATTCAGGCAAGCAGTAGAAGTAACAAGCTTTTCCTTCGCAGGAGTAGCAACACTCAAATCAAAAGGCAATTTAGAAACAGGTAAGGCCAAATTTTTCACACAGTCAAGAGATATGAATGAATGTGTCGCTCCTGAATCAAACAATATAATTATTTCTTTCTCTTTAATAAAGCCCATACCTTGAATCAAACCATCAGACTCCTTCACCTTTTCCCCTTGGAGTGTAAAGACTCTCCCTTGGTTCTGAGGCCTTGGTTGGGATTGCCCTCCACCCCTGCAACTTCTGGCATAATGCCCCACCTTCCCTCATTTGTAGCAAGTGGTCTGTACCGCAGGACACGGGCGATCTCCATGAGTAAAACCACATCGATGACATCCGGTGCCCCTGTCAGTCCTAACTCCTTGCATCTGCTTCCCTTTGTTAATGGTGGACACAGGTTGTAGATGCTTCTGGAACTTGTCATTCTTATTATGGAACTTCTTTCCATCAGAGCTAGCCTTCTCCTTAGGTTCTTGCGCCATCACCGCCTGCATCTTTTGCTCTGCTACCCGACACTTATTCACCAAAGTAGGGTAATCCCTAATCTCCAAGATACTGATAGAACTCTGTAACTCCGGTTTCAAGCCTTCCTCAAACTTGATAGCCTTCCAGTCATTCTGAGGATTATCTCTCAAGTAACGAGAAAACCTCCCCAGGCTCTCAAACTTAGCCACGTACTCAGCAACAGTCATCTCTCCCTGACGGAGCTGGAGGAACTCAGTCTCTTTTTGGATACGGACACTGTGAGGAAAATACTTTTCTAGGAAAACTTCCTTAAACCCTTCCCAAGAGATAGGAGTTCCCCGAGCTACCAAACTCCCTTGAGCACTGTTCCACCAGTGTTCTGCATCAGACTCCAACATGTTAGTGGCAAAGTCCACCTTTTGCGCATCATCGCATCTCATGACTCTGAAAATCTTCTCTAGCTTTTGAAGCCATTCTTTTACTTCAACAGGATCTAAGCTGCCACGGAAGGACGGTGGATCGTTCCTACGAAATTCAGATAATCCCGCGTATTGAGAGTTCGGAGGTGCAATTGGTCCAGCGATGACTCCGTTCCCATTTTCCCCCATCTGACGGATAGCCTCCTTCTGCGCTTGCATCACTCTGGTCATTCGAACCAAAGCTGTCGCAAGTGCATCATTCGCGTTTGCCCCTCGCCTATTAGTCGCCATAAATCTGCACACCACCAATCAAACAGTGGGTTGATCAAGTCCAATATCTAAAAGGTTAGCATACAATTTATAACTCTAATAAGCAGTCCTATGTGCCCATATTTGATTTTTTTTTTTTAAAAAAAGAAAAACAAACCCACTCCCACAATTTGATTTAGGATCAAACTGCTCTGATACCAAAAATGTAACGCCCTTCGTTACCATAACAACCCTTAGAAAAATATAGTGTAAAATATAAAATTTTCGAATCCACAATGGTTTAAAATACCTCAAATATCATAGAAAGGATCAAATAAATTAGTCCTTACAAAGAAAAATATTAATCTCAAATATGGGTATCTAAAAGAAACGAACTCTAAAAGTATAACGAAATCAGCCGCATCCGGCATTTATTCCAAAATACTAACCAAGCTAAAATAAATGTAACTAAATAAAAGTAGGTCTCCTCAGTTTCAACAGCTTCCTCCTCGTGCTCTGAAAACAACACTTTTAATGAGATGATAATCCCAGTGAATAAAACCAGTTCTAAAAAGTTCGCAAATAGTGTTGTTTCCAGCCGGCGCGGTAATCCAGAAAAACTCATCCATGGTACCCACAAAGAAATTAAAATAAAATAAAATAAATATTATATATATATACACTCCAATAAAAGTCAAATTACCACAACCACAATTTATAACCATAATATTCCTAATAAAGAAAATATCAACACCTCAATGCATTCAAATAAATATCACAGACATAACTCAATGATTCCCAGAATCATTAGACTTGACTCTTTGGTTTCCAGAACCGGTGTGCATCTCAGATTCGTAACGGTCTATGAGCTCATATCCATGCAATGGCGTCCCACTGCCTTCCCCATCTTAGATGGAGGTATCTGAATCTCTTCCCCGTCCCAGATGGAGGTATCTATAATAAATCTCATCCTCATCCCAGATGGAGGTATCTCATATTCAATTTTCAAAATAAAATATACACCGTCACCACTTCCCGGAAGATGATGACTAACTCACACATAATTACAAAATATCATCCAAGATAATTATCAAATAAATCCTCTAATTTCACGCGTCCAATAATTTCATACACCTAATAATAATAATAATAATAATAATAATAATAATAATAATAATAATAATAACAACCACGCAAATCACACATCTCGTAAGCGAATTGGTTCTAAGGCTGCATGTAACCAACTCTCAGGTGCCGATAGCAATTTCTCCTTTCTTTGGCCAAAATCACAATCAACCACGGCAATTAATCTTTCTTACAATTTGCTAACTACTGTTCACATGTTTAAATTATAAGCCATGAAAAGCTTACCAATCAATTTTCCAAACCAATGTGTTCAATGACCGAGCCTCCTAAACAATTTCACGCAACAATACTACAGTATCCGATTTTCTTGTAATCACTGATGAAGTTAATTATAATTTCCAGCATCCTCACTTTGCGCACAGGAAAAATAAAAGAAGGAATGGCTATCGACTACGATATATATATATGCAGGAATCAGTGTATAAATACACAAGGCAATGCAATCACAATATTTCAGATGTTAGTACGTGATCCTTAATTTTCAAAAAGAATTCAGAAAAAACACATTCTCAAAATCTATACCATGGAAGTTTAGAAAATGTTGTTTTACTCACCTCTTGAAGCAAGTAATTCGCACTCCTCTTTATGTTTCCTCTTCTATATTGACTGCGTCAACGGGATTCCTTTCGTTTCCTTCTTCTCCTCAATCCTTAAGCAGCCCACTAATTTTCTATTTAGTAAGTATGTGATTCTAGTTCTAGGAAAAAGGAACTGTCTACCTATCCTTATATAAGTGTTGTACATGATTTAAGATTTGATTGCATGATATATTTTATTATTTTCAACAGATTTGGTTTAACCAATCTTTCTTTATCTTTTATCTTTTATTTGTTTATTTACTTATTTTTAAACTATCTAATCTCATACCAGATTTTATTTTATCCTATCAATCTTCTTATTCCTTCTTAATCACTATAGGAATTCAAACGAATTCCTTTTTGCCGAAAAGATTAAATTCTTTACTTAATCTTTCTATTCCTTTAAAAGCTATATCTTTTATTGTAGATATCTATTTGTTTATTTTAAAGCTTGTAATATTTAGATTTGCTTTTAACTAAATATTACTACGCAGTCCCTAATCTTTTTATTATCATTATCATTATTAAATAATCTCCACAAATCTTATTTAATATCTAAATCTTTTTATTTGCTAAATAATTATATGATTAAGAAATCTTTATCATATAATAACTAAATAATTTATATTACGATTTTTTTTTTTTTTTGGATGTTACACTCAGCAAACAAAGCCACAGTCCAGAATCGACCACCACATTTGTTGCACCTTTTCCAATTATGAGTGACCGTTTAGTGAATCCTACATGCATTGAAAGCCTAACTTAATCATAAAATGAGTGCTGAAACAAATTGAAAGTCATGCTATTGGACAGCATCAAGCTACAAAAGTCCATGTCTAGATGATTAACTTAGAAATTTTAAGCACTAATTTTTATATAAACCCCCTATACAAAGAAATAAAATATTAGTATCAAGTGGGAATAATAAAAGCTGAAGGATATAATTTCTTTATCGCCCATATATAATTGATTAGTTTGCTGCTGCTGCTTCTTTTTCATGGATTTTCTAGGGCATTTTGACAGGTTCTGCATGAGACAAAATTGATAAATTACATTTAATTATATATGGCTACTTGTTTCTTTCTAATATTCTGCTTCTTTTTAGTAACTGATTGGATGTATAATTATAATGGTGCATGCATTAGCAAGTTGACTTATATATAGAGTCTAAAACTATAGCCCCCATTTTGCACTAATATTGAACTCACATGGGATGATTGTCAAAACGCTACATCCGATTGGTTCCGAGAAGATATACAATTAAAAAAAATAGGCAATTATAGGACTATCAAGTGCTTATCTCGTCTCTTCTTCCATGCGATTGAATAAGTATCCTTTTGGTTTCATTATTTTTGAGAAAATGGTTTATACTTTTTTCTTTCTCTTAAAACACCTAAAAAAAAGTGATAAAGTTGCTTCCTGGTCAAGGGATCAAGTCTAAATGGTCCCATTCCCATAATTATTTTGCTTCAAGAAGAATGCAAATAAATTGAACCTAGCTAACTATATTTCTCTGAAAGATCTCACTTGATGATTTGATACTGCATATGCTTTTCAACGGAGAAATGTAAGCTTTTGAACTTAAACCTTCGTATTATTTAAATGATGAAAAATATTTTCAAAATAAATAATATTTTTTTGTCATGATTAAACTAGCTAAATCAATATATATAAAATTTACGAATCCAAAAATAGATTTGGAAAACATATGGCGAAACAAAATTGTTTCTCAAGCATTAGATGACACATATAATCATTTCATGCTTCGGAATTGTTTGGTTCGGTTACGAACCAAATTCAAATTCAAATACATTTAAGTCTCATTAATTTATTAGGAACAAAAATTAATTCAAAATCATTTATAATTAATATCTGAAATTAAAATTAAATAATTTATAAGTATCTTCAATAAATCAGTTAACTAATCCTTAATTGAAAATTTTATTAAATAGCTACCTTAATTATAATAATTATAGGACAAATTTATATTTATTTCTATTAAATAGCTACATTTATTCAATATAATTATTTGAAATGCAAAATTCAACATATATTATTCAGCACATATTTATAGAAATTTTAATCCTCCATTAATTATAGGCTGATCAATAATTTAAAATTATGAAATAACTTGTGTAAATAATTAACTATCAAGCAATGTGATAAATAATTAATATTCAATCTGATAGTCACAGATGTTTTATACAAAATAATTCTGTTTTAAAATTACCTTACCTTAACGAGAGTGTTAATATCTTTTGTAATATCATGATTAAGAATATTAATATGTGTTATCTCTTATTACGGTAAAAAAAAAATATACTAAGCTTGATTTAAATTTTTAATGATATCATTATAATTAATTTTCAAATATTTATTGTATTTATAATTTATATTAATGGTTATATTAATGACTTTTAATTAGCTATATTTGAATTTGAAATTTAAAAACTCTTTCAGTATATGTGAATATTTAAATAAGGAAATTATTTCATTTGGTCATTCTCTCTTAATTACTAATCAAGTACAATGGCTAATTTCAAATATTTAAGTAAACAAATTATATTTCTATTAAATATCTACATTTATTTTAAATTAATTATCTCATCAAGTAAAAAAAAGTATAATTATAAGATAAAAAAATGTGTAAAATTAATTTAATTAATATTTAAAATCATTTTAATGATAATAAATATAAATGAATATAAAATACAAATATTTAAAATTCTAATATTTAAATATTTTAATTTTTAAAATTTATTTTTTTCTTAGTTAGAAAATAAAGTAAACAAAAGCTATATGCATGAACGTAGGAAGGCACTTGGATAACAAAGTAAACAAAATACAAATAAAAATAAAATATATGCATGACAATATTTGAAGCATGGTCATCTAATTTAATAAAATCATTAATTTGATAATGATTTAGAGTAATTTGAATTTTGAAATTTAGAGTAATAATTATTATATTAATAATTTAGAGTGATTTGAATTCCGAAATTTAGAGTAAAGTTTATTTTATTTGATTATTTTACTTTTTTTTTACTTTTCAAAATTTATTGTAATCATGAATTAACGCTGGAATGCATTTTATTTGATTTGATTAGAATAATCAATTAGCATTATCATAATTGGAAATATTTATGGAATTAAATTTCCATAAATATATTGTTTCCGTTTTTAAATCGTTATTTCTGTTAATTAGTACAATTATATTGTCCTAATTAATATGACATTTACATTATATAATGGAGCAATGCAAAAGGGATTTAAACTCACGTTATTTTTCTTTCTGATGATAATGTAAATGGTAGATGTGGGTGCTCTTTTTTGACATGGGGGTAGTTTTTTCTTTTTTCAAGCTAGGTGACACTTTGACATGGCGTTCTTTTTTCAAGCATTTTGATGATTTTATGGAATGTTATATTAGAATGATTAGGGATCTTTATGATTTGAACATTTAAACTTTCCTTTTTAAAAAAGTTTCATGAGTAGTATAAATAATTTATTCAGTGAATAGAAAGCCTTGCATTTGTATCATTCTCTATGTAATGTCTTCCAATTTTGACTCAATTGCAGAGAATAATGTCCAGATGATGGGAATGTCTAAAAATTATGATTTTTTTTACTTTTTCTTTACATTCTTTTCTTTTACTCAGTTTATTATTTTGTTATGTACATCTTATGTTGTTATTCAATTCATTTATTTTGATTATTTAATAGTTCATTTTTTTTTATCTTCTTTCTCCAAGGTAATCTTCTAACTTTTTCATTCGCCTCGAATATATTTTTTAATTTTCTAATATTTGAAATTTGACATTTGCAGGATATAAATGATCACTATACTTTGATGAGGACAACTATCTCAACTAGGTTTGGCTTCGCAGTCCTCAACAAACACCTGCAACCCACCAAAATGTCATTAAACAGAAGTCATTGGGGGCATAGACCAAACTCATGTACAATCATTTGAACTTATAACAATGAAGAACATATCTATTCCTGAAGAAATTCCTGTCGGATGACTACACAAACGCATCTTAAGATGACAAAAAACGCATCAAAATGTGATACTCAAATAATAAATTTCATATAAACAAAATTAAAATAATTAGTAAATTAAAATAACAATCAATATTTAATAATTTTATGAAAAATTAAATTTTAATTAAATTAAAAAAATAATAGAAAATTATAACTAATTCATTCAAATATTATTCTTTTAACATTAATTAAATTTGATTGGGTCCAAAAATCTAAGCATTATTTTTAATTTACTTTTACAAACAAAATATTAAATTAATTCATGTAATTAGGTTGATTGTGTTAAAAAAGTATAAATTTACCAACAAGATAGTTATATGGACACATTTTGAAATTTTATTTCAATTAAAAAAATCAAGATATATGGGTAACATGTACGGGTATGAACATTTAGGTACCAATAAGAAATGACACAAGTATTAAAGTTACTATGAGTTCAGATACGGAGAGTTTTTAAAAGTGTCAGTATGGGGACGAGTACTATAATACCTTACCAAGACCATACCTATTGTCATCCTTGTCAACATATACACTGTGCATGGCATGCACTACTTGAATTTAGTTTTTAATTTAAAAATATATAGTTAAAATTATCATTTCATAAAAAAAATTATTTTCATTTCTTTATTGTAACTACAAACTCTTACTTTAGATTGATTGAAATATTATTTAACAATAATTATTTAAATTATTATGTTACCTAACATAACTAATTTTTATTTCTCTCATTTATTATATTTTAAAATTATAGTCTACCAGATATATAATCAAACTATATATATCTATCTATCTATCTATCTATCTACCAAAAAAAGAACTCTTTACCAAAAAAAACTATATATCTATAATGTACACCAATAATTAATAATTAATAATCTTATATTTTAATTGTAAATAATTCCTAATATAAATCTAAAAAATATTTCTATTTTAAAATATTTTATAAAAATATTTATAAACAATATTTATCCCGTGCATGGCATGGGTCATCCACTCTAGTAATTTAAAATTCTATAATTAACTTGTGTAAGGAGAGGGGGGAGGGGGAGACTGGGCCACGCTGATGAAGTTGGGTCGCATGTAGCATATTGGTCTCGTGTCCTACAATGCCGTATCCGGTGTTGGATGAAGAAAATATTTAACCAGGAAAAAAAGGGAATAAAAAAGATATGAGGTTGTTAACAGTTTTTTATTTTTTGGTGAATTGAGGTTGTTAACACTTAGAGCTGGTTTTTCTTTTTAAGATTTTTAAAGTTATTTGTAAGAAAGTAACCAGGCCAGACGGATTGGATCATCAGGTCTTCTTTGAGTCTATGCTTGGTTGAGAAAGAGAGAATTCTTAGAGCTTCAAGTTATGCTATCTTTTTTTTTTTTTTTTCGAATCAGAGATCACGGGTGTCTCCCAACGCACTGAGTCATAGACTTATCCACTTGCGGTACGTGACTGCCGCTGACCCAAAGAAATTTTGCACATGGAAGGAATCGAACACAGATTCTCCCGTTAAATAGATTGTTCCCCCTAATGTGAACGCAGCGAAGCCTTACACCACTACGACAACCCTTTGGGTTCAAGTTATGCTATCTTCATTGTGTACAGTGATAAACAACTTTTGTATTTTTCTTTTGTATTTAAAGGTGATTTGCCTTGGAGGTTTCAATTTAAGAGATATTAGAAGGGGCTTTCCGGTTTGCATTGTCAATGTGGGTGGTCTTAACTGTAAAAGGCTTGTTATTATGTAATATTTTGATTTAGTGGAAAACTCTTCAGCAGAGCTTGAAAACTAGATGTAGGTCGGGTTAAATGAACCAGTATAAATCTTAATATTATTTTTTTCTATCCCTAACTCCTTATTTTTATTGCTTATGCTTTATTTTATTAATTAGTGTTAAGGGTTTGAGGTTTCTTTCTACATCTATTTTATGAGAATTGAACTCTTCAAAATTAAAGGTTGAGCATGAAACGTTTTTTAAAGAAATCAATTCATCTTCCTCTTGAACAAAGTCATGGCTGCTGCAAGTAGGGGTGTTTGCGGTTCGGTTTGGTTCGGTTTTTGGCTTAAAAGTCACCCGAACCAAACAAGAAAATTAAGTGCGGTTCGGTTTAAATATATTATGAAATTTGAACCAAACAAAATCAATCTTTAGCGGTTTGGTTCGGTTCGGTTTTTGCGGTTTTAAAAATCTACTATTAAGTATTAAAAAAATTAAAATATTTATCAATTCAATATGACACTTCCACTAATAGAGCATTGTTTTTTTTTTTTTTATCACCCAAATACATATGTACGTTAGTGGTTACAATTAAATATAACATGCTAGAGTGGGAGTGTGTGACCACTGACCAGCGATGGGGATAGCAGAGGAAAAGGGCCATGCGAATGGCAACGCAAAGTGAATGGCACAAGATCGAGAGATGCAAAGAGAGAGGTTTCTCTTTTTAGATTTACGGTTTCAATTAAGTGTTGTCTAAAGCGTTTTGGTCTTTTACCGGTTCACCTTAAGCTTTTGTCGTTTTGAATATATTATGTGTCGTATTTGTGCAAGTGCATTAAGGAAAAAACACATTGTACATATAGTCAGCGGTTCGGTTCGGTTTGGGTCGTTTTACATTCCCAAACCGCAAACCGAACCGAACCGCGCGGTTTGGGGAAAAAAAAACCCGAACAAAACCAATAATATTCGGTTTTCTATCGATTTTCGATTTTTTGGGTCGGTTTTCGATTTTCCGTTTGGGTTGGTTCGGTTTTGAACACCCCTAGCCGCAAGGCCAACTAGGCAGCCGCAAGGCCCACTTTCAAATTTTTATGCTTTTAATTATAAATTTAAAAAGTTATTTTAAATTTAAATTATTTAGTGATAAATTGTATTATATTATTTGTACTTAATTTATTGATAAGATTATACGATTTAAAAATATATACACTCATAAATATTATTATAAACTATTTCAGAAGTTTTATTATTCATTTCAAATGCTATAAGAAAAATTAGTTTACATTTGCTTTAAATTTAAATAAAAATGACATTAAAATGAATATAAAGATTAAATTTTATAAAAATATTATAATTCATAAAAAAATATTTTGATGAAAATAATAGTAATGAGATCATACATTCACTAAAGACTAATTCTTTTACTTTTGACTATTTTGTATACATATCAAATGAATTAATTTTCTTTTATTAACAACTTATTTGAAAAAATTAAAAATATAAAATCACTTTAAACTTTTTTATTTGATCCCAATATTTGAGAATTTTAAAGAATGAATTTAAAAAATATATATTGTATTAATCTTGAAACAAATTTAAGTTTCAGTGAGCATTAATTTGATATTAGTGGTTTAGGTTTTTTTTTTTCAACATTAAAATGTTTATATTTAATTTGATATAAACTATATTGTAAGTTTTATTGAATGAATGACCATAGAGTGAAATGTTGAAATTTCTCAATTACGAAATTCTAATTAACAATTTTAGAGTTCGAAAAATTAAAAGAATAAAATATAAATTCATAAATTATATTAGAGTAAGACTCAAAATATAAAATTTGCCCAAGGCCTAGAAAATTTTTAACACGGTCCTGCTTTTGAGTTATTGAAGTCACTTAGTTAACAATAGGTTGACTCGCAAACAACCAATGGTTTAATATTTATTTTATTTTGTTGTGACTTTTAATATTTGGTTGATGTTCTAGAGGTTTTTGGTGATGTTAGTTATTGATAAATGGTAATGTCATCTTCCCCTCCTTTTTGCACTCTCATTTTAATTATAGACACTTTTTAGTAATTATTTGGTTTGTTCTTTATTAGTATGTTTATCAATTATTAACAGGTAATAATTCATAAAAGGAAAATAAAAAATCACAATTTATATTTTTTTTTCAAAATTTTTAGTTTTTTTTTCTTTTTATAAATAAATTTAAATTTTTTAGATTCTTATTTTTTTTAACTTTAATTTGTGAGCCAATTCGTTTAATTGTATACTACATGGGATAGATGCAAACCAAGAAAATAAAGTCCATTTATTACAAGAATTGAGCTGGTTTGGCCAATAAAAATGGGAACCAAGGCGGACAAGCCCTAAGCAAGCTAAGATAGGCCTAAAGAAGAAAACCATTATATTTCTTCTGGAGAATTTTCTATTGACAATTTAATGTAATGTTAACTAATAAAAAAATTTAATTGAGTCAGTTCAATGATTACATCTACATATGCATCATCTATATATATGTAAATTAATAAATAAGATCTATTAATCTTTATTCAATAAAGATCATCACATATATATTGGTTTAGCCAAATTATTAATGTCTTATTTACAATAATCCTATGATCAAGAATGATTTAGATTAAAATTATAAACTACTTGTTTCTCATTATCATAATCTCTATTTGATAAAAAAAAAAGTATCTAATTTTAATCTAATACCTCATTAAATTAACTATTTAGTTAAACAATAAATATGAATATAAGATAATAAAATAAAGAACAATGTTTTATTAAAATTAATTTATCCCCAACATTCTAGTGTCTTACTAAGCTAAAGAGTATGCTATCCAAAGCATCGTAGATGATTGTTAAGAGATAAATTTATTGTCCAAAGCATACAATAAACCAAAGCTAAAGAGAATGCTCTCCAAGGGTCCAAACTTAATGTTTTATTGTCTTATAATCCATACTATTATAGTCCATACAACATGCTCCATAAACCACAATTTTTCAAAAAAATAAAAATAAAATAAAATTCCCGTAATGCTAAATCAGGGAAGGTCGTTTTATCATTCATGCAAGAATTTTCCCCTCTCAAGAAAGTTTCATAAAATAAAAAGAGCTAATGAAGGCTTAGCATAGTTCATGATTCCATTGTTGTGCATTAGTTTAACAAGGATGAAGATCCATGCACTATACCCAATGATCAGAGCCTCACATGCTATAGGCCTAGGTTCCTGGACAACCCGACAACCAAATCCAACAGTGTGACAGAATCTAAATAGTTAATGCAAAGGCCCAAAGCCTCACCAAGCACAACGTTATTTTTTAATTGAAAAACTTATTATATTCAGAAAGATTACAAAAAATAACAGACAAGTGGTGGAGGTTAAAATTGTCAACACAAAAAAAATAACTTCCAGCCTAAACTGAATACACAGATCAATTCTGACAGGGGAGACAGCTATAAATTAACAACTGATTTCTAGTTCTAAGTAGATCAAACCCAAAAAGATAACTCTTAAACTATGGAATTTTATTTTTTTCATGTCAGTTGTTGAAAAGTATTTTCTCTCCTCGTGGAATATGCACTATTTCCTTGGCATATATGTGTTCATTTCTAATTTTAATTAAAAGAAAAAAAAATGTTGAATTAAGAATTTATATAGGACTATTAAAAATTTGCTCCAGTTCTTTGCCAACCCCTAACTACCATGTGACATTTGACAGATACCAAAAGAGAAACAGTAGAAGGTGCATTACATATAACAACTTGGTGTTTTTTATCACACAAAGTTGCAAACATAGAAGGGATGATGCAATTTACAAACTACAAATCCTTCACCACAACATGAACATGAGAGCACATAAAAATATAAGAACCTCCCAGAGACAGGTTTTGGGGTTTTATAAGTTGTGACATCATGAAAAAAGCTTACTGAATATAAACATCATGACAACAGAACACACTGATAGTAAATAATTAATATCATGATCAAGGCAGCTTTTAGTACGACATTCTATCCAGTCCAACATGCCTTCAGTTTCTGCTTCCAAGCCATTATTATGGCCTTGTGTTGTTGCTCCCTCACATAGCCAAGAAAGCTTTTTAACCCCACAAGCAGTTAGATGGATAGAGTGTGATGAGATGCTTGATGCTGCCTAGTTCCTGCTCTTACTTTTTTCAACAGCTCTTGGTGCTGCAAAAAAGTTAAAATTTAATAAGATATGCTTTGTTATAAAAGTTATTTTTTTAAAAAAGGCACAGAATACAAATCATGTCATACAGAATACTTGTAATAGTTTTGGCTTCACCTGTATCAAATAGAAGTTGACAGCATATTCAAAGTAAAGTAAAATAGGTTAACTAGGACTCTGTCAATTCCTCTACAGATTTCTTTGGCGCAAAAATTCATGTTCAAAAGACAAGAAATTACATTTAGGATATACATTTCCAAAATCGGAAAAAAAATAACATACCTCTAACCATGTCTGAGCACAGTTTTTTTTTTTCTTTTTTTTTTCACTTCTTTAATTCCCACAGTCAGCATGCTGTGGTTATGTTTTTGTGTGAGAAATTATCTATTTCCTAACTTCACTATGGAATTAATACTCGACATATAGTGGCAGCTGCAAATTTGATCACTAAGCGTGTCTTTGGTTCAGCTTATTTTGGAGAAACAATCACTTATTTTTGCCAACTTTTCAAGAATTTTTTTGACAAAAAGTAATTATTTTTGCAATTTTAAGTTGAACCAAACCTGCTAAAAGATTATGACTCTTTACTTACCAGTGCATAATTGAGACATGCACCGGTCTTTTGAAATTTTCTAATTTAAAATTTTGAATTTTATGTCCATTTATTAACTCCAGAAAGTTACATTCAATACTTTTCTTACCAACTTCAGTAACCTTTTCAGCTATATAGGTTTGAAGATTGATGGTGTTGGATGGAATACTAACCTAGACCAATGGCATCGGAGCTCTTCATGATCCTTAGCCTCTTGCACGTCTCAATAAACATCCTGCAAAGAGTTGAGATATTAGATTGGAATTAATTTGCAGATTTTCCCAACACATCAGTGACAATCAAACAAATAGTGTTCAAATACATTCTTATGAACAACTCAAAGTGGAATAAAAAAGGCTTAGTCTTTCTAATTCTACATAAAAATATGCTTAAATGTATTTAATCCATGTTCATGTAAAACTCTACAATAGTAAACAAGAAAGTACCATATTTAACATCCAGTAATAATTATTAATAGTTCTTTAAATGCACAGCATCATGTGATTCATTGACAGAAAACTTTTTTAAGTGTTATAGTTAAAAATTAAACCCCATTAAAACTATAACAAGCCAACCTAGTTGCTCACAAACGTATTATGAGTTGCTTCCTTTTTCCTTTTTGACAAGAATATGACTTTAGCATTTCAAATAATTAAATATAACCCTCGTCCTTCAAGCTGCTATAGCCCATAAGCATTCAAATATTACACCCCCAGACCAATAATTTCAAGCCAATCCAGAACCTAAAAGAACTAAACAATTTATCATTATGCAAAAAAAAATTGGCTCCCCAAGGTCTCCCCCAGAAAAATAGTTACATCCGATATTTTTCCTCCAGTAGTAAAAAACATGTTATACATTTGATATTTTGGCATGTTATCAATGAACGAACAATCATCCCCAAAGATTAAGTACTCTACATCCTAATTATGTTTTCATTTTTAAAATATGGAAGTTAACAAGTCATAAAACATATTGATTCTTTTTATCTTTCCTTTCCATTGCTTTGTGATGCCCAGTATACCCATGCATCTAGTATAATTTAAATCTCTGATGTTACAGGAAACTGACTCCATAAGATCTTTAGGTTGTTAGCCATTCCTCAATCCTTATATTTTTCAGCAGGCTAAATTTAATAAACACATATAATTTATGGCTTCCCAAATAATAAGGATATGATACATCTTCACACTTCCCCAGCCAATGTCACATATTCATCAAGTGCATGTTAGAATGTATACATTCTTAGCTAAAAAGGTTAATTTCTGTGTACTCACATTGTTGTGATATACTCATGACAAGCACAATAGGCACTAAGATTTTAATTAATTATTCAAGTCTTCCTTGGCTTTGTACAATCTTTTATGCAGAATGCTAGTTTTCTACCATCTATTAACATTCCTTGATGTGCTTCTTCTACTATTTTCAAAGAATCCATCATTTTTAAAGGAAATGTCAATAAAAGACTTGCAACTACATAAATGAATCAAAACTTACTCCCAGGGAACATCACCCACTAGCATCCAGTCGCCATCTTTATCCTCGTACGTAAGAACATATTCAGACCCATGAAGCAGATCCTTCAGCTTGGTTTCATTCAGCACCTCCCCTCCCAGATTTCCATGAGATCCACAAGAACCTGAAATCACATCAACATAAGCAGTAACTGGATCCTTGCAAAATGGCCCCAACAATCAAAAGGCTAAACTTTTCAAATAAAACCAACTCTTTCCTACCTATGGTAAAACAGCTGAACATATTCTCCAAAGCAGAAGATAGTTCGGTATACGCAGGGTAATTCTTCAAGTCTACTTTTCTTAAATAAGGAGCACCATCCATACTGACCTTTACAAACAGTGCACCAGTCCCTGCTTTTCCATCTACTTCTTCAACATTCTTTGAAGTAGTGGCCAATGAATTTTTCCTAAATGACCTTATAGGAGGCCAACCAACAACCTGTGCCCTGCCACACAAGGATCATCATTCATCAGAGATTATTTCCAAGGTTAAGCCCAAACTTTAAGCCAATTCCCACTATCCACTTACTTGGTAGCTGGTGCACTGCTATTGTTATTAGCAGAACCATTAAGATTTGGTCTGCTTTCATTGACCTTTGCTGTTGCGAGTTCTTTGGCTTTGGCTTGCTGAGCTCCAACATTCGCAAGCATAGAGCTTGGTTTCAACCCCACATTAGGAGAAGGCCTGGGTGACAATATTGTGTTAACCTCAGATTTAACAAGCAATTTCTCCTGCATGGTAAATTGGGGGCTTTTAGTGCCTGTGTCCAGCATTTAAAAATTACATATGTGATATGTCCCCTTGGATTGAATTGGTATTTACCTCAGCGAATTCATTCATGACATCTGAGAACCCTCTTTTGTTACCCAAAACAGCAGGCTTTGATGAGGAATGGTGATCATCAGTAGCAGGATGCAAAGGAAACAGTGGCTTTTCATCAAACTGAATTGAACTTCTCAAGCAAATATCTGAATCTCGTTCGGGAGACTGTGATCCCGGAAGCCCCAGTCTGAGCTCAGTAGCCTTAAGGTTCAGATTACTTTTAGTCTCATCTGAGAAGGACGGCGCAGAGCTGTCCACAGATGAACAATCAGATAGCCCCATGTAGTTGCGCTCTTTCAATTTTGAGCTATTCAGGCACACACTTTCCATGGTGGCTGAGGAAGAAACCAACAAAGTGACATTGCTTTGACCTTCCTCTTCCCCTATGCCTAGCAGTGGCTTGGACATCACAATTCAAACGAAAATCTCCCAATTTTGAATACCTTATCAAACAATAACAAGTAACAATTTCTATCATAGTACCTTCAAAGCTCAAACATACTGGAAACAAAAACAAGTAATACTGAAAGATAGTTAGTTGATCACAAACAATTTCATTTATAAACAACCTCAACAAATTGATTCATTCATCTCAGTTTCTCTCTCTCTCTTCTGTGCCTAAGATGCATGAAATTAAAAGCAATTTGATAAATTACTAAATTAAAAACATTTTAACAATAACCAAAACACAATCATCATGAATATATGTACATAAAATACATTAGACTAATTACTTTGGAGAGGGGGTAGTCATGAGACAAAGTTTCCAAAAATAACAGATAGAGAATAAACCATTGGACAAGTGTTGATCAAACTAGAGAGAGAAAAGACAAGGCATGAAGAACTTATAAGCTAAACTCTTCACTAAAGCACCACTTCAACAAAGACACCAAAAATGTTGAAATACATATATGTAAGCATATATGTATGTATAATACACACACATAAAGAGTGGAGCTTGGTACTTGTTTTAATGGCCTAAATGAATTTTGAAAAGGGAAAACATTGATTGAAAGTGTGATCAGTTTTTTGCAACCCATTTGAGGGAAAGATTCTGCATACCAAAGTTGGAGCCATTAAAGCAAAAACAAGCAACATAATAAAGGATTGAAGATTTGGGCATTCCCAGTCCTTGGTTAAACAGGTAACAAGAGAAAACAAAACGTGAAAGCAAACATTAGAAGCTGAAGATGACAATGTTTTACCTTGAGAATTAGCAGATCAGAAAGGTGAAGAAGAAGAAGAAGAGTGATTTGAGAGCACAAAGAGAGAAGAAAGAGAAACAGAACTAAGGACCCTCCATTTGTCACAAAGTAACAAAAGCTGGACAGCATGCATTAAAATATACGACTTTAATATAAAGAAAGCGTCTCAAGAAAAACACTGCTCTTTCTGCAATTTCCATTTTTATTTATTTAAGGAGGAGGTTAAGGTGAAGCAAGTCAAAATTCAGAATATTTACAAGAAACTGTAATATTATGAACAGTGATACTCAACACACTCTTTCACATATTTTTTCTAACATGTACTATTTTGTGATTAAAATTTAGGCTTGAATATATTTTTAATCCTTGTAATTTAATATTTTTTTATTTTTCATTCTTGTAAAAAAAATTTGATTTTTGTCTTTGTAAATTATGTTTGTTTTGTTTTGTTTTTCGTCCTTAAAGAGGTTTAAATAACTCTTTTTTCAATGTTCAAAGAGTTATCTAAACCGTTTTAAGAACGAAAAATAAAACAAACATAATTTGCAAGGACTAAAACAAAAAAAAAATTACAAGGACAAAAAGTAAAAAAACCCTAAATTGCAAAAACTAAAAAGATATTTAAACCTAAAATTTATTATCAACTACCAGATCATGAGTGCATTTAAATATGAAATAAGAGCCATGTAATTTTATAAGGTTTAACAAATTCCAAAAAATAGTAACCAAAGGGTTTGGTATAGTAAAAGCGAGCTAAGTCTGCAAGGTTTGAAAGTGTGTACAAGAATACTCCACGATAAGGTCCGTGATTCGATTCTTTGTGAGAAGTATCTTCTTGAATAAGGGAAATACCCATGTCACTTCATCCCAGAGACTATGGAGTTTTCTCTTCACAGTTTTTGCATCCAAATTCCAAAAAATAGTAAATAGTGTATAATTTCTCATATATACTATTTAAAGTTGTTATTATTATAAAAGTTTAATTTTTGTTTAGTGTATAAAAATTGTCGACCGGTAATTACATTTTTTATTACTATATTATAAATGCAAAGTATGTATAAGTTTTGTCCGTGATTAATCTCTATCAAAAAAACTTGTTAATTACCTTTAGTAATGTCTCTCATTTTAATAACTTTTTTTTCTCCTATTTACAAGATTCAAACATGAGACTTTATTAAAAGGATTGAGTCCAATTTTATTCGAATAAACATAATATCGGTAATTAGAAATTATTTTAAATATGATTTTTTTTAAAAAAATTATTATAAAAATTAACAAATTTTCTATATATGATATGTAATTAGATAATAATATAAAAAATATTATTTTAATTAAATTCCTATTATATCTATATTGTATTTTTAATAAAATATTTTTATTTATTAATTCCTTAATTAATATTTTTAAGAAATATTTAGCAGGAATATTTATTTAAATGGATAAAATTTAAGTTTAATGATTAAAATAATTTGCAGTATTTTTCTAATTAAAATTAAATATTCAATTTAATAATTAATATCAATTTTTATTGAATAATTTATTTAGATAAAATTAATTTTAATTAAAAATAATATCAAAATAATTAAAATGATGTACTATTTTTATTTTGGATAATTATTTCTGTAACCTTTTATTATAATAATAAGAGTAAATTACACGGATTCCTCTGATATTTGTCCTAATTACACTCGATACCCCTCCATTTTTGAACCCTACAGAAATTCTCCCTAATTTTTGGATTTTTGTTACACCGACCCTCTCTCTTAAGTTTAAATTGTTACACCGACCCTCCTCTTAAGTTTGAAAAATCTTACACTGACCTCCCCTTAGGGGTACTTAAAGTAATGTCAAAAAATAGATGGGTACTAAGTATAATAAGAATAAACATTAGGGGGAGTAAATATAATTAACTCTAATAATAATAATATAATAATGTTGATTCCACCGAACAATAGGAGGAAACGCACCTTGAATGCCTGGCTTTTCTGGTGATTGACATTGCACCGTCGATTTTTCAATATGGTGGAATCGACGGATGGGAAGCCTTCAGAAATAAATAGTTTTTTTTTTTTTCAATGGGTAAGTAAATAGCCATATGCCAACAAGAGGGGGGAAAAACACTGCTATTTTTCCTAAACAAAAGAATAACGTAACTCGAACATGTAAAAAGTAAATGAATAAATCAGAAGCTTATTCTTTTACGAAGTTATATTTTATATTAACTTTTTAAATTTTGGATGATTGAATTAGTTTTTTAAAAATTTAAATATGTTATCATATTACTTTTTAAAAGTTTTATTATTAAATTATTTATTCAAAGATTCAATACATTACTACATTAATCTTTTAATATTTTTTATATAATTACTTTAATTTTTATTGAAGGTGATTATAAAATATGAAATATTTTAGATCTTTAAGATATTAATTTGATAATAATTTTAAAAAAATATATAAATATGATAACATTTTAAAGACTTTTTTTAAAGAACATTTTAAAGTCTTGACAATTTAATTTGGTGACTGGTTTCTTTTGAAGATTAATGTAATAATGGGTATAATTTTAAATAACAAACTTTTATATAGGCCATTAAAATATATCAAATATCACAATTTACGAAATTTGTTTGCAATTTTTTTTAATAAAATGAATTTTTATTACTCAGCTCAAGGAGTGGAGTTCGACTCATAAAACAATGTCAATAGATATTTTGGATTTTAGTTGAGTGTTGGGTAGGAGATATTAGGGTAGAAACCTTTATGACTAGACCGTCAACTAGTTTAAAACGGATTAGTTGTTTTAAAAAGCATTTATATTAATTATTTACTTTTTTTCTGCCAAACTATTCACATTAATTGGTACCACGGAATCTAGTACAAAAGTAGAAAATGATATGTGATTATACCCCAAAGTGAAATATCTCGTGGCATGTTTCAAAGATTTATTTGCATGCTTCTATTCCATTGGTAAGTGGTAATTAAGTACATGCTAGTGACTGTCTATTTTCGGATGTGTATTGATCTGACTTCAACAGAAAATGGTACTTTAATAACATATTTGGGATTTGGTAAATTTGAATAATTACATATATTATTAGATTGCAAAAATCATAAGCACAATTCAATAAAGAATTATTAGATTGAAAATGGATCACAATCCTTTTTTTTTTCTACAAGATCACAATACTCTTATGTTAAATTGTTAATACTTAATAAAGAATATATTATGAAGAAGAAATACAAAAAATAAAAAATAAATTTCAAACAAATAATTATAAGTTATTTTACTATAATTATTTTATATCTTATTTTATAATTTAATATTTTCATCTTATTTTATAATTTTATATTTTCATCTTATTTTATAATATAAAGGTGTTCAAATAAAAAATAAAAAATAAATACATTTCACTTACTGAGAAAAAGATGAACACCTTCTCTAATTCACATTTGTTTTCTTGGTAAAATTGCAAGGATACGAATATTAAAGCCATTACTTACCTAAATATTAGTCCAGATCTAGTTTTTTTTTTAAATATAAATATAAAAATAAATATTATAATATTTTATCTAGACCCTACTCATTATCTTTCTTATTGAAAAGCCCAAAAATTACCGCGGTACAAAATTGATATGTTTACTTTGGTTCCTTAAAATTGTGATAACATAACTTTTAATGAAATTTTATAATTAATGATTTTTAATTAAAAGTAAGTTTGTTTTAAAAATTATATTTGAATAAAAATGAAAAAATATATAACTTTTTCTTGAATTAAAAATTTATTAAAAACTACATCATAAACTTACTTTAAGATAAATACCTTTTTATTTAACACATTTTTAATAATATTTAATGTAATAAATTGAAATTATTTAAAGTTAAGCTTGCAATTACTTTCTTAAATGCTGATGATATGTCAATATTTCACCTTGCATAACATAGGTCTTGTTGTTTTCGAAAAGAAAAAACGTAGGTCTTGATAAGAACCATTTTTTCAAAGAAAATATTTTGTTAGCATTAAAATAGAATAATAAAATATTATTTTCTTCAATTTTATGATATATTTTATATGGGTATATAAAAAATAAAGAGATAAAAATAATTATATATAATATTTTTTTAATGTTTAACTAAAAAAAAACTATGTTTAACGGTTCTAAACTTTTTCCACGACCGGTCACTTAATCAGTTATTCTTGTTAACTAAACAAATCCAATGTTACCCTCCAAAAATACGCTTAGACTTTTTGAAAACGCTTCTACCCAATGTAATGATGATGTTGTCCACGTCCTTCTATTTTATTATGCTGTTCAATTTTATTTTTTTAAAATTTGTTTCTTTTTTCAGTCTTTAAAAAGTATTATACCGTTCTTTCTCATTGCTTTGACGGAAAAAAAAAACAAAAAAGAAAAGAAAAAGACTCCATCCAAGAAAGAGAGAGGACATTGTGATTATGAGGACAAAGAAAAAACAAGGCATGCTCAGCCGAATACTGAAAATTATATCAACAAAACAATTTCACCCAATCCACTCATTACCCTTTTTATTTTATGGGCAAGATTCCCTTCTCCATCTACACCCACTTCCTCAGTATTATACACAAACTGATATTTTCAAATGCCATATATACCCCCACATAGTCACATGTGTAGCCTCTATATAGATGGCCACCCACTACTTTCACATATATTGGTAGGGCATATCCATCGGACCCTTTATTTGCATGGGGCAAATTTGGAAGCTCAGACCAAAGATTTACTTTCTTTCTATAGGTGGTGTATCACAATTCACAAGAGTAAAACCGAAAATGACACTTTTAAAAAAAAAAAAAAAAAATATATATATATATATATATATATATATATATATATAGTTACCTTCAACTTTAATTTCAATTCAATTGATTATTGAAATTTATTTTTTATAAATAATTCTTTCTATTGAATTAGACTTAAAATACTAATAAAAAATTAAGAGTTTATTTTATTTTAAATATGAATCATTCATCAATTTTTTGTTACAACTTATTTTTACATATATTAAAATATAATAAAAAAATATGAATTCAGAAAAAAAAGGAAAATAATAAAAAAAAAAACAACCAAAGGTTTTTATTTGTTTTTTAACTCTAAATTTTATTATATTTTAATGTTTATAAAAGTGATTTATAAAACATAATAAAGGATTGGAACTTAAAATGAATAAATAGTAGAGATTTTAATCTCAATTTAATATAAGAAATTGTTTATAAAAGGATAAATTCTAAGAATTAATTGAAATGAAATTAAAATTTAAGTGTTTGTATAATAAAGAAACAAAATTTAAGAATTAATTGAGACATAATTAAAGTTTAAAGTATCAATAAAAAAAATTGAGACATAATTAAAGTTTAAATTGAGACATAATTTAAGAATTAAACGCATATTTAAAATGTCTATTTATAAAAGAAATAAAATTTATTCATAAAAAAAGAAATAAAATTCGGAGAGTTGAATATTCTTTTTTCAAAATTTTAAAACAACTTTTAATAGTTTGGGAAGGTAATTTTTCTAAAACCAGGGGGAGTTATATTAAACCTTTAATTATTAGGAATTAAACAAATCATAGAAAAAAGTTAGGTAGGTTTTTGAAAGAGTAAAAAATACGTATAATTTAATTAATTAATTTTTTTTAAAAAAAAAAGGTTGATGGAGACAAAAAATAAAAAATAAAATAATAAGGCAAAGCGAAATGGTGTTGGGGGAGACAAGAAAGCGGCTTTTAACTTTGGATTGCCGGGGACAGACCGCGACAAATAACTTCCTTCACTACCTCTGTCACATCCCCACGCGCCCAACATCGGCGAGTGGTTTACACGACCCAATCATGTTTGTCGAATGAACCTTTTTAAAGTTTCGGTGAGAGGCCAAGTGGGTCCCGCAATCACCGTTTTGGCAAGCGATCATGGTGTTGCTTTTTGATGTCAAAGTGTGATGCACGCGTGTGGATGGCACCATTAGGATAGTCATTTTATTTCTTTTCTTTTAATAGTTTTTGTAAGTATGTGTTCCTACTATGGATTGACATTACACGTTTCTTGTTTAAATCATGTACTATGATAATTAATGTTTAAACTTTAAAAGGAATTATAATTATATATGATAGGATATATACTAAATTTGTTGTGATTGAATGAAAATTAATAAATTAATGAAAATAAGATGTGTAATAAAAGTATAATTTTTCTTTTTCCTTTTTTTTTCTTTTATGAGATCCTTGAAACTATTTTTAATAAAAAAAATACTCTCTATGTTCCTTAATAACTAATTTCATATTAATTAAAAAAGTCAATTAACACCATTTAATTTTACTAATCTCAATTAAAAATTAATTTTTCCAAAATATTCTTTATTAAAACTTGATATCATGAATAAAAAATAGACATTGAAAATAGAATTACAATTAAACGAAAAGTATTTTATGAATGATATCATTAAATAGGATAAAATTAGTTAGATTCCCTTATATTCCTTAATAATTGATATAGAAATAAAGATGAGAGATCAACTTATTAGAAGAAAGTCATACTTAACTTATTCTACTTAATAATATTTCATAACTATTAAAAAACATTAATTTAGCTATTGGTTTGAGAATTTACATGAAGTAGATCAAGTACAAAAAAAAATTATATAGTTTAAAAAATGGTTTTATATTTCATCAATCAACTTATGTTAAAGTATAGTATATTTTTCAAAATATAAATGAATATTAGCATCAAGAAGATTACATACCTAAAATTGTATATTTATGATGTAATCACAAATTTAATGATTGAATTTGCAAATTTCATATTTTATAAAAAAAATTAAAGAAAGTAAATGTAAAAATTTTACTTTTAGAGTAAGTTGATCTCTTCCCATATGGGATATGGGAAGAGGTTTGAGGGAGGTCATATCTAATGAGAGAAAAGACTTTATATGAGTGAAAATAATAAATATTGATCATAAACTATACATAGATAGTTTACATTAAATTTTAAAGTCACATGATCAATATTGATCATTAAAAAGTCATGTAATTTTTTTAAAAAGTTTACATAACTTGTTTATTTTAATCTTAACCACTCGTAATAAGACCTAAAAGTCCCTCTCTATTTATTAAAAATAGTTTTTCTAACTCATTAGAATCAATCCAGTGGTAAAAATTTAATTAGTTTACATGAGGTCTTAAATTCAAAATTCATTGTGATAATTGTACACAAAAACAAAAACAGTAGCTTCTTCTTCACAGGTACCTTCACCTTCACCTGCACTAACGTGGACAGCATTGACTATTCAACAACAATCTCATAGCTAATGTTTTTGGGTCTTATGGGACAAATTGAAAGTGCACAACAACAAAACAAAGGCATCATCAGCTTCATAAACTCAAGCATCAATGTGCCATGGGGGATATTTGTATATAGATAAAAACGTTCCATAACTAACCAAACTGAAATGGCTTCCAACACACAGTATATTCATCAACGTTGAAGCATCCCACATCTCTCGAAAAGTAACCACTAACCTTTCAACAATAAAGCCTTTAACCTTGTTTTGATTTTTGGATCTAAGTAAAGTAGGGATAAGTGAGAGTGGTTAATTAACACACAAAGCTTATGAAGGGAAAAGGAAAGGCAAAAAAAAAAAGGTTTGTGTGTAATCAAAAGTTATTGCGCAAGTAAAATATCAAAAGGACTAAAAACTAATAATCAAAACTTTTAACATCTTATAATAGCAAATAATATCAACTTGCATATGGTACATAACTTTCAAAAGTTTTGCACACTATATGTTGTCGTTTGAGATGTGGAGATGGGTTGGAATAGGTTAACCTATATTTGTATTTTAGTCCTGTACTAGTTGAGGTATTCGACAACACATATAACTGAATATCCCCCCGGACAGTATGACAGGTGTTCGGTGTCCACAGTATAGCCGAACACCTCAGAGCTGTCCGGTTCGTTTGCCAGACTGGAGTATTCGGCATCTATAAAGCCGAAAACCCTTAACCCCCTCACCCCAGGGGCCTAAATAGCAGTATTCGGCACCTGCAGGGCCGAACACCAGTAGAGGTATAAACACCATTAGCGACTCATGGCAACATAAACCTAAGGCTAAGAGGTAATTAAGTGTCCTTAATTATCACAGACATGTGATTAAAAAAAGGCCATGGCCCATGAGGGCCCAAGCCCAATAAGATAAGTATAAAAAGGGGATCCACTCCTCAAGGTAAGGATTCTGAATCCTCATTTATTACACACATTAAATGCTCTGAGCCGAACCCTGACTTGAGCATTGGAGTGCCTTTTGCAGGTACCCTCACCTTCCGGACAGATATAAAAGATCTTGGAACACAAAACAACAGCCGAAGACCTCAGTATCCTTTGACAGGAACATCCAAAATTTTGTGAATCCGAACCGACCCGATTAAGATCCGACAATATTTGAGATAAAACTGGATCAACCCGACTTATTGACACAATATATTAATCTTAACATTATATATAGATAGATTATAAAATTAAATAAGTATACAATTACAATTAAGATATATTTTACAATATATATTTTAAGATAATTTTTTTTTGGTAAAGATATATTTTAAGATAAATGATATAATTATAAATATAATATAATGTTAAACAAAACATTATTAGTTAAGTCAAAAAGTTGTATTTTCAATACATAATTGTTTAAAAATTATATTTTTTAAAAGAGTATATAATATTAAATTTTGGGTTGGGACAACCCATAGAATAATTTGAATTTTGAAGTCATTCTCAAAATACCCTGGGTCTAATTTCTGAAACCAAAATCCGTCAAAAGTCTCTTCGGATCAAGCCAGGTTGGTGAGATGGGAGAGGGACAGGATCATGAACACCCTTAAATATATGATCTAATTAACCTTGCTCCTTATTTATAATCCTAATTTTATCATAACGAATTTAATGATTAATTAATGGTTTTACTTTATTTAAAGCTTAATTGATTTTGTATGATAAAAAATTAATGGTAGAATTCTAATTTTGTTGCTAAACATTTTTGTGAGGAAGATGCCTCATCCCATAGGTGTGGCGTAGTGGTGTAAGGCCCGCTGCGTTCAAATGTGGAGGAGCAATCTATTTAATAAGAGAACTCGTGTTCGATTCCCTCCATATGCAAAATCTCTCTGGGCCAGCAGCAGCCACGCACTACAAGCAAGATTAGTTTTTGACCCAGTGAGTTGGGGGACACCGGTGGTCTCTGACCAAAGACAAAAAAATTATATTTTTATATAGCAAGTGTATAGTCATAGTCGTATAGGGAAGATTCTTCTTTGGTATTTTAACAATAAAGGGTCCTATTTTAATAAAAGTAGATATATATTAGAAGGGTAGTTGAGTACAATATATACTTGATACTTTCTAGTGTTGTGAAAATAGAAGACTATGTAGATCTATATCATGCTGCTCATCCACCACTCATATACTACCAACGAGATGCACATAAGAAATTCTTGGATAAGACCCTTGTTACCTCTGTACAAGTCAATTTGATGTGGTGCTATATATTCTCTAAAAAGCATGCATGCTTACAGAAGTGGCGTGGTGGTGGAGGATTTCAATCACAATTTCATGGTGTGGGGACGACACACAAAATTTGGGGGCATATTAAGTGTTTGTAAAGTTGAGGCCATTAAAATTGGTCTTGTATTTGCTTAGCAAACTAGCTTTTAGAATGTGTATCTTGAAGGCGATTCATGTGGTGTCTACTATGCTACAATAGTATTCACACTGATGTAATAGACTGCTCCTAATTAACCTACAAACTAGACCTTCGATCATGTGGTTTGAGGAAATGATCCAAGCTAGCGAGGTTGGTCGCAACTAGTTATGGTCCATGTGGAGCAAGAGGATGACCAATAACCTAGATTTTAAATTGTAGTCGTGACTTAAATGACTTGTAATGTCTCTTGATTTCGCAAGAAATTACAAATAAACGTGACTAACGATTTATGACTTACCACTTGTGATGTTTGTTGGTTTTGCGAGAAATTACAAATAAATGTAACTGATGTGATCGTAATTACAATCACGATGCAATCACCGTGACACCAAAAATCTTGATATTTTGGTCGAAATTATAATTGCTGACCATTTTTCAAAATCATGGCAACAAATGAGATGCTTGGGGTGGTGGTGATGGGTTCTACTAATGAAATGCAATTAATGGAAGTAATTAACAAACTCCAAAAAAAGGTTTAGGTGATTATGCGAGCAAGACAAACACATTGAAAATGGTTGTTTGTGTTTAGTGGAGGGTACAGTGTCAACATGAGGTTGCAAATAGGAGGAGCTTGGTAATAGGTCGAAATTTTGAGCATGGGTAGAGATGAGGTCCGTTGTGTTGGTTCATGGTATTGATAGTGGTCAATGTTGGTGTTTTTGGGGACGTGAGGTTCATAATGGAGGGATTAAATATCCTCTACAATTATGAAAAAACTACATAAGATCTTGGTCGTTATTTAAATTTAATATTTGATAATTTTAATATATAAAAGATAAAAAAAAAACATGTATAAATATTGTAATTTGGTAACCTGATCGAGTTTTTCCTATATGGAGAGGATTCGTGTCCATAATGGAGGATGGTAAAATCTTAATAGAAGGACTATATGAAAAAAAATTATAGGACTAAATATTATTTTTTTTTAAAATAAGGATCTAATGAAAAAATATGACATTTTAATGATTTAAAAACATTTAATCTTTATTAAATAAGATAGGTCAAAACTCTTATAAAAATATTTAATTAAAATAAGTAAGATTTTAAATCATTCAATTCAAGAATAGACCAATTTTTTAAGTAAACAATATTACTAGCTGCTTTATTTAAGTTGATGATGATGATGATGATAATAATAATAATAATAATAATAATAATAATAATAATAATAATAATAATAATAATAATAATAATAATAATAATGTATTACTTTTTATTTTAATATTTTAAGACTATATAATTGTTGATTTATTTAAAGACTTAGGCCTATATATATTAACATATAAAAATTATTAGATGCATTAATTTATGTAGAAGTAGGTTTTTTTGATTCATTATGTAGAAGTAGGTTTGCAACCATATTTAAAAAGTTTTCTTTTAAGTAATTTTTTAAATAAATTTTATGTTAGGTTAAACTATTAAAATATCAAGTCATATATATCTAGCAACTCTTCAATTTTTATTAAATGGGTCCTACAAATAACCACGTATTATTATATTTTATTACTTTTTCATAAAAATACAAACATGTTGGTCTCACAGTTTTTTTAAGATAACTTGTATAAGCACTTGGTCCCTATTTCTTAAATACTGTAATAGATACCACTGTTGTGGTTGGCCTTAGTTATCCTAAAAAAAGAAGAAGAAAAAAAAGAGTGTATTGTTAGTATTTTCTTGTACATAAATATACCTTAATTGATGCTTTTAGGAATATGAGTTCATCTTTAAATTTTATGTTATTTCTTTTTAGACTAGCTAGGTGATTGGCTTACGCATCAAAATGTTGTTACAGGTGCATGCTTCATTTTATCTCTGCCTAATAGCCCTCCATTGTTGAAAGGATTAAGCTGAAGAAAGTCCTTAGACAACCACCCATATGTCTAGATAAGGGTCGAGAAAAAAATGAAGAGATATATTTGATGGTCAAATTACACTTAATTTAATTTGAGCTAGCTCTCTGACTTTCATGTCCCACACCACACATTGGTATAACACTCAACTCACTTAATTTAATTAAGAATGTTACAAATCAATTATACTTTTTAATTAGAAAAGAAAGTTACTTTGCCGTCAACATAATAATATACGGAGCAACTTGGAACAATATTCCAGGTTACCGGCCCTTAGCTTGCATAGCATTGGATTCCTTAGGTCGACATCCATAGGTTTCTTATTCTTGTTATTAGGTTCAAGTTTATGGTCCCCTTCCAAGATTAAGAATTCGAACTATGCATATAAGACAGGGTCATCACGTCTTGTGTGCACGTGAGATTTTTTTTTTTTAGTTTAACTGGTTAACTATAACATAAAAATAGGTCGTTATTTGGTGTTATGTATATTTCTTGTTGGTGTTTAAAATGGAGGCAATTAATGTTTGACATTCATTAATCAAATCTAGCTTGAAAATGGGGTTATTATTTTGTCTGCCCCCTTTTTTTGTGAAAAAAAAATGTTAAGGCTTTGATTATTTTATAGTTGGAAAATTAATTTTATACTTTCTAATGAAAAACAATTCTAATAAATTAAAATATGTTGTTCAGATTAATTTATGTACACATCTTAATTATGTTTAATAGTTCAAAATCAATTTCATCAAAATTATTTTTACTCAACTTTAAACTAAATATACACTAAAATGGAGGAATGGTTGATGATGTCGTGCTGCATACCATGTACTCTCTCCGGATCTAAATATAAGCAAAAAAAATTGTTTCACACTGTTGGTGCTAAAAACGTTTGCTATTGAGACTAGCTGTTTATCGTCGGCTAACTGCTAATTCTGTCGATGGGCATCGACTGATGCGGCTCAATGGATTATAACTTGTCCTAGTGCTAAAGATGATTGACGACTAAAATAGCCATTTCTAATGGCTAACAGCTAAAAGAATCATTTTTGACAGCTAACGACTATTTCTGTCGGCTAACGCAACAAAGTTGAATCATATCTATTTCTTGGGAGATCCAGTTGGAAGGAATATTTGAACGTGGAAGGCAGTTGCAAACAATTTTTCTAAGGCTAAATGCATGTGGAATCGTGATTTCCTAAAAATTAGGAAAAGTGGTTAGTGGAAAATATCAGTTGTTTGTTTGTAACAGTTTTAGGGAACGTAGGACCATAGCATCGACAGAAGCAACAACACAAGAAGTTAAGATTGTGTAACACATGATCTCCTTAAAATCTCGGATCATGGGTAGTTATTAGAAAACAACTGATAGCTGACGTGCCTTGCAAACAACTAATGGTTGCTTAGAAAACATTATAAATAGTAGGAAACACAATGTAAACAAGAGCAGAAGGAAATCAATAAAAAAATCTATCTTTTCCAGTCATTTACCTTTCATTTATCCCTTTATTTACAACTTTCCTTTACCGCTTTCAGCCGTTTACAACTTTCCTTTACCGTTTTCAGCCATTGACAGCTTTCTTTTACTGTTTTCAGCTATTGATAGCTTTCTTTATAGCTTTCAGTCGTTTACAACTTTCCTTTACCGCAATTTCACATAGGAGTAGCCTAGCATAGAAACTTTAGTTTAACGACTGCTAGAAAGCTCTTTGGAGTGGACTAGGAACCCAATCAAGGAACAAAATCCCTTCCTTGAGTCAGTTGCCTAAAAGGAATCACTCGTTGGTAATTAGCCGACACGACAGCTAACTAGTCGACAAATTTTCACACCAACACACGCTAACTAAGAAAGTTGGTTAGCAACATTTAATTGCACCAATCTCAATTAGAAAATAAGTTGTTTTCCTAAATTACCCTTCATAGGAATTTGATATCAAGAATAAGAAGGAGAAATTGGAATTAAAACCCCTAATAAGTGAAGGATATTTTGGAGATGGTCTCATTAAATGAATTAAAATTAATTAAGATTTGCTTATATTTAAATCTAAGACACAAGTCATTTTTTTACTTATATTTAAAGCCGGAGGAAATATGTATGCAAGAGCTTATTACGTTGACTTGCTAATGAAAAATTGAAAGATAGATTCAATCAATACTTTTTTTTTCTCACATTTGTTTCATAGTTTTATTATTTAAACATTAAATATTTTTTATTTTTCATTCTATTATTTTATATATGCGTTTCTAAAAAATATTTTTTCACAATCAAAAGAAATTAAAAAAAAGTCATCTCTCTTTTATTGTAAAAAGGACTCTTTTCCTTTAACGTGAATTAATATTATGTTATTTTATTAACTTTCTTAAAGAACTTTTAAAAAAAATAAAAGATTACTTCTCTCTAAAAAAAAACTTTACATCAAACATGCTATTTTTTTTTTTTGTTGCTGAATGGGCTGGGCAAGGAAGCCCCAGACCAAATTAATTGATATGCATATCAGAAAAATTTACATCAACATCCTCCATAAAGGAATTAACAGCAAAAGCAGGAACAGAACTATAAAAGCAAACATCAGAATTTATTGACACCCCAGACTTTGCAAATATGTCAGCCAACTTATTTAATTGATTTATTTAATACTTCCGTTTTACCTGTTCAGAAAAATGATTTAATTGCCGTGGGTTGTGTGTTTGGCCTAACAAGAATATGACCTCTAACTCTAAGTTCTATTAAAGCTTTGCCTTATTTTAAATCGAGGCGTGCAGCCTGCATTTATAAGATTTTATTGCTCAATGGCTGTTAGTTGTTTATTTGTGCTTATCATGAAAGAAAAAAAAAATGCATTTACATATGAAAAACAAATATTTGACGCTTCAAAGAAAATAGAAAAATATTACTCCTCCATACTCAATTATATAAAAATAATAATTAGACTCAAATATAAGTAAATTTTAACTACTTTTATTATATTTATTGATATTATCTCAAAAATACCTTTCAATTAATTGAGATTCTATTTTCAATGATTATTTTTTATTGTTGATATCAAGTTCTAATGAAGGACACTTTAGAAAAAAAATTAATTTCTTAAATGTGATTAGTAAAATTTAATGTTATTAACTAATTTTCTTAATTAGCATAAAATTTGATTATTTTTGCTTATATTTATGTTCGGATAGAGTATATTGTGTAATGAGATTTATTTTAGAAATGCTAGCAGCACACTTTTTAACACATTTTTTCTAACAAATCTATTTATTGATTAAAATTTATTAAAAATTACAAAATCAGGATAGAAATTCATTAAATAGGATGTAGGACCCACAAACTTTGGTGATTTTCAATAAATTTCAACTAATTATAAGGAGTGTGTTAAAAAAAATGTGTCAAAAGAGTATATTGTTAGCATTTCCCTTCTTGAGAATTTGTGTGTGAAAATTAAAGGAATTGAAAATTTGTGCGTGAAAATTTAAAATTTTAGGAAGATTGAATATTGAAAAGTCTATTTAATGAAAATTTAGGATTTATCATAACTCGTATTAAAATATTTATGGAAACGATTAACCAAATTAAGTAGACTAATGGATCATTAGTTTAATTAATTTAGGCTTGTATTGTAGTATTTCTTTTTATTTTTCTCTTCTCTTTCTTTTTCCCGCTGGACTGAGACCAGTCCATTCTAGCAAACCCACTCATTTAATGGGCTATTACTTCCTGCACCCCTTTTTTGCTTCCTGCACACCCTAAAACCCCAAATAGACCCCTTTGCCTCTCCCAATCCCCACCTCCACCCAATACCACCGCGGATCCAAACACCACCACCTCAACCACCCAACACCACAAGGAACTATTTTACGTAATAGCCCATTTAATGTATGAGTCTGGTTGGGTGGAGGTGGGGCTTGGTTAGAGGCAAGGGTATTTTGGTCTGTTTTGGGTTTTTAGGAGGTGCAGGAAGAAAGGGGTGCAGGAAGTAATAGCCCAATTAATGTATGAGCCTGGTTTTTTCCCTGGGTTGTCCAAAAAAGTGGAGCCCAAAACCAAGGCACCATCTAATGGTTGATAACTAAGGAAGTCTTGAACTTCATGTGGTAACCTATAATTGATGTGTGATTAATGTGTTTCATTCTTGAGTTTTTTCTTCGGACTTAGCTTGCTTAAAATTTTTCTCTTGCTTGAAAATTAACTCTGCTTCACACTTAAATTGGTTGTGGTGATGACGAAATTGTTGGGTGAAAGTAGTTAAATATAATTTCAATTTGTTGTATGAATGGTTTAGAATTGAGTGACAGACGGTGAGTGCAAATTGCACTTGAGGAATTTTTTCTTCCCAGTACCTTGCATTATAGGACCCAGAAAGGGATGTTGGGATTGTTCTATTTTGGGGCTTCAATTTGGGATTGTTGAGGGCATCACATGGGTTGTTTGTGGGTCATTTACGTGAGTGATATTGGGCTGGGCGTGTTTGACTGATGATGGCTATTGCTAATTGCACTCCCTCTATTTACTGATGCGCTGCCCTTTTGATTTTTCTTCCCAAAATTACCCCCAAAAATAAAATCCTACCAACAAACACAGCCTTGGATCCAGCAAGTTGAGTTGTGAAATAAAATCCTACCAACAACTAATAGGATAAATAAAATAAAAAGATGGAGGAACCCCTCCCTGAATGAATGGTCCATGCACGTTGGGTTGGGAGTTTCACTTTAAAGTGATCTAGTTCACATTTTCCTAACTAAGACAAAAGAGTAAATATAAATAAAGAAGCAAATTAAATAATTAAGGAGAAAACCTTAGATAACACAATGGCAAGCACGTAGGCAAGCCCTAAAAACAATATTCAACAACGTGGCCAATGCATAAATGTCAACACCCAATTTTGTCCTATCTAAGCAGAGTGGCTCCATTGCGACAAGCAGGTAACTATTCTGTCTAATACACTCTTCTGGCTTTGATGCTCTATCGATGCTAACATTGTCAATATCTGTTTCTCTTTCCCTCTTTTGTGCACTTTCGTTCATTTTGTTGCTACTTTGTTGAGGCCAGTGATGTAACATTCATGTTGTATTTGTTCTTGGCTCTATACCTGTCCATGTTAAGAAATAAAGATGAGACAAATGCCAACAAAACCAAATTAATAGTAAACAAGTAATTTTGTGTGCATTTGAGAATGATTGTGAGTTCAGTATGTGTGAACTTTCATCATGTGATAACAAATGAAAATTAAGAATGCTTTACCCATATGTGATTGTTCTAATAAGCCACTGACAGTATCATTGTCCCACAAAATCCAAAGCTTGTTGCTCTAACGCCCCGGAACTGCAAACTCCCCTGAATCCAAACCTCAAATCACCATCCCAAAGCTATTAAACCACCGAACCCCACATCCCTGCCTCACAAAACCAACGAGATTCACCCTCAAACCCCAAATCCGAAAGCTCATAGCCAAAACCTGCTACGAAACCCACCCGCATGAAACCCATCTGTGCGAACCCTTCCGTAAGAACACCATTCTCACGCATCATCATCACACCTCGTTCCTAACACCGCAACCCAGACCCAAAGCCATGGTAATTGCATCTTGCTACCATCATGACACCGTTGTCGCCGGCGCTGATGCATGCGTAAAACATGGTTCCCGTGAGTGCCGTGTTGGTGCGCAAGGCAAAGAACCCCCAGGCGCCATTGTCTGCTACCAACACGAACCCAAAATCGCACCATCATGGCCCCATACGGAAGCTGAACCTTCGACCCTCTTTTCCTCTCACGCGCAACTCCGTTTCTCATTCTCTCCTCTCCGCTCTCTGATTTCGATCTGCTTCTTGTTCCGCTTTGAGCAATGGGCAAAAAGCCCCATGTTGATTCACGTTTGAAGGAGAGAGGAGAAGCTTCCTGAAGCTCCTTCCTTTTGGTTTTCACAAAATTAGCCTTTTTAATTTATCATTACAAGCTTTTATTTTGAATTCAAATTTGTACTTTTTTTTTCTTTCTTCCGCACGGCCTCAACCCATTTAGTTTCCTTGGTTCGTCCATTTAGCTTTTGATCATGGTAAGGTAAGTTTTTTTTTTTATTTTAAATCAAATATTACTATACTTGTCTTAGAAAGAGCATAATGGAAAATCTCTTATACAAGGCCTTTTATTCATGTGATGATTAGTGAAATAGTTTTAATGGCTTAAACGTTTTTCTCATATGAAATTCTTCACCTGTAATGAAATAAATAATAAAATAATGCTAATAGTTATGTTACAATTTAATAAAATGATATTTTACAATTAAATAATTATAACTTAATAAATATTAATGAAACTTATTTTTAGAGAAATGGTTAATTGGATGTGACATCTTCTTAATCCCGAGATTTTGAGGTACCAGTTGTGACAACTTGATATCTTAAAAATTCTTCTCTAAAATAAAATATTAACATGAAATTAGTTTGCTTCAAGAATAAAATTTTTAAATAGCAAGTGTACACCTTTGTTAGTCTTATTGTTTTAGGACGTATGAGTTGTGATAGTTCAGAAATCCTAAATCTAAAAAATGAGAATAAAAATAAAAAATATATCAACACGCAAATATTTTCTACCCCAAAGAACTACGTAACTCTGAATTCTCCATTGCACATGCGGATATGTAAGAGTAAGGGATCACTCTTATCGAGCTAAAAAAATTAATTAATAAATATTAACTCTTTTTTTTTTTTATATTACTAATAATAAAATTAATCTTCATAAAAAAAAACCTTTATTTTTTTAATTAGTTTTGAGTGAGATAAATATTTTCAAAGCTATAAATAATTTGCTTAATTAATTAGATGTAACCATTTTAGGACAGACGTCGTGGGGTGCTAACACCTTCCCTACGCGTAATCGACTCCCGAATTCAGATTTGGTTCCAAAGACCATTCTTTTCTTTAAAGGTTTTTTTTTCAATATTTTCCTTAATAAATATTGGTAGCGACTCCTCTATTTTTTTAAATTCTTTTTTGCCGTCCCTCCACGACTTTGGTTGCGACAATAATAATAATAATAATAATAATAATGATAAAAAATAAATAAATAAATAAATAAATAATAAATAAATAAATAAATAATAAATAAAAAATTTAATTGTAGGACGTGGTTTAAGTTTTAAATAAAAGCTGAAGGAGTATTAATTAAATAAATTTTTTGAATAATACCAACTCTAATTACATCTAATTATGATCATATATCAATATTGTTGTTGGATTCTTTACTTTTTGGTGTTTTTTTTTTCTTTCTCTCTTTCATGGTTTGTGTTAGAGTAATAAGTGATCAACTATTCGTACTCTGCAACAACGAAGAAACATCTTCCTTGACAACAATCAAAATCAATGTGACATAGCAGATACTTGGCAATACCTTTCAATGTTTTTTCTTTTATGTGACAACTCTCAACTACTCTACTTCCTTATATGTAATCATTTTCTTTTCATTATTTTTTATAAGTAATCATTTTCTTTTCATTATTTTGGTTCCTATAATTTTATGATTGTGCAATTTTAGCCCTTAAAAATATTTTATTACACATTTAATTATCATATTTTTAAAATTTAATAATTTTGGTCCATCGTTAGTCTATCGTCAATTTTTTAATAGAAACTGTTGATATAACATCTAAGTGATGACATGACATTGACATGCTGACGTGTTTGATGATCCGGTAGTCCAACATATATGTCGAACATTGTGTTGATATGACAGTAGGGACCAAAATTTGAATTGTTAATATCATGTTAACATATATGTCACACTGTTGCATAATTTATCACATTAGTATATATGTCTGACACATTTGTAATTTCTGTTAAAAAAATTGATGACAAACTAACTGTAAATCAAAATTGTTAAATTTAAAAAACGTGAAGAATGAATATACAATAAATTTTTTTTAAGAGATTAAAATTGTGCAGGTATAAAACTATAAGGATTATATTTAAGTCCATTAAATATTACCAGCTTTAGGATTTTTTCTTAAAGCAGCTTTAGGAAATTTATATTCTACTTTAGATTTGTATATGTATATACTATTCACGATGTATTTTAATAACAAACACTCTACATTTTTTGCTTGTAGGATAAATATCATGTAAGCTCTATATACTGTTCTTGTTGTTAAAGGTATTACAAAAATAGAAAATATTTTCTTAAATTAATTAGAGTCACTCAAGTTTGTACAATTTGTTTTCATCAATCTACTTTTTTTTTTCTTTACTTTATCAATTCTTTCCTTTATCTTTTTCTGTCAAATCTCTTCACTTTATTTCTTTCAAACTTTGAGATTTTGCAATGTCAAACGATCTTTGGCAAAATCATGTTTGAATTCATTGTTGAATTATTAGGTTGGCATCAAACACGCATTTTGTCGACATCGAATGCTTTTCGTTGAAACCATTTATCTTCTTCTCAAACTACTGGTTTCACAATTTTTAAAACCACAAGATTACCACAGAATTTGACACTCAAAGCACAAATTTTATTAGTGAAAATTCTTAAGTTCCATTGAGAAAAATTACCAGAAACAAATTGGCAACTCTCCATTGGTGATGATCGACAAAATTTTCACCGTCAACAACAAAAAAACATCTCATGTACATGTTTAATTCTAAAAATGTTTATGGAACTAAACAAAACATAATATGACAAAAGTCTTAAATTATGTTACTCATTAAATCATGGGACAACTAAAGTTGTCCCATGCACAACACTATCCAAAAATAAAAAATACCTAGCCCTTACTTTCTTACCTCAATAGCCTTCTTTCTTGAATTTCCTTCTTTTCCTCAACATCTCCCTCCATTTATTCCCTTTCTCTCCCAAAAAAATGTTTGTTTTCTCCATCAACTACCAAATTAAAAAAAAAAAAAATGCACTATGACTTCTTGTATTAGCTATTATACTTGTTTTCCCCATTGTAATTATAATTTAAACACACATATAAGATGATGATGATGATGATTCCTTATATATGTAGACATAAATAACACTTATCATCCATTAATTTGAACTCCTTTTTTTTTTTTTTTTAATCAGCAAAAGGAATTTGAACCCCTTTTAAGTTAGACTACTTCTACTTATTCGCCAATGAAACCTAGTAAGTTTATGAGTCTTTCTACAATTCTAATTGGTGATGGGCTCCCACCCTAATTCTAATAAAGAATCCAGTTTATATACTTAATATTCATTAAATAAATATAGCCTATCCTAAGCATAAAAAAAAAAATAATATAGCCTATCTAAAGCATAAAAAGAAAAAATATAGCCTATCTTAGCGGTCTGCTAATTAGGCCTTTGATTTTTTTGTTGTTGAAGAAAATTAGGCCTTTGATTAATCACTTATGCTTGGACTTTATTAAATTTGCATGAAATTCATATACAAAAAAGTTTGGGCAACTAACGTCTGGGCAACTAACGTTACTCTTTGAATTAAGTTGCTTTTTGCAAAAATGCTTTTATAAAGCTACGGCTCATAGCAATTGAGCATTTAATTTTTAGAAAAATATCAAATTAAGACTAAAGCAAAAGCTTATTGTTGAAGTACAATCCAATGATGGAAAAGGGAATTGGAAATAGGAAGTAGTGCCTTCTGGTTTTGTCTCCCGTTCCCACTTCTTTTGTACCTTTGCTAAGATTTATAAGGACATATTCACAAAAATAAAAATTAAAAATTAAAAATTAAAAAATGTAAGGATGGACTTTTACATGGTGTTTAATCTTCAGTCCTTCCATCTTAGGAAGTCAGAGTGAAAAAAGGGCATTTTTTAGCCTTATTTCTTTACCATGCCAATGCTTCTTCCACTTCTGTGAATCATTTGTAACATTTACAATTATCTGCGAATTTCTTATGTCACCATAAGAAAAATTAGAATATTTCATATGGAGAGGTCTGAAGATTTCAACACATTATTTTACAGGGCTGTGGAATGATGCATTCTGGTAGTGGCACTAGTCTTAGCTGAAAAATTTAACTAAGTAATTATTTAATAAGCTTTTATGATATGAGAATTTATTCTATAAACATGGCCATATATTAAAATTTATTTATAATATATACATTTTTGTAGTCATTTTTATGAAAAGTTTTGAGATGTCATTTATTGAACAGTTTATTCTACACACACTTTGTTTCTTCTTTTTTATTTATTTTTTTATGCTTCCAATTGTGTTAATTCTTTTAAATTTTAAATCTAAATCTCTTCAAATTTCATGTTATAATTTTCACTATAAATTTCATTAAAATCCAATCAAGAATTTAACCGTGTTTATTTTATATCTCTTCCATCATTCAAGAGGCTTATGGGTGTCTTTAAAAAAAGAAGAAGAGGTTTATGGTTTTTTTTAAGAGGTTTATGGGTGAATAAACATTTTATGGGTTCTAATGTTAGAATTGTAGTTTCCGATTAATATAATGTAGGCATGAATTATAACTTTTAGAATAATTTTGTATATCACAATCTAAAGGATATTTTTCTTAAAGTTGACATAAACAAATGACTTTGCAAGTAGTGCTTTATGTAGACTTGACTACTTTTAAGTAACATTTTTATTGAAATTCATATGTGATTTGGGTATTTAATAATATTATTGGATTAAGTATATATATATATGGCAACCACTGTAATTAAATATATTTAGTATTTTTATTTTATTTTGATATAATACATTTAAACTACATACTCAATTGACTGTCAATAGTCCAATATTATTTTTTTTTATGTTTTTTGTATTTATATTTGTAAAATTTTATATATTTAATTATAATTATTAACCATACATTGCACGGTCACCATGCTAATAAGTTAAAAAGAGATTATTTTAATGAATTTCACTAAAAATTATTAAAACAAATTGAAAAAAACTCATAATAAACACATATTATTCCAATAAGCTCCATATTCAAAACTTTAGTTTGAAATTGAAAGGAGTAGATAAAAAAGCGACCTTCGATCAGCTTCTGAAAAAAAGAAAAAAAGAAGAAGAAAAAAAGCCTGGTTGATGTTTCAATTTCAACCCTTTTCTTCCCATTCTGACAAAAAATCAAATGGGCTTCAAACTTTTGTATCTTACAGCACCTTCAGTGTGCTTGCTTGGTCTATCATCTCACTCAGCACAAAGCTATCAAATTCAGAGATTCTTATGGCACCTTCGGTGTTTTTGCTTGGTCTAGCATCTTACTCCTCACAAAGCTATCAAAGAGCTATTAGCCGTTGTGTATTGAGAAGTTCCAACATATATATATATATATATATATATGTATAGTACCCTGAATTTTTCAAGGCTTGAAACCATAAAACTCTTTTAGTTGCCACTGCATAAATCAGTAGCTACTTCCTTTTGCACAAGGATTGTGATCCTTTCATCTCTTGGAGGCTCACAAGGGCATGCTGTGGCTATGAATTTTGGGATGTCATCCCCTGGCATCAACACAGGCAGGGTCTTTGCATAGTTCTGCTTAATCATCTGCTTACCATAAAATTCAATGTGAGAAAAATTAATCTTAGGCTATACAGTCATATATGAAAAATGTCTTATATAAATTTAAGAATTTTTTACACTATCGTTCAATAACAACCTAATATGTCTGATAAGTTTATTGACATTTATAATAACGACTTTACAAATAATATCTAACATGATCTGATTGATTGCCAGTTTAAAATTTATGTTTTACAATGACCATATATGAAAATTAAACTTTAAATTTAATCTTGACTATCTATTTTAGTTATGACTAAGATTTATTCTTCTCTCTCACCTGATGTGTTTATACATGCATAGTTTTTAGGGAGTTAGGAAGAGAAGTGATTATTACCACAACAGGAAAAGCTGGTTTCTGGTAGGAGGAGGCTAATTCTGCTTGAATTTGAGTCTGTTCCAAAGATTGAGTGTTGATGATGCCATAAGATCGAAGCAAAGATTGAAGCCTATTCCAATGTAAGCAGCAACAAAAGAAGCCACAAATGAAGATTAAACAGACAAAGAGAAGGGCTAAGCCCAGAGGAAATCCAATTGACACACGGCTTGCAGCAGTGTCCTGAAGCTCCATTTCTCACTCTAGACTCTAGTGTAGTTGTTGTTGTTGTTGTTGTTGTTGTTGTCTCTCTTCTCATAGTACCTGAATGTTTAAATAAGAAACAAGTGAGGCACCTTTGCTTTAGATTAGGTAGTTGATGGTGGGGTGTACTTGCTAGTGGGTGGGACTGTGGAGAGTGTCATTTATTATTGAGCTTGATATGAGTCAGTAGTGAGTGAGTGATCACACTTTTCATTTAGTACGGAAAGAAGAAAATGGTTCCACACTTCTGTTTATGGAAAGAGCAAGAAATTCTTGTGTTCCTAGTGTGTATTTGAGTGCAAATTTAAGTATAGATGATTTTAGTTTTATAAAATTGATTTTAAATAAAAATGTGTTTAAATGAAGTAATTTATGTTTAAATAACTTGATATGAAAAATAACTTTTGACATGTTGGAAAAAAGGCAGTTAACTCCCTCTGCTTCAATTTTTTGCTTCCACTCAAACTTTTGTTCGAGTCCTGTTGTAGACCAATCATACAAGCCACACTTATCAAGGCTCCTATTCACCATCTAAAAGATTGAGGGACAAAGCAAAAACCTCTATAAGGAACTATGGGCTGATATTTGGGCATGACCATGCTCTAATTATGCCTCCAAAATGGTTTTTTCACCTTCGCCGAATTCTGAGGGACAAAGCAAAAACCTCTATAAGGAAAGTGTAATTTTCAAACCATCATATATTCATACCCCATTTCTTCATTACAAGCTGCTCTTCTAAAAATGTTCCCTAAATTTGAGTATTAGAGTTTCTCTCAGTAAAAAGAAGTCACAATTGTTAAAGAAGCTTAGAGGAAAAACAAGCGAAGATAAAGAAGAAAATTCCGTATCAAAAAGTACATTGAGAAGGCAAAAAATGATAAATAATTGATGAAAGTAATTTTTGGGACATCATGTATTGTGCTCCTTTAAGAATTGACATCTATGACGGTTTTTCGGTGGTAATCTTTTTTCCTTTGACGACTTCATTCATTTATCAATGTTCAATTTGCATCTTAATCCAATCTATAAATAGTCCTTTTCGTAGCCCGTTTTTCAATAAAAAAAACCAATTGTTAAAACTTAAGCATAAAAGAAGAGTTTAACTTAAAAGATTAGTTTATTGTGTGAGAGAGTCTTATGATTTAAATATCACATCAAATAATATATTCTACTTAATGTGAGACTCGTAGCAAACCGAATTATACAAACTTACAACCAAACATTTTTTTTTTGATAAATTACAACCAAACATTTAAATACAAATACATATTTCTTGATAATTAAATTACAACTCCCACTAATTAGTGTCAGAAGAATCAATAAATAGAAGATTTTTATTGAAGATTATACGGGAAATGTCTTGGAATTCACATGAAAGTGTACTTTTAGATTTCTCAATAAAAAAACTTTTCAATGTATCTTAATACACTGGTTAACATTTTCCTTAAATTACATGTACTTCATTAATTTTTTCTTTTAAGTTTTAGATTTGTTGAAACTACGTGAATTATGATTATTAAAGTAGAGTACATTTCTTAGATTTGTTGGTTTTTATTCAGCAAGACCATAGTGTTTCCTTACTATGGGCAAATTATAAAGGATACTTTTAAATATCATTGCAAAGCTCCTTTTAGTGGTTTTCATATGCGAGGCCAGGTACCTTAATGTAATGGACAAGCTTGCCTTAATGTTGAAGATTCTAGAATATCCGGGCCTACATGGATCAAAGATGGACCAAAGACATTAACAGAAATCAGTCTGCCTCGTAAATGGGATACCCATGGTCAAAAACAGATCCAAATCCACTGGTTAAAGAAAAGCAAAAAAGTTGAATTGATGTTGTTATGTATCTTTGTCGAGGACATTATTGTTTTATTATTTTATTATCATATACATGCATCATATTTTATTTTAGCATTTGAGGAGAAATGTTGTGTGTGTGTGTGTGTGTGTGTTTTTTTTTTTTTTTTTAATTGTCTTTTAAATATTAGTTTTTGTTACATAATGCCTACTTTTATTTTGGTTTACGAGAACATATAGCTCTTAAAATCTGTCTTAACTATCAAATCAAAAATAAAAATTCTGTTGAGTAGTGTTTTTTTTTAACAAAAAAAGTGCACTTATTTGCTGTGATCATTTTGTTTAAAAGACGAAGTATTCGGAGAGTAATTTTTTGTTATAAAAGAGTGGTTAGTCTTGAAATTTCACTACCTAATTTTCTAACGAAGTTGTCACACTTTATATGAATCATGGTCCTATTCAATTCAAACTATATTAGTCAGGTGTCTAATGTGATAACTAACATTTCAACACCACTAGTTCTAGACAAAAAGAAAAATGTTTTGTTTACAAATATTTAGTTAATAAAACTGAAAATGTAGAAGATCCTATTTAAGAATGAGCAAATGGTCTATCAAAATAAAAACAATATTTAATACATCACACTCAAACAACTCTTGCAAAATTATTTGTCACACAATGGTACATAGTTTAAAAAAGACTTAAATACATTTGAAGTCCTGATAAATGATTGATTTTTGTTTTGAGTTCCAAATAAGTTTTTTTGTTGCATTAGATAAAATTTTTGTTTTGAGTCTCTGCATCAGTTAACTGATGATGTGACATTTTGTGAATAGATATTCTCAATATATATATATATATCTTTGAAAGAATCTGTTGGTATTCATAGGTGAATTATTCCTTCCCAACAATGATTTTTTCATACGCATCAGTCAGGATTCAAACCTCTTACTATGTGCTTAAGGAGTCCAAGCTCCAGTCACTTAAATCAACCATGGTTGGTTTTAAATCTAACAATCATTCCCATCAAACTTTAGTTATTTATTTATTGTTTGTTTGAAGCTGAACCCATTATAAAATCTCAAATTCAAATAAAACAGATCTATCTCCTGTTCAATTCAATTATTCAAGAACATGCATTGCAATTGCATTAATTAAGCAATGATGGAACAAGTGAAGCTTTTCCACCACACTGTGTTAGTTAACATCACTTCTTTAATTATGAAGCACAAAAGCAAATTTGTTGGCACATATTCAGTTAATATTCCTCAATTTTTTTTGTGGGTACAATAATACTCCACACACTTTGACAACACATTAGCCTTGTTGAAACTTGTTAGTTAGAGTAAAATCTCATAAAGATAGCAATGTGACCTATATGGTGTAGTCACAAAATGACAAAAGTCTCACATAACTTTTGAAGGTAGCTTTCCCAGGTGAGTCATTGGTAGAATATAATATTAATGTGCGTGGTCTACCCTACCGCGACCATGATGAGATGGGTAGCGTATTGCTGTTAAGCACGGTTGCTTATAAAGGATTATACTGAGGCAAATTCTACCGTACGTGACTTTAATAGGTATGGTACTGTGCATAAATTATTATGGTCTGTACGATCTATAGTAAAGAAAATAGATGGTCTCGATGTAGGGTCTTACTATGGGGGTTAAGTTGGTAATGATTCCACTTTTTAAAAAAATTATAGCCACGTCTGGTCTTCTGAAAAAGGCAGAGAGAGAAACTTGTGTTGTCGTTTTGCAATTCTGACAGGGACCTTCGTCGTTGGAGGCTGCTGCAACTGAGATCTTTCGAAGTTGTTTTTCCTTCTTCCTCTGACTGTTGCTCTTCCGAGTCCAACCATAGGAACCCCAACAACCCCGACAGAATCAAAGGCCCATGGAGCGCATAAGAGGATCGGATCCTGACCCGACTCGTCTAGAGATACGGGCCACGGAACTGGTCCCTCATCAGCCGCTACATTAAGGGCAGGTCCAGCAAGTCGTGCTGGCTACGGTGGTGCAACTAGCTGAGCCCCGCTGTCTAGCATAGGCCCTTCTCAGCCCAAGAGGACGACACCATCATCGCGGCCCACACCTAGTACGGTAACAGGTGGTCACTATAGCCCGATTACTACCGAGCCGGATCGTTAACACGGTTAGGAACCACTGGAACTCCCCGCTCAAGCGCAGAGCCAAGGGCATTGACATTAACGTTGACGCCAACGAAGCAGGCGCTTCTTCTTCCGCTCCTTCTCGCCACTTCGAGGATGACCCGTTGACCGTGTTGACTCTTATTACTAATGTTGCTATGATCGAGGACGCCGTTCCGGACCACGGGGCCTCGCCGGACAGTGCACCGATTGGGTTTTGGGATATGATGATGGATGTGATCGTGAGGGAAGTGAGGAAATATGTGTCTTCCAATTTTTCCGATAACTTGGGTTTTCAATTTAATCATATTATCATAATTGTTTTTATGTTTTTTTTTCTTTAGACAAATTATTCTGTAATTTGATTTTGCCTTACTGGACTTTGGAATCGAATCAAGGAAACAAACCCAAGGCTTCTGCTGTTAATAACAATTTTCATTTTCTAGTGGCTCTTTTTTCTTTTTATTTATTAGAATTTAGAAATACCACGCTGCCAGACATTTCGCTATTTTCTTATGGACTATGGAGACTTTTGTTTAACGTAAGTGTTTGTGAACTTGGCTTCGCTTCGCTTGCCAACTCACTGAGTCGAATGTTTAAAGATGAATATTGATTTTAGAAGCTGGCAACTCGTCAAGTGAAAAAACGCAACATGGTAGCGAAACAGTAGACCTTAAAGTGATATTTTGTCTTAATATTTACTATATTTCAAATTAATTGCGTTTATTTTTGTTATCGGAGTAGACCTGGAAGGAGTTGCCAACAACGAAGGTCCCTCGGAATTGCAAAATGGCAACACATGTTTCTCTCTCTCCCTTTTTCAGAAGACCAGAAGTGGCTATAATTTTTTTAAAAAGTGAACATTGTTACCAACTTAACCCTTCACGGTAAGACCTTGTATCGAGGCCATCTATTTTCTTAATCACGGATCGCACAGACCACAATAATTTATGCATAGTATCAAATCTATTAAAGTCACGCATGGTAGAATTCGCCTTATATTGATTCACCACTTAAATCCCATAACAAAATTGAAAAAAATCAAGGCTTTTCAGTTTTCACCCACGCAAACACAGTCAAAAAGTGAGTTGTTTTCACCAATGATATTGTTAAAAATGGTTTCGAAAATGAATACGATGGTTTAGTTTAGGTTCACTTTGTTCAGTCATTTAAATTGATTGGTGGGATTGGAGAAAAAGGAGAAGAAAACTAAAAGTATGGGTGGGTAATTGTTAATATTGTTCAAATAACTTTACAAGATAAAAATAATTTATTCATAATATAAAAAAAAAAATCATGCACTGACAGTGTAAAATGTTTTATACTGTCATTTAATCACAATTCACAATTTATGATAAATTTGTTGACTTTTACAAAAATATCTTAAAAGTAATTCAAATGGTGATTTGTGGTTGGATGATAGTGTAAAATTATTTTACACCGTCAGTGCATCACCATTAAACTCTAAAAAGAATCTACACCCAATATATATATATATACACCTAATAACATCAAATGTATAAAAAATATTTTTATTTGATTCAACCACGTAATTGGTTTAATAGAGTTTTTATTAATTTAATTTCATAAATATTAAGTTCCTACTTCCTAGTGTATAATACAAAGTGATGGGACTATCCGATTAACATAACTAATTATAGTATAAAAAAATTGGAAAAGAACTTGGGTTGCGGAATAAGGAATACATATATTATTAATAAATCATCAACTCAAGTTAAACAATTATTTATATATTTAATAAAAAAAATTATTCAACAAATTTAATCAAATATAATTACTGAGAGGGTCTAACTCAGTTGGTATTATTCAACTAATTTAATCAAATATAATTACTGAGGGGGTCTAGCTCAGTTGATTGAGTAGAGTGCATGAATTGTTGTAATTCCTAATTGTCTTCAATTTCTACAGATAAAAAAATCAAATATAATTAGTTATTTATCTAACTGTATTACCACACTTCATTTCATATTACATGGTATAAAAAATACTCAAGGTAAAGTAGAAAATCTCCCAATTTTATTATCCATTTACAGTCATTAAAAAAGCGCATTAGTATAGAAATAGTAAAAATAAAGATGCTTGAGGGTACAGGCGCATGAATTACAAAATAAAACATGAAAATATCATTTAAATTAGTACGATTTTTTTTTTATTTATTATCAAGGCTTATTTTTATCAAAACTACACACACACATGCAATCTACACATGACTTCAACCACGGCAATTACAGGAATACAAGTTAGGAGAATAAAAAAAGAAGCTTGCAAGAGATTTGAAAAATTCAAATGACCAAAAGACTTTTGTTGGGAAAAGTGAAGCGTGATCACAAATTCTATAACGTGGTCACAAATTCTTTCTCAATTTGAACAATACTTTTTAATATTTATATTCTTTTAATTGTAAAACCAGTAGTACATTATTACTCCTCAATTATTTGATAAATAAGATCCGTAGATAAATTTTATTTTGGTCAGATATAACATTGTTAAAAAAAAAGTCTCGAATCAGATGTAAACTATATTTTTACGAATATTTTAAAATTTAAATTAAACAAAATATAAAGTGACAAAAGGAAATTTTAAAAAATGATTAATTAATGTGCGGCTTATAAGTGACTCGATCGCTGTTGATTTGACATGCTTTTTGATACAACATCAAATTAATTTTTCAGTGGGCTCTATCGAAAGGGGCAATAACATTTTAACATTAGGTCTAGGTCAACATCAAAATTGGAACTCCCATGTGTAAAGCAAAATAATTTTGAACGTAACTTTATCAAAATCAAATTGCAACATGTAAAGAGTTTTATTACCATGCTTTTTGGGCTGTAGTGCATTCCATAATCAGAAAGGAGAACCTTGCACCACACAAAGAAAAGAGACTCGTTCGTTGTTGAACGTGCTTTATATTCTTTAAGATACTCTACATAAAGTACTTGACATATGACAAGATATATTCTTTAAAAATAAAAAAATTAATTATTTTTGTTATGCTAATTATTGATTGTGCTACTCGGACTCGGTACTTCACCGAGTAGTCGAGTTGACCGAGTAAAACTTATCACTCGGACTCGGATGATAATAACAGAAAGTATATCTTACCATGTGATAAGATATAGAAAGATCAGGTCAACAAGATAAAGATAGAAGATAGAATTATCTCTATCTTCATTACGAGATTTGAGGAGATTTGATAGGAAAATAACCCTATCAAATCTATCTCTTTACACCCTATAAAATCAGAACGATCCATCTCAATCGAGGTACGAAATTCTAATCCGACTTTGTGATACCTGCCTCTCCCTCTGCGCCTCTAACTTGAGCGTCGGAGTGTCTTTGCAGGTACACCCCCCACCAGTCACGGAGGTGATCTCGACGGAGCCACCGCACCAGAAGGCTTACCAAAATCTGGTAAGAACATTTGGCGCCCACCGTGGGGCTCGGTGAAATTATTCCCAGCCACACCAATCGCAACAAGATTAATCTGATGACGACAACCCAGAACAAAGCAGCGAACCAAGAAAAGCGACCACAGGAGGGGGAAACCCAAATCCTGGGCGTACCACCTCCAGGGGATACCTAGAGAGGTAACCCCAACAACGTGGCGCCCTTCCCGCGTCAGATGCTTGAGAATCACCCGCTGATCCAAGCCCTGCAAAGGGAAGTTAACACGCTGAAACAGAGCAACGCTAAGGAGATAGAAGACCTCCGCAGGGAGAACGCTATCCTTTGAGAGCAATATCAAAAACTGCGAGAGGACCGGAACGGACCTTCGGCAGCCCACGCCGCCATCAACGGGTTCTCGGCAGCCCACGCTGCCACCAACGGACTATCGGCGGCTCATACAACCGCCAACAGACACCCTGACCGAACAGAGCAGGAAGACACCACTTGGAGCGAGGCAGACCGAGCAACGACCCAATTAGAGTCCAGACCCGCCTCAGGATCGCGAGCACCACCAAGACGGAGTATGATACCTGAGACAACGAGGCGACACCCGTTTGTAGATGGAATCATGGAGACTCCACTACCGGCTGGGTGGAAACCGTTATCCATGGACAGATACGATGGACTGACCGACCCCGACGAGCACATTGACGCATTCGTCACACAGGTAAACCTGTACACAAACGACGACGCCATCATGTGCCGGGTTTTCCCAACGACCCTGAAGGGAGCAGCGTTGAACTGGTATACACGACTCTCCCCCCACTCAATTGACTCTTTTGCCACGTTGGTCGCTCGTTTCGGCGCTCAATACGCTACGAGTCGATCCCACCACCTGACGGCAGTAGCACTGGCCAATATACGGCAAGAAGACAACGAGTCTCTCAGGGATTTCATGGAAAGATTCGCCGAGATCTCCGTCAAGATCCGAGATTTGAATCCACAAGTGGCATTGACCGCCATGCTCATGGCGCTAAAATCCGGACCTTTTTCAGACAGCCTCTGCAGGAAACCGCCACACGACATGGACGAACTCCGAGCTAGAGCAGCAGGATATATTCAGATGGAAGAAATGACCAAGTTCAGGGAACGGGTCAGAGGCGAATCCTATAGAAAACAAGAAGAACGAGAGAAACCAGGAACAAGCCGAGAGCGGAGTAGCAAACCTAGAAGCGACAGACCGCCCCGTGCAAGATTTGCCCATTATACCCCCCTAACTGATAGCAGAGCACGAGTCCTGGAAGAAGCCTGCAGCGCCGAGCTGATAAGCCTGCCTACTCGAAACAGCTCCCCAGAGAAAGCAGATAGGTCCAAATTTTGCAGATACCACAGAGTACATGGGCACACTACAGAGGAGTGCACCACCCTGAAGGATAAGATTGAAACACTTATCCAACAAGGCAAGTTACGATGCTTCGTCCGAGACGGCAGCCGAAAACCCGTGCAAGAACGAGTCCGGGATAGGGAAGACTATCGCGATAGAAAAACCCGACACATGGAAGAGCCCCGCCAGGAACAACAAACCAAACCTCCCGAAACTCGACTCCGAGGTGTTATCAACACAATAGCAGGAGGATTCGCTGGAGGTGGTTGTTCGAGTTCGGCAAGGAAGAGACATCTGCGTAGTCTCCGATCAATCAACTCGGCTTCAACAAACCCCAGAGTACACAAGAAAATGCCACCTATAACTTTCACAGACGCAGACTTCGAAGGCATAGAGCCAAATCATGATGACCCGATGGTGGTCAAAGTTGAAGTCGCAAACTGGTTGGTGTGCAAAGTCCTAGTCGACCAAGGCAGCTCGGTGGATATCCTGTATTGGTCCACTTTCAAACAGCTAGACATCCCTGAAAATAAGGTACAACCATACACCGAACAGTTAGTCGGATTCGCAGGCGAAAATGTTGATACCAGAGGCTATATTGACCACCTCACGACTTTTGGAGATGAGACGGGGTCCAAGACCATCACGGTCAGGTACCTCCTAATCAACGCCCTCACTTCATACAATATTCTTATAGGCAGGCCAGCACTCAACAAATTAGGGGCAATAATTTCAACTCCACATCTGGCAATGAAGTTCCCAAATTCAGAAGGAAAAATAGTAACAGTCAAGGCTGATCAGGAGGCAGCCCGCGAGTGCTACTTAGAAAGCCTAAAGATAGCCAACGGCAAAAAGATCCCAGAACTGACGATAAAACACGTAGCATGCACTTCTCTTACAACGCCAATAGAGGAGACTGACCTAGATCCCAGGGAGACCGAGCCGAGAGCAGAGCCCACAGAACAGGTAAAATCCTTCCAAATAGGAAGAGAGTCAGGGCAATGCACGGAACTCGGGACTCAGCTAGAAAGCAAGACCGAAGAAGCTATTGCCAAAGTCCTGTTAGACAACGCCAACTTGTTCGCATGGTCAGCCGCCGACATGCCCGGAATAGACCCAAGGTTCCACTGCCACAAGCTTGCCATTTACCCGGAGGCCAAACCGATCTCCCAAAAGAAGAGGAAACTCGGGGCTGAAAGAGAAAAAGCGGTAAAAGAAGAAACTGAAAAGTTACTCGGCGCCGGCTTCATCAGGGAAGTTCAATACACAACATGGCTCGCAAATGTGGTGATGGTTAAAAAGGCGAATGGAAGATGGAGAATGTGTACTGACTACACGGACCTTAACAAAGCATGCCCAAAAGACTCGTACCCGCTGCCAAGCATAGACAAGTTAGTAGATGGAGCAGCCGGCTACCCGATCCTGAGCTTTCTGGATGCATACTCCGGGTACAACCAGATACCAATGTACCCACCGGATGAGGAAAAAATGGCATTCATAACTGACACGGCCAATTACTGTTACACGGTAATGCCATTTGGACTGAAGAACGCAGGAGCAACATACCAGCGTCTAATGGACAAGATCTTTACAAAACAACTCGGCAGAAACCTGGAAGTCTACGTCGACGACATGGTGGTTAAAAGCAGAGAACCAGAATCGCATCCAGGGGACCTGACCGAAATTTTCGACGAGATCAGAAAACATAATATGAGGCTAAACCCTGAGAAATGCGTATTCGGGGTGCATGGCAGAAAGTTTTTAGGATTCATGCTCACCCACAGGGGCATAGAAGCCAACCCGAAAAAGTGCGCGGCTATCATAAGCATGAGAAGTCCGGGTAGCATAAAAGAAGAACAACGGCTAACTGGAAGACTGGCGTCCCTATCCCGTTTCTTGCCAAAAGCAGCAGAAATAGCCAGACCCTTTTTTCAACTACTCAAGAAACAACAAGACTTCGGATGTGATGAAAAGTGTGAAGAAAACTTCCTAAAGATAAAAACACTACTTTCATCACCACCAATTCTAACAAGACCTGAACCCGGCAAGGACTTAATACTATACTTAGCCGTCTTGGGAGACGCAATCAGTTCGGTCATTATCCAGGAAGAAAATCAGACGCAAAAACCAGTCTACTACATAAGCCGAGTATTGAAAGATGCCGAAACCAGATATCAAAAGATAGAAAAGCTAGCGTTAGCCCTAGTCACCTCAGCACGACGGCTACGTCCATATTTTCAAAGCCACCCAATAGTGGTACGGACAAACCACCCAATACGACAGATACTGAGGAAACCAGAGCTAGCCGGACGAATGATAGCATGGTCGGTAGAACTATCCGAGTTCGACATCAAGTACGAACCGAGAGGGCCTATCAAAGCACAGTGCCTAGCCGACTTTATTGCTGAACTAGCACCAGTAGCCGAAGCGCCCCTCCCATTCTGGACCCTTTATGTAGATGGCTCCTCGAATGAAAAAGGTAGTGGAGCAGGAGTCATAATTGAAAGTCCTGAAGGGATTATCCTAGAACAATCACTCAGATTCGACTTCAGCGCATCCAACAACCAAGCCGAGTATGAAGCCCTGCTAGCAGGGCTAAAACTCGCCAAGGAAGTAGGAGCGAAACACCTTAGATGCTGGAGCGATTCAAAACTAGTCACTGGGCAAATGAATGGATCCTATCAAACGAAGGACCCCCAGATGACAAGATATTACCACTTGGCCTCCCAGTTGAAGAACGAATTCATTAGTTTCGAGCTCGACCACATTTTGAGAGAACAAAATGAAAGAGCCGACCTGTTATCAAAGTTGGCAAGTACAAAGAATAAAGGCCAGCACCGAACTGTCATACAGGAAACAATATCCGCTCTGAGCATCGAAAAAATTGTTTCTAACATCAACTCGGCGGACAGAGAATGGATGACCGAGATATGGAACTTCTTGAAGAAAGGGACCCTCCCAGAGAGCCGGGAAGAAGCTAAAAAGATCAGAAAAAGGGCCAGCTACTATGTCATAGAAGGAGAAGACCTTTATAGGAGAGGCTTCACTGCACCACTGCTGAAATGTATTACGAAGACTCAAGCCGAATATGTGGTAAACGAGATGCACAAAGGAATATGTGGAATGCACTCAGGAGAAAAAGCTATGGCCTCCTGAACTCTAAGAGCCGGATATTACTGGCCAACGATGCGCCGCGACTGCGCCGAGTACGTCAAAAAAGGCGAAGAATGCCAAAAATATGGCAACTTATCCCATCTACCAGCAGAAGAATTGCACAATATCACAGCACCATGGCCCTTCGCCCTATGGGGAGTTGACATTTTAGGCCCTTTTCCACTCGCTAAAGGACAAGTGAAGTTCCTCCTCGTCGGAATTGACTACTTCACAAAGTGGATCGAGGCCGAACCCTTGGCAACTATCACCGCCCACAACGTGCAAAAATTCATATGGAAAAATATCATATGCCGTTTCGGCATCCCCCACTCGGTGATTTCCGACAACGGTAGACAGTTCACCGAAAAGAATCTCGAAGAGTTTTTCAAAAACCTAGGGATTCGGCACCGAGTGACCTCAGTGGAACATCCGCAAACCAACGGACAAACCGAAGCCGCAAATAAAGTGATACTCGGAGAACTGAAGAAGCGAGTAGGAGACGCTAAAGGAAGTTGGGCAGAAGAACTTCCCGCAATCTTATAGGCATATCGTTGCACACCACAGTCAACAACAGGGGAAACCCCTTTCAGACTCTCATACGGATCAGACGCCATGATACCAGTTGAAGTCGGAGAACCCTCCCTGCGAAGAACAAATTTCATCCAGGAAAACAACGATCAATCACTCAGGCATGCACTCGACATGACCGAAGAGACTCTCAACGAGGTCCAAGTCAGAATAGAGGCCTGTAAAAGAAGAGCCGAGAGGAGGTATAACACCAAGGTCAAACCAAGAAACTTTGAAGCTGGAGACTTGGTTTGGAGAAAATGCGGGGAAGCCAGAAAAGCTACAGGAGAGGGTAAATTGGCAGCCAATTGGGAAGGCCCCTTCAGAATAACCGAGTCGATGGGAAATGGAGCTTACCGATTGGAGTACCCATCCGGCAAAATCATCCCCCGAACTTGGAACGCGACACACCTAAAGTTTTACTACAGTTAGAAAAGTTGTTAGTGGTGATGTACTCTTTTTCCTACTTTGATATTTTTTTCCAAGAGGTTTTTTATCAAAGAGGTTTTAACGAGGCACACCCAATTTCTCTCATTAATGAAACTCCTTCCTTCAAATTGTCTATTCAGAATTAGATTTAACCGCGTAGACCTTCACAAGGATACAAAAAGCGAGTTAAACATAACCGAGTAAAGGATACAAAAGGCGAGTTACAATTAACCGCGTAGACCTTTACAAAAATACGAAGGCATTACAATTAACCGCGTAGACCTTTACAAGGATACAAAAAGCGAGTTAAACAAAACCGAGTAAAGGATACAAAAGGCGAGTTACAATTAACCGCGTAGACCTTTACAATGATACGAAGGCGAGTCACAATTAAACCGCGTAGACCTTTACGAGGATACAAAAAGCGAGTTAGACCTAACCGAATAGAGGATACAAAAGGCGAGTTATAATTAAACCGCGTAGACCTTTAATACGAGTTACCGAAAAACCATACGAATAACAAAGAAAAGTCATTTAACACCCTATTCGAAAGGCCGGGTGCGAACCCTGAATATAAATTTCATTAAGTACCCTATTCGATAGACCGGGTACGAGCCTTACAAAAACAAGGAAAATATAAACACTAGAAAGGAACTTCTCCTCCCTCCTGAATGTTGCTCCCGGCGCCGTCCTCACCAAGCGCAGACTCCTCAACCAACTCCCCCTCTTTATTGACATCCTTGTCCACGTCAAAAAGAGAAGTGTCGGCATCCTTGAAGAAATACCGAACTTGGCGCATTGCCTTGCTGAACCCGGCCTCATGGGTCTTCACAATCTCGTCCAAAGCCTCACCCAGATCGGCCTGCAGCTTAGCCTCGGACTCGGCAGCCTCAGTCCTCGCTTGAGCAAGCTCGGAAACGAGCCTATCCACCTCAGCCCGTAACTCCCGAGCCGAGTTCTCAGAAGCAGTTAAGGAAAGTTTTAAGTCCTCCTCACGACTTTCAACTTCCCTCAACTTAGCCTCCACTCCCTCTTGAGACCGCCGAGATTCTTCAGCGGATTGGAGAAGAGTCTCGTTGGCCCGGGTAGCCTCCAACAGAGCCTGCTCGGCCTTTGCAGCATTCTTCTTCACCATAGCTAATTCCCGGTGGCCGTGGTCGAACTCCTCAGCCCAATACTGAGCAATAGCCCATGACCGAGCTTGGAAGCGAAAAACAGCCTCCATAGAAAGCATTGGCCCAGCATCCCTTAAGATATCCCGATCAGCTTGACCGAGATTGTCGGTAGAAATGAGGGCCTCGGGAGTGAAATCTTTTCCCCAAAGCGAGGTCCGACCATCTTTCATAGAAAGAAAAGCCGGATGCCTCTCAACAGCAGACCCCGAAGTCTCAGCACCGGGTGGACTCAGTTTCGATCTCTTCGATGGACCATCCACTCCTTGAACGACCTCTCGCCGGTCCCTCTTCGGAGAAGGAGGAGGAGGAGGAACAGGCGGAGCAACTCGAACCACCTCAGCAGCGGCCTCCTTGCCCTTCAATTTCTCCAGCCTTTGCTTTTTGGCCGTTTTATAATCAAATTTTCCCATCACAGCTGCAAAAAAGACAAAACATAAGTAAAACGCAAAGTAGAAGAAGAAAAACCGAGTAAATAAAAGGTACTCACCGGCCCAATCCTCTCTCGGAGTCCGAGAAGAAGGAATTCCCACGAGTGTTTTACATGACAAGGAACGCGGTAACTTACACAGCGTGATCATGTCATCCTGATCCTCAGGAGACATGTCCACGACCTGCCAAGACAGCCGTCTGTTCGGGGAGCGGGTCCAATAGAGAGGGAACCTCGGCTCCCCACGGCCATCAAAAAATTCGACCTCTCCTTCCGGACCTGGTCGGACACGAAAGAAACCACTCTTGAAATTTTTCCAAGAGGAGGTATAAGGACTAAGGATGGACCGACCAGGAATCCCAGTCAAGGAGACCCAACCCCCCTTTTGACTCTCCTTTACCTTATAGTGATACAAAAATTTAGGAGCAGTAGGAGTTATAAAGAATTTACTGCAGAGCACCCGGAAAGCCTGGAGAGAAGCCCAGGAGTTCGGATGCAACTGCGTGGGAGCAACATTCAGCGCCCGAAGAACGTCAGCCTCAAACTGGTCAAACGGCACTGTAATGCCGAGAACCGAGAACAAGGCGTCATATACAAAAGTAAAGTGTGGATGGCGCGAATCAACGGACATAAAAACTCGGTCATCGGGCCCACAAGGTTCGGCATAGACCATACCCAGGCGTTCCGAATGACACAAGTCAATAGTTGCAAGAAAGGAAGACAAAGCTTCCTCGGTCTGATACCGAGAAGCATATGCACCTACCTCCCCAGCCACCCAAGAATAGCCGGAAGTAGTAACAGGAGAATATACCTTTCTACCCCTAGGATCAATAGGCTGGGGAACAGAAGGAGGTAGAAGACGAGCACGCCGAGTCTCAAGAGGACGATCCTCAGTGGCCTCGGAATCCTCTAGAACCACTACCCCCTGACTGGAACAACCAAAGGTGCTTGCGCAGGGTCGACGGATGGACGAACCACCCCGACACCCGCAGCGGCAACGTTTGCCGCTGACGCACCATCGCTAATTCTATCAGAACCAGGACGGTGCGAACAAGAACCACCATCGGAACCCTCTCCGATGGGGCGAACCTCCGGCGTAAGCATACGACCCCCGCCGGAACGCCCAGAATCCCCGAAAAAAGAAGACATTATAGAACCAGAAAAAGAAATGGAAAGGAGATAGGGCGTACCTGAACAAAGGACAAAGAAAAAACCTAGAAGGAGAAGAAAATGGCGCAAGGGAGAAAAAGCTTGCGAGAAGACAAAACACAGAAATGAGAGTGAGCACCAACGTCAACAGTGCCCCTTTATATAGAACCCCAAACGTCGCGAATACAAAAGGGCGAAACGGTCCGAACCGTTGGATCAAGACCCTTCACTAGGCCAATCAACGGCTAGGAAGGCTTGAGACCTTTGGGAATCCCTAAACCGTTTCAAAATTCAAAAAAGTAATCACTGGCGCTGCCCTTGGGAACCGTTACGACGTCAATATGTCTGAAACGACGTCTTCACCAAACCACGTGACGTTTCGAGAACCGAACGCGTCCCGGTCAAATAAATCCGAAATTGGTATAACATTACTGAAGCTCCTACATTACTTCAGAGCTTGGGGGGTATGTGTGCTACTCGGACTCGGCACTTCACCGAGTAGTCGAGTTGACCGAGTAAAATTTATCACTCGGACTCGGATGATAATAATAGAAAGTATATCTTACCATGTGATAAGATATAGAAAGATCAGGTCAACAAGATAAAGATAGAAGATAGAATTATCTCTATCTTCATTACGAGATTTGAGGAGATTTGATAGGAAAATAATCCTATCAAATCTATCTCTTTACACCCTATAAAATCAGAACGATCCATCTCAATCGAGGTACGAAATTCTAATCCCACTTTGTGATACCTGCCTCTCCCTCTGCGCCTCTAACTTGAGCGTCGAAGTGTCTTTGCAGGTACACCCCCCACCAGTCACGGAGGTGATCTCGACGGAGCCACCGCACCAGAAGACTTACCAAAATCTGGTAAGAACATTGATAAACTTTTGAGTTAATTTATATATTAACAGTGCAATTTTTTTATACTATTAACTAATTAAAAGTGATTTTTAATATAACTTTTAAAATCATTATTACAAAACTCAACAATCTTATCATTCATGATAATTTATAATTGAGTAATAGTATAAACCATTACACTATTGAATATTGATGCATTCTAATTGAATCCTAAGCTTTTCCCATCAACGTGCGTAATGAATAAGAATCTTTCAAATGGAAAACAATTAGATAATTTTTTCCTTTTAAAAAATTATATATCTTTTTGGCTTCAACAGTCTAAACAAAAAATAGTAATATTGTGTTGTTTTTTTATCTTCTTAGAACATCTTTCTAGCGTGAGACTTGTTTTTTGAAATATAGTCAAATACTAGGGTAGAACTCCTGTTAATAATAATATTTTAATAATGAATCTTGAAATTGAATCTAAACTCAAGTAATAATATGGTTGAGCATATCAGATGGTCTACAACCACAATCAAGCCCTTTCTAAAAGTTTCCTGTGTGATCTTTGGCATGGATCTGGGCATTCTTGGCCCAAAAGAATTGTGGGCTATAGCGGACAAAATTATTATCAATGAGTTAAATAGTGCGATGTACTTTACATAATAATTAACCCCCTTCTCAATGAAGAAAACAGAAAAGAAAAGACAACTAAAGGGAAAAAGCGAAGAGACAAAAATAAAATAATAATAAAAAGAGTTGCAATTTGCTAACCCTTTGTTTTGTTCTAGCTTTCATGTGGTACTAACCGAGGCAGGAGAAGAAGTGATGGGCTGGTGTTGTTGTTAGTTTGTCAAGGTTAAGGATAAAGATGGTTAGTCACTAGAGATTTCGACAGTCAAGTTAGTGAATTAGTAGAGTAACAACTAGTTATGTGAAATATAAGGTACCCAAAAAAGTGAATAAGGACATATATATAGGAGTCTAAGAGGTGGTGTGTTAGGTGATCAAGTGACGTTAGTACTACGTCTATCAGTAAAACAATCATACGTTATCAAGAAATTCGTGATACCATGATTAAAAAAATTTACCTCTTGATTTCTTTGATTCTATTCTCATCTAGTAATACTACATACCCATTTACAGCTTTTAATGACACAATAATTCTAGTTTTTAATTTGTCCAACTTAAATTAGAAAGGTCGATGATATACAATGGATAAACAAATTTCTACTCCTAATATATACAATATATAATTAGGAAAGACTTGTTCCAACCATCTTAAATTTAGTTTCTTGAATAAAGTATCCAATTGTTTATCTTGTTTCAATTGTGAAGACATGTTGAAGAGGAGCTTACGTTAAGTATATGAAATATGATATATTCTGATAATTTATTATTATATTTTTAATAACTTCCAGCCTTTGTATGGAAGTTATTAAAAAAATAATAATAACTTCCAGCCTTTGTATGAAGTAGAATTCAGGGAACATGGTTTTCTCTCTGCTAGGGTTAGGGTTCTCTCACGTAGAAACCTAATTCTTGCATGGTTCTCATGGCTACTGCGGCCCTTTTTGTGCCTTGGGGTTTTCTTGATGAGGGCTCGTCCCCTTCACCTCCATCAGTGCCCCCAAAGTCTTTCGCTCAAGTTATTTCGAATGCTTGTGATATCCCTTTAAGTCAACTTCCTACTCCATGCTTGAAAGGAGATGCTCTTATTGTAACGATACCGGAGGAAGAATATAGGGCAGGCTTGGAAGGTTGCAAAAATAATCTCCATGGAAGATTGATTCTTTCTAAGGGGGATTCTCCTCCCAAATATCAGGAGTTGAGGCTAAAGCTTGAGAAACTTTGGAAACCACTGGGGCAATGGCGTATGGTTCCATTGGGGAAAGGTTTTTTTGAATTTACTTTCTCTTCGTTGGAAGATTTATGCAGGGTTTTGGCTATAGGCTCGTGGAATCTTAATCTTGGAACGCCGAGGCTTTTCTCTTGGACGCCTGATTTTAACCCAAGTTCAGTTAAATAGACTAACACTCAGTGTTGGATCAAAATTTTTGGGCTTCCTTAAGAGTACTGGCGTCCTACCATTCTTTTCTCTATTGCCAGAGGTATTGGTACTCCTTTGGCTTTGGATGATGCCACTAAACATAGGACCTTTGGGCATTTTGCAAGAGTCCTTGTGGACGTTGATCTTGCGTCTCATTTGGTAGATCAAATTCTTGTTGAACGAATGGGATATGCTTTTTTCGTTGACACAGTATATGAAAGGCTGCCTTCTTTTTGTCATCATTGCAAGATTATTGGTCATTCTCATGAAAATTGCAGAAAGAAGAAACCATTGCAGAAAAATACCTCGGAAGGAGGCAGTAAGAAAATATATGTTGTTAAAAATAAGGCAACAAATTTTCAAGATGACAGAGTCATTCCACTAGGCCCTAGTTTCACAAAGAATTATGATATCGTTAAGGTTCATAATCAAGACACTACCCATATGGATAATGGCACTGATATGAAACAATCTAATGATGATCCTTTGTTTTTGAAAAACAATCTAGAAAAACAAGCTCGTATGGAACATGTAAGTGATGATTCCTGTGACGAGTCTCTGCATCCTAAATCTCCTGGCATAGAGGTAGTTCCAGATTTTCTTCCTTCTGGAAAGACATCTAGTCCAGCCAAGGTTAATAGTGGAGAGGAAGAATTCTCCACACCTGTACAACATGATATGCAAATTGTATCCCGACTCTGGGGGGATTTGGCAGAAGAGGATGAGATTGATGATCTTAATATAGTCTCTGATGAAGCTGAGAGAAATGATAAGGTGTAAAGTCATTTGGAGGGTTTTTAGGTTGTCATTTCAAAGTCTAAGTGCAAACAAAATAAGAAGAATAAGTCTGGCAAAGCCCGTTCTAGGGCTGGTCCGAGGAATTATGCTTGATGAAGGTTATATTTTGGAATGCCAGAAGAGTTGCTAATGAGGCAACTCAGGCATATATTAAGCAGATTTGCTCAAAACATAAGCCAGACTTCTTTTTCTGGCAGAACCTTGGATTCAACAATATTCTTTTTTGTTGTTTTGGAAACACCTCAAGATGAAGTGTTTTGGTACGAATGACCGAGACAATCGCATTCCCAATCTCTGGGGTGTTTGTGCTGAACATCTTTCCCCTCAGATTCTTCAAGCCTCTTCGCAACATCTCTCTTTCTCCATTCAGGTGGATGGTCTTGTTCTATTTTTCTCTGCTGTTTATGCTGCAACGTCTTATTTTGTAAGATGCTAACTTTGGTGTGAGTTAGCTGATCTTCAGAGTCAAAATTCGGGCCCATGGTGTTTTGTGGGTGACTTTAGTGCCGTTTTGGGGTCTCATGAGAAGAAGGGTGGTCGCGTTCCCTTATCAATTTCATGTAGTGAGTTTAGAGCATGGACAGATAGTTGTGAGTTAGTTCATTTGCCTACTTCGGGGGTAGAACTTACCTGGACTAATGGTAGGAAAGGATCCATATTACGTTGCGTCTGGATTGGGGGATTTGTAATGGTAATTGTTTTGACATTTGGGATTCCATTGCTTGTCGCACTCTTACTAGAGTAAGCTCGGATCATTATCCTCTTCTGCTATGCTTTAACAAACAGCCTACAATGTTTGCTTCTCCCTTTAAATTTCATAATACGTGGTTAAGCCACCCTGACTGTAAGCAGCTGGTATCTGAAGTTTGGCAACATTCTTTCTATGGTTGCCCGATGTTTGTACTGAACCAGAAGTTAAAAGTCTTAAAAAAGGAGTTGCGGATTTGGAATAAAATAATTTTTGGCAATGTTCATGATAATGTTCGTAATGTTATGAAGTGCGTGGATGATATCCAAAATCAATTGGCAGAATCAGGTTATTCAGATGATCTTCATGATCTTGAAACTAAAGCTCTGATGGAACTTCAACAAGCTTTGGTTTTGTAAGAATCATTCTGGAGGGACAAGGCGCGAGTCAGTTGGCACTGTTTAGGTGATCGAAACTCTGCTTTTTTCCATCGTATAGTCAAAGTTCGTAATGCAATGCAGCAAATTACGGGCCTGTTCAAAGATGGTTGTTATATTGATAATCAAAAGGGTCTGGAGAAAATTGTTTTTGATTATTTTCGTGATCTATATGCCTCAGAAAATATTTGTCAGTCTAATAATCTCATCCAGAATACTATTCCTTCTTTGGTAACAGAAGAGGATAATACTGTTTTGACTTGCCCACCTTCTCTTGAGGAAGTTCGTAATGCTGTATTTAACATGAATGCTAATGGCACTCCTGGGCTGGATGGCTTTGAAGGTTGTTTTTATCAAGCATTTTGGAATATTGTTGAATCTGATGTTTAAAAGGCTGTTTTACAGTTTTTTAATTCAGGATGGTTGCTGCCAAACTTAAACTCGAATTTGGTGGTGCTTATCCCGAAAGTCCCTGGTGCTAATGTGATAGATAATTTCAGGTCCATAGCTTTAGCAAATTTTCAGTTCAAAATCATTACTAAAGTCTTGGCGGATAGATTAGCTAATATAGCTCCAAAGTTAATCTCTGCTCAACAATTTGGTTTTGTTAAGGGGAGGCATATTGGAGAATGTATTGGCACCACATCAGAGGTTGTTAATTTGCTTCGTAATAAAGCATTTGGAGGTAATGTAGCTTTGAAATTTGACATTCGCAAAGCATTTGATACATTGGACTGGAATTTCCTCTTGCAAGTCCTTAAGGCATTTGGATTTGATGACAAATTTTGTCACTGGATTAATGCTATTCTCCTTTCTGCTAAATTGTCGTTTTGTGTAAATGGTAAGCCAGTGGGTTTTTTCTCTTGTAAAAGAGGAGTTCGTTAGGGGGATCCCCTTTCTCCTATTCTTTTTTGCCTTGCGGAGGAAGTGTTGAGTAGAGATATCTTGATGCTTGTTCAAAAGGGACATTTTCAATCTATGACAAGTCCTCGTGGTTTGAAGATCCCCAGCCATGCTTTCTTTGCTGATGATCTCATGGTTTTTTTGTAGAGGGACTAAAAAATGTCTTCGTAGCATCATGGATTTGTTCCACTCATATGGAGAAGCTTCGGGTCAAAATTTGAGTGTTGCCAAGTGCCGTTTTTTCCATGGAGGACTCTTTTCTTCTAGAGTTACTTTGATTCGGTAATTGCTGGGATTTTCAGAGGGATCTATTCCTTTTATGTACCTTTGTGTTCCTATTTTCCTTGGTAAGCCTCGTCGTAGGCATTTGCAACCCATTGCAGATAGAATTAAATCTCGTTTAACTTCTTGGAAGAGGTGTTTATTATCCATTATGGGGAGAGTCCAATTAGTTAAATCAGTAATTCAAGGTATGTTAATCCACAATTTTTTTACTTATGCTTGGCCTGTGTCTTTGTTGAAAGATCTTGATTATTGTATTCGGAATTTTGTCTGGTCCGGTGATATTCTTAAGAGGAAGGTGGTTACAGTTGCATGGTCTAAAGTTTGTTCACCTCTTGATGCTGGTGGTCTAGGAATTTGGCCTCTATCTACTATTAATAAAGCTGCAATGTTGAGGCTTTGTTGGTTGATGGTTACTTCGAATAATCAATGGGCTCAGCTATCACGAGCCAGATTTTTGAGAAATAACACTGCTACCAAATCTTCAATTTGGCCTGGCTTGCGTCCTTGGTGGCCAATTATCCAACAACACTCTCATTGGCAACTTGGAGATGGGTCTGATATATCTTTTTGGAAAGACAAGTGGCTTTCCTCTACTATTGCTGATATGATTAGTCTCCCTCCTGATATCAGTGCCACTCTCAATGCTTGGGTATCAGATTTCATTGTTAATGGTCAATGGCGAATTCTTAATTTGCTGGATGAGACATTCCCTGACATTTTTGCTGCTATTAGAAGTATTGTTATTCCTTTTGATTCTCAAGTGGATAGCTTAATCTGGACTCCCTCGGTTTCGGGGGAATTATCTTTCAAAGAGGCCTTTTGGTATACCAGTCCTAGGGATCCTGTTCTGAATTGGACAAAGGTTATTTGGAGGAATTCTATCCCTCCTTCTAAGTCTTTTTTATTTTGGAGGCTGGTTCTTGGTAAGATGCCAACTGATGACAACTTGAGGAATAGGGGCTGTGTGGTGGTCTCGGTTTGTCCTCACTGTTGTAAAGATTATGAGACATCTGAGCATATCTTTCTTTCCTGTCCCTTTGCTATAGAATTATGGCAATGGCTCAGTAGTGTAATTCATTTTGGTTTGGACTTATCTTCCCCTACTGCTCTGTTGTCTGTTTGTAATCAAAGGTATAGCAAGCAGGCCCTTGATGTCATTGTCTCGAGCATTATTAATGTGATTTATTTCATATGGTTCAGCAGAAATAAACTCAGATTTGATAATGTTAATGTGCCTCAGAATTCTCTTAAAGCTCTCATTGTTGCTGCTGTGGCCCTTATTGGTAACTTGTCTAGCAATGCTATGTATCCCTCAATGAATGAATTTGTTATTCTTAAATTCTTTCATGTCAATGGTCGTGCTGGGAAAGTAGCTGAGCCTAAGCAAGTTATCTGGCGTTCACCTTCTTTTGGTTGGTTTAAAGGTAACTCTGATGGTGCAGCCCGTGGAGCTCCTGGTTTAGCAGCCAGTGGTGGCTTATTTCGTGATAATATGGGTGGTTTTTTGGGTGGATTTGCTAGCTTTCTGGGAGTTGAATTTTCCTTCAATGCTGAACCTACTGCTGTCATGTTGATGATTGAATTTGCAGAGAACAATAATTTCTTCCCTCTTTGGATAGAGACAGATTCTATGCTTACTGTTATAGCATTCAAGAACGTTAGTTTGGTGCCTTGGCAATTAAGAAATAAGTGGTCCAATTGTCTTTGGAAATTGCGGTCAAGGATGTTTAGAGTTTCTCATATATTCAGAGAAGGCAATACTTGTGCGGACAAAATGGCTAATTTTGGTTTGTCCATCCAGGGACTATTGTGGTGGGATGAATTACCTAGTTTTATTAAGGATGATTATTATAGAAATAGAGTGGGTTTACCTCATTATAGGTTCTGTTAAACTATGGAGCTCTTATGCTCTGTTTGTATGTTCCCTCTTGGTTGTTTTATCATTAATAAATTTGGGGATTAATGGCATAGGATCTTAAGCCTCTTGGGTGTCAACCTAGTTGGGATTCAGGAGCCTTGAGTGATGCTGTTTTATTCCTAGCTTTATATATATATAAAAAAAAACTTCCAGCCTTTGTATGACCCTACTGAGGTGATCTCCAAAACAATCATGGCTAATTAAGTTTGGTAGTCCTTGGTCCATTTGCTCTAAGGTGTTAGAAAACGTTAGGAACACGTGGTTTATAGAATTTGGGAGGTAAGAATGTGTTTGATTTTACTATTTTTTCAACCAACATTATGTATATATAATTATTGTTGCATAATATCTTGTTTTCTAGCAAAGAAGGTGGTATAAGTTACTGCCTCCACATTATAACATTGTTGCATAATATCTTGTTTTCTAGCAAAGAATGTGGTATAAGTTACTGCCTCCACATTATAACATTGTGAATAAAGTCACCTTTGAGCACACAAGTTCTCGCATTATAAAGAATACAATAAATAAGTTACAAAGGTTATAAGCACAATGGGCTTTCAATCGCCCTTAAAGATAGGTAAAGCATAGAGGGTCATTGGGTACGTTATAGGGACGAGTTCATGCAGAAAAATGTTATCAGCAAGCCAAATTAGGCTATTGGTAGTACTCAGTAGATTCTCTTTGCAAACTCCTGCCTTTGTATATGATGTTGTGCATTAGGACAAAATTGTAATTAAAAACACATTTTCAAGTTATTTATATTTATTTTAATTACTAAAAAGTATAACTTATAATATTATATATGCAAAATTTGAAACTGAGAACTTTGTTTTGAAGAGTTGAGGATTTAGTAAGATGCTAATTATAAAATAAGTTGCTATGTCAAATTAGGTAAATCAGTATTTTCCTCTATACATTACACAAAATGTTTTTTTTATATAATTTAAATTTATAAGAAATAAATAATTTTAATATATAAATTATAATAAATAAATATTTTTAAATATATAAATTATATTTTAGATTTATAATGAACAATTTAAATTGTTATATAAAATATTTTTAACTATTGACAATTTTTTTAAAAAAATATTGAAATTTAATTTAGAGATAGAGATAAATAAGAGTAGATTGAAAGAGATAATTATGAATATCAAATATACAAGTAAAGATAAACAGAGAATAATATAATTGAAAGAAAATTTTTTTAACTAGTTGTTGAGGTAGTGTATAAAATACACATCTAAAGAATATAAAAGAGAGAATATTGATATAGTCTAATTAAGAAAGTAAGAATAGTGAGTCTCATTTTTCAAGTTGTGTATTTTAATTTATAATATAGAGTATTTTTTTTTCCACCTAAAGTATTTCTCAATCAAGAGTCAAAGACTATTTCCTTGAAATATGAAGATTCATTTAAGGGATTAACACCTCTCAATATATGTTCTTCTATACTCGTGGACTTGAAGTTTGAATTCTTAGTTACATATTTAAGAGACACGATTATTTATCAATAATTTCGCATCATGTTAGTATATAAGGGTAGATTATGATTTTCTGTTTTACACTCTTGTAATTTCTTGAAGATTCTTCAGGAAAGACTTCTAAAATTGTTAAATCAGAACTTTTAAGTTATTTTAAATCAGGATAAAGATATATAGTTTCATAGCTTATAGCCTTGTTGAGAGAAGAGAAATAAATAGAGAAATGAGAAAAAATAACGTATGTGATAAATAAATGTGATAAGAAAGAAAGGAAAAAAAAAAAGAAATATAAATAAAATTAGGGTTAGTTAAACTATTTATAAAAAGAAATCCCTTATAAGGTAGAAATGAAATGACTGGTGAAAAGTGAAAACCAACCAAGAACTAAGATCATATGCTCCTTCTGAATTGTAAAAATGTTCACCGTTTCTCTTTCCATTCTCCAACAATTGCTACATATCAAAAAAGGGTTTCCCCTTCCCCAAAGGTGGGGAATCTATCTTTAAGGCTCAAAGTTGTTCTGCCTAATATCTGAGAAGAGAATTACGCATACTGCTTAAAACAGAGAAACGTGCTAGCTACTGTCCTATTGCACATATAGAATATATTTACTTTTGGCCAGGCTAGTGAGCAGGTCTTCATTTCTGCACAGGCACATTCAGCTTAACGTGCTATGAAATTTTTTTTTGGCTACACAAATGTAGCGTGCTATGAAATTTAATACAATAAAAAGTAGTGTTTTAAAATCAATTTTAAATCAACCATTGAATCATCATCATTACCTCCTCAACTAATCCATTACTAAACGATTCTTCATCCAAATATTGTACGTTTGTTTATGTTCAGGAGATATTTTTCCCTTTACAACACAATTAAATTGATTCGAATTAGGGTCCCTGTAATTCATGGTGGGAATATCTGAGCTTCTTGCCCTCTTGGTGGCTTTAAGTGCATGACTTGAATTTTGAGATTAATTAGAGATTTCTACAATTCATTGGTCATATCCGAAAGATTCTCGCCAAATATAGTATAGCTAACGGGAGTTTCAATAAGAGCCATTTTTGGGAAAATATCTAACAAAAGAATGATTGGATAAGACACTGATTTTATCAGCAGAATACAAGGGTAATCATGTTATATCCTGTGGATCCAACTGTTCTTTTTAATATATTCCTCGATGTGGCAGCTTCGTGGTTGGTTGTATTCATGTTAATTTTTCTTTAAATTTATTAATATGTTGAACGTGAGAATGGAATATTAAGTTATTAACTATATATATGGATGGAGTGGAAATACTATGAATGTACCCTTCACCCGCTAAAGACAGATTTAGAGTTAGTACTATATAATTACATGCAGTATAATAAGTTTAGTGTTTGTTTCTGGGTATCTTGGACTTGTTAATTCCGTTTTGGATCGATCCACATATGGATGTTGGCTTCTGATTTATGCTAAAATCAGACTTGAGTTATTAGTCCCTTGATATGGATTATTTTGGAAAGACCTTCATCTAGTAGTCCATTTTAGAACCTCTTCTGCCCATGGTTGTTACCAACTGTTTTTAATTGTAAAGATATATGCCTAGCCTAATGGTGAATGGAATTGAAGCACAAACTAATTCTGATGACCATGGGAGAGAACTGTATATATAAAGTTGCAATGGACAATATTATATGGAAGAGTAGTGATATATGGACACTTCTCTATTATAAACATTTCATCAACACCTATCTTTCTTTCTATCTATCTTTTCCTATCACATCATAATATTTGTAATACCTACTGTTTGGTAGGCTCTAGTCGGATCCGGTTTGTTGACGAAGATACGGTTTGGATCAGTGGTTCGAGGTCAAATCCACCTGAGGAGCACAGCGGTGATAGGTCTCGTAGACAGAGGTGGAGTACTTGCAAGCACTCTGACGCTCAAGTCGGTGAGAGTACGAAGAGTATACATTAGATCAATTTCATACCTGAGGCTTGCTTATATAATCAAGTTTAGGCAGGAAAGTTAGTTAGACAGTTGGGGTCACACGTTCCTCGTGACCTGCTTGAAGGGTCACGCGTTCCATCCATGCCCCTTATCGGTATGGATGACTTAGGGTTGCTGGCAGAGAGCCGGCTCCGAGAACATGGACCGAGAACCAGGTCCAAGAAGCTACTCCAGAACAGTTGCCCCCAAGATGATTGGTTCTTGTGAGAACCTGTCGGCTTCAGTGAGATTAGTTACCTTGTGCTTTATTGGACTCTGAGAATATCGACCAAGATCTGGCCTCGAGACACTACTCTAGAACACCTACATTTCTCTTTCTTCTATCTTCTCTTTACCTCTCTAGGTATTGAATAACATATAGGTGTCCACTAATAATTTTCCTATATGGACCGAAGAACGTAAGAAATGAAAACTCTTTTTAGTGTAAAAAATGAGAATTATAAATATATATGATTAAATTATATTTAAATGGTCAATATTAAAAGAAAAATACATATAACTTTTTTTAATTATATGATTACTATTTGACTTTTAATCTTAATTATTTATGTATACTTGTATGACCCAAATTTATGAGAGGATGTAACTCTAGAGTCTAGACTATACTTGTGTAAAAAAAAAAAAAAAGTCTAGACTATACATGAGGATGTGAGAGTTCTGTTTGAATGAGAGAATGACGAGTAAATTTACATCATACAATCATACATGAATGGTTAGAATTAAAAAGTATATGATTACCTAAAAGTTATATATATTGTGACAGATAGAAAAGAAATTTTAGAATGGGTGTTCTTTTTTTGGTTCAAAATAATGCCTTCATAAATGATGGTATGCTGATGACTTGATGGAGCGGATGGACGATGGTGACCTCCATTTTGTTAATAGAGGAAGAGTTTTGAATTCTAACTAGTAGTCTGGTAATTTAGTGCATTGAACACTCATCACTCTATATTGCTTAAAATTCATATTTCTGAAGCAAGATTCATCGATGAATTGAAGTTAAAAACAAAATTGAAAAAATATAAAACTTAATTAAACTCCTAAAATTGTCATCTATGAACACTTGGTGAATGTTATAGAGGATCACTGCGCAGTGTTTCGAGGGCTGAAGGAGTCAGTTGCTCTCAAATTACTTGTATTTGTATCCAAGGAATGCAAATCCGGTCCACGTTTTTAATAAATTTTAAAGATGAATTTAGTTCTTGTAAGCTTACACTTTTCAATTTTAGTCTCTGTATTTTTCTTTTCATTTTTAGTCTCTATAATTTTATGTTTTTTCAATTTTGGTCCTATAAGTTTTTTTTTTTCATTTTTAATTAGTCCTTGTAAGTTTGTATTTTTTCAATTTTGGTTTCCTAAAGTGGATACTTACAAGGACTAAAAATGAAAAAATTGGAATATTAAAGGAACTAAAATTGAAAAAAGTAAACTTACATGATTAAAAATGAAAAAAAAATTAAAAAAAACTCAAACTTACATGAACTAAAAATGAAATTTTTTTTATACAGAGACTAAAATTAAAAAAGCACGAAATTATAGGATTAAATTCATATTTAAGCCTTTTAATAACTAACATAAAAATTCAATGACAACTCTAAATTATCAGCATCTATCCTTTGATAATAGTATTATTAAGTTCATTTCTATAAACTCGATTATTCAATGACAGAGATTTTAGAGAAGCGAAATGCTGGATATTAGAAAATACAACTGCATGAGTTGATACTATAATTACATGGCTAGTTTTTATTTTGTGTATCTATTCAAAGCCACCACCATGTTTTGTGACAAATAGCAATGTGATTGGTTTAATATTTTTCATTACAGTTCCTCTTTAGAGAATCACCCACCAAACGCGTCAAACATTTTATTTTCCTAGAATCCCGGTTTGTTCTATTGTTTTTGTCCATTCAAAATCTCAAGTCATGATTCCCCCACAACTTTGGATGCAATTTTTGCTCAATTGTACTTGTAATTAACATATTTTAATTTGTGTGTGATTTTGATCGATTTTGTTTTTTTTTTCTATGACATTGTACGAAATATTCTTTAACTTTGTCAAATTCAAAACTTTACTTAAAATATTTGAGTCCAGTATTACTCATACCAACTGAAATGTTGATAATTTTGTTCTAATTGTTTCTATTTAATTTTTATAATTTTTCAATAGTTAAAATTAAACTCCCTATTCCAAATCCTGTCAAAAAATTATCAGCAATGCAATAATAGAGGTATAATGTAACATTGATTTTTTTATATTCATATAAATATTGATTTATATGTATTTTGACAATAAAAATATAAATATTTAAATAAAAATTAAGAAAAAAATGAATTTCAATACTTTATATATATATATATATATATATATATATATATATATATATATTTATGTAAATGATACACACACGCATACATTTGCCAATTTATATTTTATATAAATTAATATTTCGTCACATCTTTCTTACATTCTCATTAATTATTAAACAAAGTTTATAGTAAGAAACTTAATTTTAATATTAAAAAATTATAAGGACTAAATATGAATAATTAGAATTATAAAAACCAAAATCATATATTCATAGGCTACCTAAACATTGATATTACAGATACAATTAAGCCTATAATTAATTTGTTTAATGCTTCTTATTTTCAGAGGACTTTTTTCAATGCATATTTAATTCAAGTTGATGTTGTATTTTCTTTGCTTGTCTGTGACTAAAGAGAACCAGTGATCCACTGTTATTTTTATCTGCCTTTCCAATAAACATTTCTTTTATAGAGATCTTAAACTTCATTCCCTTTCCTGTTGATACATGTAAATTAAATTCAATAATAAATAAAAAGAGTGTTTAAAAATTTAATTAAAGCCTTTAGATACGTAACTGTACCAGCTCAGTGCAAATTACTTTTGTTACATCATTCTATAGAAAAATGTCTGCACTATCTTTTTTATGCTAAAAATGTATGCACTCTTTATACATAGAAGTTGTACAAAAAGAGAAACTGAAAAGGCATATGTGAAAGGAATAGAGACAAAAATCTGGAACTTTACTCTCTTATTATGTTGCAGTTGCACTTTGGCTTGACCCTCCATATATGTATATTCTTAGACCTGAGGGCAATAAGCCAATAACCATGCGCATTGCGCAATACATAACTTTTTTTTTATTTTAAATTATATATACATGCACTATTAAGATTAATTTAATTTATTTTAACTTTTCTATTTTTTTAAATTATAGGTTAATACTTTCTTCTCACACACTTTAATCTCACTTAACACGTTTATTATTATATATAATTCATTCTGTGTGTGTGATTTATGCCATTAACGATGCAGCCCCTCAGCAAGAAAGCTTTGTAATGTTCCCTACTTTGTATTAAATTAGGGATTGTTTCCAAAAATACTTTTAGAAGAAGAAAATAAAAAGAGAAAAAATAAAATAAGCTTATCTATAAGTTAAAATTAGTTTATACATAAGTTAAAAATAGCTTATACATAAGTTAAAAATAATCTCTTAGAGAAACTATTTGAGATAACTTTTACAGATTAGTTTATGCAAAAGCTAATTTTGACTTATAGAAAAATTCATTTCATTTTTTTCTTCTTATTTTCTTCTTCTAGAAGAAGGACTTCTGAAGAAGTTTATTCAAATAGACCCTAGATAAAATGTGCCTAATAATCGTAATTAAGCAGAACTTCATCACATCCTGTCAATTCAATCTAATTGCCTTTTGTGTTAAGAATATGTTAGGCAACATTCATAAAAAAAAAAAAAAAATGGAATATGTTAGGGAACAAAGCCAATCACCATGATTAATAGGCATCTTCATTAATTTGAACAAGTTACAATGTTCCTGTTGAAGAAATCAATTATTATTGTCATACATTAAGAAAAAAGAAATCCGGCTAGCTTGGCTTGTAAATCAATGGATAATCACTATCATCAGAAACTCAAAAACTCTCCTCTATAGCTAAGGTGCACTTGCTGTGTCATTTTGCAACTCTCTTCTATTTTCACAAACATCGTCCTCCATATCCTGCGCTTCTAAATAGTGCTTGCTTTATATCTTCGGAACTCAGAATTGTCTTCTGCTGCAATTCCTATTAAATTTAACAAATAGGATAATAAAATCGATTACTCAGTTGCTCAACAAAAATGACCATATGCGTTGAACCCAAAATCTATAAAGTAAGGCATTTTTAGACAGCGCCAAAAAAACCATCATACTATGGTGGGGTTTGCTGAGTAGACGAAAATAAATTTTTTCTGTTATGTTCTCTTAATCTCTTCAATTTCACCTTTTAGTGAAACCAAACTATACTTTTTCATCTCATGATCTTTTACTAATATATGGTGTAGTATAGTTGGCAGATAATCATGTTTCTTAAGCATATGATTAGGGATTTGATTTTTAGGTTAGTGTGTACAAAAGAGCATTTCTAGAGAAAAATTAATCTCTTATCTTAGTAACTTGAGAGATTAGTCTCTAATTCTCGACTAGAGAATATCAAGGTTTACCTAAAAGAAAAATATCATGTTCTTATCTATTTCATTTTTAGAATGCACCCAATATAAAATAGAACTTATATATATCCTCTATTCATTTTAACACTATCTAATATACCTCTGAGCAAGAAGCTTGCACTGTGAAATCATTGAAACAGCTAATAACGCATTGTTGGATCTCGAGGCCTAACGTTTCCAAGGCGTTTACTGTAGACAGCAACAATCCTGGCTTCCCTGCACAGCAGATCTCCAACCTTGTATTGACATTTCTCCTCTCCACATCAAACTGCACCAAATCACAATTGGGATCCTTTAATGGTGATTTATTGGACTTCAAAGAATCTTGGTACGCAATACTAGCCGTGTTGAAGATTTTACATTATCTAGTGATATGGTCAAAATAGTGTATATAACTAGCAGACAACTCTCACCCATGAATGAGTTTTAAGGTTGAGTTAAGTCCAAATTCAAATTCCACAAACTCAGAAAGTAAACATACCTTTGGAGAATTTCTCACTATGATTTCGTTAGGCTTTACATCCTTGAAAATGCCAGCCATGTTGGAATCCACTTCTATTTCTTGTTTCAAATTATTAATCTTTTCCAAGAGCTCTTTCATATAATCGATAGTGTCTCCAAGTATAGCTGTTCTGTCCATCTGTGAGAAGCATTTTCAACAAGCAAATTAGCACTTATGCTGCATATATATGACACAAACCAAACTAGTTCTATATGTGGTTTTACATTTTAGTACTTCTCATAATGATAATGACTCATTCTCACATCATACCTTACTTATCTTAGGGACAATTGATCTTAGCATGGAGAGCCTGTCATTCAATCTCTTTCTTCTTCTCCTCTCTGCCATTAGGTTCTTTGAAGGCTGCCCCTGAAGCTTCTTTGCTCTATTCTTTCTCTCCACACATGAATCTGTGTTGAAAATAGGCATTTCAGGGGAATGGCTTGGCTCCATTTTGCATGTGGTTTGCAGGTCCAAACAATATTGAAGCTCTTCCCCAAGCAAACCCGGATCTTCTTCTTCCATCATGGACAATGGATAATAGTCTTCTTGAGCCAGAAATGGAGGGGTATTATGTGGAGTATCAAGGGTGTTATAGGATGATGAATCTATAACTTGGGGTGCTGAGAATTCATCAAGTAAGGAACTATAGATTTCATTGTAGGTGTAGTTGTTGTTGTAACTTTGAGGAACTTCTTGGCAAGAGAAAGAATTTGGAGGAAAAGCTTGATTATAGTTTTGATCAAAACAATCAAGACCCAAGCCATTAGAGAAAAGCTGGTTTTCTAGTGAACATGGATTGGTATCCCATGGTTCTCTTCTTAGAGGCATTAATTCCTCCAATAAATCATGGTCATGGAGCTCCATGTTTTTCTCTCTCTCTTTTCTCTGTTGAGATGGCTAATTGTTTAGAAAATACTACCTTGAGAAAATAGAGTACTAAGTTGAAGCATATTTATAAGGGCACACAGAAAAGCTTCTTGCAAATTGCCTATTATATTATTATATGCATTATAGTACACGTATTATAAGATATATCATTTGCACCTATAGTCCTATACCCTACGACCAAAATGGAATCTGCTTTTCACATTACATCTCTCTCTAGATCTTCCCCCCACCCCCCCCCCCCCCCCCCCCTCAAATAGAGGGGGCCATTTATGTCTTTTTCACCGAAATTTCTACAACCAAAACCACATCAAATATTTAATAGGAATTTTTGGGAAACTTTGACCCTCAGATCTGTCTTGAAACCAAAAAGAATGGGAGTTAACATCATAAACCTTCTCAGGTTCTTAGCATGTTAAAAGTTCAACAAAAAAACCAACCCTGCATCTCTCTCTATTTCTCCCACCTTGAAGAAGATTTCAGAGTTGGGTCCCACCCCCCAAATGCTTCCAAACTTTGCCTTAGCTCATAAATTCAAATTGGTTGGTGATCTTTTTTTGTTCTTTTCTGCTCTACGGCTCTACTTTCCTGTCCAATATGTACACACGTAATAGTTAATACAAATTGTCCATACTAGTAAACTAATAAATTACACTATATATCTATTGAACTTTCGTTTTCTATTACAAAGGGGTGAAGCTATAAAGCATATAGAAGTATAGAACCTCCATTCTTACCCCCACCTGGCAATTCTAGACATTTCTGTATGTCTATGACAATATATATTTACGTACACGAATACAATAATAGCAGTGTGAATGCAACCACGTACTATTTTTTTAACGGAACTTCTTTGGCTTATGTATTTGATTTTTAGCTACTTTACGAATTTGCTTCCCCTTTTGACTTATCCTGTCTTCTACACACTACTGACCTGTTCCCTATATGGAAATTGTTTGTATGTAGGGATTCCCTATTAGAGTTTCTTCCAGTTATGGCTCTATTACTTGATCATGATCCACATAGTGTTATACTTAGGATAAAATTCATTATTGTTGTTGTTAATTGTCGCTATTGTAATACTATAGCGGCTTATATTGGTGAATATGCATGTATGCAATTATAACGCAAGGTCCACGTACTTGTTTTACTAGTAGCTTCTACGTTAGTAACCTATAAGCCTAACAACTAATCTACCGCAATACATGCCACTTGATTCGCAACTTGCAAGTAGATATTTGAAATTGCAACGTAGATTAAGTGTATATGATACAAGGAAAGGGTTCTTCTAATCGAATAGGAATCGTTTGTGGTAATTAAGCATATGCATATAAGCACGTTATTATGCAGTAGGAGACAGCCTGTCCAAATTGGAATACCTAGAAACTCAAATTTTCGTAACTCATCAAAGTTGAAGCTTGTCCACAAAAAAAAAAAAAATGAAAATAAAAAGAAAAAGAAAAAGAAAGATGATGCTTAATTGTCCCTTGATGAAGGGTTCCTTCTGAATAGCGAGGTTGAGCATTCTTAAACGCCAGTCAAGTAATAAGTAATTTTTAAGTTATCATCCTGTGAAGAATCTAAGAACATGCTATTGATATGTAACAAACAAGCTATTCTACAAAAGAAATAATGACATTTTCTTCAGTAGTTAAATTTAGTTATACCGTGGCCATGGTAGCCTTGATTATAGCACAGGATTGGGGTACATATTCTTCATGTAATATACATGTACACTCTTGAGATTTTTTTTGTTTTACCATATAGATATTCTTTAAAAGCAATCCTACTCAAAACATTGTCGGACACGTAATGTGTGGACACCTTTCTCAACTATCGAAAACTAAAGGGTGAACTGTCACTTTGGTCCCCGAAAGTGTAATTCACTGTCACTTAAGTCCCTGAAAGTATGAAACTGTCACTTTAGTCCCTGAAAGTGCAATATATCCGTCAATTTGGTCCTTTTGTTAAAAAAATTTCTTTAAAATTAACGTTTGTGTCTACATTACACGCTATCTAACTACATAAATAACATGTCACGTAGGTAAATATCATATCACGTAAGCACGAACGTTAATTTTAAATAATTTTTTTTTATCAAAAGGACTAAAGTGACAGACAAATTGCACTTTCAGGGACTAAAGTGACAGTTTCATACTTTCAGGGACTGAAGTGACAATGGACTACACTTTCGGGGACCAAAAAGGTAGTTTACCCAAAACTAAATGTGAGCTTTCTTAACGATTTAGCGGTAACCTTTTTCTTATTAACGGTCAACATCTTAAAATTAATAGTTAAATTAAAATTCTTTAATTTTGAAAAATAAGGAACCAAATGTCTTTATTTTTTTAGAAGGGGATCAAAATTGTAAATTGAATAAAATAGGAGAATCAAAATTATATTTTAGCTTAATTTTTTCGGAGTTATTATATGACATTTTATAATTAAGAATATATACGCGACATGCTATTGATATGTGAAAATGGCTAGAATGCAAAATAAAGTGCGTAATGGTCCACTTGATCAATCATTTCAGTCCACTAACCCACTACATGAAAAAGGCCAAGTAAATCCTCATAAAAAATAATAAATAAATACTTATAAAATTTGAAGGCAAAGAGCTCAATCAATAAGAATTAATTAAAAATATACCGAGGGATCTAATTCAGTTGGTTGAACAGAGTGAATGAGTTGTTGTAAACTCCAATACCGTGTTCGATTCTTACGGATAAAAAATAAGAATTACTTAAAAATATCAAAATTATTATTCTCACTAAGAAGTACTAGCAATACACTCTTTATTATGGATTTAAATTTATTAAAAATTACAAAATTATGAGTAAAATTTATTAAACAAGAAGTGAAAGACACAAAAATTTAAACCATAATAAAAAAATATATATTAAAAAATGGATTACTAAATATTATTGTTGCTTATAATTTTCATTCTCCTACTCTGCGTGTGGGCCCATTAGACAATTTGGGATCCCTATCCCAAGCCCGCAAAATTGGTTTTATATTCCTTACTTAAAATAACAATTTTTGGAATACATGACAATCATTTATTGATCAAATGTACACGAGCTGGAATGGTTAGTCATTAGATTATTGTCATAACCTCTTTTTGCAGTAATGCAAAATTTAATTACATCTAAACTTTCACATAAAATTAATTTTACATCTTTCTGTATCTTGAGATTTAGAATTCTATTTTTATAAAGGCTTAATTGCAAATTTTACCACCCAACTTTCATAATTTTGTAAATTTTACCACCCAAGTTTTCAATTTTTGCACATTTTACCACTCTGATATTTTACCAAAAAAAAGTTAAAAAATTCAAAAAAAAAAAAATTTGTGAAACATCAGGGTGGTAAAATGTGCAAAAATTGAAAACTTAGATGGTAAAATGTGCAAAAATTGAAAACTTGGATGGTAAAATTTGCAAAATTAAAACTTGGGTGGTAAAATTCGCAAAATTATGAAAGTTGAGTGGTAAAATTTGTAAAATTAAAACTTGGGTGGTAAAATTTGCAAAATTATGAAAGTTGGGTGGTAAAATCTGCAATTAAGCCTTTTATAAATTTGTATGAAGTTATCTAATGGGCTGAGTCTTTGTATTTATATATTTTTGACAATTTATAACTTTTTATCATAGTTTTTTTTACAGCAACTTTTTATTATAGTTATTATAGGAATAAGTTGTAAAAAAATATAAAGTACGTACGGTTGGATGGTGTTATATTAGCATAGGCTACGCAATATGAAAATATAGATAAAGGAGCGACACCATTTGGTGACAAAACTATAAAACAATACGATATTTAGAAAAGACAATGAAATAATTTTGAACAAGATTTATTAAATTTTAAGGGTAGATACGATCAAAATTCTGAAAAGAATTAATTAAAAAAATATTCAAAGGAGGGGTGGGCCTTGATTTGTCTTCGTTCCATGGTTTCGACTTTCAAGTTTGAAATTTAAATAGATATGATGTTTTTCTCTATGCCCGGTTGTGATCTCTGTTCTATGAACCAAATGATTAAGCAAGGAAATCAATCATTAGCTTCACCAGATTTAAAGTTTAATAATAATAAGTACTTAATTAAGTCTGGTTTCTTTTCCTTTTAAAGAGTTTTACAATGAAAAATCACAAAACATTTTTTCAAATATAATCTTCTTTCCACATCAAAAAAATATAATCTTCTTTCTCCCGAATAGAGTCCTCAAATCTGTAAATCACATTTGGAAGGGGGGGGACTATATATATATATGTAAATCATATTACAAAGTCAATTACAGCTTCAACTTAAGTCTAAACTATCTGATATAACCAAAATGTTCTCATCTATATCCTTTCTGTAATATACTTTCAGGTTTCAAATAAGACTTTATGCTTATATCCGATTGTACACCTAACTTTTAAAATAAATTTTGTTACTTTAACTTTTTCAGTTTTTGACGTATGTATTCTTTTCTTGCAAGCATTATGCTACAGTTTATTGACAGTGGACTATAATTTTATATTAGTTTGCGATCGCTTTTACTATCTTTTTTCCTCCTGGCTTGCGACATTATTGAATTAATGCTCAATATAAGGAGCAACTTCGAATATTTTTTTAGTTTTTAAAACTGTACTACCTTGCAATCATAATTTGGCTAATGATTTGAGTTAGACGGTTAGACCTAATACCTGTAAAGCATAAACTTTAAGCATTAATTAACACCATAAAAACAAGATTTTACTCTTCACCATAGCGGACATGGATCAGACACATCGCGATCAAATATTGCCTTTTAATACTAGTATGGGTTGCGAATTACGATTGCGTCTACTAATAAAATTCACCATTAATTTTACACTCTATTCCTTAAAATCCCATAAATATTACTCCAATAATTGGACCGGGTACATAGAAAATCCTGTATATAATAATAATAATAATAATAATAATAATGTTCCAATCTTAAAATTTCAGGCATAATTAGAGTCAATTCATTCAAGGTATTGTCTACTTTTGTGCTTGGTAGCCTGTCATGGTTTTGTGGCTACCGGAACAAGCCCACCAGTCAAAGCTAAGGGACAAGAGTGGCGTAGGTCCTCCTTCTATAACCAATGTTCTGACCTCAAATTCTCATGCATCGTTAGGGTCACCTCACTGAGGTATTGTCTGCTTTGGTGTTCAGTGGTTTATCATGGTTTTGTCCTTACTAAAAGGCACCTTGGTGGGTAGGTTAACGGAGGATGGTATTTATAAACTATCATTAACCTCGATTCCTAAGTGATGTGAAATTTTTTGGCATAATAATAATAATAATAATAATAATAATAATAATAATAATAATAATAATAATAATAATTGGATTGACTGTACATAATGTTTACTAATATAGTTAACGTGGACAATGAAGCACAAAAGTTTTTTTTGGTACAAAATGCATGGAAGTTTGGTTTTGAGATTGGATATCTTTTTTTTTTACAAAGAGATTGGATATCCTAGACTATCAGGTTATCTATGTCAATATTTACGTTTATAAATGATAGTTATAGTTATATTCAGACACATAAATCTATGAGAAATATTTTTAGTATTTATATCTAATATATGAATATTATACTCATATTTGAATACATTATCTACAACTTAATCATATGAAATAAAATTTCCTTTTGACATACTTTGTTTATAAATTATTAATATTTTCAATATTATAATTAACTATAAGTCAATAAAACAAATTCACTAGTGCAAACATTGAGGAGAGTGCAAACACTTAAGCTGATAAAGTGAGAATGATCATGCAGTGCAAGCATGTTAAAGCCAGTTTTTATTATTTCATTGCTTTTTTGAATAATAATAATAATAATAATTTCATGATGTAAATGCTAACTAATGTTTTTCTATTTCATTTTCAATTGCTCAATTGTGAAAACGACCTCCAATTTTTCTCAAATAACAAATTTAATTCGCCAAATTTTTTTATTATTTCTTGATTTCGTTTTGCTTGAGGACAAATAAATATCTAAGTTTGGGGTTGTGATAAATTTTCAACTCATGAAGATTCATTGAACCATTTTAGGAAATTAAATACAAAAGTAATAAGAAATCCAACATAAACAATAGAAAACTAGCATAATTTTGTAAATATTAAAAATTTAGATAGGAATTATATATTTTGTGTAAATATTTACAAAATTGATAAAAATTTGCAGAAAAATAAGGATTGCCTCCACAGTCCAACAACAGTCTCATTTCCTAGTGATCCACGCCTAGTGAGTGATACTACTTGTAATCAATGTAACTGCCATATAACCATTTTTAGTTACTAGGACTCCTAGCTATGGACATGGTGCCTCGTGATATGATTAACTATGCCAACTGCTGAGCGATGACTTGTTTCTTGCATGCTTATTAATTCGCATTTTGAGCCATTATTATTGAGACTTTCAGAGATTTTTTCGACTCTTCAGAATTTTCCAAGCTTTTGTGAGGCTTTCACCAATTCCTTTGTGTGTGTTTTTCTTGTGTGATCTTAATGCAACACAGAGTTGGAGTTGTGAGATTTTGGATATCTTTAATGAAATTTTGGTCTAGAAATGGGTGTGGAGCTTCAATTGAGAGGTTTCATGGCTTATTCTTTGTCTCCTTCTTATGTTAAGTTGTTATTTTCATTTCTTTAGTTGTTGTAATTATTAAATCTCTATTTTGAACTTTTAGATTGTTTAATTGAGTTTTAATTACATGTGTTTTTATTCAATTTCACTTCTCTATGCTTAATGCTATTAGTGTGATGAAAATTGGTCAGTTCAATCTAGTTTAGGGTTACCTTAAAAGAGAGACTTTGAACTTGATTGAGATTTGAAACACATAATTTGCATAGGCTCTAGAAATGGAGGTGTGTAGGTTATGTGCACTCTTTTAGAATCATAAGCTTAATGCGTAAGTGCTTAGGTGAGTATGTCTAAATAATTAGTGTTCTTGCTTTACCTAACAATAAAGGTATGATGAAAACACAATGTATAAAACTCATGTCCCAAAAAATCTCGGTATTGATAGGATACAAGAACATAATTGACATAAGAAAAATAAAATATATTATAATTGTTGTCTGTGACTCTAAATCATAGTTCAGTCTAATGAAAGTTCAGTTTGATGAAGGTTCAGTCTGATGGGTTGTTCAGTCTGATGGGCGCTGGATCTGATGAGGAATGTCTGGAACAGACTAAGGATCATCTGATGGTCAGACAGTTATGATAGTTTGTTTCATTAGTCTGATACGCATCATCTAAAGAGACAGTTTTTTGGTTATGTTTTCTGTTACCAGTCCTGGTGACTTGGAGCCTATAAATAGAGGGCATGAGATCCCTGTTAGCCAAAAAAACTGAATGTAACTAACTGTATGTGAGTGGACAATACAGGGGCGAGTGAAGAGATAACATAAACACTAGGTACGCAAAGGGGAGAGAGTAACAGAGTTAGGCTTGGGTACTTGCTAAGAGTTCTTCTTGAACGTGTAAGGGCAGAACCAAGGGGGTTCTCTATTGTATCTTATAACGATTCTAGTTTCATAGTGGAGCTATTCTTCTCGTGGATGTAGGCCACATTGACTGAACCACGTAATTGCATTGTGTTCTTGATTTATCTTTTACGTTCTTTCTTTTTTAGATCTGCGTTGTTGCGCTTTCTTGGGTTTCTTGGTTTGGTTTGTAGTTCTTTTTGTTCTTGATAGTTTTTAGTTCTTTCTTGCTTGTGAACCAACAAGTGGCACCGTCTGTGGGGAGAAAGAAAAGAAAGGAAGAAGACAAGAAGTTGAACCATGGGTACCAAGTATGATATCGAGAAGTTTTCCAGAAATAATGATTTCGGGTTATGGAGGTTCAAGATGGAAGCCATCTTGGTGTAGCAAGGATGTGCAGAAGCTTTGAAGGGGGAGACACACATGTCTTCCACCCTTTCGCAAAAGGAGAAGAGCGACATGATCGACAAGGCAAGACGTGCCATAATCTTGTGTCTCGGTGATAAAGCACTGAGGGAAGTTGCAAAAGAAAAGATCGCAGCTGCGATGTGGGCCAAGCTGGAATCTTTGTATATGACAAAGTCCTTGGCGAACAGACTCTATTTGAAGCAACATCTGTATTCTTTCAAGATGACAAAATCAAGATCGATAACAGAGCAGCTTGCATATTTTAACAAGATTCTTGATGACTTGGAAAATATTGACGTGAAACTTGATGATGAGGACAAGGCTCTGCTTCTTCTTAACACTTGGCCTAAGTCTTTTGAGCATTTCAAGGATGTCCTTATATATGGGAAGGATCAAACCATTACATTGGAAGAAGTACAAACTTCAATACAGACTAAGGAGCTCCAAAAGCTTCAAGAGTCAAAGGCAGACGATAATGGGGAAGGCTTGAATGTCTCAAAAGGAAGAAGTGAAAAGAAAGAAAGCAAGGGGAAGAAGTCCAAATCAAAATCAAAGGGGAAGTCAAAGCTTAAGTGCTTTAACTGTCATAAAACGGGTCATTTCAAGAAAGATTGTCCAGAGAAAGGAGGCAAGGGGTCTCGGGTTTCTCAGGAATTTGCTGATGTTGTTGTTGCTTCAGACGGTTATGAGAGTGCAGGGGTCTTGGTGGCATCAACTTCTGAAACACAGAGGAATTGGGTCATGGATTCAGGATGTACATACCACATGTGTCCTATAAAGGATTTCTTTGAGACCTTAGAGTTAAAGGAAGGAGGAATGGTGCTCCTTGGGAACAACAAATCATGCAGAGTGCAAGGCATAGGCACTGTCAGACTCAGAATGTTTGATAATTGGGAAATGTTGTTGCAAGATGTGAGGTATGTTCCCGAGCTCAAGAGAAATCTTTTGTCTATAAGCATGTTTGATATTTTAGGATACTCCATCAAGATAGAACATGGTCTGATTAAGATTTCAAATGGAGCCTTAACTATGGCTAAGGGAGTTAAAAGAAATGGTATGTATATTCTTGATGGCTCAACTGTTATTGCTCATGCATCTGTAGCTAGTCAGACGTTACAGGATAAGACTAAGATGTGGCATCTGAGACTAGGGCATGTTAGTGAAAAAGGTTTGGTTGAATTGGAAAAATAGAATCTATTGAATGGTGATAAATTGGATAAACTAGAATTTTGTGATCATTGCTTACTGGGTAAGTCTCATAGAGTTAAATTTGGGACTGGCATACATGTCTCTAGTAGGCATTTTGAGTATGTTCATTCATACCTATGGGGTCTTTCAAGGGTAATGACTTGTGTAGGGGGTTCCTATTTTCTCACCATTATTGATTATTTCTCTAGAAGAGTGTGGATTTATATCTTGAAGAATAAGTCTGAAACGTTTCAAAGGTTCAAGGAGTGACATACTCTTGTAGAAAATCAACTTGGGACCAAACTGAAAGTCTTAAGGACAGACAATGGGCTGGAATTTGTTTCAAAGCAGTTTAATGAGTTTTGCAGGAAATAGGGAATCAAGAGGCATAAGATTGTTGCAGGGACTCCTCGACAAAATGGCCTAGCTAAAAGGATGAACAAGACCATTTTGGAAAGAGTGAGGTGCATGCTCTTGGGAGCAGGTCTGCCTAAGAATTTCTAGGGTGAAGCTGCAAACACTGTTGTGTATCTGATAAACAGATGTCCGTCGCCTGCTTGGACTTTAAGACGCCTATGGAAGTGTGGAGTGGGAAACCAGCATACTACTTTAATCTGAGGGTGTTTGGTGCTTTGGCATTTGCTCATGTCAAGCAAGATAAGTTGGAAGCTCGGGCTGTGAAGTGTATCTTTATTGGATATGCAGATGGAGTCAAAAGGTATGAGTTATGGAAGTTGAAGCCTAGAGAATCAAGATGCTTCATAAGCAGGGATGTCACATTTGACGAAACCTGAATAGGGATGATGTGTAAAAACCTAGAAGAAAGTAAGGAGAAAGCTCAATTTAAGATGGAGTCTCCTACTCATAATCTCATGAATGATCGTCTGATGAGATCAGGGGAAGCATCAGATGAAGCAGGTAAGCTACCAGCAACAGACCCAGGAAGAACAGACCGAGGCAATTTAGACTTTGACTATCACCTGACCAGGGATAGGGAAAAGAGGATGATAAAACCTACACAGAAGTTTGGATATGCTGATCTTATTTGCTATGCTCTGAATGTGGCTGAAGAAATACAAGACTCAGAACCGAGGAACTTCAGGGAGGCAACAGAGGGCAAAGAAAATCAGTATTGGTTGCAAGCTATGAATGAAGAAATGGAGTCCTTAGATAAAAATTAGACTTGGACGCCTGTGGATCTACCTAAAAACCAGAGGGTAGTTGGATGCAAGTGGGTCTTCAAGAAAAAGAAAGGCATTCCAAGTGTGGAAAAGGCAAGGTACAAGGCAGGGCTTGTGGCTAAGGGTTTTACACAAGTAGAGGGGGTTGATTACAATGAAATTTTCTCACCTGTGGTAAAACACTATTCCATAAGGATCTGGATGGTAATTGTAAATAAGTATGATCTGGTGTTGCAACAATTGGATGTCAAGACAGCTTTTTTACATAGAGATCTTGAGGAAACCATTTATATGTAGCAACTTGAGGGGTTTGCGAAGGATCAGACGAAAGTGTGCCTCTTGAGGAAATCACTGTATGGCTTGAAACAGAGCCCGCATAAGTGGTACAAGAAGTTTAATGACTTTCTTCTGAGGATGGGTTTTCAAAGGAGTAGTTATGATAGTTGTGTCTACATTTTGAGAAGAGAAAAGGAATGCGTTCTTTTCTTGCTTCTGTATGTAGATGATATCCTTATAGCTAGCTCAAGCAAGGATGAAATTTGTATGCTTAAGGAGAGGTTAAACTCAGAATTTGAGATGAAGGACCTTGGTACTGCAAGGAGGATTCTTGGGGTGGATATTATCAGGGATTAGACGAAGGGAGAACTGTTCTTATCTCAACAAGGTTACCTGAAGAAGGTAGTTTCAGCTTAGGATGCATCAATCTAAACCTGTAAGCACACCTTTGGGTCATCACACAAAGCTCTCAATTACTCAAGCTCCTAATTTTGAAGAAGAAAGGAGGAAGATGAACTTTATTCCATATGTTAGTGGAGTAGGAAGCATCATGTATGGTATGGTCTGTAGCAGACTAGACTTGGCCCATGCTATTAGCATTGTAAGCAGGTTTATGGCGGATTCAGGTCAAGTTCATTAGGAAGCTCTGAAATGGGTGTTGAGGTATGTGAATGGATCTCTGGGATCTTGTCTGAGGTACAAGAAGGCACCTCAAGTTGGAGATGCTATTGTGGAGTATGTTGATGCAGACTATGCAGGGAATGTGGATACTAGGAAATCCCTATCTGGGTATGTTTTCACGCTGTTTGGGATTGCTATTTGCTGGAAAGCAACCTTACAGCCTGTGGTAGCTCTGTCCACAACTCAAGCAGAGTATATTGCGCTTGCAAAGGGAGTGAAGGAAGCTCCATGGTTAAAGGGGATGATTGGTGAACTGGGAATTGCACAAAAGTGTGTGGTAATTCATTGTGATAGCCAAAGTGCTATACACCTTGCAAATCATCAAGTTTATCATGACAAGACAAAGCATATTGATGTTAGGCTTCACTTCATTAGAGATGTGGTTGAATCTGAAGAGGTTAGGATTGTGAAGATTGCGTCTGAAGACAATCTTGCTGATGTATTCACAAAGTCTCTACTGAGGTCAGAGTTCAAGCATTACTTAGACTTGATTAATTTCTCTTAAAGCAAAATTTCAGAAGTGGAAGAGCAGTGTTATGGTGAAAGGAATCGTTCTTTGCAGATTTAGAGTCAAGGTGGAGAATTGTTGTCTATGACTCTAAATCATAGTCCAATCTGATGAAAGTTCAGTCTGATGAAGGTTCAGTCTAATGGGTTGTTCAGTCTAATGGGCGTTGGGTCTAATGAGGAACGTCTGGTACAAACTAAGGACTGTCTGATGGTCAGACAATTAGGATAGTATGTTTCATTAGTCTGATACGCATCGTCTGAAGAGGCAATTTTCTATTACAAGTCCTGGTGACTTGGAGCCTATAAATAGAGGGCATGAGATCCCTGTGAGCGAAAAAAACTGAATGTAACTAACTGTACATGAGTGGGCAATACAGGAGTGAGTGAAGAGATAACAGAAACACTGGGTATGCAAAAGGGAGAGAGCAACAGAGTTAGGCTTGGGTACTTGCTGAGAGTTCTTCTTGAACGTGTGAGGGCAGAACTAAGGGGGTTCTTTGTTGTATCTTGTAACAATTCTGGTTTCATAGTGGAGCTATTCTTCCCGTAGATGTAGGCCACATTGGCTGAACCACGTAATTGCATTGTGTTCTTGATTTATCTTTTACGTTCTTTCTTTTTGAGATCTGCGTTGTTGCGCATTCTTGGGTTTCTTGGTTTGGTTTGTAGTTCTTTGTGTTCTTGGTAGTTTCTATTTCTTTCTTGCTTGTGAACCAACAATAATTATACCATATTTGTATATTTGTATGTTATTGTTAAGGTGATTTGTGATTAATAATATATTTTATTTTTCTTATGTCAATTAAGTATGAGATTTTACTTAAGGAATAACTATAATATGCATCAATCAAGGCTCTAATACCAATTGCTAAAATTTTAGATAATATATTTTGACCTTGTCACATAATGATGCATGGTATAACATGTTTTTAATACATAATTTAATTGAAAAATGCCTTCAAATGTGTGTATATATTCAAAGGAAAGCACAAAGTTGTGTCCAAAATCTCGATACAATGTTTTGTTATTAGAAAAAATGATTATATTGATAATTTGTGCCCAAACTTAGCACAACATATGCTAGAAAGCTAACAACAATAAAAGATAAATATAAGAAAATAGTATTGGTCTTAATTCACCTGTAAATAACAAAATAGAACAACCATTAAGATTAACAAAACAAAAACCACTCTATGCTACCTTAGATCATAACATGAATTTGGCCAAGTTGGTCGAGTTTGGCCTAATTCATTTCATACAACTTTTTTTTATTCATGACATCATAACATGAATTGGGTATTTTGTTGAAAATCATGCCATTTGAAACATCCCAAATAGTACAATTAAAATAGGTGAATGGGAGTTGTAACAAAGTCAAGTCATGAGAATATGCACCTAAGTGTAGCAAAGCACAACTCACATGCTCTAAAGCTTTAATTGAATATATATATATATATATATATATATATATCTTCTTAGTTTAAAAAAGACAACTCCAGGTGTTGTCCCAAGATTACCAAAAAAACTTGTTAAAAAAGAATTGTATTTAGACACTTCAAGTCTTGACATAAAATGAAAATTGTATAATCATCTCAAATTTATGAGAAGGGATCCACTTACTTAAAGAGTAAGTCTAAGAGAATTATTCTTCATCCTCACTATTTATTTCTTAAAATCTAATGGTTGTAATAAGTAACTAATCTCAATCATTAGATTTCAAGAAAATGAACAGTAATGATAAGGAGTAACTTTATTAAAGTTACTCTTGAAGTAAGTTGACCCCTTCTAAACAATTATAACTCCACCACTTTCAATAAATTGCATTAAAGCATTGAGTTGTGTACCAATTATTTCTCCTTCCACACACTCAAATCTGCCTATACCCTAAAACAGTCTTTCTTGTCATCACCCTGTTACTCTCCTTCCTCCACCTCTTCTCTCACCCTCTTTTTTCAAATGCTATGTTATTCATGATAATAAAAAAATGCTTTGTTATTATTGTGCATTTAATAAGGAATTCTATTGGGGGAAAATTACCATTAGGGAACCTTCACACTAAATCACTTACAATTCATTATTGTATGTTTCGAGCAAGCACATTCACAAGCATGCTTATGAATGAGCACTATCATTTCTAAGCAACCTAGGTGTAAGACACGTAGCAATGAAGGTGCCAACTTAAATTAAGCGTGTATGTTTGAGACAACAATGTGAGTGAAGCATGATGTAGACAAAGAATAGAATGCACAATTTGGGCATGCGAGGGTGGTGGAGAAAGATGAAAACACATACAAATAATAGAACGCACAGTTTGGATATGCACAGTGATGGAGAAAGAGCCGGCGCGGTGGTAGGATGAGGGTTTGGAGCTCAAGAGGTTTCAGAACGAATGAGAGCGCAAAAGGATATGCGAGTTCAGTGTGTATTCTAAATAAAAGATACGGGGTGGTTTTCCATAAGCGTTGTACTAATTTATTTTTTCCACAACATCGTTTTACATAAGTGTTGTATTAATTAATTTTTATTTTTTAAAATTTTAAAAATATAACTGTTTTTTAAAATTTTAAAAATAAAACACAGCGCTGCTTACAATAAGCATTGTATATATTCATCAATAATATATCGCTTATTTGAAAAAGTGTTGTATTTAAGTTTTGTGTCTATGTATATAGTGCTTATGCATTAAGCGTTACATATCAACAATTTTGGTGTAGTGGTTGGTCCTTTCAACCATTGCATTGACATGCAAACTCCCTTTACTTATGGTTGTCATTGGTAATTTGTTCACAACAAATATCTTATTTGGCTTCATTACCTTTGAGACCTTTGATTTGTGGTTGAATCTTGACAAATTCATGTGTAATTTGTATGACCCTGTCCATATATTGTTTAATTGTGCTTCTATCTCCAATAGTGATAAGGTTGGTTTGGTGGTGAAGGGAGAAGGAAAGAAGGTTGGTCTGTTGGAATATTTTTGTTATTGATTCCACCCCAAACTTATCAAAAATTCGTGAAATAATAAGTCACTTTTTGACTTTTTTTTTTTCTTTTGTGAAATAATAAGTCACTTTTTGCCTTTCACGCTGAAATGGATTTTTTATGCCATAATTAGTCTTGTGTCTCACTAATTCTATCTTCTCGCTTTCCATCTCTTTAGTCTCACACTAGTCCACCCCCTCTTCCTCACCTTCTCTCATATCCTCCCTTATTATTAAGTTAACATATTTTTACGATTTCAATACAATGTCATAGAAAAATAACGAATGAGAGAAATTCATCCTCTATCTAGAAACTAGAATTTCCCCACACATTAAACCATGTAATAAGTAACAACTTTTATAGTGAGGATAAACAAAAGCAAGAACTCCTCATTGTGCTCCAAATAAACAATCTAATTCATGCCAGACAATTCATATAAAAAGTTCAAGAGTAAATTACAATGACATTTCTTAAGATTTTTTTAGATTGCACACAATACTCATTCTTTTTCTATCTCTACTCTCTTAATTGTTTAAAAAATATTATATTGACACCCCTTATACATTACATTAATTTCCCTTAGTTGTTTAAAAAATATTACACCATGCATTCATATAAGAAAAGTTGTTGTAAACATTAAAAAAACATAGAGTTATGTACAATCGGAAAAAAAGAAGTTCAGGGTGTGATCAATGCAATTTACTCAAGTCAAGTACAAAAATAATCATTATTATAACTAAAATATCAAAATATTAATTTCTATAATCAATAGTATTATTTAATATATCTAAAAATATTCTAATAATTAAATAATAAAAATCCTACACGCATTAGCTACATCCTGCCAAACGCTAAAACAAATTGGCGAAAAAATTGTAAACTACCCTGACAAGAATTGATCTATCACTCAACCATTTAACTGATTTAACTACATGCGAACTAGTTCCTCTTTCGTCGTTGTTTGATTATTATAATGATTAAATATCAATATTTTTAACCCTTAGAAAAGAAGGATTTTAGCGTTGTTAGCCAAAAATATTATAGCTCAATGTAACGACATTATATATGTACACGCTGTGTAATTTGTCTTTATACAGACCCACTGGTCTCAACTCAAGTAGCCGCACATAGAAATTCAAAAACTTCCCTTAAATACACTTTGGTTTGTTTGTTTGTTTTCCAATTTTTTTATTAAGATATTCTTGTGGAATTAAGTGTGTGTTTAGTTAATCATTTGAATTTACGTTCAATGAAAAAACACGTATTTCAATACACAAAAGTAAAAGTAATGTGAGAGTGATTTTTTGTTTAACAACCGTTATGTTAAAAATAACTAGTTCCCAAATATATTCTAAATTTAAATTATCACATCTTCTGTATCTAACAATTGTAGTAATGGGGTTGCTCTATTAGCGTAATCTTGGTTAACGATTTATTATTAGTAAATTATATTATTGCATTATCACCATCGTTTTTCTTGCTAGTTGTAATCAACTACTATCACTTTGTAAAAAGGAGTAGAACTTTTTTTCTTTTTTAAGACAAAATAAGGAGTAGAACTTTGAATTACATTTGAGATCGCGTTTCATTTCATGTGGTTAAAAATTAATGATCTAACATGCAGCAAAACAAATAAAGAACCTGAAGTGACCACGAGGAGTACAGGGCAAAAAATATGTGTGGCTGAAAAAGAATACGTTAAGGTAGTTGGAGAAAACCGCGGCAGTTTCCTCGTACCACCCCGACACAAAGTGGTATTATGAAAAGCAGTTTCGGCTTCTCTCACACTCACTCATTATTGGTTCATGAATATAATACCAGCTTTACAGCCCACAATATATTTTTTGTAGTTCTCGCCTCAACCAAAACCACTGATATTTCTCCATCTGCCACTCTTGTCTGCTAGCACTTTATTTGTTAGTTAGCAATCATAAATAGCGGTTTCATTCCAAAAGACCAAAAGTCACAGGTTCTTGCTAACTACTGCCAGAGGCAAAAAAAAAAAAAAAAAAAAAAAAATTATGAATTGTGTAATTTTTTATCTTCTAATAAAAAAAATTCTCTTTTTAATTTTTTAACTGATGTCATAAGGATACTGATTAACATTTGTCAAAGTCATAAGTCATTCTCATTTACACTAATTTTTATTTCAGTTTAACCACTGATATTTCTCCATCTGCCACTCTTGTCTGCTAGCACTTTATTTGTTAGTTAGCAATCATAAATAGCGGTTTCATTCCAAAAGACCAAAAGTCACAGGTTCTTGCTAACTACTGCCAGAGGCTAAAAAAAAAAAAAAAAAAATTATAAATTGTGTAATTTTTTATTTTCTAATAAAAAAAATTCTCTTTTTAATTTTTTAACTGATGTCATAAGGATACTGATTAACATTTGTCAAAGTCATAAGTCATTCTCATTTACACTAATTTTTATTTCAGTTTTTAGATACTACTAGATTTCCTTTATAATTAACATTTTGAAAAAAAAATCAATTATTTTTATTTATATGTTAGTAGTATTTTATAAATTTAAGATATAATGTTAATTATTATATTTTCAAGTACAACATTATCTTTATATAATTTTTATTTATTTTACACATTTATCATAAAAGTATATAATGAATTATTGAAAGTTTTAAGTTAATTTTTTTTTAATATGAAGTGCTCTTCCACATATCTTTTCGTATTAATAATCTCACATGTTTATTATAGCACACTCACAATAATAATAATAATGATAAATAAGTGAAAAGAAATAATTAAGAAAGACATATTAGAAAATAAAAATAATAATTTTAATATAATAAAGATATATATTGTTTATATTTTTTAATTTGTATGTTATTACCTTAAATAATGCTGAAAAAAGAACATCCTTTTATTTTTCTCCAGCTTAAGCTACAACGTCAGGCCCTGTGCAGTAAAGTAAAGATCCTTTTATACTGGAAGATAGGTTGTTAATTACTTGTTTTGCCTCCCTTTAAGTAGAGAGCAAGTTTCCTTTACATTTAGTTTTATAACTTTTTATTCAAATTAAGAGAGAAACAAAAAGAGAGGAGAAAAATATGACATAAAATGAGTAGTGTAATGAAAAAAAAAAATGAGGCATAATTAATAAAAATATTATAAAAATATATTAGAAGAATAAAATAACGTACTCTTATATATGAGGAGAGATCAAATTACACCAGTTGTGTAACTCTAAAAGAGTTACATCATTTTAATAACTTGATAAAGAATGAAATTTTTATCGATCCAACCGTTGAATTATATCTACATATTACTAAGATTGTTTGTGTCAAATTTTGTCAAAATTGAACAACAATAAGAAGGTAATCAAATGATCCATATTTTAGTATATTTTGAAAATTTTATCTTACGTCGATTTTAATCTATATGAATGAGGTAGTAAATAATTCTGGATTAATTTGAAATTATATATATATGATCTATGTAAAAGGAACTTTCAATCCAACGGTGGATTTTAAGAAAACATCATCCAGTTGAAAGATATTAAATGATGTAATAGTTGTTTAAATTACACCACTGTAATTTGATCCATCCTCTCTCTTTATATATATATATATATATATATATATATATATATATATATATATATATATATATAGGTTTGGCGAGCATCATGTGAAATGATCGCGAATAGTTCTTAATTATTCAATGACATGTGAGGTAACTATATATACGTGTGTGTAAATAATGCTTGGCGTGAAACCAGAAAAGGTGAATGAAAATGCATTAGGGGGAGTTTTTGTTTCTTGATCAATGATCATCTCACGAGGCATTTCCTGCTCAAGAAAACGAGAAGGTGCAGCAAACCCCACAATGCCACCATTTATTTTCAACCTTCCATCGTCAGAAAAAGTCATGGTAGTGACCCTATATATTACTCACTTCTCTCTTTTCCTTTATTTTACCATGGCTAAGTCATATATATATATGCCATTGTTTAGGTAACGATTATGGGTCTTTTGTTTTAATTACAGTCACAACTTGATCACACTTTCCCATATAAAATCAGACTTTCCAATGCACTATATATCTCAAAATAAAAATACTGTATTATGAATCTATGATTTTGGCTAACTATTTTGCAAAGGAATCAAACAAGCATTATATAGCTTTCGGTATAGTGATTAGTACTGTATTTGATTAGAAAAACAATATTAGAATCAAGATATAGGGTTTGATTCCCCAAAAAACATAATTTTTAACTTAGATATAAGTGCTTAATGTCACATATTTGTAGTATAATACTAGCAATAATAATATAATGAAAAAGTATCCAGAATAATGATTTAATCAAATACTGCTTCTAGAGAGTTCTAGCTAGGCACATTGAACTCCCTCTCAACCTTCACAAGTCGATAAGTCACCAGAGTAATTAGCAACATACCGCTTCTAAAATTACTGACAATCACTCTGAAAAATGAAAAACAAAATAATTGTAGTATGTTACAATATTATTTACAAATTTTAAGGTTTTTTTTTTTTCTTGGGTTGAGTCATTATTATTGATTTGGCAAAATAAGGAAATAAAATAAGAGAACTTAGCGTTTGTTTCTGAAGGTTATTATTAGTGACATTGTGACATATGCTTAGGATTTGTGTCGACAAACCATGTTAATTTGTATTAGGTTTTTGTCGTTTTGATCATAGGAGCGTTTGCTGATATAAGAATTTGTGTCCTGGTTTAAGAATCAACGTCAATAGCAGCAGACTAACGTTGACAGAAACATTGAATCGGGCCGGTTTATTGTTTTTCACTCTAATAAACAACGAATTAACAATTCAAGTGGCCAACAAAGTAGAAGTTTAATATAGTTGATCATGAGTTTGGAAAGGAGAAAAATTTAATGCCGTTGAGTTTGTATAATCCAACTTGTTATGAGTTTGTATAATATATATATATATATAATCCAACTCTAATATGTATTTTTTTTAAATTATTTTTCTACGTAAAGAAAAATGAGGATCAAGTTAATTAACAATAACACTTCATAAAGTTATTCTCTTCAATAATCCTTTATATATGTTAAATTAGTGTAATAATCTGTACCCTAAAGGGTGTTAAGTTTATAATTTAAATTTTCTTATATTATTATTATTTTTATACATTTTTTAATGTCATTTAATTTTACAAAAATATTTATTAGTAAACATTTTCATCATAAATTTGAATATAGAGTACAAAATTATGAATATACATCGACTACGATTTACGTAATTAATATCATGTAAAAATGTTATTTATATTTACACGTTGAAGCAAAGTAAAATATATCATAATAGTGACAATACTCTATCAAATTATATGTTTAAATGAATTAGTTTTAATTTCATGTAATTTGTTTGCCTTATATAAGTTGAAATAAATTTAAATTGATTTAAAATTAATAAAATAAATTTCAAATACATTTTTTACAACTTATTTGTTATTTATTTGATATTTTGAAAATAATTAATACAATTAGAATTTAATTAATTTAAACCAAAATATTATTTATTAAATAACATTTATTAATTTTTTGTCATGAATTAAAATGATAAAAATTAATTTAAAAAAATATTGGATGAAAAAGAATTATTTTGATGATAATAAGTAACTTAAGATTTAATAATAGAAAATTTCTTTAGATGTTTTCAAATTTTAAAAGAATAAATAATAAACAGACTATTGTGTAAAAATAATAAATACATTTAGCAATACATATTTATTTGACATATGGTGTGTGAAAAAAAATGGTTATAAAATTGGTTTGTACTACAAAATAGTGTATATGTGTTTAGAGAGAGAGAGAAAGTTTTTTTTTTGTCAGCAAGACAAAAAAAAAGGTTAATTTTAAATCACGATAAGATTCTTTTTTCATCTTTGTGAAATCCTTTGTTAAGTCTTTTACTCCATCTTAATAATTAAAATGGTAAATATTATTAAGTAATGTTAGAATACAAACTAATTCCAATGCTAAATATTATATATTTTTTTAAAAAATAATCAAAGAAAATAAAAAAGTAAAATATTATTTTTAGAGAAAGAAAATAACAAAAATGAAAAGAAGATAGAAAAAATAGAAAGACGAAATTTTAAAAAATGAAAACAATAATAAGATAAATACCTCTAGGACAGAAACACACATACACACGCACGACCGCACGCACCGTAGTTATGAATTATGATAAAAGTCGAATTAAGGTTGACTCAATTTATTTGTGTCCAGCATCATTTTTTTTTTATTTGTTTCCCTAATTGTAAGTAAGATAAATGAATCTTTTGTCGATCGATCATATCATAGTTTTTGTCTTCGAGTACTGTTAATGAAAATAAAAAGTTATTTTCATTTCTTCTGTGCATTCACTTTCCATTAATTCTCACCCATAATATGTGATGTAACTAAAGATGTAAAATGTAATATGTAATGCGTTAGTGAATGATACAAATAAACTTTTGTTAAATCAATTTGCTTATACAAGGATACTGAATCTTTCATTTCAAACATGTATAATACGTGATAACTTGGTAAACCAACTTGTGTATATCTTGCCTCTAAGTTGGAACTTGAAAATTCCGCGTTCTAATTGATGGACGAGGAATATTTTTGAAATTGTTTACTACCCAATGGCATTATTATTTTTGTACCATATCTTCGGAACATTATTTAGTGCAAGATCATATCATCTATCCCACATTATATAAGTAACGGAGAACACTTTGTTATGGACCAAAACTAATTGGCGTAGTGGTCCATCGATCCTTCAAGAATAATATTGGGGAAAAAAACAAAATGAGATCAATGATATATGGTCTTCTCCACAAGATCAATGACAACTTCAGTTCTACCTAATAGTCATCAATTAATTTTTTCCATATAACCGCGTGCACGTGTTTGTGATTTGTGATCTTCTCGTGGGTTCAGCTCCATGCATAATATTGAACCGCTGTATAGGGTGTTCATACCAGTGTTATCTAACTTTTGTCTTTTTATGAGTAGAACCAATTGAAAATTTTAAATACACTACCTGTTTGGTTTTGCTTTATGAAAGACTAGTTGCTCGTCACTTGAAATAAGAGGAAGTAACTTTTGCGGTTTCTTAGACATTTGAGAAAAAATTGTATGTAAAAATACGTAAAATATGGGTAACCAAACACACAATAATTCATTAGAGATAGGAGTGTAAACATGTCAGGTTGAACTGAACATTTTTAGTAATTCTGCTATTCTTTTATTAAAATTGATTATGATATATGTTAATATTATCAAAACAAAATTTTTAAAATGATTGAAAAATAAAAAAATTTTAAAATTTCATTAAAATAAATACATTTTTCTAACAATTTTTTATTTGTATTTCTTTAACATCAATATCTTGAAGGTTGATATTAACAAAATTGATAAATAAAATATCATTATAAGAGAATTTAGAATTATTCTCTACACAATTACCATATGTATGTGTGTATAATGACTATTAACTATTAATTTGGGTCGATATATAGCCCTAATTTTCTAGTCTAGTCCAACCTTCTAGCTATAAGTTATAGGCCGAATGGGTTAACTCATGGGTTAAAATTATACAATTTCTATAATTACTTTAAATACAACTTCTAATGCTAAAAGCAAACTCGGATATCACTATGGTGATTGGAATAATGAATATATCACTAGGGTTTATAACTTTTTGAATATCTTCGGTAGCTAAACAAAATGAAAAATTGATGAAAAGCTTGTGTAGTAGTCATTAATTAAAATTAAAAGAAAAACACAAAAAAAAAGTTAAAGTATGTGTTGCAATGTGTGTGTGTGTGTGTGTGTGTGTGTGTATGAGAGAGAGATTAATTATATCGGTATAACTTAAACAACGAGGAGGAATCAAATTACACCAGTGTAACTTTAAAAGAGTTACACCATTTTAATAACTTGATATATAATGAAATTTTTATCGATCCAACCGTTGAATTATATCTAAATATTACCAAGATTGTTTGTGTCAAATTTTGTCAAAATTGAACAACAATAAAAGCGTAATCAAATTATCCATATTTTAGTATATTTTGAAAAGTTTATATTATGTTGATTTTAATTTATATGAATAAGGTAGCAAATAATTTTGAATTAATTTGAAAATTTGTGTTCATGATCTATGTGAAAGAAACTTTCAATATAACGGTGGGTTTTAAGAAAATATCATCCAGTTGAAAGTTATTGAATGGTGTAATAGTTGTTTAAGGAGGAGGGATCAAATTACACCGGTGTAACTTAAACAATTATTACACCATTCAATAACTTTCAACTAGATTATGTTTTTTTAAAATCCACCGTTGGATTGAAAATTCCTTTCACATAGATCATGTATATTAAATTTCAAACTAATCCAAAATTATTTACTTCCTCATTCATATAGATTAAAATCGATGTAATATAAACTTTTCAAAATATACTAAAATATGGATCATTTGATTACCTTCTTATTATTATTCAATTTTGACAAATTTTGATACAAACAATTTTGGTAATATGTAGATATAATTCAACGGTTAGATCGATAAAAATTTCATTATATATCAAGTTATTAAAATGGTGTAACTTTTTTGAGTTATACTGGTATAATTTAATCTCACCTCTTTATTCTTTCAATTTCAAGACAGCAAGTTAGCCCTACCCATCATAAATTAATCCACGTGAGGCAACTAAAATTTCAAACTATGAAAAATTAGATTAAAATATTTCATGCCTAAATTTATAATCTAGTTTATATTTGATATTTGACTGATCACCAATTCATGATTATATTTAACTTATTTTCACACCCCTAATATACATATTTCTTTCCATTTCGAATATAAATAAAAAATATTTATGTATGTTAATTAAGAAAGTTAGTTAATATCATTTAATTTTAATTATTAAACTCATGTATAAAAATAAACTTTTTTTTATAGTGTCTTTTATTGAAACTTGATACAAAAAATAAAAAACGGGGCCATTGAAAATAGAATCACAGTTAAATAAAAGATATTTTGAGAATAGTTTTATTAAATAAGGTATATTAGTTAAAATTTACTTATATTTTAGACTAAAATACATGTTTTTTTTTTTTTTTACTTATATTAGAGACTAGAGAAAGTATAAAAGAAATCTAACAATTATATGATTGGGTTTTCAAAATACCCAGTTCAAAGAGGAATTGAATATGATTTTTTTTTTAAATATATTGCTGCAAATAGAAATAAAGAATTTATTGCAACACTGGCATCTGGCAACGAGATTTGTGGGGGAGAAAGAAATGTACAATATTTGCTCGTAAAGGGAATTGCAACTGCATACGCAAACCTTTCGGAAAAAACATGTTCCTCGTTAAGGAAAAATAAACAAATAAATATATAAAACTATAAGCTTCCCACTTGAATCGGGCTATACCCAATTATTCATTTTGTCGTTTTCGATACTAGGAAAGCATCTTCGTTTGAGCTAGCCTTGATCAAACTGATATCTTCAAGTCAAATTTTCGTGGGGCACTTGAGAAAAACAAAGTAAGAAAAATCAATCAAGATTATGGATAATATTACGGGTCCAATTCTCTAGGTAAGTGAATAGAAACATGTTACTAATTATTTAATCATTTTCTTCCTTCGCGGACTAAATTTGTGGCAGTAAACTAAATAGCTTCGCTGTAGGGAAGCTCCACTAGGTAGTTCTTTTTCTCAAGTTATATATAGTTTTGAATTTTGATTAGGGCAGAAGATCAAACTAAATAACCACAACAATTGTTAACTTATTGGTGAGGTTATTATCATATTACGTTTGAGAAATTTGACAATCTAATTCATTGACCAGAAAAAACATAATTCAGTGATGGAAACCATAATTTCAATAAAAGATACATAAGGTATCAGGTTTGCTAGTTGGCAACTGATTTTGTTAATTAGGGGAAAAAAAGGAACCACATTCAAACTAATTATAAGGAGCACTAAAGACAAAACTTATTCATATATAGCTGAAATAAACTAGCAAAACAAATCTTCAGAATCTACTTATAAACCATTATATGCTACTTCTTCATTTGATTTTGTTCTTGTTGAAGAGGGATTGTTAAATTATTTTGGGTACTGTTTATGGAAAATGAAGGTTGCGATGCATTATCTGTTAAGGCAATGATCAGTAAGACTTTTTGTTTCCTTTTTTGATGAAGCAAGGATCAGTGTATAAGATTTTCTCACACGTAATTCGTGTTTTAATTAATTATTATTTGGTAACCGTGTTAAGAATTATTAGTAGTACGGATAAGTATTCTAAAGTTTAAATTTATGTTCTCACACGGGAAATTATGGAAGCCTAATGATCATGCTAGTTGTTATATTGAAAAGTTGTTAAAAAAAGTGTAATCTCCACTTAAGCAATTATCTAGTCGTATATATTTCTAGCAAGTCTTTCTCCAAGATTAAAGGAAGAAAATGATTAACTATATAAGAATATCTCCAACGCGGGTGCTTATTGAGTTGCTTAAAGCTAAACAACGTTGCTTAACAAATTTTTACCATTGGAGTAGATAACATGACAATGCGTTACTTAAGTAAGTTGCTTAATTCATTCTTACCAAATAAAGAACCATTTTTCAGTTATAAAATTTAATGTGATTGAAGTTAAGCATTCACTCTAACAACTTTAACATTAGAGTAATTTTTTGTGTAAAGTTCTTACATCTATATAGCATTGTAGGGTTCACAAATTTAAGATAAACAACTTATTTAAACAATCATGCATTGTAGATGCTAAGCTAGTCTTTAGGTTTTAATGTATTTATAACTGTCTCCAAATATAACTGTTTAACTTGGTTAGGATTTGGAATTGAGTTGGATTGAGAAAAGATTGGATAAAAGTTATTAAAAATATTGTTTTTAAGTTTCAAAAATGATTTCTAGAATAATAATTTAATATAAACACATAAATTCTTAATATTTGTTACGAAACCAACCGTTAATAAATATTAATGAAAACTCACATTATCATAAAAATATCATATTATACCATTAGAGTCATCATAATGATAGAGAGTTTGATTAGTATGCATGACAATTTAAGTTTAATCTTCATTACTGTAAAAAAAAATTTATTATATTAACTCCGTTACTTTGATCAACTTCAATTTATGATATGTTGATATTTTGTAGTTAAAATGAAAAAAAAAATGTTTTTCTTGCATTTAAATACAAGAAAATAATCTCTGGTAATCGGTGTTATATGTAGGATCCAATTGTGTTGTGTTAAGAAATGAAAAATTGTGTTATATTGATAAATCCTTAGAGTACTTTTTTCTTTTTAAATCACAAAAAAAGGGAAAAAAGTACTCCAAGGATTTGTAACTAAAGCATAAAAATGTTAAAAATAAGGGGAAGTCTCGATTGCATTTGAAAAGCAAAAGGCTATGCGTCTTGATACTTTATTTTATTTATCTTTTATCCAAATTCAAACGGTTTGCCGTGGAGTTAGTTTTTGGAAGTCTCAAAAGTTTTTTATAATTGATGTATATGGGCCTTATAATTAAAATTAAAATTCACAAATTCACAAACTACTTATAATCAAGCAACTCCACCAGTTATCACTTTCCCACAAGTTCTTCTATATATGACTTATAAACAAGTATCTCCACCACTTATCACTTTCCGACAAATTCACAAACTACTTATTTCTACTTTTCCCAAGTACAAGTGTTCCAAAATGCCAGGTAATATCATTGCAGATCACCTTCAGCTTTACTATCTGGAAATTCATTTCTTGTACGTAGACATTGCTTAATCATTGTACATTCAAATTAACGTGTAAATTGAGTAAGAAAGTAAAGAAAACGTGTCATTTAAATTTACTTTACTGACATATAATTTTTATCATTTTCTATATTATGCTTTTAATTATATTTTGGAACTATAATTAAAATAGAATATTATATACTGCAAACAGATTGTACTTTTGGCTGCAAAGAGGCATTCCTTATGCTCTCTTGATTTCATATTAATAATTAATGATATTTGGCTTATAAAAATAATAATTAAAATAGAATATAAATTATGTAAACTGGAACATAGAGTTTAATTTCAATTCTAAAATTAGGGTGGATTACGTATTAAAGATCTAAAAAATTTCAATATATTGCACTGCTAGGTAAATGAAAATGGAAGATTCAAACAAATGGAGATTCTTTTGATGTAAAATTCTAGTGTCAAAATATAGAGGTGTTTCGGGATGAAAATAGGTGCATTACAAGGTCATATTCTATTTGTTAGAGGGATTTGGGAGGTGTTAAGGACTATATATGGGGCAAAAAAAAGAGTGGTTTCGTATAATTAGATATGTAGGTTACGGGAAAAATATAAATTCCTGGGATAACCGTTAGTTGATTGATGAAATATTGAAGAATAAATTCTGGACATTACATTATCATCCTAAGTGGAGAAGGGAGCTGCAAGTTTGGGAGAAACATCAAGCATAATCTCTATTTAGTATTGTTGTAAGAGTTACACTTTCACAGGACCAAGATAGCTGAAAATGGACATTGGATTCATCAGGCTCTTATACAGTTAAATCAGCTTATCAAATGTTGCACATAGGGGAAGAATGTAAGATCAGTGTGATAATCAAGTGTTCAGATCTTGACCTTATCAAAAATCCTATTATGTGTCTAGGCTCCTATTGTAAAAGATAATGTTATTTAGCTATCATGTAACCTAATTTTGTGTAGACTGGTTTCATCATTCATTGTAAATAGGCAAAATTACTCCTTGTACTTCACATGAATGAATTTTGCTTACAAGAAAAAAAAAATGTAAAAAATCATCTCAATTCTAAATTGTTGGGATCTTATGTTCGAAAATAGTGTGACAACACCCAAGTTAATGTAAATGGAAAACATATTATCCCAACTCCACAATCTGGACACGAAAATACAATATTAGAAAATGCATGCACTTCTACAAAGTCCATTTCTGAATATTTTGTTGAGGAAATAATATATACCTTCAATTTCAGAAATTGATTTCTGACCATTGACCAAGTATATATCATAAACTTACTTTTGAAGAATTGTGTTTTCATTACACACTATCACCACAACAACCTTTACCTAGATAACCCTACGGATATTTTTTATTTTTTTCACATCTCATATATCTTATATCTTTTTTTCATCTCTTCTTCCTTTTTAATTTCTGTCACTCTCCTTTATCTATTACATCATTCATTGCATTTTTTATTTTCTCCCTATTTTTTTTCTTCTCTTTCTATAATCATAACTCATAATTACAATACTCGTCACATAATTTAGAACACTGGGAGTTGCATTCAATGTTTGGTTCCAAGTAGAGAGACTTGTACGCAGGTCCACATAGTTGTATCTTGCTCAGTTGCATACTTTTTTTTTATCCATAAGAATTGAACCTAAACACTAGAAAATTTATAACAACTCACCCACATTATCCAAAGAGTTAGACTCCTTGGTAGTTGTAAACTTTGGTAACATATGCATGTATCCAATCACACGGTATATGTCAAAAAAGGAGAAAAAGTTTAAAAATGAAATGAAACAGAGGCTAATTTATTGACAACATAAAGAGGTAGAAGTAGAATAGATTAATGGAACCTTAATCATTTTGAAACAGTACGACTAAACAAATGGTCTTAAATCAATTTAATTTTACAAGAACAAGACAGTTTAAAATTAAAATGAAATAAACTAATTCAAGTGATGTCAGTATCTATGGAAGCAAAAGGCTAGCTAATGGCTGTCATGAGCAAAAATTGAATAGTGATGATTATATATATTACCAAAAACTCTTAGATATGACAATGTTCAAATACAGTATAAGATGCAACACTACAGTTAAGCTTATCTACATAATTCACCCGAATATATATCTTCAACATTATCTTATATGGGTTTATATGGGTTATATATGGGGTTTAGGTACCCTTATACCTATTATTAATATACTTTTATTTTGCCGATAAAAAAAATATCTTCAACATTATCAGCATATTATTATAAAATAGACTATCCAATCATAATAAATAATGCAGATATTAAAATTAAAAGATTATAACTGAATACAGGATTCATGAAAAACATAAACATAAAATTAAAATTAAAATGTACAATACTTAAGTTCTCTATTTCCCCTAAACAACAAAGAAAATATTCAAGTGCTCAGTAAAAATAAGACACATCTCACTAATTCAAATAAAAAATGAAAATAATAATGAAAGTAATAAGGGGAAGGGGGAATATAGGCAATGATGTGTTGTTAATAAACAAAAAGCACAAAATCTTCATATCAAACCTGACCAAATCAACATACAAATTTTGGATAATTTCTACACTTACAAAAAAATTCAAGGCATTAAAAGCAAAGATAACATAACATAATGGAAAAATATCGAGACAAATATAAGGCAAATCAAGAGAAAAATTATTAGCAAAGTAAACAAATACTAAAATCAAGGGTTAACATAAATGTTTGAAGCAACATGTCAATACCACTTATCCATCAAGGACTCATTTGGTGGTTAGAATATTATAGGATAGGATATAAAAATAAGATAAGAACATGAAAATGATAGGATAAGAGTAGGATAAGTTTTAATTCTATCCAATATTTAGTGCATATCATGGTACAAACCAAATAATGATAAACGGTGGTGGTGGTGGTGGTGCAATGATGATGGCAATGGTGGCAGCAACAATAGTGGTGGTGGTGGTTGCAGTAACAACAATGGTGGCAGTGGTGGTGGTGATGGCGAGAGTGGTGGTGGTTGCTACAACAAAGATGACAATAATAGTGGTTGCAGCATCAATGGCAATGTAGGGTAGTGACAGTGACTATGATGATGATGATTATGATAGTAGTAGTAATAATGTCAGTGACAATGGTAGTGGTAATGACGACAATGGTGGTGGTGGTGGTGGTGGTGGAGTGAGAGGAAGGGAGGAAAAGAGAGAAACTATCTTATCTTATTGCTTTCTAACCCAACTTTCCTTCATGATAAAAAATACACTGCACTCCATGATAAGCAAATCATATCCTATCAATGCACCAATCAATTGATTACAATAGGATAAAATAGTTATCCTATCATATCCTAGTCACCAAACAAGCCCTAAGTGCATAAACAAATCCTTGTTGATAGCCATATGAAAGAGTTACTCATAGACATAATTTTCAACAAAAGCAGAAGACTTCAAAATCTAAATTTTGTTACCAAAAAGGCATTATATACTCCTTATAAATTTAATTTAATTTTTATATATTATCAACGTAAATACTTTTTACATAAATATTTAATAGAATTTGATTATTTTACCTCACCATCTTATTCATTAATATGATGTCATGATATAGTAAATTTTTATTAGAAGTATGTGTATAAAAATTTTACATTTACAAGTATATAAATTACACTCTTATAAATTTCTGTCTCACAAACTAGTGTACAGCCCGGCAAAAGCTTACCATCTAATCAGCCATGAACTCAATTGAAACTGGTACTGGACCGTTTGCCTACATGCTACCAGCTGCAGAAACGTGGAATTTCTCTGCACAATAATGCACAATTATGTGTTCTGTGCAATGAATACAGGGAGGATTGCAATCATCTTTTTCTAAATTGCAGGTTTACATCACAGCTCTGGTATGCTGTATTTTCTTGGCTAGGCCTGTCCACAGCTTTACCACAAGATATCCACACTTTGTATGAACTGGTGGGTGATTCTGTTGGGGGAAGGAAAGTGAAAAGAGTGAAATTTCTGTTTTGGCACGCTACTTGCTGGTGTATTTGGAATTTAAGGAATAGAATCATTTTCAGAAATGGAGCTGCAGAGTTCATGGGATGTTTATATCATATTAAGTCTATTTCGTGGCAATGGACGATGTATAGAAAAGGCCTGAAACCTGGAATATTTTACTCCTCCTGGTGCACTAATCCGTTGGCATGCATTTTGACATAAGATGGAAGTCTAGAAGCACCCTTTTTTTGTAAAGTATGACCGTTTTGTTTGAATTCTGCACACAAAACTACACTGTACATCTTGAACAGATTTTTGTACAATCACTTTATAATTTATAATATCATATTAATTTGCCTTTCAAAAAAAAAAAAAAAGAAACTGACAATAACAGAAGTATTAAAAAAAATCAATATCAACATCAAATATAAGCTCAGTTGAAGCTGGCAAAAACAAATTAAAGTACTAATTAAAAAACCATTTCATGTAATTTCAGTCGATATTACTAACGCACGTCAAGCATAGTTGATAGGCTTGACTTCTTCCAATCGACACCAAATTCCCCAATTTCCAATTGGATTTTCAGCACTGATTCCCAGCACTTTTGCTCTGCTCCCCTAGTCATCTTTTTTGTATAAATCCAAGCGCGATAATAATAAAAGTAGTTATTCACAAATAAAACATGAAACCATGAAAATCAATAAATAGAACTAGGTAAACACTATGTCAAAAAAAGAACTAGGTAAACACTATTATCAACAGACACCACCAATTTTAAAAAAAAGACAAACAAATAACATTTTCTTGAGAAAAATGAGATGAAAAGCATAACTAGCTAGCTTTCAGATCAACTGGTTCATATCATATCCCACAATTCCCTTCAAAATCATATCCAATAATTCTTCCTTAAAAGTCTAGCATGTGCAAGAGGAATATTAGTGACATATTCTCTAACAAACTTTTTTTAACATGTTTTTTATTATTGGTTAAAATTTATTGAAAATTAAAAAATTACAAGTGAGATTAATTAAATAAGAAGTGAAACCTATAAAATTTCATAATTTCCAATAAATTTCACCTAATAATAGAAAATGTGTTAAAAAAATTATATTAAAGAGTGAGTTACTAACATTTATTTCTATGATGTGCAAACTGCTCAATAACAAATTTCAACGCTTCTTCTAAATAGATTATCGAATGTCTTGCCTATACTAAGCTGCCAATCTAGTTCTGTATCGATGCACGGTGTACTTAGTGCAACAACTGACTCATCTGACATCACGAAATGGGAAAAAAGATATTCAAGGATAAAAATCTAATAAAAGAAACATTTCCTTCGATATTGATTAATTTCCTATGTATAAAGTTACGAGAGACGCACCATAGTGTTTCCTAAGGCTGTAAGGCATGCCTTTCAACCATGAACAATGGACAGAACCAGCTTGCTATACACTTCATATTTTAAGGATGGAAAAATACAATAGAGAGTAATATGATTTTAAAATCCTGATTATAATACAAATTAAAACCATACTTACAAATTATTTAATTTCTGTAAAAGTGAACCTCCTAATTAATTGGTCCTCTTAAACCGCTGCTTTGAATTGTTCTTGCAAAATCAGAACCAAAAGTAACAATAAGAAACTAAATAGAATTAAAATTGGAACCTTGCGATGCCTTCAAATTATGAATACAAGTGAAGCCGCTAGAGTCACGCAGTGGTAGTGACAGTGGAAAAGATGGCTTTGTTGGAGTGGTGTCGACAGAGAAAAAAGAAGGGAATTTCACCAGAAAAGGTGTTGTGTTGAAGTGAATAGACTATTAGAAAGAGCCAAAGAGGAGAAGAAGTGGAAAAATCAAAATAGGTAGGAAAAAAGGTGCGGCAATGTCCTAAAAGTCTAAAACCATTTGAGTTGCCCACCGTTTCCATCTATTTTTTTTTTTTTTTAAAGTAACCCTCTCTTTCTTTAAAAAATAAGAAAAACCTTATTCCCAAATCCGAATACAATTTTTAGTAATATTTTTTAATAATAAAGTGATAAAAAATAAAAATATGAAATAAAATAAATATTACGATAAAAAAAAGTAAGCAAAAGTTATAAAAGGTGGGATTAAAATAACATTGTTTATTTAAAAATTATATACATGGATCCATCCTCTCATCATGTGATTACTATTATTATTATTAATATTTAAAAAGTTTATTCTTATAATCCTTTACCCGGCCAACTATTTTAAAAGAGAGAGATAAAAAAATATAAAATAAATTAATATGATGAAAAGAAATAAAAAAATAAATTATAAAAACATAAATAATGTAATTCATTATTATTTTCTTAAAAAAATCTCAATTAACCAAGTAAATAATCAATGATAAAGTGAGACATGAAAAGGAAGGACAAACATCCAATCCTTGACTAGCCTTTTCACAGTTATTAATTATTAGAAATAATATTAACATAACTAGTGTAATAACATGTGTCATGCATGGGTGTTAATTTATAAATGTAAAAATAAATAAATTTTATATTATTATAATTTTAATGTATTTTTTAATTTTATAAATATATATGTGTGAAATAATTGTGAATATTTCGAAAAAAGGAAATAATTATGACTATTAAATATATCAATTAATTTTATTTCATTTATATAAACTTATTTTTTTAAGAAAATTTTAACTTTATAAATATATTTATATTTGTATTGTATTAGATGTATTAATAGATATTTATGTTAGGAAAATGTTGTTTTGTATGAAAAGTAAATTTATGGAAGTTTATGAATCATTCTAGTTGGTGTTTTTATTTTTAAAAAGTTTTGTGTAGATCAACCCGATTGGTTAAAAATAAAAAAGTTTATTAATATACATATTTTCTCACATATACATGTATTTTTAAATACTTGTAAATATATAATTTTTTAAATTCTCATCAACCCTATAAAATTAGTCATCTTTTTCATTTTTAATCTAAAAATATTTATAATTAATAAAAATTTAATAATATAAGTAGCAATAATGATGATATCATTATTGCGATGTATGGGAAGTTTATCACCATAATAAAATAAATTATTTAACTAATTAGTTAAATGAGAAAATAATAAATAAAAAAATAATGATTTGTTTTCGAATTATTAAGATTTTAAATTTAAAATTTGCATCAAAACACGATTAGTTTAATTTTTTTTATAGAAATGAAAACACAATTAGTAGGTTTACATAGAATTGTCCCATGCCAAATTTTATTTTAATTTTTAATTTAGTATATTTACTAAACAAAATATCATGGATCAATTAGACATTAATTTTCAAAAAATAATGTCATTGATTAGCATTTAATTACTTGAGTAATGGTAAAATTAACACATGACTATTTAAAATTCAAACTTTCTTTACAAAAAAAAAAAATCGGTGCCATGCACGGTTAAATATTTTTTATGAATATTTTTATAAAATATTTTAAATATATAAATATTTTTTAAAATTTGTATTAAGAAATATTAACTATTAAAGTATAATATTTTAATTATTAATTATTGTTGTCCATATTCGCACTTAAAAAAAATAGGTTTAAATACCTTTTTAGTCCTTGCAATTTAACATTTTTTTGCTTTTCGTCCTTGCAAAAAAAATGATTTTAGTCCTTGCAAATTATGTTTGTTTTATTTTTTATCCTTAAAGCAATTTAGAAAGCGCTTTGAACAGTGGAAAAAACGTTATCTAAACCTCTTAAATGATGAAAAACAAAACAAACATAATTTGTAAGGACTAAAATAAAAAAAAATTACAAGGATGAAAAGCTAAAAAGTGCTAAATTACAAGGACTAAAAAGGTATTTAAGCCAAAAAATTATCATACTTGGATCCATACCCATAATGGATAGAACTTTAATACCCGTGTCATTTCTAGTTGAGTACCTAAATGTCCATATTCATACTTTAATTAATAAGAAAATTGATAAATAAACAATATTAATTAAAAATACAATAGTTATTAAATTAAAATCTCATTCAAAGATTTTTCAAAAAATATAATCATAATCATAAAACATCCCAAAAGTTAAAATCTTATTTAAAGATCTTTTACAAAGCATACATTTCTTTTCGAACTATTGTTTAGTTGTCAATATTTTAGTGTATAAACATCAAATTGATTCTCAATATTAAAAATTGATTTAATTAATAATTCTTTGATATGATGATATTGCGATAATTTTGAGCACTGACATGGACATATATATCGAACATTTCAATAAAATAAGACAATCATATATATGAAATGGTAAATATGTAATAAAATTATTCAGCAATCAGGAATTCAACAGTTATTATTTATCTTTTACATGGTAAATATTTGTCTTTTACATGCATAGAAATTACAATAAAATAATAATTAATATTATTTTAAATTAAAGTAGCTCATAATATTAAATAAGTTTTACAACATGATTAATATTGAATAATTTTTATCACTTTTAAATATTCTTTTGAGCAAGGAAAACTTATAAAAGATTGGCTCAATCATAGGATCGAATAGCATCAACTTCACTAAACAAAAATAGCATTTAAGAGTGTAACAAACTAACAATAAACTCAATTTAAGAAATCTAAAAATCTTTTAAATTATATTTATAAAGTGAGATTTTATATATTCTTCATGATATTTGATATTAAAACAATGCTAGACTTGTTGTTTCTTTTTACTGAAAAATGTTAGGCCTAATTTAAATTTAAATGAGATTTTTACTTAGTGATTAATTTAAATTTTATTTTAAAAATAAATACTGAAAAACGTTAGACCTAATTTAAAGTAATATTTAATATATTAATTTAAAATATATTTATCATATTGTCTTAATTAATTCAATTCAGAATATATATTAGTCCTAAAGTTTTTTTTTAATTAAAGCCTCGTTACATAAAATATCAAGCAAAAATACAAACTATTTTCCTAGCTATATATAATTTAACTTTTTCTTTAACTCGTTGATTCTCCTAATAAATAAAAAATTTACGAAATTTTGTAATACTCAAAGCATAGTCATTTTTTTTTTCTTTTACGCAATGTTGAATCATTCATATTTTTGAATTGTCGTCAAATATGCGTTTTGTGATTAGACATGAATATTGTATGATTATACTACAAATTATGGCACCTAAAACTTTTAAAAATGACCTCTGTTGTTATTAGAGTATGCTTTTTGTGATACTCAAATGAGTCATCTCTTATAAATTTCATTTATGCTTGCAAATAAAGAAAAGATGAATAAACACAAAGTAATGTATCAATCAAACTAAAAAAAAAAAAAAGAATCCAATAATGAAAATATAATGATTCAAGTATGAACATAAACTGAATGTTGGAATTCAACAACCAATTTTACCTCAATATGTATGCCTCTACACTAACCCATCATTCCCTTGACATATATGCATCACTATATATCACCAGATGCATTAATAATAGAAAATAAATAGGAAGCCAGAATACCCGTGGATCAAGAGCAAATAAAGAACATTTAAGCAAGACACAAATCCGTTGTCTTCCATCCAACTACCCATCATTCTTTCTTCTTCTACTTCTTATTCTTCTTCTTCTACTACTTGTTTTTTTAATGCAGTAGAAAACAAAAGGCAAAAGAAAAAAAAAAGACTACAAATGCATAATAAATATTGTTCCTCTGGCATCTGCAAGCCAAGTACTAAAGAGAGCCTGGGGGCAAGAATTTAACCCATCATCTATATATAGACAATACCAAAATCTCTAGTTTAAAGTTTCACCAAAATCAAGAGCAATTAGCTTAATTAAGAGCAAAATCAAGAGCAAAAAGGTAACAATTTATTAGAATTTTCAAATTTTAAAATCAAATATAGCTATTTAAAACTCATCAATGTAATAATCATAATAATTATAATTATGGTCCGTAATTGAATCAAATATTGAATTTTAATTTTAGATATTAATTAAAAATAATTTTGAATTAATTTTTGTTCATAATAAATTAATGAGACTTAAATGTATTGATATGATGGTGTGTAATTGGATAACAATATAAAATTATTTTACACTGTTAGTGCACAACTCCTTTTCTCTAAGTATTTAAAATTTTAATGATAAAAAAAATTAATTTTTTAAATATGTGTTGGACAAATTCTATAATATGTATTTAAATTTAAATTGATCAGACAAATAATAAAACCTAAAATTATTTTACGGGGAAAAATTGCTAATATTATTTACCTTAATTATACAAATTATAGATTGTTCTAAATTCATTCCATTAGCATAAATCATATAAGTTGATTGGTTGCTAAAATAAGCTAATTGGTTGTTAACTTCTTAATGCTGATTGATAATTTTAATTTTGGATATTAATTAAAAATGATTTTGAATTAATTTTTGTTTCTAAATTCGTTCCATTAGTATAAATCATATAAGTTATCAAACCAAACAATTCCGAAGCATGAAATGATGACATGTGTCATCCAATGCTTGAGAAACAACCTTGTTTCGCCACGTGTTTTCCAAAGCTGTTTTTGGATTCGTAAATTTTATATATATTGATTAAAGTAGCTACTATAAGACCTTAAATTCAATAAGAGGAAATAAAAGAATATGGTATGATGATGATATTGAATGGATTGGAAAAAATTTAGGATTCATTGAGTTTAAGATATTAAATAATTTTTAAAAAAATGTATAAATATAATTAATGAATGAAAATGCTAAAATAATTAATATTCACTTTAAGATTAAAATTTGATTTAAAGAATATATATATAGAGAGAGTACGACTCGTGTGAGAACACTTTATTATGTGAGAACATGAGAACAACTAATAACAACCATCAGATCAAGATTAAAAATAATAGACGGTTGAGATTAAAATATTTAAAATTAAAATCTAATGTAACAATCAAATCTCTAAAAGATTTACCAAACAAAAATCAAATCTATAAAATATCACAATTATCATTTTCTAAAATATTTCAATTAACCCATCACCATCACCACCATGACCGTCGTTGCCACTGCCAAGACCACCACTGCAGCCACCACCATGATTGTCGTTGCTGCCCATGACCGTTGTTGTGCGCCACCACCACCATGATCGCCACCACCTCCGTTGATATGACCTTCGTCGCCGTCGTCGTGCCACCACCACCACCGTCGACGAAGGCGATGGTGGTGGCGGTAGTGACGACGACGACGAAGGTCATATCGGCAGAGGTGGTGGTGGTCATGGTGGTGGTGGTGATGGTGAAGGTGACCGCCACCACACTGCCTTGGGCGGCAGTGGTGATGGCAACAACGATGACGACGAAGTTCATGGCGGTGAAGGTGGTAGCGGTCATGGTGGTGGTGATCGTGATAATTGAGATATTTTTTTACCTTTTTTTTTTTTGAAAGACAAGATATTTTTGGATGTGATAAGATTTGATTTTTGTTTAGTTAATCTTTTAGAGATTTGATGGTTATATTATATTTTAATTTGAATTTTAAATATTTTAATCTCAACCGTTTACTATTTTTAATCTTAATCTGATGGTTATTATTACTTGTTTTCATGTTCTCATAGGAGTGGTACTATATATATATATATATATATATATATATATATATATAAGGTGATATTAAAAGAATTCTTATTAATTTTTTAATTTGAAGTTATAAAAAATATTAACCAGTTTAATTAAAATAGTAGATGAACTCTTGTGAATATATTTTCTTTTATTTAACGTGTTTATAATGTTTTTGCATAAACATAATTTTTTTTTTGCATAATTTCATGTTTATTTTTGGGCTGATTATAAAAAAATTAATTGCAAAATCCACTAAGTAATGATATTTAATTAAAAAGAGAAAAATTAAAATTATTACGAAATTCTTATTCAAATTTTTCTTAGAGAAAATAATAATCTAATATTACTTAATACTTAATATTACCCTTAATATAAATGTATTCGTTTTCTTTTCTTTTCATCACTTACTGTTTTAAATTTTGAGTTTGAGATATTAGTGTCATGATAAAAGAATATGTAGATATATTTCATATCTCTTTAATTACTGATTAAAATATCATATTAATTGTAATAAAAACAACTGTTAATATTTTATGTAAATATCCTTTATTTGGGGAAAAAATGACAGAAAATAAGTTAAAGTAGTTTGGACACTTATAAAAAAAGGTCACGAGAGACATTAGTTAAAAGTGTAAATTACATGATTTTTAATCATGTGAAATAGAGGAAATGGAGACAAAAAGAGACTTTAGAGGAAGTTGTCAAGAAAAACTTCATATTTTTAACCATGTAGTGTAGGGTCGTATGATCTATGTAGTTGACCTTACTAAGTGAAATAAGGTTTTTTTGTTTTTTTTCTATTTATTTCTTATTTAATGTGATATAAATAATCTAAACGAATGTCAAAATATTCTACCTAATTTTATTCCATGTATATAAAAAGGTATAGAATTTTGTCTAATGCGTGAGACGTTTGGTATTATTCTTTGCTTCATTTCAAGAGAATAATGAGAAGAAGAAAAGAATTAAACAGTTAAAAATTAACACACATTCACGCATATATATTTTTTGTGTCTCTCTATGTGGAATTATGAGTTTTTAGGCAACATGTGGGGACTGCCATTCAAAATGATAGGAGTACTACTTCACCTCCCCAAATTGGAACTGCCATTCAAAATGACACCTTACTTCCCCAAATTGGATTTGAAGTCTTTACTTTTTGCTGAGAACCTGAAGTCTGAACTGCTAGGTGGCATAATTGCTCTTTTTGTCGTTGCCCTTACTTGTATTCACTATCGCATGAAAAAACCCAAAGGTATGTCACTACTTCTAGATTTTCTGTATCATTTTCAAATAAATTCCAACTTCTCATTTGATCAATGTTAGAGATTCCACGTTAATTAGTTATGAGACCAAAATAGTGTATATAAATGGGAGTAATACTCACCTTACAAACTGATTTTGTAGGGTTGAGTTAGGCGCCCCATAACTCACAATTCTAAGATAGTACCAGAGTCTATCCTAACGATTTGTTGTTGGGCTATCATATCACCTGCTATCGAGCCACTATCGGACCACCCGTACATGTCCAGTCCTGCAAACTGCACGCTTGAAATGTTTGGTCCTCGGCGTGAGGGGGTGTGTTATCGATCCCACATCGAGTAGTGATGATATCAAAATAGTGTATATAAGTGGGGGACAACCCTCATCTTACAAGTCGATTTTGTATTAGAACCTATCCTAATATCGAGATAAATCTTCTATTTGTTGCACCACTAATACAACAATACTTTGGGGGTGTTTGTTTATTCTCATGTTTGTTTTTATTCTCATGCTAATGGGGTGAGAAATGGGAATGTGAGAAGTTATTTTCTAACTCCACTATAACTTCCATTTTTACTTCTATTTTTCATTTATTATTTTAAAACTTTAAAAATATTTCCAGGAATGTTAAAAGTTAACCAAAAACATTTTTATATATGCCAAAGAATAATATTTTAAATTACAATATTCCTAAAATATAATTTTTAAGAATGCAAGATGATTCCGTGAAACAAACACCCATATTTGCATTAGTTGAATTCGTCCAAATACTAAGAGATCCAATAAAACAGAGGTGAACATGTTTAACGACTTCATCAACTCGAACCAACCTAAAAGAAAAAAATCTAAATTAATTGTTAATTGTTATTAATTTATTAATAAATTAAGAGAAAAATGACTATACACTGACATTGTAAATTAAGATAATTTTGTAAAAATCAACAAAGTTACCATACATGGTGATTTGTGATTGGATGACAGTGTAAAATTATTTTACATTGTCAGTGCATCACCATTAAACTCATAAATTAATACTATTGGTTTGCTTCGAATTTTAAAATTACAAATTAATACTATTGGTTTGGATATCATATTTGGAAACTTAAAACCTGATCCAGGTCTCCCTGGTGTCTTTTCTTTAGTGATTCACCGAATGACACAAAGAGAATGCATTTAACGCGTAATTTTACTAGATTATCATAGATAGGTAAAGTTTAAGTTTGGATGTCAAAGCTTTCATCTAGTTGCAATATAAAATTACAGTCATATAGAGTTGTTGTATATAATATATAGAGTATAGATTTGGTGGCCATATATAGAGTATAGATATAGATAGATATAGATGACCATTAAACTCTTTCAAAAATATTAAAAAAAAAACACAGTGATTAATAAACTAATAATTTTGTTAGTACGAATGTTTAGGCGTAATGATCCTTGAGTTTACACACACGGAGCAGAATCTCCTTAAGTTTATCCGCTTATTCCGTAATGATCCTTGAGTTTGCAGATTTTCTTCAAATCCACCACGTTAATTTATTTCTTTTTTTAATCTTATCCTTTTATTGAAAAGAACACTACAAGAGGCACCACTGAGAAGTGTAAATCGCATGGTGAATTATTAAATTATTAATAATAAATTATTAGAAGGATCTCTGATAATATCCACGAGAATTTGATTTTTACGCAGTTTAATAGCAGAGTGTGATATGTATAGCCGACTTCACTTTTGTTGTTATTATTTTATCGTTAGAGATGTGTCTGCACCTGACAGCTTAAATTTTAGCCTTTGGTACAAATGCTGATTGGCCAAACTTTTCTGTGCATGATTTGTGCGATTGGTTTGTCTATTCAGCTTATCTATTCTTAAGTAACACAAGGGTGTGTAGTTTTGCTTCTTCATAAATCAAGTTTAGTGAAACCTTCGTTGACAACGCTTTTTTCTTCTTGTTTTTTTATGTGACTGCAGGTGCTGCTGCTCAAAGTCTTTATCCATTGCACCGTACCAAAATTGTTCACCTGGTTTGTGGCTTTTATCCTTGAAGCATATTTGTGTTCTTTTCAATGTTTTAAAAATCAAACCAATGAAGGTACTCATCAACTTAAAAATGGGCTAATAACATCAATTCATACATGCACCTTATACATGATCCTTATCTGTCTCAAAAATTATTTTTAAATAAATAAAAAATTAAATTCAAACTTGCTTTTTGTCATCAGTTTTTAGCAGGTTCTTCATTGAATTATCACTCCTCTTTCTAAGTTATTTGAGTCGCTGACCTACTCAAATCCAGATTTTCCAGTCATACCAACTGATGCGTTACACTAGCTCACTTTTCATTATCATGCATACATACATAAAACCTTTGAAAACGTTACTCACCTGTGATTTTTCATATGAACTGGTGTTAACTACTTATTACTTTCTGATTGACATTATAAGATGAACTTACGAACCACGTGATCTTTCAAAAAGATTAGCAAGTGAAAGGAATTCAGTTGATAGGGACTATATTCCATAAACTTGGTCTACAGAAATTCATAGCTTATGTGTTGTGCATGTTGTATTCTGGTTCTTGAGATCATTCATCATTTGCATTACTTTTTATAGCATTAATGTCTCGTACAAATTTGTATACAGGTTAGGCATGCCCAAGGAGTTCATAATGTAGCAGGAGAGAAGAACCATGATGCATACATGTCTTATGATTTTTTTGATGCACATCTATCCCCTCTCGGATGGGAGCAGGTAACTGCATGTTAGATTTACCTGAATGTCATGTTGTCAAGTATTTCTGGATGGATTTTATTTTATGTTACGTGAAATTCCTCCTCAAAGTGATCAGAATTATCATGATAAATATTTCAAATTTCAGACTTTATGTAGAGATTGGTATAGGTATTCTGCCCTGGTATTTCCATTATTTGATTTCTCATCAAAGAAATCAACGAGTCAATAACAACCTTGTAGCATAGATCTATTTCAACCTAGTTGGCTAGTTCTTTCCCTGGTCAATTTTCTGTTATTTAAATGTCATGTTGGATGCTTGTGCTTTGTGGCTCTACGACAGGTTAATAATCTGCGAAAGCATGTGAAGGCATGTGGACTTTCCAAAAATGTTGAACTTGTTGTCGTTTCCCCATTGTTAAGGTATAACCTCATTGTTATCTGGAATTTTGCTAAGACATGTATCAGAATCAAGTCTTACTTTGAATCTGTTGTTTCTTTTACTGACTTATTAAAAATGTGTATCTGAACAAGTTTGCAATGCATAATTAGCCATACCGGACAATGATATATATTGGTGATGTAAGTGGAAAGAATGTGTGTTACTTATTATTCTCATAAGTACACACATTTATGAAATGTGTGAAGAGTCCTTCACAAAGCAGGGAACAGATAGCCTGCATCTGATCACTGTAGATAAAACACCAGAAATTGGCTAGAATGACTGAATATTAGGATGTCGATTGTGAAAACTTAAATGTCTTATTGATTGTTCATGGACGAACTGATTGTTATGTTTCTCCTGCAACATCTTTTATGACACTTGACTTGAAACCTATAGAACACAAATATTGGGATAATTAGGGAAACTAGTTGACATTAGTTTTTTAATTTCAACATTTTGTGTCTGCTGATCTATTGATGCATGTATTTCTTATTTCTCTATTCCTGTTATTGTAATGTCTTTCAAGTACTATAGTTTAATTCATGATCACACTATGGCTTTTAGGAAGTGGTTTCTAATATCCTTTTAAATTTTGAAAATGGAAGAAAAGTTGGAAATAATATCAACCATATATTTTTATGTTTAATGTGTGGATTATTAAGTATTGATAATGAGATAGAATCTGAACTTTTAGTTGGTGATAGGAATTATTTTAACTTGATCTTGTGGATCATGATATTGATGGTATGTGTGAAGAAATCATTTTTAAATATCTTTCATTTAGTGAGAAAATAAGAGTTCTTGTGTATTTGGAGCTATCCTTAGTTGAAATTGCTAATTATTACATCACAGGACCATGCAAACAGCAGTTGGAGTCTTTGGTGGTGAAACATACACTGATGGGATTAGTGAACCACCTCTGATGATGGAAATTGTCGGACACAGTGATCATCCTGCAGTTTCTAGTCTGAACTGCCCTCCATTCATAGCAGTGGAGCTTTGCCGAGAGCAAATAGTATGTAATTTTGTAATGATGAGAAACAAATGCTACATGATAAGTATTATCTTGCTTTGGAGTTTGGATGATTGAATCAACTAATTTACGTCAATCATTCCCTTGGTTTCTTAAATTCTCCTAGTTCCTAAAATTGTCAAGATGGCACAGCATCTGCATTTTGGAAATACACAGATAATCTACCTAAGGGGGCGTTTACTTGCACTCTTGTTTTCTATTTTCATTTTCTATTTTCACTTTTTAATTACAAAACTGCCATATTGTTTTCAATCATATTCCTGTTTTCAAAGATTTGTACAAGAAACACTGAAAACAAAATGTTTTCAATGTTTCCTATATAAATCTTTGAAAATAGGAAACAAATTGAAAACAAGATGACTGTTTTGTAATTAAAAAGTGAAAACAGAAAGCAAAAGTGCAAGTAAACACCCGTTAAGTTTACAATATGGCTTTTAGACCATTGACCCTGTCATCTTGAGCTTTAACACTGCTCAAGTAAACTGATAAAAATCATGTCTGCCTGTCTCATCTTTTGCGCATTTACTGTTTGTGACCTTAACTGAATTAACTTCAAATCGTTATATCAGCTTTCTGAGGTTTAGAATGGCTATAAGATCATACTTGCTAGTCCAATACTGTTCATTCTTATGTTACTCCTGATTATTACATCTTTAACTGGGTTTCCTGAATCTTTTTAAACTGTCCAAAGTTGGTTGGTGCATTGTAGTATGCAGTGGATCTGGCTTCTTTGAATTAGTTTATAATTTGCAGTTTGCACTGCATAAACTTTTTCAATATCCCTTTCTCTTCACTAAACAATTATTGGAGGCTACTTGTTTCTGTATGTATGTATGTAGCCAATGGACTTGTAGCTAGTGACAAGATTAAATTAAGATGAGGAGGGAAAAAAGTTTGAAATACCTCCCTCCAATTGTTTTAATTTCATTAGCTTTAAAAATCAATATGCTTTTATGTAATGCTTTATTTTTGTAATGCAGGGACTTCATCCTTGTGATGAGAGAAGAACCGTCGGTGAGTACCAGAATATGTTTCCAGCAATTGATTTTTCACTGGTAAGTGATTTTTTTATTATCATATCATAATATGGCCTAGCAGCTACTAAGTTTGTTCTGATGCACTGGTTGCCAGAAGATAATTAGAATTGTTGAGTGAAATTCATGCTTAATATAAAATCTGTTTAGATTGAAAGTGACGAGGACATTTTATGGGAATCTGAAGTCAGAGAGAAAACAGATGAAGTTTCTGCTAGGGGCCTGAAGTTTTTGGAATGGTGAGTGTGATTAAATAATATTATCTATGTTTCTTGCCAATGACTGCATATTTAACAGGAAGAGTAATCATGTTGAACAAACAGTAGGCATGGCCAAAGAGGCCAGAGCATAATGAAATTAAGCTTCATATTTGCATAATTGAAGTTCAAAAAGAAAAAAAACAACTAATGTATTGAATCATTTAAAGTTTTTGCATTGCATCTAAAGCACTAGTTTCCAGTTTCTGTGGCTTTAGATTTTTAAAAAGGTAAGAAGGTGACTTTGACAATAATGCCAAAATCCACTTTCTGAAAGGTTCTCACATTCTTGCCTTTTCTCCCTAGCTTGAATATGTTATAGACTATTCGTTGCAAGTGTTATCTAGTGGCAGAATGGCTGCATTCAAAGATCTGACATCTTTACACCAAATATTGTTTTGTGGTCCAGGTTATGGACCCGGAAAGAGAAGGAGATAGCAGTTGTTACCCACAGCAATTTTCTGTCCAATACCCTCCGTGCTTTTGGAAATGATTGTCACCCAAGTATGAAGAGCGAAATATGCACACGGTAAGTGTTTCTCCTGAAAGGTTGCCTTGTCTAATTGATGACAGAATATTCTGACTTGAAATAATATATAATAAGATTCTTGGTATTTAGATTTGAGCCTAACTCAACATCAAAAGTTGCTTTTTGAAAATATCTCTGGAACACTAAGGATCAATCTCAATCCTTTCATGAAAAGGTAGGAAATATAAAAAAAATTAAGGCTAAATGACCTTTTCGGTTCTTATCTTTTTTTTTTTTTTTCAGTTTGGTCTTTTATCTTTTAAAAAGTTCACTTTGATCATTTATCTATTTAAAATGATTCAAATTGGTCCTTCCGTCAAGGTAAATTTAACGTTGTGAATAATATAAAGATATTGACGGCTAAAAACCGTCACAAAACGCAATTTTTTTCTGAAATATCTACGTACTATAATTAACACATAGTGGCGGCTAAAAGCCACCACTATAATATTTACAAAATTTAAAAAAAAAATACACAAGAACATGTTCTAACCACCCAGAATCCAGAACATCCCCAATCCATAACCCAGAACAATGTTGCAACAATATTAAAAATTGGTTTAGGGCTTTTAAAGTGCAGATCTTTACGAGCAAAACCCAAATACAATATTTGATTTTGATTCAAAAAATTGAGAGAATTTACAACTCTTGTATTCAAAACAAAAAATAAATAAAAATAGTCGTGCCAACGATCTCCCTCCGCTGCATTTCCCTCCTTCGTCACGCCATTGGGACCGTCACACGCCACTAGGACCATCGCGACGATCGGGATTTCAACTGCCTCTACCATCACTGTTGTAGTCACGTCGTTCACCTCCGTTGTCGCCACGATGCCCAGGTAGCGTTCTTGGCATCGCAATCGTGTCACAAATCTGAAAAATAATAAAAATCAAATCTCATAAATTAGAAAGCAAATCTGAAACACACAAGCACAAATTTCACATATCTAAAACTAGATCTACAAATTCAAAAATCAAACGCATGTCAAACGCAAGAGTTCAAAAAAAAAAAAAGAGCACTGAATCGTTAAGCTTGTTAAGGGAAGTCACGGCAAACTAACGGTAGGGACCAATTTGAATCATTTTAAATAGATAAAGGACCAAAATGAACTTTTTAAAAGATGAAGGACCAAACTGAACAAAAAAAATAAGATAAGGGACAAAAAGGTCATTCAGCCAAAAATTAAAAGAAAAAAGAATCTTCATGACTTGATTTTATGTTGTTTTACAATAATTCAAATAAAGTACTCATACATGCTGGTAACTTCTGATATCTTATCAGATCTTCAAATATGTATCTTTTTCTTCTGCATTTATTATCTAACTTGAATTTTCTGACTTCATCGTGAAGTTAATGTGACAATTACCTTCACTCTTCTAGAATATTATACTGTTACATAGAAAGAATGGAAAAAAGCGAAAGACTATGGAAGTTCAGGAAAAACTTACTCAACGGATATGTAATAATAGTACAGTGTATTAATGTGTTAACCTTAAACTAATTCTTTGCAAGCCCTACTACACATGTTAGACTTTCACAAGACTAATTGAGAAAATTTTGTTTCACAGCTTTGCTAATTGTGAGCTGCGTTCAGTCGTCATCATTGATGGAGGGTGAGCATTTTACTTTCAGAACACAACTTATATTCAATGTTATGCAGAAAATTCATTTGAGCTCTATTATATCTGCAGTATGATTGGATCAAGTGAATCAACTACTAACTATCCTGGAAAGATTCCTTTTCGTGGCATAAAGTAGATTGCTAGAAATTTTAAGATTATAAAAAGGAAGCCAACTATGATTATACCAAGTTTAGTTACTTCCACATTCATGTATGAACAATTGACATTTGTCTTTCCATTTTATCCAAGTATATTATAAACATTGATGAATTTGATTAACTCTACTGGTACTATGTAGTAGAGTTAATTAAATCAAATTTATCCTGCCTAGGAACTGTGATGAGAATGAATAGCATAAGAGGACAAGTATCACTTTCATTTTCTCCACGTATCTTTATTATTGATATCAAATTATCAATTTCACATACCACAAAACACGCATAACCACGCCATATGCCATGTCACTTAGTGAATGTATACACTTGTATATGTATCAGGTTAGATACAGGTGTCCTATTTGACCTTATCAAATTAATTACTTATCTAGTTTACCGTTTCTTTATTTATTTTGCTGAGGGAGACTATTGCATTAAAAACCAATTTGAGACTTCATCCAATTTAAATTTATGGGTATGACAGTTTTAAAAATTGAATCGGATTAGACTGACTAGTTTGTTTGGGGACTAATCATGTTATTAATTTAGACAATTTTAAAAACAAAAACCAACCTGAAGAGGGGTCATGTAAAGAGAGAGTTTATTAAATTGTCTAAAAAACTTGTAATGTGATTTTGGATGTAGGATGAGAGCCTGAACCACATTAAATAAATTTATGTTGTAGATGCAAGAATGAAGCCCTAACCACATTAAAAAAAATTATTTTGTGGATGTAGACATAAGAGGTTGAACTTAAATAAATTTTTTATTTTTTCTTACTTTCTTATGGTGTTGCCTTTTATTTTATGGCATGTGTGTAATATGGTTTTGGATGTAGGATGAAAGTCCGAACCAAGTTAAATAAATTTATGTAATGGATGCAAGAATGAAGCCCTAACCACATTAAATACAACCTACCATGTATGATGAATTTGTTGACTTTTACAATAACTATCATCAAAGTTATGCAAATGGTGACTTGTGATTGGATAATAGTGTGAAATTGGCCAAATTAATTTGGCGGAGTAGAATTCGCTGAAAAAAATAAAAAAAATTAGGAATAAAAAGTACAATTAAGCTTAATACATATTGTCATGTATGATAAAATTATTAACTTTTATAACAATTTTGCAGTTCAAAAAAAAACTTTTATAACATTTTTTTTAAAATGTTATATTTAGGGTGATTTTTAATTTGTTGAAAATTAAACTGAAAAATTAATTTATTTTATTTTGTAATATTCTAAATGCAAAATTTAATCTCCAAATAAATAAAACTTTATTTTTTTTCTTTCAAAATTTCCTTTTTCCATAGGCATTCGTAGGTTTTGAATTTTCAAAAATAGTATAAAAAAAACCCTGATTAATTAATAAACTAATAACTTTGTTAGTACGAATCTTTAGGCGTAATTTTAAGTACTTAAAAAAAAGAAGGTTTTTTTATTGAAAAAAAAAACATTAATTACATTAGAATTGTAAAAGTATAATACTAAAAGACATTAAAAAAACTTTTTTTAATTTTTCCTTAGTTAAAAAAGAAGATGCTAAAGATATTCGGGGAATCACGTACCAAACACTGACACGTGGACGTTCTATCGTTCCAAATCAAGTTAACTGCCAGCCGTTATCATTGACTCACCCATGTGAAATGAGCACGAATCATAACTTGGTAAATTCCACTTTTGTCCCCACTCCCACCAAACAAAAAACGCTTATGCTTCCTCTGCTCTTTTTGCCTCTCTGCTTCTCCTTCTAGTTTCTCCCTCGCAAAACCACTCTCTCTTCTCGTGATTCTTCATTCTTCTTCTTCTTCTTCTGGTATGTCAAATGCCAACGGCATCGTTTTTTTATCGTTTTTATTGCCTAACAGTAACACTCGTTTGGACTCGATTTCTATTGATTCGGTCCATCCAACTCTGTTTCTTACTCGCACCAGAATTTTTGTGCTAGTTGTTTTAGGAATTGTTCCTGCGTTTGTGCACGTCAAATCGAAGTGCTTGTTTAAGATGTTCATGATCTGGTGTATCTAGAATAGTTTTATTACTTATTCGGTCTCCAAATTCCAAAATGCTAGTATTCAGTTCCGATTTCAGAGATTCGCAGCGCTTTTACACACACGGAGCAGAATCGCCTTTTAAGTTTATCCGTTTATTCCGTAATGATCCTTGAGTTTGCAGCTTTTCTTCAAATCCAACCACGTTAATTTAATTTATTTATTTTTGTCTTATTCTTTTAATGCGAAGAACGCTACAAGAGGCACCACTGAGAATTGTAAATCCTATGGTTTTAAGATAAATTATTAAAAGGAAGGACATTAGAATAAATTATTAAAAGGATCTCTGATAATATCCACGAGAATTTGATTTTTACGCAGTTTATAGCAGAATGTGATATGTATAGCCGACTTCACTTTTGTTGTTATTGTTTTATAGTTAGAGATGTGTCTGCACCTAACAGCTTAATTTTTTAGAAATAATTGTTTGATGAGATGATATCTGATTATTCGTGACTAAGTGGTTTTCAATTTGAACTTTCTTGCTTCCATTCTTTTAATTTAAAAAAAAAAAAAAAAGTTAACTTTCGACATTGATGATCATTGTCCATGCTTTTTAAGTCCAAAAAGCCGCCTGAGGTTACACTGAAGAGATGTAATATAAAGCCATATATTTTCCTTTAACTGGTAAAGAACTTGTGCTTTTAAGGCCTTTTCCCCAATATACTATTGTGTTTGCTTGCAACTTTTGGGAATTTAGGTTAGCTCGTATCTTAGCTTTTGGTACAAACGCTGATTGGCCAAACTTTTCTGTGCTTGATTGGTGCGATTGGGTTGTCTGTTCATCTTATCTATTCTTAAATAACACAAGGGTGTGTAGTTTCGCTTTTTCATAAATCAAGTTCAGTGAAACCTTCGTTGACAACACTTTTTTCTTCTTGTTGTTTTCTTTATGTGATTGCAGGTATGGATACTGCTGCAGCTCCTCAAAGTCTCTATCCATTGCATCGTACCAAAACTGTTCACCTGGTTTGTGGCTTTTATCCTTAAGCATATTTGTGTTCTTCTCAATGTTTTAAAAAATCAAACCAGTGAAAGTACTGGTTTATGGTTTACGCATCAACTTAAAATGGGCTAATAACATCAATTCATGCATGCACCTTGCACATGATCCTTTATCTGTCTCAAAAAATATTTTTAAATAAATAAAAAATTAAATTCATCTTGCATTTTGTCATCAGTTTTTAGCAGGTTTTTCGTTGAATTATAACTCCTCTTTCTAAGTTATTTGAGTCGCTGAGCTACTCAATTCCAGATTTTCCAGTCATACCAATTGATCCATTACAGTAGCTCACTTTTCCTTATCATGCATACTTTGAAAACGTTGGTCACCTTTGATTTTCCATATGAACTGGTGTTAACTACTTGTTACTTTCTGATTGACATTATAAGATGAACTTACGAACCACGTGATCTTTCAAAAAGATTAGCAAGTGAATGGAATTCAGTTGATAGGGACTATATTCTATAAACTTGGTGTACAGAAATTCATAGCTTATGTGTTGTGCATGTTGTATTCTGGTTCTTGAGATCATTCGTCATTTGCATTACTTTTTATAGCATTAATGTCTTGTACAAATTTGTATACAGGTTAGGCATGCCCAAGGAGTTCATAATGTAGCGGGAGAAAAGAACCATGATGCATACATGTCTTACGATTTTTTTGATGCAAATCTAACCCCTCTCGGATGGGAGCAGGTAACTGCTTGTTAGATTTACTGAATGTCATGTTGTCAAGTATTTGTGGATGGATTTTATGTTACATGAAATTCCTCCTCAAAATTATCATGATAAATATTTCAAATTTCAGACTTTCTGTAGAGATTGGTTTAGGTATTCTGCCCTGGTATTTCCATTATTTGATTTCTCATCAAAGAAATCAATGAGTCAATAACAACCTTGTAGCATAGATCTATCTCTATCTAGTTGGCTAGTTCTTTCCCTGGTCAATTTTTTGTTCTTTAAATGTCATGTTGGAATGCTTGTGCTTTGTGGCTCTACAACAGGTTAATAATCTGCGAAAGCACGTGAAGGCATGTGGACTTTCCAAAAATGTTGAACTTGTTGTCGTTTCCCCATTGTTAAGGTATAACTTCATTGTTATTTGGAATTTTGCTAAGACATGTATCAGAATCAAGTCTCACCTTGAGTTTGTTATTTTTTTTACTGACTTATTAAAAATGTATATCTGAACAAGTTTGCAATGCATAATTAGCCATACCGGACAATGATATTTATTGGTAATGTAAGTGGAAAGAATGCGTGTTATGTATTATTCTCATAAGTACACACATTTATGAAATGTGTGAAAAGTCCTTCACAAAGAAGGGACCAGATAGGCTGCATCTGACCACTGTGGATAAAACACTAGAAATTGGCTAGAGTGACTGAATATTAGGATGTCAATTGTGAAAACTTAAATGTCTTATTGATTGTTCATGGATGAATTGATTGTTATGTTTTCTCCTGCAACTTCTTTTATGACCCTTGACTTGAAACCTATAGAACTCAGATATTGGGATAATTAGGGAAACTATCTGACATTAGTTTTTGAATTTCAACATTTTGTGTCTGCTGGTCTATTGATGCATGTATTTCTTATTTCTCTACTCGTTATTGTAATGTCTTTCAAGTACTACTTTAGTTTAAATCATGATCACACTATGGCTTTTAGGAAGTCCTTTTAAATTTTGAAAAAGGAAGAAAAGTTGGAAATAATATCAACCATATAATTTTATGTTTAATGTGTGGATTATTCAGTATTGATAATGAGATAGAATCTGACCTTTTAGTTGGTTATAGGATTTATTTGAACTTGATCTTGTGGATCATGATATTGATGGTATGTGTGAAGAAATCATTTTTAAATGTCTTTCATTTGGCAAGAAAATAAGAGTCCTTGTGGTTTGGAGCTATCCTTAGTTGAAATTGCTAATTATTACATCACAGGACCATGCAAACAGCAGTTGGAGTCTTTGGTGGTGAAACATACACTGATGGGATTAGTGAACCACCTCTGATGATGGAAAATGTCGGACACAGTAATCATCCTGCAGTTTCTAGTCTGAACTGCCCTCCATTCATAGCAGTGGAGCTTTGCCGAGAGCAAATAGTATGTAATTTTGTAATGATGAGAAACAATTGCTACATGATAAGTATTGTCTTGGTTTGGAGTTTGGATGATTGAATCAACTAATTTACGTCGATCATTCCCTTGGTTTCTTAAATTCTCCTAGTTCCTAAAATTGTCAAGATGGCCCAGCATCTGCATTTTGGAAATATACATATAAACTACCTAAGTTTACAATATGGCTACTAGACCATTGACCCTGTCATCTTGAGCGTTAACACTGCTCAATTAAACTGATAAAAATCATGTCTGCCAGTCTCATCTTTTGCACATTTACTGTCTGTGACTTTAACTGAATTAACTTCAAATCATTGTATCAGCTTTCTGAGGGTTTAGAATGGCTATAAGATCATACTTGCTAGTCCAAACATCGCCCAGTACTGTTCATTCTTATGTTACTTCTGATTATTACATCTTTAATTGGGTTTCCTGAATCTTTTTATACTGTCCAAAGTTGGTTGGTGCACTGTAGTATGTGGTGGGTATGGCTTTGAATTTTTTTATAATTTGCAGTTTGCACTGCATAAACTTTTTCAATATCCCTTTCTCTTCACTAGACAATTATTGGAGGCTACTTGTTTCTGTATGTATGTATGTGGCCAATGGACTTGTAGCAAGTGACAAGATTAAATTAAGATGAGGAGGAGAACAAACTTTGAAATACCTCCCTCCTATTGTTTTAAATTTCATTAGCTATAAAAATCAATATGCTTTTTGTAATGCTTTATTTTTGTAATGCAGGGAGTTCATCCTTGTGATAAGAGAAGAACTGTCAGCGAGTACCGGAATATGTTTCCAGCAATTGATTTTTCACTGGTAATTGATTTTTTTACTGTCATCTCATAATATGGTCTAGCAGCTACTTTAATCAAGTTTGTTCTGATGCACTGGTTGCCAGAAGATAATTAGAATTTGGTTGAATGAGATTCATGCTTAATATAAAATTTGTTTAGATTGAAAGTGACGAGGACATTTTATGGGAATCTGACGTCAGAGAGAAGACAGATGAAGTTTCTGCTAGGGGCCTGAAGTTTTTGGAATGGTGAGTTTGATTAAATAATATTATCTATGTTTCTTGCCAATGACTATGCATATTTAACATCAAGAATAATCATGTTGAACAAAAAAGTAGGCATAGCCAAAGAGGCCAGAGCATACTGAAATTAAGCTTCATATTTACATAATTGAAGTTCAAAAAGAAAAAAACTTTAATGGATTGCATCACTTCAAGTTTTTGCACGTATTTTTGCCGGTGTTTTTGTATTGCATCTGAAACACTAATTTCCAGTTTCTGTGGCTCTAGATTCTAAAGAATGAAGGTGACTTTGACAATAATGCCACAATCCACTTTTTAGATGGTTCTTAAATTCTTGTTTTTTTTCTCTCCAGCTTGAATATGTTCTAGACTATTCCTTGCAAGTGTTATCTAGTGGCAGAATGGTTACTGCCAAAGATCTTACATCTTTTCCTCAAATATTGTTGTTGGTCCAGGTTGTGGACACGTAAAGAGAAGGAGATTGCAGTTGTTACCCACAGCAGTTTTCTGTTTAATACACTTCGTGCATTTGGAAACGATTGTCACCCAGATATAAAGAGTGAAATATGCACACAGTAAGTGTTTCTCCTGAAAGATTGCCTTGTCTAATTCAGGAACAGCATATTCTGGCTTTTATATATGCTTAAAATAATAAATTATAAGATTCTTAGTATTTGGATTTAACTCAGCCTCAAAAGCTGCCTTTTGAAAATGTCTCCGGAACACTAAGGATCAATCTCAATCCTTCAAGGAAAGGTAGGAAATATAAAAAATTAAAAGAAAAAAGAACCTTCATGACTTCATCTTATGTTGTTTTACCATAATTCAAATAAAGTACTCATACTTATCAGATCTTCAAATATGTATCTTTTTCTTCTGCATTTATTATTTAACTTGAATTTTCTGACTTCGTCATGAAGTTAATTTGACAATTTACCTTCACCCTTTTAGAATATTATTCTGTTGCATAGAAAAAATGACTTTGGAAGTTCAGGAAAAACTCATATATAGTTATATGTAATAATAATATGGTTGTAAATGTGTTAAACCATAAACTATTTGTTTGTAAGTCCTACACGTGTTACTCTTTCATAAGACTAATTGACAAAATTTTGTTCTACAGCTTTGCCAACTGTGAGCTTCGTTCAGTCGTCATCATTGATAGAGGGTAAGCATTTTACTTTCAGAACACAGCTTATATTCAATGTTATGCAGAAAACTCATTTGAGCTTTATTATATCTGCAGTATGATTGGATCAAGTGAATCAACTACCAACTATCCTGGAAAGATTCCTCGTGGCCCTGATGTTCCCAGTGATGCTGCTGACTAAAAACATTGTGATCATTGGTCGTATATTGGAATTTTCATTGGTATAATAGGATTATTTCTTAATTGCATTTACAGGCAAGGGTTCAATTTTTTGTTTTACCCGAACAGAGACTATATACATAGGAGCAGTTTCAAAATTCCTTTTTCGTGGCACAAAGTAGATTGGTAACATTAGGTGCCAATTTTTAAGATGATAAAAAGGATGCCAACAATGATTATACCAAGTTTAGTTACTTCCACTTTCATGTATGAACAAGTTTAGTTACTTCCACATTCATGTATGAACAATTGACATTTGTCTTTCCATTTTATCCAAGTATATTATAAACATATGTAATTCCTATATTTTATCCAAGTTTTAGAGTTTAATGGTCATGCACGGACAGTGTAAAACAGTTTTATACTATCATTCAATCACAAATCATCGTTGATATCACTTTTAGAATAGTTTTAAAAGTCAATAAATTTATCATACATGAAACATATGTAATTCCTATATTTGTCCTATAGTTTTACACTGTCATTACACAACATATTTTCTCTTTGTTTTAGGACAAAAGTTTTTTTTTTCATCGTCAGGTATTCTATAGGACAAAGTTTTGTCATGTTCCAACAAACACCATGTGTTTTGTTGCTGATGTGCCTCAAAATGTTTTTCTTTTGAAAAAGATTTGTGAATAGTTTTTCCAAAGAGTTTAATGATTATGCACTAACAGTGTAAAACAGTTTTACACTGTCATCCAATCATAAATCACCATTTGAATGACTTTTAAAGTAGTTATTATAAAAGTCAACAAACTTACTATACATGGTGGGTTGTGATTGGATGACTGTGTAAAACTATTTTACACTGTCAGTGTATAGTCTTTTTTCTCTTTTCCAAATACAATTGATATGTTTCACTTTTGTCTTTACACTTACCATTGTCGCTACGATTTTTATCTAATGCTTTATTTTACACTTTTACCATTTTTAGGTATTGATTAGAAAGGTAGTCAACTCCACATGAGACCGAGATTGTCAATCTAAATCAAGTTTCTTTGATAAAAATATATAATTGTAATTTTGGTTTTCCAGTATCATAATTGTGCGATTTTAGTTTCCTTATCAATCTTTCATTAAATATTTAATATATTTTGTTTACGTGACATTAAGTGTAATTAAGTCACATCACAATATGTGTCAAATAACATATTAACTGTTACATCATTGATAAGTCATCACCTAATGTCATGTAAGCAAAATATGTTAAATATTTAATAGAAGATTGACCGAGGGACCAAAATCGCTCATTTGTAATACTTGGAGGACCTAATTTGAGCAATTAAAACTTGAGACCAAAATGCACAATTATTATATCCGAAGGACCAAAAGTGCAATTAAACCTAAAGAGATTATATAATTTTTTTGTTTTATTATTAGTAAAGATTTTTATCTCGTCAACTTGAATTTTTACTTAAGAAGTAATGATCTTGTTGTTGAGTATTTATTCCTAATATTGAAGTGTTCTTTGAGACATCTGAGATTTGAAAAATATGTATAGTAAAAGTTAACAAAATTTCTTTAAAGCAAATTTTTTTAATAGCATGTCCAACTCCTCCCCGACAAAGGAACATGTTATTTTCGTAAATTCTCAATAATTTTATATTAAAGTTAGGAAGTTTCATAAATTACAATTATAATTGTTAATAAAAAAATTAACTATTGAAATTTGTATAAATTTATAATTTATGATATATATATATATATATATATATATATATATATATATATATACATGTACTTTATTCTTATTAATTTTAGAATAGTCATATATAAAAATATGTAATTTTTTTAGAGATAGCAAGGATTTTGCGAAATAGAAAATTCGTAATGTGTATATTTCTATTCTTCAGTTTTCGGTCAACCACTAAAATTTATTTTTGGAATAGTTCTAATTTTAAAACTTGAACAAGTTATGTGCGTTTTTGGTTTCGAGAATTGATTCTGAGTTCAGAATTGATTTTAAATAAATTTTGACATGTTTAGTTTTATGTTGGAGAAAAGTTCAGAATTGATTCTGAATCCAGAATTGATTCTAAATAGAAGCAACTTTAAGTAATTTTTGCATTGGATCCAAAATTTTGTACTGAATTTTACTTCTAACTTGATTTTATACGAAAAACATCCAAACATAAATCACTTCGCTTCAAAATCAATTTTAATTATAATCAATTTTGCAAAATCAATTCTATTTAGAATCAATTTTACTAATGCTCATCCAAACACGCACAAAGTAAGTTATCCCTTTCAAGCTATTCATAAAGTTGTTGAGAGAAACTCCCGCCCCTTCTCCTCTAAATTCCTCATGAAAACACAAATGGCCCACTCCAATTCATCCAAACTAAATTTCTTATCAAATCACAAAATGCCAACGGTTCTATTTTGAACTTTGTGACATGACTCACATGAGAGTTGTATTAGTGATGTGTGGCATGGAAGCATCTGAAATGGCTGAGAGTTGTTGGTTTTTAGTTATCTTCAGAGACTATCCATTGAAAGACTAATGGGAGCCTACATGCCTTTTTGTTATGTGGGAGCCTCTAGTGGAGAACAATTATGTTGTGTATGAAAAATGTAAACCACAAGGGCCCACGTATTACGCATAAAGTTTTCCTGTGGAAGGCAGCAATATGAATTCCAAGGAATCAAATCGCACCTAACCTAATTATGGATGGAATTTGATTATTTACTGTTAAAAAAGTTATAGGAATCTCATTGAGTAATTTTGATTTACTCTTTATTAGTGGAATCATAAGAAGCTTCACTCGATGATCTTAAAAAACATAAAAGTGTATTGTTTAATGTCTTATGCATTAATGACTATTTTTTTTTTTTTACAGATGCATTGATGACTATAAAAGAATTAGAATTTCGAAACTATTCCATCGAATTAATAAGTATAAAAGATATTTTAACAAATAGAACGTGGAATTTATTATAAACCCCTTGAACGCACCTCCATAATATCTAGTGGTTAAATGTTCAGTGTATGTTTGGTTCAAGTAATCATACTTCTTGGGCTGTTTTTAGAACTTTGATTCTTTTTTATTTCAATCTTTTACATATACGAAGATACACTATTTTTTAATTATTTGAATTAAAATCTCTTTATTATATTCTTACAATGATTCAAATTGATATAAAAATATAATTTTATTTATTTTAAATTTAAAAACAATAATATTTTAAATGCAATACATTTTTAGCATTTAAAATAAAATAGAATATAATCTGAATTTAAAAATAATAACATACTCATAATAGTAATAATTATGATTTAAAAAAATGTAATTTAATTTAAATTTGAAGATAATAACTTATTAATAATAATTTTAAAAAATTGTAAAATCTTAAAGAAAATAATCATACACTTGTAAGTTATGTGTGTAGATCATCGTGAAATGGGATAAGAAAGAGAATATATCAACATGTAGTTAGTCCGAGTAAAACTAAACTAAAGTTTTTTAAGTAAGGTTTAAGTTTGAATCTTATAGATAAAAAAAATATGGTTAAGATGGAAAACCTTATTAAAGATAGTTAACCAGATTCTCCAGTAGAGATTAATCATTGACATAGTCGGTGAGTACTTTGCACTTATAATGCAGTTCAAGTTTGTACAATAATTCTCTAGATTCTAAGTGGGTCTTTGCTAGTAGCTCCAACATGTTATTGAGACTCTACCCGGTCGTATTTTGAGTGTCGTCTTTCCATTCTACTACTTTTAATATAATTTCGAGAGTATCTCAATTAGACATTTTTAATATTCTCTAAAAAAGAGAAAGAAAGAATGAAAGAATATTAAAAATGTCTAATTTCCTTAAATGAATGAATGAATTTATTGTCAATTTTTTAGTTATGTCATTGCCAGATTGCCTCAAAAGAATATAGACTCTAAAGAATGACAATGTGTGATATAAAGAAATTCATTCATTTTTGTGACATGCGATTTGAAATGAACCTAATTTAAAATTTGTTGAATAAACCTCTTATTGAGGCAATGACATAACTCAAAGATTTGACAATATGTGAAATACGAAAATTCATTCATTTTTGTGATATGCTATTTAAAATGAGTCTAATTTAAATTATCTTAAATATAACTTTTAATACATGATAAATTATAATTAAATGATAATATAAAAAAATCTTTTACAATATCAGTCCATTTTAATTAAATTCATTTCATATAATAATTTGTTAGATACTATACATTTATTTTGCGACGATAACTAATTATTTGATAAATGTCATATTATGTGATCAATTAAAAAAGAGGATGTGATTAAAGTGGATGGTATTATTAATGTGAAAATAGTGATTTAAATGTTAACTTCTGTCATCTTTTGGAATCACGGTGAAGGAATGCCATATACATATATTTTGATATTTTCACAAATACCATTGATTTTGAAAGTAACCTCATCTTGAAATAGTTAGTTTTAAAGATACCAAAGCTTTTAATTTTTTTTATTAAATAAAACTGACTCAATATATAGAACTCATCAATATCTCACGTTTATTTTAGATATTTTTTCATTTTACTTATAAAATATTAGTTTTAAATATAAATAAGAAATTTTAATATTAATTATTTAAAATTAATTTTATCAAAATTTAAATCAAAAGCATTTTAAAATAGTTTTTTTTTCCATAACTAAACAAAATAAGTCTTGCATAAATTTCTTGGATTTTTTTTATCTTATGCATAGAAATTTCCTATTAAGTTATAACATAAATGCATTTTTAAAAAAGAAAAATGCATTTATGTTATAACTTAATAACTTAATAGGAAACTATTTTTTATTATTTTTAATATAATTTTACTCCATTAATTAAAATGAATCAAATCTAAAATAAAAACTTTTTATTTCTTATAAAAAAAATTATATTTTTTTTGCAAAAAACTTTCTATTTTTTATATAAAAAAATATTCTATTTTTTAGTTCATCAACTTACACACCTAAACAGAAACAAGAGTAGCTACATCATTCAGAATGATTTGGTCCATTTGAAAAGGGACCTCCTCAATCCAGAATGATTTATCTTTTTACAAATTATGAAAATTATAAAAATTATAGTTTTAACTAAATTATACAAAATTATATTTTATTTATGTAACTACTTTTCTTTAAATTATAAAAAAAAAGTTATATAAGATTTTAAAATTATAAATAGTATATGAAAAATACTGAAATAATAATAATTTAATTTAAATTTATGTGTCAAAATTATTATATATATATATATATATAAAATAATATGTTGAATAAAAAATAATATATATATATATATATTATATAAATTAATACAACTGTTTTTTGCATAATATGATTATAAATATATATTATTATGTAATATGTTGAATATTATAATAAATATTATATATAGTTTAATTATATATATAATATAATTATATATAATTATTATTATTATAATATTCAACATCTTACACAAGGGAAAGAGTTTATTCAATCTTGTTGCTTCTTAACTTAGTTATCCTCTTATGATAATAATTACACTATTTGATAAGAGATAAAATAATATTATCATATTCTATTAATACAATAAATGATAGATTAAAATAAGATAGAATAAGATAGTTATCCTATTTTATCCTTGCCAAACAAATTTAAAAGTCATACAAATAATATTTTGATTGATTGATCACGTAAAAAATTTGACATTGCATTATGTGTTTATTAAATTCTAATTAAAATTATGTATTTAATTTTTAATTAATATTTTTATTTTTTTAATTATTAATATAATAAAGTATTCATATTTTATCCAAATAGCAAAATATATAAAGAACGAATAAAGATATAAGCATTAAACTAGCTACTCGGCTCACGCGGAATACAATTATTATTTTAAAATAAAAAATATAAATAAAAAGGAAAAACATTACTCATACCTTATGAACGGGCATCCTACTCATCTGAAGCTGTCACTTCTTCAGCCTCCATCTCACTCTCACACACCATAAAACCCACACTCTCTTTTCTTCTCTCTCAAACCACCAACAACATAAGTTCAATTCCCCATTCCCTCCCAATTCCCAAACCCTACCACCTCCATGGATTCCCGCGACTCCTCCCCTCGCTCCCGCGACCCCGACGCCGCCGACAACCACCACCACCACCACCCTCCTTCCTCCTTCGACGACCCCCCTCCCAAGGTGAAGCTCATGTGCAGCTTCGGCGGCCGCATCCAGCCCCGCCCCCACGACAACCACCTCACCTACGTCGCCGGCGACACCAAGATCCTCGCCGTCGACCGCCACGTCAAATTCTCATCCCTCATCGCCAAGCTCTCCTCCCTTGCCAACAACTCCTCCACCAACCTCTCCTTCTTCAAGTACCAGCTCCCCGGCGAAGACCTCGACGCCCTAATCTCCGTCACCAACGACGAAGACCTCCACCACATGATGCTCGAGTACGACCGCCTCTCCCGCTCTTCACCTAGACCCGCGCGCCTCCGCCTCTTCCTCTTCCCCCTCCACAACAACAACAATTTCGCTTCAACCGAATCGAAAACCGAGCGCCAGTGGTTCGTCGACGCTCTCAATTCAGTTCACGTTCCAGAAGGTTCGTCGCCGCAGCCGCCGCGACCTCCGGCAGCGAATCCGGATTTTCTGTTCGGGCTCGACAAGCCGCCGTCAATGGAGGATGCTCCGGCGAAGGATCCAGCGGCGGAATTGGAGTCTTTTCCCGAGGACCGTGAAGCGGTTAGAGAAACCGAACCTGAGATTCAGGAGCTGCGGAGAATGCAGATTGAGAACAACAATGAGCAACTTCTGCAACGGAAAATGAAGATAGAGGAAGATAATGATAATAACGGTAGGGTTTACGGTGTTAACGGCTGCGGGGACTGTTTCGCTCAGAAAAACGCGGAGAAAGTGACGCCGTTAGTGGCGCATGCGCATGCACACGCGCAAGCTGTTCATCCTGGTTCCGTTACTGGAACGGTGCCGTTTTTGCAGGACAGGAATAACGCGGGTTATTCGCTGGCGGTTCCTACTACGGGGAATGAGATTTATCTCATTCAGACGCCTTCTGGAATCTTCCAAGCGGTTCGGCCCGTGACTGGACCGGTTGGTCAACCGGTTTATCTGGTTCCCGCGCCCGGTTCGGTTTCGCATTCGGTTGGGTACAATGGTTCGGATGTTGCTGTGGCGGCGGAGCGTGGGTATTCGGCGGTGGGACGCGGTGGCGCGCGGTGGTGAAGGGTGGATATGAAGATCGTTTGATTTGTTCGTTTTGTGGCATAGTGCGGGGTGATATTAGTTTTCAGTTTTTCTTTTATTTTTTTTACTTGTTTGGAATATTGGTTTGGACATTGTTTCTTGTGAATAGGTGGTGAAGGGATTCAGGAATTGTTTTTGAAAGTGTAATTACTTTCAATTCAGTACATTGTTTCTTTTTTTTTTTTTTACTGCAAATCAGTACATTGCTGCTTTTCGTATCCTGTGTATTCCATCGATGTATGTCGCACTTTTTCTTGCTATAAAACCAACAAAGGTGTAACTAAAAATATGATATTTTCCTTGCCTGACTGGCTCAATGTTTTTGACGTAATGCTTGTCTGCCATTGATGAGCAAGAGAAATGGAAATGGATATTCTCGTTTATATATTTTTTTAAGCGAAGGTCTCGTTTATATTTTGATATAACTTTAGAGGAGAAACGAGGGAGATAAAAAGATTATAAAAAATATTAGTTTGGCGAACCCATAAACAACACAAGCTTGGGGATTAAAATTACTTTTGTCCTGTCCTTTGTTAATTTTTTTTGTCTAAAGTATTACTATTTCTTTAATTGAAAGGATAGGAAAGAGACAGAAAATATAAAATAAGTTGAATTCCAACTGGAATTGATAAAATATTAGTTTACAATTCTGTGCAGCGGGGCGATGCCCCTTGTACCAAAAAATATAAAATAAAAAAAAGAATAATATTATTTTTATTTAAAATTCTGGCGACACTTTTTTTTTTATATTGCTGGCGACATTTTGTAGTTTTTACGGGTACATAATTGGGTGAATAAGCTAGGTTATTATAAGCTAGACTAGATTAGTTGGTCTTGTAGACTGTAAAGTACATTACAAATGGTTTGTGACTTTGTGTCAAGCTAAAACTAAAACTGATTACACCAAGGTGACAGTACCTCAAAAAGTGATCCTACCGTACACAGGTCTAAACTTCCAAGAATTTTTTATTGTATAATTGTGCTTGGCCGACAATCGAGTTACATACTTACATGAAATAGTTGTCATTTTTATGGACCAGTGTGGCCTATCTTGGGAATTTTTCTAGAGGAAAGGGACATAACATTTGCCAACTGTATTTTCCCGCAGCTTTTCTGATTTTCCTTTTATGCATCAGTCCCATTCGCTTTTCTCACTCTGGTTACTGAAATCAGGAAAATTAGAGAGAACAAATGCAGACAATATGGCAGGCAACACCAGCCACTCTTCCTTGATCTGTTCACCAAACAAACAAATTTTAAAACAGACACAAACTAGTGATGTTAGGTATGAAGAAAGATAAATCAAGAAGTGGTGCTTTTTTCTGAACAATTACAATACCTCCAGAAATCCATATGCCAAATCCATCAAAGCCACTGCTTTTCCGTATGGATGTTTTTGAGAGAATTCTACTGCTGTCATGAAGCAATTTCCTTCATTTCCATAGTATCTAGTTTCAAACTCCAATTTTCTACCTTGAAAAATAATCACCTGAGAAAAGAACACGAGTGTTAAGATGAACATAATATTGAACCTTAGATGAGTGCATCTCTAGCAAAAGTTCCATATGAATTGTGACTGGGATAAACTCTACACTCGGTAAGATTTAAGAACCTAATTACCTAAAGACAAGATTAAGAAGGTTATACCTTCCGAGTGCCTGTGAGTTCAAATACACGTTTATCTTTATCACTAGTCTTCTTTATCTGTAAGATCCAGTCAGAGTTCATCAAAGACCACATTGTTCCTTTTAACTCTGCAAGAAGACGAGTTTCACCAGATGCAGTCCTGCCAATCACTTCTTTGTTGATATTACTCCCTGTCTTCTCAGTTGACAAGCTCCTATATGCAAAAACAAAATGAGAAAATGGTAAGGAAGCATCAAACTTAGTGCCCAAGAAGGTGACCAAAAAATTAAGCAAGTGCAGACAAATGCTAGACAATTCACAATATCTTAAATAAAAACTACATAAATCTAATTATGGTAGTATTTAGAATATCAATACTGTCTCCTAATTAAGTTAATGGTTTTATCTGAATAAGAACTTGTTAGCAGGATGCAAGAAAAACTCATTTTCACTAGTCACAAAGTAATGATAACAGAACCACCTGTTTAAAACCGTGACATGGTAAAACACAAACTCCTGGTTCAACATTCTTAACTGCTAAACAACTAGACTAATAATGATATTCTGAATTGCACATGTCAGTTTGGCTTACCCTTTCTGGATGCTGATGATCTCATTGCCAGCTTCATCCGCAACATTTGTCCAACATTTTATTTGCTGGAACTTTCTAGGAAGCAGGAAGGAAAAATAACTTCCTTTGAATGGATGCATAGAAACAAAGTGCAACTCATATGGTGCTGAAACTGGAGGAGTTAAAGACAAACCAATGCGAATGCCAATAGGCTTTGTCCAATTGACTGCAGATGTCAAATCTAACCACTTCTCTATTGGCAGTTTAGATGCTACATTTTGCAAATCCTCCAGGTTGATTGAAGTTTTACCCAATACTTTGGCTGGCCTTACTCCTCTGAAGTTGAAACTTGGGCGAGAAATGAGTTCAAGTACTAACTCTCCGTTGCTTTCACATTGGAAAACAGCAACTTGTTTCCCTTGTGACTCTGAGGAAATGCTTAATTGCTTCTTGGTATTGAAAAGCACGTCTTCTTGTTTCTTGTTGAAGGATACAACTAGCTTGCCTTTATGCCCGGATGGTACGTTTCTCACATCAACAATCTCAAGCATCACCTGAATGAGAATCATGAATCCAAAAAGTTACAACTGTTGAAGCCCAAAAACATGTACAGGTTACAGTTGCTAGTGTCTTCTCATGTAACAAAGAAAATAGCAGAAAAAATATTGGAGGCTACCTGCACAAGCATTTTCTGAGGAAGCTGAATCAGATTCTGGTTTGTCTTATTGGATGGAGCTGAACTATTGTGTATAGCATCTATTTTATACTTATCAACAGTAAGAGGAGATGGGAGAGTACCGTTGTACATTGCTCCTGCTTTCCAGTATCTTGAACCAAATGTCTCTTCCCACTGTGTGGTGGTTTCAGAAAAGCCAACATCCAGCTTTTGGCCCTTGGTCCGATCAGAATCTGTGTCATCATGTTCTAGTACTTTGCCCATAATTGCCACTAGATCATTACAGTAAGACACAGGATGCAATTGGTGAGAGTGCCAGATGAGGTCAATGTCATAAGTTGGAACACAGAAGCAGCTTATATGCCTCTCTCTATTCCTCTTGATCAAATGCAGAAACCCCTTGTATCTGGCTACAGCTCCTTCAAGAAAAGTATCCTCATTCCAGTATGGCCTGGAAACCTGTCATTAAAGTTGGAGACTAATGGTTAAGCATAAACCGGTACAGTTTTCAGTCATTTTATTGATAGAGTAATTCCAATATCTACTTTACCTGAATACAAATCACCCTTACTTTGATTGAAGTGTTACATCAAAACTAATTTACTCTATTACATATACTCAGTAATTTTGTTACCAATAAAATGTATGATCAACTAGTTAAGAGCATCAGACACTGGCTTATTTGTTTATAGTACACTTTGTAGGTTAGGAATTGACAATACATGACATTCTAAATCTAAATTTCTTAATTACCTGATAGAAGAAACTGGTCTGTCTTTTAACTGCTGAAATCAGATCATAATTGGTGGTACTTTCCTTGGCTTCCAAGAAATTTTCAGCAAAATCTTGCATTGAGTCATTGTTCAGATCAATTTCGTATGGCTCACTTGGATACATTGTCTCCCAGAGTTTTTCACTTTCCCCTTTGCTGGTTCCCTGAGTTGAAGATACCACATTCGAATTGCCTAGTATTCTTCCATATAGTTCCGTGCAATCAGTTTTGTAACGCACCTGACAAATATGTGCACAAATGTTGAAGGATAATTCCTTAATTACAACAATTCTTTCAGAAAACAAGTCCACAAATAAAGAGAAAACGTATGCATGATTTTGGTTTCAATGCTCAAGCTTACCGGATTAAGCCTATGACAGTGCCAAATCCATTCACAGTCAAGAGGCACAACCAAAGGAACTTCTGTCACAGGTGACTCGGCATGTTTAGCTAGTAAAGGAAGCCAACAATATTTATACCTACATTGATGAACAAAGACATGTACAAACACTGACAATTAAAACACAACCTTTTTAAATAAAGGATGAACTTACAACAGAGGAAACATGCAGATTGCATGCAGTGACAGATATCCTAGGATTTTGTTTACATGCCTATGAAAAACTTGATAAGAGTACATCAAATAGTTCCTAAAATTACTGAGTACTGCTTAATTTGGTTTCTAAAGTTATAAATCGTTATTTTAATCATTAAAATTATCCAATGTCAATTTTTTTTTCCTCCACATTTATCCTCCCCCACAGTTAATCCCTGCTGAAGATACAATCGGACACTAAATGTATACACCTCTTCCTATGCAGAAATTATTAGGTTGTCCTGAACTATCATGATTCCTGCTAAACTTTATATGACACTTAATCAAGTGTTATTAATTTTCTCTCTCATACAATGTAAATTTGAATATGTGTTATATAAATATTGGTTTAGACCATAGACAAGTAGTGATCTAATACTACCTAATAATTTCTCCTCAATTATTTTAATCTTTTAGTTTTATAATTTTAGGATTAAAATAATTGCCAATGTCTTTTCGCAGTTGAAAAACAAAAATAAGATTGTTTAGTAATTTTAAGAATTAAATGACAACGTTATAATTTTAGAAACTAAACTTATTGATAGTTATAATTTCAGGAAGTAATGTATTAGTTGTAAGGGCATTCACCGAAAAAAAAAAAAAAAGCTGTAAGGGTATTTATTTACCTGTAGTTAGCTCTGTGTAAAACTGGGCCATCATCATAAAGGCAACGATTCCTATCAACCTCTGCCAGAAACAGAAGCTGTTGCTTAGCCGTGTCCACGAGGTCTTCGCTTAAGACCGTGTTCTGGGCTTCACCCCACTCCAATTCTTGCTCTGTCTCCATAACAATAACAATTATTTCTGCTTCAACATCAAATTCATAACTTCTCAGGACAAAGAGATCATGGTAGCTGTTTAAAACTTTTAATCAACTTCGCAACGAAGGTTCCTTTCCTTTTCTGTTCCTTTTTCCCCCTCAATTGTGAAGTTTTATGAATTTCCTCTCTTATTCTGTACCGGTCACCTGGTTAGAACGAATAAAAGTCTGAGTTGAAACTTCAAAAAGCTACGCGGAAACTAGGATCAGAATATTGGATTACATTAAATATCTTCTCCGCTTATAAATTAGGATTATTTTTAAGAATTATTTACGATAGCGTTTTTTTTCTCAAAGGAAACGTTTTTAAAATTTTTCTTAAATTCTTATCTGTTTAATTTTATATTTTTACTTTTATTTCTAAATTAAATTTTAATATTTTTAAAAAAATTATCAGTTATTAAAACTAATTTTATATCACTATATAATTATTTATTATAAATCTAAAATATACTCAATTTATATGTTTAAAAATATTTACTTACAAATTTTAATTATAATATAATTTTTATATTTAAAAATATTTATTTATTATAAATTTTAATTAAATATAATAGATATTTATTTTGTATATTCCAAAAGCTAAAATGTAAGTTTGGATGCAATCGTCTATAGAAACTTCCTTGATTCTGGCCGAGAAAACGACTGACGTGGTTTTTTTTTTTTTTTTGGATTATGACTGATGCAGTTTTTTGTTTTATTTACTTTTTTTTTTCCAAGGACCAATGAATGAATACTCTTTATCGGTTGTTCACGTTACGCATTTCCTTGTGTTTGACATGGTTGATCGGGTCAATATCATAAGTTGGAAATTTGATACTTTTTTTTTTTTGAAGAAAAGTTGGAAATTTGATACTTGATTTTGGAAAGGTATCAATGATCCGATTAAATTTTGGACCACAGATAGACCAGCTTTTCGACCAGTTAAGTTTTCTTGTCTGCGTCTAAAATCAATTATTTACAAGCTAACTCATGAATATAAGAAAAATGTTAGTAACATGTTTTTTAATATATTTATTTAACAATTTTTTATTATCCGTTAAAATTTGCATAAATCTTATCATTAAGAAAATAAGATCACTAAATAAAAAATGAGACCTATATGAATTTTAACTAATTATAAAAAAAAATGTATTAGAAAGAATGTTGATATTTTTTATAAAAGAGATTTGGTTCCTCTTTTTTAATTGCAAACTAACGATAATAAAATCATCTTTTTCTCACATTTAAGGTCTTGATCCCTTGTATAAATCAAATTCAATTTCTCTTTTTTAATTGCAAACTAACAATAATAAAATCACCTATTCTCACCTTTGCGGCATTGATTACTCATGAACTAAATTCAATGTGTTCAATAATTGTGAGTCACAACTTGTATAGAGTTTTTTTTTTATATATACAAAGTTTCCCAACTTACTTGTCTAGAGTTTAACAAAGTTTGGTTTAAGATCCCCATCATGGGATTTGTTTGAAAAGAAAAGAAGCTGCAATTTTCTTAAGAGAAAAAAAATATTTGAGGTATGACTTTAAAATTATTTTCGTTCGACTTACAATTTCTAAATTTGATGGTCATTATGATTATTAGTTATGCTTATGGAAACATTCTTTCGTTCAAAAGAACGTTAGATTCTAATTAAGAATGGAATCGCTGCCACATTAGAAGGAACAAAGCTTACTTATGACTACAGAAAGTCATTTGTTGAACAATAGCTAAAATGCTTGTAAGTCAAGAATTATTTGTTCTAGGCCATTGATCAAACCCTTATGAAGACCATCCTTAATAAGAATAGTTCCAAAATATATGAGATTTTATGAAGCAAAAGTATCAAAGTTTAAAAAAGGTCAAAAAAGCACAACTTTAAACCTTTGAAAAGAGTTTGAGGCCTTACACATAAAAGAGGGTGAAAATGCTAATTAGTATTTTGCCTATACACTTGTCATAGCAAATAGGATGAAAATTCATGGAGAAAACTTGGGGCAAGTGGTGATTGTTGAGTGATTGTTGAAAATATATTAAGATTAATGACTTCCAAATTCAATTATGTTGTGTTTGATTGAAGAGTATAATAACTTTGACACTTTAACCATTGATGAATTGTAAAGTAGTTTATTAATGCATGAGTAGAAAATGAAAGGGCTTGGAGGAGATGAATAAGCATTAAAGGTGTCCTTGGTTATATATACATAAAACTTAATATCTATAGTATAAAATTTATATCTATAGTATATATCAATTTATGTTGTCCAACCAATGATTGGTTGATCCAATGTCCCGACTGAGTGAATGACCGATCTAATTCTAATAACACTACCCTTCTCTTTAATTTCCACCCATCTTAACCATTGAAAATTATTCCATCCTTTCTATTTTCTTCTTTTCTATTTCCTTCCTTCCTAAATAGTATATACACTCATATTGCTTTTTCTAGTACTGAAGTTAGGTGGAATGCTACTGGCTATAAACCTATCTTTTTACAAGAGGCGAGAGGCCACTCTGGTGGTATTTGGATTTTATCCAACAGAAAGGACGTTGCCTTTGATCTTATAGATTCATCTCCCCAAGCTATTACCTTTGCGATAAGGAAAAGGAATGTGTCTTGGTGGTGCACTGCAGTTTATGCTTCCCCTATTCCTACCATCTGTGCTTCTTTGTGGGATCATCTTATCCAGTTGAGCCATATGTGTACTGGTCCGTGGGCTATCATAGGGGACATGAATGAGGCCTTTCTTGCTTTTGAAGTTATGGGGGGGATCTTTTTCTCAGAATAGAGGTTCTGCTCTTGCTAATTGTATGACGGATTGTGGCATGATGGATCTTGATATTGTTGGAGGTGTTTTTACTTGGCGCAGGCTTACTTCTAATGGGATTCATATCCACAAAAAGTTAGATAGATGTATGGTGAATCCAGCTTGGAGAATCTCTTTTCCTCATGCGTTGGTTGAGCTCTTTCCTCTTCACAATTCTGACCATAATCCCCTTCTTATGAGCTATGTTAAATCTCAGAGTCGTCGGCTTAACAAGTTTATTTTTCAAGCTGCTTAGACATCTCTCCCTGATTACGCCCCTTTGGTGAAAAATACTTGGATGTCTGCCCATGGGAATGCCTTGCAGAAGCTAGGGAAGGTTGCCGAAAAGTCCTCTCGTTTTAATAAAGAAGTTTTTGGTAACATATTCAAACGCAAACATCATCTTGAGGCTAGAATGAAAGGGGTCCATAAAGTTCTTGATACTCGTTATTATTCTGATATGGCTATGTTGGAGAAGTCCCTTCAGAGACAATTAGATTCAGTTCTTGTTCAGGAGGAGATGCTTTAGTATTAGAAATCCAGAGAAAATTGGGTAAAATTTGGTAATAAGAATACCAAATTTTTTCATACCCAAGCCATCATTCGAAGAAGGAGAAATAAGATTACAAGTCTAAGGATTAATGATACTTGGAGCTCTGATGAGGATATTTTAAAGAATGAAGCTAACAGTTTTTTCAGGAGATTGTTTCAGGATGTTTGTCCTTGTAATCCAAGCTGTTTGTATATTTCCTTTATTCCTTCCATTAGCCAACAGATGCTTAAAGACCTTTTAAGACCTGTTTCTTTAGATGAGGTTCGTAAAGCAATTTTTTCTATGGATTCCTACAAGGCCCCAAGACTAGATGGTTTCCGACCAATATTCTTCCAAACTTTTTGGGAGTTTATTGGAAAGGAGGTGTGGGAAATTGTTGCTCAAGCCTTTGTGACTGGTGTAATAAACCCTGCTTTAACAGAGACTCTTACTGTCCCAATTTCCAAAATTGATAGCCCTACCTTTTTGAAGGACTTTAGACCCATTAGTCTTTGCAATGTCCTCCTCAAGACCATCTCTAAAGTTCTTGTTTGTCGTATCAGGCCTTATTTGAACTCTTTGATTGGTCCCTTTCAGAGTAGCTTTATTCCAAGGAAGGGAACAGGAGATAATGCTCTTGTTGCACAGGAGATTGTCCATAACATGCACAAGAAAAAAGGTAAAATCGGCTACTTGCTTTTTAAGGTAGATTTCGAGAAAGCTTATCTTCATGAGGCTTACTCTAGCTGAATTTGGTTTTCCCTCATCCACAATTAATTTGATCATGAACTACATTACCTCTACTTCTCTTGCTTTGAGGTGGAATAATGAAATTTTGGATTCTTTCAAGCCCAATAAAGGGCTTCGCCAAGGTGATCCTATATCCCCTTATCTCTTTGTCTTTTGTATGGAGAAATTAGCATACATGATTCAGGATGAGGTGAATAATAAGAAGTGGCATCCTGTCAAAATTTCAAAGAATGGGCCTGCAGTATCTCATTTATTTTTTGCAAATGACTGTTTATTATTTACTGAAGCTACTTCCTCCCAAGGCCGCTTAGTGCAAAAGGTTTTAGATGATTTTTGCAAAGCCTCGGGTTTGAAGATCAATGTCCAAAAATCTAAGTTCCTAGCCTCCAAGAATATTCCCAGAAGTAAAATTGCTAATTTTGCTTCGTTGTCGGGGTTTAGTCATACTACCAATATTGGTAACTATCTGGGATTTCCTTTGATTATGGGAAGAGTAAAAAAATCCCATTTTTCGGGCATCCAGGATAGAGTTAATAGACGTCTGGCAGGTTGGAAGGCGAATACTCTCAATAGGGTAAGAAGAATCACCCTTGCTAAATTTGTGTTGAATTCTATCCCTATCTACTCTATGCAAAATTTGTGGTTGCCTCAAGGAGTGTGTGAGGACCTGGATAGAGTCATGAGGTCTTTCATTTGGGGATCCTCTCATAACCATTGGGTTAGGTGGTAAACTATCACTCAACCTAGAAAAGATGGTGGCTTAGGCATTCGAACTACTAGATAGGCCAATGTGGCTATGCTTGGTAAACATATTTGGATGGTTTTGAAGGAGCCTTCTAAGATTTGGGTCCAATTGTTTAAATCTAAATATCTGCATGGTGATTCCATTTTGTGCAGGAAGGAATATGTCAGTTTTTCCTATACTTGGGCCTCCTTGAAGAAAGCTGCTGTTATTCTGGAACCTGGGTTTAAATATAGGGTTGGCCAAGGGAACTTATCTCTTTGGTATGACAGATGGTCGGATTCAGGCATTATCAATAATAGGATGGAGTTTGTGGATCTCCAGGATATTAATATTCTTATAAAAGACTTATGGGTTCATGGCGAGTGGCAGTGGCATACTATTACAACCCCTATTCCTTTATGGCACAAGCAAGAAGTTGAGAGTTTATTCCTTAATGACATGGTTCCTGATATTGTTGTTTGGGGCCATTCTTCTGATGGAGCTTATTTTGCCAAGATCGCTTATGGGAGGCTCACAAAGGCCCGTTTACCCGCTGCCTGTTGTGCAACGGAGGGGGAGGAAACACCGGGGAGATCTTCACCAATGGGCCATGAGTACACCACATAAGTGAACCTGACACCACCTTCAACCCAAAACCTTAAGGCATTAGGTTTGTGGGTCTTTCTCACTTATATGTTGCTCAACTAGCTCATTCCTATCCAATGTGGGACTTCACCTTCACACTTGTATTCCAACAATCTCCCCCTCAAGTGTGAGTCTCTTCCACATGATAGCTCCCCCTCAAGCGGAATCCATTTTCACCACGAGTATCCAATGATGGCGCCTCTAGAGCTTAACCATGCAATAGTACCTTGGACCGCCGTTCCACCATTTCACGATGCAGGACACGCTGCCTAACCTCCATGTATGGACCCATCGTCAGGAAGACTTTTGATACAAGGGATCCCCATGTCCATGCCCGGATCCATCGCCAATCCACCATACTCGTCAGAGTCGGTCACCTAGTCGAACCATCGGCTCTTATACCAATTGTTGTGCACTGAGGGGGCTAAGACAACGGGGAGGTTTTCACCAATGGGCCACGAGCCAACCACACAAGTGAACCTGACACCACCTTCAACCCAAAACCTTAAGGCGTTAGGTTTGTGGGTCTTTCTCACTTATATGTTGCTCAACTAGCACATTCCTACCTAATGTGAGACTTCACCTTCACACTTGTATTCCAACAAAATACCAAAGAATATCCAATTCTTTCTTTGGTTCACTGCCAATGAAAGCATTCCCACAAATCTTTTTCGCTTTAATCATCATATTGCTTTTGATTTTCTTTGTAAAAGGTGCGGTTTGAGTGAAGAATCTATCTTTCATTTGTTACGTGATTATCCTAAAGCAGCAGTGACATTTTGGCATGCCTTACAATTGGATGTGAGCAATCATCATGGCGTTATCACTATCTCGGATTGGCTTCACAGTCATGCAACGTTTAGTCATGGTCTCTTGTTCATGGCCACCTGCTAGTTCATTTAGAAGGCGCGCAACAAAGAGGTGAGATTCAACACACCATTATGGACGATTGGGAGGTTTTGAATCAAATCCACTACCTTTGTGATGTTATCTCTCGAGTATTCAAGAGCAGCATCAGGAACAACTCTCAAGTCCAAGTTCGATGGTTACATTCGTCAGACGAGACTTACAAGTTGAACACAGATGGTAGTTCCGCGGGGAATCCTGGTGTTTCAGGATTTGGGGGTGTCATTCGGAACCACTTTGGCAAATGGAAGGTTGGCTACTCAGGTTCGTGTGGTTTTACCTCTATTATGAATGCTGAGCTGCTGGCTATCTACCACTGTCTATGCTTAGCATGGCTTGAAGGAATTCGTTCTATCATTTGTGAATCAGACTCACAAGGTGCTATCAAGATGATTCATGAAGGAGTGGCAGTCACTCATACTTTCTATCCACTGATTACCAAGATCAGAACTTTCATGCAGTTATAGTGGACTCTTGTTTTTCAACATACCTTCAGATAGGCCAATCAGATAGTAGATTGGCTTGCTAAGTCGGGTTCTTCATATGGCATTCATTTCAAGTTTTGGCAGTCCTGTCCTCCTGAGCTTAAGCCTAAGCTTTTTACTAATGATCTATAACTACTTAACAGAAATTACAAAACACACTTGCAACGAAGTTTAATAACATTCATCCATTGGTTCATAATATTAATTAAATGCTTGACATCTATTTTATTCTACACGGGATAGAGGTTTTATCCTATCCAAAATTGCCAAATTAACATTATATTATTGTATGTCTTTTATTCTTCATCCAAGGAAAATTCAGCAACATTTCCTTATAGTTCTTCAAGCACGTGACCTAATCAAGGTGATATTATTAGCCTAATTAGATGTGTATATAGAGAACCATAAAAATACAATCTTACTTATTCTTACATGAAGAGATATACAATAATTTGTTATTATGCGAAATTATAATCTCAAATTATATGAGAGTGAGGAATAAATATTGATCATTAAATTTTATTTTGAATAGTCAATATTAAAACACATTAAGTCATGCCAGTTTTTTATAAAAAAGTCACGTAACTTTTTTAAGTAGTCACATAATATTAAATCTTGATCTTTCATGTATGGTTATATGATCCAGATTTAACCCTCTCATAAGATATATATATATATATATATATATATATATATATATATATATATATATATATATATATATATATATATATATGACCAAATAAGTTTAAATCACAAAATCACGCACATAGTCACATATACCAATCTACGAAGGGGAAAAAAATGAGCTAGCCATAAAAAAAGATAATGTTAAAAATAATATACAACATTAAGGGTATTGTGTTGAACTATTGCAAAAACGAGAATGCAAAACAAGAAATAAAAAAATGAGTATGTAAAACAAGAAATCAAAAAATGAAATGCAAACAACCATCAAAGGAGCATGCAAAAACAATCAAGAAAACAGCGAAAATGGCGTTGAGAGAGAACAACAAAGAGAGATAATACTATTGTGGCATCAACGAAGGTTTTAGAAAGATAAGAATGAAAATATAAGGGAGAGCGTGCAAGAATAAAACATGACTGTACAATTTAAAAATGCTAGAACAGATACTACATCAATTGCATAAGAATTGATTAAATAAGTAAATAACACTTTATAGATAAATTCTAGAAACGTGTATCAAATAAACTTTGTATGTGTATAAAAAACATGTTTTTTTTTTTTTAATTTTGGTCATTCAAATATAACATAATAATTTATATTTATAATTCTCATTTTTTATAATAAAAATTTTACATTTAATACTTTCCAATTTCCATAAATATAAACAGAGAGACGTAATTTGAAAAGGCGAGAGTGGCGTGAGCGAGTGTGAACTGATTATATCTTTTATCACACGCTTCTCATTTTTACGTATCATAGTTTAACACGACATGCCAGGGAGAAAATGAGTAAGCAATCAAAATTTATAATATATAATAATAAAAAAAGAGAGATCCATATTTTTTTTATACGCAGAACAAGACAGGAATTTATGCAACTCGAAAAAAGATACTGTACAGTACAAGGATAAAAGTGTTCTGACTTCTGAATTTCATTTGTCAAATCCTTCCTATTTTGTAGTATTAAGATTTCAATGTCCGAATACTTCATTAGACATCAAATTAATCCAATTTGAATAACAATATAAATAACAAAACTTTCTTTACACTTATATAGAATAGCCTCGAATCTAATCTTACAATTATATAAAAAATAAAAATATTAATAATATATTTATTTTATTTAAAAATTTATTTTAAACAATACTATCAATATATTTTTTAATAAATTCTTTAATATATTTTATTATAATTTATTTTTTGATAAGTTTCAAAGTGCCTTAAAAAATTAAATCTTACTAATAAGAAAAATCAATAAATAATTTTTTTATTAAAAATCATATTAAGATATACTGAAAATTACGATAAAAATATATTTATAATATTTTCTATAAAAGTTTTTCATTTTAAATTTTTAATTAGTATCTTAAAGGCATTAATTAAGGTCTGAAAATCATCATTGATATGTTTCATTAGGTCAAAAGAAAGTAAGAAAGAAGATAATAGTTTAAAATTTGAATTACTGAGATAGTGAAAAAATGATTTTTTCCCTAAAATTTAATTTTTTTGTTTCTTTTTTCTACTCTCTCCAATAAAAAATATATTATTATTCATATTTTTTCTTCACTATTTTCTTTATTCTCATCCAAACATTTCTCATTAAAAATAATCTTATATCTTTTTTTTTAAGTGTATCCTTCATTAAAATTTAGGTTAAATTAGTTTTTTTGTCCTTTAGTTTATTTTTTATGTTAGATTTGGTCATCTAATTTTTTTCGGGTTCAATTTAGTCATCTAATTTTTAAAATTTGTTCAATTTGGTCATACCGTCTAAATTGGGTTGACGGTGTTAAAGAAATGTGTATTTAGTGATGGTTTTAAACCGCCACAAAGTGTAATGACGTTAGCATGTCCCTAATACCGTTAGTTTAATTAGATGACACGACCAAATTGAATCAATTTTAAAAATTAGAGGACCTAATTGAACTAAATCGAACTTAAAAAATAAATTAGAGGACTAAAAAACTAATTTAACCTAAAATTATCCTTTTTGAGGCATTGTTGAACACTTTAACAAAAATTTGAACATTAATTTGCATGATGTTGTGAGAACTAACCCTTCTACCGGTTCCAACACGATTTTGCTAATACTATTTTGAACATACTCTTTTGAACACATTTTTTCTTATTAATTGAAAATAAAATTATGAATCTCACATGTATTTAATTTTTTTTTTATAACTTTGTAATTTTTAATAAATTTTAATTAATTAAAAAATATATTTAAAACGAGTGTGTTAAAGAATACGTTTCTAACACTTATTTTCATAATAATCTATATTATTTTTGGACTCAATTACAATAGAAAGAAAAAATGTGGCTAGCATTTCTCTAATCACTAATGCTTAACGTAACCAACGTTTGCTTTTCATTCAAATTCAATAGTTCCCATTTTCCGCCCCTATCCCAAAGTCCAAACAAGATAAAGCATCATCACCAACAACATTTTTGAAATTCCAATTTTCAACATTGTCCCCTCCCTTTCCTACAGGTTAGGCCTTGGTCTTTATTACCCGACCTGCCCTGCCACCCAATCACCTTCCCTCCTCACTTCCCTTTCCATAATTTCATTCCATTCCTCACCAATAGCAACAAATATAATTCAATTAATCAATTAACTGCCACAAGATAAATTAGAATTAGCTTGTTGATAAAGTTTGATTGGTATCTCAGACATTCTCATGTGGTAGAGTTGTTGGTTGTGTGTGAAAAGAAAGAAAGAAAACATTCACCAAAAAAAAGAGAGAGAGAAAAAAAAGAAACATTGAGAGAAGGAGCAGGATGGTGTTGAGGAAAGTGGGCAAGTATGAGATTGGAAGGACCGTTGGAGAGGGAACGTTTGCGAAGGTAAAGTTCGCTCAGAACACAGAAACTGGCGAGAGTGTTGCCATGAAGGTGCTCGACCGTAGCACCATCATCAAGCACAAAATGGTCGACCAGGTATGTTTTTTTAGTAATACATCACATTAATCCCTAAAATTACAACAAATCAACAATCAGTTAGTTCATTTAGTCACTGAATTTATGGAAATAAAATTGTAGTCCTGAATTTGAGAGCCATTGATTGTTTAGTCATGATGTTATGGACCGTCAATTTGATCTTTGCTCTAGCTGCTATCAGTTAATTTGGTTTCTGATTTTGAAAATTATCACTCAATTTGGTTCCGAACATGACTATTAGTCATTTTACTCCTGACTTTTATGCATATCAAACATGACTACTGGTTTCTGATTTTGAAAATTATCACTCAATTTGATCTCTTATGTAAGGAACCAAATTGACTAATAGTTTTCAAAATCAAGTGACTAATTGGTTGATGCTGTAATATTAGGAATAGAATTGATGGATGATGCAATTTTAGAAACCAAATTTACTAATAATTATTAATTTGAGGAACTAAAATATCTTTGTAATAATTTCAGGGACTAATTTGGAGTATTGCTCTTTACATTTTGCTACTTAAAAGTGATGACAAATAATTCTTTTTTTAAAAGTTTTTTTAAATAAGCTATACAAAAGTATTTCTTTAAAATAAATTAATTCAGATTTGCATATTTTTATTGTTATGTGTTCTTGCCATAGCGTAGATGATAGATAACCTTAGAAAAGCAGAGCTCAAGTGTCTTCCCCGAGCAATTCTTTCATGAACACACCAATCAAAAGCTGAGGATGTATTAAACTGGTGCATATGGTGATTGGTTATATATGGTGGTTTCAGTGTGGTTATTAATATTATTAAAATCAATTATGAATATTAATTAATCTCTTTAATGCTGAGTGATGCTAATACTTTGATTGGATTGGAATCCCTGTGAGTGAGGGTGACGTTTAGGCTTGGGTTTATTCCATTTTAAGATGAGAGGTTGTTTTGGTACAACGGTATCAATAAGGTTTGAACGAATGACCTCATGCTAACTACCAAGCCTCTCACAAGATGCTAGAGGTTTGGTGATTATATTTGTGGATTGTGATTATTAAGTTTTCTATTTTTTAATTGTGTTTGATTTTTATTTACTTATTTTAATATAATGCAGATCAAGAGGGAAATTTCTATCATGAAGCTAGTCAGACATCCATATGTTGTTCGTCTACACGAGGCATGTGATATTTTCTTTATCTCTTATGTAGTGTGTATGGAATAACTTGTTTTTGGGCAGAAAAACTTTTAATTAAAGGCTTACTAAAAGAGATTTTGGAAAAGAAATGAATATTTTTATTTTCAAAATAACTATTCTAAACATGATGATTATCAATGAAGTATGAAATATGATATCAACTATCAAGTTTTACAAGTCTTTTCTGGCTAGTAATGTAAAATCAAAATTATAGATATGTCTACTCATTAATAGCTTGGAGAGGAACAATATTGGAAAAATCATTTCAGAATTTGTCGTTGTTTGAAAATTTCCTTTTCTCCAATACTTTTCCTCGAAATGTTATAGAAGAGCACAATGTCTAAATATTTGCTCTGATAAGTCTCTCAATGCTTCTCTCTTGTTGGCTGTCACCACTCAATATTCACAAGTTCTTCATTCTGTTTTGATATATGACTTTCTTCAGGTTCTAGCAAGCCGTACTAAGATTTATATCATATTGGAGTTTATTACAGGTGGTGAATTGTTTGATAAAATTGTGAGTAGCTCAAAGTGGATGTATGCTTTAAGCTTTTAGTGTGATTTTTATCAATATTTTTCTCAGTATTGATGTTGTTAATGAAGAAAGTAATGGTGTAGGTAAGCCATGGGCGTCTTAGTGAAGCTGAATCTAGAAGATACTTCCAACAGCTTATTGATGGTGTAGATTTTTGCCACAGTAAGGGAGTTTATCATAGAGATTTAAAGGTTTGTATTGACTGGGTTCTGGAATGCTGTCTTCATACTTGTCATGATTTCTGCTAAGTATTTTCTTTTTCCTTCTGCAGCCTGAAAATCTTTTACTTGATTCACAAGGAAATATAAAGATTTCGGATTTTGGTTTGAGTGCATTTCCAGAACAGGTGTGAGATTGTTAACAAATAATTCTTAAAATTGACTTTAATTCATGTGTATGTAATCAAATGATATTCAAACGTTTTCATAGTTGTCTAATGTTGTTTTGTGGAAATTCTCATAGGGGGTCAGTTTGCTTCGGACAACTTGTGGGACTCCTAATTATGTAGCTCCTGAGGTAATACATGGGCGGCTTACTTCTTTGTTAATATGAATATATGATTTTATGTCATCTTGAGCTACATACTATTTTTGTAGCTTGGCTTCTGCATTAACATTTATCTTTATGATTTCAGGTACTCAGTCACAAGGGTTATAATGGTGCTCCAGCAGATGTTTGGTCCTGTGGAGTTATCCTCTACGTTCTATTGGCTGGATATCTTCCCTTTGACGAACTTGATCTAACTACATTGTACAGTAAGGCATGAATTTATACATGCCAAATATGTATTTTCCTATGTAATAGATGGGATCCCCAGTTGTTAATATGTCTTAAACATTTATCTTGCATGTAGTGACTGCTCTTCCTGCAGTTCTTGTGATAGAGATTTTTTTTCTTGGTGTCAAATGGCTCAGGAAACACTGCTTTGTCTAATAGTTTCTCTTTTTACCAAGATGTTTTGTTCAAAATGAAATTTTAGATTATTATTAACGCTGTCTGTTGATTTTTTTCTTGCTCTGCAGATTGAGAAAGCACAGTTTTCGTGCCCTCCTTGGTTTCCTGTGGGAGCAAAGTCTTTAATACACAGAATGTTGGACCCAAATCCTGAACATGTAAGTAATTGGCTTCGTGGAGCAAGATTTTTTTTCTTAATGTCAAGAGTGTTGAGAAACTGCCTTTCACTGATAATATATAATTAATGTTGTCTGAGCACAGAAGCAGAAAATGGGTTGGGGTCTCTGATATGGTTCATGTTGCATTAGAAGGCATCTAGATTCTAGAAAGCCTAAGAGTGTGATGATATGTAGTTTGCTAGCATAAGTATGAACTATGTGACTATTTTTCCTTCAAAAATAGATGGGGAAAAAAAAGAAATTTGTTTACCATTAATAAGTTTACCCTGAGTTAATGGAGAAGGGATCTGATAATAGCTGTAGTTTAAGGACTAATTAAGGGCAAAACGAAAGTTGAAGATGCCTTTTTGTAAAAAGGATAAAGTTTAGGGTAGTATGGAATATGGGCTTTTCCCAAAATAATTTGATTGTACTAACAATCTTGGTGTCTTTTCTGTTGTGCCATGGATCTTTTGGATATCAAAACCAATAATGATGTTCAATTTATTGTCGTCCATCAAATTGTTGATATATAGCGTTAACTTCTTTCTTTATACTAATTTTTATATGTATAAATGGATGACCTCTTGTGGAACTTTGTATTCCAGAAAGAAGTTCTCTGTTTTCCCCCTTAATAATATTAGCTAGCAAAAAATGTTATTAAAGACGAATTAAGAAATTGATATGCTTATGTTTTTACCTAATCCTTTGCTTATTAGTGGAGCGATATCTTGCTTTTCTTGGATTAATCTGACTTGTTTCATTTATCTTTACCCTTACTCGAATTGTATTAATAGATAATGCATAAATCAAATAATATATTGCTTCTTCTTTTTTTAAGTCAAAGGGAATTAGTATTTGGAACTTATCCTTTTAGTTTTCATGATTAATACTTAAGAGAGTAAAAATTAAATTTTGTGCTTGCGAACACACTAAGAGGCCATTTGATTTGAGAAAAGTTTTCTATTTTCACTTCTAACTACAAAAATGTCACCTTATTTTCACTTTGTTCCATGTTTTTAAAAGCTTGTATGGGAAACAATGAAAAAAGAAAATAATAAAAAGTTGTTTTTACTGGTTTCTATTTTAACTTTTGAAAACAGAAAACAAAATAAAAAAAGTGATATTTTCATAATTAAAAGTAAAAATAGAAAATGGAAAAAAAAATGTTTTTTCTTATCTTGTTACTGTTAGTGAGAAATCTATATGCTCTCCATCAAGCCAAATTAGACTAAATTATGTTTCACCAAATATTTCTTGATCCTTTTCTAGATTATTGGTTCCATTAATATCAATGAACATGCTCGGTTCATTCTTGCAGTTCAAGGATTTCTTCCATTTTCTGTTGCCGAGCTTGTTTTATAGTTTACATGAATACTATAATGTATTAATATTAATATTCTAGTGGATTTAGTGTTTACTTCTAATACTTGTTTCTCACAACTCTCATTCCCATTGCTGTGTGTTTGTGTGTACATGTTGATTTCAGCGTATAACCATTGAGCAGATAAGGAATGATGAGTGGTTTCAAAAGGGATATGTTCCAGTCAGTCTCATCGAGTATGAAGATGTAAATCTGGATGATGTAAATGCTGCATTTGACAATGATGAGGTCTGTTTATTTTTTAATTCTACCTTAAGTCAAGTTTAATTTTATAGAAAAAGCTTTCTATTTAAGCTAATTCACCATAACTTCTTCAAATGTACACAATGAGCTTCGTATCCATAGGATGAATTCAATATTAATGTATTGTAAATGGCCTATTCTCCTATCTAACTTAATATTTTTCTAGCGTAGCTCAAAGGTACAAAATAACAATATTTTATGTCTGAAAACAATTAATGGTGCTTAAACCTCTTGTGTACTCAAATCTCAAAAGATCAAGGATGGAGATATTAACAGAAAGGAACTGATTCGAATGCAAAAACTATCACACTGTTTGTCTTTATTAAATTTTTTGTCTCCTCAATTCAGGAAGCTTGCTTTTTCCTGATGCATTCATATGAAATGTATCTTAGTTTTGTTGACATATTGATTATTTTGTCACTGAAGGATCAGAGGACTAATCAGCAATGTGAGAATGACGACATGGGTCCTCTAACTCTTAATGCATTCGACATGATAATTTTATCTCAGGGCTTAAACCTTGCAAGCCTATTTGATCGTGGACAGGTATTTAATCATGATATTGTGCTTGTGCTTGCCATTTTTTGAATAATCATATGTGCAAACAGTCAAAATAATTGCCCATTTAACCTATTAATGAAACTTTGCATAAGCATAGCTTGTACTTGTAATCCTGACCAAGTTTTGTGACATGCTGTGATAAAATGCATCATTGCACGTCCCATCTTGTGTCATTATCTTGAGGTGTGAATCATGTTTGTTTCTCTTTTATCCTTCCTTACAGGACTCTATGAAATATGAAACGCGCTTCATCAGTCAAAAGCTACCACAGGTGATTTTATCAAGTATGGAAGTTGTGGCACAATCAATGGGATTTAAGACGCATATTCGTAACTATAAGGTTTGTAGCCTGCAATACATGCTTAGTAAATTGCATCGGTTTGCTGCTCTTACGTGCTCCACTTTGTTCTAAATTATTTTGTATCATTTGTTCACTTGTCTATTCTAAAAAGTATTTGCTGCCCAGAGTCATAGACCCCTGCAGAGATGAGTTCTGTGTCCAAATTATAAGACAACATATATATTTCTATTCACCCCATTACACATTTAAAAATATGTAATTGCTCTTAACTTCCCTAAACAGTCAACATGACAGATTGAACATATTATAATAATACATAACTGCTAATGACAGTTATTATTGCACATATTTTGATAAAAATTACTACTACTTTCTACAATTAACTTTCATAATTGCCCCTAACTCTTGGTTCCCATCATCAACCTAAATACTTAAGAGTTAGTTCTTCTGAAAACAAAACTTGCCATAATTTCTTAGTTTTATTAATCTGAACTGATATTGATCTACATTTCCAGATGAGAATAGAGGGTATTTCAGCAAATAAGGCTTCTTATTTCTCAGTTATACTAGAAGTAAGTTTCTATTCTGTTCTAGAATTTCAAAGTCCCTAAACGTTTTGGCTAACAATTTAATCCATTTCTTGATCCTTTTTTCCCCCTCTGTTTAAGTAGGTCTTTGAAATTGCTCCTACATTCTTCATGGTGGACATTCAGAAAGCAGCTGGAGATGCTGGTGAATATCTCAAGGTCAGTTTTTGAGTGATGCTTACATTGTTGGTGTAACCTCACCTCCCCCACCTTTCAATTTCTTTTTTTAATTTATGACAAAAGTAGCTCCTGGATATTGCAGTTTTACAAGAATTTTTCTAGCAATCTTGAGGATATCATGTGGAAACCGCCCCACGAACCAAGCAAATTAAGGAACTCCAAGACTAAATGCAAAGGGCAGTAGTTTCATTTCATCACCTGCGGTATCTTCTGCTCTGATTGAAAAGTGGAGAAAAAACAAAAACATAGTTATGGAGAGCACCTGAGCCTTGCATATCTTTAAAAGGTTAAAAAGCCAGCTCGGCTAAGCCACCTCCTTAGTATCTTTAACCGACCCAAGTTTTTTTTTATCCCTATAGAAATAGAAGACCAAATTCAAATTCGAAACAGAAAATAGGAATCAGGTATAAAGACAGATACATCTACAATTTTGTAAGGTTGATGTTTGTAAATCTCTTTTTATCTTCGTTTTTTGGTCCTGCCATTACATTGTATTCCGTTCCTATAGTCAGAAGAGTGCTAGTGTTGAGTTGATTGAATTGTACGAATCTATTTTCAATTTCAGTTGCCACTGTCTATCTATCTATATATATAATTTCAGTACTCTCTCTCCCTCTCAATCCTCTGTGTATATAAACCTCTAAATTATTCTGCTTCCTCACTCCTCACTCTCCTTCACATTGTTCTCATTTGAATATTTTTTTTCTCATGAAGTGATGAACTCACTCTCCTAGTAGCATGTATCTATATATCTTTAAATTTTAATATCAATTGAATGTTTTTTTTTATCAACAAATATTAATTTGTTAGTTTTGTTAAAAATGTTAGGAGAGGAATTCGAACCCACGACCTTTCTCTCCCTGAATGGTTTAACAATATGTAATTGAATATCAGAAATCAATTTCAAATGTATATATATATAATTATTTAAAAAGAAATTATTAATAATTAAAAATTACAATATATCACAATATAAATTATTTATAGTAAATCTAAAATATAATTTATATGCTAAAAAAATTATTTATTACAAATTTTAATTATAATATTATTGAGAAATATTTATTTATTATAAATTATAAATTTAATTGTATAAAGTAAACATTTATTTTGTGCAATGCATGTACTAAAATACTAATACACATACAAACATCAGTAATTCATATAATAAAAATTTGTATTAATAATTAACATAAATTACTGAATAAAATTTTCAATTTTGATTAAATTACTACAAAAATACTTATAAAACTATATCTAAATCTTGTGTTATTTCTAACTCTTTTATTCCATATATTTTACATTGGCCTCTAAGAATAATGAAATACTACCAAGTGCGTGGATCAAAGGGGTTGGTCTAACTTAACAAATGGTCTCAGATTTGAGTTTCGGGTCGGTCCCACTTAACCAATGGTCCTATCCAGCTCAAACAGGATTGTCTCTAGTGGAGGATAAAAGAATATTTTGAAAGAGAAATTATTAACTATTTTTTTATTTTCTTAATAAAAAAGTTGGCTTATTAAAAAATTATTCTTTTTATTTTCTTATTAAATAAATATAAAATCAATTTGTTTTCATTGGACTTTTCTCTTTCTATTTTCTTTTTCCTTATTTTCTTCTTACAATCAATATAAGAGTGTATTTTGTAAAATAGTTGAAAATTTTGCTAAAAACTATAAACTAGTTGGATACGGATTGATATTGATAAGTTAACTAGTTATTTAATAAAAAATCTTTGGTACAACAACAAATGGCAATTCAAATTTCAAACTATTGATTTATTGGATTATTTCTGAACATGTAACAGTAATACAAAAATTTCAGTCAAACTCAAGAAATACAATGTTTCACATGTTCTGCGCAGCTAAGATCATTAGACCATCTTAGAGGGGCAATTCATTTACCATTTGTACATTGTTTAATACATGTTAACAGTTTCATGTGTGATCTAGTAATCCATGCTCTAAACTTTTGGGAAGCTATAATCACAATAATTTGAAACTTATCAATGTAGTGTGACGTGTTATATTAATAAGTGTAGAGATGTATAAAAAACTCTATCAGATTTTGATGGCCAGCTTTTGATTGCCAACACATGAACTTTTAGCTGCTGCTTTTAGAGAAAACCACCAAAATTTCCACATGAGCATTCTCCGTTGACAAATTTGTGAAGCCGCTTACTATCTTTAACGATGATTTCCCTACCAGTCAGTGTTGAGACATACTTAATAAAGTTATGGCTATCCCTGCGTATTAAGGTGCTCTTGACAACTGTCAATGGAGAAGGATTCGGCAAGTTCTCCAACCCAAATGTAATGGCTAGCTTCTCACTGTGATAAATGGTAGGGGAGGAGGTCTTTTCCTCCTCCTCTTCATCACTTATTTCCACACTTTCTAGCATCTCATATCCAAGATTCTTTGCTTTGGCAAGTAAATCCTCCAATGATTTACATATTAGTGAACTCTCTGGGTGTGTTTTGTCATTGGTTTTGAATGAATACACTTTGTCTTTAATGCTAATCCAGCTCCAATCCTTCAACTTTCCAACTTTCTCCTCTTCCATCATCTTCCTCACCCTTGAAACATCCTCAAACCGCCCAGCTGAGTGGTACGTATTCAACAACAATACATATGTCTCTGGATCTTTTGGTTTGAGACTTAGTAACTGTTCAGCAGCATAAAACCCCAATTCCAGATTCCCATGGTTTCTACAACCAGCAATAAAGTTTGACCAAATAGACTCACTAGGCTCATAATTCATTTTCTTAATGAAACTCAGAGCTTGCTCCAGCCGACCTATCCTCACAAACATATCAACCATGCATTCATAGTGGTCCATAACAGGCTTAATTTTATATTTCTTTTGCATAATCTCAAAGTAGTTGAGTGCTTGACTGACCATGCCAGCATGGCTACATGCTGATAAAACACCCACAAAAGTGACCGCGTTTGGTCTAACACCTGCTAGGCTCATATCCTCAAAAATATGCAATGCTTGTTGTGACATGCCATGCTGTGAAAAACCCGTAATCATAGAAGTCCATGCTATCATAGTTCTAGTAGACATCTCCAGAAATGCTTTGCTAGCCCTCTCAATGCTTCCACACTTATTGTACATATTAATTAGTGAAGTACTTACAATCACGTCCGACAAGAATCCGGTTTTGATAGTCTGTGCATGGATTTGTTCCCCTTGCTCTATAGCCACCATTCTACTACATACACTTAAGACACTAGATAAGGTAAATAGATCAGGTTTCATGCCTGACCGATTCATCTTGGAGAAAAGTTTCAGTGCTTCACTTCCACCTTGGCATGCAGAAAGATTATCCTTTGTGAGTTCCATCATCTGCGCATGTCCGGCAATCATCGCATTCCATGTAACTATACTGACATCATCCATTCCATTAAACAACCTATCAGCCTCACCAATACAACCACTTTTGAGGTACAAATACAACAAAGAATTTCTAACACGTAGGTTTGATTCATAGCCAAATTTAATGCACAACGAACAAATCTGAGTCCCAAGTTCTAAAGACAGAATTTCACAACACTGGCTCAAGGCACTAGTCAAAGCGAACTCATTAGGCTTTATGTCCTCAGAAGTCATCTCAACAAAAAGTCTCAACCCCTTCACAGGTGCACCATTGTCCGCACAAGCAGACACAGCTGAAGTCCATGAAATAACATTATTTTCTCTGATTCTACTAAATGCTTTCAGAGCATTCTCCAACCTGCCACATTTGGAGTATAAACTACAAAGCGCACTGCCAACACTGGCGTCAAAGTCAACATGGTATTTGATTATGTAAGCATGGAATTGATCTCCTAACTTGAGAGACTGCAAAGAACTACAAGCATGTAGAACAACAGAAAGAGTGTAAATTGAAGGGTAACTTCCTGCATGCAACATCTCTTGAAACACATGAATGGCGTGCTTTGGCTGCGAGTTCTGCACGTAACCCACCATTAACGTGGTCCACGCCACCACGTTTCTTCTAGGCATGTTGTCAAACACCCTGCGAGCATCCTCCATGTTCCCACATTTGGCATAAACATTGACCAGAAATGACATGACAAAAAAATTGCCATGGCAACCTGTTTTCATGGCATGACCATGAACAATTTGTGTGTCTGAATAGGAGCGCTTGTCTAAGCACTGTTGCAACAAGGGAACGTAGAACAATTTTTCCTCCTCCTCTGACCCCTCTTTGGTCAACAAAAGTGCTTCCCCAAAATCCAAATGTGTGAATCTGTGGCTTTTCTGGAAAGAAATGCTTTGACCCTGAAAATATAAGCTGCAGTTAAAGGAGTTGTATATGTGATGTGAGTAATTTTTTGTGTGAGCACTGCTTATGCATTGCATACAACCAATTAAAGGTTTAAAAATGATATTGAAATAATTTCAGTACAGATTTCAACATGAATTTTATTATTATTTTGATATAAGCACTGTATTAATTTAAGACATGTTCCTTGAAGTAATAATCCATAGAAAAATGGCTGCACAATAGACCAAAATATAAAATTGTATGCGATGTGAATAATCTATTTGTGAGCACTGCTTATGCATACAACCAATTAAAGTTTTAACATGATATTGAAATAGTTTGAGTACAGACTTGTGTAAGTAAACTATCATTTTAGTTTTTGAGAGTGTAACGCAGTAACGCACGGTCATTAGTCCTTAAAACTAAGGAAAATTCAAATAAATCTTTAAAATTTCTAGTTATTTCATCTAAATACCTAAACTAAATCACTTACTCTCATTTTAGTCTCTAAAAATATCTTAATATTATCATTTAAGTCACTCATTTTTTTTATAATTTTAGACTAATATGATTGACAATTTCAAAGACTTACTTAAAATTTTCATAATTTCAAGAACTAATGTAACAACGCTCTATCAAACTGTGCTGTACATGATTTCAGCACGAGTTTTGTTGTTATTTTAATATAACTACTGAATTCATCTAAGAATTGTTTAAGTTTAGAAAAATGGCTGGATAATAGACCAAAATGTAAAAGTGAGTTAACGTAAGGCCCAAGCCCAAACAAACACAAAGATACGTTTGTAATCTATTGTGCTTTGAGAAAAGAGAGAGTACCTTCTCTGCGGGATAGGAGCTTGGTGGGTATTTTGGGAATTGAGGGTGGAGCTTGAGAGTTGCAGTGACAGCAGAGGAAAGGAAAGAAGCCATGGTATGGTAGAGTGAGACGATGCCTATGACTGTGAAGGAAAGAAGGGAGAATTATGGCATGAGTATACTAGTAGTGCTTGCATGATTGATTGGGTTGCTTTGCTTTGCTTGAATAATATCCCTTTCTTGCTCGGATAAAAATTGTGGGAAGGAGGAGAACGGATATCTGATGTCAACCAGACAACCACTCCTTGAGTATGGGAACGTAAGTAGAAAATAAGATTTAAAATTGGTTTAAATATGTTTATGATATATACTTTTTTTAATTTTATTTTTTAAATGGTCATCGTATTTTTTTTAATTCTTATTATTTTGTTTTAAATCTTAATTTCTTATAATATTTTCACTTTTTCATTTTTATCTTTATAATATGTAGATAATTTATTTTTAGTTTCTATTAAATGTTTTTTAAGGGGACTAATTCAAAAACAATAAAATATTATAGGGATTAAAATGAAAAAAATAAATATATTTAAAAGATTAAAACAAAAACATAGACAAAAATAAAAAAAGAATTATAAGAATCATTTAAAAATAATAATTTTATAATAAAAAAATATTACAAGGATTAAAAACATATTTAAGTCTCAAAAATAAAATAAAATTCTTATCATTAGATCAACCCTAGTGCGTTAAGTGCTAATTCAATAGTTGAAAGATTGCGTGACCCACTTGTGTAGGGTGACATGAAGCTTTATCCATTTATTTGGGTGCTAGTCTGAGATAAACGGGTGATTGTAGAACAATCCAAAGGTGAAGAAAGCAATTCTTGAATAGTATTGTTCTGGATCGATTTATGCCTTGTCAGTTCTGCTTTATTGGCCTTGTCAGCTTGTCAACCCCAATTAGATTTATATTATCCTGTATTTGGTATTTTCGAATTAACTAAGTTTAGGAAAGCTTATAATCCATGTGGCCAACTTGCGAGGCCAATCTCTTAGCCAACCTTTATGTGTCCTAACGAGATCTTCAAACCAACATTTTGTTGGAGATCCTATATTGACTAATGATATGGCCAAATTAAAGTATATAAGTGGGGACAATCATTACTTTACAAGCCAGTTTATAGGGTTGAGTTAGGTTCAAACCCAAGTTTTAAGACATTGACCTCTTGCGATCAACTTGTGTGGTGGACTTTGCAAGTAACGAATTCGTCACACACCCCATGTGCATCCTAATTGTCTTGCCACATGTCTCACTTGCTTTGTAATTGCTTAAATAACTTGTATATAAGGCGTCTTTGCCTATGAGGTATGCATCTAACCTTTATTTTTGGTCCACTTTCTCAAATATTGACTTGAGCGTCGTAGTCTTTGCAAGTGATCACCACTAGACTTCGAATTGTGTTATAATTTATATTTATATTATAATAAATGTTTAACTTAAAAACATTAAATAAATTTGTTAAAAAATTATAATAAAAAGTTTAAATTTTGAGTTAAATTTAATTTTTTAATTAGTATATTTTTATTATTTTATTTTATTTATTTATTTACTCCTCCACTCATCATCCAAACAAATAAAAAGAAATATCTGTATTATTCTTCATATTCTAGTCATCCAAACAACACATTTTATTATATTTATCTTTTATTCTATCATTTCTATATCTTTCTCTTTTTTTTAACTAAGGATCTTTGTCTCTTATTTATTTTCTCCATTTAACTTCCAAACATACGCTAACAAAATCGAAGTCAGCAAAGAAATTGAAGTAAAAATGCGTATGACAAATGGACCAATTAAATATAGTACGGGCTTGCAAGGAGCAAAGAGTGGGTATTCACAAGGAGCATAAGTGCATAACAGACTGTTATAGGACTTGGGGAGGAAAATGAGCGAGGAATTAACTAACTAGAGAGAGAATGAGAAATGTGATGGTTGTAACTTGTAATTGTTTCTCTCTGCATTGAACTCCTCGGGGTCCCTTTCTTCGCCCTTCTTATTGCTATTGCTATTCTAAGACTGCTTCCTGTACTTGGTTTATCACACTAATATCAACAACCTTGTTCTTTATAAAATAGTACAGAATATTACTCTGCAAGTTTGAGAACTGTTGCGATTGCTCTAATTTGAATAGTTAACTGTTACATTAAATAGCTTTAGGGGTGATCGCATAATAAAATTTATTGGGAATTTCTGTAAATTAGATAGACCATAGACGTAGAGGATGAGATTTGTAAATAGAGGAGGAATTAAGGTAATTTATTTCAAATACTGGTGCAAATTCATCAGTAGTGCATTGGCGATCACAAGGAATTTTCACCATGAAATCAATAATATATTTTCTCATGCTGAAAGGAAATTTCTCCCTTTTCTCTTTCATTTAAACCATTGATAATATAACTCTCATTTTCATCCAAGAATGCGGTACAATCCATTGAGCAACACATTTAATTCTGTTATTAATTCCAAAAGTTTCCAAATAATACTCCGGAAGAAGTTCCATCAATCCTCTTTCACTTACCATACTTCATTGTTTCTATGTCAAAACCAATAGTGGGAAACTGCTTAGCATAATCCTCTACTTCATGACGGAGATTAGCAATCTTGGATTGAATTTGTTCATCTGATTGCATAGCTGCCACAAAATCCTTCAACTTTGTACCTGAAGTTGATGTAACCAACAACAAGAGTGATTTACGAGAGACATTAAGACACTTGCTATGCTTTTGAAACTGCATATAAAACAAAGAACTCAGATGTACGAAGGTAAGAGAAGGTCAACCATTGGTATTTTCCTTAATCTGCAAGGCTAACTTGACAGCTGCATCAAAGTACTCAGCTACTTTTTTAAAATCTTCCTCAACAAATCCCCTAGATGTGAGAGCAGGGGTTCCTGAATCACAAGATAATCTTCATTAACATGTAATTTTAGATCCACTAATAAGCATTAAAAAAAAAAAAAAAAGATGAGCAACAGACTGTACCCATTCGAATGCCTCCAGGAACCATAGCAGACACATCCCCTGGAACGGTATTTTTATTTGCAGCTATATGAACTGCTTCTAGTACCTTCTCAACCCTAGAACCATCAATGCCCTGTCAAACAGCACAGCATTGAAAACTGCTTTCCCCTTGATGCTATAAAATATAAATATTATGCATGAAATCGAACCCAATACAAATATTAACATCTTTTACAATTTTGGGTTACCAAATAAATACATTAACTACGAAATCTCAACCCTCGAAACATTCCATAAAATAACTCGGTCACTTCACAAACATTGGAGAAGCTGTTGATTTCTTTGCCTGGAATAACTCTAATAAAATGCTCTTAAAGGGCTTGAAATGTTTCTAGTAGTTTGGGTTGGTAGAATAACTATAATGATGCATGTTAGATGCCAATTTCTAACTACTTACTTTTGAATAAGATACTAAGATAGCATCACTATCATATTAAGTCTATCAATGTCTATCGGGTTTTATCTTCCAGTGAGCTCTCAATAAAATTTTATTTACAAAATAATTATTTAAGAAAAAATCCCAGCCAAGTATCTATACGTCACAGCATTCCATGTTCCATACTAAAATCTTAACGAAGGAGGCTTTACACAATAAATATCTTTTGAAGCCAATTTTTCCATACTATTAGCTGATTTTCCATTCTCACCAAGTACCCAATGTATGATTTAAACCAAGCATAGAAAGGCTGCTCTGAACAGGTCTATTTGACATGTAAAAACAATGACACTATCTCAGTTTCTTTGAGACAAATATAACCAAGAAATTTTCAGAGGAAAGGATCACACCATTTACCTTGTTTCTTAAGTTCACTAACACTAAATGGTTCTCAGTTCCACCAGATACAAGTTCATAGCCTTTCTCTAACAAACTCTGAAGTTCAAACAACACAGTAGGGTCAGTTATAACTGAAAAAATGTCAGGCTAAACATTTAGTACAACTAATAACTAGTTTGTGATGGCTTTATACAGCATTGGTGTGCATCATACAAATGGCATTCATTTTACCTGTGCAAATGCTGAGCAGTTCCTAAGTACTTGCTTTTGGTAATTCTTGAATTCTGGTGTCATAGCCTACATTTACAGAAATGAAGAAATAACTGAACTAAATCAGCCTGGCAACAAAAGATTTACAGGAATGATCATTATGTTTTAATAGAAAAATACATGTTTGCTAGGAAAACTATAATAACTACAGTTTCTTTGCCTAGTCAATTAAAGAACCTGCTTCAGTGCAACTGCTAAGCCTGCAATAGTGTGATTGTGTGGACCACCTTGAAGTCCAGGAAAAACAGCCTGATTTATTTTGTCTTCATAGTCATACAACACCTGTAGGATGGATTCAGCAAATAAATAATTTTTTCAGGTTACCCAACTTTGAAATGGTTACAAATGAAAACAAAATGAGCCTAACTCAACCCTCAAAGCAAGCTCAAGTGAAGAGTATTGCTCAAGTCATTATTAGGGGTACTTTGCCTATATACCAAACCAATGTGGATCTTAACACACATTCTCACACCCAAGCCTAGACATCAAGAGCATAAAGTTTGCCAGACTGGAAATCTATAGGTGGCCCAACATAAAGTTTGACATAGGCTTTGATAAAATGTTTGAATTGAGAACAAACAGGGCATAACTCAAAGCTAGCTTAATGAGAAAGGATTGCTCTAGTCATATCTGTTACCCATATACTCAGCCAATATTGGGTCTTTAAATATCCAAAACACTGAGAAATTGTTTTAAGAAAGTATTAAACAAACATATCAATAGACATTATTTATGAACACAGTCTACAACTACTACAAATGGGGAACTTATATTTTTAGGATAAAATGTATTTTACATCCTTGAAGCTTAGCCCCTTTTCTCAACTCCATCTCCCCCCACACAAAAAGGAAGAGAGAAAAGGTTTTCATTTGATCACTTAACCCCCTTGATGGTTGATTTTAAGTGAAAATGTTTACTTCTTAAATAAAGGAATACAAGGCACATGCACACCATGTGACCTTACCAATTCAAAAACGAAAATTTAATTTGATTACTAAAACCCCCCTGAAGTTGGTTTATTTATCACTTAAACCCCCACCCCCGTAGAATATGTTTCTTTATCACACAACCCCCTTGGAGTTTGGCTTCAAGTGTTGGAAGGTTAACTTCTGCTTGATTTATCTGAAAAAGCAATGTTTTTTACTTAAAACTGAACCACTTGAGGGTTAAGTACTAACAAAAAAACTTCAGGGGAGTAAGTCATGAAAGTGCTATACTTCAGGGGGGAAGTGTATTTTACCCTATTTTTTAATTCCTTAACTCTGTAAAACATTAAATTTATAATTTAAAACTCACTTCCTTCCCTTGCTTGTTTATCTCTTTCACACCCTTCCTGAAGAAGATCATAGCCCCACGTGGTCCACGAAGTGACTTATGTGTTGTGGTTGTTACAACATCTGCATAATCAAAAGGAGAAGGAATAACACCTGCAGCAACCAATCCACTGATATGTGCCATATCAGCCAACAGAACTGCCTTCTGCTTATCACAGACCTATACAAATTCAAGCATAAAAGATTCAATACCATCATGACTAAATTGTTCTAAACATCAAATACCTAAGTTTCTGTATCAGATATAGTTTACCTTGCGAACACGTTCATAATCATAAAGGCGAGCATAAGCACTAGCGCCAGCAACTATTAATTTTGGCCTAAAGAGTGTTGCACTTTTCTCCAACTGCGAATATTAAATAAGTCAAGCCATTATAGACAAGTCTCAACCAACGGTACGCATGAAAGGGGGTTTGCAAATAAGTGTGAATCTAACCCCTCATCACATTCAGAAAAATGTCTTTTTTCCCATCTGTAAGGAATTTTTTTTGCAATAATCAAGAATAGATAGCAGAACAATGAATGCTGTCGCAATCAGCTACTAAGAGGACAAAATATTTCGATCTTGGCCATGAAATGATTAACTTTTGAAAGATTAGAGCAAACATCTTCTCTCCTTTCTTTACTAATCCTTTCCCACTGACCAATTCTGCCCTCTATCCCCACCTAGAACATAAGCAGTTTGTTACAAAACAAACCCGCAACATGCTGATCACACTCCTTTCATACGTGTCCGCATGACCCCAATCCTCTCCTACTACTTCCTCTTCTCCTACCATACACCTTAGTTTTTTTTTATTGGGGGGGAGGGCCAATCAATGATTCAATATATCTCTAAAATTCATAATCACTGCAATATTTATAGGATAATGATTTTAATAACATAATCTCTACCGACACATTCTGTAATTAAACAGCAAATGAAAAAAATACTCAACTTATTGCCAAAAAAGATAACAGTGAAAGTGAACAACAACTGAAATAGAAACAGTCTGACTGCTTAAAAGATTCTCTTTGATAAGAAGGAAATATCCACAACACAGAATACAATGGTACCTACCTACCTGGTCATAATCGATATAACCAGTGCTCTCATTCAATCTGTATGGCATTGTTTCAAAGAATATAGATACAGCTGATATCTTCTTGGTGTCAGTCTGCATGACACAAACAAATAATCAAAAACTTGTGTACAAAGAATATGGCACACATTGCTACAATTAAAAAGGGTTGCAAGGGGTTTTGCTAATGAAAGGTTGTGAGAGGTTAGATTAAGGGTCTTATGATGATGTTGAAGAGTGAGGAAGTTGTTCATTTGCAGTTTCGGACAACACTGTTCTTTTGATTTCATAAGGGGCAGATATTTTTAGAGATGTTCTAGCCCAATTGAAATCTTTTAGATTGCTTCCAGTCTTTGTATTAATCTAACAAGGTAGTTTAGTGAGAATTGATTTCAATCACAAAGTTTGTGGCTGGAATATGATTTCAAAATTTTTATCCATAATTTTTTTCCTCCCTCACCTTTTTATGTGAAAAGCTTGTTTTCTTAGCTTCCTTGTGGATTTCTGCTCATGGGTTTCTTAAGGGTGTTCCTACTCCTAGGTGTGACATGCAAAGGGATTGGGTTTTTCTTTTGAATTAATTTTTTTTCTTTTCTTTGTTTACTAAATAGCATTTTTATAGCCTTAGAAGGAGTCCCTTTTTAAACTCATTCCTTGTTAATGAAAACTCTTATCTACAAAATGAAACAAAAATAAAGTCCTTATATTGATCACGTGAGTACCTATTTGGCCAAAAAGGAAAAAAAACAAAACTAATGAGCTATTGCTACAACATTCATTCATCATGTCTTATTGCAGACTTAATATGATTGATTATCAACTCATGGCAGCAGGTAAAATGACCACAACCGATAATCAGAAGCAGAACTTAACCTGATAACCATGCGATAGATGCCCACCATGGGGAAGATCAAGTGCCATAATTCTCTCATGAGGTTTCAATAAAGCAGTGTAAACTTGGAAGTTAGAAGGGGATCCAGATAATGATTGCACATTGACTGTCCAAAAGCAGAGAACATAAGATTCTCCTAGAAAGCACATTATCAAAATTTTGTTCCCCCAAATTGTGGAGGAAAATAATAGAAAAGACAAATGAATGATCCAATTAAAGAATAGCACAAGTTCACCAAAAAAATAACAAACTATTTATCCAACAAGGCAACAAACATGCTAAAATATAATATGCATCAAAATTCAAAAACAGGAGAATTCTATTCTCCAGTTATATTAATTTATATCACAAAGAAATAATATATATTTTTTTAATCCAAAACAGTTTTCTAGTTAAGTACATGAGGTGTCCAATAAAAAATGAATTAAGATAATCCTCCATTATATTCGAAACTTCTCAAGGATTATCACTTGATATACAAATTTCTACGATCAGATACAAAACTGCAAAGTGGAAAGAGTGATAGCTACATCAGGGGAACCAGTACAAGTGAAACCATTGTGGCATGGTCTTAGTGACTCAAAACAAGAATTCAGTAGGTAGGTCTTGAAAAGGTAAGATTATCCTCAATCATTATAAAAGGGAAGGTGATAAAACTTAAACCTAAAAATAAATGTTACTCCAGAAAATGAAGAACTCAAACCATAAATTACTTTCTTTCATGACTAGGAAAGCAAAAGAACAGCTTTCTAGACACAATCTAATTTGGTCTGCAGCTTATGCTGTTAGTAGCAAAATAATTACTTCCTGTTGAGCAGAAACAGAAGCACTGAACCCCAATAAATGTGTGATTATATATATATATATATATATATATATATAATGCAACAAACAAAATTCTCAAAACCAAAAATCAACAAGCTAGGAAATGAAGTAAATATCAGTCATGACTCATGATAGTATACAATATATAAAGAGACGATAACAACAACAACAAAAGCTTTATCCCACTAGGTGATATACAATGTACAAAGAGAGACAAAAAAAAAAAAAAGAATAAAAGGAAATGAAAGAAGAAAACAAGGAATAAAACATCAATGAATTCTGTTGAATATGTTACTGCAATAATAGATGGCTGTTTTATTACCACAAGAGAAACTAAAATCACTTAAAATGTACATTGAACACAATAAATTATTAATATATCAGGATATACACTCTGGGAACATTTGGCACACAAACAAAAAGATTCCGTTATGTTTTGCTTGTTTCCTCCCCTTTTAGCGGAACCAGGATATACCATTTTGTAATCTCATGTTTTACTTTTAAAATGCATGAAACATAAAATAAAACCCAGTGTCCTGTTCTAAGACACATCTAACAAGCACAAACAAATATACTAGTTCCGTGAATCGGTGATTAACAATCAGAGCAAGATAACGGCACTTATAACCTACGTGATCTCCAACAATATATTAGCAATGCTCAGCGGTTTTCATGCAAGTAGCATCAAATCTGAACCATAAAAAGAAAATAACAACTAAACAAACAAAAAACCACAATGACTCTGCGCACTTACGTACCTCCCCATTTTGCTGGATCCAACCGAAAAGCTTCAAGTGCACGCTTCTGACACAAGGTCTCAGCCATGTCAATGTACCTAAACGCCGAATTATACACGTAAGCTCAAAATCAACACATACACCAAATCAATAAATTTCCGAATTCGAAACAAAACATTCATAAGCAGATCCACATACTCATTTCCTCCATAGTATCTAGCACCGGGATATCCTTCGCTGTATTTATTCGTCATCACCGATCCAACGGCTTGCATCACCGACAGCGACGTGAAATTTTCCGAAGGTATAAGTTCGAACCCCTACACATTCCATACAAATAAACTTCCATAAACAACAATTATGCATAAAATCAGAAACGTTATTTATTCATCCAAAGCACTGTAGAATGAAACTTGGATTCACCTTCCATTGACGCGCTTTTTCGAGTTCGATTATGTCGGCGATCTCGGGATCGATGGCCTCGAGGGGATCGTTGAGCTGCTTTATCCACTGCCATGTATAGAAATTTTTTTAATTAGATGCGAACGAAACGCGTGAAAAGCAACGACGCATGGTTAGTAAGAGAATCTGAATTGGCTTACATCGGCGCGAGATTTGTCTTTCTCGTGAGCGGAGAGCGACGAGGACTGCAACGAAACACACAGTGTTATGAAGAGAATGAAAGAGGAAGAGGAAATGGTGTTGGAAAAGAATATAAATATAAATAAATATATTTATACCGTGCGATAAATGGAAGTGGCGTTGGAGAAAGGTTTGTTGAGGGTGGAGGAGAGTCTGCGAAGAGCCATGGCCATTGCGATGCGATGCGATGCGATGCTTTTTCTCTCTCGATATTGGTTGGATTCTAAAAGTGGTATATATGGGTTGGCGGTGGAGGGTGGGTGAGTGAGAGTGAGAGTGAGAGTGGTGGGTGCGGAGGTTGGTGATGATTTGTATGTCTATTTTTTGTATTAAGTTATTAAGTTGGGGGTCCTGCGAATAGAAAAACGGGGAGGATAGGGACATTCAGCACTTCCAATTGCAACTTTGTTGGATTCACGTTCACTCGTTCAGTACCACATCACAACGATCAACGGGCACCTTCACACGACATCCTTTCTTTTCTTTCGATTCCTCTTTTTTTAGCACTACCTCAATTAAACCAAAAGCTCTCAAGGTTATTTATTGGTTAAATTATTCCGTAACTTTATTTGGTAATTTTTAATTAGGTTTTTGAATTATTTTTTTAATTAGATCATTGAATTTGTATTTGTTTTTTAGAATTATTGTTACGAAAAATTAATTGTCAAAATTAGTTGTGTGAATTTGTAACAAGATTGTTGTAGGATGAAGTTGAAAAAGACATGTGAAAAAATGCTTGAGTTGAGTGTATTTGCAAAGATGAGAATACTGTTATTGAAGAACCTAGTTGAAAATGTTGGTTTCATAGGAATTGATCACACCTTAGAAATTGTTGGAGTTAATACTATCAAAATAAAATTATATGATGGTATCATTCTCACAATTCAAGGAGTATGACATGTGAAAGGATTGAAGAAAAATTTATTAGTCATTAGGCAATTAGATGACCTTGGGTGCAATATCCATGTTGAAGGTTACTCCCTCCGTCCCACAATGACTGATGTTTAAGATTTTTTCACACAGATTAAGAAAAACAAGTATTCCAAAAAAATAGCATTTATTAGGGGATAATTTTACTAAAATAGCCTTATTCTTTTTCTTCATTTCAATAAATGTATTAGTAAGGATTTCAAGACAAATGTATTTATTAGAGAACAAAATTGGAATAGATATTTGAATATATCATTGAAAAGTGAGAACATCAGTCAATTTGAAATTTTTTTCAAAGGCTAAAACTGCAGTCATTTTGGGACAGAGGGAGTAAGTCTTAACAGTAGCGAAAGACATTCTTGTGGTGTTGAAAGTATAAAAGACCATAACTAATCTATACATACTTTTGGAATATACAATTCAATAGAGAAATATAATAGTTTCAGCAATTTGTCAAGAAGAAACAACATTGATATGACATTCAAACTAGGTCGTATAGTGGAACGAGACTTGAAAGTTCTTGTAGAATTAAATCTTTTTCCTGGACCCAAATTGGTAATTTTACCTTTTAGTGAGCATTCAGTGATAAACAAGAAGCATAGGTTGAAGTTTGATAAATCAACTACAAGAAGCAAACACATATTGAACTTGATTTATTTTGATGTATAAGAGTCACCAGAAATGTCTCTAAGAAGAGTAAAATATTATGTATCATTCATTGATAATTACTCTAGGAGATTGTGTGTGTATGTAATCAAGAAGTAATATGTGTTTCCAATATTCAAGGAGTTTATAGCACAAGTGGAACTTGAAACTAGGAAAAGAATTAAGTTCTTGACGATAGGTAACGAAGGAAAATATGTAGTGATCACAATATGGCGAGTATACCAATTGTGCAAGTATTCAATGAGTATTCAAGATCGTTTCCCTAGAGACTCATGTAATACTAGGCGAATTTAGCATAATTTTTTAACTATGGCTATGATCTCATCGTGAATTTTTTTCCCTAAGAGCAACAATCATCATGTCCTCACTTACCCTAAGAGATTTTGGACTATGTGAACATTGAAACAAGACCCCTTCAGAAGTTGTCGTCATATGACCATAGTAATACACAACAACAAGGAATGAATTCATCTTAGGAAAATTGTGAATGTGAACGCAATGTTGTGCCTTAAAGCACATCCCTCTCATACTAGTGCAAATATTGTTCACACATCAGTGAATGATTAAAAGTTTTATCCTTTGTGTAAAAAAAAATTGAGATTGCACCGACTAAATCAAAGGTCTAGATTGCATCAATTCAAATGTGTGCACTATTCATGCGTTAGCGAATCATTAAAAGCTTTGTCTTGTGCATCAAAAAAAGAAATAGTCGAGATTGCACAAACTAAACCAAGGGTCCAGATCGCACCGATTCAAATGTGTGCCCTGTTCACGCATCAATGAATCATTAAAAGCTTTGTCCTATACGTCAGGAAAAAAAATGCTCAAGATTGCACCGACTAAATCAAGAGTCCAAATCGCACTGATTAAAATATGTTCCCTATTCATGTGTTAATGAATCATTATGTGCTTTGATCATGCGTTAGTGAATCATTAAAAGTTGCCTACATAACAAAAAATTAATTTTAAAAATATAAACAATTAATTTTAAAATACACAATAGAAACGTGTTTCCTTTGTGTATGAATGCGAAATGCACAACATGTTTAGGAAATACACAACGAAAACACATTTTCATTGTAAATTATGCACGACGAAAACACTTTTTCATTGTGTATTATGCATAACATAAAAGTGTTTCCGTTGTGTTAAGGGGTGCCCCATCTGTACACAACGAAATCGCATTTTCGTTAAACAATATACACAACGAAAATGTGTTTTCATTGTGTATGGAATTTGTACGTCTCCTAACACAACAAAAACGCATTTCCATTTTTGAAAAATAACAAAGCTTGGGGTGGAAAAAGTGAAAATCTGGGTGAGAATAGCAGAGCCCATTTTAAAACTACCCAACACAAATGTCCATGTATTTGGGCTTACGAAAATTGTCAAACTGACCCGACCAACTGGATTTAAAAAAAAAAAAAAAAACTCAACTCAAACTAAGTAACTAATCTAGGGTCTTTTATTCCTACGAATAAAGAAAAAAATCTACCAAAGTTGGATTGGTTTGTCAAATTGAGTGTATTCTTTAATTTTTACTATTTATGACACTGCCATTGTCTCTTTCTGTCTTTACCATATTGTTATTTTTATCATAATCTTGCACTATCCTCAGCAGTCAGCATGCGTTGGGAATATATTCTGCAGTTCTGCTCCATTTTGCAATTTCAACAGTAATTTACCATGGTGTACACAAAGCTTGTCCTGGTGGGGAACAGATGCCATATACTGAGGATGTGCCAAATGTCACATAGCAGAAGGTATAGTTGTTGATGGGTGCCATGTGCATTGATTCTCATATCAGTCATCACATTGCAGCATGCATTAAGTTTTTTACTTCCAGCAAAATTTCTGGTAAAATGACGTGGGAGGGAAAAGTGGAATTTATATATACTTCTGCCAATATATGTGGGATTTTGAATTGCCTTGTTTGGATCCTTTTATTTTTCTGGTTGTTTGCAACTTATAAACACTTAATCGTTATAATATATGTCGATCCATTTTATTAAATTAAACCTCAGATAAAGATACCACTTTGATCCTTGTGTGTGTTATTCAAGAATTGTATCTTATGTGGTTGCTTGTTGGCATGAGACGTTGGAGTTTCGACATTTTGTAATGCCCTCAGGATATATAAGCCCCTCATGTAACTACGTTGGATAATCTCCTTAATGAGTATTTATAGGTAAAAAGTCGTGCAGACAAATAATAAGAAGAAGGTAAAATAAAATATTTTTTCTCATAATTTAAAATTAATATATGCATGAGTTAATTTATAAAAGTTTCTCTCATTTAATTTTTGAAAAAAAAAAAACTTATGTATAAATTAATTTTTATTAATTTATATGAGAAACTTAATTCATTTTACTTTCTTATTTTCTTCTCTTATAATTATTTATTTGTTAAGTAGTTTATTCAAACAGGAATTATATCTTTTCTAATTATATCCAGTTTAGTTTACTAGTTGGCTACCACTGTCAAATTGATCAAAGCAATGCAGGGAGGCATTGTTCTCAAATTGGTTTATATCTATGGTTTATTGTTGTATAAACCAAAGCTGGCATTGAATGAAATTGATTCAACTAACAACACTGGAGTTGCTTTTTTCTGCTGTACCCCAAGTTTCAAAGATGAAAATTAATCTGTACTTTGTATATATCATTGTCGTGTTCTGAAGGTAATTTTTTATTTTTTTAACAGTCAAAGAAATCTGGCAATGTCCTTTAACATAAAACTAAAAAGACTGTCTTATTTTAAAACAATTTTAGAGTTTAATAAACATGTACCGTAAAATTTTTTACAATATCAATTAAAAAAATCGTTACTAAAATTTTTTTGAAGTAAAAAATCGTTACTAATTAACATAACTTTTAATATAATTATTATATAAAAGTGAATTAACTAACCATGATGATGGATTATGATTAAATTACAATATAAAAAACTTTTACACTATAAAACACCTTTACATAATAGAAAATTTTCGTGCATATATTATTTATTCATAATTTTATCCCTAAAAAATTAACAGTGCATCGTCTACATAAAATTAATTCTTTCACAACTATTTAATTTTAAATATTATTATCTTTCCACAATACTCTCTGATTCATTTAATATTAGCTACTTTAAATAATTTTCTTTTCCAATATATATTCCACTTCAAAATTTACTTCCAAAATAATTGATGCAGTAAACTCTCCTATATGCAGTGCAAAAATTGAGGTTTAGGTGCTGCAAAATATAAAATAAACATGCTCATGTTTAATAAAGTTATCTTGTTTTTGGGGGGTGGGGGGAGCTAGGAGGAATACAATATCAGTGATGAAAAACTTTTAATCAGCAATCCATCCACATAAAAAAAAGGAAAATCAATAATCTCAAAAAGAATGAAAATGAATTGCTCTCAAACTCCTGTGGTCGTTTTCTGTTAGAACAGGAAAATCCCCTCGATCATCTCGTAGAGCCAACCACTTTCACATAGTGTTAAACTAAGGAATAATAGTTTCACTACATAGTACAAATAACCATTGCAAATACTAAATAGTAAATAGTAAGCTAACAAAAGTTTCCAGTTATTCCAAGGAATAACCAATCTCTCTTGAAGTTGTTGGATACAAAAAGTCACAGTAAATTGATTATACAGTGGAGCAAATTAGTGTCCTTTGTATAGGCTGCATCAACCAAATAATTTGTATAAACATGATTAGTATATAACCATATATACATATCAGGCACGCGCACATTATACTCATACACATATATTTGTATATTATTAATATTAATTAGCGTACCTTCAAAGCTTCAACGTTATCCTTATTTGAGAGTTTTAGTTGAGCTTGAGGGGGCAGCAAATCTATCTGAGAATCTACGACGCGAAGTAGATTCTTCCTCATCGTCCATGCAACCCTCATCGAAGTTTTGAGCATAGCTTAAAGGGTCATACCCAAAACCACCAACGGGTTTGTAAGTGCTTGTTCTCTTTGTCCAAGGAAGCTTCAATTTGAGACACCCCCAACACGAAAGCAAGCCTGTTGTTCTAGGAGATGATGAACTTTTCTCCATGAGTTCGAGAGTGCTTCATGGAATGAAAGTACGAAAAATCAGTATCAAGTGCTTTTACGATGCCTTTCTTATTCACTACTTTTCTCCTATGCTAGTGATTTTAAGTATGTGGCAGAGAATAATATAAGAGAAAATAAATTATTCACTAACAGTATAAAATATTTTTATATTATTATTTAATCATAAATTATTATATACATAATAAATTTATTGATTTTTACAATAATTATCTTAAGAAAAAAATGGTTATGTATTGATAATATAAAAAGTTTTACACTGTTATTTAATTATAATCCACTATATATGATAAGTTTATTGACTTTTATAAAATTATCCTAAAAGTCATACCAATGATAATTTATAATTGAATAATTATGTAAAACAGTTTTACACTATAAATATATCATTATTAAACTTTTATCTTAAAATTATATTAATGATGATTTCTGATTAATTCATGGTGTAAAATTTTACACGGACAATACATAACGGCTAAAAACATAATATAATTTACGAAATCATATGGTCAACAAGTTAACGCCTTTCGGGTTGAAATGAAAGTTGAAGAATATTAAAATTTGTCGTTTTGGGTTTATTAGTTGTATGTAAAGAGAATCTAATGGTACAGTAAGGCTTTCATTCAGGGAGTAAAACATGGTGGGGCCAGGACAGTTTGGTCATGAATCAGGAAGTGAAAAAAATAGTCGACCCGGAACAGATAATTTTCCTGCATGTCAATCATAGGTTAATAATAGAGGACTGAGGATAGTAAATAATTCCTAAAAAAGGATGCATGCAACTAGGAGTAGGAATCCTACATGGATAGTTGTTATATTAAGTGTGATGATTATTATAATTATAGCTCCAATCCAGCGTGGGGCAAAGATCCAGAGTAGGTTTGGGAAGAGAATATTTGCAGGAGACACAACTTGTCCCTTAATCCTAGTGGGCATGTAGAATTGTGACGTTTACGAAATTATCTTGTTCATATGAATATGTATGGCATTTCCTTTTTTGGGTCCTGTGGGAAAGTGAACGATTCATTAGTCCCACCATTTCAATCTGTGGCCCAGCTATCCTGGACGGTAAGTTGGGACTGTTTCTACTATTCAAAGATCCAGGCCAAATATTTAAAATAACAAAAAATTAAATTAAAAAAAAAAGATTATACACTGAAAGTGTAAAACCTTCCGTCACAAATCATTATGTATAATAAATTTGTAAATTTTTATAATAATTATCTTAAAAATCATATCAACGATAAATTGTAATTGAATATGACAGTGTAAAATTACACTAACCATTAAACTCTTAAAAAAAGAATTTAGATTATCTAAAGGATAGTACGAGCATCAAAAGGTAAAGTATGAGGTTGAAAACTAACAATGATAAAATTGATGGTTATGTTATTTTTTAGCATCACTTTCAAAGAATAAAACTTTTTTATAGTCTCGATTAATTGCAGTATGGTCTTCCTGAAAATCTTCATACTCGGGTAAAGGTGTTGGTACTTGCATGAATTCTTATGCTCAAGTCAATATACAAATTTGACTTAAAATCCAGACCAAGTGACAAGTGGACACTAAATTAGGGGGACAACAAAATCTAAGTGCATAAATGGGAAGAGCCATTTAGTAGTGCAATGTAAAATGCATTGTATCCCACATATAGATTGCTTGATAGAAATATCACACAAATGATTTTATTGAAATTTTGGTTATTGATAGAACTGAATAGGGATCAACCAAATCATGTAGCCAAGTAATCAACACAGCCTAATGGGATAAGATTTGGTTGTTGTCGTTGATGTTTTCTTCTACATCTTGACAGTGATATTTTCAACCAAACATTTTTTTACAAGTCCTTTGGAGTACAATTCATTCCACAACTAGCAGGGTACCCGTGCAATTGCACGGGTCACGCTGGTTTTTATGCATGTTTCAAAATCATTTGTATATATACTAAATTCATCGATGTAATGCACACCCATAAATTCATATATACAAATCTTTAATCTAAAGTTTAGTTATAATTTAAGCTTTTTGTCCCTTTCCAAGAATGTGTTATGTGAGAAATTCTTATTTATTTTGTAATTATATTCTTATTTGTCCAATTGTGCTGCAAAATTTCCTTTCATGAAATGTTTAAATTAATATTTTCATTTAAATATTTAAAAATTTATAATAACTTTGAAATATAAAATAATTTTTGACATCAAACGTGTGAACGAACTAACATGGGTAGAAATGATAATGGAAAGGAATGGGGTAGGTTTGTGCAATAGTCCTCCTGTACCCGCTAGTACTTATACGTGCATAATAAAAATAAATTAGAACAAATAATTATGAAGTGTGGGTACCTGCAGGTACAAATAGGGGTGGGTATATGGGCTCAAGCCTGCGGACCAGTCCATTTAGCCCATGGCTCATGCGGATACGGACCTAAAAAAAAGCAACCCATTTAATTATAGAGGATTTCAAGCCCGACCCGTGAAGCTCACATCAACACTTGACTTTAAATTTCTTATTTTTCTACATACATAGCATTAATTAGATACTAATTTGTCGTTGATGTCCTTTACAAATTGTAATTTTCAAATACTAATTAATATGGTTGGCAAAACGGGCCAGCCCGGCCCGTTTTGGCCCGGCCCGCCTGTGGCCCGCCGAAAACGGGCCGGGCCGGGCTGGCCCGCCTAGCTGCGGCGGGCTGCTGGTCTTGGCCCGCCCCGCCTTAGAGCGGGCTGGCGGGCTGGCCCGCCATTTTTTTTTTTAATTAATGTAAATAAGATATAAATAAAATGATCTTGTATCACTTGTATCATAAGAGGACAATAGAGAGTATTTTTGTTACTGTGAAGTGTGAACACAATTAAAAATAATTGCAATATTGTTTCATTTTCTTCAATAAATCACAAACTAATAGTTTTTTAACACCACAAGTTCAATATCATCATGAATAACATCTTAAAAAGGCTTACCACAAACTAATAGTCTTTTAAAAATACATCACAAAATATTAATAGTCCCTAATAACTTATATTATTTTATATATATTAATTAAAAAAAATTAAAAAAAAAAGGCTGGCGGGCCGGCCCGCCCCACCCCGCCTGTGGCCCGGCGGGTTGGCGGGCCAAAGCAGGCCGGCGGGCTGCAAACCCCACCCCGCCCCGCCAAAGTGACAGCGGGCTAGCGGGCCGGCCCGCCTGGCTCGGCCCGCTTTGCCATCCCTACTAATTAATCCAAACCTTATCATGAACCATCATATGTAATTTTGTCTTACTATTAAGTAGGTAATAGATAGTTTATCTTAAAATGTTTTCTCAAACTAAAGCAAATTACTGCTTGAAATTTAAAATATTTTTTCATCGTATGTGATTTTAATTCTTTGATATAAAGTTTAAAATTTCAATTCTTACCAAAATATAATAACGTATTTAAGAGATTTTTTTTATAATTTATTATAGGAATTAGTCTTTGGAATGTTTGATATTTAATTTAGAGTTGAATGTTTAATATTTATTTGAATGTTTATATTTATATTTTTTTTATGTATTCTTTTTCTCTATATTCCTTAGCTTTAAAAAATGTAAAAAAAAATCCATTATTTGAAAAATTTACAGTTTATTTTCTTAAAAAAAAACTTTTTTTGCCATTTTTATTGGTCTGCGGGCCGGCTTGTTTAACCGCGGGTTTCGCGGGCCAGTCCTTAAACGGGTCGGGCCGACCCGTATGCCCAGGTCTAGGTACAAATACCTTATTACCCGTCCCGGCTCGATTAATAAGTGAATATTCATTTTCAATCCATAACAAATTTTACTCATTAAATTATGATATAAGTACATATATAGTATAATGTAATATATTATAATATAATAATTGAGGAGAAGATATAAACTATATTTAATTTATGGATAAAAAAACTATATATAATTTGACATCTATTTATGGATTGAAATTCAACAAAATATTTTTATATAAAATGCTCATTTAACTAAAGATAGTTATATTTCATGTAAATGTACAAAGAATCAAAGAAATATTGTACTAATTAGTCAATAGTCATATTTTATCAGAGAGTGACACGTGAAATTTAATTCAATTTTAATATACATGTAATTGATTGTTGAGAATAAAGCTATAGAATAGAAAAAATAAGAAATAAAAAAAATGAGAGAGAAAGAAGAAAAAAGATAGAAAGATGTTAGATAATATGCTTTTGTTAAAATTTATGACATTTTATTTTTCAGACTTTTATATGATAATTCACACATATTTTATTGTATATAATTGAATAAAAATCTCATAGATTATCCAACTAATGCTAAAAAAAATAAACATACATTCTTGATAATATATGTTCGTTGAAAAAGAACTACTTACAAAATTAAAATCCTGCTTTTCAATATTCCATGGAACAAATACATAAAAATAAAAAAAAAACTCGTGAAATTCAATTTAATTTTAATATACATGTAACAAATTATTGAGAATAAAGTTATAAAATAAAAAAAAAAATTGTTATCAACTCTAGATCTACATCAATCCCAAAAGATGACTCATATATTTTTTTAAATAATATTTTTTTTAATTAATTAAAATAATAAGCATAAAATAAAAGTATTATAATATTTTTAACTAAAAACATATATTTATATGTACTAAAAATATAATTATATTCTTATAGAAATACAATGTTTTTTTATTAATTTGTTGATATGCTTATTATAGATTTATTAGGTATTAAAAATATAACATTGATGATTAAAGTAAAAGTAATGTAATATAATCCTAATACCATTTCTTAAAACATATGTTATATATATATATATATATATATATATATATATATATATATATATTAAAAGTTTTCTTATTAGTGACTTTTAAACACAATAATAATTTAACATTGTTTTTTATTTAAATAAATTATATTTTATCTTGTAAAAATATTATTTTATAATAATATTGAACATTAAAATTAAATTTTATTAATTAAATAATTTTTTATATGTTATATTGTAATAATTAAAAAGAAAAAATGAGAAAAGAAATAAAAAATGAAAGAAAGAGAGAGAAAAGTGGAAAGAGACTCAAATGATGACATGTGTAAAGTTGGGGACAAAAAAGTAATCTTGCTAACATATCTTTTTCCTATATATTAATAGATTTCCAAGCCTCCTCAGGTAATCCTTCACAAGTAATGCCTTTTACAAGAATATTATAGGTAGCCTCACTAGGTTTACATCCGTTTGCTACCATATAAGCAAGAAAATCAATGGCACAACTAGTTTGCTGAGTTTTACATAGAGCATGTTTGGATTTCCGGTGGGAGGATCCAAAAGTACGTTTGAGAATAAAATCATTTTGGAATTATGTTTGGTTACTCCTCAAAAGTATGTTTGAAAGTAAATTTTTGTCTTGAAATTGAATTTAGGAGAAGTAAGACTTATGATACTTTTACAAACTCAGTGAATTTGCAAACTTAAGTTTAATCCAAACTTAGGTTTATAAACTTTAATCCAAACATGCACTATAATTTCATTATTATTGAGTTATAAGTGAATGTATTGGGTCTAATACCTAATCCTTCCAAGCAATGGAAATTTTTTATCGCTTCATGAACCTTTCCTTTACGACTTAGGCCCCGTACTACTAAAGTGAAAGTAATTAGATTAGGCTTCAGACCCTTAGTGCACACCTCTTCCAAGAGTTTTAGAGCAAGTTCGGTTTTTCCCACCTTTAAAAGCCCATCTATGATTATACTGTAAGTAATTATATCAGGTTCAAGACCTTTTCTGCACATTTCTTCAAGGAGTTCAACAGCACGCTCTGTTTTTCCAACCTTCAAAAGCACGTCAATCACTATATTAATTAGAACAGGAGGGCACCCCTTGAAACTTAGTTGGTTTAGTATCTCAACTGCATCATCCACCTTCCCATCTTTGCATAATGCAGTTAGCAAAATATTATAGGTCACCATATCTGGGTAACAACCCCTAGATACCGTTATTTCCAAGTACTCAATTGCTCTATCAACACTTTTTACATTACAAAACCCTTCAATTAATGGATTGTAACTTCTGGAATTAGGAGTACAACCATGCTTTGGCATCATCTCCAACACATTAAGGGCTTTACCTAGTAAGCCTTTCTGGCACAAGAAATTGATCAAGATATTAAAAGTAACAACATTGGGGGAACACCCCTTACGAAGCATGCTAGCCAATAGTTTCATAGCATCCATCCATCTTCCACCACTACACAAGCTATGCAAGATAATAGTATAGGAAATCACATCGGGCTGACAACCATAGGATGGCAAATTCTTTAAAAATCTAATTGCTCCATCCAACCTACCTTCATTGCAAATCCCTTTTATAAGAACTTTATATGTAACCGCATTAGGTTTGCATCCATTGCTCATCATCTCAATCAACAGCTTCATTGCCTGACCAACCCCACTTTCTTTACAACCTGCATCAATCAATTCAGTGTATGTAATTACATCTGGGTATCACTTGCTTTGCAGTTGTCTGTCAAGTACTTCCATGCCTTGCTTCAATTTCCCTCTATCACACAAGCTACGCAAAATTGTATCATAAGTAACGGCATTTGGAGCAACACTCATGTGATCCAAAAGTCGCAAAGCTTCCTCTCTCTCCCCTGATTTGCAATAACCACCAATCAGAACATTGTAAATTGTTACATCAATAACTGCTCCAGACTCCTCAAATCTTCATAATACTTAATTATATTCTTCTAATGTGGGCTTTATTTAAGATGATTGCGAGCTTAAGGCCATGCTTGATTTGAGGATGGTTAACGAGGGCACTAACACTTATACCTCCTCGCAATGCATATTGACGCTCACATAGTTTAGACACTCCAGTGAGATGTACATATTAGAGGAGAAGAAAGATCCACCAATGATTTTTTGGTATTATTATTTTGACTTCATTTTATTATTTTGTATCTCATGTTTACTTATTTTGTAATATTTCATCTTTATTATTTTGTATTATTTCATCTCATGTTGACTTATCCTCTCTCTATATAAATTAGAAGGATCTGCTAATATCCAGTCTACTCTTTTTTAATTTGTGTGCATTAACGTTCAACACCAAAAAAATTTGAACTAAAAACTCATTAGTTCTTTTGTTTCACAAAATTTAAAGTAAAAATAAAAAAATCTTTTTTCTCTCTCTTATCTTTTTTCCCCCACGTTTCTCTCTCTTATCTCATCTATCCATTGCAACTTCTTTATCTATCTTCCTTTCTCTTTTTGTCAGGAAATATTTGTTATAATTTACCCATTAAAACTTCTTGATACGGAAAAATGAAAACACTTTTTTTTTTCAAAATAAAATTGTAGAAAATTATTTATAAGTGTTATTTTATATGAAATGTTTTCTTTCTTTTTTTCTGTCCTTTTTTATGTGTATATGAAGAGACTAGGGATAGAGAAGAAAACTTGTGTAAAGAAGATAAGAGAGAAGAGAGAGAACGTGGGGAAGAGGAGAGAGAAAAATTAACTTTTTATTTATTTTTAATTAGATGAGAAGAGAGGGAACGGGAAAGAAATTCTATCTAACAAATGAGATAAGAGAGAGAAACGTGGACAAAAAAGATAGGAGAGAGAAGAAAAGATTTTTTATTTTTTAAATTAAATGGTAGAGTACAATAATATTCCTAAATTAAAATTTGATAATCAAAAGAATTTATTGACTTTTTTGTCCAAAATTTTTGGTGTTGCGTACTAATGCACACCAACTAAAAAAAAAGTAGAGTGAATATTAGCAATCCCCAAATTGGAATAATTATCTTGAATAAAAATATTTTTATGAGCTATTATTCAATAAGAGCATTTTTAGGAGTTTTTCTTTAATGAGAGCATTTTTAAGAATTTTTCTTTTAACATTTTATTTCTTTCAATTTATATTTTTCATCTTTATTTTGAAATAAATTTTAATTTTTTTAAAAAAAATTATCAATAGTTAAAAATAACCTTGTACTATAATATAAATCATTCATCATAAATCTAAAATATAATGTCCATGTTATAGATTTTAGTTATATAAAACAAACATTTATTATGTGCAATGAACAAGCTAGAATACTAGTTTTGTACAAGTATTTGATTTGTTCCATATTTTTGCCTCATTTTTTTATGGCTTAAATATGTTTTTAGTCCTTCAAATATGAAGGTATGTCTTTTTTAGTCCTCCAAATTCAAAATTGCTTTTTTTAGTCCCTCAGATCTGGAAAATAGTTTTTTAGTCCTTCCATCAAGACAACGTTAATATGTTAGACTGTTTCGCAATTTGTGGCAGCTTTTAACCGCCAGAAATGATGTTAGAATTTTTAAATTTTAAAAAGAATTTCTGAGTAAAGAAAAAGAAACTTAAAAATTGAAATCCCTAGTCCTCTTCTCCCACACTGTCAACAACCGCTCTTACACCTTCCTCATCGATCCTCCATTCATCTTCTTCGCTATTTCCCACCACACCCCCCTTTCCTCCACCGCATCTGATCCTTCTTCCGCCAAACCCGTCACTTCACCCCTCTTTCCTTGACAACGCATTTCACATCAGATCGCAACCCCCTTTCAACCCTCTCCCACAAGGCTTTAAAAAGAGAAGCACTCCAATGACGCACCTACCAAGCTCGATGTCTCCGCTCACTCTCTCTCTCTCTCCGAGCTTGATCTATTGGGTTCTCAGAATTCAATTCCTGATCTTTGACAAGTTTTCCTAACATAGTTTCTCCTTTGTTTTCTTGTTTTGATGTTGGTTGCTTTCAGATTCAATGGAAAAAGGCCCTGTTGTGGTAAAATGTTGGGTAATAGAAAATTGGGTCATTGCCATTGTGAGAGGGAAACGTATATGAACTTGTTTTGGGTAATGAGCAAAAGGTGTTTGATGAAATGTCTGTGAGGGAGAAAAATGTGGTTCCTTGGATTAGCATGGTTTCTGGGTATTGTCGTGATGATGTTGAGAATGCTAGGTTGATGTTTGATCTTATGCGTAGAAGAAAGTATTTCGTGAGATGCAGTCAAAGTGGTGGAGTTGAATAAGGGGACCATTGTATAGGTTCTTCCTGTTGTGGCTGATTTGGGTGCTTTGGATTTCAACACACGTTTTTTTTTTCTTTACATATTATGGCAGCTTTTAGCCGCCAGAAATTGTATTTAAAGATTACATTAGAAAACAAAATTTTGACGATCAAAAATCACCACAAATCGCAACACCTTCTGTCGCATCACGGGCTTAGTTAATGTCATCTTGACAGAGAGACTTAAAAAAGCATTTTTCATATTTGAGAGACTAAAAAATCCAGTTTTTGAATTTGGGGGACTAAAAAAAATAAACTTCAAATTTGAAGGACTAAAAACATATTTAAACCTTTTTTATTTATTGAAATCATTCAAAACAAATAAAAATTCAGCAATAAAATTAATTAATATTTTATTTAACAAGTTATTCAATTCATTAAAATTATTAAATTATATAAAATCAAACAATAAACATTACACACAAATAGAAAAATAAAGGGTAAAATATATTTTTGGTCCATGTACCTTAAGAAAAATCTGGTTTTAGTTCCTTTACTTTTGAATCAACCATTTTAATCTCTGTACTTTCAGATAAACTTAGTTTTAGTCCCTCTCCTCTAATGGTGTTAATACTGTTAACGGAATTACAGTTTTCAGTGGCTATAAACTATCACAAAATACACATTCCTCGTGTATTTAAACTCAGCATCATTGGCGGCTAAAAACCGTCACAAATTATTAAAAAAATAGACACATAATGTTTATCGGTAATGAAAGAGACAGGTTTTTCGTTGAGTTTGAGTCTATTTTTTTTTAATAATCTGAGACGATTTTTAGCCGCCAATAATGTTGAGTTTAAATACATAAGAAATGTGTATTTTGTGACAGTTTATAGACACCGAAAACTGTATTTTCGTTAACACCATTAGAGGGGAATGACTAAAATCAAGTTTTTCTGAAAGTACGGGGACTAAAATGGTTGATTCAAAAGCACAGGAACTAAAACCAATTTTTCTGGAAGTACAAGGACTAAAAACATATTTTATCCAAAAATAAATTAACTACACAACAAAAATTAACAAAAACTAATTTTTGTTGTGTATTTGATCCATGTACAAGATGGAAACTAGTTTCTGTTTTGTAGTCATACCCTATAGAAACTAATTTCAGTGGAGAATATTTTCGTCAAAAAAAAAAGAGCAGGAAATGCAAAGATCAAACAAGAGAGTTTCAATAGCATTGGCCCATATAAAAACGCAACAACCAAATGAGGCCCAGTTCGTCAACTGCATAAGTTTCCTTCTCCTTCAAGAGCACGACAACACTGTGTTCGTGTTCCCAATGCAACAACATCCGTTTCTCTTCATCCATACATTACAATTTCGGGATGAAACCCCACCACCATAGCCAACTCTCTCACATACCTATACAACCCAGGTCACGGTTTCTCACAAGTCCAGGGGAGAGTACGGAATTTCCAAGAAAGTGAAGAAACACATCAATTGGTTTGGCAAAATTTCACACAACAATAACTGATGTGCATATAATTCCTACACTCATAATTTCCATCCAAACAATCAATGATTTATAACCAATTCACCATAATCACAGAAAGAGAATTCCAGCACAACAATATAGTTTGGAGAAGGAACACAGCCAAACACAATCAATTAAAAATTGAAAATCTATAATCTATTCTAGACCAAGTACACACAAACTATAATCTAGAATAGGGGGACAACAAAATTTAAATGTAAAAAAGAAAAACTGTAAACTAGACCAAGTGACCAGTGGCAACTAAAATAAGGGGACAACAAAATCCAAGTGCATAAATAGGAAGAGCCATTTAGTAATGCAATGTAAAAATGCATTGTATACTACATCTCGATTGCTTTATAGAAATATCACAAAAATGGTCCTGTTGAAATTTTGGTTCTTGATAGAACTGAATGGGGATCAACCAAACCATGTAGCCAACCCAACTTAATGAATTAAGATTTCGCTATTGTTGTTGATAATTTTTTCTACTTCTTGACTAACTTTTTCAACCAATCTTTTCTTCACAAGTCCTCTGGAGTACAATTCATTCAACAACTTCGAAGCTTCCTCAGCTAACCCTTCATAAGTAATGCCTTTTACGAGAGTAGAATAGGTAGCCTCAGTAGGTTTACATCCTTTTGCCACCATATCAGCCAGAAAATCTATGGCAAGACTGGTTTGATGAGCATTACACAGTCCCATCATTATTGAGTTATAAATGAATGCATTGGGTCTAATACCAAACCCTTTCAAGTAATGAAAAAATTTGATTGCTTCATGAACCTTTCCTTCACGACTTAGGCCCCCAACTATTGAAGTGCAAGTAATTAGATCAGGCTTAATACCCTTGTAGCACATCTCATCCAAGACCTCTACAGCCAGTTCGGCTTTTCCCGCCTTTAAAATCCCATTAATTATTATACTGTAAGTAATTATATCCGGTTCAAGACCTTTTCTGCACATCTCTTCAAAAAGTTCCACAGCACACTCTGTTTTTCCAACCTTCAAAAGCCCATCAATCACTGTATTGTAAGTAATTAGAGAAGGAGAGCATCCCCTGGAACTTAGCTGGTTCAGTATCTCAACTGCATCATCCACCTTCCCATCTTTGCATAATGCAGTTAGCAAAATATTATAGGTCACTATATCTGGGTAACAACCCCTAGATACCATTATTTCCAAGTACTCAATTGCTCCATCAATACCTTTTTCGTTACAAAACCCTCGAATCAATGGATTGAAACTTCTGGAATCAGGAGTACAGCCATGCTTTGGCATCATCTCCAAGACATTAAGGGCTTTACCTAGTAAGCCTTTCTGGCACAAGAAATTGATCAAGATATTGAAAGTAACAACACTGGGCAAACACCCCTTACGAAGCATGGTAGCCAATAGTTTCATAGCATCCATCCATCTTCCACCACTACACAAGCTACGCAAGATAATATTGTGGGAAATCACATCAGGCTCACAACCATAAGATGGCAATTTCTTTAAAAATCTAATTGCTTCATCCAACCTACTTTCATTGCAAAACCCTTTTATAAGAACATTATATGTAACCACATCAGGTTTGCATCCTTTTCTCCTCATCTCATTGAACAGCTTCATTGCATGACCAACTCCACTTTCTTTACAAGCTGCATCAATCAATTCAGTGTATGTAACTACATCTGGGTAACACTTACTTTGCAGCTCTCCGTCAGGTATTCCCATGGCTTGCCTCAATTTCCCTCTATCACACAAGCTACGCAAAATTGTATCATAAGTAATGGCATTTGGAGCAACACTCATGCGATCCAAGACTCGCAAAGCTTCCTTTATCTCCCCTGATTTGCAATAACCACCAATCAAAACATTGTAAATTGTTACGTCAACAACTGCTCCAGACTCCTCCAGAATTCCCATGATTCGAGTTGCATTCTTAGTCCTGCCAATCTTGCAATACTCACTGATTAAAGCAGTGCAAGCAATGACATCAGGGATATTGCCTTTGTTAGTCATATACTCAAGAAACCTAGAACCTTCCTCCAATTCCCCATTTTTAATCAACATGCGGAGATGATGAATCTCAGACTCCTCAAACTTCAAAGAAGTACTGACCCCATTAAGTGACGATTCCATTTCATTTAAAGCACCTTTAGAGGATCTTTCAGAATGTTGCAGATTACCTTTCAAACCAGAATTTTCAAATTTTGAAACAGCAAACACGCAATTGCCCAAATGCTTTCTAGAGCAAGTGCCCTTAGGTTTTCTAAAGTCAATAACCCTAATATCATCAGGCAAAACAAATAATTGAGATTTGCAGGCCATATTACATACTCTCTCCGAATTGAATGCAGAACCAATGCTATAGCTTTCTCGGTGGAAGTGTTTATATGAGCAAAACTGTGTATGGGGTACCACCAAGTCCATTGCTTCACCAACTTCCAACACTTGCTGCACAAACTCTCATGCCACAAAATCCATTTTCACCAACTCTCGTAGCCTGAAACCAAAATCACACATTCGATAAGTGCGCAAGTTAATATAATTAAAAGGTTAACAGCATTATTGATAGTCAAAATCTAAGCATCCACGCCAACGATACAACACCAAAGGCAAACTGTCACATAATTACTTCATCAGATCTAAACCTATTACAGTAAACAATCCTACAAATCAAGTAAAAAAACATACACACACACAAAGTTATATATAGAAATCCGAATTGAGGATTATGTAGAGGAAAAACTCAACATTTCAGAAACAGAAATCCACGGTAATCCGTGCCTGTATTCCCCATTGTATCGACTCCCCCTTGCCCTCGTCACACTTCCAATCAACTCAATCACACTTGTTTATGCCAAAAGAATCCTTAAACCCTCTCTAATTACTAAAAAAGGGGAAAATGAGAACGAGATAAAATGGTTCAGCGAAAAAAGAAGAACTAATAACTCAGCAAAGAAAAGAGGCGAAATTCACTGTGCTTGTAGTTGTAATAGAGAAGTGGAGAGGCGAAAGCTTTACCCGGTGGGTGAAGAGGTTACTCTACGGCAAGTGGGCAACGGAACGGAGGTATCTGTGGCAACGGTGTGCAGTGTTTAATAGTCAGGTTGTGCGGCAAATTGCGTACTAGGTTGTGCATATAGGGAGAGAGGGGGCTTTCATATATAGCGCGAAGCGGATTCGTTTGCTGCACCAACGTGTTCCGCAGTCAATGCAATTGTGTTTGTGTAAATAGCATTGTCTTGTACAACTTTTATAGCATTGTCTTGTACAACTTTTATGCTGTGTTTGATTGAGAAGATGAAAATAGAGATGATGGAAATAGAAGAGAAATATTTGAATTAAAATAGAATATAGGAGGTGTGAATTCCATATGGGATCCATTCTATTTCTCCTTGATTTCTCTCCTCCCTCTCTCAACCAAACAAAACCTTAATATATGTATTTTTATTAAGATTGACAATATTAATTGTTAACATATTTTTAAGACTTAATTGTAATTTTTATCCTCAACTTTTTTATTTTTGACGGATTTTACCTCTAACAAATTAATTTGACGCATTTTACCCCCAATTTTTTGAAAAAGTTACGAATTTTACCCTTCATAGTTTTGATGACGTGGCATGCTGACATAAGTATAAAAATGGTGGTAAAATTCACCAAAAAATAAAAAGTTAGGAGTAAAATTTGTCAAAAATGAAAAATTAGGAGTAAAATTTGCCAAAAATAAAAAATTGGGAGTAAAAATTACAACTATTTTAGCATGTCACATCATCAAAACTGTGGAGAGTACAATTTGTAACTTTTTTAAAAAGTTGGGGGTAAAATCTGCCAAAAAAGAAAAAGTTGGGAGTAAAAATTACAATTAAGCCTATTTTTAATTATGAGTTTATTATTGCAGTCAAAAAAAATTATGAGTTTATTATTGAAATATAGAATATATGTATTTTAATATAAAAAAAAAATCGAATACTTTATTATAGACTACATTAATGTAGTTTACATATTTCTTATTTTATATAATAATAAAAGTTGCAAATTTTTTTGTGATATATAACTTTTGACAATACAATATATAATTAATCGTGCAAAAAGATAGAGGTAATGTTAATAGTTATTTTTTGTTAATCTTATTTAAGCTTTAACACTGTTTTCTAAATCTTCTAGTTATGTCAAGAATTAATTATTGACCTCAAAAATAATTTTCATTTACGAATGAATGATCATTTTTATTTTATTTTACATGTGTTTGTCGATATTTTTCATTTTATATGTGCAGTTTAAATTTTGAATATGTACTTTGAGTAAATTATTTATTGACTCTTTTTTAGAGAAAATTACTTATTAACTTAATTGAATATTAGTTTGATATTTTTATCTAACTTAATTTTTTTTCTTCTTCTTATAATATCAATATTTCTCTTTGAATGACCTACTTCAAACTTTAAATTCAACCCCTTTATTAATTGAACAAGTTTAACTTTCGTATGTTTGAAATGGGATGAAGTGAGCACTAGTACTATTTCGTTATTCATCTAGTTGGATTTAAATCTATTTTGCATTTATCCCATATTCATATGTATGAGCATCTATTAAGTAAGTATTCATATATTTATGAATATTTGTGTGTATTCATTAATATTTTTTAAATACACATTTTTTTAAAGTAACAAAAATAAATATTTTTAAAACATATATTTATACTAAAAATATATTAAATATATTAAAATAAATATTTTGTGCCAAGAAGACTCATTATAGATAATGCTCTTGCAGCTTTTGAAATCTTCCATTACTCGAAGACAAAACAAAAATATGGGAAGAGGGGCTATATGGCTCTAAAACTTGACATGTCAAAGGCCTATGATAGGGTCGAATGGAAGTTCTTGGGGAAAATTATGAGCTATATGGGATTTCTAGAGAAACGGGTAAATTTGATCTTGAGATGTGTTTCCACGGTTTCTTTCTCAATTCTGATCAATGGCACTCCAGGGAGGGAGATCAAACCCCAGAGAGGGTTGAGACAGGGAGACCCCCCCCCCCCCTTTCCCCTTATCTTTTCATCTTGTGTGTTGAGGCACTCTCATCCTTGATAGCAAAATCTGTGGAAAATTAGTCCCTCTATGGAATCAAGATTTCTCCTAGAGCTCCAGTTATTTCCCACCTCCTGTTTGCGGACAATAGCATTATTTTTGCTAGTGCCAATCAAGAGGAAGCCACATGCTTAGCTTCTTTGCTCCAAGCCTATGAGCACACTTCAGGCCAAAAAATAAATCTAGACAAATCAGATATCACCTTTAGTCGAAATGTTCCAAGTGTCAAAATTGATGAGCTAGCTATGTTGTTGGTGTAAAGGAGATGGGTTCTCATGGGAAGTACTTGGGTCTACCTTCGTTAATTGGGAGGTCTAAAACCTAAGTGTTCCAATTTGTCAGAGATAGAGTTTGGAAGAAGCTTAAAGGTTGGAAAGAGACGGTGTTATCTAAAGCTAGTAGGGAGATACTCATAAGTCAATTGTGTAGTCCATTCCTAACTATGTTATGAGTTGCTTTCAATTGCCCTCTCCCCTCTATAATGAGATTGAAAATATGATAGTGAGGTTTTTTTGGGGGGGGGGGGGGGGGTGAACCGGATACAAAGAGACTTCACTGGATTAGTTAGGAGGACTTATCTAAGTCTAAGAACAAATGTGGTATTGATTTTAGAAGGTTGAAAGCTTTCAATAAAGTTATGCTCGCCAAACAGTTATGGAGACTCATTGACAATGAAGAAGCTCTCTCCACAAAGGTCCTAAAAGCCAAATATTTTCCCTATACCCAACCTTTGAAAGCAACAAAACACTTCAAGACAAGTTATACATGGACCAGTATCATGTCCTCAAAAGATCTTGTTGAGAATAGGGCAATCTGGCATATTGGTGATGGCACTAAGGTGGAAGTATGGAATGATAAATGGGTACCAAATAATTATGATAGTCTCATCCATTGGGACCAATGTTCTAGTGTTGACCAAAACATGTCGGTTGCTGATATGATCATCCAAGATTGAAGGTAGTGGTATTCTCAAAAGATAAAGGAGTTGTTTCCATATTAGGTTTGCCAAAAAATATTTGCTATTCCTCTGCGCATAACCCATTTATTGACTGTTTGATTTGGAAATTCAATGAAAATGGTAGGTACTCAATTAAATCTGTTTACCACCAAGTTATTGCCAATAATACAACTGCATATGCTTCTTCGAGTTCACCCCTAGTGATATATGGAAAAAGATCTAGAAGATCAACACAGTACCAAAGTGCATAAATCTTTTGTGGTGTGCTTGTAAGGATGTCCTCCCAGTCAAGGACATAATTAGGAAAAATTGTTACGGGGGCAAAGTTTTAACATATGATAAGCAAAATCAATAATGATTTATAACAAAAAATAATAATTTTTCTTATATAAATTAATTTATCTACTAAGTTAAAAGCAATTTAAAGTTTAACATATATATGAGAAAACATATTTAAAATCAATTATTGTAATAAATATTGTACCAAAAAAATTAACATATAATTGCTAAAATTATATAGCAGATGAAATAAATAGTGTTGTTGCAATTAATATAAGAAAATAAAATAATTTGCATAACAATTAATGTAAAATAAAATAATTATAGATGAGCAATTAAAAGAAATTAACTTTATTGTATTTACATATGTATAAGAATAGGTTAGGTCTTCCTAACTATAGATTTAGATAGTTCCTGTTCTGCATGGGTTTGGTTTTATGTCCCCTTATGCTCCTTGTTATCTTTCTTTTCTTTTTGATATATGATATTTGGAGGTGCAGCTTTGGTTGGTTGGAGGGGGGGTGCCAACCTCGTTGGGATGCCCGCTCCTACTGACCTTGTGCCTCCTTTTTGGATTAAAAAAAATCTATAAAATGTTATAAAAGCAAAATTGAGTAATATAATATTTAAAAAAAGAAGAAAAAAACGTGTTGGATGTTTCTACAGTCTTAAAAGATGAAATTAAAAAATGTTGCAATTTTTTATAACACTGGTTTTGAGATATAACTTGTTTCCTGCACAAGATTTATACATTTTTAATTGATAAACTTTATTATTTTATATTTACACTAATACTAACTAGACAACATAAAATATTTTAAAAAAACAAGTATACTGAAAAGAAGATTTTGTAAAGGTAAAAGAGGTAAAGGGACTAGGGGCGAAGATTAGCATTTAGTATAGGGGAGGGAGCAAATATATAATATTAAAATAAATGTTAAGGAAATTGCCTTGGTTTAGGGGGGCAACAACCCTTGTTGTGCATAATCTAGTTTCGTCCCTGCTCCAAGTTATGTCTAATCTAAAGAGGGGGCTTAATGTGGATCCCTTTTGTCCTAGATGTGGTGAACAAGTTGAAACAGTTACACATGCCCTCCTTCTGTGTGAGGATGTCAAAAGAACGTGGTTTGCCTCCACACTAGGGGGAATTATTTCGATTTAGGAACAATCTAATTTTTCAAAATGGTTTGTAGGGTGCATGCAGGTGGGTGATATGGAGTTGTTTGCCAAAATATCTGAGCTTCTTTGGGCTATCTAGAAATCCCGAAACCAATGGGTTTTCAATCATAAGAGAACCCCTGATATGGCTTACTCTAGATATGGCTACAGAGTTGTGTGTTTAGACCAAAAAAACACCAGCTGCTTCTGATACAACACTTTCTTGGACCAAACCAAATGAGGGTTGCATAAAGGCAAATTTTGATGCATCCATTGTGGTGGACAAAGGCACAGGACTAGGGGTGATTTTTTGGAACCATTGTGGGGCGGTCATTGCAGTTGCTACTAATTTTCTGCCCAATTGTTATGATATCCACATAGCTGAAGCAATGGCTTTTCGGTGGGCTATAGAAACATCGAGGCACCTCCTCCTTAATTTAGTTCAGTTTGAATCTAACTATCAGCGTTTGGTTAATGCTTGGAATGACAACTCTCTTAATCTTAATAGCTATTTTGCTAGAATTATTCAGGATTGTGCTACTTTGCTTAGAGGCACCTCCTTGAATTTTTTTGTCTTATGTCAATAGATAGGCTAATAGAGTTGTAGATAGAATAGCTCGATTGGCTTTTTTGGCTAAAGAGTCATATTGGATTGAGGATTTTCCTCCTCAGCTTATTGACATTGTTAAAGATGATGTAATGCCTTCGGGTTGTTCTTATCTATAATACATATATCTTTTTTCCTTAAAAAAATATTAAAATTAGGAACATTTAAGTAACTTTGAATTGTGGTATTTTGCAAGTACATGTACTTTGCTACCCACTTTTGCCCTGTTAAAAAGCAGGTAAACGAAAAAAATTCATTTATTTTTACTGTAACTATCCATTGATTAAGCATTAAGCTATTCATTTTTTTGTAGAGGCTTTTGCCTGTGAGTATTCATGGGTGTAATTTTTTTTTGTCATCTCTAAATGAAAGTTGATTTTTGATTGGATAAATATTAACTTGAACATTGTCTATATTTTATTATTATTATTATTATTATTATTATTATTATTATTATTATTATTATGACGATTATGGTGATGATGATGATTTATGTGTGAGGAAAAAGGAGAGAGAAAGATATGTATGTGGCTTGCTAGCATTCCTGTAGGAGGAGAGAGGAGCAATTCCTTGCAAATCCACTCTCTTTGATGTGAAACTTTTTCCTTGTGAGACCTGTAGTGTTTTTTTTTATAAAAAAAATTCTCTCCTCTTTCCACTCAACCAAATCATCATAAACTTCTCACTTCTCCTATCTTTCCTCCTTTTCCCTCCTCTCTTCTATATACCAAACAAACTCACAAAAGATAAAGGAAGAATGGAAAAAGGAGAAAACGAAGAGGAAGAATAGAACAAATAAGAGAGAGAAAGAGAAAATAACGGAATAGAAAACTAAAGAGAAAAGAAAAAATAACTTAAATAATTTATTTTAGTTTCTATTGACTTCTTTTTAGTCCCTATTGACATGGACATCATGATAAAAACCCCTATTCCAAATCTCAAATTCAGCATCAACGTAAATAACAGAAATAAAAAAGGTGAAGAAAATATAAAGCGGAAAGACAAGAAATGGAAGATGACGCCACAATCGAAGTTCGATTGATAAGTCTAGGAGGATTCACCACAAATAAAGTGTTTCTTTGATAAGAATATAAAGGTTCATTACAAGAACCAAGAGAGAACTCTCTCAACTTAGCACAAAGCCAATTTTCTAAAAATGATCAAAGCTCCTCACAAATGCGTTCTAAGGCCCTATTTATACTAACACTAATAAAAAGACCCAAATAACTAAAAAAACCCAACACAAGTCATAATGGGCCCAAACAAAAGGAAACATCACTAAAAATAGAAAATCTCAACAAAAGCCCAAATTAGACCCAAATTACATAAACTTCTATTCTAAGATTTGGCTCCACTTTAAGTTCTTCATATACCATTCTAGTCCTTTATCATCCCTTCCTTCTTGAAGGAAATTAGACCTCGAATTTAGAGTAAAGGTACCTACATCACAAAAACAACACAAAACAACATGTTTTAGTTTTGAGAAAATATTAAAAAAAAGAAAATCCTATCTATATTTAGACTTGAATCCCTTAAAAAGGCAAATATCTTATTATCTATGTGCTTATATATCAATACTCCCGGATCAAATACAAGCCTAAAGAAACCATCAAACAACACTAAAATGAATTGCTTAAACATAAAATCCATAACCAAGTCAATCCAATGAAAATTATGAACAAACAATGACATTTTCAAACCAAGAATAGAAAATTTAGATTTTTCCATTTTATGCACAATCCATCTATCAAGACACTTAATTGTTTCATGCTTCATATAATTCCAAGAGAAATGTTCATACACCACTAAACTTTCACTATGAGTTCCTCCAATCAATGAATCATGAAATGAATATTTAGGCACACAAAATGCAACATCTTTAAACATATGCTCTTTATGCCTATAGAACTCATCATTTTCAATTTTCCCATAAACAACAACACACCTAAAGGAAGACTCATCATGATCGTACAAGTCCAAATGATGTGCATTAATATCAAATTTCAAGAACTTGGCACCATCACCTAAAACAATATCATGCATGCCAAAAGTAACATGCAATTCACAAGCATTTTGGATTAACACATGGTACATATCAATTAAATCACAAGGTTTAGAGATGGTGTAAGCCAAAATTTTCTTCTCTCTATGGTTGCATTGGTCCTCATATGCCTCCACTTCTTCTCCAAAGTGTCTTGCCCATTGATCCTTGATGTACAATTCTTCCTTAGGCATCAAAACAAAAGAATTTATATGGTTAGGTGCATAATCAAGGAGATGAAATTAGAGTTTTGCACTCCTCCGTTGAGGACTCCTTTTCAATTTCTTTAACAAGAGAGTCATCACTTACTAGTGTATTCAAGAGAGCTAAAATGACATCAAAGTGTATGAAAAAGAAAGAATGAAGCAATGATGTAGAAGGACTTCTCATAGGGCATATTTTTTTTCTTTCCAATGGTAATTTTTTTTTTAGTTTTTCAACTTTTTTTATACTTTGACCCCTAAACTTTTCATAATTGCACTTGGGCCCCTAAACCTTTTCTTTTTGCACTTTTGCCCCAATATTTTCTTTTTTTATCTTTAAGTCCTTTTCTTTTGCTAACAAGTCCTCAAACTTTTTAATATTTATGAAAAACACCCAAGCTCACTTAATTCAAATTTTTATGGATCAAACAAGAGGGTTTTGTCAAGGACTTTCAAGAACACACGTGAGCAATGATGAACACTAAGTGCAGAATTTTTTACTCAATCAAAACAATGATGCAAATAAAAGGCATAGCCCAACAAAAATGTTGCAAACAACAAGTAACAAGTGACGCACTAAACAATAGATCAAAAGGCACCAAATAGCATGAAAAAAAAAATTGACGGAAAAGTAAACTAAATTGACGAAGCAGATTAACTCACGAAATTGATGCAACCACGTGAAATTGAAGCAAAATTAAAGGCACTGAAGGATCGGGAACTGACGCCAATAACTCGATGACTCCAATTGAGATTCACGAATTTGACGCAAAGCACTAATCCGAGAAACTCATGGATTCAGATCACAAACTCGTGACAGCTTATGCAGCACCGACTGATCCAATTGACACCCTGCAGATTCCCCGAACACAACAAGGACGCAATTGATGCTGAAAATCTTGCTTTGAATACCAAATGATAAGAACCCCTTTCCGAATCTCAAATTCAGCATCAACGAAAACTACGAAAACCAAAAAGGTGAAGAAAATATAAAGCGGAAAGATAAGAAATGGAAGATGATGCCACAATCGAAGCTTGATTAATAAGTTTAGGAGGATTTGCCGCAAAGAAAGTGTTTCTTTGATAAAAATCTAAATGTTCATCACAAGAACCAATAGAGAACTCTCTCAACTTAGCATAAAGCTAACTTTCTACAAATGATCAAAGCTCCTCACAAATGTGTTCTAAGGCCTTATTTATACTAACACTAATAAAAAGACCCAAATAGCTAAAAAAACCAACACAAATCATAATGGGCCCAAACAAAAGAAAACATCACTAAAAATATAAAATCTCAACAAACGCCCAAATTACATAAACTTCTATTTTAAGATTCGACTCCACTTTAAGTTCTTCATGTACCATTCTAGTCATTTATCACATCATGTAACAGGGCAATTAGAACACTCTTTGATACTTAACGTGTCATGTTAAAATCATTAACAATGTTAGTTAACGAATATTCACTTTTGTACTAACATGGTCGATGAAATGCAAATTCAAAAATCGTTTTTTTTTATTTACTATTTCCTTGATTAAAGGACTAAGATGACAACATATTACACTTTAGAAGACAAAAATGGTGATTTTCTCTTCATAAATCTCAAAAGATTTAATTACTTATTTGTTCCACGTAGTTATAACACCTTTTCCTTTTAATCTATTTAGTTTAAAACATCTTATTTTGGTTTCTATAATTACAAATTTTTTTATTCTTTTAATCTTCACCTTCTAAAGTTACTTAACTTTGTTTGAGATAAATGTAGATTAAATGAATCATGTCATATTCGTTTCAAATAACATTAATCACACTTGAAGGTGAGAATTAAAATAATAAAAGAATTATAAAGATTAAAATGAGATATTTTAAATTATAGAGACTAAAAAAAAGTTATTGTAATTATAGAATCATGAGGGTGATTAAACCATCTCAAAAACATTGCTGTATATTAAAAAAATAAGTCTTAAAAACTAGGTCCGCGTATACAGGGAGAAAAAGGTCAAAGTGAAATAAGTGAAGTAACTTTTCAAAATATTTTAATTGTAATCCCAGAAAATATCTTTGTCTTTCACAATTATAAAAGGAAAAAACAATGTAACTTTAACACGAGTTTGTCGACAGGTGTCCTCCCAGGCTGGACTAAACAGACAAGTGTCCATGTGACAGGTTTTCAGTAGGGTGTTTTTTTTAACTTTTTATTATTATAATAATGTATTGCCTTCTTATATAGTACTATTATTTTATGAGAAATAAGAATAATTATTTTATGATTAACTTTATCCCAGTACGTTCCTGAAGCTCCGGGAACACTAGTGTAGTGCAGCTAATGAACTAATTAGATTAGATTCTATATAATTAAAAAATTAATTAGATTCTATATAATTAAAAACTAAAAACGAGGTTTGGCATTTGGCCTCATGCGAGTACGTGCCTAGTTCCCATTTGCTAGAAGAGAGCCACGGTAATTTGATCGGATAAGTTGTTAAAGTATTCTCTCTGTCTTATTTGTTTTGCGCTGAGGTGTTTAATCGGATTTTGAATACAGTTATATAATGGTTTAGTTTTTTTGATACAATATAATGGTTTAGTTAAGTTTAAATCTAATTGTTTGAATGCTGCTTTTATCTTAAAAAAAAAAACTTACAAAAAAAAAGAAAAAAATTAAAAAATAGTACAATTTTTTTTCCTATTTAACAGGTAACTTATTCTAACTCGCTTTGCCTTCACCTTGTTTGATTGACAAGTTAGAGCATATTTGGATTATCGTTCAACATGCGTCAACACATGTTGTTGCGTTCCAATTTATTTATCTAATAGAAAAGAGAGCTCTCATTTATCATATATTACTCTCTCATAAAAAAATTTTCCTTTAAAACTTATGTTTCTTTCCAACTTTTTTCTCTTTCTTACTTTTTTGTTTTACTTTTTTTATAATTTTTTCATTTTCTTTTTTTGTTTTTTTTTTCTTTTCTATTATCTAAGGAAAGTTGATCCTTGCTATTGTCATTATTTTTTAACATGTATTGTTTTATACTTTTTATATATTTATATTTTTATTACATTACTGTTTTATATCTTTTATTTATAAAATTTTATATTCTTGAAATATTTAATATAAGAATATGTTCAATATTATATAAAAATATGTTATTATTTGTATTAAATGAATAATAAAATTTATATTAATTAGTTAATATATTTACTACAAAATAATATTTAGATTCTATGTTTTATAATTTTATATGTGAAGATTACATGTTTTATACTTTTTATATATTTATATTATTATATTATTTATATTTATATTATTATATGTGAAGATTCTTTTTATATCTATATTATATTACTGTTTTATATCTTTTATCTATAAATTTTATATTCTTGAAATATTTAATATAATAATATGCTCAATATTACATAAAAATGTTATTATTTATATTAAATGTATGATAAATTCATATAATTACTTATTCAAATTAATTATCTATTTATCTAAAAGAGTTACTCTCTATTATCGCTATTTAATTTTATTTTTTACTATGTTATTTTTAACATACTTACGACATATAATATCGTTATAAATCCTTCATGAAAAAATGATTGAAATATTTAGACAAAAATTTTAACTTAGTAGGTTTTCTTTTCACGGATAAAAAATAATACTAAAAATCTATAACAACTCATCTTACACAAGTACCTACTAATGAAATATAAATTATCTATTAGAGAATAAAATAATAATTTGTTAGTATCCATTGACGTTAGCAAAATCTCTTTCAACCATAAGACTTGATCTTACACAAGCATATTTTCTATTACTAATAATAAATCAGCGAACTTAATTAGAGTCAAATATTGTGTACAAATTTTTGTAAATGTATTAGATGTGGTTGAAATTTGTTTTGTAATGGTGGTGAAATCTTTGTACGAAATCTAAAGATATTATTGAATGCTTATAGTTGGTCAAGAAGTGGATTAACCTTAAGTTTGTTTTTAATAGTTAAAGCTATATTTTCTTTTCAAAGCGAGTTGATAATTCTTGAGTCAAAACATAATTTATTGTATATCCCCACACATAGCATATATATATATATATATATTGTGTTTTTATTTTATTTTATATATCAATAGTATTTTAATTTTAAATATTTTGAATTAATCTAGAAAAATAAAAATATGTAAAAAATAGTTTACTCAATAAAGCCTTATTGAAATAAATTTACAATGTTACTATCCAAATTTAAAACTAAGATAATTTTATATCATATTATTTATATTTAAAATATCTATAATTTTAATTTAAAAAATAATTTTATTTTCTATCACATTACTTTTTTTATATTTTAAATATAAAAACAAAAAAGTTTTTGATATCGCGGGAGGGGACATTAATTTTGATGTTTGTAAATATAAGTAGATTTCTCCTATACTATTCTAATGTTTACTTTTATCTCACCAAATAAAATATAAATATATATTCTATTATTTATTTTTAAATAAATAATTATATATATAAATCATTTTATAATATGTGTAAAGATGAGTGCAACCCGTGCATAATGCACGGGTAACTAGCTAATACACATTTAATAAATCAACACAGAAGTAAGGCTTGGCATATGTTGACAAACGTAATTTTGAGATTTACAAAGGTTTGCTCAAATGTAGACTTACAAGGACGAATTAAGTGATTTAATTAGTTGAATCACCTTACCATTTCACTTCTAACAAGTTAGGTAAGTTGATAAGATGAATTCAACTTACTTTGCCATTTGTAATAGCTTATTCCATCTTTTCTTGCATACAATCATACATGCTAGGATGAAACATAATTCGATATTCTAACATCTAAAAACTAATTAATAAATAGTAATATTATATTATTCTACTATCTTATAAAAAATAAGTTAAATTATTCTGCATGTTCCTAAATTATTTGTGAAATTTTTATATAGGTTCTTAAATTATTTTTTTATTTTATTTAGGTCTCTAATCATGTAATTTTTTTAATCGAGTTCTTAAATTTTAAAAGTCACCACAAATGATAAATTTGTGATAGTTTTAAGCCGTCAAAAAGTAATCATATAAGCTTACTTTTTTAATTTAGGAACACAATTAAAAGAATAATTTAGAGACCTATATAAAAATTCATAAATACTTCATAGACTTACAAAATAATTTAATCTAAAAAATATTTAATAAAAGGTATTTAATCTATAAAGTATAAAATGTATTTAATACTACTTAGTAGAAAAATCATTAGAAGTATAGTAAGAATATTTAAAAATATTTAATAGTAAAAAATTAACCAAAAATCAAGCACAATTGTTTTATTACATGATTAATTAACTACTAAGCTCCAATAATCCTTTTTCGACTGCAAACGCTAATTATTAAAGCGAGGGGAACGATGCTCGATGCTAACTCCCACGATTGCTTATATTCAAATAAATACCTACTAGTGGCTCTTGATATTTTCTTCGTTCCTCAAACCTCCTTCACACGTTTCTTTCTCTCTCTTACTCTCTCTGCGTACGGTCACACACTCTATTCGTAGCTTGAATCCTCCGAAGCAGATCTCATCTCACATTCAACCTTCAATGCTTCGTTCTCGTGTTTTCTCCGATCCATTCATGGATTCCGATTCTCATTTTCTCTTATTCTCTCGTCGAAATTCGTTTCCGAACTGCATTCACGCTTCAACCGTGCTCGCTTCGCTTCTCTCGCAGCGTCGTGGATTCCGCTTTCATGGAACGAGTTTCCGCGGTTTCTCTTCCGCCTTACAGCGGCGAGAATTTTCCTTCTTCTGAATTCGTTCGGTTTCCAAAAAACCGCGCGAAAAAGAAAGGTAAAACCGAAAAACTAAAACGAAATAGTGATCTTAATTGCACCGAACCCTAACTATTGCACGATTTCTTCTCTTTTAGGATATTTTTAGCTAAGAGAAGAATTGTTTTAGTTTGTTTCTGGCATCATCATGGCATCACGTGGTGTCGTACACTTACCAGTGTATTTTCATGTTATATAGGTTAGAGAATGGTGATGTTCTTTTAATCTATATGGAGCAATGTTCGCTTTCGATGGAGACGTGCGTTTGGATCTCAGGTAACTAAGAATCTACTTATACGGTGTATAATAATTTAGTTTAGTTGTTTTTGATAATTAGATGTGTTATCCTATTTTCATTTTGCAACTTTTAGTACAGTCTTATATACTTCAGTACTCTACTTTGTTGGTTCGTTGCTTTGATTATATTATATATTAAAATTAGAGTTCCATCATTTGAACATAAAAAAAATAATTGACATCGCACAACGTATTTAATTATCACTATCTCTCTTAATTTTTTTTTTTATCTTTTCATATATACAACTTTTCATTTCCCCCAAACGTAAACTTTACCCGTCGAATGCCTTTATTTTTGTTCCTTGGTTGCTTTTTCTTTCTTTCTTTTTATCCACTCACTGATATGAGTATCGTGTCACTGTCGGGGAATACTCCTTTGTGTCTTAACGGAGGTATTATAATCTATAGACTATAGTTAATGACCTTTAGTTGTACCTAGGTTTTACGGTAAAAGTATAATAACCTCCTAGTTTGTGAATTGGTCAATGTTGCTTATTCTAGCATTGTCCTTGGAAGAAAAAGGGTGCTGACCGGTTGAGCTATCTCTTGCCGTCTACGTGCGTGTTTGGTTTCACGTTGGAGAATTGATTCTGAGTCCATAATTGATTTTGGATAAATTTCGACATATTTGGTTTCACGTTGTAGAAGAGTTCAGAATTGATTCAAAGTTCAGAATTGATTCAGAATCCAGAATTGATTCTGACTAGAAGTAACTTTGAGTAGCTTTTGCGTTGAATCCAAAATTTTGTACTGAATTTTACTCCTAACTTGATTTTATAATACAAACATCCAATCATAAATCACATCACTTCAAAATCAATTTTAACAAAATCAATTTTGTAGAATCAATTTTATTCAAAATCAATTTTGTCAACGCTCATCCAAACACGCACTACATGTCTAATCCAATTATCATCAAGTTGATGGAAATAACTTGGTGGCAATTTCTAAAGGAACAAACTGCTGTTGAAGTCGATTGATATCTAACAGATTTTATGATTTTATCCGGGATTCTTTTCCTTAGTCACATGTAGTTTTACCGTGTGTTTGTAATTGACTTTATTATTATTATTATTATTATTATTATATCTTTATTTTTATGTTTATTTTTTCTGGCAACATTTGGGATGTAGGATAATGGGTTTGCAGATGTACGTGAGTTGTTTTATTTCCACATTCTCGGTGTGTTAACTTTTGGCTTTTCAAATCGTATTTTATATAACACACTTATTCATAGTGTGCCATCATGTAATATCATTATTTTTATGCCCAATTTCAATTTCAATTTTAAAGTGATTTAGTTGTTTTTACTTTTTAAATCTTGTTGTTAAATAGTTTGATATATCCTCATCTTAGATTATTTGGACTTTTATGTGGGTCAATAAGTTAGAATCTGAGATGGAATAAGTCCATCTACAAAGCTTATCCCTATGTTTGAAAAAAACATAGATTTAAGCAACATTGCAAGAATTTTTAACTCACATTTGAGACAATGCCCACATACTTCGCATCTCTTGGAATGGTTAATTTTGGTTAATCCCATGTATAATTTACTTGAATCTTGTTTGATGGTAAGGGTGTATTTTGAATTTTTCATTCAGCACAGCACAACACAGCACAATACATATTGGTGATGTAGGACATTGTGAATATTTAGTTCAAAGAGAGGCTATACCATTTAGGGTCATAGGAGAATGGTCTAGAGCATATATGTTAATTTGGCTATGAATGCTCAAGAATTTGAAGGCAATTATTAGAATTTGAGCTCAGGGTCTAACTCAGTTCCATAAAACTAGCTTGTAACTTGTAAGGTAAGGACTGTCCAAGCTTTATAAGCTTTATTTAAGCAATATCTCTAGTCGATGTGGGACTAAATCATCACACTTGAGGCTGTAATTAAGGTAGCCCCAAAGAGGCCGCAACTAAGGCGGGCTAGGGCTTACTACAATTAAAGCGACTTTCCAACACTCCCTCACACCTGGGGTACTAACCTGGAGTGTGGCAAATGCAAGTGGCCCAACAATTTAGGATAGACTCTGATACCATCTTAGAATTTGGGCTAAGGCCTAACTTCACCCCCATAAAATCGACTTGTAAGATGAGAACTACCCAAGCTTTATAAGTTTTATTTAAGCCATATCTCTAGTCAATGTGGGACTAAACCACCACCTTTAAGGTCGCAATTAAGCATTATCGTTAAATGTGGGACTAAAAATTGTCATTTTGTTGTCGCTTGCCATTCTCCTCCTTCACTCTCAATCTTTGCAATAAAGCACCTAAAAATGACGATGACGAAGATCTCAACTTCCTTGAGGAACACAATGACACAACCACTTCACACCATGACACACGACAATTACCTAGATCGCAACCACTTTGCTGATGTCACCGATGATGACGACTTTTGTAGCTCTAATCCCTCAATTGCGGAGGCATACAAGGAGCTTGCTATGGATGGCAAAGACATTGTCGCATTGAAGGAACCTGCCACTGAGTTGAAGGTCGACAATGCTATTTTGGCTAAGCTGGGTGTCATGACTCACTCCTAGGTCATGACCAGTGCACAGGTTGACTGCATTCCTTTAACCTTTAGTCTGTCAAGCGTTAATGAATAATAATAGATCACACTATGTTCAAATACCTATGAAGCTCGGATACTCCAAAAATGGAAAAGTATCGGTGTCGTACCCGTGTCGGACACCGATACGCCTCCGATACGTCCCGATACGTATCCAAGAAGTATCCGATTTTTTTTTATTTTTTTTTTAAAAAAAAATTGTAGGACACGGCTGGGATACGGCTTGGATACGGCTCAAGATAGCTGGGATACGGCTGGGACACGGCTTAAGATGGCTGGATATGGCTCAAGCTGTTTCTGATACGGCTCCGATACGGCTTGAGCCACTTTCTGAAATTTTTAATATTTTATTTTTTTTGAAGATTTTTTTTTAATATTTTATAATTTTATTGTTTTAATTTTAGGATTTTTAAAATAAAAAATATCCAAATGTAAACAAAAACACGACACACCCTTTTCCTCTTTTCCAAGCATGGCAATTCCTTTTTGATAGTTCTTCCGGTGAGGGGGTTTCTTTTTCCGGCAAGTGGGGTGAGTGGGTCTCTACACAATGCACAATTTTCCCCCTTCTTCAAGCACGACAACATCTCTCCTTGGTGGTTCTGCACATTTGTCATTTGTCTGATGAGGGGGTCTTCCTGTTTGTGTGGTTTTGGTTTTGATAGGGTATTCTGTTTGTGTAGTTTTGGCTTTGTTCAAACCATGCTTGAATAAATTTATTTTGCCACTCGACAGTTGTGTTTGTAGTGTTTGTTAAAACAGAATATGCATATTTGCAGTGTTTTAGCAACACTCAAGATCATTTGCATAATTGCATTTTAACACCAACACTAATTGCATTTTATTTTGCATCCATATATAATTTTTTATATTTTTTATTAAAGTATCCAGGACGTGTCGTATCCTTAATTTAAAAAAAATTGCCGTATCCCCGTATCCGTGTCGTATCGTACCCGTGTCGTATCCCGTATCTGGGCTTCATAGTCAAATACCTATTACTGAATCAAAGAGCTATTAGAAATTTGACAGAGTTTCCCCTTTATTTCCAACGTCTCAAATAACAAATTCTTGCCAATGACACAAGTATATATACTAGATTCTATCACCCAAGTCTTATGTTATTCTCATATAATGATTATCACGAGTTCTCAAAAATAGCAGCTATGCATGTAACATACCAACTCTGATTGACCAACTACAATCCAAAAAGAAAAGGAAAAATCCTATATCTACAGCTCCATCATATTGAAGTCAACAATTACTAGTCACCTCTAAAAATAGAATCCTACCAAAATATGAGAGAACTCCTTGGCAAACCTATGAATCCCAGTAACAATCTACTTGGCAACCTGTGAATTTGAAGAATAGGGGAAAGGAAATGGGGTGAGTCATGGAGACTAAATGAGAGCATAATAAACAAAGTGGATAGGAAGTAAAAGCAAACATTGCACGGGTGTTCACATTTAAATACGAATTTAAGGTAACAAAGAGAGGAAAGAAATATAAGACACAAGATAAATAACTTTTTAAAGTCAATGCTTCCCCTTGAGGCAACTCATTCATGGAGATAAACATAACTCAAAATTAGTATTAGCAATTTTCTGTACAACTCATACTGTGAATTTGTAGTGGTTACACATGAAGAACTATATCAATAAAAAATGAGGAAACAATCTCAACTGGTTATGTCATATATCATGCATATGACATGTTAGAGGCTGTTGAGAATCAGAATGATATATTCTGTATTTATTGTAATAAATATAGTTTATAGGCATATATCTGATTTAGGGGAAACTGAATATTCTGTAATTAATTCAATAAAGCCTATATAATCATTCTTCCGTTGTGTATTCAGACACACGGTTTCTGTCTAATTTGTCTTTGTATACTGCTGTTCAACATGGTATCAGAGCTAGGCAACGACATCTCGGAAACCGTCGTCATTGCCCGGTGGACCCACTGTCCTCGGTGTAAAATTTTTTTTCGAACCACGTATCACTGGTTCGTCTCCGGCGACCTCATCTTTTCCGGCGATTTTTCCCGGCCACCGCCGCCGCCGCCGTTCAGCTAATGTCGCCCAGACACCGCAGCTAGAGTCTACAGAGTCTGCAGATAAACCCCGTCCTACACCTGCTGCCTATGAGGACTTTGTCAAGTGGTTTGAAGGACATCAGAACTCAGGTGCCACGGCTTCGGTCGCCCACACTGGTAAATCCATTGCTTGCGTCTCTCAATCTCCATCCTTAGGACCCTGGGTATTAGACTCCGGTGCCTCTGACCATATCTCCAGTAATCGCTCTCTATTTTCTTCTCTTTCCACTTCTGGTTATTTACCCACTATTACCTCTGCCAATGGTTCCCATACACAGTCACATGGCATTGGCACTACCCACCCCCTTCCCACCTTAACTGTTGATTCCGTTCTATATGTCCCTAACTGTCCCTTTAACCTGCTTTCTATAAACCGACTTACACAATCACATGACTTGATAATCACTTTTACTAAAAACTCTGTGACATTGCAGGAACGGACTTCGGGACGGACGATTGGCACCGGATGTGAGTCTCATGGCCTCTACTACCTTAATGCGACGACCCCAGTGTGCTCCACCTCAACTTCTCCTCTATTGATACATGCTCAGTTGGGGCATCCTGGTCTACCGAAGCTTCAACAGTTGGTTCCTAGTCTATCCAAGTTAACTAGTTTACAGTGTGAGTCATGTCAATTAGGGAAGCATATTCGTAGTTCTTTTCCTGATAGAGTCAATAAAAGGGCTACCTCTCCATTTGCCTTAGTTCATTCAGATGTGTGGGGTCCCTCCCGTATTGCTTCACACTCTGGTTTTCGGTATTTTGTAACCTTTATTGATGATTTTTCACGTTGTACGTGACTTTGTCTTATGAAGTCTAGGTCTGAATTGTTCTCTTTGTTTGAAAATTTTTATCATGAAATAAAAACTCAATTTGGTATCCCTATCCGCTCTTTGCGCAGTGATAATGCACGTGAGTACTTGTCTCATCAGTTTCAGGTTTTTATGGCCTCAAAAGGCATCCTTCATCAGACCTCCTGTGCTCACACACCTCAACAAAATGGTGTTGCTGAGCGCAAAAATCGACATCTCATTGAGACAGCTCGGACTCTTCTTATTCATGGCAATGTACCCCTACGGTTTTGGGATACTGCTGTTCTTACAAGCTGCTATCTCATCAATCGTATGCCATCCAGTGTCTTGTCAAATCAGGTCCCACATTCTATTCTCTTTCCTAACCTACCCCTTCATCCTATTCCTCCACGTGTCTTTGGGGCCACCTGTTTTGTTCATAATTTATCTCCGGGTCTGGACAAACTTTCTGCAAGATCCATCAAATGTGTTTTCCTTGGGTATCATCGGTCGCAGAAAGGTTATCGTTGTTTTTCTCCTACCTTGCAACGGTACTTTGTCTCTGCTGATGTCTCATTCTTTGAGTCTATTCTCTACTATGAGCCTTCAGCTAAAACTTCTCCCACCACTAGTACAGACCATATTGTCCCTCTTCCATCCATTGCTCCAGTTGAGTCTGAGGTACATCAGGAGGTTCCCAACGAAGCACAACATCTCATGCGACCTTTTCAGATATATCAGCGTCGCTCACGCCCTCCACGAGCCACTGATACAGTTCGCACCGAGATAGTAGATGCCATGCCAGACTCTTCCCCAGTGTTGTCTCCGGTACCAGGTCCGGACCTGCCCCAAGACCTAGACTGGCCCATTGCTTTGCGAACAGGTATTCGTTCCACTCGCAATCCTTCTCCTCACTATGTTAACCTCAGTTATCATCGCCTTTCTCCTTTGCACTATACTTGTCTATCTTCTGTTTCTTCTGTCTCTATACCTAACTCTCCAGGTGAAGCATTAGCTCACCCTGAGTGGCGTCAAGCAATGATTGACGAGATGTGTGCCCTCCAAAGTACTGGTACCTGGGAACTAGTTCCTCTTCCATCTGGCAAGTCCACTGTTGGGTGTAAATGGCTTTTCACTCTCAAAGTTGGTCCTGATGGGAAAATTGATCGTTTCAAAGCATGTTTGGTTGCTAAAGGGTATACACAGATCTTTGGACAGGATTACACTGATACTTTTTCTCCTGTGGCCAAAATGGCGTCTGTCCGTCTTCTCTTCTCCATGGCAGCTATTCGCCATTGGCAATTATTTCAGTTGGATATTAAAAATGCTTTTCTTCATGGTGACCTTGAGGAGGAAGTGTATATGGAGCAACCACCTGGATTTGTTGCTCAGGGGGAGTCTTCCAACATGGTTTGTCGCCTACGCAGGTCCTTATACGGACTTAAGCAGTCCCCTCGAGCCTGGTTTGGTCGTTTTCGCACTGTTGTCCAGCAATTTGGTTTGATTCGTAGTGAAGCTGATCACTCTGTATTTTATCGCCATTCACCTCAGGGATGTATTTATCTCATTGTCTATGTGGATGACATTGTCATTACTGGAAGTGATCAACATGGCATTATCAGCTTGAAACAGTATCTCTCACGCCAGTTCCAGACTAAAGACCTTGGTAAGCTTCGATATTTTCTAGGTATCGAAGTTGCTCAATCCAAGGATGGTTTGGTAATTTCTCAAAGGAAGTATGCACTTGACATCCTGGAAGAGACTGGCCTATTGAATGCCAAGCCAGTAGACACACCTATGGATCCTAGTATCAAGTTAATACCTGATCAGGGGGAGCCTTTCTCGGATCCTGGGAGATACAGGAGGTTGGTTGGAAAGTTGAATTATCTCACGGTCACTCGCCCAGATATTGCCTTTGCAGTTAGTGTGGTAAGCCAGTTCCTGAACTCCCCTTGTCAGGATCACTGGGATGCAGTTATCCGGATCCTGAAATACATTAAGAAAGCCCCTGGAAAAGGCCTTATTTATGAAGACAGGGGACATGCTCGAGTTGTTGGATACTCAGATGCTGACTGGGCAGGGTCACCCAGTGATAGGCGATCCACATCTGGATATTGTGTGCTGATTGGAGGTAACTTGGTATCTTGGAAAAGCAATAAGCAAAAGGTTGTAGCAAGATCAAGTGCTGAAGCAGAATACAGGGCGATGGCTTTAGTGACTTGTGAGCTTATATGGCTGAAACAGCTCCTCAAAGAGCTCAAGTTTGAAGAAACCTCTCATATAACACTTATATGTGACAATCAAGCTGCTCTACATATTGCCTCCAATCCTGTCTTCCATGAAAGGACCAAACATATTGAGGTTGATTTGCATTTTATTAGAGAAAAGATTGAATCAGGGGACATCATCACAAGTTTTGTCAACTCTAGTGACCAGTTAGCTGATATCTTCACTAAGTCTCTAAGGGGACCTAGAATTGATTGCATTTGTAACAAGCTGGGCACATATGACCTATATGCTCCAGCTTGAGGGGGAGTGTTGAGAATCAGAATGATATATTCTGTATTTATTGTAATAAATATAGTTTATAGGCATATATCTGATTTAGGGGAAACTGAATATTCTGTAATTAATTCAATAAAGCCTATATAATCATTCTTCCGTTGTGTATTCAGACACACGGTTTCTGTCTAATTTGTCTATGTATACTGCTGTTCAACAGAGGCCATGTCTCATTTGATATCTAATCATGCTATTTGCATAGGCCACATTATCTCTTTGTTGTGGCAAATGGTATTCCATCATTTATACCATGGGCACTAGGTCCATAAATCATATTATCTCTTCGTTAAAGCAAATAGTATCCATATGACTACGAGCATTTAGCTTGTTGGCTGCATTCTCTCTTTGTTGCAGCAAATTGCGTCCCTATAGAACCCACAATGAAAACACAATCACATATATCACGAGAAGTAAAATTACATCAAGCTGACAAGATTATAGTCTATCATTCTAGCTTGAATCTTACATCATCCAGTTCAATATAGTCACAATTTACTTTCAAATTGTTACTTGTTCAATCGTACACGTAGTCATCACTATCACCATTTTAATCATTCTCTACTTATATGAAGAGGACTACTGTGAAGAAACAATGTTTAAACACCAAGCTGAGGCTGTAAACATGTTAAAGGGAATTATTATCATAATGAAATTTGTTTCTCTTTGTATATTATATGATATGATGAGATGACAATATGTATATATTTTCTATTTGTAACCAAGTTCTAGATTAAAATATTCTTCATTTTTATGACTTTATGTGAATAGTGAATAATTAGCATTCAAACTTTCTGCTTTGTGTTTATATTTTTCTGCCTCTTACACCCCCTTGTTAATGTCCATTTCATTGTGAATAGTGAATACTAAACTTTCTACTAAATATTATTTCTTTTTGCCCTTCTTGACTTGTTTTGAAAAGACTTTATAACTGTTAAAGCCTAACTCTGCCGCTGTTAGATGAAGATTCATGAATGATTATGTATTGAATATGTCCCCTAGTGTAAGAGCCCTTTGGGCTTGAAGCATGGGCAATGTACAGACTCACCTATGTTGTGTTCAAACTTCAAATTCAACTTTTATTTAGAAGAATAGATAGAAGTGGCAAGGATCAAACTGTATACTATTTGGTCATATACAGGTTTTGATATCATGTCTGCACTCTGCAGTGCTTTACAATAATAATTTCATGTTGTAGCTGTGGAGGTCTGACTTCCATCATAGCTATACCCACAGAATTTTGTTCGATTATTGGTAGTGCTCTTTCCAATATTAGTAGTTTTTTGCCTTTTCTTGTTTAAAAGTGCTCAGTTAACCCAATGATGTTCATTTAATTGTTTGTAAGATGTAGATTATAATGATGGTTTTAGTTCTGATTCTCAATAGCCATGATTGTAACTAAAACTCAGTTTTAAAATGCAAGTTTCATGCTAAAGCAGTGTTTTTTTTTCCCCCCGATATAAGTGAGTTGGATATTAATTTTTGCCATGTGTTTCACCACACTCTTAAAAGTAAGATTATGACACATCACTTTAAGAGTTGTCTTCGTTTTCCATTTTTTTTTTTAATTTATCGATTTTTGCGAAATATAGTGGTCTCTACTCCCACTCACCTTCATAAAATTTAGGTACTTTAAGTATAGATTACTTGTTGTTTCCTTTTAAATAAGAATGATATTTATTCATGTCTCTTGACCGATCAGCTACCTTTTTTAATGCATTAATGCAGTTCTATTTTTCTTTTTCATTTCCTTTGGAAGTGATGCTATCAAGTCAAGAAGAGCAAAATGGCGGAGTGATATTGACCATTCATTTATGAACTTTAAGTGAAATTTTGGTTAAGACTTGAGTTTATACATGGATGCATTGTAGTTGTTGTAGGTATTTTTTTTTGCATAGGCATTTAAATTCATTTTGCAGTAGTATTGTTTCGTTCTACTGGAATCCATATACACTTGATTGCAATGGTTTTATCTGATGTATTACTCACATCATGGTTGCTTTAATGTGGCTGCTTTCACCCTTTTGAAGTCCAGTAAAATTTTTAACAATAAAACAAGTAAAAATGAATCACACATCTGTGCGGTTTGAAGAATTTCTTCCTTGATTTGAGTCTTAGCTTCTCATAAGATGCTTCATTGTTTCTGACATACATGCTAGGGTTACTTTTTCTTTTTTTGATAATTTCAAATTAAAATCTTTAAAGCTAATTAGTCTGTGGTCTATATGCCACAACATTTATGTAAAGACATCAAGGTTAAAATCTGAGTCCATTTTTCTTGATAGCAATTGAGAAACACACGTTCTGTAAATGGATCAGTGCAATTGCAATCTGCTGCAACAATCAAAACAAACCTGATATCAATGCTTTTGCATCATGATTATTGGTCTACCAATTAAATGATCAAAAGCTCATACCCCAATTCTGTAGTTCCTGAAGGTGCCTTGTAGTGTTGTTGCTGTGGCTGGCTTAGCTGGAGATTCACAGGCACTTGCAAATCCTCTCCTATGCTTAGACCATTTGTGAGAACAGAATCTCTGTTTGTTTCGTTATCATCTTTTGTTCCATAGACCTGAGTTAGTAAAACTCTTTTAAAGTTCAGGATAAACAGCAAACAAGGTTGTCCTCATTTAAAAAGTGGATCATTTAGTTTGAGGGGATTATTTTAGTTTGATCTGCCATCCAAACCAATACCTTCTTTTTCAGTTCCATGTTTTCTTGACAAATTAGGTTTACCTTCTTATACAGTTCCACATTTTCTTGGTGTATGAGGTTTCCCTGCAGAAAATAAAAACAATATTTTAATTAATAAATATTAAGATTATTAGTTTTTCTGTTTAAAGACTGACCTTTCGATTTAGCTCTTGTATTTCATCCATTAAAAGTTGATCCTGCATATGCCAATATTATGTTAACTAATAACTATTATATCTTTATCTTCAAACTTGAGCACTGCTTTTTTGCTAGAAAATACAAACCTTTTTCATTTGGACACCACGAAGGCTGATTTCTAATTGGTTCTCCAAATTTTGTAATTCTTTGACTGTCAAGCCTGACAGTTCTTCCCCCATCATTTTCCTGCTACATCAAACAAGTAAAATGTGTGTATTGGAAATTTGGAACCTTAATAATTGATAGTTCACTATAAAGGTTAGAGACAAATGGGACAATGGATAAATACTCTAGAAAGTACTTTTTGTGTGTATTATTATAATTATTTGACAAAATTCAAGAGATGCTCAAGTTATTCTTTTCTAATTATTTTATAATTATTATTAGACAGTGTATTTCATAATAATAATAGTAGTAATAGTAATGGAAGGGATTCACGTACTCCAGAAGTTATTCTTGATTGTTTACTCCACTTAAGAACTCTTTATAGAAGACTAATTTAATAAATCTGACTGTTAAGTCATTTTTTATTATTTGGATAATTGTATATACCTAATTGTACATACCTAATAATCTAATAGTTGATATTTACTTATATTTTTAAAAAGTATACATGTTAAAATAAAGTTGGCTGATGAAGTATCAATTATTTGTAAAATTATATAAAATTTTGTATATTTAATCTATTTAATAATAACTATCTTGATGAAAGTCATAGATTATGCAATTCAATGAGGAAAATACTCTAGGATGTACAGTAGCCATATTGATTTCACACCCTCCTTTTATTGCATCTTGTGTTGAAAATGAATGTCCCATTATGCATCCTGTTTTGGTTAGGAAGTAATAACACATGTTGATAGAACACCAATTGATAAACTAATAAAATACAATATTGAACACGGAACAACAATTCACTTGTAGTTTGTGAGTAGAGTATTCTCTACTCACAAACTACAATTAAGAACGCAGTTGCCTAATTGCACACTCTACTACTATATATAATCGTAATACATAATTGCCATTAGTTATTTTTTTTTTAATAACTGTCATTATGCAGTTTCCAATACAGAACTAATGCAGAATTAGGAATGCAAGATTATATACTCCCAATAACTGTCTCCAATCCATCAATGGATATTTCCTAATCCATTTGGATCTTGGTTCCCATCACATGTCAAAGCATTTTATAATCTGTATTGCATGAAAACTACCCCTAATGCATGTTTACACATTCTGATCTCTACAGCTTTCTTATGTTCATATGGAAAGAAGAAATTATCAAGAATGCTGAATGTGTCAAATACCTCACTAGTGACTAGTGAGGTATTAATTACAGCCATAAATACTAGAGTAATTATCTCCTGAAATAGCTTCTTTAATCACAGATCTTATTAACAGCTATACAATAACCACACTTGACTATCATAATAACATGTTAAATATGCTTAATAAATCTAGACTGCTATTAAGAGTTCTTTTTAATGTGGATTGTTCTTTTAAACTTGTCTTTAGGATGAGCATATGTTGTTTTGATAAGGGTGTACCGGTGACTTTCTTGCAAATTGTGTAATTGTTGCCTTAACATTGCTGCCTCCCTTTGCCAAAACTAGAAATGGAAAGAAATAAAATAAGGTTTGATTAGATATTAGAGGAAGAGGAATCACTAGATATATATATATGCTTTTATCAGAAATATGAAGTATGAATGGAACAACATAAACTTATTTGGCACTTATGACCTTATAAAGTGCTTGAAGATCGTTTAATTTACAATTCATATGCATGAATACTTCTAAACTTTTGGAAATTTTACAACTTTCGATTGAGACCTGATAAATTGTATATGATGTATTTTTGTTGCTGTTTTGGGGCTTAAAATAGACATTGATATTAGTGATTCTACCATGGTCCAGTCGCTTAGATCTAGTTATAAAGGACCCTGAATCTAGCTGAAAAACCCCATATTTCTGACTTCTTCCTTTGTGTACTATTTTGCTAGCAAAATTTTTGGGATAGAGAGAACCCAATGATCTCCAAGAGTAGAAGTACTCAAGAATTTTGTGAAAATTTCTGCATAATAATATATTCTCTTTTTAGCAAACTAGTTAATATTAACTACTCTAAACTATCATCCTAATAGAAATAACTGCCCTGTACTGCAGACATAGTATTTATAGAAACTACTCATCCTAAGAAATAGCAATTGTGAAATTATTCAAATATTAGAAACAACCATACTAACAGGTGGTAGTAAGCTGCTGATACTAAATTATTTATTATCTAATAGTTGACATTGATAGTTTAAACCTGGCTCTTTGTTTTCCTTTGCTTATAAACCTTGTCAAAAGGAACTACTTTAGCAGTCAAGTTTAGTTGATCAGAAGCCTTGTCAAAAGGAACAACCTCGTCAAAACAGATTTTTCTCTACAATTGTTTCTTTGTGAATATTGTATTGTATATGGTGCAATTGAGCAAATATCAAAGAACAAGAGATCTGTGAATATCATGACTTCTTATATTTGAATGTTTATGCTTGGAAGGTTTTTCATTTTTAGTTCAAAGAATTTCTTCTTTTAGCCATTTTTTTTCTTTTAAATATGTGGTTCTAATCATGTGTTGGAAAGGTTATAATCTAAGATGGTTGAATTTGTTACTTAAAGAAGCATCAAACACGAGGTTTTAAAATTGGTGACTTTTGGGAATTTGTAGATTTTGTAGGAATTTTATGATTTGGGAATAACTAGCTATTAGGTTTCAATAAAGGAGAGAAAGTAAGAGAAAGAGATAGAAAATGATTTGAGACAATTGTGTATTCATTACAATTTGATTACGAATTAGTATTGCATAGGTATTTATAATTGTAATAGAGTAGTTGTTCTGATTAACTGTGTCAGTTCAACTGTCTATAACTAACTTTGTGTAGTAGGCAACAGTTGTGAAGCTAAGATATTACAGAGAGAGAGAGCTAAATGAGGTTGAGTCCCCTTCAAACTCAAGGTGGCGAGCAAGTGAAAACTTTTAGAGCTCAAGCTCAATGTGCTCATAGTTTGACCAAGGCCTTGACTACAGTCCATATTAGAGCTCTTTGTTTGCCAAAGCCTGCTTCACAGTAGAAGGCTTCACATGAGTAATAGAGTAGAATTGAGTTTGGCCTGAATTTGCATGGGATTGATATGGAAGAAGGGATTAGAATGGGAAGCGTGAATCACTAATGGAGGAAGAAGTGGAAGAGGAATCTGAACTAGATGTTGTTGATGTGGGTACAGTCGAAGGAAAGGAGTTTGATGCAGCAAAAGAATTAGTGGAAGAGGTAGAAGTTGTGCTAGGTAAGGTTGAAGTAGTTGAAAAGGGAAGAGTAGACTATGGCTAGGGCTTCCGACATCAAGCTTTGGCTTAAGGGTCAAGGCTATGTTGATCATTGACCACAAATGTTTTCTATCCTGTAAGAATTTCTAGTCAAGAACTTGATTAAAGAGCTTGAAATAGGGGTGATTTGAATTGGAGTGTAGAGGAAGGAAGTCTATTGATGAGAGTGAGCTCTGTCTCTACTATGTCTTTGATTCATTTCAATAGAACCATTTTTGTTAGGGGTGTTCAAAAAAGCTGAACGGAATTGAACTGCATGAAAACTGAATTGAATTTGAAAACAGTTCACCCAAACTAAATTGAACTTGAAAACAGTTCGTTTGAACCGAAATGAACTATTTTTTTTTGGTTTGGCGAACTATTTTCTCAAATTCAAACTGAACTGTTTTTTTTTTTTTTTATGTACAATGGTCACACTGATATTCGAACCTGTGACCTCATGCATACTATTCTAACCTCCCACCGTTAGGCCGACCCTAGTGGTTATAATTGAACTGTGTTTTGAACCAAACTGAATTGTTTCGAAACGAACCAAACTGTTTTTTTCCCTCTATTATTGGAAGTAGGTGAATTTTTGCTCCTCTATAAAAGTAGTTCAATTTTTATGGTTCAATTCAGTTTAGTTGGGTTTGGAAACAGTTTAGTTAAGTTCTTTATAAATAGTTCAGTTCGGTTCAGTTTTTTTAACACCCCTAATTTTTGTGGCGTGTGTGTGAATGTGTGATCAGGTAAGTTTTTAGATGATGTTGAGATTTTCTAGGAATGGAGAGGTTGAAACTCTCTTCCCAAGTCTGGGTGAAGCTGTAACTCAGCTCCTGAATTGGGAAATCATTGTTTGATTTTTGTTTAATAAGAAAAATTCAAGAATATGTATGCATCAACGTGTGAGGAATAAACATAGTCGCATGAGGACTTAATTGGGGTAGGTCGCCCCACAAATTCCAAAAGATAAGTTCAAAAGGGGATTTGTAAATAGTTGTAGAACAAGATGATGCAAGGTGATGTGTCTTGCCAAGCAACTTGAAGAACAAAAATCAAGTGCAGATTTATTAGGTAAAGAGATATTACAATCTTTGAGATCCATCTTAACTGCCTCATGGTTAGGATGACCTAATCAACAATGTCATATGCTATATACAAAGATGGTATGATGGAACATCTACTTAGGAAGAACAATTAATTGTTTACAGTATCAGAATTTGAAATTGAAACATGTAGACTTACAAAATTACATGAGATACGAGAGATCGAGTTCCTTCATGGTGTATGTAGGAGATTGTTGAACACATAAAGGCCATCCTTCCCAAGTGTTCCTTTCAAGAGGACTTCATGAGATTTGACAAGAAAATGTTGGATGAAATTAAAGAGAACTGAATTGTCCCTAGCAAATTTTGACTAGACTCATTGAGCTTTTGTGACAGAATGAACAAGGATTTTAAAAATAAGTGAGATGTGTGGTTTGTAAGGAGAATGAAATGATGTGGAGCCAATATAAGTGACTGACACACCTTCACCATTGCCCTTGAAAATGTGGTCAGACCCTCATAGTGGATAGTTTTCCATCAAGTTTTCCAGTCGTGGTGTGACATGGTGTGTTGCACTAGACTCAGGATACTGGACTTGGTTGCTGTTGGTTGAACTTCTGCCTCCGAGTACAGCCTAAGCTAGTTGCTTGTAGGAACCATTGGAGTGTGAACATTGTGGATTATTGACAGCTGTTTGTGCTTTTATTTCATTCAAATATATTCTAGAAGCTTTAGGTAGTTAAGATCAAGATTAGATTATTCAGATTATATCTTATTTGATTCTCCCTTATTTTCTCCCAGACTTATTCTTATATTTATTTTGTAATCAAGGTGGTTAGGATCTCTCTTAGTTATCTCTGCAGTCCGCCTATATAACTCATAATTCTAATCAAAATATTTATTTTGTAATCAGGGTGGGTGCTTGTGGAGGGAATCAAACCAAAGCCTTTAGTGAAGTGCTTCAGTTCACACAACCCATGTTGGTACTTCATTCTACAAGCTGCACTTCCCAACCATGCCTTTGGTTGTGGAGTTTCATCCGAGAAGAAAGGCATGGAAGTCATTAAAATATCTACTTCTTTCAGAGTGCTTAACTGGCATCATGGTTTGTTGATTGTGTTATGCTTTGGCCAATATGGATATGTTTTGTAGAGAAGAGTGGTATAACATTTTACTTTTTTGGTGTGTATGACCATGTCGACCAAGAACAGAGACGTCCTGCTAAGTTCCTGCTTTTATTTTTCTATGCACACTGGGTACTAGATTCTCAATTTTTCAGGTAGGTGTTCATAGATTTTAGAACAATCTGTTGCATTCTACCCTTCAAAGTTTGTCAAGGATTACTGAATGCTGAACTTCAGAAAAGAATGGCTGGGAGAAAGTGCTCTAAATTGATTTGCTTATTTTTGGACTGCTGCCCCCAAAATAATGATAAAGTTTTTTCTTGAACTTGAAAATTGTGGTGTCTTAATTCATCAATACTCTGGAAAGAAAAATGAAGAACGTAGCAACGTTGAGGATGCAACAGTTGCATTACAAAATATTCAGTCATTTCTTTTTTGACATTCAGGCATTTCTAATGTTCTATGCAACTACATGATAATCTCATAAGTAATTCATGTGTTGATTGTAAGCGCCCAAGCATATATTGGCGTAAGATATTTATTTATAAATACCTTAATTTCAGAGGCTGAACTCCCGAGTTGACAATGTTCTTCTTTTGATTTGTTGTATCGATCAATTACTGATTTCATGCTGGAAAAGAGTCATTCAAAATCAAAATGCGTCAGATAATGTTCTCAACAAAAGAAATTAGGATCAAACCATGCGGGTTGCAGGAAAAAATATTTACACCTCAATAATCTTTTATCAATTTATAATGGTTCAAATGTCTTAGCAATGAGATTTTGGTATAGATGCTTTAATTGACGTAGTAATTACAAACTCCACTCTTTTGGAAACACTGTTTTTATTAAAATGTATTGAAAATTACAAGATCGGGATAAAAGGATAAAAGAATCATTAAATAAAATGTGGTATTTGTAAATTTTTGTAAATTTTAATCAATTTTAACCGATAATAAAGAATGTATTAAAGAATGTGTTCATAACATTTCTCTTCATTAGAATGATTAAGTTCATATGTATTCATAAAAATCTATATGTTTAACCAATAGATTTCTTTATTAAGAAATACAAAAATCTATATTAAAAAATCTATTCTAACATTTGAACTTAATAAAATGTATTCATTTCTCAAATGTATTCATAACATTCTCAAATGTATTCAATAATAAAATGTATTCATAACATTTCTCCTGATTAGATTTTTTTAACATTTCTTTATAGATTTTTTTATTAATGATTAAGTGCAAATGTATTCACAACATTTTTTATTTCTTTATTTAGAAATAAAAAAATGGCTTAATTATTGTTTTAGTCCTTCAATTTAAGGGTTATGTTTTTTTTAGTCCCTGAATTTTTAAAAATTGCTCTTTTAAGTCCCTCCCGTGATAAATGGGTAATATGTGACAGTTTTTAGCTACCAGAATTTGATTTTTAGTCCCTCGTTATAAAATTGGCACTGTGACAGTTTTAAAATGCAAATTTTAGCAGTTAAAAATTAAAAATCAAAATTTGACAGTTAAAAATAGTCACAAATTACTAATTTATCGTGGAAAATGACTAAAAAGAGCAATTTTAAAAAATTTAGGAATTAAAAAAAGTAAATTTAAATTTCAAGGACTAAAAAAAAGCAGAATCCTCAAATTGAAGGACTAAAATAATAATTAAGCCTAAAAAAATCTATAAAGAAATGTTAAAAAAATCTAATGAAGAGAAATGTTATGAATACATTTTATTATTGAATACATTTGAGAATGATATAAATACATTTGAGAAATGAATACATATTAAGTTCAAATGTTAGAATAGATTTTTTTATTTCTTACTTTTCCTATTTCCCTCATTAGAGAATGTATTCATAACATATTAAAGGAAATAGGAAAAGTAAGAAATAAAAAAATCTATCCAAATAACAAAATATATTATGCTCAAAGGGAGATTCTATTCTATTTACAACACTCTCTTCAAATTGGTGAATGGATGTCGATCATTCCCAACTTTCTAGTAAGTTCTTGGAATGTGGTTGTGCAGAGTTCCTTGGTGAAAACATCTACCAATTGAAGTCCCAAAGGGATGGGGGTTGTAGCTATAAGACCATTATCTAGCTTCCCTTTGATGACGTGTGTATTTGAATTTCTATAGGCTTGGTTCAGTCATGCTACACGGGGTTGTGTGCAATAATAATAGCAAAATTATTATCAGCTTCATATAGTCCTCATACTTTATCTTGAGGTCATCAAGTATGATCTTTATCCGTAACACCTCACTGATACTGTATGTCATAGTTTGAAACTTCGCTTCTATACTAGATCGAGCAACTACATTTTGCTTTTTACACCTCCATGTCACTTAATTTCTTCTAAGAAACATTGAAGTGGATCTTCTATCAACAATAGATCCAACATAGTCTATATCTATACACACTTTCATGTATAATATAGAACACTTTTGACGGTGAAAAGAATTTCTCCTTGTTCAAAATTTGAAGTCAAATAAGGTTGTACTCAGAATTTAGGCCAATGAGAAACTTAAAAATTCCCCCTTTCTCGGTGAACTCAATCAATGTAGCAGAGTCTGTGTTGCATGTTATATACAAAATCTTGTACCGATCCAACTCAATCCACAACCCATTTATGGTTTCATAGTAATCTGTCGCAGAGAGGCTTCCTTACCTAATATTAAATATCTTACTTCTGATCTCATGGCAAGCAACAATATCATTCTTTATGAAGTATGTCTAGGGTAGGTTCTCCCAAATTACTCGGGCAGTGGAAAGGAACATACAATTCTAGCTAATTTTCTGAGTCGGAATGTCATAGCAAAGTCTTAATAAGGGAATCTTCATCATCCAAAGCTTTGGCTGAAACATTTGGCACTCTATGATTAGTAACTGTAGTTTGGGGTTGCAATAGAGTAAAAAACAATGTTTGAAATTTATTCGATTTGGCCAACATATCTTTATTTGTTTTAACATTTTTGTATCCATTCCTCCTTTTAGCTTTTTTTTTTTTTTCGAGATACTACCATCCAATCTCCATGGATTTGTTTCATAACTATAGGAACAACTATTGTATTATAGTATTGGTTTTTTGCTTAATTAATTGCGCCTCCACATCAACTAGACCACTTCCTATTCCTGTGGATGCTGAGGATTCAATCGACGCTCCTTGCTCGAGGGAAAATGAACAATTTCAAAAGACCTGGTCATAACAACCACACTCTAAACAAATAATATGAAGACCTAAGTATGCCACTTTATACCAATGTCCATCTACTTGTACTTTGCTGTCTAAATCGATTTCCACACAAACTCTCCCAAATATGCATTCAGAATTTTAACATCCATTTTGATTGGTTTTCAATAATGGTTTCCAAAGCTAGAAGGAAGCTTTCATTATAATAAATTATATTAGGACATGGGAAACGAACCCAAACCATAGTCCTATCACCCTTAGTAGTTTTGAAAGAGATAAAATATGGACTCCACACATTGACTACCAAGTAGTGATCAAACAACATCCAGGGTCCACCAGCCACAACCTTCTCTTTGTCTTCTCTAGTATCAAATTTAACCATATAGTATCCATTATCCATGTCCACCGATTCCCATTTTCGTCTTCCATAATCATGTGAAGTGATCCTTCATTGTGGGAAAACCAATCAATTTACCCAATAACTTGACAATAAGGGCATCCTGCCATAGAGTATTCAACTCCTGAAGCAAAGAAGGTTCCACCCTTAATCTTGGCAAAATAGGATCACCTTCCTCAAAATTCATATGAACAAGCTTATTGGTGATAAGACCAAGTTTTGGCCTTGGTGGAAGAACTGATTTTTGCCGAAGCACTTTATCTCTAAAGGATACCGGAGGGCCAAATTTGGTGGTCTCTCCAGGCAAATTGGGGAGGCAAAATAATTTCCTAGCTTCATTAAGCCAAGCATTTTATCTTTGTATCATTATTTGCATTTTTATGCTTTTTTTGTTTCAATATATATATATATATATATATATATATATATATATATATATATATATATATCTAGTCATGTGACCACTAGATCTATCTTGAATGGTCAAGATTAAAACAAACTAAGTCATGTGAGTTTTTTAAAAAGTTATATGACTTTTTTAAGTAGTCACACAATATTAAATCTTGATCATCCATATATAGTTATATGGTCCAGATTTAACCCTCTTACTCTTGTATAAGATGTCTTCCTCTCATAATATATATATATATATATATATATATATATATATATATATATATAATTGCTATAGTATTTAATTATATACTTCTTCCAACTTCAAATATAAGAGAAAAAAAATTGTTTCACACTAACTAAGAAAGTTGGTTAATAACATTTAATTGCACCAATCTCAATTAAAAACTAGGTTATTTTCCTAAACTGCCATTTATTGAAATTTGATATCAAGGATAAGAAAAAGTCATTGGAATTAAAGCCCCTATTAAAATGAAGGGTATTTTGAATATGACCTCATTAAATGAACTAAAATTAATTGAGATTTACATATATTTAAATCCAAAACCCAAACCAATTTTTTGCTTATATATGAAGCCGGAGGGAGTATATTCTTAATAAATAACTATTATATTAGCTAACATGATAATTAAGAAGAGCAAATTTTGACTATTTAATCTGAAATTTATATTAGCAAATTTTGTTACATGAGTAGACTATTTAATCTTAAATGAATATTAAAATTAAAGATTATTAAAAGTCGCATGACTATTTTAAAAAAATCACATAACATTATATTTTACTTTTACGGTACATTTATGATTTAAGTAACAAGACATATATTTTTCACTCTTATAATAAGACAATAAGATGTTTCCCATTTATAATTTTTTACTGTTATATTTCTAATTAAAATTTAGATTTAAGTACTCATTTGGTCCATATATATTTATATTATTTTTACATTTTAGTTCTTATACGTAGAAACTAGATGTTTTAATTCTTACACATACACATAAACTCTGTTAGGTAAAATTACCACAAATTTTTTACGGTTGTTGAACTGCTAAAAATTGTCACTTTAGCGATAAGTTTGTGGAGGTTTAACAGCCACCAAAAAATTTATGGTAGTTTTATACCGTCAATTTTTATTTTGTGATCGTGTTAGTTAACGGTGTTAAAACACACCTAATGATAAAGACCAAAGCATAATTAAAAGTGTATATATAATACCATAAAATATATGTTATTATATATTATATACATACTATTAGTATTTCTATTGTGTGTGTGTTAATATCAATGGTCAAATTGCTATCCATCAAATCCCACCTCACTATTTAGTTATATTTATAAATCAAATACAAAGTTAGAGATTAACTGTTTTTTGCATTTGACTCATTCTATTCGAGTTCAAGTTGAATAAGATAATTAAAAGTAGCAAAACTGTAGTTATATATATATATATAAAAAAATAAAAAAAAAAGTAGCAAATCTGTGTACTGTATAATTATGCAGGGACTAGGCTACTCATGTAACAAAAAGAGTAACAAAACTTATTATTTGATTTAGAGAAGGGCTAGCTGGGTACCCCTTTACCCAATATTAAATAAAATTTATTAGACTGAAAAAAATAAAAAGACTAACAAAACTTTTAATTTATTACCAACATTATATGTAACTATGTTTTTGAAACTTAAGCTCGAGATTATTGATTAAGATAAAACATTTCCTGTCATCAGCTGGATATATAGTAATTTAAGTAGCTGATTGTATTGTTCAAAAAAAAAAGTAGTTGATTGTAAATAAATAAAAATTTAACAGATTTTTATATATTTTGACTATGTTTGGATATATTTCTCTATAAATACTTTATGTATCTCAAGTTTTGGAGAAATTAGATGAAAGAAATTAGGATTAATTAAGTTTTTAGTCCATAAATTTTTTCAAAATTCGATTTTTAGTCTGTAAATAAAAGTTTGATTGATCAAGATCCCTAAACTTTTTAAAAATTCGATTTTTAGTCCTTGAACAAATTTTTAAAAAGTTTAGGAATCTTAACCAGTCAAACTTTTGTTTAAGGACTAAAACCAAAATTTGAAAAAGTTTAGAGACTAAAAACTTAATTAACCCAAGAAATTATATAAAAATTAAAGTTTATAAGTTTATTTTAACTTACAATAAAAAAATTAATTCATTTTTTCTTTTTATTTTCTTTTCCTATAAGTGTATATAAAGAAGTTTGTTCACATAAAACTTTTTTTTTTATACTTTCACATAAAACTTTTTAAGTTACCTAAAATAAAAAAGCAATAATGTACTAAAAAAATCTTGAAAAATAGTATTCCCCGTAAAGGAAAGAAGGAAATTAAGCTGGAGATTTAATTTAACATTTATTCTGTAGAATAATTTCTATGTTAATTTAGATACCGGTTTCTTTGCTAACATGATTTAACTTAGAATAGCAATGCAGAAAACAGTAATATTAAAATAATTTTGAAGTATATCTTTGAATTCTAATCCACAGATTCATAATTGAAAATTGATGTGGGAAAATCACAACTAAGTAAAAGCATAAAATAATTCAAAAACTATATTGAGCTTACACAAACACAATTACTTTAAATTATATCTTTGTGATAAAAATAAATAAATTATATTCACATGAAAAGAAATATATTATAGTTTATAACCATGTGTATTACTGAGATTATAACTACCGGTGCGGAAAAACGTGAAAGTTGAGTTAAAAATATTTAGTAAAATGATCTAATAAATATAAAATGATACTAGCTAGGTAACTCCACACCGGTTACAAGTCATTCATCCAACCACTAGCAAATGCATTAGGTAGGTGTTAATGTTATCCATACGGGGTGAAAATAGTTAAAATGGTGCATTAAATTAGGTTATGTCAAACTTATTTAGAAAATAAATTTGGTTAAATTTTTTATAAAAATCTATTTGATTAAAAATATCAAATTTTAGAATTATTTTCATTTGGTGTTATCGTTATATTACATTTTTATAATATATTAAAATCATATATTATTTATCTTCTTAAATTTTAAGCATGTTGACATATAGAAAAAAAAAATATATTATTTATCTTCTTAAATTTTAAGCATGTTGACATATAGAAAAAAAAATTAAGTCTATAAACTTATTGATGAATAAATTTATACCTTATTTAGCTAGAAACTTTATTGCAAAATAGTTTTTTAAATAAATTATTACAGAGATTATATTAGACCTTAAAAATATCTTTATACCATAGACATAAGTTAAATTCAACTCTTATTAAAAAATCTAACCTACCTCTTTCATAGTTTATAATTTATTTTACATAATTTCTCCTATTTGTCTATTTAGGAATACATCAGACCTATGTAAAAACTTTAATATATAAAATAAGTCTTTAAGTAATTAATAGGTTAAGACAGACTTTTAAAAATTACAGAGCAAGTCTAAAAATTTTCTAATATAGATAGTAGGTCAAATTTAAGTCTTGAATTTTTTTTTTAATCAAGTCATACCTATTTAAACAAAGTCTTATTCTTTTTCACATATCCTTCCAAGAAAGATGGAGAGGAGGAAAAGTAAAAAGAGAAAAAAAAATATTTAACGGGTGAGACAAGAGAAAAAAGAGGAAAAAAAAATGAGGTGTAACATTTTTTGGTATAAAAAAACGGTATTGATATGTAAAAACAATTATTTGTGGATACCTTAATCTTATTTGGTCATATTTTTATATTCAAAGGAATTTTGAATAATACCAAGTTATTTATTATTTCTACAAAGTTATGATATTCAGACATTTTAAAATGAGATAGATCTAGATAGGGTGAAAATAAGAGAGATAGGAAAAAAAGAAAAAAAAAAGTAGAGAGAGAAAGTAATAGATGTAATAAGTGATGTAATAAAAAAAAAAGAGATGGATAAAAAAAAAATGAAATGGAAGTGACATGAAAGAGAAAGTAGATGAATAAATAATATTTTTCTATTTATACATGCCAATAAGCTTGTCCCGGACAACCTTTGTATGCTTGGTTTAAATTTACATTGAATGCTTGCCTTCCATTTCCAAAGATATCTAACTGGAACACCTAGCTGTGTATAATTATGTTTTTTTCAGTAATGATATGTGTGAAGATTTTTCCTCATAAGTACACTATTTATATATTTACCTCAAGTTCAACAACACTAAACGACTCTCAGTTCACCAGATACAAGTTTATAGCTTTCCTCTAACAAACTCTGGGAACTCAAACCTACAACACTAAAAGCACGAGCTCATTCAACTTCCAACATGCTATATATATAATCCCACAAAATGGATTCTTTATCTCACTGATAAACATCTTACGGTCTTCTTCTAGAACATAGCTTAATTTCCTTCAATTAGCGTGGGCCTCTTCAGCACTTCAGTACAGAAATAAGATTACTACGCACCCCTATTTTTTTCATCCAACACAACTGTTCTAATTTCTAAACCCACTGCATCTTTGAAGAAAAAAACACCACTCCTTCACTCAACACAACTATATAAGGAGAAACTGTTACTATAATATAATTACCTATAAGCGCTTTTATTACAATAATATTAATTAATTAACTATCTTGTCACCTGTACATTAATTATAACCTCCAGTGAAAAACTAAAGAGAAGGGAACACAAATCCAATAGTACTCGCCACTAACCGTAGAATCCAATAGCACTACCTCTATTGTGCATTTGTGCTACTGGTATATACTATTATTAACCGTACGAGTAAGCACCAGACGCAATCGTTCTTCTAATTCTAAACCTTGTGCGTTTCAAAGAAAGCGTCGCTGGTCTCTAACCTAACCAAGTGCTTTCGTTACAGTAATTGAATTCACTATAGGAACGGATTTTTTCAAATATTATATGCAATCGTCATGTGCAAAGTTTGTGTCTAATATCTTCGGAAACGAATTAATAGTGCGGTTACGAACAAACACAACACAAACAGCATTCAACATCGATGCACAAAATTCGAAAGTCAAATTGATGAAAAGAGAAAGGAAAATAGATCGACGGATGAATAATCGAGTACCTGGAGCTGGCGAAATCGTAGAGTTTTCCGGTGCTGGAGAAGATCATAACTCCGACTTCAGCATCGCACAAGATCGCGAGCTCCTTCGCCTTCTTCAGCAAACCGTTCCTTCGCTTCGAGAACGTCACTTGCCGGCTCGTGGAATTGTCGATCCTCCTTATCACGATCTTTCCTCTCCCCATACCAAACCCTAACAATAAGATCCTTCGATTCAGAAAATCACTCGCTGCAAAACAGATCGAGAAACGAAACCTCAATTTGACGAAGAAGGGGAAAAACGGAAAGCGAAATCGAAAGAGGAGACGCGGTTGTTGCAAAAGCGAAGTAGAAGACGCGTCGATCCACATGCGGTAGTTAAGAAGGAAGAAGAAGAACGATTGATTTTCCGAGAAAGACAGAGAGAATCTCAAAAAGAAAAAGAGAAAAAACTAAGAAGAGAGAAGGAAAGAGAAAGAGAGATTACTGAGGAACTGGTTGGTTATAACAGACAAAGCGCTGGCTGAATGCGCATCAGCAGCACGAGCTAGATGCTATATAAGGAAAGTGATGAAACCGCTTTTGGCTGGTGCAGTGAAAACCGCCGAATGGGACCGATAAAACCACTGGTGGTATTCCTGAACTGTCACGTGGCCCAATCAGATTCTTGCGCCCGAGAGGTGATTCGCTCATTTTATATGTTCCTTGAAAGTCGTGCCGACCACCGGTGCTACGCTGACGCGTGGAACTACGAATAGGCATGCCGTAGATCGTACCATAGTTGCTTTTTTGGGAAATGGCGCTTCTTTCAAATAATCGCCACTTCGCCAGGAATGCGCTGTGCACCGCTAAAGTGCAATCGCCATTTTTGTACATTGTCTAATATGTCCTCAGTCCGTTGTACATTTGTACTTTGCACTGCCAAAATGCTTTTCGCGTGGATATATATAATTATATATAGACTATTATAAATTTATACTAGTAATGTATAATGCATGTTCATAAAAATAAAAAATAGCAGTAATATGTAATGCCTGTTGCGTCGATTCATAGACTATATATGTAATACTTCCTCCGGTCTTTTTTATAAGAAATAAAATAATATTTTTTTTGTCCTAATTATAAAAAATATAGATCTATTTTAAGATGTATTAATTGTTAATTTTTTTTTTACCCTTCATCTTGTGAAATCCATATTAATGAGACATCTACTCATTTCTAATGCATTTATTGATTTATTAATAATACAAGTTACACTTATTGGTGGAGATGTAATATCATTAATGTAACTACTACTTAAACCAATCAATTTAAGGGGTACTTTTGGAATAAGATTAAAATTTATGACATTATTAATTATAACTAACTAACTTAATTATTTTTATTGGTTTTGATGATTTAATTATTTGTTTCTTATATAAAAGACCGGAGGGAATATACTTGAGTGAAGATACGTACACCTTCACGAATTATATACTTCATTAATACAATATTTTTTCTTTATTTCTGTCTTTGTATGATATTATAATTTTTTTAATCATTTATATTTATATTTTTCTTTATTTTATTTCTTTTTCTTTCTGAGTGTTAAATAAGTTTGGAATCTCCATTGAGAATTTTCCAATATACTATGTGGCTTTGATGCATGAAAGTATCATTTTTTATTTAAATTTTATATTTGTTATTCTTAAAATTTGTATTCCATTCTTTATTACAACATAATATTTTTTTGACTTAATTATTGTTTTAGTTCCTCAATTTAGAAGTCTTAATTTTTTTTTAGTCTCTTAAATTTAAATTTACTTTTTTTAGTCTTTGAATTCTGGAAATTGGTCTTTTTAGTCATTCCCATGAGTGTGGGTCTCATTCTTTATATGGTTAGATTGTGCATTAATAGTGTTAATGACTCATCTCCATTAGAGAACTTGACTAACCACCTTTAGTATGGTCTTCCCTCACAACCGTATTTTTTCTATTCACAAGACTCGAATCTGAAACCTTACTTAAGGGGACCGAACCCAATATCACTCGGACCAACGACTTATTGGTTTTCTAATAACAAACTATGATAAGTTTGTTGACTTTTATCAAAATTATATTAAAAGCCATATTAACCGAGAACTGTGATTGCATGACAGTTTAAAATTATTTTACATTTTTAGTGCATAGTCATTAAACTATTATTTTAATCCATCCTGTTAGGCTGTTATCCTTAAAAAAGCAAATTACACATACAATCCTTAATTAAATGTACCACATAACAATCGCATCACAGACAATAATTATTATAGATTTAGAGTAGTTATAACTTATATATAAATGGACATCTCATAACGGGATGTAATAATAATGAAAGTGATATAAGAAAAAAAATCAAAATAAAATTCAAAATGAGATAAAAAAAAGTGTATAATTATATTTATTTTAATTATTCATTAACAAATAATGTAGTGTAACCCAAAGGATTGGCGCAGTGGTGTAAGACCCGCTGCTTTCACATGAGGGGGGAACGATCTATTTAGTGGGAGAACCCATGTTCGATTCTTACCATGTGCAAAATTTCCTTGGGCCAGCGACAGCCACACTCCGGAGTGAGATTAGTCTTTGACCCAATGGATTTGGGGACACCCGTGCTCTCTGACCCAAGACAAAAAAAGATAAAGTAGTGTGTTTGTTTATGACTTAACTCAAGTAACAGGAGAGCGCTGTCACTGTCAAAAAGTGCGCTAGATAGATTATTACAATTGCTGGGATGATTTCGCAATAACATATTACCGAATTATAAAATTATTTTTAAAGTTAAATCATATAAGTGATTTATTTTTAAAATATGAAGAACTTATTTATAAAAATGAGTAAAGTTTTTTATGAGAAGAGAAATAGTATTTTTAAATAATTTAAAGGGTTTATTTTTTAAGAATATTTAATTATTATCTATAAACTAATATTAGTAATTTTTTAATTTTTTTCTTTAAAATAAAATATTGACTATTAAAAATATTTTAAAATTTAATATAAAATTTTCATTAATCTTTTATACACACACTCTAGTATGTTATACACACATATATTTAAACAAAAAATTGAGGCCTTATAAAAGGAGAAGGCCCAAAACATATACTTCAGTGGCCTTGAACCGTCAGTGATAACATTGATAATGTATGATACTATATTTTTTTTTTGGTGAATATAATGATATATGAATTATATGCTGGTTTTTTTAGGAAATTCAAAATATTTTAATAAATACTAGATAGTACCCGTACGATGCACGAGTTTATTAAGGAGGGAATGATTAGAATATATTATTTTAAAATTTGGTTATTTAAATTGGAAAGAGAAATATAAACATACTAAATATCTTACAAATATTAAATTGTGATGTGCTAATCAATAATTAATTAATTAATAATGATAAAATTCAAAATGAAAAAAAAAGAGCAAAGACATGTTACCAAAATATGACACATGTACTAACAATCCTAGTCAATAACTGTATTTTAGATAATATATTGATTGATCGATTGATTGATTACCCGATGCACCAAATGTTTGTTGTATTAAATACTGAAAAATGTTTATTATAACTTATATATTTTAAAATAAGATCTTAATTTAACAAATTGACCCTAAAAAAGCATATTGACATTTTTATATTATAAATTTATATTATATATATAAAAATTAAGTGACAATAAAAAACTTAATAAATATTACAAATTTACAATGAGCTTATTTGATATAAAATAATTTAAGCTCGTTATATAAGTTTTCTATGACTATTTTTAAATTAAAATTTGAGTAAATAATTTAAGCAATCTTTCAAAGAGTAATCCGAATAAGTAATTTAAGAAATCTAATAACTGCAGAATTTAGTAATTGTTTATAGAAGCTGCAAATCTAATTGTATTCTAAAATATAATGCATTTTTAGGTAAAGTTTTCATGAAACTTTTAATCCTTAACCTTTTTAAATATGACAAATTTTTATTTGTTCAAAGTAATGTATTTCAAATAATTTTATCCCTATAAATTATTGATTTAAAATTAATTAAAATAAGATAGTTATTATCTTCATTCATTGATATATATGAAAAGAACACCTAATAACAATTGACTAAACACTTAAAATAGCTCATTAAATATGTCAAAGTATTTCACGTTTATACTTAATTTCTAAATATTTTTCATATTATTAGCGAGATAAATATGATTCAATTTAAATACTTTATAATAAAACTATATTCATCAATTTATTAGCAATAAATAAAATTATATTTAAATTATTTTTAGAATTTAATTTGAATATGTTTTTGTATATATTTATTATAGTGATACTTTACTAACAATTGGCATTGCTATTATAAAGCTTTGATTCTCATGATACAAATATTCACATTGTAATTTAAATTTAAATATTATTTTCATTATTTTTTCAAGATCAGATGGTGAAAGTATGGACTACAATTATTCTTTCAAGAAATCCTTGCATATTAGTACTATATTTTGCTATAAAGTTTTAATCTCTTTATTGTGTAATTAATGTTTAGGCCCGTAATCATATTTTATTTAAATTTTAATATTTTTTTTATACAAAACTTTCATTCATAGTTGATGTAAATATTTACCTTTGGTTTAAATAGGTTTAAAAAAAAACTCAATTTTATGAATATTTGTATAAATAAATTTAAGTACAAATGTTCTGATAATTTGATGAAAAATACATTAATTTAATATTAAAAAATTATCTATCATTTGATTAAGTTTATTATGTTTTTTTTTGGAATAATAACTTTTCGATTAACTTTTAGAAAAAATGATCATCTAATCTTACCCTAAACTTAATATTACCCTTGCAAAATAAGTAGACTAAAATATTGCCCAATCATAATGCCAAATCCCATTTAAATTAAGTAATAACAATTTTAAATCTTCTAAAAAAAACACTTTTAAATACTCACTGTTTACCTTCCTTTTTTAAAAATATATATATGTCATGATTATATATCATAGTTAATTCAAATTAGAATATATATTTAATTATCTTAATTATTATAACTATTTAATCGAACAGGGACATTAATTTCGGGTGAATTTGAAAAAAAAATTATCTTCATTTAAAATTTTATTTGTAAGAAAAAATAAATGAAAAATTTGGATCCATTTCAATTATTAACATTCCATATTAACAAAATACTTTTCAATATGACCAAACAAAAAAATTATTAGAAAAGAAGACTTGGGCATAAATTAAAAAGGTTTTTAATGTAATTTAATATGTCATTACTTATTTTTTTTAGGAGATGTCATTACTTATTTAAATATATTTATATTGATCCTATTTTAAAAGATAAGATTATGATAATAGTCATAAAAAAATGGCCAATAGAAATGAGAATTAATATCTTAAATAAAAACAAATAATATTCTCTTAAGATTATGACAAACTCATTAAATTCTATATTGTTCCCTTCCTTTCTTCCTCCATCTTTGACATAGAAATTGTCAAGGTTGTCGTCATCTCCCTTTTCTACCAATCAGTGTCTCAATAAAAAATCAGTCACCAATAACCATGTAGATCTCATCTGTGCATAAACCAAACTTTTAAACTATCTAATAAAAAATGTAAAAAAAAAAATAAAATAAAAAACTTTACAAACAAACAATAATTAGCAACAATTGTCTCTTTCTCTTCCAATATATGCAATAGAGTTAATGTCACCACCTGGAATCGAAGATTAAGAGATAAACATGAGAAAATAAAAGAAAAACAAAAGCAAGATAGGAATAAAAAAACAAAAGAAGAACAAAAAGGGAAAACATTAGAAGAAGAAAAAAAATCCACTACAACACTGTCAAACAAACACCATGTGTCGGTCATCAACGTTACCCAGAATCACAATTGTCTCTTCACAATACCCACATCATTTGGAAACATGCTTTGGGAGGATCACAATATAAATAGAACACAAACGTCCTTCGACATTAAATAAGGAAATAAGGATTCTTTAATCTAAAATAAATAATAAATAAATAAATAAATGAGGAAATGATTATTCAATTTTCACATAATATTTGTTCAATTTGTTGTAATCATGCAACCCGAAATTAAATGAGGAAAGAATGACTATTCAATTTTCAATATTCAATTGATAACATATATAGTAGAATATAATATAAAATCAAATCAAATATCAAATATTCAATAATAATAATAATAATTCTGTCAAAAAAAATAATAGAAATATTATTACAAAAATTGAATAAATTAATATCAATATAATTGTAAAATTACTTTAATTAAAATATATATATTATGCACGTTATGAAACATTCAAAATATAATTTTAAATTTTCGTTATTTAAATCTGGAAAGAAAATTAATAATATATTAAATATGTTACAATTATTAAGATTGTAATTGTACTAATTAATAATTAATTAATTGATTAAAAATGTTACCAGAATGTGACACATAAACAATCAGTCCTAGTCAACAACTGTGTTTTATATAATATATAACATATAACGAATAATAAAAAGGGTAAATCCACCATGCATAAAATAGAACATAATCTCATAATACCAATCTCATAGAGTGTCGAAAATAGATAAAGTAAAATGGCCTCGGCGGAAGACGGATACATACCATATACAACCCCAAAGTTAAATAGTAACAAAATAATACATAGGAAGCATAATAACAAAATTCGAACCCTAGTCTACCCATAACAAGATACACAAAAAAGGAAAACTAAGGTTCAGAGCAGCCACCCATGTACAGTATATACCCGTAATTGTACATCCCAAACCTAAGACTCCGTAAAAGAGTTCTCAGAAGGGTCCTCCTCAGGATCCTCCTCAACGTCATCATCCTCCAAAGCGTCGCCCAACCTCAGAACATTGGTGGGAGAAGAGATGAGAGTCATGAGCTCTTCAAACTCAGCCTCGGACATAGATAAATCTACAGAAGAGCTCCTCCTAGAAGACGGAGAAGAAGTTGGTGTGTCGGTGTCACGGTGATACCCATGGGCTCTCTCCTGCTTACACAACATCAGTAGAGTAAAACATACAAGGCGTGTAGGAGGTCCATGTCCCGTCGTAGCAAAAGAGAATCTGACCCATCCATCAAAGGTGTCTATCTGATTGTACGCATCATGGGACCAGATTCCGTTGACAGGTTCACTCCACATCCGCACTACGGGCTCCCAGTACTCGTCCATCTGATTCTGGAAAATAAAGGTGTATGGAGTGAGTCTCCCACCTCCAAGCCACAAAAACAATCTCACGGTCACATACACATAACAAACTACACAATATGGTTCTCTCACGATCTCACTCGTGACCCTAATCGCACTTGTTGACTAATTCTTAATTCATCAATCTCGGGCCTGCTGCCACCGAAACTCCCAAAACTCAGTGGTCTTACACATTTAAGTTGGATGGCTATTGGGAGTACACCCTCGTCACGGTACGATAACGAGGCTCTCACCAACATGATAATGGCTCGCATTTAGTCGAGGTTGCCAAGTCGGTTATGTGACCTCAAGTCACAACTCGGCCCTTACCCCCAAGGTCGATCACGCCTACGATCATTTCCCAGGTACCACTCTATGGTCATCCAATCTATGAGGACTGACTCCTCAATGACTCTCCCCATTGGGATTGTCCTTACAGGTTTATGTGGACTCCTCTGTTAAAGGTACCGGACGGCGATCAATTTAGTATCATGAGCTCATCACGTGTCACATAGTGATCCCATCCTTCACAAAGAAACAAGTCACAGTAGGAGCTCCCCACACAACCTCTCCAAGTTTTCTTCCACAGCTAACCATCACGGAGAATCACGTTCCACGATTACGTCGTACTAAACGATCTCACCAAGTTGGGAGTGGAAAAGGTTCCTCCTTCCCCTCCCATTAACATTGCAAACAAACAAACATACAAGAGTAGATGCACTAAGCACTACTAATCTCATCATGAACCCATTCATGATTCTAAACAATTTTTTTTATTAAATTATCCTCTCTCAAGTATTATGCTAAATTTTATTCTTTAGTACACAACTCCAAGCAAAGGTCCTAATTTATTTTCTAAGTCCAAGTTTAAGATTTGATACCCAAATGTCAACATTCCTAAAATTTACTAAGTCAAAATAATTATAATTATTCACACTTTTTTTTTTCTTTAAAAGGTTTATTTATTATTTTCACAATAAATCAAAGTTAAGTGCTAGAACTCCATTTTCTAGCCTACAAATGCACTCTTACAAGGAGTCCATTTGTCCCCTTCCCACAATCACATATCATTCAATACACATAACACAACATGCACATTCAATTTCCAGCACACAGATTGCCCGAGGATTACATTCATTCCGGTCTCCAATTCAAGTCAAGTAAATACAATGAATAAGGCAAGAATGAAAATTACATTCACAAATAATCAAATATATAATAATAAAGTGCAGAGGTCTTTCCTTTGGGATAAAACCACTCATTCATAGTCCAAAACAATTAAATAACATACTTAAAACAATTAATTTAACCAAACTCTAATATTCTACATAGATCAAATTCTACACTCCAAGAATTATTTAACATATCATTTCAATTCAGAATAGTATAGAAATTTTCAGAGACATTATTAATCACGCAAATAGTCACACATAAATTTATTTCCTCAAAATTCACTCCAAAAATATGTTTTTTAAATTATTTTTCCAAATCTGACAGCATACTGAAAACATAGTATAGGAAATTTCGAAAATATCAAAACTTATCATTAATTAGTAAAAGTTTACAGAGACTATCTCCCACAAGTAAATTACAACATATATTTTTCCCAGAATTTAATTCCTGCCCCAAATATCATTTTTCCATTTATCTTCCCCTTCTGTCAGAAATCAGTTTTTACAATAATATATCATCTAAAAATAGTAAAACAAATTAATGAATTCTAATAAAATTAAAGTAAACTATAAAGAGTTGAATTATCATCATGTATTTTTACCACGTGAAATTTCTCACTAAAAATATTTTTCTCCTGTTTAAACGTGATCCATCAGATTTCTGAAAACAAAAAGAGAATTTATTTATAAATACTAAATATACCCAGTAAAATATGAAAAAAATTCAGGAACATCACTCACATATATTATCAAGGTTTTGTTGTCCTACTTTATGAAAATATCACTCGAAAATAGATCAAATACTCAAAACAGTGTGTTTAGCAAATTCAGAGCACTCACAAAAATAATTCTATTTAAAATACCAAATAAACTCAATAAATTATGAATTTTTTTTTATGGATTCCAGAGGCCTAGAAACAGTTATTAATGGTCTCAAATCATCATAAAGGTCCACGAAAATATCAAAATAAAATCCAAACAGTCAGAAGTCACCATGAACAAAATGGTGTATTTAACCAAAGTTGAACAAAATGGTGTATTTAACCAAAGTTTAAGGGGGAAACTCCTCCATACCTCAATATAGTTCAAGAAAATGGAAAGGATGAAGGGAATGAGCCTTAAGAGAGTCTTTAAGTCCCTAAGTATCAAAATTAAAATTTTAAACCATACACTTGTAGAGCTTGAAATTCTAAACAACCCTATGGAATCAAAGTTTAATTATGATAAAAATTACCTAAGCTTTGGAGATGAGGAATTATGGAGAGTAATGGAGGAAATGAGAAAAAGTTTTTCTCCCTTTGAGAGGGCCACAAACCAACAGAGAGTGAGTGAGGAAGAGAGTTGAATTTTTTTGAATTAAAAGAGAATTCAAAGGGGTTTCAAGTCCAAAAATTAATAGGGGATTTTAATATCCCTAGTATTAAGGCTTTTTGAAGGTTTGGAGTATTTAAGTGAACTAAAATATTGGGGAAGCAGCTCAGCCCCCCCCCCCCCCCTTTTTTTACGGGTTGCTTTATTTTATTTTTTTTAAAAAACTTAAAATGTGTAAAGTGAGATTAAGCAAAAATAGTAATTTTACTTTTATCATAAGTAGCTAATTACTAGCTAATTAACATAGAGTATTGTGCTAATTATCTAGAATATTGTGTAATTCAAATTAATCCTACACAGTATTAATTTACACAGTGTAAATTTATACTGTCTAATTTTTACACAGTATAATTTCGCACAGTGTAAAAATTAAATTTTCATTAAATTTTAATGTCACTAAATTTTGTCACATGAAATAACATATTTATAATCTATATTTATTATATTCTGAGTTGTAAATTTTTAGGGTGTTACAACTCTACCACCCTTTAGAAATTTTGTCCTCGAAATTTAACTGACCTTGGAATAGATGCGGATATAACTCCTTCATCTTATCCTCTAACTCCCATGTAGCATCACCTTCGTCGCTAACACTCCATATCACTTTTACTAACGGTATATTTTTTTCCCTTAACTGCTTAATCCATCGATCACTAACTTGTAAGGGAACATCATAAGTAAGATTATCTCTCACTTGTACTTGATCCATTGCAATCACATGAGAAGGGTCTGGAGTGTATTGCCTAAGTTGAGAAACATGAAAGACAGGATGCAAATTTGACAAATTTGGAGGCAAGGCTATGTGATAAGCAACAAGACCAATTCTTTTTAGGATTTGGTAAGGACCAATGAACTTTGGAGTGAGTTTTCGGGATCTTAGTGCTCTTCCAACTCCAGTCATAGGAGTAACCTTCAAAAACACATGGTCTCCTTCTTGAAATTCAAGAGGCTTTCTCCGTCTGTCATGGTAACTCTTTTGCCTATCATAAGCTATCTTGATCTTTTCCCTAATGGCTTTCACTTGCTCAGTGATTTTCTGTAACATCTCGGGCCCTATCAAGAGAGACTCTCCAGTTTCATACCAACACAAAGGTGTCTTACACTTCCTTCCATACAAGGCCTCAAAAGGGGCCATGCCTATACTAGCTTGATAACTATTGTTATAGGTAAACTCTATCAAAGGTAAGCACTCGTTCCAACTACCCCATTGTTATATCACACAAGCCTTCAAAAGATCTTCTAAAGATTGAATGGTTCTTTCAATTTGGCCATTCGTTTGTGGGTGATAAGCGGAGCTAAGTCTTAGTTTGGTACCTAAAGTTTCTTGCAAACTTCCCCAGAACCTAGACGTAAAGCGCGGATCTCTATCCGAAACAATGCTAGATGGTATCCCATGGAGCCTAACCACCTCCTTGAGATATAACTGAGCTAACTTCTCCAACTTGTACTGCATGTTGATAGGGATAAAGTGAGCAGATTTTGTTAACCTATCCACAATTACCCATATCGCGTCATGCCCAGAATTTGTCCTTGGCAATGCAAAGACAAAATCCATAGATATGCTATCCCATTTCCATTCTGGGATGTTTAGAGGTTGTAACTCTCCGAAAGGTCTTTGATGTTCTACTTTGGCTTTTTGGCACGTCAGACACTTTGCCACGTACTCGGCCACATCCTTCTTCATCCCGTACCACCAAAAATTCTTCTTCAAGTCTTGATACATCTTTGTTGAGCCAGGATGGAAACCCAGTCTACTCTTATGAGCCTCTTCCAAAGTCAATTCCCTCAATCCACCATCTGGTGGTATGCACACCCTCTCTTTAAACTTGATGAGTCCATTAGCTTCCTTGTTGAACTCCAATTCTTTGCCTTCCTTTCTTAGCCTCATCTTTTCATGCAACAGTTGATCTCCTTGTTAAGCTTCTCGAACTTGTTCCAAAAACTCAATAGTAATCCTCAAAGTTCCCAAATACAAACTCTTGGATCTCACATCCACTGCTAGATTCAAATCTCTAAACTCTTCAATCAACTCCAACTCCTTGACCATCATGCAGACATTTGCAATGACTTTCGGCTTAATGTGTCGGCCACTACATTAGCCTTTCCAGGATGATATAACAACTCAATCATAATCCTTCAAAAACTCCATCCATCTCCTTTGCCTCATATTCAACTCCTTTTGATCAAACAGGTACTTTAAACTTTTGTGATCACTAAACACTTCAAATCTTGCTCCATAAAGATAATGTCTCCAAATCTTCAAAGCAAACACCACAGCTGCTAGTTCCAGATCATGTGTTGGGTAGTTCACCTCATGTGGTCTCAACTGTTTTGAAGCATAAGCAATCACTTTCCTTTCTTGCATCAGCACACACCCAAGTCCTTGACCAGATGCATCACAATATGCCTCGAACTTCTTTTCTGAGTTGGGTAGAATCAGAATTGGTGCGGACGTCAACCTTTTCTTCAACTCTCAAAAACTACACTTGTAGGTGTCATTCCACACGAACTCTGTTCCTTTCCGAGTTAACTTGGTTAACGACAATGCTAAGCGAGAAAATCCTTCAATGAACTTTCTGTAGTATCCCGCTAAACCCAAGAAACTTCTTATCTTCGTAACCGTAGTTGGTTGTTCCCAACGCGTCACAACTTCTACTTTTGTAGGGTCCACAACAATCTCGTCCTTCGTCACCACATGTCCCAAAAATTGCACTTGCTCTAGCCAAAACTCGCACTTGGAGAGTTTTACATAAAGTTGTCGCTCCTTCAGAACTTGCAGCACGATCCTTAGATGTTCTTCGTGTTCCTCATAACTTCGTGAATACACTAGGATGTCGTCAATGAATACCACCACGAACTTGTCCAAGTATTGATGAAAAATCTGATTCATGTAGTCCATGAAAACCGCAGGAGCATTAGTTACACCAAAAGGCATGACTAAATACTCGTAGTGCCCATAGTGCGTTCGAAATGCCGTCTTCGGAATATCTTCCTTCTTGACACGAATTTGATGATATCCCGATCGCAAGTCGATCTTTGAGAACGCTGAAGCACCTCTCAGTTGATCTATGAGATCATCAATCCTCGGCAACAGGTACTTGTTCTTGATTGTCACTTTGTTGAGTTGACGATAATTTACACATATCCTCATACTACCATCCTTCTTCTTCACTAACAGCACTGGCGCTCCCCAAGGTGACACGCTTGGTCTCACAAACTGTTTTTCTAACAAATCCTCTACTTGAGTTTTCACCTCAGCTAGTTCTACAAGAGACATCCTATAGGGTGCTATTGAAACAGGACTAGATCCAAGAATCAAGTTTATGGTGAATTCTACTTCTCTCTTAGGTGGTAACTCTGTTATGTCATCCGGAAAAACCTTAGGAAATTCACACACGACAGGTACGTTACTGACATCAGGATGTTCCTCAACGTTAGTTGAAAATAGAGCCACGTATACTTGAACTTTCTCCCTTTTACCAATTTCACTTTCGTTGGAAGTCCTTAATCCCAAAGACTCAATGGAACTTTGAGTCGGGGTACTGAAAACTAAAGTTTTATCTTTACAGTTAAGAAGAACATGGTTGGAAGATAACCAGTCCATTCCTAACACAACATCAAGATGGGAAAGAGGTAGACAGATCAAATTCACAGGAAAGGTCTTGCCTTCGATCACAAGAGAACAATTCAAACATGCATGGGAAGTAATAATAGACTTATTGGTAGGAGTTGCAACTTCGATTTCATAAGGTAAGAATGACATAGGCAATTCTAAACTCTTAACACAATCGTGTGATATGAAAGAGTGTGTTGCACCTGAATCATAAAGTACATCTAAGAGTCTATCTTTTATGATGCCCTTACCTTGAATTAGATTGTCGGACGCAGCAGCCTCGGTTCCACTCATTGCAAAAAATTTTCTAGTCACCCTTTGTTTTCCACCACTGTTCTTTACAACACTCCCAGCATTTCCAACATTCCCAATAGTCTTCGGAGCATACCAACAACTCCTGGCCATATGTCCCGTCTTGCCACAGTTGTGACAGGTCAATGGTTGTTGTTGTGCTTGTGGTTGTGGTTGTGAACAATCTCTTACCGGATGAGGTCCTCCACAACGGAAACACTTGACTAGGTTGTTGTTGTTGAAGCCTCCAACAAATGGCTTCCTTTGACCAAAACTTCCTCCAGATGATTGGCCAAGCTTAAAGTATGGTTTCTTGGATCCTCCGAACTGCTTCTTCTAATGTTTCTGTGGACCACCAGACTTCCACAACACTTGTTTTGCCTTAGCATGATTCTCGTAGATACGACACTTGCTCACTAAAGTCAGAAAATCAGTAATCTGGAGATATCCAATAGCTGTGCGAATGTCCGCTCTTAGCCCGTTCTCAAATTGGGAACATATGTCTTCATCATTCTCACCCTTTCGGTAGTAAGGCCAATATTTCAGTAGCTCATTGAACTTTGCAGCATATTCCCCTACAGTCAAGCTTCCTTGTTTCAGTTCAAGGAACTCCTTCGCTTTCTCCTTGCGTAAATCTCTCAAAAAGTAATTCTCGAGAAATTTCTCCTTGAATACGTCCCAGTCAATGACGCCTTCCACAGCTGGCAAGGTTTGGCAAGCAAACTTCCACCAGTCTTCAGCTTCACCACTTAGCATGTAGGTAGCAAAAGTCACTTTGTGCTCCTCATAGCAGCCCATCGCTTCAAAGATTTTCTCCAACTTTGAGATCCAGAGTTCAGCTCCTTCCGGATCGAAAGCTCTGTTGAACTTGGGTGGGTTATGCTTCGTGAAAGCAATCAATCCACGGTATTCAATTGGTTCTGCCTCACGGTCTTGCACGAGGTTCTCTAGAACGGCAGTAACGCGTCCAGGATCTGTTGGGTTGCACTGGGTATCCCAGCCATGACTTCCTGAAATCAACCCATAGGTTTCCAAGGAATCATCACATCACGTACATATAAACCTCACATCACTACTATTATAGTCGATGCAAGATATACACATCTACAAATATTATCCACCATTGTAGGTGTACACATTCAGACAATCATCAAAACAATTTCATCTCACACCTCTGTTTCTATAGATAATGTAAGATCCAAACAATCAATCAATCAAATTTATACAATTGTCGTTATCAGTTGTTCAAACACACAGCAACATGGTTAAGCCCACGCTCCAGGCTTGGTAGGGCGAACTACTCTGATACCACTAATGTAACACCCTAATTTAGAGTGCACTTATATTTCTATAAAACGCTTATTGTAAGAAAAGATATTTATTCATTATAAATAACTATTTTAGTAACCATATATATATATATATATATATATATATATATATATTTAAACTTAAAATGGGTAAAGTGAGATTAAGCAAAAATGGTAATTTTACTTTTACCATAAGTAGTTAATTACTAGCTAATTAACTTAGAGTATTGTGTTAATTATCTAGAACATTGTGTGATTCAAATTAATCTTATACAGTATTAATTTACACAATGTAAATTTATAATGTCTAATTTTTACACAGTTTAATTTCACACAGTGTAAAAATTAAATTTTCATTAAATTTTAATTTCACTATATTTTGTCACATGAAATAACATATTTATTATATTCTGAGTTATAAATTTTTAGGGTGTTACGTAAGTTAATGTATAGACTAATGTGATGAAATACAAATTTAGGGACAAAGTTTAATTTGGTCATACTCAAGGATTAGTATGGCAATAATTGTCAAATATAAGGACTAAATGGAAGGCTTTATAACTTTTGCATCTAGTCTTAAACTTTTCAAAATAGTCCCTACATGGAAGGATTGTACAATCATATCACGCAGGATCTCCGTTAAAGTAAATATCTATAACTATATATAAAGAGAATAGGATGTTCTGGTGTATACATTTCTTATCTCATTTTACTCCTATAACTATCGTTTTAAATTTCTTTTTTATCTTTATAATTACTTTGTTCAATAAACCCATACCCCACTTGCATCCTACAAATTTAACTTCTATTATATTTTTTATTATTTTTATTTTTCAAAAATTACATAGAGGCACGGAGTATTTCTTTTCCCCTAATAATTAATAAAGAAAATTTAATAAAAAAAGACTAACTTGAATGACAAATTACATATTCAAAAACTATTTTTTGTATGCCACATTTAAGTACTAAGTTATGTATTACTCATATAAGTTTTGAGTTATCAAATATTTTTTATTTGAAGAAGATTAAAAATCGAAATAAAATTAAATAAGGGTGACAATTATTTTTTGCAAGAAATGCTTCCCAGTGGCAAAAGTACGAGACACTAGTGTCAGATTCACGGACAAAGGGCATCGAAATATCAGGGTTTTTGGCAGGGTCGTGGTGGATTCCTTATTTGGTAACCTTAAAAATTCAAAAAAGAGATGTTCCGTTCTTTATGAAACCTTCTCTTCCCATTCTCCACATGAAAAAGCGACACGTGCCCCTTTTCCTTCATCGTACCTGGGATCGGTGGCGAGTACTCGGCGAGTGTTTTTTTTTTCCATTTTTGCTCGTTTTTGACACACATGCCCTTCACAGATAGAAATGGGACCAGATATCTTCGGTCCGGTAAACCACTGTGGAATACTGCGATTCTGATTAAATTAAGCTAAATTAAATTAAATATTATCCACTATACCAACCAACCAATTATGATTCTTCATGCTTTATGATGAAATGCATAAAGTACACTTTCTTCACGTGATTTTACCTAAATTATGGATCCACTTGCATTTCTTTCACTACAATATAGTCAATTTAGTATGGGTCTCCGCGCGCCTCATCAACCCTCATCCCACAAAAAACGCCAACCAACACTCTCATACAGAAATTATATTTGTCGCACAATAAATACATCGAGTGCTATGTAACTAAAAATTCATAGTTAGCAGATTTTTTCTTTAATTTTAGAAATTTGAACTTATGAAAAAAAAATTATACAAAAGGATAATCTAACGCTCAAAACAAAGATTAATACCTTTTTTTTTTGTGACAAAACAAAGATTAATACCTAATGAATATAGAAAACCTATTAAAGCAATTGTTTATGTATAATCATTTATTCCCAAGCATAAGCGCTCATGCTGAAACAAAGCTTGGAAATAATATTATATTATTCACCCAACTTCAGGGGTGTGTCCCTTCCAAGTCACAAGGGATATGCAATGATCAAAAATTAAATAATTCAATTTGTAAGATTCTTTCTTATATAATGGTAAAAAATATTAACAAAATAAATGTTGTCAGAACATTAATTAGGGAAATAAAATCAAAGTATATTTAATTAAAAAAAATTATACATTGTGTTAAAAACATAAAAATAATTAAAATTATTTTTTAAAAAAAATTAAAAATATTTCATAAAATTCCTTAATCGATACTTGTTAAGAACACTCATAAAATTATTAGTTAGTTATAGTTATCCTTTTTTTATAATTATTAGCTAGTTATAATTATTGTTAAGAAGACTCATGTAAAAATATAAATGTTTATAATTATCTCCTTTTTATTTTATTTTTCGTTTTAGAAGAATTGTTTTATATGTCATTTTAAAAGTCCAAAATAATATATTAATTATTATTTTTCAATTATATCTTATATTTACCTATTTTTAATGATTTTACATACTTTTTCAAAGAGCAAAAATAAACAATGGTATACATCTTAAAAAAAACAATGGAATATTACGGAATTTTTTTTATTTATAGGAAGAAATCAAACTCAGATACCAAAGGTCAACTCACGCATATTGTCCAACCAACTGAGCTAGACCCTCAATAGTATACTGAATGAATGTTGGTATCAAGGTTTAAAACCATATCATTTATTGAATTATTATTAAAGGGATTGGTTTAAGGTTTCATGTATGACGTGAATTGAAAATAGACAATATTAAACAAAACAAAATAATTAAAGGTAAAACTTTGTCACTTTAGTGACTCAAGTAAGGTTGCTTCTTGTAAAGAATACATATGGTATCATAAAAGGAACAAAAAAATAATATCCATATCTTCGTACTATTAAAAATTAAACTTCATATATAAATGTTGTAACTTATAACATAAATATTTAAAATTAAAAGGAGAGAAAATCAAATGTTATAGCACTTAAGTTCAACAACGCCCTAAAAAGAAGTTCAACAACATATAATAATATAACTTTCGGTCTCATATGTAACAAAGAAATACTTAATTCATCAAAATTAATAAAAGTTGTTAAATTGATTAATTTAAATTAATAATGCCATAAATTTTTTTTTTCAAAAAGACTCATAAAATTAAATGATTTAAGTGGATGTTATATTTAATGACACTACTCGTAATTTAAATGATTATAACTTCTTTTTTCAAAAATACCCATAAATAACTTTTGCACTAATTATAATCTTAAGATTTTTCGCACACAGTGATCTTATCCAACTTAGATCATTTATCAGTTTCTAAATGTAATCGAGATTTCAAATCAATACATTGATTAAAGATGAATTTAAGAAGCGAAATTTTAAATTATTTCCTTATCCGTTTAAAAAAAACAAATATATATATGGTTACTAAAATAGTTATTTATAATGAATAAATATTTTTTCTTACAATAAGCGTTTTATAGAAATATAAGTGCACTCTAAATTAGGGTGTTACAACTTACGTTTGTTATCTTTAACGAAGTATCCTAATTGACACCTTAAGTGTTTTCGTAGGAATGACTGTGTCCTTAAAGGAGGATACTTCAATCAGGAAACACTCATGCAAAACATCCTTTATACATAATGGACTTGGATCAAAGGAAGATTTTCAGACTTTAATTACTCCTTCAGTCAATGGACAGTGGCTACAGGGGCGTGCATTTTCACAAGACAACTCTGAAAGTGTCTTTTATGTTCATCTATTTAGTTGGTCATTTTGGAGAATACAAATTTCTGAGATCAAAATTTAGAGTTATTACACTTGGTTTTTTGGGGGGTACGTGGATGATTATGGCTTTTGGCAGTAGGATATGATTGTTGCTTCCTACTTTTTCGATTATAGGCAGTTATGGGGTATGTATAGATATCAAGCAAATCAGGAATATACATGGTATTGGTCTTGGTATCTATCTTGGTTATTTGATATTTATTCCTTATCACAGGTTTAAATATAATCTAACCAGGGAAATACTTCATGATATAGGGCTCTTTGTTTTTGTATTGTACACTCAGGTACTTCTGGTACCAATTTATAAAAATCTTTCTTTGCTGATAAAAAAAAAACCTTAAGTGTTTTCGTGGTACACACGTGGAATGACATTCTTGTCCCAATCAATACAAACTAGGATTTTGCACCTTCATATTAATCAGGTTTCCACTTTGTATTACTTACAACTACTATCTTCGCCTCCGGGGGCTAAAAAAACTTTGGAATGGAATTTTCCCAACTAGAACAACAAACCAATTTCAACAAGAGGGTAACTCTCTGCTTCGTCAAGCAGTACACACAAAATTACTTTAGAAGTCACAAACATCTACGATCAACCACTTCAATGTGGTTATCTACCGATCACACTCGACACCTAATCGTTTTCATTACTAGAATAATTGACTCCTTTTTTCACTGGCCAGCTGCCATTGGAACTCCTAGAACTCAATGATCTTACACAAAGTTAAGCTAGATGACATATTGGAAGTACACCCATTCTCCACGGTACGATGGCAGGGCTCTCACCAATCGATGATGACTCGTAATTTCTATTGGGATTGCCAAGTCGGTTATGTGACTAGCATCACAACTCGATGCCATATATCCCCCAAGGACTACCTCCTTAAGATCATATCCTAGGTACCAACTGTGGTCATCTAATGCTTTGAGGATTGACTCCTCAACACTCTCCTCACAGAGTTTATTTTCTTTCTTCGTCGCCTGTGGGTTTCCCGCTGCACATGATACAGGTGCGAACGAATTGACACTGAGCTAAAGGTACCACCTCTACGCTCACATATGCATATATAAATAAGGACTTTGCCTTTATCACTACATCATAACGATCTCATCATCCCAGGTGATGCGTCATTCACAATCTGACCTTGGTTCACAAATAACTCGCAGCCGAAATATCCCACGCAGCCTTCTTACATTCTTGAAGTTTCAGAGATCTGTCATACTCTCGTATCTTCATAGTACGACTCTCAACTCACATAAGTCACAGGGTGTCATATATTTTATTACATTTTATATATTCCTTACCTTCTCAAGTGTCTTATGATTTATAAAAAAAAAATACTTATACTTACCATTATTCCTCCACACAAAGGTCCTAAATCCTTTTCTATGTCCAATGCATAAAAGAAAGAGTTCATTTATTAATTTGTATTTAATAAACTAAATGAAAATAAAATAAAATAAAAGTCTCTTAGATCATTTAAATGTGCTCACTATACAAGTTATATTTATCTTTGAATAGCAATCCTGCTATTGGCACTAGAAATCAATTCTAGTTACTACAAGTACTCGCGTCGAGTCTTGTAGACACATCACACCGACAAACAATTTTACCACAAGATTCAAACTACAGTCAACAGATCGTATCATCAAAACAGAGAAAATCACACTTTCAATATCAAATGCTAAAGGTTTTCCTCCCTGAGACTTAAATGAATCAATCATAATAATGGTTATATTCTATCCATTATCTCACATAATCAAAATATTAGTTGAAGGTAAAATGGCAACAGTACAAGTGTTAACAATCACATTTGACTATTAATTAGTCAAATTTTCATTGGCAGTACTGAATGTGAGCTCTCACTGAATTAAGCAAATGACCTCGGAATTTAAAACTTTTTGTTTCAAATCGAAGCTCTTGACATATAGTTTACAGAAAGGTATCCCACTTATAAAATCAAGAAAATTTTATAAAAATTTTCTAAGTCAACAGCTCTAGATTTTGAGTGCTCAATGAACATAGCTCAAAGAAATGTAAATTTCTCCCACTTCCCAAAGCTAAATTAAATGAAAATTTTTACAGTTTAAAGCTAACATCTTGATATTTCCAAAAAGGTATTTTTTGCTTCCAAATTCATTTCCTGTTGTTCCCAGTAAAAATATTCCTAACAGCCTACAATTTTGACTCAAAACAGGGTCCTAAACCCTTGTTCTGTTTCTTTTTGAAAAATTAATTTAGAAATTATGCTTGGAAATTTTTGTAATATACATGGTTAAAAATATTATTGTGTCTAGTTTTTAAAGGTTTAATTAAATTTCAAAAATGATAAGTACACAGGGAGAATTTTAACAAAAACCGAACCCTATTCCAGTTGAAACCCCAAAACAGGACAGTCCACTATCGAGCCATGGATGAACCCCAAGATGAAATTATTTTTCAAAGGTGTCAACACAAAAGTTGTTTCATTTTGTGTCTATTTTCATTCAAAATAAATTTCATGAAAAATCAACGGTTAGATCTTTTAAAGAATGGCAAAATAGTGAGGGCGGTTCCATGCTAAACGAAAATACAGCCACTGTCAACGAATTTTTAGTTAACATTTTTCAAAGAAAACTTGATCAAAACCATTTTGAGAAAATGGTACATGACCTCACTTGTTTCCAGGGCCATTTTCATTCCAATTACATGGTGAAAATGAATTTACTCCACACATGCAAAGGCTTACAACTACTGCCAAAGAGAATTCAACACTACCCATCCAATTTCAATTCAACGAACAAGTCAAACACACCACAATTCTTAGCAATGGAGGCATGCATGGATGCTATGGTTAAGGCCTCCAGCCCTTAACCATATTCTCAATAGAAAAAGAAAGCAAAGAGTCCACAAGAGAGTTCCCTCACCTAGTGTTGAGTTTCAACCGAAAAGGAGAAGAGATGAATAGGAGAAGGAAGCTTGGTTGTGAGGATGAAAAGATGATGATCTAGCTTGCATGCAAAGCTCCTAAACTCAAAAATGGCTTCCTTTCTCTTCTAGGAAGTCTCGGCAGAAGAGAGAATTTCTCTTCTAACTTGGAGGCTAAGTTTAGCTTAAGTGAGAAAATGAGAATGTTTAGTGTGGGGTGGTGTGTGTCCGTGGAATTTGGTGATGTTTAGGGAGATGATGTGTTGATCATTTGCCATGCATGTAGTCTAGGTGTCATTAGGGAGGGGATTAGGTGTAGGGCTAAGGTAATTAGGATATCTAGGTATACCGAGTTTAGTTTACACAGTGTAATTTTACACTGTGTAATTGTAATGCAATGTAATTTAAAATTTTAAAACTTAATTTCAAACATCTAATTATTTTTATAAAACTTCTAGTAATAAAAACTTTTCTAGTTGCTCAAATAAAATATTCCCTGTAAAGAATTAGTTCACAGATAGATTTTATAAGAGTAACTTGGCATGCAAGTAACTATAATCAAATTTAATTAAAATAATAAAAACTGGTTTTGAAACCAATTAATTACTTAGTACATAGCTATAGATATATTAAATATTTTACTACTAGTAATTAATCTCAGCTCAATTAATTATTAGCAGGCATAACAGATAAGCATATACAGACAATATACGTACTTGATCATTAAGTAAATATTATACTGCACAAATAAATAAATAAATAAACAACACAGACAATTCAATCACCCAGAATTCTACAACAACTTGCAGACAAATCACAGGAAAGTAACTACTAAGAATTAATTACAGAAAATTAATTCCAGAGAGTTACTTATAGAAAGCTATATAACACACACACACACACACACACACACACACACACACACACACACACACACATATATATATAAGTTGTAATTTATAGGGTGTTACATCCTTAGCCGAGTAGGAGTACTCGGGAGAAAAACCATTTGTAGTAAATATCGATTGTTGAAAAATAAATAATCATTGACATGTTGAAAGATGTGTTTCATCAATTCAGTTAAAAAGGTGTGTCTCGTTGAAACCTTCTTAGTAAAAACCATTTCACATTCTTGTAGGGATAAAAAATCGAGTAAGGAAAAAGAGTACATCACCCAATTACATAATCAACTGTAATAATATTTAAGGTGGGTCGAATTCCATGTTTTCGGCACCACCTTTCCTGATAGTTCTTCTAACTTGTATGCCCCATTATTGAGGTTTTGCCGGATTCTAAATGGGTTGTCCCAATTAGCTGGCAATTTTCCTTCACGGGCATTTCTTCGTGCATCGCCATGAACTCTTAGGACTAGGTCTCCTTCTTTGAATTCTCTTGGCCTCAGTTTTGAGTTAAACCTCTTAGTCCTCCTCTGTCTACATGCTTCGGCGGTTAGGCTTGCTCAGTCTCGCACTTCTTCGATGAGATCAAGCTTGACCCTCATGGAATTTGCATTTTCTGATGCTTCGAAGCTTTGTCTTCGGAAGGTGGGTTTCCCTACTTCTACCGGAATCATAGCTTCGATTCCGTAAACCATTCTGAAGGGTGTTTCTTTGATTGTTGACTGTGGAGTGCACCTGTACGCTCACATAACTTCAGGTATCTCTTCGGCCCACACACCCTTAGCTGCACCTAGTCTTTTCTTCAGTTATCCCAAAATGACTTTATTGGTAGATTCCGCCTGTCCATTCGTTTGCAGATGTTCAACCGAGGTCACCCTATGTTTTATCCCTAGGTCCTCCATAAAGGTATTCAGCTTTTTATCCATAAACTGCAGTCCATTATCGGTGATGATCACGTGAATGCCGAAACGCGTGATTATGTTTTTCCATAAAAACTTCTGCACATTTTGAGTTGAAATGGTTGCTAGGGGTTCGATCTCTATCCATTTTGTAAAGTAATCAACAGCCACTATCAAAAAGTTGCACTGCCCCTTGGCTATAGGAAAAGGTCCCAGGATATCGACCCCCCATACGGTGAAGGGCCATGGTGATGAAATAACATGTAGCGTCGGCCGGCTGATGGATAAGGTTACCATGCTTTTGGCAATGGGTGCACTTTTTGACATATTCGGCACAGTCAAATTTGAGAGTTGGCCAGTAATGCCCTGCTCTTAAGACACGAGTGGCCATCGTGCGTCCACTGGAATGCATGTCACAGATTCTCTCATGCAGCTCTCTTGTGACGTACTCGGCTTAATCCTTGTCAAGACATTTGAGCAACGAGGTGGTAAACCCCCTCCTGTACAACTCACCGGCCACCAGAACGTACCTTGCAACACTTACCCGTAACCTTTTTGCCTTCTCCTTATCCTTCGGAAGAGTACCTTGTGACAAATACTGTTGGATCTCGGCCATCCAAGGGTCTTTGGGTGCCGAGATCTGCATGCATTCTTCGGTGGTCACGCTTGGATCGGGTAACACCTCTTGAATAAAAGTTCTAAGCTACCCCGGTTTCTGAGTGCTAGCCAGTTTGGCAAGCTGATCGGCCCTATCGTTGTGTTCCTGGATCAGGTGCTTTACTTGGACCTCATCGAACTCTTCCTTTAGTTGCATGAAAGCATGATAGTATTTCAGAAGTTGCGGATCTTTGACTTGGAAAACACTATTAATCTGGTCAGCCGCAATTTGGGAATCACTCCAACATTCTACCTTCCGAGCTCCCATCTCCTTGGCTAACATGAGTTTGACTAGTATTGCTTTATATTCAGCCTGATTATTAGATGCTTTGAAACCGAACCGTAAAGACTGCTCCAGTCGTATTTGGTTTGGTCCTTCAAGGATGACACCTGCCCCACTCCCATGTTGATTGGACGAGCCATCAACATGTACAATCCACCATTCATCTTCAAAGCGCTCGGCAGGGTACAGCTCATTGACGAAGTCTACTAAGCATTGTGCCTTGATGGGACCTCTCGGCTCATACCTTATATCAAACTCTGAGAGTTCTACTGACCAGGCCATCATTCGTTCAACCAGTTTTGGCTTCTTCAATATCTTTGCTATTGGGCAATCGGTTTTGACGACTACTCGATGACTCTGAAAATATTGTCTCAGGCGCCTTGTAGCGTTAACTAGTGCCAAAGCTGCCTTTTTTATTGTTTGATACCTCATCTCGGCTTCTTGTAGTACTCGGCTGATGAAGTATACGGGTGCTTGGCCCTCTTCATGTTCTTGGGCTAGCACCTCGCTTATGGCTTCTTAAGAAACCGAGATGTACAACACTAATTCCTTTTGAGGGTCCGATTTCTTGAGTACCGGTGGGGCAGAGTGGGTCCTCTTCAGATCTTGAAAGGCTTCTTCACGCTGTTGATCTCACAAGAAATTCTTGGATGCCTTTAACAACTTCATGATAGGTTTCGCCTTTTCGGCTATCCTAGGTAAGAATCGCGATAGAGAAGTGATCCTTCCAGTCAATCTTTGAACTTCCTTAGGAGTTTTCGAACTTCTCATACAAATAACAGCTTGGCATTTATCTGGGTTCGTCTCTATGCCTCGGCAAGTTAACATAAAGCCCAAAAATTTTCCTCCTTGAATGCCGAAAACACACATTTCTAGATTTAGGCGCATATTGCGCCTTTTGAGCTCGACAAAGATCTCTTCGAGGTCCCTTTTGTGAGCGCTGGCGCTGGAAGACTTAACTACCATGTCGTCAACATATACTTCCAAATTTCTCCCTATCTGGTTCCGGAAAACCTTATCCATTAGTCTTTGATAGGTTGCCCCAGCATTTTTCAGGTCGAAAGGCATGACCCTATAGTAGTAGTTGGCTAATTTTGTGATGAAGGCAGTTTTATCCTCATCCGGAGGGTATATTCGGATTTGATTGTAACCCGAATATGCATCCAAAAAGCTAAGGAAGGTGTGCCTAGTCGCCCCATCGACTAGCCGATCGATGTTTAGTAGAGGGTATGCATCCTTCGAGCATGCTTTGTTTAGATCCGTGTAGTCTGTGCACATTCGCCACTTACCGTTTGACTTTTTCACCATGACTACATTGACCAATCATGTGGTGTACTTCACTTCTCGGATGAAGTTTGCTGCTATCAACTTTGTTACTTCTTCTGCCACTGCCTTTTGCCTATCATCCCCCATCTTTCTTTTCTTCTGGGCTATCGGCCTAGCTTCTCGGCATATTGCCAATTTGTGACAGTGGAAATTTGGATCGATGTCCGGCATGTCTAAGGCTTTCCAAGCGAGCAAATCGACATTCTGCCCAATTACGCTTTGGATTTAAAGCCGATCACTCTGCAACAAATTGCTGCCGAGGTATGTGACTTGGCTTTTTGTTTCACCGATCTGAAATGCACAGGTTTTCTCGTTGGGTTCGGCACATTTGTCTTCGTCGATCCTGGGATCAAGATCTAAAGGTTGGGCCACAGGTTCGGCTGCTGAGACTGTGTTTACTGACTTCTACTCCTCTTCCTTCAACTGAGTGACTTTGAGGCTAGCTAAGTAGCACTCCCTAGCTGCTTTTTGGTCGGCATAAACTGTAATTATTGTGCCTCAGTTGGAGGGGAACTTCATGGCTAGATGTGGGGTGGATACTATGGCTCCTAGAGCGCTCAAAGACGGTCGTCTGAGTAATATGTTATACGAAGTGTTAGCATGTACTACGATGTATCTAACTTTGATAGTCCTCCACTCCTTTTCCCCGTATCCGAATGTTGTGTTCAAATCTATACATCCCCTGGTGTTGACCCTTTCGCCTAAGAATCCAACCAGGGGTTCGTCATACGGCATAAGCTTCCCTTCCGGTATGTCCAGTTGCTTGAAGGTGTTCCAATATAGAATGTCAGTCGAGCTTCCTTGATCCACAAGAGTTTTTCGAACTATGCAATCTGCTATATCCACGCTGATGACCATCGGATCATCTTGTACGGAGTTAGAACCCTGAAAGTCTGCATCTATGAATGTGATAGGTGGCATTTTCAACTTGCTAACTGCCGCTATCATATTGACCGATCATACGAGACGAAGATGTCTCTTCCTTGCCGAAGAGGTGCTCCCTCCTCCAGCGAATCCTCCCGCAATAGTGTTGATCACTCTGCGAGGATGCTCATGGGGTTTCGCTTCTTGTCGCTCCCGAGACCTACTCCTTTGCCTTTCCACCCTTCTGTCACGATCTCGGTCTTGGTCCCTATCCCTCCTGTAAGTTCTATCCTCCTCTTTGTACTTGGAGTATTGAGACCTTTCAGTTCTGGGGTTGTGAATAAAGTCTTTGAGGTATCTCATCTTGATGAGATCCTCTATCTTGTCTTTGAGTGCAGCACATTCTTTGGTGGAATGGCCTCTGTTGCGATGGTATCGGCATTGTTTGCTGTAATCGGCCTTAGGAGGAGTGTTAGCTCTTTTCAGAATAGCTAATATTTCGGTTGCAAGAGCTTGCTCGAGTATTCGGGAGCAGCTAGTGTTGAGCGGAGTATAGCTCGTGTATCGGGGACCACGATATTCTCGATCTCTGGGAAATTTCTCTTTTCCCTTCTTATGACCATCCTTTTCATGTTCTCTCTTTCCTGTGTTGGCTTCCGCTCGGACTTGATTCGGTATTCAGCTAACTCCTCCATCTACATGTACTTTGCTGCTCTTCGTCTGAGGTCATCCATGTCGAGTGCAGGCTTCTTACAAAGACTATTGACGAAAGCTCCTGGCCGAAGGGCTGTCACCAGGTGATGCATGGCTACCGCTAGATCCAGGTTACAAATGTTTAAGGCAACCTTGCCGAACATTTCCATGAAGGTCCGAAGATATTCCTTCTTCTCTTGACGTATATTCACCAGCGCGACCGAAGTCAAGTGATGGGGTCTGCTTATTGCAAACTGGGTACCGAATCTAGCAGCAAGTGTTTCGAAGTTGTCGATGGAGTTTGGTGGAAGCCGAGTGAACCAATTAAGGGCTTGTCCCTTCAGAGACGTGGGGAATACCATACACAGGATAGTGTCTTCGGTGGTGTAAAGGCTAACTTGGGTCACATAAACATCTATGTGCTCATTTGGGTCAGTACTACCATCATATCGGTCCAAGCTGAGGCTTTTCCAACTTGGGGGGAGAGGGGTCTCCATTATTCCAGAAACAAAAGGATGTCTACAAGGATGTGTTTGAGTGTTGGCGGTAAAGGTTGATATCCGATGGGTTGCCCCCTGGATGCTGAGATTGGCCGTTGACTCGCCTTCATGCTGGCGGCCCGGTGTTTGGTCTTCAGGCTTCCATGATCGATTCAAACTTTTCAACTCAGCGTTTTCCTATCGAAGGGTCGAGATCTCCTGAGCATGTTGTTTTCGCATTGCTGAAAGATCAGTTCTCAACTGTCTTAACTCCGAAGACAAGCTTGTTTGATCTTCTACCTGTGCCGCATTCTCGTTAACACAATGTTGTCCCTCTGCACCGTGTTGCATGCCTGGTGCTAATGATCCGGGTATCTTCATCTGTGCATGGCTCCTAGTAGTAACCATTCCTTGGGGAGTCGTGGGATAAGTTTTACCAGGGCCCCACGGTGGGCGCCAAAATGTTCCTGCCTAAGGGTAACAGGGTAATCTTCTACTGATGTCTTCGGTCCGAGATCTCCTTCTACTGTCTGAATCCTTCTATGTGAACGGGGGGTAGGTACCTGCAAAAGGCACTCCAACGCTCAAGTCAGCTTTCGGCTCAGAGCATTTAATAAGATAATAAATGAGGATCAAAAGCAACCATACTTCGAAGATCGTACTCCTTTTTATACCTACCTTACTGGGCCTTGGACTTTTATGGGCCCTAATTATCTTTTAATGATTTACTAGTGTTAATTAAGGTGGCTTAGTTACCTTTTAATATTTGATTGTCTTAGTAATACCTTTTTAGTAGGATTCATTTTGTCCGAACACTTTTCGTAGTACCTGGTCATCATAATGCCGAATACCCTTCTCGCATGCAGGTTCTTCGACTATTTTACAAGTTTATTGCTTATCCAGCATGAAGAGTATTCGGCTAGCTTCTAGCCGAATACTTATCTGTTGTGGAGGGTATTCGGCTAATTGTATAGCCGAATACCCCTTTGGTATAGGACACATGCATGTGCTATGCAAACCCATACATTTCAGGATTTTTTTTTATATTTTTTTATCGCAAATCTCATGGATATGGATAGCTTATTGTTACCCTTTTTATAGTAAATAAATATTAATTCTCGATCGTGTAATACTAAAATAAAATATTCACATAAAATTTAATGTATAGAATAATGTAATTTGGAGCATTTCTGTCAAAAAAATAATAATAATTTGGAGCATTAATGATTTTCGATTCATGAAAGTCTACAAATTAAATTATTTTTTTGAAGTTTGATTTACTTTTCTTTAACCCACCTTACAGATCAAATTGTCCTACATGTGTCCTTACATATTAAATAATTATCTGAATTATGAATTTATAAAATGATTATTGTTCAACATATAAAATTTTAAAATAATAAAAATAAAAAGTTCCATTTTAATGGTATTTTATGTATTTTGGCGCACCAATACTAAAATAGTCTAGCTTTCTACTTAACAAAATCAAACTCAAACCATTAATTTCATGTTATTCAATCCTTAGTAATAGTTAGGTCCATTCTCATTTGTTACATAAGCATGTTAATTTTGGTTCTCCCTATTTTTGTACTTTGTTTAGAATTGTTTTTATTTAGTTTTTGTCTAAATTTCTTAATATTTTAATGTTATTGTAGGGCTTAATTAATTCAAATTTATCTAGATAGACTTATTTAATGAGTTTTTTTTTTCACTCGTGTTATTCAAACTCGAGTTCTTATCTTAGAAAAAGCAAATTGTTTGTAACTCAAACTAACGTTGATTATATAAATTTCTTTCTTTTTTTCATTTTGAGGAAGTTGATTATTAGTGTGTTTAGTTTGGTGGTAGAAAATTATAATAAATATAAAATTATGATAAAATCACTATAAAATAATTATTTATTATTTAAAAAAATTAAGTGAGTTCAATTCATCTTGTTACCAAACATGCACTATGTAAACTTAAGTAGGGATGATTTTTTTTTTAAGGACGTACGGAAGAATATTGAAACATTGTTGTTCCTTCTTGTTGTTTAGCTTTTGATTGGCTGAAACCACGTGAACCATATTGGATGCCCCAATGAATGAGATTCAATTCAACAGTACCAAAAAAAAAATCAACCAATTGATATCCTCGGAGAATAATTAGGCGAAAATCAGGGGCATAAAACCATACGGAGCAATATAATTAAGTAGTAGGAATGGATAAACATGGGCAACAATGCCCTGAAAGTTGTAAAAGTTAAAGATATGGACAAGTGTCAATCATCAGTCAAATGATGCAAGCGCAGAGATAGAGAAAAGTGTAGGAGGGTCTCGTTACTCAGTATTGTAAGAAAAGTTTAAGGATTATGTCTCATATTCTAAAGTTAGTACCATCGGAAACTACAAGGAAAGCTTACTTTAATAACCAGATGACTTCATGTAATTAATAGAAGATCACTTATCAACTCCAACTCAATAATTCAAGTTAATGCAGTTGAATCTTATCGATCGATTAAGTGAATCTCGCTTTATTATCTCTTAGACGAGTGAAGTCAGGAACGGATCCACAAATATATTGAAGGGGGTTGAATTTTTTTTTATTTTCTTTGTAATTTTTTAAAAGTTTAAGTATATTTTTAGTCTTTACAATTTAACATTTTTTTTTTTTCTTCCTTGCAAAATTATTTGTTTGGATTTAGTCCTTGTAATTTATACTTGTTTTGCTTTTCGTCCTTAAAGTAATTTAGATAATGCTTTGAATAGTTAAAAAAGCGCTATGCTATAAGGACGAAAAATAAAATAAATATAATTTGCAAGGACTAAAATAAAAAACACTAAATTACAATGACTAAAAATGTATTTAAACATTTTTTAAATATTAAATTTCTAATAAATGATTATTTAACAAAAATATTTAGTAGTTTTACACATAAAACTAAAAAAAAATTATATATTTCAAATGATATAGATAAAAAAAATAAAAACATAATAAAAAATTATATCACCAATTTTTTTTATTACAAACAATAAAAATTTCTATAACATAGAATATCGATTATTTTTTAAAATAAAAAATGTAATAATCGCCTAATATGGATCTATTAAATTGTTGGGTGTTTTGTATGCATATTCTATCTATTTATCAATTTTGTTTATTATTTTTCAATCCAATGTTATAGTAAACAAAATGAAAGAGATGCACAACATTTCTAAAATTCCGTAGAACAAATTAAAATACATCAAACATTATTATAAACTCCAATATATCTTATTTATCTCTTTTTTTTTGTCACTAACGCAAAAAAGATTTTGCCTATAATATATATATATATATATATATATATATATATATATATATATATATATATATTATTTCTTGACATTATCAGTTACGAGGGAGTAGAACATGATATTATAAAATGTATTGTTGCTTACATGTATAATATGAACATTTTATATTATATAACATGTAAATATTATACGTTTTTTTTATTTCTTATAATTCAATAAGAATTATAAATGTATTTATATTTATATATAATATGTAGGAGGAAGTAGAATATGATTTCAGGAATACCCATTATACCATTACTAATGAAAAATGTTACTATTATATATTTATTTGCTAAATTATAATTGTCTTAAATTTTTAATTGCTGCACATTATTTACATATATATTATTTGTAAAGTCATGCAGGGAGGGGGGCCTGAGGCCCCTGCCTACCCCCCTTTGCATCCGTCTCTGAGTGGAGTGTTAGAAATACATTATTCAAACACAATTTTTTATAACATATGAGTACTATTTTTTATTGATTAAAATTAATTGAAAATTACTTCCTCTATCTCTTTTTAAGTGTTGGATTTTTGAACAAAAAATTGTTTTTATTTATATATTATTTGCAAAGTTCAAGATCACATTAATTATTTTTTTATTAATTATACCTATACTTGTCTCCTAATCTTTAATTAATTTACACATGCATTTATTGTGGAATAGAAACGAAAAGAGATAAAATAGAAAATCTCACAACTATTTTATTATAATCAAGAAAATTTATTGCATTTCTTGATTTTTATATAACAACATTAAAAGACAGGTAAAAAGGAACAGAGGGAGTATAAATTAATATTCATTAAATTAAAATCATTAAGACATGTGATTCAAAGATTTTGTGATTTTCAATAAATTCCAACCGATAAAAAAGAGTGTATAAAACAATATATTCAAAAAGTGTATTTCTAACCTTTCTTTTTATAATATTGATGATTACTTGTTGGGGATTTTTTTTTATATATACAATTGATTAGTTTTTTACTTTTTTTTTTAAGAGGATAACTTTTGGTATTTTCTTTTCTGTCATGAATGTGTTCAAAAATTTATGAACCACTTATTAGTTATTGATACTACCTCATTTTTTTTAAGTGTTATTTAAGGTTTTTTTTTTTTTTTTAACAAGAATAGAAAAAACAATAAAATTCCTTATTTCTTATAAAAGGGTAGTTATTACAATAGTTTGTTTTAAAGGCAGTTATTAAAATAGTTATAAAGTTTTTTATTTTATCCTTTTTCATTTATATTTTATAATAGTTGTTTTTCATTTTCATTTTCACGATAAATATGTAAATTAATTAAAAATTAAGTGGGAATAAGTGAGAAAAATAATTAATGTTATCTTAAACTTTGAAAATGATAGATAAATAGAAATATTTTTTTTAAAAAAAATCTAACACTTAAAAAGGAGTGGAGGGAATAATATTTTTTAATATTTATAAAAAAAATATAAAACAAAATAAGTGTGTGTGTGTATTTTAATATAATAATTAGTTGAGAAAATTTTACATTATTAGCGCATACGAAAAGTGGACTAGATAGCCAAAATTTGAAGGCTTATTTAATAATAATGGAAAGAAGAAAAAAGACTAAAATTAAAATTGACTTATTTTACAAAGACTAAAAATATATTTAAGAAAAAAAAAACCAAATTATTAATGAGGGTTGAGTCTAGGAGAAAGATTTAGTGTATGTTTGGATAATCGTTCAAAAAGTATTTTTAGGTGTTAATCATACTTTTGGGGAAAGATACTCTTTGTATCTTTTCATTTGAAAGTATTTTTAGAAGAAGACTAAAGAAAAATCAAGGATGCTTTTAGTCCCTCATATTATAATTTTGTATATGAAAGAAGTTTTTTTTTTTGTCACCATGACATTGGTGTAAAGTATCTATCGTCATTGTCTATGACTAAGTTTTGTTGGGAACTTGGCTGATCACTTATTAGGATCTTTCTTTTCAATCACATTTTTTTTTTCATTCATAAGACTCAAATATGAAACTTTGTTTAAGAGAACCAATCGAACTCAATTTCACTTAGACCAATAATGTATTGGTACATAGAGGAGTGCTAGCAACACACTCTCTAACACACTCCTCCCAACACACACTCTATCATTGGTTGAAATTTATTGAAAACTACAAAATCAGGAGAGAGAGTCATTAAATAACAAGTGGGACCCACAAAAATTTGTGATTTCCAATAAATTTTAACCAATCAAGGAGAGTGTGTTCAAAAGAGTGTGATAGAGAGTATGTTGCTAGCATTTCTCTTGGTACATATGAGAAAAAAAATGTCAAATTAGTATTAAAGTTTTAAAAGTAGAAAGTTGAAATTGAAATAAATCAAATACCCATTTGATACAAATTTGCATTTGATTATTATCTATAACAACGTTACTAGCATTGCTTGTTTTAGACGTAACGTTCTATTTTAATGGCATGAATTATTAATACCCTTATTGATAAAAAAAAAATAGTAAAAGTTAAAGATTATATCGTTGACAAATTACTTGGATTTTTTTTTTTTTGAAAATAGTTTATAAATTTTTTTAGAAAAATACTTATAACTATGATATGATTTGAAAATGATGCCATCATGATTATAAAACATTACCTCCTTTTTTCTATACTTTAGATAGTTCATTATGGTTGGTTAACAATCGAAGTATTTAATTGGAAGGTAGGTAATAATTCAAACATTTTTTATATACAATGATGATAATAAACATAGAACTTTAAGTCCTTACGTATATTATCTAAATCCTTAATCACTAGATGAACCTTAGTGATTCATATAATAATTCAAACTAAGAAAGTATTCAGATTAATTTTAGTTGTGTAATAAATGCTAAATAATGTTATTAATATAACCATCATTATAATAAAAATAACTCTATTTTTTTTAACCATAAGGTATTTGGGATTTTTTATTTAGCACTTAATTAATCCCCTCCCATGGTCCCACCAGTCAATCCATTTTGGAGTAAAGTTATACCTCACTCTATGCCTAAGTCGAGAATCAAACCCCAAACCTTAGTTAAGAGATTTAGGTACTGAACCACTTATACCAACAACTTTTAATAACTCTTAGAAATTGAATTTGATATAAATCGATTAAATTATTTATATATATTTAGATTTGATACTATCATGGTATCAAAATTTACGAATATATCAATTGATTGAGAGAAATGTTTTTTTTTTTTATTAAGAACTATATATATTTTTTATGGGAGACAATTTTGTTTGAGTCAGGTAAAACATGGACGACAAAATTTCCTCTCTAAGTATTTAACGCTAACAACACATGCTAGCAATACACTCTAACACTCACTCTTATTGGAGAAATCATTACACGGTTTAGGACTATCATGGTTCCAACTGACTTATACATGGCACGTAGTCGATTGTTATTAATTCTTTCTCGTAAATTGAAAAACTTGAATGTGTTATATAAATATTGGTCGGGAATATATATAAACACATGGTAATTTGAGATTATCTATCAACTTCTCTTATTTATTAAATTTTGTTGGAAATTAAAAAAATGTACATATCTCATTCCATATTTAATTAATTATCCTTTCATCCCATTTCTTTAACTATTTAAGGTTAATGCACACAGATTAAAAAGTATTTAATAGAAGTCAAATATTGTTATATTAATATATTTGGACTAAAATGTCCTTGTTTAATACATTGATCTTTGATGCTTGCACCACTAAGTCCTTGTTTGTTAAAATGGAATGAAATGGAGTTGAGAAGAAATATTTGAATTAAAGTAGTGTAGTGAAGGTGTGAGACCCTCCCTACTACAATGTGCAACTTCCAACCGGAGGATAATAGTGGACATTAAACGATAGTATATTTAAGAAAAAATATTAATTAGACTTTGGAATTTTAGAACAACAATTGTTTTAAGAAAAAAAGGACTAAAACAACTAAAGAAATAAAATGGAGGGAGTACTGTTATTAATGATTATGTAATTGTTAATAAATTTTAATCAATAAAAAGAAATGTATTAGATATTGTATTATTGACGCTCATCTTATCTTAAATGACGTTAAAATAAGAAAGTAATAAACGAAGAAGATGATTTCACATACTAATATCATATTGTGTTTGAATGAAGAAAATAAGATCAAATTGTTCAAAGACATTGATAGATCTATTCTATATCCACAGTTAGTTAATGTTGTTGGAGAAATGTTAGAAACACGCTTTTTGACACACTTTCTCTTATTAGTTAAAATTTATTGAAAATTACAAAACTTTATAGGTCCCACATCTTATTTAATTACTATCTCTCTTGATTTTGTATTTTTTAATAAATTTTAACCAATAAAAATAGTGTGATAGAAAATGTGTTGTTAACACTCCTCATGTTATTGTTACACACACAACTTTGTTATATAATTATTTCTTTGTAAAGTTTTCTTTTTTTTAATATTTAGTGTTGTAGTATTTTCTTCGTTGATTCGACAATGAGCATTAAAGGTTTAATTACAATTATGGGTACACAATATTTTATATTACACAAAGACTAATAAAAATAGTTAAGCAATTAATTTTAATTAATAATATCATAACTTTAATTTTTATTTAAAAATAACCATAAATTTAAATGATGATTATATTTAATGACATTACTCATAATTCAAAAGATATTTTTTTTCTATTAATAATTGTGACTTACATTATTAATAGCCACTTAGGGGTGTAAATAGGTTAGGCATAGTTAAGCTTTGCTAGGCCTAAGCTTAGCCTTGGTTTTAAGCACATGGTCTGGCCCAGACCTGTTAATCTGTCAAAGGCCTGACCTAGCCTACATAAAAACCTAGCATGACCTACAAGCCTATTTAAGTATCTATTTTGTAATAATTTAACACCAAGATATAAGTAAAAATATGCATGTTAAGCTTCATAAGAATCAAATCTACATTATTTATATGATATAAACATATTTTTAAGGTTTAATATAACACTCATGATAAGTTATTTAAAAATATATTTTGCAACAAGACTTCTAAATAAAACATAAATTTATCTTTCAATAAACTTAATTATAAACTTATTCTTTTATGTAGATCAACATGTTTAACATTTAAAAAGATAAATAAATGTAAGATTTTAATGTATTATAACAAATTTAATATATAATAATAGTAATCCTAACAATGAATATTTATTTATGTTTTTTTTAAATAGGTTGGTCTACTAAGTTTAAATGGTTTTTTAAATGACCTAGGCATAACCTTTTTAACTAAATAGACTTTAATAAAAGTTTTGACTTGATTTATTTTTTGAAAAAAGTCTAGCCTGGACCTAATATAAGCTAGGCCATAAGTTTCTATCGAGTGGCCTGACGTATTTTCACTCCTATAACCAATGAATACATTCACTTATATGGAGAATAAATGAATATCTCATTAATAAATTTTACAATAAATTAAGAGTATAAAAAGAAATTAACGATTAATACATTAAAAAAGAATTTATATTTTTATAATTTAGAAAAAAATACATCTATTTATTTTTTAGAAAAATACTAAATCGTACGGACTTATTTTTGTGCAACAATACACGAATGAATTGGATACTGACATGACATAATAGGATTGGATGTGTTTCTTCCTTACGCTCTCTCCGATTCCAACCTCACCCTGTTGCAACCAAACAGAGCTCATGAATCATGTTGATCTACACATTCATGGCACTCCTTTGCTGCAAGATCCCTTATCACGAATTCATTATCATCAAATTATGTCGTTGTTCCCTATTTTTCACATTTGCCCTCGTATGAACCATAGTAAAAGCCTTCAACCTTGTCCTAGTCCCCATCCCTACAATTCGTGTAAATCTGTTTCTTAACATATAGCATAGCTCTATTTTTTATGTGTAGGACTAGTAGTACTTTTAAAGTATTTATAAATTTGGATAAACTACATTTTTAGTCTCTGAAAGTGTAATTCATTGTCACTTAGGTTCCTGAAAGTATGAAACTATCAATTAGGCCCCTGAAAGTACAATTTGCTTGTCACTTTAGTCCTTCCGATAAAAAACTTTCTCTAAAATTCACGTTTGTGCCTACGTTATATGTTATCTACCTACGTGATAATTAACGGTGCACACGTAAATAACATGTGACGTAGGTAAATAGCGTGTCAAATGAGCAATAATTTAGTGGGTCAGGCTAAAGTGGAGTTGAAATTGCTGAGGCACCGGTGAGAAATGGTTGTTTACCTGCTGCAGCAGGTTAGCCAATGTATTTTTTACCTGCTGTAGCAGGTAAACACCGGGAGAAAAAAAATAAAAATAAAAATATTTAAAAAATGAAATTATATAAAATTATTATAATAAATTTTTTTTTAAAAGTAGGAATCACCAGTAGTATTTGAATAAATTACCTACTATATAAAATTATTATAATAAAAATTAGAATAAAAATTTTCTCTTTTTTTTTAAAAAAAAGTGGGAACCACCGGTAGTACTTGAACAAATTATCTACTATAATAGATTGGTTAATCGAAAAAAAAATTATTTTTTTATTTCTCTTATGCTCCACCGGGAGAAAAAAAATAAAAAAATATTTTTTAATAATTTTTATATAATTTCATTTAATAAAAAAATGATTTTTTTCTCCGGGTTAACCAATCTATTATAATAGGCAATTTGTTCAAGTACCACCGGTGGTTCCTACTTTTTAAAAAAAAAAGAGAAAATTTTTATTCTAATTTTTATTATAATAATTTTATATAGTAGGTAATTTGTTCAAGTACCATCGGTAGTTCCTACTTTTTAAAAAAAATGAGAAAATTTTTATTCTAATTTTTATTATAATAATTTTATATAGTAGGTAATTTGTTCAAGTACCATCGGTGGTTCCTACTTTTTTAAAAAAATGAGAAAATTTTTATTCTAATAATTTTATATAGTAGATAATTTATTCAAATATCACCGGTGATTCCTACTTTTTAAAAAAAAAGAAAATTTTTATTATAATAATTTTATATAATTTTATTTTTTAAATAATTTTTTTTAATGACTAACCTGCTACAGCAGGTTAAAAATTAATAACTAACCTACTGCAGCAGGTAAATAAGACTTTCTCACCAGTGCCTCATGCATTTTCAACTCCACTTTAGCCAAACCCCAAATAGTGATGCCCTCATCATTCGTTAGCTTAAATCTGAATAATGTTAACCCAAACCAAACGTGGCCCAAATTCGCGAACAATGGTGGATCTCTATTCCTCATATGAATGGCGCGTACGGTGAACAGCAATGCTGCATCCACTACTTTTGCGAGTTAAAGTCTTCAATCATCTATACGGCCAAGGGTCCCAAAAAAAAAAGTCATCCCAACCAAAAAGCCGTTCAACGGACATCGGAATCTAAGATCCACCGAACCTTGTTAAGCGCGAATCCGAAATTCTCCAAAACCTAATTCTCGTAAATCCTTGTATAATCCGAAATTCTCCGTCCATTTCCTTTGTTTGCTTTCCGGAGATTTTGTCGTAGAGGGATCCTTTGGTGTAGGATTGTGTATATCTTCGGCGATGGAAGCTGTTTCGGATCAAGACACTAGTGTTTGCACTCACTGGTAAAACATCTCGAATTTTCTAGAGTGATTTTGGATTATTGTTTTCAGAAACATGTAAATTAGCTATAGATTTTGGTTCTTCATTTTGAAAAAATAAGTGCTTATTTTTTTAAATGTTTTATGCCAAAATAATAATAATAATAAATAAATAAATTGTGGGAAATTGGGATTATTTGTTTGGTTGATGGAATCATGGAAGCATTAGATTTTTTTTTTTTTGGTTATGCATGATGATTGGTCTTTATCTTAATGGTATGGTTTCAGTGATCGGGCTATCCCTGCTGCAAATATTGACTTGCATTATGCTCATTGCTCTCGGAACCTTGAAAAATGCAAAGTTTGTGGTGATATGGTTCCCAGAAAAAATGCGGAGGATCACTATTTAAGCACTCATGCACCGGTATGTGAAGTTCTGTGTTGTTTGCGTTTGTTTTTCCAGGTTCAATTTTGTAGAAAGTATATGACGTTCGTGTTAGTAGGAATCATTTTGTGTAGATGGAAGATAAATAATTCTGGTAGATAGTCAAGGGATTCTTAACTGCCTAATACTGATGAGTTCAAGCCTAATCAAATTGAAAAGACATGCTGACTTAAGTGGCTGACCTCTACATTCAGAGTTCTAAGCACTGGCAAGAGTAGAAAATTGCAAATGCTTTTACTTGTCGAAAATTGTCAGTTCTGTTTAGTGCATGTTTGTTTCTAAGTTTCACAGTGTTGGATCCACGTCAAGAGAGAAGCTGCAGATTGTAGCTTTTACATTTTTCCTTACCATTGACGTGAAACAGACCCAAGATGCACATATGCAATGTAGATGCAAAGTTGCAAACAGTTAGTGATGCAGTGTCATAATATTGTTGTGGGAGAATATAGTTAAAACTTTGAATTTGCTTGGGAGAAGTGAGGGTTCATGGTGTTTTGAAACACCCCAACATATGCATTGACACCAAAATTCTTGCAAGCTTCAGGAAGAAGAATTTACGAACCCAGAATGGGTTCTGAGTTCTTACAGAGAAAGCTGAGAAAATCAGAAAAAAGAAAGGAAAAATAATGCTTTGGTAATGTTTATTGAATTACTATTTACTAACAACGAATCTAACGAGGGAATTCTCTTTCCCAAGGGTTTCCCCTTTCTACAAGACTACAACAGAGCAAATGCTTAGTTCCCAAATGCTAACAAATCTGAATGCTTTTCCTTCTACCCCTTCTACTATTTAAGCCAAGCCTCTGCTATTCCAACTATAACCACCTTACTAATTCTATAACTTCCTAAATTTTATTAGAAGCACATTAAGAACAAACAAGACCCTAAGAGCTGTCATAGTTTCTTGAGTAAGAAACCATTCACTGGAACACATCTAGAAGTACTCTTACCAGAACAACTGGATCAAATAATGTTCTTTAACGGTTGGAAAACTTGAAATCATCGAAGCATGACTAAGAAGATTTCAGGTGGGGTGGGGTGGGGTGGGGGTGGGGATATCAAATGGATATTTTGGATACTCCATCATCCACCCTAAAATTGAATTGTACTTAATAACACCAGTCCATTAAAAATTAATTCATAAACACATGGATTGGTTTGGATTTATGTATAATTTGTCTGGAAGGATGGCTGCTGGATATTTGATAATTTATCTGTATGCAGTTGGTATAGTGAAGGTTTCATGAATGGAGATACAAAGAAAACTTCTTAAAGCAGCTTTATTCATGGTTTTTTATTTTCCCCTTATTTCAGACAACGTGACTTCTTTGTCTTCTTTTTGCGGTTTATAAGGTGTCATGTACTGAATGGGAGTTTGATGAAAAATTTGCTGTAACATGCTAAAGTTATTTTGCCAATTGATAGTATCATGAATATTGTATGATAGTGTGATACATGGCAGTGGATGCTTAAAACTATATTTTCTGCAAAGTTTATTTGGTATGGTAAGAGCCTTTAATGAAAGAACCCATCACATAAGGAGAAAAGGGAAGAAAAATAAAATTTGGAATACTAACTCACTAGATATATTAGGGCTAACACCATCCTTAATTAACAATGAAATAGTTGGGTAAGCTGGCTATCTATGAAGTGCTGATACTTGCATTTTCTTCACGTAACCGATATTAATACTCTCGGATACTTCATTGATACATATCTATGAAGTATCCAAGCCTATATGAAAAAGTTGTGAAAATCTAATAATGTATAATGAGACAGAAGCACTTATAAGATAGAAAAATGGAAGCATTGTCTATTGATGAAATACAAATGGAAGTTGTATGTTGTCCTCTTTATATTTTAAAAATACTTGTATTGACATATCAAATATGTATTTTATCCTATACGTGTATTGTATTGTGCTTCATAACTGGCTATATGTGTACCACCTCTCCCCTAAGATGGAAACCCCCCTCTCCCAAACCCAGCCTCCTTGGCAAACTGTAACAGTCTTAAAGTCAGATTTAAAACCCACTTATATGTTAGTTCTAAACAAAAAGGTGGATTGTTGCAGGTTTCTTGTTCATTATGCAGTGAGACAATGGAGCGTGATATTTTAGATATCCATAAAGGTGAAAATTGCCCTCAAAGGATTGTCACTTGTGAGTTCTGTGAGTTTCCTTTGCCAGCAATTGATCTGGCTGAGCATCAGGTAGTGTTTATAAAGAACTTTTGGATTGAGAAGATTTTATATACTTTTGCACTAATTTCAGTTTGACGTTTATATCTTTCAGGAAGTATGTGGGAATCGAACAGAACTTTGTCACCTTTGTAACAAATATGTTAGACTTCGTGAAAGATTCAGCCATGAAGCTCGATGCAATGGCATCCAAGATAGTTCTGTGGGCACTTCAAGGTAGGAAGTAACATCATTTTTGTGAACGAAACCTGTAATTATTTTTTAATTTTGTTCATATTTTCTCAGTTGTAGCATTGTAGCTTATTGTTCATAGACCACATCATGCAATCTCTCAATATAGTATGCATATCTATTTCTCACTATGCATACATATCTACATTTTTTTTTTCTGTTTTAATTGTTATCATCCATTCTGAGGTTTAAGGAATAGTTGTGTATCCCAATTATCTTTGTTGGAAAGCCACCTTATAAGTAGAGTTAATGCTTGCATAGCTGTTCCATTTCAAGCTTCAGCTTACACTTTTGGTTACGTCATGTTGCAAATCTTGAGCCTTCACTTAACAAGTTGGGCTGTAAGGAGTATTGCTCCTTGAAATAGTACCAGAATCTGTATGACCAATTGGTCATGAGTTCTTTTCCTTGCCACCCCGTACATAATTAAGTTGAATTCTAGCACAAGGTAGAGTGGGCCTATGCATTATTCATGCATAAAGCCCAAAGGAATCTTGCATGAAAGGGTGTATTACTGTATTAGATATAAAACCAATGCTGAACCTCCCACCCAATAGCTTAAGCCTTTAGTTAAGTTGGTCCAAAACACTTTATACAACTACAAATTGAACCTCCTAAGGTTAATTCTTCTTCTTTACTATATTTATATTGCTTCTAGAAAATTAATGTGTTGCAACCTTTTAATTATGGATAGAAACAATTAGGTATCGTTTACAAGCTTTCATGTTGCATATCAATAGTATTAAATGTAAAATCATTCATGTGCTTTCACCCAACAACATAAACTTTGGAGAGAGTTGGTTCATGACATGGACATGGCATCAAAGCTCTTGTGTGATTTTGGGCTGAAAATCCTTAGTCTCATTATTCCAGCCCCCGCCACCAAGGCGGGATCATTTATCTCCATGTGTCATCATTTATCTCCATGACTGAGTGAATTCTCATTGCATATAAGCAGTAATTAGCATAATTTCCCTATTAATATTTGTTAGTACAAACATTCTATTGCTGCTGCAGTAACTATATTATTTTAGATGAGTGCTAAGATGTACACATTTACAGGAGAGTAGTAAAGACCCATCATTTAGTGGTTGTGATATACTATCACACTGTTCTAACACGCACAGTCCACATTCCCAACTAAAAATGGATGAAAATCCTGCTACTATTGGGATAAAGTACATAGTATTGTGAAATCTGAGCTTAAATTGATTTAATGGGTCAAATAGTAATTTGATACTATTGATGATCATAGACATACTACACGAAGTTGAGCAAGGAATTATCATCTGTTTGCGTAATACTATCTCTAGTCCTGTATATAAGAAACATAGGACAAATCATCAAGACCAAGGAAAGTGGTTAAATTAGTTATTTTTAATTAATACTACCATAAATTCAAATTTTATTCCAAAAATGTCCTTAAGTTTAAATGTTGTAAGTGATGGTCACATTTAATGTCAGTGCTCATAATCCAATGAGTGAATGTCTAGTAAATAGAATTAACAATAAATTAAGGATATAAAAGAAATTTAACCCCGAGTAAGTTTGAAAATTAGTTATTGTTTCTTATAATTGAGACCAAAGAAAAACATAATTTGTTTCTTATATATAGGGTCAGAGGTAATATTTGATTTCCCTCGCAACATGAGGACATCAATATTTGAAGTTGATTTCGTTATTTTAGTAAATGTTTCAAGAAATGCTTGTGATGTAATTGAATTTCCTATGTTAGAATCATGATACACCTCTCTCTGGGCATATCATGGATGTAATCATTTATTTCAGTCCTTTTTCATGCTTCACAAGGTGTCTCTCTTGCTTATAATTAACCTATTTACTAATGTCTTGTATGAAGGAATGTGAGGGAAGCTGAGAGAGAGCAAGGTGCTAGAAGAAGGCCGCCACAGAATGACTTCTCAACTAAACGCCTTCTTTTCACAATAGCCATCACCGGTATTGCTGTCATACTGGGATCTTTTTTTCTACAGAGGAAGGCAGAGCCCAGTGATGTGCATTAGCAACAATGCCGAAACATTTTAGGATCCTGCATTTTCTGTATAATCCATTTCCCTGCATCAGAAGCCGTATGAGATATACTTTTGCTAATGTAACGTAGTAGAAGTGGAGAACACATCGGCATTGTCATTATATAAAATATATATTTAGTTATATACTTCATTGAAAATGACTGTGGCTCTGCATTTGATGAAAATAATTGAAAGTTTTAGGAAATCTTCTGTTCCTTTTTATTTATTTTGATATGGTAATGTCTAGAAATTGAACGCTCTGCTAAGATTTCTGTTCAAGACCCTGACCATGTGTTATTTTTGTACATGATCGTTAAAGCATGTGTAAAAGGTAATTTATCATCTCTCTCTCTCTCTCTCTGACTGCTATACAACTAGGATGCCTAGCTTGGCTGTTAATTTACATGCAGAGGCTCCCATAGAAAGTAGAAACAGAAAGAAACATACGAAAGATGATAATCGTGATATAAAGAATATATCCTGCTTTCGTTTTTTTGTCATTTTCCTTTCTTTTTTTGTGAGGTTAACTAGATGTAAAAATCATATAATATTTTTAATTTTGTTTTATAATACGTTATATTGAGGAAAAGATAATAGAAAATTGGTTAAGGTGGTTTGAATAGGTATAAAGAAAGTCATGGGAGGCACCAATAAGAGTGAATTACATGGCTTTTAATCTTGTGAATAAGAGGAGATGGAGACCTAGAAGGACATTGGAGAAAGTTGTTAAGATAAATAATATTTTTTGAAGCTTTGATTTTTAATCAAGTTGAATGATGTCGTGTGATTCAGTAGTTGATCTGACTTAATAGGATAAGGTTTTATTATTGCAATAAGTTATAATAATGTTTCATTGAAGCAATAAATAAATAGAATGTATCACACCAGATGAAAAAAAAAATGTAGAACATAAAAAAAATTTAGATACCATTAAAATGTGATGGAAAAAGAATAAAGACACAAAGGAGGGTGTCAAAGACAAACAAAGAAATTGGAAAGTTAGAAAAGGAAAGGGGATGAAGGTTGTGGCTGGAAAAAGAAGAGAAAAAGGTGGAGGTGAAGACAGTGACAGGAGGAAGAAGAGAAGAAGTGATGGTAGTGAGGAAAGAAAAAAAAGGAAATGGAAGAATAAAAAAAACTCTCACCATAGAAAAGAGAAAACTCGCCTAAAATAAGAAGGAAAAGAAAAAGAAAACCTTTCATGGGGTGAGGGAAGGCCCCTCTTTAGGGGTGCAGTCAAAGTTGCATTCTACTAGGTCTTGCTCATGGGTGACTACTTGGTGGCCACTTCTAATCATTATCATCATTAATATATACTCCTTCCGGTCCTTTATATAAAAAATAACTAACTAAATCGTCAAGACCAATTAAAATAGTTAAGTTAGTTAGTTATAATTAATAATGTCATAAATTTTAATTTTATTCCAAAAATACCCCTTAAATTGATTGGTTTAAGTAGTGGTTACATTAATGACACTGCACCTCTACCAATAAGTGTAACTTGTATTGTTAATAGACTAATAAATGCATGAGAAATGAATATGTGTCTCATTAATGAATTTCACAAGATGAAGGGTAAAAAAGAAATCTAATAATTAATACATCTTAAAATGAGTCTATATTTTTTATAATTAGAACAAAAAAAAACACCATTTTGTTTCTTATAAAAAAGACCGGAGGGAGTATAAAGTAAGTAACTCTAGCTGAAACCCTAGCTAAGGGTAAAATAGACTTTTTTGTATTTCTCTTTTTAATTTCTCTCTCCTACCTTCTTTGACAATCTTTTGGTTTTCCGTTTTCCTCTCTCTCTCTCTCTCTTTTTTGCGCAAACTCATCCATAAACAACTATTCGGTATCAATTTAAAAAAAAAACAACTATTCGGTATAATATGTGGCAGAGCAAGGGTATGACATTCTCTCTCTGCAAGATTGTTAATTATAATCTACACTTTAAAATTTATGGGTACCTTCCCACTATTTCCACGTACCATTTATTTTATAATTAACGTATATTTATTTTATAAAACAATAATATCTATTTTATAAAACTAAATATTTTAAATATTTATTTTATAAATAGAAAATATATTTTGTCAACAAAAATATTTTCAAATATTTATTTTATAAAATTAAATATCTTTTAATTTTTTTTATAATTTAAAAGTATATCATTAACCACTAATGAATTTTTTTTACATTTAATGAAATTATTATGAATCTTTTTTATTTATTTCAACTTTTTATTTTAATTATTTTTTTGCTATTATTTTTATGGTATGGATCAAATACAATAAATGAGGATGAAAACTTCAGTCACAAAATTAAAAATTTACTTATTATTATATTAACATCTCAAAATAAATTATAATGTATAATAATTTTTAAATATTTTAAATTCATTTTATAATAATTTTAATATGTATTATTCAAATCTTTAATATCTTTTGACTTTTAAATGTTTTCTTTTATCTAATCAAATTTAAATTCTATTTAATATAATTATTTTATAATTAATTAAATTATAAAATAGTCAAATTCAATTAAAGTATTTGTTTTAATCTTTCAAATAATATTTAAAATTTAAAATCTCAAAAAGGCAGACAAATAATTATTCAATAATTTTCTTATTTTTACACAATAATAACCATGTCAAATGTTGTTATTAAATATTTATAGTTAGGTTATTTAAATAATCTAACCACGAGCATCCTTAAGTACAGTTAATAAAATATATGCATAACTAGAATGTTCTGTGCATCACACGGGTTGAAAAACTAGTTATACATAATTTGACTTAATTCATCACAAGTTAGTAGCTTAAGTAAATTGACTTATGAGTTGACTAGTTTAATGTTTAAAAATGGAAAAAATAAATGAAAAATTGAAAAACATAATTTTATTAAAAAAATCCAATAACATACTAATTCATAACAACAAACTCAAAAAAATAAAATAAAAAAGTCAAAGAAATTTAAAAAAGGAAAAACCAAAATTAAAAATCTTAAAAAAATAAAAATGAGTGAACTCATCATTCACTCAAGTTAATCCACCTTAATCCACAAATTAAATGAACTAAGCAAGGTTAACCCATATTCTTTCAACCCATTTAACCCGTGAATAGTATTTGGCTTACTTAACTCACAAACTAAAACTACTTTTAGGATTATTAGGTAATCTAAAACTATCACATGTTCATGATTTCCATCAATCTTTACATGACATCTATTTATATTCTTTAATTTATAAGAAAGAATTAATAACAAGCAATTATATATGCTATAAAAATTAGTAAAGATTATAGTAATCCTGCACTACCAAATAATTTTTCCACTTTCACACTTCTACTTTGTATTCAGTCTTTTTAGTAAACGAGAATAGAAATAATATCAGAAATACTTCCTTTTCCGCTTGACAAATCTGCGTGTTTTTTTTTTTTTTTTTGTAAAGATAGTATATTGATATAAAGAATTTATGGGCTTTATTGGCTATATGCAGTATTAACGTAGAGAGCACTCTTCTTGTGTATGGGAGTGATTTTGTATGATTATATTCGTGTAGAACTTAGAAGGAATCCTCCTTACGTTAAAAAGATTTTGTATGATTATATTCGTTTAGAACGATTTTCTGAGGAATTTCCAATGGCAAATATCATACATTTATTCAGAGCAAATCAATGGAAATATAATTAGGGTCCTCAGATCAATTGTGAAGGCAAACAAAATTATAATACTTTCTGAAAGTTCTTCATATCACACTCTTGCTTTCCCATTTTGTTGTTGGCAAATGTGAAGTGAATTTTCCTTTCAATATTATTTCATTTGTCTTCTCCAAACAGAGATGTCAGCAAATAACAACAAAATGGTAGTAGCTCATGGGTGATTATTAGATTTATATATATATCACATGTATTTTTTCTACTAAAAACAATCCTGATCAAATCAGGTAATATTATGAGATTTTAAAAATTAAAATAAAGTGAAGGGTCTCACCCGTGATTTAGTTGTTCCTATATTGCAGACAGTTTACACAAAAAGTCAGAGACTTACATGCTATAAGTCTGAACCCGAATATTTAGAAGCACATTTCTAATGTCACATGGATTTTTCTGTTTCCTTTCCTCATATTTCATGGGGCTATGAAAAAATTGTTTTTTTTTATAAAAGTAAGAAAATTTTTCACTTAATTCACGGGATGAACAATTTATCTGAAGTCACATTAATATTTAAATTATTATGATAAAATTATTTTTTTATTATAATAATTTTAATTTAAATATTTTTTTTATGATTGTTTCTTTTCTGAGTTAAATAATTTATTGAATATTTTATTTTACGAACATGAAAAATATAAAAAAATATAATAAATGAGGATGAATATTTTTTATGAAAATGTGAAGAGAAAAATATAATAAATTATATTATATACAACATAAAATTTAAATAAAAGTTGTTAAACGACATATTTACCCATGCAATACACGAGTTAAAATCTAGTTAAAATAAAGTGAAGGGTCTCACCCGTGATTTAGTTGTTCCTATATTGCAGACAGTTTACACAAAAAGTCAGAGACTTACATGCTAAAAGTCTGAACCCGAATATTTAGAAGCACATTTCTAATGTCACATGGATTTTTCTGTTTCCCTTCCTCATATTTCATGGGGCTATGAAAAGAAAGGAAATAAGAGAATCATACTTTAGATCAGGAGTGGAATAATGAAGAAAGAAATGAGGAGAATAGAAATTTTAAAAAATAGAGTAGAAAGTATATTGTTTAAATGCATAAAAATAAAAAGAAAAGAAATAGAAATTTTTTTTCTTATTTGAATGAGTGGAAATAAAAAAAAATTATATGAATTTTTTTTTTATTAATTAAAAAATTTAATCTTTCACTCCATTTTTCTCTCTTAACATAACATTATGTATTTTTTTTTTAAAATGTTAAAAAATTATTTAAAATTTTAAGAAATTAAAAAATAAAAAAGAGAGATAATTTTTCTCACATTTCGTGTCCATTCAGGGAAAGTTTTTTTGATAGGTCCTACAAAAATAATTTCTCTCCTTAAATAAATGATAAAAATTTGATATTTTTATTCTATCTCCCTCTTTGTTATTTTGCTCTACTTCATATTTACCCAAACAATAAAGGGATAATGATATATTTTTTATGAGTTTAATCCGTATGTACGTATACGATCAAAATATTAGAAACTTTTAAAATATGAAAGTTAACGAATTTATTATATTCTCAATACATTTTAGTTAAATTCTTTTATTTTGTTGAAGAAAAATAAAAGATATAAAATAATTTTTAAAAAAAAATTAAATTTATTTTTCTTATATTTTTTCTTCAATTTAAATTTTATTTTTTTCTTTCCTTATCTTCTTTCTTTTCAAACAAATCTCTCAAACAGTATCAAAATGAATCAACTTGACATGTAAGTTAATCAACCTCTCGAAGTTTAGCTTATTGGCTGATATGTGTCAATTAATGTTCACTCTACTTTTCTTTTTCCTTCCATTTGTGAAATTGTTCTTATCCTTACTCACTTTTGCCGCAAGTCAAACAAGAGCAGATAGGACGTTCCAAGAATCCAAATAAGAGAAAGGAAGAGAACTTCAATTCTTCTCCTCATCACGCCGGTCCGTCTGGTTAAAAAAAAAAAAAAATAGATGAGAATAAAGTGGTTAAAAATAGTAAAGATGAATGAAAATACTGTAAGTAAGAAATAGAATTGAAATAAAAATGTTTGATTTAAGAGAAATAAAAATAAATAAGAAAGAGATAAATATGTGGATAAAAATAATTAATGAATTTTACACTTTTTTGTTTTTCTTTTATCTTGTTAACCCTCCACCAAACATACTTTCTTATTTGGCAAATGCTAAGCACTGGTTAAGAAATCAAGAGTAGAATTTTTTTTTTATTGGAATGGGCAAGATTGAGTTCCTCCTAATCTTTTATGCACTCCCTTATAATTTACACATTAAAAGTTTTCTTATTTTAATTCTTTAACCAATATCCTAAGATTAGCAAAACCCTTTTTATAGTATTTCTCACTCATTTTTTTTCTCTCCACCTTATTTCTTCTTGATTAGAGTAAAAATCAAAATAGCCATTTCCAACACGCAAAATTAAGTGTGGAGGGTGTAATATTAGTTTGGAATTTGTGCCAACATGATCAAGAATTTTGGAGCATAATTTAGAGATAATGAGGAAAAATCTTGTTGAATTTGTATTCATGAAATAATTTTTATCAGTATCTCTCTCATTCTATCAAGAAATTATTAGGTGGTCCTTCAACACAACTTGTCTATAGTCATAATGAATAATCTCTTACATGTATTTAATTTTTTTAATTTAAGAAAAAATAATTAATAATATTTGATTACATGTCATTAATCAGAACCAAAAACTGGATAATCACATTCATATAATCATATGAATCTTGCTACTGGTTAAGAAATTAAAAGAAAAAAATATTTATTATGAAAATCATATGTGAGCGCAAAAAAACTATAGATAACGTAATTTTGCGTATTCCAATAAAAAAATTCTCCTTTTAAGTTCCTTAACTAATGTCATAAGAGCTTTTGTTATCATTTGCCTAATCATATCTACACTTTCTTCTCTCGTCTCTTTTTCTCTTCTTAAGCATCAACCAACTAGCATGACAATTTCCATGCAATATATACTTTCCTTAAGAACGATGATATATATATGAACACTTTTTAATTATAAACATTCCATCAACTCATATCATTTCTCTTTATGTCTCTCTTTTTAGTTATCATATTATATTAGCCGTCATACTTATATTTTTTTTCTACTATTTCTTTATCTCATTAATTAGGTGTCAAATAGCATATATATAATGCGTCAAAAATAATTTTTGTTTCCTTGATAATAAGTCACAACCCTAAACGTATACGGCTAAAGTGGCGATTGAGTAAAGAATTGACCGTGAAAACCGAAGAGATAAAATTTAAGTAAAAATTGCTTGGCCTTTAGTTGAAGGGAACCAGACCATAAACGACTCTTATATATATATATATATATATATATATATATATATATATATATATATATATATATATATATATATATATATATATATATTATGAACCTCAGAACATGCATGGCAAATAAATAAAGTCTTTGGCAAAAATATATTGCATGACAAGATATATATAGCAACTAGAGAAGGTCCTTCACCATGGCCTCACAAGCAGTGCAATTGCGTATCGAAGACAGTCAAGTAAGACAAATTGTTTTCTTCATATACTATATTCAAATTTCGGGATAATTAATATTCTGAATTTATGGCAAATTGAATTTCGATGCAATTGCAGGTGGTTATGGACAATGGCATACTACAAGTGTATTTATCAAATCCAGGTGGATTTGTTACTGGAATACAATATAATGGAATTGATAATCTGCTTGAAGTTCTTAGCGAAAGTGATGATAGAGGGTACGTGTACACTGAGATTCAGATATGGTTTCTTAATCATTTTTGCTCAATATTAATTCATGCGACTTGAAATTAATTAAGGTTACCTTATTAAATAATGAATTCATAGGTATTGGGACGTTGTTTGGAGTGAAGCCGGAAGTACAGGAACAACTGGGACATTTGAACGGTATGTGATTATTGTTGTATTTTTTGGGATATTTCAAAAGGTTAACCCCTTTATTTATTTTATACATAAAAAATATTTTAAAAATTAATTTATAGTTTATTAAAAACAGTTTCTTTTGTTTGACTTGGTCTTATTGACTTGGTCAATTAGACTAGGTCTCACCTTATCTTTAACTTGATTTTGGGTGGTTTTAGAAACCACCTTATCTTTGACTTGGTCTTTGGTGGTTTGAGAAACCCTATCTTTTCTTTATAAATACTTATGCTTCAGATGGTTTTAGAGGGTTCTCTCTCACATCTTTTTCTCTCTACTGTTTCACTGTAAATTCTGGGTTATTTTATGAGAGAGCTTGCTAGTTCTGCTGCCCCAATCTATTATTGGGAAGAGTCTGTTAAATCCTGGGGGATTTGCGCTTTACGCGGATAAATCCTTGAGGACAGTGTGTCTAACACACGTCTCAGACTTTTTGATTGTGATTTTGCACGCGCCATGGACAACAATCTCAAGGATTTAATTTGTTGTTGTCTGTGGCAATCCCTATTTTTTTTCTTTCCTTTCCCAAAAATTACAACAAAACTTGTGCCGCTGACAAGTACGAAGGCAACTCACACGAGTAATACCCAATTCTCACGCGCCCATTCGCATACTCCCTGCACGCATCGATGATGCGAAACGCTCTCTCGCAAAAATGGGCACTGACGAAGGCTTTGAAGTTCCGCGGAGGCTTCCGAAGCAGATAGAAGGAGGTTTTGCAAGTACTCGCAAACGCGTCCTCATTGTAGACACGTGTTCAGCAGGCTCAAGCACACTGTGCCGTTGATGTAGAGGTTTGGGTTGAGTCGTAGCCCGAATGAGTGGTAATGTAGCTTCGGAGGGTGTTTCGGATAATCATAGGGGAAAGCAATGTCGAAGAAGAAGAGATCATCGTGATACGGTGTGCCGGCGGCACCGATGATCACAGCCCTCATTAGACCAACTCGGCCATCTCACCCATGCCTCTGCGGTTCCCTCACCACGCTTCCAGAACCCTGCAATGGTGGCGCGGGGGATGCGTCCATCGAAGGCTTCACTGATTCTGACGGCGACGGCGATGGCGATGGCGATTTGGCGGGAGCGCGAGCGGACTCCGGCAGCGAGGGCCAGGAATCGGTGTCCATGACGGAAGAAGAAGCGACATTCGAGGGTTTACTCCAGGCAGGCTTCTTTCCGATATTGGCATTATTTCCGCCGCCGTTGTCGGAATCTTCGGGCGGCGGGGGGCGGCGGGGAATTGGCCGCGGCGGGGTCGACGACGGACGGCGGCGGCGGGGAGGATGAGGATGGAGGCGCGGCGGGTGGCGACAATCTGGCTCCAGGGCGAGGAGACACCGGGCTTGGGGGAATGATTGGGAGAGGCACCGCTCATAGCCATTGAAAAATCGGAATCGGAAAAGGAATAGTGTGTGTTTGCATTTGTTTTTGTGTGTGTGTTAGGGTTAATCTCAATCTCAGTGTGATAATTGAGGAGATGGTGAAGAAAAAAAAAAAAAAAAAAAAAAATCAGATTCGGAGAGAGAAAGAGTGTGTGTTGTTAGGGTTTGATCTCTTCCGATCACAAGTGATAGAGGTGTACCAGCGGTGGAAATTGTGCGGAAGACAAATGAATTCATTCATATCCGAGAGTGTTGAACTCAAGTTCAATTCCAGAAACAACATTGTTGATGAGATGTTGCTGCAATAAACGTAGTTTACTTCCTTGATCATGTGAGGTACGCACATATTATATACTTAATATTCATTTGTCTTGAGAGGCTTTTTATAAGTGATGAGTTAAAAGGCTTTATAGAGAATTAATAATTATTATAATGTTGAGATCACAAGTTTCCGTGAATAAGATGAGACTCACGTGTGGACCAATATATGATTTTATAATATGATCTTAATATGTATCATTTAATGAGATATTGTGCATGTTTGCTTTATGTGTTGGAGATATTGGTTCCAAACTTCCTATACTGTTTTGTCACTTTTACTTGAGTTAGTAGTTTGAATATTTTTTTTTTTAGAGGTGCTTATGTTTTTTTTTAAGGAATGTATGGCACTGATTTTGTGAATTTGATTTTGTGATTTATTTATTTATTTTGAGAATCTATTGAAATGATTTAATTATTCAGGATTGATCAATGTGGGGGTATGCTAACAATTATTTTGGGTTTTATGGAGTTTTAAAAGTGATATTTCTTTGACTCCTCTGTGACTAAACTTGTTTTTAAAATAAAAAAAAAAAAAAATTGATAGAAGTATTTATAATTTGTATGCTTTTGTCGGTCTCTCAGGAGAGTAAATTTTGATGTTTATTATGAGACAATACCTTTGGAATATTTGTGATGTGAGTTCTCCGAGTTTAGCTTCTTAAAAGCAATTGTCATTTGTGACATAAGTTAGCAGGAATTGTATGAACTATCAGCAATATTCTGAGTAATTAATTTGATTGGATGTAGTGTCAAGTGTGAGTTCTCTATACTATTTGCATAATATGAGACACTTGAGAGGTACCACAAGTTATGGTATTGATTATGGTGGATTTTCCACTGTAAAATTACAGTGATGTTAAATGGATCTTTGATCTAGATGAGACAAAATCCACTAGAGGTGTGTCAGTACACTTGGTTGTGGTACATTACTTAGAGATCAACCAAACAAAAAATAATTGAGTCAGAGTTATTACTCTTAAGATGGTTGATTATGAGGCTTAGTGGTTGAAAAATCACTTAAACAAATATTCCTTTGGAATATAAATTGAGAAATAATGTGATAAAGCAATTGCTCAAGAGATAAAAATCTTTGATGATGTGAAGTGAAAAAATGGATTCGGCCGATCCTCAGACTTAAACCCCTAGGGAAGAAATTATCGCATGAAACATCGAGGGGAATTGGACTTTATTAAGCCACTTGAAAACAAACAAGTGATGGTAACCCAACCTTTGTGATTGGAGATCCCATGAAGAAGGTTCATATGGGTAAGAACAAGTCACTTGTCAGTTCTGCTAGCACTAAAATTGATTTTAATCAATTTTTAATTTTTTAGTCCCTTCCTATGGTGTGAGAAAGTGCTAGATACTGCATTATTGAGAGGTTAAACTTTATAGTTAAGCTTTATGTGGTTGTGAGAAAGTTTAACAACTTATAAAGTTTTTAATGATTTTCATATCCCTTATGGGTGGTGTATGATTTGCAGTATGCACTTGATGAAATCACCTATATGAGTGTCAAGTGGGGCCGCTTGTATGAGATCTTGGCGAGATCTCTAGAGCACTCATGAATACCGGGCACGCGCATGGCCTATTAGCGCACAACAGCGATAACGGCAAGGATTGTGGGGGTGTAGTGTGATTGGTAGACCTCTAACATACACCAAGTGTCTTTGGTTCATATAGCTTGCTACACCAATTACACTGTGTGTTAAGTTTTATCAGTCTAGGTCTGGTTCATATAGCTTGCTACACCAGGTCCGATGCATTACATCCTAGAGAAAGAGAACCCAGGAATTTCTTATATTTTCTGAAAACCTTTTATTTAACCTTTTGAAATATGTGGGGGATTGTTGTATTTTTTGGGATATTTCAAAAGGTTAACCCCTTTATTTATTTTATACATAAAAAATATTTTAAAAATTAATTTATAGTTTATTAAAAACAGTTTCTTTTGTTTGACTTGGTCTTATTGACTTGGTCAATTAGACTAGGTCTCACCTTATCTTTAACTTGATTTTGGGTGGTTTTAGAAACCACCTTATCTTTGACTTGGTCTTTGGTGGTTTGAGAAACCCTATCTTTTCTTTATAAATACTTATGCTTCAGATGGTTTTAGAGGGTTCTCTCTCACATCTTTTTCTCTCTACTGTTTCACTGTAAATTCTGGGTTATTTTATGAGAGAGCTTGCTAGTTCTGCTGCCCCAATCTATTATTGGGAAGAGTCTGTTAAATCATGGGGGATTTGCGCTTTACGCGGATAAATCCTTGAGGACAGTGTGTCTAACACACGTCTCAGACTTTTTGATTGTGATTTTGCACGCGCCATGGACAACAATTATTGCCTCTCAATCTCTCATAAAGTTCAGTTCCTTTTTTAATTAACTGGGCCAAATGTTACTAGAGATTCTGTATCACATATGCCAAAACACGTGAACCGTGTCTGTAATTGATGTCTTTAATACTGTCATGACGAGGTTAATTGTTTGCAGGATTGTGGGAACAAGTTTTAATGTTATAACGGAAAATGAGGAACAGGTTGAAATCTCATTCACAAGTCAGTGGGATCCATCTCTGAAGGGAAAGAGAGCACCTCTTAATATCGACAAAAGGCACCCTTTTACTATATAAGATTGAAATGAATCACGATGGTTAATTAATTACATTTAAACGATTAATATTTGTGCAGGTATGTGATGCTTCGTAACTCCTCAGGCTTCTACTCCTATGCCATCTTTGAACACCTAGCGGAATGGCCTGCTTTCAACATACCTCAAATAAGGATTGTTTACAAGCTTCGAAAAGATAAGTATGGGATAACCTTATGTTATATATATATATATATATATATATATATATATATATATATATATATATAGTACGACTCATGTGAGAACACTTGTTTATGTGAGAATATGAGAATAACTAATAACAATCATCAGATCAAGATTAAAAATAATAAATGGTTGAGATTAAAATATTTAAAATTCAAATTAGATTTTAGGAAGTGATAACTAAGATCTTTTATAGATTTATTTTTTATTATAGGAAGTGATAATTAAGATCTTCTATAGATTTATTTTTTATTAGATTATATATTAGATCATAATTTGAATTTTAAATATTTTAATCTCAACCGTTTATTATTTTTAATCTTGATCTGATGGTTGTTATTAGTTGTTCTCATGTTCTCACATAAGCAAGTGTTCTCACAGGAGTCGTACTATATATATATATATATATATATATATATATATATATATATATATATATATATATATATATATATATATATATATATACCCTTATTATTCTCTTCATACTTTGAGGGATTTTGTTTGGTGCCCTGACAAAAAGGTGTAAATTAGCTTGGTGCAGAGATTAATATTTTAAGATGTTATTTTTTGTGTAGATTTCATTACATGGCCGTGTCAGATAACAGACAAAGATTTATGCCTCTCCCAGACGACAGATTGCCCGAAAGAGGAAAAGAACTAGTTCCCCCGGAGGCAGTTTTGCTCGTCAATCCGGTGGAGCCAGAGTTTAAGGGAGAGGTACCTTTTCTTAATAAAAAGAAAAATAAATAAATACTAGTTGTACATTAAAAATAAGAAAATATAAAATGAGATTAACAATTTTACTTTTTTTTTACATCGATATTTAAGCACTCATTTTTTCCAAAAATCTAATTAATATCTATCATTTCTTTATATTTTTCTGACCCTATCATATCATAACACCTATAATATTTATCTTTTTTTTTCTCTCTGACTAGGTAACACTGGGCAATTTTGGATGTCCAAATATTATTTTCCTGCTTCTTTTTTTCTCATCTCATCAACTATCTTATCTTTTCTTCAAATAATAATAAAAAAAAAACTATATCATCTTTTAGAGCAATTGAACACTTATTTTATTTTTCAAATACCTAACTAATATCTATCATTTCTCTTTATCTCTTTCTTCCTTATCATATCATAACATCTATAACAATGTTATCAAAACCGAACCGACTGGTTCAACCGGGAACCAGTCTGGTGACCGGTTCAAATACTCTATAAAATCGGAGGATTTCATAACCAGTATAAAACCAGTCAAGAACCGGTGTAAAAAATCGGTTTGAACAGGTATTTTTTATATTTTTTTATTTTCTTTGAAAATTTTAAATTTAATATAAAATATTTTAAAGATAAATAAAAACACATATTTAATCAATATTTCAAACAGATATAAATTGTTTTATCAATTATTATTAAATTTTTTCTTGTAAAACATATAATTTGCTCATTTATATTTATTTAAAAAAAATTATATCTTGATTTTTGATAATTTTATATTTTATTAATTATTCATTTTTTTTGTTTATTCTAAATGTAAACTTGTTATTGTTAATGAAACATTATTGTATTTTATTAAAATTTGAACTTAAGTATTATGATATATTTGATTAGACTTTTATATATATTTTGAATGTTAAAAACTTGTAAAATGATTTTTTAGGTTTTAATTTAGTTTTTAATGTTTTAAAGTTATGTGATATTATATTTATTTAATATTATTTAATTTTGTTTTATTAATACCGGTTCAACCATTGAATATTGAACCAGTGTCTTGACCGGTTCAATGACCGGTCCGATTTTAAAAATATTGATCTATAATACTTATATTTTTCTCTATTTTCTTCTTTCCCGCTAGGTGTCACTGAGCATTTACATTGTGTTTGGTAGTGAGGGGTGAAAATGAATAAAAGTATAGGAAATAAAAAGGGATGAAAGAAAGTTGAAAGAAAGTAAAATAAAATTTAATGATTAACCAATTTCCCATGTTACCCCCAAAAAAAAAATTTGATGCCTCATGTGAAACAATTTTTTTTTTTTTATAAATTAAAGGTATATAATCGATTATGCCATTTGCATAATCGATTATAAACTTTCATTTTTTTTTAAAATGTTGTACGAAGCATATAATTGATTATATTCCTTTCACATGGGCAACAAGAGAGTTATTTTGACAAAAAGGTGTCACATAATCAATTATCCCTTCAGTATAATTAATTATGTGCCACATTTGAATCCGAGAGAACACCAACAGCATGTGAGCATGAAAAAAACTAAGTGCAGTTACAAGAATGTTTTGTGTCTCTTGATGCCCTTTTCAAAGGGTTAATTTAATTTGTCCAAAAAAATCACCCAACATGTGCCCATTTTACAGTCGTCTTTCATTTGTTTTCATCTCAATTTGAGATTAAATTGAAATCGAGTGGAGCCCACAATTTCATTGCTACTTTCAGCTACATTTCATCTCAAACAAACATTCATCAACTCAAACTTTTACCTCTTTTCATACCCTTTTACTTTCACACCTCCATCTTTCATTGAAAACAAACACACCGTTAGGGTGTCTAAATATTGTTTTCCTATCTTTTATTATCTCTCTTAATTTTATTAATTAAAGTAAAAAAAAATACATCATAAATTTTTAATATTTTCCAAGTGCTGCTAATTTTAGCTTGTACAAAAATTATTAAATTAAACAATTTTTTATTTTCTTAAATGATTAAATCACACAATTTTATAAGTATTAAAGTATTTTTAATTAAAAATATTTTAGAAACCAACCGTTACTCTATAACGTACATACTATTTGTGGCTAAAGAAAGTTGTTATTGATTGATTAAGGTGGATGACAAGTATCAATACTCAAGTGAGAATAAAGATCTTAAGGTTCATGGGTGGATAAGTTCCCAATCCGAAACTGATGCAGCCATGGGGTTTTGGGTAATCATACCCAGCAATGAGTTCCGATCAGGTGGCCCTGCTAAACAGAACCTTACTTCCCACGTTGGCCCATATTGCCTCTCAGTTAAGTTTTGTGAAACTGAAGCATGAACTCACCTCACTAGCACCCATTAATATTATTTTTTGATGAGTGCTTAACTTCAATGAATGAATATACATTTATTTCAATTGATTAGCCAAATACAAATAACTTATAATATTGTTGGATGTGTCAGATGTTTCTTAGTGCTCATTATGCAGGAGAGGATATAGTTTTGAAACTCCAGCCTAATGAACCGTGGAAGAAAGTTTTTGGGCCAACTTTTGTTTATCTTAACACCTTGTTAGATGGTGATGACTCGCTGGAGTTCTGGGAGGACGCTAAATATCAGGTTTCAATTTCATTATCAAGTTGTTGAACGTATGAAGATTTTTCATTTCATGTAGCAAAATCATATTATAATAACAAAGCATTAACACTAGGGGACTTGGCTCCTCCTCACCAAGAAAAGAATTAACACTAACTCTTAGACCACCAAAAACGGCTTCTAGATGAACGAGGAGGTTCAAAGTTGGCCCTATGATTTTCCAGCTTCAGAAGATTTTCAAAAGTCTAGCCAACGGGGCAGTTTGTGTGGCACATTACTAGTTCGAGACAGGTAACACTAAAGTCCTAATTTTATAGGCCAAGTATTTATTGATTTTTTTTTTTTGACAGGATTAAGTATTTATTGAATAAAAACTTTATTTGTTATCATATAAGTATGCATACATAAGTTGTAACTTATTTTCTTAAGCTATTAGACAGAGCTTATTAAAATAAATTGAAAACAGTTCATAGACAGATCATAAATTGTTTTAAGTTCTTTCAAAGATTTACAAAAGTCATGAAATAAGTTCAAATAAACTCTTATTTTACAAAATAATTTGTAAAATTAAGAACTAAAATGAAACTTATGTAAAGACAATAATTAAAGTAATTAATTAATGAAACGGTGAAACTACAGCTTTCGAAGCTCTTAAAATGACAATTTTTCAGGTGTATAAGTGACGAGGACATTATAGCAGAAGGTGCATACGTAGGACTGGCACCACCAGGAGAAGCTGGATCCTGGCAAAGAGAATGCAAGGTTTAAACTACAGGAGCATATATATACCAAAATTTTAGTTCTATTGTTTTATTGTTCTCTGCCAAATAATCATACACTTCAAGATTTATTTACTTTTTGCAATATTATCTTTCCTTTCAAGGCGTTTTTTGTTTCGTCAGGGTTACCAATTTTGGACTAGAGCAAACGAGGAAGGTTACTTCTCAATCAATAATATACGCAGTGGGGATTACAATCTCTACGCATGGGTTCCAGGTTTCATTGGAGAGTATTGGAACAATGCTGTCCTCACCATAACACCAGGTTCTTTTAATTATATTTTATTGGAGAGGATGTGACCCCTGACATTAAAGTTCCTCTAAAATAAACTAGTTTTATAAAGTCTACCAACAAAATTATACTTGTTAAGTACTATAAGAACAATGCAATATGCAGGTTGTGAAATAAACGTTGGTGAGATTATTTATGAGCCACCAAGAGATGGCCCAACGTTGTGGGAGATAGGCACTCCTGATCGCTCTGCTGCTGGATTCTATGTTCCTGATCCTAATCCCAACTACATAAACAAGCTTTTTGTCAACCATCCAGACAAGTCAGCTCCTATTTACATAAATAACAAATTAAATCTCAATTCTCAAATATTCAACTTTTTTAGCTAATTTGTGCTCCCACCAAACCACCATTAATTTCTTGAGTCTCGTTGACCATTGACAGGTTTAGGCAGTATGGCTTGTGGGAAAGATATGCAGAGTTATACCCAATTGAAGATTTAATTTATACAGTGGGTGTCAGTGACTACACAAAAGATTGGTTCTATGCACAGGTCACCAGGTATGCTCATTGAATACAACATAGAATTATATTGCCTTCTTTAAAAGCACCTAGCTATGTGTTAATTATCCATGGAAGATGAAATCAGTGCATATGCATGAAACACAGGAAGCAAGAAGATGGCAGTTACCAAGGAACTACATGGCTAATTAAGTTCAACCTCGATGATGTGGATGCAAGTAAAATCTACAAATTGCGGTTGGCACTTGCAAGTGCTAATGTCTCTGAATTACAGGTTTGGAACCTCACCAAAAACTTCTATTTTGTGCAGTCCCACATTACGATCAATTTGTTTAGTATTTTCACTTTCTATTCCATGATATTTTTGGTTTGGATATTATAGGTTAGAGTGAATGATCCAAAACAAGATCCTCCTCTGTTCACTACGGGAGTGATTGGGAAAGACAATGCAATAGCAAGACATGGAACTCACGGACTCTACTGGCTATTCAACATTGATGTGCCTGGTCTTCTGCTAGAAAAAGGAGTTAATACTATATTTCTAAGACAGACTATGGCTAGTGGCCCCTTGGCCCTCTTCCAGGGGATAATGTATGACTATATTCGTCTAGAAGATCCTAATTTTCCTCCCATAAAAAAATATTAAATTTGTTTATTAAATATGAACCTGCAGAAACCTACAACACTTTTTACAATTACATATCTATCTATCACTTTGTTTGTCTGTATTGTAGATGAAGATATTGAACATTGGAATTAAGTTGATTGCAAATTTGTGCTCTAGTCATTTTAAGAATTAAGACATATAGCGAGAATTTTAAATTTATTCCCAATTTTATTATGTAGATGTAACATCTAGATTTCAAAAATTAAATACCTTAAAATAATAATAATAATAATAATAATAATAATAATAATAATAATAATAATAATAATAATAATACACAAAACCAAAGTCTCAAACAAATTTAAATGAAATTTAATTTCGACTGTAATATAAAAGTCTTGATCATTTTTATTTTAACTTTATTGTCATCGCTCACAAAAATAAATCTTTTAGTATTATTAGTTGACAATCGACCGACTCCACAAATTACAACCTTACATAGAGATAATCTTGTGAGTAGTAACACCAAGATCTACCCACTAAGTATTATATATCCTTAGGTATAAGAGTTAAATTAACTTCAACATAAACAAAAATCAAAATTCTATCTTTCTTTACATGTCAAGCAATATACTTGGGACACTCTTTCATTGTGTGTCTCGCCTTCTTATAAAAGTAACAAGTAAATTTCTCATCCATCTTTGTTTCTTTTGCTTATTCTACTAAGAACCTTTAATATCTTAAAGAATTAGTCTCTTGCTTTGGACTAGAAAATACCATGGGTTCTTAAAAAAAAAAAAAAAATTGCAGAATCTTTACACCAATTAATTGTTAGGAAACAATTCAAATTTCTAATTTCAAATATCTAAGGTATTGTTTAGAATAAAAAGGATATTAATTGTTAGGAAACAATTCTAATTTCTAATTTCACCCCACCTGACCACTTTAAATAAGCGAGGAGCCATGTGAAAAGAGGGTTTACAAGTTTTTCCAAAAAACTTGTAATGAAGATGAATATAATATCAATGAAGCTCCTTTATACAATATATCTCCTTCTTTTATAAATATATCTCTATAAAAAAAACCATCATCAATCTATAAATAATACAATGGAGGATGTGATTTTACTATTCATTGAAGACATTAAAAAGAAAATTATTATATTAATATTTGTTGAGAGAATATTTAGTTGTGTGGAGGGTAGGTAAGGGTAGGTGATAGTACAATATTTATACATATATCTAAAATATTTTTATGATAATATTTTAAATAAATTTATGTTTTTACAATTTTTGTGATATAATTTAGATGTTATAATTTAGTATACTTTGTTTTTTAATTTAATTTTATTTAAATCTTAAATACTATTATAGATATTTAAAATTTAGAATTTTATAATTTAGTATACGTTGTTTTTTAGTTTAATTTTATTCAAATCTTAAATACTATAATAATAATAATCTAAGTTTTTTCTTACCATTAATTAGTTTTAAAAAATATATTTAATATTTATTATTTCATTTTATTCAAATCTTAAATAAGTTACACATATATAAATACTAGATAGTACCCGTTCGATGCACAGATTTATTGAAGAGTGAATGAAATTTTTTTATGCATAAACTATGTTGACAATGTTGTTAATTTGTTATATTATTTAAGAAAATCTAAAACTAATTTAAATTTTCACAATAAGGAACTTATTCATTAATAAAAATAATAAAAGATAATTAGATATGTTTATTTTATAATACAACTTATTTTAAAAAAATTATAATACAACTATAAATTTAAATTTCACAATGCCACTTTCTTGAAGTAAAAAAAAAATCTATATATAGACAAATGAAACTATATAACAAAAATAAGATTAAAATAATAAGAAAATTAATTTTAACTAAAAGAACTCACATATTATTCCATTAAAATATTTTTTATGGAGTTCATTAATTTAACAAAAATAATATGTTCAAAAGATGAATTTTCTTTAAAAAAAAAAACTCTTGAGAAAAATTTATAACTCACACTTATGTGCTTCCCAAATTCCCAAAAGATAGTTATCCAAATTAACATGGTCACTTAAGAATTAAATTTTATCTGTATCTATCTATATATTATATAAAATACAGTTCACCAGAATGCTAAACGTGGACTATTAATAAATTAATATCAATATAATTTTAAAATTACTTTAATTAAAAAATTAAAAATTATATTAAAATATTAAATCGGGAAAGAAAATTAATAATATATTAAATGTCTTACAAATATTAATATTGTTATTGTGCTAATCAATAATTAATTAATTGATTATATATTTACCTATCTATCTATCTATATATTATATAAAATATAGTTCACCAGAATGCGACATGTGAACTACCAGTCCCAGTCAGAAACTGTGTTTTATATAATATATAAATAGATTATAATAAAAACATTAAATATTGAATATTTTTTATTTTTCTTGAATATTATATTATATTTATTAATTAGTTACATTAAAATATATTTCATGAGAAATAATAATTAAAAGTAAAGATTTTGTAAATATGTGGATAAATTTTAAAGAATTCATAATATTTTATATTGTGATTTTTTATTCTTATAGATTTAGACCATAAAGTGCTAAATATTTATTACATATAATAAATATAAAATAGTTGTAAAGTATGCAATATTATTATTATTATTATTATTATTATTATTATTAACGTTGCCTTTTAAATTTGATAAAAAAAAAGTAACAAATGAAAAGTAACATGTAATAATATTAAAAAAATAGTTACACAAATCAACAATAATTCTTATAATTTATCTATATTTATATCAATATCAATATCAATCAATCAATCAATCATCAATATCTATATGTAAACTTCACTTGAATTTTTTATAATCATCGGATTGAAACTTTAACTTCACAATAGACATTGATCTTATTCAATTATGTAATCTTCATTTCAACAGTGGTATATATATACAGACACACACACATACACACACACGGTTGATTTGTTATCGGTACTTGATCAAATGCTAGAAGTATTATCAATTTATTTCACCAATTAGTTTGTTCCATTGATTTAGAAGGCCAAGAATAATTCACCGAATATGGTTAATTAATATATTCAAGTGAAAGCGTTTCAGTGTAAGATGGAATTACATATTTTGTCTTGCACAATGACACAACTTGAATGAAAATATTCTTCGATTTAACACTAAAAAAACGTTTTTCTTTTAAGAATGAACAAAGTTTTGGAAAGTGTAAACGTAAAGTAAGCATTTGACTCCATAAGACAACCAAGAATAATTCATTTAATGTTTAAATCAATCAATAATGTATAAAATTAATTTAAATTTTGTAACTTTTTTTTCCAAAACATTTTAAATTTTATTGAAAATATTAATTGACCTCATTATTATCATGATTAAAAATATGAAGTAGGTGTGCCTTTATCCTCTCTTATATATTCTATATTCTTCCATGAGGTTTAAGGGTCAATTAGCAGTTGTATTTTTGGATATTTTTTTCATTCTCTATCTTTTCATTTGCTCACTGTTTCTTTTCTTAGCTTAACATTTTTCTCTCTCATTTTGCTATTGAGGTTTGAGAGAATGAGAATCTTGTTCAATATGTCTTACTTAGCTAACAATGACACTATTGTATAGATAAGATATGAAGGATGATAGGACTAAAAAAATTCAAGAAAAAGAAAATATGCATCAAACAATTATAATAGGTATACAACATGTAAAAGTGGAGTCGAATGAAAATTTAAAGGTATGAAACTTTAACATCTCACTCTTTGTAGCTTCTTTCTTGTTGCTTCATTTTGCTAATCAATTCTTGAGTATTAGTATATATGACAACTTCTTCATAATATTCTTGAGTAAATTGGTATCTATATATAAACGCAAACAATCATAAGTCAAGATAATTAAGTTAAAAATAATAATAAAAAAGATATCAAAACTTATGTTGAAGTTATCTTAATATTATTTTAGTTGTTTGGTTAATTGCCCCTATTTTTTTCATACAAGATTTATTTTATTTTGATATTGACTTCTATTTAGTAAAAATCACAAACTTTTCTTTTTGCATACTTCTTTGACATACATACAGAGAGATTGAATGCTTTACTTCATTAATATTCTCTTTTTAGGCATCAATTAGTAGGTTTATTCTTCCATTCTTTATCTTTTTATTTGTTCAGTATTTTTTTTTTTGCTTAATTAACATTTTTCTCTATCTCATTTTGTTATTGCGGTTTAAGAAAACGAGAATGTTGCTCAATATGTGTTATTTAATTAGCTTGCACTAATTACACTTTTGTACAAATAAGAGACAAAAGTTCATCATCCAATGAATTTGACAAAGCATGGGAAGTGAGGATTGGGAACCAAACATCACATAACAACTAATCTATGTGTTTTTTTTTTTATTATCATTATTTCTTCTGCTCTATCCATATATTATAAATAAATAATGTATACATTTTTATCCTTTCTCATTTTTAGCAACAACAAAAAATAATAATTAATTTGATTTTACTTAATATCTTCAACTTATAATATTTATTTTAACATGACATGAAAAGACCTTATTATAGATAATATATAGAGTAGTAGTACAATAGTAGTAGGTTCACTTAAGTGTGTTTCATAATTATTTTTCCGTATATATATATATATATATATATATATATATATATATATATATAACACTTTGAAAAATAATAATTGAATTGATGCAAAAGTCTCACAGATATTTTATAGGCAAAATTATGTTAAATAGTACATAATTTATAACACTAATTAAATTTAATATATAAATAATATACAAATAAGATGATAATAATAATAATAAATATTATTCTTTATATTTATGAGACATAATGGATGTTTATTTTTTTAAGATCTAAATTTATAAGAATAAAAAATGATAGTGTCTCATAATTGACCGTTATGAAAAATATTTATTATTATTATTATTAAAATATTATTATTATAAAGCTTCTTTTTCTTTTGAAAGTAATTTGGATGATTTCTTTAAAGTTCTGTAGGCCTTTGACAAGATAGAAGAGTTTGAAAGTAGTTCATGATAAGCTTCTTGAATTGAATCTAAGTCATTAAAATCTACCTCATCTTCTTCTTCTGGCTCAGAGGAATCAGTTGAGGTGTCTGCCATCAGACATATGTGTGCTTCCTCCTCTTCTCCTTCGTCCGATGATGAGTCATCGTCCAGGTCTTTCCATGTGGACATCAGAACTTTCTTGCCCTTTCCTTTGCTGAAGAATTTCTTCTTCTTGTCTTTGCTTTTGTCAAGATCTGGGCACTCTGATTTGAAGTGTCCTGGCTTTTTGCATTCGTAGCATATAATTGGACTCTTCTCCTTCTTTTCTTTGAAGTCTTTCCTCTTCAGGTTTCTCCATCTGGATCCACCTTTCTTTTTCCACATAGAATGTATCCTTTTGGATATAAAGGATAGTTCATCATTCTCGTCTGAGTCATCATCTTCATATTGTTCGTCTGATGATGTTTCAGCTTGCATGGCTTTGGACGATGATGCTTTCCTTGGCTTCTGGACGCTGAGCGCCAGAGACTTATTTTTCTTACCATCACTGTCTTGATGCAGTTCTAGTTCATGCACCTTGAGGGTTCCCACGAGTTCTTCTAAGGACATATCGTCCAGTTCCTTTGTTGTTCTCAAAGCTGTAACCTGTGGTCTCCATTTCCTAGGTAAACTTCTTAGGATTTTGTCAATATGTTCATAGTTATTATAATCTTTACCATGTGCTCTAAGTTCATTTAGTATGGTTTGAAACTGTCCAAACATACTTTGTATGTCCTCGTTTTCTTCCATACTAAATAACTCATATTGACGAGTAAGGAGACTGAGTTTGTTACGTTTTACCTGAGTGGAACCCTCATATGTTAATGCAAGAGTGTCCCACATTTGTTTTGCGCTTTTGAGACTGTGCACCTTATTGTATTCTTGTTCGCTTAGTGCACACATGATGATGTTTCTGGCTCTGGAGTTGAGATAAAATCTTTGTTTTTGCTCTTCCGTCCATCTAGCCTTTGGGATTTCGTTGAGGCTTGCATCAAGCGGAATATAATCGCCCATCTCCACAACTTCCCACATGTCAATATGGCTAGATTCAAAGAATGCTATCATCCTTTGTTTCCAGTAGTCATATTTGACACCCTTGAAGAGTGGTGGTCTGTTCACAGCTTGTCCTTCGTTTTCCATCTTTCTCAGGATCTTTCCTCTATTCTGTTAAGAACTCAACCCAAGAGGTCGAGCTCTGATACCAACTGAAATGTAGAGAAATACACTAGAAGGGGGGTTGAATAGTGTATTTAAATTTTCTTTGGAAAACTTTAGCCAATGTGAAGATAATGTATCTTTACGTTTTACAGAAACTTAGTAAAACAGAAAGAACGAGCTATCGTCCAGCCGATTTAAAACAACAGACCAAAGAAACTACTCTTCTTCTTTTTCGTTTAAATACACGTAATAGATAAACTTAGATAAAAAGGTGTATAGAAACTTTTTCGTAGTATGTTGAAGAGATAGCTTAAAAGAAATGCAAGTGAGCTAGAAGGCGAGAGAATAGAATACGTAGTTTTATACTGGTTCACTCAACTGAGCTACGTCCAGTTCTCCTTCAAAAACTTTTGAAGGGTTCTACTAATCAAAATCTGATTACTCTCAAGTATTCTAACCTTGCCACTTCTGGTTACAAGTATTCTCTAGGCCACTTCTGGCACACCCTTATTCTCTCCTTGAGATTAAACACAAAAATCAAGTATTCTTTAACACTAAGCCACTCCTGGCTTTCCAAACAGAATTGTTTGATATTGTAAGTAAAATATAACTCTCAATGAGAGGATATTACAATAAGAATGAGTATATAGACTCGCTTAGCAAAGCTAAGATGAATGCTCTTTTCGCTTATGATCGTCCAGTCGTTTTGACAGGGATTCAGCTCTTTTTCAAAATTCGTCGTTGAGATATGTGAGCTCATTCTTCTATATATAGGAAGCTTGTTGGAAGATATCCGTTGAGGGATCTGTTCCTTTTCCAAGAGCGATTCTTTCTGTAGCATATGGCCGTTGTCACATTTTGACTTAGAGTGAAGTGATGGAAGTGACAGCCGTACTCGTAGCGCCTCTCTCCTACTTGTACTTTCTCTGCAGAGAGAAGCTTCTTCTTTCCCTGTTCAGTACTTTCGAAAAGATCAACATAGAATGGCATGTTAAAATATGAGAGAGAGAACATTGCCTTATATTTTAGAAAACGTATTTTCAAGATAGTAACAACAGTGAGTGTTATTCAAGCGTTGGACGCTTGCTCTCACATGAGCATTGGACGCTGCCTGTAAGTTTCTTATAAATTATATTTGGACGCTTTCTTTATTAAAACATACAGTCCAAGTTTGAGAGATACAATACCATTGCGGGATTGGACGATGTAAATCCTATAACACTCAAACTAGATCATTAGATACTTCAAAATTTATCCTTTAGTTATTATCATCAAAACCGAAATTCGAGGGGTTGGACATCGTCCAAGGTCTTAAAACCTAACAATCTCCCCCTTTTTGATGATGACAAATAATGGTAAATTTTGATGTTAAAAGATACATAATCATATAAGAATACAATGAGTCAAGTCAGAGAAGATTATGTTATGCCAGAGTATAAAAGAGAAATGAAGTACTCCCCCTGAGTTCAACATTTCTTATTCATCTAATAACAGATATCAGAGTGAAAAACATATCAATGATATGGATGCGGAATATATGAAAATAAACACCTCATGTTTTGATAAAGGAGCCAACATATATATGCCAAAAAGAATTTTGAATACAGATTGTTTTAGCTATATATACTCATCAAAAATTCCAATTTCTCCCCCTTTGTCATTAACAAAAAGGTTTGAAAGATGGAAAAAAAAATTTAGCCATCATGGTCACCTTATGGCTGTGGAGGTGGTTCTTGTGGTGGTGGAGGTGGTTGTTCTGGTGGTGCTTGAATTGGTGGTGCTGGTTGTGGAGGTTGAGGTTGGACTTGTGGAACTGCATGAGCAACTTGGCCAAGTAAGGTGGCTGCTATATGTTGAATCTGGTTCACAAGCATCTGTGAGAGACTCATGAACTGCTCAGTAATTGCATTTTGCAGCATTAGTAGATGTTGATCAGCTTCAGCCTGTTGTCTTTGCTAAAAAGCTTGAAACGCGGCCTCAGTCTCCAGCTGTTGCTGCCTCAGAGCCTGTTGCACAATTTCGTGAACACGATCTTCTGAGACTCCTTGTGGTTCAGCAAATCGCAGGGGATTGATGCCCCTTGGACTTGAAGATCCAGTTGGAACCAGTTGATGTGTGCCTGAATGTGCTTCAGTTGTTGCATCAACAATGTGGAGGCTTGTGATTTCTTCAGCAATAGGTTGTGCTGCAGAGGCTTCCATTGGCTTGGACGCTTCAACACCGAGCTCTCTATCATCCTCGGACCTATCAGACTGGACGGTATGATCTTCATGTGACGTTACAAAGTGTTCTACGTCCACTGGTACTGATGAGTCCAGGTCAAGATGAGCTAGCACCTTTGTCACCTTGGCAGATGCTTCATCCAGTTCTGCCTGTGTAGCCTTTGACTTAGCAACCGTATCTTCCTTTTCCATGGTTGCTGTTTCAGCTTCCTCAAAAGCCAGTTGCTCAAGACGAGCTTGTTCTACTGCTGCGGCGGCTTCTTCTGCTTGGTACTCCTCATGGAGAGTTTGGAGTTCCTCCACAAACTCCGTGCGATCCAGTGTTCTGAGGTCAAACACTTTGTTGCTTCTGATTGTTGGTAGAGTCTTCATCAACTGCAGATAATCATCTGAGTCCTTCAGAAAGCAGGCAAATGTGTCTGAGAAATGGTGAGTCTTGACTGGACGCAGCACTTCTATACCATGAGGGGGATGAACAAAATCATCCTTGGAACAGCCTGAGGATGAGGCTTGCTGGGAATCGTTCCATAGTATCTGGGGCCAAAAGGTTATGGAATCAAAGGTTCCAAGTTCACGCGTGAGCTTACCAGACTTATCAAATAAATGACCCCAGGTGTGAGAAGATTTTTGCAGGGTTTCAACTTTCTCCTCCCTGCTAGGCATCTCAATGCCGTAGAATTTGAAGCCTTTCTTGCGACAAGCATCATAGACAGGTAGTCTAGGACATACTCTGTCTGGTACGAACTTTATTTCCGTCGCGCAGCTTATGTGCATGTTTGGTGGGTAGGCGATTGCTTGGTTTGGAATGTACATCTGTTGCAGAAGCTTTCCAAGATCATCAAAGTCGCCTGGCTGGAAGTTTAGCACTGGAGTTCCAGCTGGTAGAGGCAGAAACTTTGTGATTGGAGTCCAGATTTGAACATCCCTGACCCACCCTGTGTCTGGACGCTGCTGCGTTACTGATGGGTCCAGACTTTCTTTAATTGCCAATTGCAATTCTGCATCCAGCTCACTATCTTTGTTAGCAGAAGACTTCTTGGACGGTGCCTTCTTTTTCTTTGGAGCCTTCCCTTTCTGCTCCGCAACCGTTTTGGTGAATCGAGAGGCAATTTCAACCTCTGGCTTCTGCAGATTTTCTGCTGCTGGACGCACTCTCTGCTGAGTTCCAGTTGCACAGATGTAAGGATAAGGCATGCGTACTAAGTGTGGGTACACTTCTCTCGTCCAACTGGGCAGAGGATTGCTGATGATCGTTCCTTTGGGCATAGCATAATAAGTGGCTGACAAAGATTCAGTGCAAACATACCTCGTCCACTCAGGTGCTGAGGAAGTTGTATAATGCCGCTTTAGAGGCTCTTGCAGAGGCCTCTGGATCACATCACCTTCTATACAGAAATTCTGCTCATTGCTTGTGAGGAATGCAACCGGAAAGCGTTCTCTGTCTTTCTCTTCTTTGGTTTTCTGCTTGGGGGGAATAGTCCATGGGGACCATGCATCCCTCCATGCATCTCTTGGACGCACAAACTTGGACAGGTCCAAGCGAAGAGATGGTTGCTGGCTTGCTGATGTGGAAGGAGCACCTGATGTTGCTGGTAGAAGGGTGCTTGTAACCCCCCTTCTAATTAATTAATTTCCATCTAAAATCCATAAACATGAAATTTACAAATAAAATAAATTCACTACATTAAGTTTAAAGTTTGTCATTATAATTTACATTATTAAAATTTACAGAAAAATACTATTACAAAATTATTTCTAATTAATACAAAAGTGTCTAAAGCCAAAAACACCCATTCCTATAGCTCTGGAAAATATCTACATCTTTAACTTCTAATTAATCTTCAAAATACCTGCAATTCACACTCCCCTAGAATCTGGGGACAGCATTACCGGATCAGGCATTTAATTTCTAATACATAGAAAAACAATCACAACCAATGACATTTCATTTCATAACTAAGAATTCACATAAATAATGCAAATGCAGTATGCTTTATGAAAATGCAAATTTATAAAGCACATGCAGTTTTGACTCAAAATCATTTTGACCCTGCTCCATGGAGACTTTCCCTTTGAGTGTTTAGTAAGTAACTGGCCTACCATTACGTACTGCAATTCAGCTATCAGCCCCTACTAAACGCGAATAAACTAAACAGAATTAGGAGATCAGGATACCCGGAAGGCCACCACGACCGCAACTCAGTCCAGTTTCCAGCCACATGTGGAATTGCCAATATCCTTCACCCCACAGACTATATAATCACAGACTATACAGTCCTGTCTAACTTACTCTGCTCACCCATTTCTCAGGACTATCATATTCTCTGTTCATATTTTCAATCATCTTTTCAAATACATGACTACCGCATTCCGGTCAGTCAACATAGTTCTCTGTTCATAATCTCAATCATCTTTTCAATTACATGACTACCGCAGTCCGGTCAGTCAACACAGTCCTGGAAATCAATTCCCCCAAACATACTCATTTTTCATGACTACCGCAGTCCCGGTTAGTCAACAAAATCATTTCTCATTTAAAAACTCATTTCTCATTTGAAATCTTTGTATTTTCCAAGAACTCAGACTTATGCAATATGATAATGATGCTAATAAGTAAATAATTATTATTAAACAATCACATAATAATTATAGAAATTCACTAATTAACATTATAACATTAACACTTTAATAAAAATACCAACTAGTTCATTACTATGTAAAATTTCTAAATTATCCTTGATATTTTCTAAAATTCCAATTTTACCCTTGATCTTTTTATGAAATTCCGAATATGTCCCTAATTGTTCTAGAATCTATGAAATTACCTAATTACCCTCAATCTTTTGATAAAATTCCAATTGTATCCTTTAAATGTGAAATTACCTAATTAACCTCAATCTTTTTATAAAATTCCAATTGTATCCTCTAAATGTGAAATTACCTAATTAACCTCAATCTTTTTATAAAATTCCAATTGTATCCTCTAAATGTGAAATTACCTAATTACCCTTATACTTTTTAATTATTGCCGAAAATGCCCTTAAACTTTTTCTAAAATTCCCAATGTGTCCCTACGTGTGAAATGACTATTTTACCCTTGGTCATTTGAAAAATTCCACATGATATCCCTATCATTCTCATCATGGCCGTATGGCCTCCTTCACATTTCCAACAATTTTCTCAAAACAACCAATCCAAATTCCAATCAAAATCAAATCAATTCAAGAAATCTCAATCAAGAACAAATTTCAATTTCCAATCAAGAACAAGCCAATCAATCAATTCCAATCCATCACAACACATCATGAATTCAATCAAACATGGATTCAAACAACAATTTCAAGCTTCTAACATCAATCATCTAAAAGCCCTAAATCAATTTCATCTTTTGTTGAATCTTGATCAAATCTTGAAATTAGACCTAAGAACATGTTTCTATTAACTCCAATTGATTTAAATTGAAATTAAATGCCAAGATCCTTACCTTGAATCCTTAATTTGATGAAGAAATCTTGAATTTCCTTTTTCCCCTTTTCTCTCTTTTTCCTTGGCTTCTTGAAATTTTGAGCTTTTTCTCCTAATTCTCTTCTCTTTGGCCTAAGGTGGTTTAAATTTTGTGAGGTTTTGATTGGTTTCTCTCTTAATTTTAGAAGAAAGAATGAGTGAAAGTGGAGGGGCTGCAGTTGGAAGAGCTCACGGTTTGGGTGGTGAGGAGAGCTAGCTTTTCCAATTTTTTGCTTTTGATTTGTTTATTATGTTTTTAAATAAAATTTTCTTCACCAAATTTAATAAACACCACACGTCCACTGCAGTGCTTTGGGCAGCTAATTTTGGCCAGAATTCAGCCCACTTGGACGTTCAACTTGGTGCCTTGTGTGGTTTGCTTTTTGCTTTATTTAATTAGTCAAAAAAAGTAGGAAAAAGTAGCATTTTCTAGAAGATTCTAGGGCTTTTTAATTATCTTACAAACTAATTAGAATTTGAAGAAACTGACACCACTATTAAATTCCTCACTATCAAAAACCTTGGGGTAGTGTCTTCACTATCTCTTAATCAAGGTCTAATTAGCTTAATTTAATTACATTAGAAATGTCAATTTGTCAAAATTTGATTGGTTAATACTTTTATTTTTCTTTTTCTTAGTTAAACAATTTTAATAATTATTCTAAGTATGTTATAATTAATAGATAATTCTATAGATGTCATATGGATTTTATCTTAATTTTCTACCTTAAAATTTTTACCATAATAATTCCTCAGAGTCCTAATTCTCAGAAAATTCTAATAATTCGAAACTAGCATTTTGATTCTTCAACTGTATATATATTTCATCTATATTCAATTACCTTTTTATTGAGGTACAGATTATCCTAAAATTCTACAGTTGAAAACTTATCCTGGACAGCTGCCTGACATAACTGTCCAGTCAACTGTCAATTTAACTCCTCAACTGTATATATTTTAAATCTACATTCAATTGTCTTTTTATTAAGATAAAATTTACTCTAAAATTCTACAGTGGAAAATTTATCCTGGACAGCTGCCTAACACAACTGTCTAGTCAACAATCAATTTAAACTAAAATAAAGATATCAAAAGACTCAAAAAATTTTACTGAATAGAAATGTATAATATTTATTATGAAAATATGTACATAAGTTTTCTATAAAATACAGTACATAATTTCCTATAACATTTATAGAAAATTATTTATAAATAGTAAAATAAAAATTTAGGGTGTTACAGTGCTGGTGGACACATTGTCGGTGTCTTGAGAGGAGGATGGTAGCACTGCAGTCCTTTTTGCCCTTTTTGCCTGAGTCTTCACTCTTCTTCGTGGCACATTAGCAAGAAAAGGAGGTGTTTTAGCAGGTTGTGCCTTTTGCTTCTTTTGCTAAGGACCCTCTGTCTCCTTCATGATCTGACCAATTGGGATCTGGTCATCATCATCATCAGAGTCGTCCAGTAATTGAAGCTTTCGTACCTTTTGCTTTTCTGGGGCAACCTTTACTGAAGCTACGTTTCAATCTTTGGACGCTTCCCTGCTGGTGACTGAGCAACAGATGTCTCAGCATGCCTTTTCTTGGTTCTTCTTTCCTTCTCAGCGTCTTCCTCATGCATCTGAGTTGCTTAGCGTGTGATCTTTCTGCCCTGTTGTTCTTCCATCAGCCTTTTGATTTTTCTACCAATGCCCAGTAGATCAATCCCTTCTTCTTCATCATTAGAGATGATCTTGCTCTGCTCATGCCTTTGCTTGTTGATGGTGTCCTCGTCCAGGTCCCTTAAGACCTTGGCTGTTAGCTTGATCTTCATTGGCCTTATGTTGGGCTCACCAAACAACTGTTGTGTTGCCACTATTGGACCTTTCTTCACTATGGCTTCGTGATCTTCTTCATCCAATTCATCAAAGAAGCATTGATAAAGCTTCTGATCCCAGAAGATTCTGTTCAACAGGGCGGCCTAGAAAATGTCATCATTCCCACCCACGGACTTCATCATCCTCACGATATTGATGTAGATGATGTGAGGGAGATTGAAGGGAATGCCTTCCATCAGATGGAATATCACAAACTTGTGTAAGTCTGTGACTGAGTCCTTAGACCCAGCTTTGTGCAGGATGCTCTTGTTGCACACCTGCTGCCATATTTTAGCTTCCTCGCACAGATTCTTGTATTCAATCTTCACCGACTCAGGGGTTTTGGACTTGCAAAGCACAGTCGCAACGTTATCGCCGTACTTCTTGGCCCAGTTGGTTTTGTACTGGTTCTGCTCCCTGATGCAGCCAATTACCTTTGCTATGGCCTCGGTGGACAGTGTCACTTCTCGTCCAAGAATCTTGGCCACGAGCTCCCTTGGGCTCTGAAACTTGGCATTCCTCCAAAACATTCTGATCAACTCGGGATAAATTTTCTGGTTCTCATTGAAGTAGCCTCTGATTCCACACTTCAGTAGGCTCTCGTTCAGGTTTAGTCCCAGCTTTTCAAGCGCTTCAATGTCAAAGAAGTGCTCAATGTGCATCGTAGTAGCTCCTTGGCACACAACCGTAGTCTCAGGGTAGGTGAGGACGTCGAGTTCTGAGTTGTTTGAGTTTGTAGAGATTGCCATTCTTGTAAAGTTTGGATTTTTAGGTTTTCTGAGAGGGTTTTTGGGGTTTCTGAGAGAGAGAGAGAGTGTTTAGGTTTGATGAGTGTTTAGGTTTTCTCCGGTGAGGATTTGATAAGGTGGTGTTTGGGCTTTGTTTGGAGAATATGAAGCGGTTTTGTTTTTATTTTTGAATATTTGAAAAGTAACTGACGCCATAAAACCCGCCATGATGAGACGTGCAGAGGATGTGGGTAATTGTGTACGGTTACCGCCGTTTTGGTGACTCAGCATAGAGTATTAGCTCATACTTATCCTTAAAACGATTCGTTTTGTTAATTTGAATCAGAAGAAAAGACTAAGATAAAAAGACATCGTCCATATATTGGACTTTAAGTGAAACGTATGTAATACATTTGCATGACTCTAGTGTTCCTTTGGACGACATGTCCTTTGGACGCTATGGTTTTATTGGACGCACCATGTAGATATTTAATCATTCCTTTACAGAGGCCATGCCAAGTTTGTCCCTCAGAAGGATTAACTTGTCTTCAGTAAGGGGTTTGGTGAATATATCAGCAAGCTGATTATCTGTGGTTACAAAGTGTAATTCCACAGTTCCCTTTTGAACATGGTCTCTTATAAAGTGATGTTTAATTTCTATATGTTTAGCCCTTGAATGCAATATGGGATTTTTAGAAAGATTTATGGCAGCTTTACTATCACAGAAGATAGGAATGTTACTCTCATATATGTTGTAGTCCTCAAGTTGATGCTTGATCCACAAGATTTGAGAGCAGCATTTTGCAGCTGAGATATACTCTGCTTCAGCAGTGGACAGAGCAATTGTTCCTTGCTTCTTGCATGTCCAGGAGACTAGGTTACCACCGATGAAGTGACATCCTCCACTGGTGCTTTTTCTTTCAATGCGATCTCCAGCATAATCGGCATCACAATATCCTATTAGCCTGAAATCTTTCTCCCTTTTGAAATATAACCCAAGGTTAGTGGTTCCAGCAAGATATCGAAAGATTCTTTTAACAGCAGTTAAGTGAACTTCCCTTGGGTCAGATTGAAATCTGCCACATAAGCATACGCTGAACATGGTGTCAGGTCTGGACGCTGTGAGGTACAGAAGTGATCCTATCATACCTCTGTATAGAGTATTATCTACTTTCTTTGAGTTGTCGTCCAGTCCAAGAACTGTTGTTGGATGCATAGGAGTTTTCATTGGTTTTGCATCATCCAACTTGTACTTCTTTAGCAGCTCTTTGACATACTTAGTCTGATGTATGTATATTCCCTTTTCAGTTTGTTTGATTTGGAGTCCAAGGAAGAATTTCAGCTCACCCATCATGCTCATCTCGAACTCTGTTTGCATTAATTTGGCAAAATCTTCACAGAGAGATTCATTAGTGGCACCAAATATGATATCATCAACATATACTTGTGCAATAATAAAATCAGAAGAGTAGTCTTTGCGAAATAATGTAGTGTCTACTTTTCCTCTTGAAAAACCATTTTCTGACAGAAATGTGCTGAGTTTTTCATACCAAGCTCTAGGAGCTTGTTTCAACCCATATAGTGCTTTGTTGAGTTTAAAAACATGGTTTGGAAAAGCATCACTTTCAAATCCTGGGGGTTGTTCCACATAGACTTCTTCTTTTATGAGTCCATTGAGGAATGCACTTTTTACGTCCATTTGGTATAGCTTCATATTGCTATGAGCTGCAAATGACAGTAAAATGCGGATTGCTTCCAGACGTGCAACGGGAGCATAAGTTTCAGTATAATCTATACCTTCTTGTTGTGAGTAACCTTTTGCTACCAACCTTGCTTTGTTTCTCACAACATTACCTTCTTCGTCCAGCTTGTTTCTGAACACCCACTTTGCTCCTACAGCTTCTTTGTCGTTGGGGAGTTCTACTAGCTTCCAGACACTGTTCTTTTGAAATTGGTCAAGTTCTTCTTGCATTGCTTTGACCCAGCCTTCATCTTCTAAGGCATCATCCACAGTCTTAGGTTCTATTTGAGATATGAATGCTGCGTGACTTTGCTGTCGTTGAAGTGAAGATCTGGTTTTGACTCTGTCTTCTGGATCCCCAATGATTTGCTCCTGTGGATGATGTTTCTTCATTTGCCAGTTGCGTCCAGTTGGTTCTCTTTGTTCTTCGACTGGACGGTCCAGTAGTGCATTTGATTCTTCAACTGAGACATCATGTTTGGACGAATCTGATGACTTACTTGCATCGTCCAGTCTGATATCTGCAAATGATTTGTCTAGCTCTGATAATTCCTTATCAGGCTTGTTGTCATTAAACTTCACATGGATAGCCTCTTCAACAACTAAGGTTCTAGAGTTATAGACTCTATACGCCTTTGAAGTTTCAGAATATCCAAGCAATGTTCCTTCATCACACTTAGAATCAAATTTTCCCAGGTTATCCTTAGTGTTCAGAATGAAACATTGACATCCAAATGGATGGAAGTAGGATATGTTGGGTCTTCTACCCTTCCACAATTCATATGGAGTCTTTTTCAATATCGGCCTTATATAGATTCTGTTTTGTAAATAACAGGCAGTATTCACTGCTTCAGCCCAGAAGTGTTTAGGGGTTGAATTATCATTTAACATGGTTCTGGCCATCTCCTGAAGTGACCTGTTTTTCCTCTCAACTACACCATTCTGTTGTGGTGTTCTAGGTGTTGAGAAGTTGTGAAGGATACCATTATCCTCACAGAATCTTTGAAAACTTTCGTTTTCGAATTCACCCCCGTGATCACTTCTGATTGAAGTAATGCATAGTCCTTTTCCATTTTGAACTCTTTTGCAGAGATTATAAAAGGCCTTAAAGGACTCATCTTTGTGGGATAGGAATAAGACCCATGTCCATCTAGTATAGTCGTCCACTATAACTAATCCATATCTTTTACCACTTACCGAGGCTGTTCTTGTGGGTCCAAACAGATCAATATGTAACAGCTCTAGTGGTCTAGAAGTGGAAACAATGTTTTTACTTTGAAAAGAACTTTTCACTTGTTTCCCTTTCTGACAAGCTTCACAAAGAAGATCATCTTTATATGACATACTTGGTAGTCCTCTTACGAGGTTGTGCCTGTTCAGCTTTGAGATTAACCTCAAGCTTGCATGACCAAGTCTTTTATGCCATAACCAATGATTTTCTTGTACAGAAACTAGGCATGATACATTTTGACTTGATAGTTCCCCAAGTTTAATCTTATACAGATTGCCTTGCCTCTTTACAGTAAAGAGAAGGGATCCATCAGAGTTTTTGACTGTACATTCACCTTTGTTAAAGGCAACATCATATCCACTGTCACATAATTGACTTATGCTAAGTAGATTATGTTTAAGACCTTTAACATAAAGAACTTTATCAATACAAGGATAAGGTGGTATACCAATCTTACCTACGCCAGCTATCATCCCTTTCTGATTCCTTCCAAAAGTGACTGTCCCACCAGTCTTAGGTAGGAGGCTTTGGAACATACACCTTTCTCCCGTCATGTGATGTGAGCACCCACTGTCCAGGTACCATGATTGGAGTTTCTTTCCTGCTGTTAAGCATGTCTGCAACAGGAACAATTTTATCCTTAGGTACCCAGATTGACTTGGGTCCTTTTTTGTTAGCTCGAAGGGTATTGAATACTCCCCTCTTAGGCAGGTGTCTGCATTTGGACGTTATATGTCCAGGTTTCCCACAGAAGTAGCAAACATCTGTTTCCTCATCATGAATATATTTCTTTCCCTTGTATCCATGTCCTGACCTGTCATTTGGTCTCTTACAACCTTCATATTTTAAAAGTTTTTTGAGGTTGTCAGAGCCCTTGACAAAGTTTGACAGATCCTTCTTTAGATTGTCAATTTCCTCATGAAGTTTTACAACATCATGTGGTTGACCTCTTAAGGAAGTATCTGCTTCAACTTTCAGAAGCTTCTCAACTAGCCTTTTGTTTTCTGCGTTGAGATTTCGAATCTCTATGGAAAGATTGCTTTCTCTATCCCTTGAATCCTTATAGGATTTATAGGCTTGAGCAGCATCATTCCAGAGAGTTCGCCTCTCCATATTTGTAGTTTCATTTTGCCTTGAAAGCTCTGCAAACTTTTTCTGTAAATCCTCCTTTTCACTTTCTAGTTGTCTAACGTTTTCTTCTAAAGCTTCTTTTTCTTTTGAAAGTGATTTGGATGATTTCTTTAAAGTTCTGTAGGCCTTTGACAAGATAGAAGAGTTTGAAAGTAGTTCATGATAAGCTTCTTGAATTGAATCTAAGTCATTAAAATCTACCTCATCTTATTCTTCTGGCTCAGAGGAATCAGTTGAGGTGTCTGCCATCAGACATATGTGTGCTTCCTCCTCTTCTCCTTCGTCCGATGATGAGTCATCGTCCAGGTCTTCCCATGTGGACATCAAAACTTTCTTGCCCTTTCCTTTGCTGAAGAATTTCTTCTTCTTGTCTTTGCTTTTGTCAAGATCTGGGCACTCTGATTTGAAGTGTCCTGGCTTTTTGCATTCGTAGCATATAATTGGACTCTTCTCCTTCTTTTCTTTGAAGTCTTTCCTCTTCAAGTTTCTCCATCTGGATCCACCTTTCTTTTTCCACATAGAATGTATCCTTTTGGATATAAAGGATAGTTCATCATTCTCGTCTGAGTCATCATCTTCATATTGTTCGTCTGATGATGTTTCAGCTTGCATGGCTTTGGACGATGATGCTTTCCTTGGCTTCTGGACGCTGAGCGCCAGAGACTTATTTTTCTTACCATCACTGTCTTGATGCAGTTCTAGTTCATGCACCTTGAGGGTTCCCACGAGTTCTTCTAAGGACATATCGTCCAGTTCCTTCGTTGTTCTCAAAGCTGTAACCTGTGGTCTCCATTTCCTAGGTAAACTTCTTAGGATTTTGTCAATATGTTCATAGTTATTATAATCTTTACCATGTGCTCTAAGTTCATTTAGTATGGTTTGAAACCGTCCAAACATACTTTGTATGTCCTCGTTTTCTTCCATACTAAACAACTCATATTGACGAGTAAGGAGACTGAGTTTGTTACGTTTTACCTGAGTGGAACCCTCATATGTTAATGCAAGAGTGTCCCACATTTGTTTTGCGCTTTTGAGACTGTGCACCTTATTGTATTCTTGTTCGCTTAGTGCACACATGATGATGTTTCTGGCTCTGGAGTTGAGATAAAATCTTTGTTTTTGCTCTTTCGTCCATCTAGCCTTTGGGATTTCGTTGAGGCTTGCATCAAGCGGAATATAATCGCCCATCTCCACAACTTCCCACATGTCAATATGGCTAGATTCAAAGAATGCTATCATCCTTTGTTTCCAGTAGTCATATTTGACACCCTTGAAGAGTGGTGGTCTATTCACAGCTTGTCCTTCGTTTTCCATCTTTCTCAGGATCTTTCCTCTGTTCTGTTAAGAACTCAACCCAAGAGGTCGAGCTCTGATACCAACTGAAATATAGAGAAATACACTAGAAGGGGGGTTGAATAGTGTATTTAAATTTTCTTTGGAAAACTTTAGCCAATGTGAAGATAATGTATCTTTACGTTTTACAGAAACTTAGTAAAACAGAAAGAACGAGCTATCGTCCAGCCGATTTAAAACAACAGACCAAAGAAACTACTCTTCTTCTTTTTCGTTTAAATACACGTAATAGATAAACTTAGATAAAAAGGTGTATAGAAACTTTTTCGTAGTATGTTGAAGAGATAGCTTAAAAGAAATGCAAGTGAGCTAGAAGGCGAGAGAATAGAATACGTAGTTTTATACTGGTTCACTCAACTGAGCTACGTCCAGTTCTCCTTCAAAAACTTTTGAAGGGTTCTACTAATCAAAATCTGATTACTCTCAAGTATTCTAACCTTGCCACTTCTGGCTACAAGTATTCTCTAGGCCACTTCTGGCACACCCTTAATCTCTCCTTGAGATTAAACACAAAAATCAAGTATTCTTTAACACTAAGCCACTCCTGGCTTTCCAAACAGAATTGTTTGATATTGTAAGTAAAATATAACTCTCAATGAGAGGATATTACAATAAGAATGAGTATATAGACTCGCTTAGCAAAGCTAAGATGAATGCTCTTTTCGCTTATGATCGTCCAGTCGTTTTGACAGGGATTCAGCTCTTTTTCAAAATTCGTCGTTGAGATATGTGAGCTCATTCTTCTATATATAGGAAGCTTGTTGGAAGATATCCGTTGAGGGATCTGTTCCTTTTCCAAGAGCGATTCTTTCTGTAGCATATGGCCGTTGTCACATTTTGACTTAGAGTGAAGTGATGGAAGTGACAGCCGTACTCGTAGCGCCTCTCTCCTACTTGTACTTTCTCTGCAGAGAGAAGCTTCTTCTTTCCCTGTTCAGTACTTTCGAAAAGATCAACATAGAATGGCATGTTAAAATATGAGAGAGAGAACATTGCCTTATATTTTAGAAAACGTATTTTCAAGATAGTAACAACAGTGAGTGTTATTCAAGCGTTGGACGCTTGCTCTCACATGAGCATTGGACGCTGCCTGTAAGTTTCTTATAAATTATATTTGGACGCTTTCTTTATTAAAACATACAGTCCAAGTTTGAGAGATACAATACCATTGCGGGATTGGACGATGTAAATCCTATAACACTCAAACTAGATCATTAGATACTTCAAAATTTATCCTTTAGTTATTATCATCAAAACCGAAATTCGAGGGGTTGGACATCGTCCAAGGTCTTAAAACCTAACAACTACTATTATACTACTACTCATCTTCCTCAATCTTAATATAATTATATGTAATATGCTATTAAATATTTTAAAAAATGATAATTTTATTTATATACATATATTTAAAAATATTAAATAAAATGTAAAAAATAAATAACTTAAATAAACTCATGCAATGCACGTATTTAAAATTTAAATTTTAAATAAATTTCAATAACCTTAATATTTTTAAAGATAAGATCTATTAAATTAAAAATATAATAATTAATTATCTTCCTCAATTTTAATATAATTATATTTAATATCTTACTAAATATTCTTAAAATAATTTTTTAATATATATTTTTATATATAAATATTAAATAAAAATATAAAAAATATATAGTTTAATTGAACTCGTGCATACACGGGTTGAAAATCATACAATGGGGTTGGTTTGTGGCCATTTTGACCAAAACCCTTTAGTTTCTCAATGGCACTGTTATCTCTTTTTTTTTTTTAGGAGAGAAAGAAAAATGTGTTATGTTTTGATATATTGAAAAATCATAAACAATTAGGGTATGTTTGGAAATCCGTTGGGAAGGTCAATGGAAGTTCGCCAACGGATCTCCTCCCTTGCTTTTACGAATGGCCGTTGAATTTGCCTCGTAATGCACGCCGTAACAAACTGAATAGAGAACCAAACGTGCACTTAGTTCTTTGTATATTGATCAATTATGGCTCTCATAATTTTTTGTTTGACTGATATTGATATCTACTCATTAATCTTATATTAGTCTTAAAAATTTATGGACTTGCCAAATTAGACCATTTAAAATTAAGTCTATCAAATTAAATAACTAATATAATTAATATTAAATGCGATATAAAATAGAAAACATGAATATCCTAATATTATAATGATCATATAACTCTTCAAAAAAAAAAAAAACGATCATATAACTAGCCATTTTCTGAGGATATTCAATGGCAAACATGAAACATCATACATTTATTCAAATCAAAGCAATGGAAAAATTAATTAGTGATCCGCTGATCGATCGTGAAGGCAAACAAAATTCTAATACTTTACGAAAGTTCTGCAATGTCCTCCTTTCGTATTTGTGTTTGTTGGCAAATGTGCATATTTTCAATTTAATAATTTTTCATTTGTCTTCTTTAAACAGAGATGTCAGCAAATAACAACAAAACGGTCGCTCCTCGTGGGTGACTATGAGATTCTAAAATAAAGTGAAAGGTGCACACGTGATTTAGTTGATCCTATACTAGACAAGAAGTCAGAAATTTACATGGCAAAGCAAAAGGCTGAACCCGAATATTTAAAAGCACTTCTAACGTCACATGGATAAATAATCCTATTCCTCTGCTCATATTTTAAAGTTCTATCTTAAACATCATCAGAATAATCAACCTTTCAAAGTTTAGCTTATGGCTGATCCTCTTGTTTGTCAAGTAAATGTTCCCTCTGATTCTCTGCCTTACCTCATTTGTCTAAGTTCTTAGGCTTTTCTTTTCCTTTTCATTAGTGAATTTGTTCTTATCCTGGCTCACTTTTGCATTAAGTCAAAGAACAGCATATAAGTTCCAACTTCCAAGTAAGAAAAAGGAAGAGAACTTCAATTCTTCTTCTCATCATGTTTGGTTAGGCATTTCCAACATGCAAAATTATGTTAAGAGGGTGTAATCATAGTTCCGGATTTGTGACAATATGACCGAGAGTTTTAGAGCATATTTGATTTTACAACCAAACCAAGGTTTTGTTATCCAACATGGAAAGCAATATTTAATTTTATTACTTTAACGTAAAGAAAAAATCAGTTGAACGTGCATTCACAAAAATTTTCTCGTCGGTTAATATTATCATTTTAACAATATTTACATTACATATACTTTTATCAATAATTATACATCTAAAAGTGTTTTTTATCAATAATATTTATTATATTAATCTCATTTTTCACATGAATGTTTTCAAATATAAATAAATCTGCTCACCCAAACATATTTCTCATAAAATTTAATTTATCCGAAATGAAAATTTACAAACTCTAATCTAAATGCATTATTGTAATAAAAATATCAAGATCAAAAATACATTTGCAAAAATGTTAATCACAATTCATGACACTCTAACTTATTCTTTAACAAGGGACACATTTGATAGAGAAGCGCAGTTGTTCCGAATCAGGCTCATGATAAGTTCAATCCTAAAGACACGACTCTTAAGACCATTAGGTCATTGGCTCAATATGCATGATTTCTAGAGTGATTTCTATAATGTAAAAATCTTTACATTGATATGTATCAAAATTAAATGTTAACATTTCTTATTGTTTTAGCACGAATAAGTTTTTTTAAAACTAAAATTAATCAACTATTACTTAAGATTAATAATGTCCCAATAAAAAACTAAATAATTAAATTGACTTTATTACTAATTAAAAACGAAATACTAAATATATTGATTTAATAATTTAATAAATAAATTTACATCTTAAAAAAAGAACTATAATATAAAGTTTAAATAAAATCGCAATAATTTCAGTAAGTTGTTTTAATTAATTTAACAAAGCCTGAACTTCAATTTTATTTTTGGGAACTGTGTTTTCAGTTATATTGGCAAAAAATTAACAGATTTCCTTTATTAACTTGTTAATCTTGTATGATAAAAAATCTTGTTAATCTTGTCTTAGACTGTGTCCAAATTGGCATTAAAGTAGCTTTATATTTTAATCAATCAAGCTTTAAAAAAAATAATCAATCGCAATTCTCACTTACATTAGGTGAACTTTGTTTTCAGAAAATTGTGGCGATAGCTAGTTAATTTGTCATGTCATGATAATTTTATATCAGACGGAGAGAAAATGACAAAAGAATAAGGGCACTATTTCCATAATAGTGGTTTCAAATGTACCCACTAATTGACTCAATTATTCAATAAAATGTTAGACATGCAAATTAGGGTGACAGTTAAATATTAGGAGGAAGAATTTTGTTGCACATACTTATTCGATTTTTATTTGACTCAAATATAACTGTTTTTTATATAACAAAAATACATGTGATTTTTTTAAAAAAATAACAAGTGATTTTGTAAATTAAAATTTATAATTTTAAATAATGTTGGTTATACATATTATTAAAAAAGACTGATAGTCACGGCTGTATGCAGGCTAGTGTCTGTAATCATTAAATTAGACAGAAATGTATTATGTTCTTACCAAATTTTGGTAAGTCTTCCGGTGCGGTGGCTCCGCTGGGATCTCCTCCATGACTGGTGGGAGGTGTACCTGCAAAGACACTTCGACGCTCAAGTTAGAGGCGCAGAGGTAGGAGACAGGTATCACAATTGGATTAGAATTTCGTACCTTGACAAGGGTGAATTGCTTTGTATTTATATAAGGTAAATAGATAGATTTGATAGGGTTATTTTCCTATCAAATCTTATCAAATCTCGTTAATTGTGATAGAGATAGGTTTATCTTCTATCATTATCTTTTATCTTAATCTTTGCATATCTTATATTTTAGTAAGATATACTTTCCGTTATAATTGCTTTGGTCTGAATCTATCTTCGTTTACTCGGTCGGTCCCTTGACTCGCTGTTGGGCCGAGTCCGAGTAGTACATATGCCCCCTAAGCTCTGAAGTAGGCTGTAAGAGCTTATAAGATGTTTTTACATAGCTGAGCTTCATAATGCTCTGACAACTGATCGAGTTGCAGGTACTTTGAGCTCGTGATTGATTTGAGGATGCTTAAGGTGTCTGGCTGAACTCAAGATGCTCTAAGCGTGAGGCCGAGCTGAAAATGCTTTATAGGCTCAAGGCATAAGGCTGAGCTACTCTCTCGAGTGGCGAGGCCGAGCTGGAGATGCTCTAGGCTCAAGACGTAAGGCTAAGCTAGAGTCTCGGGTGGAGAGGCCGAGCTGGAGATGCTCTAGGCTCAAGACGTAAGGCTAAGCTAGAGTCTCGGGTGGCGAGGCCGAGCTGAAGATGCTCTAGGCTCAAGGCATAAGTTTGAGCTAAAGTCTCAGCTGGCATGGCTGAGCTGAACATGCTCAAGTCTCTAGATGCAGATGAAGACTCATAAAGTGCGAGGCTGATTGGAGTATTAGATAATTGAGGCTAAGTTCGTTGAGTTGAAGATACTTTTAGTAGAACTGGCCAAGTGTACAGTACTCAAGGCCGAGTTGAAGTCACTCAAGGAGGAATTGGCCAATGGCATTGGAAATGCTCAAGGCAATTTAAGAAACTCGAGGCTTTTTGAATGATTTCCGACTAGTCATAGTGTATTTTCGCTGTTGACCATTGGAGGTGATTTTGTCCATGTTTGGATTTGATAATTTAAATGTCAGTGTCCCACTTCCCTCTTTTGCATATTATAAGGTTGGGTGGTATTCGACTCTGGGTTCCTTGAACTGTGTGCCATTCGGTAGGTCCCAATCATTAATCGGTCAAGTACCTTCTTGAGGGGCCTTGCCAAGATTAAGTAGTGCCCACGCCCCCAAAGCTTCGAGTCATGGCAAGAAAGCTGATACGAGTAGAAGTACCCTGCCTTGGGTTCCTTGAACCAAGAGTTGGTCATTTAATTCATGCTGGGATCTTTAATGGCCAACCGGAATGTTGTGTGGCTCTCAACTTGTCTTTGGATCAAGTTGGAACGCTAAAAGGGTCAAACCGAAATGCTGAGATACCAAATTGGAATGTGGAGTTAGCCCATTTCTCAACTTGTCTTCGGATCAAATTGGAACGGGTCAAACCGGAATGCTGAGAGGTCAAACCAGAATGCCGAGAGGTCAGACTGGAATGCCGAGATGTCAAACCAAAATGCCGAGAGGCCAGACTGTAATGCTGAGAGGTCAAACCAGAATGCCGAGAGGTCAGACTGGAATGCCAAGAAGTCAAACCAGAATGCTGAGAGGTCAGACTGGAATGCCGAGAAGTCAAACCAGAATGCCGAGAGGCCAGACTAATGCTGAGAGGTCAAACCAGAATGCCGAGAGGTCAGACTGGAATGCCAAGAGGTCAGACTGAAATGCCGAGAGGTCAAACCAGAATGCCGAGAGGCCAGACTGGAATGCCGAGAAGTCAAACCAGAATGTCGAGAGGTCAGACTGGAATGCCAAGAAGTCAAACCAGAATGCTGAGAGGTCAAACTGGAATGCCGAGAGGTCAATTCGGAATGCCGAGTTGGCTTGGTTCTCAACTTGTCGTTGGATCAAGATGGAACGCCTAAGTGGTCAAACCGAAATGCCAAAAGGTTAATTCGGAATGCCGAGTTGGCTTAGTTCTCAGCTTGTTGTTGGATCAAGCTGGAATGCCTAAGTGGTCAAACAGAAATGCCAAGAGGTCAATTCGGAATGCCGAGTTGGCTTGGTTCTCAACTTGTCGTTGGATCAAGATGGAACGCCTAAGTGGTCAAACCGAAATGCCAAGAGGTCAATTCGGAATGTCGAGTTTTAAGGGATACTCAGGACGTGAAAGACTGAGCTAAAAATGCTTCAAGCCAAGTGTAAGGTATTCGAGGTCATGCTTGCCAGGTTAAAAATAGACCATGAGCACAACAAGCTCTGAGCTTGAGAAAGCGAAAGAGTTTATAACCTCATATTGTGGAGTTTGATCATACTCAGATGGGTTGCCATAGTTTAGGATGCTCAAGGCCAATTTGGCCGAGTTCGAGAGATACTCGAAGTGCGAGATCAAGATAAGTGTTCAAGGTATGAAGCTGAGTTGAAAACGCTTGAGGCGCAAAGCTAAGCTTTAGATGTCAGTCTAAGATAAGTTGAGCTCCTAACATGAAGTGTTGTCGAAAGTTCAAGGTGTGGAGCTATGCAATAATGCTTAGTTCCTGGTTTTGCCAGCTTGGTTTGGTACTGAGGGCTTGTACTTGGTCTATTGGTGCATGATAGTGCAAGGATTTGACCCAGGCCAAGTCCTAGCCGACAGTGCAGGAAGTCGATCTTGCATAGTCATCTCTGAGGTGGGCTAAGTAGTATGACCCTCGAGGGTTGACAAAGCACATCCTGCAAAATTATGATAGTATATATCTCCCAGAAGTCGGTCTGCAAAAGTTGTTAGGCAAGTTGATCTTTGGGGTTGGGTCAAAATCATCTCTAATCCAGTTACAAGTCAGCTCAAGCCTTATAATCTTCATGACAAGGCTTTGGAAAGCTTCTCGAATGCCGCTATTATAGAGCATAGTAATATCTTCGATTTAATTTTCTGCAGTGTATGTCTTGTCTTTCAAGGTATGATAAGCCGCTATGGCAACATATACTACGGAAGTCATGTCCGAGTCTTGTACCATTGCTGGGTCAGGTGTTATTGAAGTCTTTGTTCAATGGGCTGATGCCGCCAAGTAGAAGTCTCGCCAAAATCATTATGTGGGCATCCATGATTTGGTTACAGTATGCGAAGATAGTATAATGTGATAATATTATAGTAATGGAGTTAGATTGGGCTTTGCGGATAGCTGCCTTGTCTTCCGCTAGCCTCACCTCTACCCCAGCCTCCTGTGTCCATCTTGTGTCATTGAAGACTCCTGCAAATGCACATTTTCCAAAGGAAAGAGCATGTATGCATGCCATGGCAATTGCATGGACCATGATGTAATTGTAAGATAAAATTGAAGTATATGAAATTTAATTCAGCCAAAATCAAGGCATGATCTCATGCATAATTTTCACTAATAACCGCCTTTGAACTCTTACGATTCATAATTGGCATTATAATAGAGGAAGATTGGATAAGGTGATGTATTCTCATTCACATTTTGATTTCAATCAAAGGTGCAGGCCACACATGACAAGTGATAATAACTCTTCAAGGCATGTAATTCTTAACATGTCCTAAAATATGGATACATATCAAAATGAAAAGCCTGACATGGGTGTTTCCCAGTTAAAAGGAAAATCAGTGCCATGTTTTCAGTGTATGCGATAGGCATCAATGATACATATAATATGCATATTGAATTGAATTTGGGGTGCACTTCTCCCCGCAATGCATGTAATATAAATAATTTTGTTTTTATGTACGACAAGCCAAATCCTCAACTTGTGAGTGTCTAAATGGCGAGTTGACTAGGCCTAGTGCAAGGCGTAATGTTGCTCATGACATATTCACATGGCAAAATTAGTTTCCAATATTTAAGCTTTTAGGTGTGCCAAGCAGGCCATACCACCTCCCAACATCTATAAAATGGCATAAAATGACATGGTGTCATGGTGATAATATTATTCATGGTCATGATAATATTTAGAACTCATGCACTTTTGTCTAAGCCGTTAAGAATCATGCCTTTTGCATGTGAGTATTTATTTATTTTAGGATTTATGCTCTCAGCAATATGACATTACTATACAAACTTGTAATTTCTTAAGCCCATGTGTCCTTATGTCATGCACACGTTAACTTTTTTCCAAGTAAATACTAATTTACAATTTAGCATATATTAGTCATGGTATTGCCTATAGCTTTTATGATGGCATACTATGGCATGATGATATTTGAATCCAAGACAAATGCAATGGTCCAGCACGTGAACTCAAATCTCACAATTATCTTAATATATTAACGGAAATCGTACCTTTATGCACGAAGCTCACTAATATATTATTTTAAGTCTTGTACCTTTTTTCATTTGCACAATCTTTCACGATTGTTTGACCAGGCCCATCCGGTGTCGTGATATGCGGTGTGAGGGTTGACTTCGTAATGCGGAGGTTCTCTGTAATTCGGAGACCAACTTGGTGCGCGTGGGCCACATGAGTCTAGTATGCCGACGTCCTTGTGCGGGTTACCAGGTACGTTCACCTGCTCCTATCATATTGTTTGCACCGATATCCGCATGTCGTGCTTTTTGCAACTAAATCTACATCCGCAAAGGTAGACTCTGGCGCCGGGGACACCATTGTTTTCGGTGGCACCGGCAACTAAGATCAACTTGTGTCGGCCTTTATTCCTCTTTTATTGGTTCGTTTATCTCTTCGGTGTATTATATTGGATGTGCGGCTGGGAAACGTTTTACCGAGCCCCACGGTGGGCGCCAAATGTTCTTACCAAATTTTGGTAAGTCTTCCGGTGCGATGGCTCCGCTGGGATCTCCTCCATGACTGGTGGGGGGTGTACCTACAAAGACACTCCGACGCTCAAGTTAGAGGCGCAAAGGTAGGAGACAGGTATCACAATTGGGATTAGAATTTCGTACCTTGACAAGGGTGAATTGCTTTGTATTTATATAAGGTAAATAGATAGATTTGATAGGGTTATTTTCCTATCAAATCTTATCAAATCTCGTTAATTGTGATAGAGATAGGTTTATCTTCTATCATTATCTTTTATCTTAATCTTTGCATATCTTATATTTTAGTAAGATATACTTTCCGTTATAATTGCTTTGGTCTGAATCTATCTTCGTTTACTCGGCCGGTCCCTTGACTCGCTGTTGGGCCGAGTCCGAGTAGTACATATTATATATTATAGAGGGTGGTATACCATATTAAGTCTCCCGCATGACACATGACTAGCTGTTATATTTAAATCTTCCGCCCTAAATAACTAGCTGTTATATTGTAATGTAAAATTATGTGAATTTTTGGAATTTAACTCATTTAAACTTTTTTTTTATAAAAAATAGTGTGAAATCGGGTGATGTGGTGAACAATTTCTTCAACACATCGTCAGCTGGTAAAAATCTAAATTTGCACAATATTATGATATCATTATGTGACATGCGAAATGGCAACGTGTTCCACGCCCTGGCAAATCACTGATGAAGAAATATTTTAAAACCGTGTGTAACACTTTTTTGGAGCAATGCAAAATATCTAGTTCCAAGCCTCTCTGCTCTGGTCAGATCTATTTGTCACAGCATGCACTGGCTTTATCGAACAAAGGCGAATGAATATTTTTGTAGAGATGTTGTTGCTCAAAGTATATTACAAAGGATTAGTTTCAAATATTACATTCACATTATATCCTTCCGTAAAATGTTATAAGGACCAAAAAAAAAAAAAAGGACAAAAGGGAATATTAAAAATTTTGCAACCTACACATGTAGGTTGTGTATATATTACCTTATGTATCATATACGAAATTTCAAATTTGTGCACCCTTATAACTCGCAAATTTGGAAGATATCACTTCCTCTTTACTCTAAATCTCGTGACATCAAACATATATTTTATGATGTTTGTTGAGGGCATTGCATATGACAACCATAAGCCAAGACAAAGAAATAATTGTATAATAATTAGTTACAATCCTAGACGTACACGTCTACAGTGGCATTGAGTAAAGACATGACCATGAAAACCGAAGAAATAAAGTTAAAGAAAAATTGCTTGTCCTTTAGTTCGAAGGAAACCAGGCCCAAGACTCTTATCCCTAGAACCTCAAGAACTTGCATGACAAATAAATACTTTGTAATTAACAAAAATATATTGTAGGACAAGATATAGCAACTAGCGAAGATCCTTCACCAATCACCATGGCCTCACAAGCAGTGCAGTTGCGTATCGAAGACAGTCAAGTAAGACATTGTTTAATTTTCTTAATTCTATGAAAAGTTTCAGATTAATTAATATTCTGAAATTTTGGCAAATTGAATTTTGGAATTGCAGGTGGTTATGGACAATGGCATACTGCAAGTATATTTATCAAATCCAGGTGGATTTGTTACTGGAGTACAATATAATGGCATTGATAATCTTCTTGAAACTCTTAACGAAAATTATAATAGAGGGTATGTACGTGCACACTGAGATTCAGATCTGGTTGTGATTAATCATTTTTCCTCACTATTCATGTGACTTTATGGTTAATTACTTTAAATAATGAATTCGTAGGTATTGGGACGTTGTGTGGAGTGAAGCCGGAAGTACAGGAACAACTGGAACATTTGAACGGTATGTGATCATTGCCTCATAAACTAAGTTCCATTTTTAATTAACTGACCCAAATGTTACTAGAGATTCTATATCATAAACCAAAAACACTTGAACTGTGGCTGTAAATAGTGATGTCTTCAGTACTGTTATGACGATCGAGGTTAATTGTTTGCAGGATTGTGGGAACAAGTTTTAATGTTATAACGGAAAATGAGGAACAGGTTGAAATCTCATTCACAAGTAAGTGGGATCCGTCTCTGAAGGGAAAGAGGGCACCTCTTAATATCGACAAAAGGTACCCTTAACAATCAACATACTAGCTATGTTGCTAAATACTACATTTAAACAATTAATATTTGTGCAGGTATGTGATGCTTCGTAATTCCTCAGGCTTTTACTCCTATGCCATCTTTGAACACCTAGAGGAGTGGCCTGCTTTCAACATACCTCAAATAAGGATTGTTTACAAACTTCGAAAAGACAAGTATGTATGGGGTAACTTTATGAAACATATGCCCTTATTCTTCTTCAATACTTTTGGTGCCCACTGTATTAATTTGGCAAAGAGAAAAAGGTGTAAATTAACTTGGTGCATAGATTGATATTTTAAGATGTTATTTTTTGTGTAGATTTCATTACATGGCGGTGTCAGATAACAGACAAAGATTTATGCCTCTCCCAGATGATAGATTGCCAGATAGAGGAAAAGAATTAGTTCCACCTGAGGCAGTTTCGCTCGTCAATCCGGTGGAACCAGAGTTTAAGGGAGAGGTACATTTTTAATTAAAAAAAATACTAGACCTACAACTGCAATTCAACCCTTAAAAAAAGAAGAAGAAAATAATAATAATACTCTTTACTTAACTACTTCTATACTATTTTTGAGTTAACGCTACATTAGTACGAAGTATTCATCTTCTTACTTATGATTAATCCCTCCAAAAGACAAGATTGACCAGAGTCTCTCTTTACAATTACATCTTTTTTCATAACAAAACTTGAATCTGAAACCTTTAGTAAAGCATACTATTAACCTCTTTTTCATTTCTTTTTTAATTTATTTTTTATAATATCACATCACATTTTTTTTATCTCTCTTTTATTTATTTCTTCTATTTCTCTCTTTCTTTCACCACTTATATTAAAAAAAGTTAAATTTAAATTTAGTCCTTATATTTAACAATTTTTTATTTTAATTCCTACATAAAAAAAATCTATATTTTGATCCTTGCATGAAAAAATATTTACAAATTAATCTTATCCATCTATTGAAGTTATAATGGTGTTAGAATTATTTTTCTACAGGATCCAAAACAAAAATAATAATATATTAACTATAAAGACTCAAATATAAATCTTTTTTATGTAAAGATTAAAACGAAAAATAATGTCAAGTATAAGGACCAAAGCTAATATTGTTATGACTTGAGGAAATGGTAGGAATCAATTTGTAAATGTTTTTTCATGTAAGACTAAAGTATAGAGTTTTTTTCATACAGGATTAAAACAAAAAAAATGATGTCACTTATAATTTAACCTTCTAAAAATTAAATGATATATGTACATCTATCATTTGTCAAAAAAGAAACTAAATAGTTGTTTAGACTTAAATTCTGTAAAAAAAAAATTGTTTAGACTTAAACTATAATAAAGAAAGTACGGAAAAAAACTTGTAAAATTATATGTGTAAGGAGTTATTTAGAAAATCTGATTCCTCTAAAACTAAAGAATATATATATATATATATATATATATATATATATATATATATATAAATTATGGTGAAAATCAAGTAATTTATAATAAAATTTTATATTAGTTTCAATTTTAATTTTTAATTTTCTAATCAATAATTATTAATATACTTTATTATCTAAGATGTACTTCCATCTCTTTACCCACTTGTTTGATGAGTAGAAATGAGTGTGAAAAGAAAGAAAGAAATTATATATAAAAAAAAACCCTATACAAATATAAAAAAAATTAAATTTATCTAAAAAAATCTGAACAATTTAGCTCCTTGTTTATTTTAGCAAAAAACATTTTTTAAGTTTTTATGTTATAAAAAAATATTTGAATTTTAAAAATGTAAAACAAAAATATAAAAGAATATCACAATCATTTCATGTCTCCTGAAGAAGGAAATGATTTTGGGGGGCCCACTAATACTAATTCCATTCTTTTCTCTTTTATCAACCTATCTAAACAATTGAGTGTATATTTGAATTAAAGTTTGCAAACTTAAAATTGGATTAATCTTAAGTTTGAAAATTGAGTTTACAAAAGTATCATGTGTCTTACTTTTCCAAAACTTGGGGGGTGTTTATTTGCACTTTTGTTTCTTATTTTCATATTCTGTTTTCACTTTTTAATTACAAATCTTTGAAAATAGAAAACAAATTAAATCTGATTTTAGTCTCAAACATACTTTTGCAACACTTCTACAGAAAATCCAAATACACCCAGAAATATTTCACTTCTCCATTTCTTTCATCTCTAATTCCATTATCCCTAATTCACCACATCCAAACAAAGGGTGCAAGAGGAAGGTGCTAACATTTTTTTCTTCTTTTTTAGTACATAAGGTGCTAACAAAAAAATATTAAACCATTTTTTTATATACAATGGTAGCACTGAGGTTTGAATATATGACCTCATGCATTCTACCCCAACCCCTAGCCACTAGGCCAACCCTATTAAACCATTTTTTATTCGACCTTTTAAATCACACAATTTTATAAGTATTAAAAATATTTTTAAATTTTTAAATCACACAATTTTATAAGTATTAAAAAAAATTAAATTAGAAAAAAAAATATTTTAAAATATTTTAAATTGCAGTAAAAAATATTTTAAATTAGAAAATATTTTAAAAAAATACATAAACAAACCAACCCTTACTCTATAACATTATTTGTGGTTAATGAAATTTATTATTGACTGATTAAGGTGGATGACAAGTATCAATACTCAAGTGAGAACAAAGATCTTGCGGTTCATGGGTGGATAAGTTCCCATTCTGAAGCTGATCCAACCATGGGGTTTTGGGTGATCATACCCAGCAATGAGTTCCGATCAGGTGGCCCAGTTAAACAGAACCTTACTTCCCACGTCGGCCCAATAAGCCTCGCGGTAAGTTTTTTGTTGTGAAGCTGTTAGGATGGGAAAAAAAAAGTCAAAAAGAAGAAATATTAAGTAGTTTACGGATTTTATAAGGTGGTCATAGATATTAAATGTCGTTGTATTTATCTTGAAATGTTAGTTTTATTTTATGTCTTTTATAAATAATAGGATGATGACACATGTAGGCTTGTCATTCATTAGGTTTTCTATTTAATGTAAGGTTTGTAGTAAGACATCTATGTTATCTTTTATTTTCTTAGTAACTCTCTTTTGATGGTAGATTTTTAGGAGTAGTATAGCATAGTCTTTTGGTGCCTATCAGAAGCTGAAGCATAAACTCACCCATTAGTATTTGTTGTTAACGAGTGTTAGTTAGATTTCAATGAAAAACTATTACATTTGTTCTTATTCTTATTAATAAGCTAAATATAAATAGCTTGAAATATTGTTGTATGTGTCAGATGTTTCTTAGTGCTCACTACGCAGGAGAGGATATAGTTTTGAAACTCCAGCCTAACGAGCCGTGGAAGAAGGTTTTTGGGCCAACTTTTGTTTATCTTAACACTTTGCTAGATGGTGATGACCCGCTAGAGCTCTGGGAAGACGCTAAGTGTCAGGTTTCAATTTCATTATCAAGTTGTTAAACTTATGGAGATTTTATATTTTATGTAGGAAAATTATGTAACAAAGAATTAACACTAGGGGACTTGGCCCCTCCTCGCCAAAAAAAAAAAAATTTACTAACTCTAAGAAAACCAAAAATGGTTTCTAGATGAACGAGGAGGTTCAAAGTTGGCCGTATGATTTTCCAGCTTCAGAAGATTTTCAAAAGTCTAGCCAACGGGGCAGTGTGTGTGGCACATTACTAGTTCGAGACAGGTACGTAACACCAAAGTCCCAACAGAAGACTATGAAAAAGAAAAATTAAAGTAAATAATATTTTGTAAAATTAAGAACAAAATGTAACTATTGTAAAGTGAATTTTTCAGGTGTATAAGTGACGAGAACATAATAGCAGAAGGCGCATACTAGGACTAGCACCACCAGGAGAAACTGGATCCTGGCAAAGAGAATGCAAGGTTTAACTACTTGTTAAACCCAAAATTTGAGTTATACTGTTATTTTATTGTTCTCTGCTGAATAATTAAACACTTCAACATTTACTTGTGCAAGTAGTGAGTGATTGGACAGCAATCTTAACTTTCAAGACCTTTTCGTTTGGTCAGGGATACCAATTTTGGACTAAAACAAGCGAGGAAGGCTACTTCTCAATCAATAATATACGTAGTGGGGATTACAATCTCTACGCATGGGTTCCAGGTTTCATTGGAGAATATTGGAACAATGCTCTTCTCACCATAACACCAGGTTCTTTTAATTATATTTTATTGGACAGAGGATGTGACCCCTGAATGAATGTTCCTTTAAAATAAACCAGTTTTATAAAGTCTACAAACAAAATTATCCATATCCTTAATTTTAAAATCACACAGATGTGCACTTTACACACACACACATCTAAGGATTTAGTGATACTATATGACCAATGCAATGTGCAGGTTGTGAAATAAACGTTGGTGAGATTACTTATGAGCCACCAAGAGATGGCCCAACATTATGGGAGATAGGCACTCCTGATCGCTCTGCTGCTGAATTCTATGTTCCTGATCCCAATCCCAACTACATTAACAAGCTTTTTGTCGACCATCCAGACAAGTCAGCTCCTATTTTTTACATAAATAACAAATTAAATCTCAAATGTTCAACATTTTTAGATTTTTAGATTCTATGTTGACCCTTGACAGGTTTAGGCAGTTTGGCTTGTGGGAAAGATATGCAGATTTATACCCAAATGAAGATTTAATTTATACAGTGGGTGTCAGTGACTACACAAAAGAGTGGTTCTTTGCACAGGTCACCAGGTACACTCTTTTAAGAAAACAAAATTATATTAGCTTCTTTAATTATCCATGAAAGATGAAATTGGTGCATGAAATACAGGAAGCAAGAAGATGGCAGTTACCAAGGAACTACATGGCAAATTAAGTTCAACCTCGATGATGTGGATGCAAGTAAAATATACAAATTGCGGTTGGCACTTGCAAGTGCAAATGTCTCTGAATTACAGGTTTGGAACCTCACCAAAAACTTCTGTGTAGTCTCACACTACAATCAAGAGAAATACTAGCGTCACTCTCTATGACACTCTTTCTAACACTCTCTTTACGATAGATTAAAATTAAAGAGAGTGTCACTAACATTCCTCCTACAATCAATTTGTTTAGTATTTTCACTCTTTATTCATTGTCTCATTCCATGATATTTTTGGCTTGGATATTAAAGGTTAGAGTGAATGATCCAAAACAAGATCCTCCTCTGTTCACTACGGGAGTGATTGGGAAGGACAATGCAATAGCAAGACATGGAATTCATGGACTCTACTGGCTATTTAACATTGATGTGTCTGGTCTTCTGCTAGAGAATGGTGTTAACACTATATTTCTAACACAGACTATGGCCAGTGGCCCCTTGGCCCTCTTCCAGGGGATAATGTACGACTATATTCGTCTAGAAGGCCCCAACCCTTTATCTCCCAAAAAAAATATATCAAATTAGTTTATTCAATATGAACCTGCTCCTACCTACAAACACCTTTTACAATTACATATCTATCATCTTGTTTGCTTGTATTGTATATGTAGATATTAGACATTGGACTTAAGATGATTACAAATTGCAGACATTATAGTGATCACACAATGTTCCATTTTGTTCTGCTTTCTTTTGTTTACCAACTTGTTAATGGGTTTGATGCATTAATTTTTTGTGAAGAGGATTCATGTTGTTGTCGATGACAAGTGTACTTAGGAAAAAGCCAAGTTTTTTGGTCATCCTTGACCTTCAAAAAGTCAGGTAATGTATAAAAATCAAGCAAAAATTGTATAAAAGAAATTAAGTTGGATTAATTCACAGTTAATTAACAATATTAGATCCATGCGTAACAATAAACGAGATACATTGGAGCTGCTAAAAGACATTCTTGTTTCCCACTTTTCCTTATGCATCAGTTGCAGGAAAAAGAAAAAAAAAAGACAGAAATTTGGTAGTAATTAACTAGTGAAATGCAAAAAATTACGCAGATTTATTGAGTTTGTTCTTGATATCTTCAGCAGCATCCGCAGCCTCAACCTGCATCTTGGTAGCCTCAAGTTCAGCTTCACTTGCTTCCTTCTCATTTCTTGCAGTAACAGTCTTCACCTGTTTTGCCAAACATAAAACAGCAAGTCCTCCATGACACGAAGCCATTTCAATTTGGTTGAAAAAAATAATTAATAATATTAATTGAAAGCACCCTAACACCAAAACAAAATTAAAATGCAAAGGGCTTGTTTGGATTTCGAACCTGACCCACAAAAAAGGCTTTTACATATCGAAAGCCTTCCTGTACAGAAGCTGCAAAAGACAAACAACTCTTCCTCAAACGAGACACAAACGAGGTATTCTTGTGATTTGGCAAAGTGGTTGAAGATGAAGAATCCATGTCTCCCATTGCTACTTGATATATTAGTATTATTAATATTACCTGAAAAAAAAAAAAAAAAAAAAAACCTTCCCTGTCAAATTCAGAGTTTGGAAAGAGAAAGAGACAACAGCAGTAGCAGTATTTTTCACATATAAACTGAACCAGTTTTCTCTTTAAGAAACAAAATGAGATGAGTTAGGCTAACATTACACGTTTCTGGAATATGGCTTCTTTCTTTATATACGTGGCAGCTAGATAAACTATACGCGTCACTCACCTTTCTAGTCATCCTTAGGTGATTGATTTATTATTTGGCGTGTGTCTATTAAGTATGAACTTCGAGATTATCAATTTATTTTTCATCATCATCTGTATGTGTTTGATATTTGCTTAATTACAACCATTGAACGTGCCTTATGAGACCGCAGAATCAATTCGCAGTAACGTCCTCACGTATTTAAGACACGTAGGTGTACTTTGAAATTTTGAATACGTAACTTTTTTTTTTTTTTGGACTGCTTTTGAATACGTAACCTAAGTATAGAACCTTGATCTTATTAAATGCAGCAGCAGCACCTTATGCAATATATTTGTGCAATTAAGGGCAGAGTAGCTCGATACTAAGGTAGTATCTGGTTGCAGAGAATTGACCAGACAAGAAAGAATGTCTTGTGAATTTAGCCTCTGTTAGATACGTTTCACATTTTTCTTATGATATATGATATATGATATATGATGTCCTCAAAACAATTTTAGCTGGGGCCTGGGGGTCTACCAAATTACCAATGCTTCAACAACGAACAAAATAACCTAAGCGAACGAAGATTTGCATTTTTATCCAGATAAATTCTAAAATGACTCGTACAAAAACACACAAAAGAATCCAGCGTGTTAAAATCACAACGAACAGCTTCAAAAATGACTACTGAAATTCACCATCCCCTGCTCCCAAATCGATTGAAAAATTATGAGAACACATCTGCTTTACAAATACTTCATTAATCTTTATTATTTTTTTATATTTTTTTTATCACATCATATTATCTATCATATTTATACTTTTTTCCTTATATTTCTTTCTTCCTCCAAACAACATTTTTCAACTTATTTCTGTAGCTATAAAATAACAAAACCATTTGTGTTCCTTTTTAGCAACAAGCTAGGAAGTCGCTACATGATTAACGAACACAAGTCTCTACCACTTGTATCAATCAATATTGATAGAACCTATTAAATAATTTAAAAGTAAATTAAAAACCATAAAAAAATAACTTAATTAAAGAGTGTATTCAAAATGAATGTATTAAGTTTGTCCAAACATAACTTATAAGAAAAAATTAGAAATATAATTAAAGGACCGGTACTTTTGTCCAAACTAACCTTAAACTATTTAAAAAAAATTAATTAAATTCCTTAATAATTTTTTCAATTGAGTCTTTGATTTTTTTTTTAATTAGGCACCTAGTGTTAACTTCCTTTTTTTTTTTTTTTGAGGATAGTGTTAACTTCCTTAACGACAATTAACAGCAGATATCTAATTAAAAAATAGAAATTAAGGAACCCAATTAAAAAATAATAATTCAAAAACTTAATTGAAAATGAACAAATAATTTAACCATAATTTATTATTTGGTTTCCATTCGACGTACATATGAGGTGTTACATCTAAGCTTCTAGATGCGGGATTCTTGATATGAATAATGGTACCAGTTATTTCTTGGTCCAACATGTCCAACATGCATTGGTAGTTTTTTTTTTTTTTTTCCTTTCTTTTCTTAATCTTATATATGATGGGGGAACAAATGATTTTAATATTGGAAATAAAATCAGAGACGTAACTAAACATCCCAAAATATTTGTAATTTCTTCTTTTCTTTAATTTTATTAGGGATTTTTTTCTGCAAATTGTATTGATCGTTATATATATTTTTTATCAGCATATTGATCGTTATATTGAAACTAAACATCCCAAATTGTATTGATCGTTATATTGAAATTATTATTCCTTGACAAATTTTATATCTGTAAAGTTTTTTTATCAGATATCTGTAAAGTTTAAATTTGGTTTGAAATATTTTAAACTTTAAAATATGAAATTGCTTGACTTAGTTATTTTGTAATTTGTAAATTTATTACATAAAATCATGATTATAACATTATTAGAATTCTGAATATAAAAAATAAAATTAATATATTCAATTATTTTTTTATACAATGATAACAATGAAGATCGAACTTAAAACCTCATACATCTATCCCTACTTAGTTATAACAACAATGATTGGATTTAATATATCCAATTCTAAATCTGAATTCTAATTTAATGTCCAACTAGTAAATTTTTTGTACATTATACCAATATTTTAAATTTAAATAAAATTTATGAATGAAAATAAATTGAAATAATAGTAGATGGATTTGTCAATTGTGTTCTTATTTATCAGACAAATTTCTGAATAAAAGTTATAGAAATTTATATTTATAAACTATATGCAACTCATTTGAGAAAAAAAGAAATGTATTAACGTTAAGTTGTCAGCTTAACAAGGTACAGGCTGGCAGAGGATGCTGTTTTTTATTAGCGAGCGTCACCTATCACATGTCAAACACGTGAACGAGGGCACGATGGTCATTGCACACTGTTCTCCAACCTTCACTATATATACCCTCTCCTCCAAATTCTAGGGTATAAAAAGCCCCAAATTTCTCCAACGCTATCGAGCCAAACCCAAACGTTAACTCGGAAGCACCAGCAGAAGAAGGAGAAGAAGAAGAAACAAAACCGAACCACTCTCAACTCCCCAACGTCGCCACCCGATTCGTAATTCGAATTCCATCCCCTTAGATCTCCGTTTTTCTGCTTCTGCGTTTTCTCGCTTTCACCGCAATCGCAATTATCATCTTTTGTCGTTTCTATTGTTACTTTCAATTCTCTGGATTCCTTCGAATTTTTTCGGTTCTGTTACCGACGCGTGCGTTTTGTTCGTCGCAGATCGCGTTTCGCAAGCTGCAATGGCGACGTTCGAACTGTACCGTAGGTCGACGATCGGAATGTGCCTGACGGAGACGTTGGACGAGATGGTTCAGAACGGCACTCTCAGCCCCGAGCTTGCGATTCAGGTTCTGGTTCAGTTCGATAAGGTACGGTTTTCTTGAATTGGTTATGACGGTTCGGTTTCTGTTTCTGTTTCTGGATCTGTTTTAATGTTTTTTATTTATTTTATTCGCATGTGGATAATATTATAGTCCATGACTGAGGCTCTGGAAACGCAAGTTAAGAGCAAGGTCTCCATCAAGGTAACATAACTGTTAACACCGTTTATTTTCCACTTTTATTTTTTATATATATTTAGTCTGAGATGTTAAATTTTGGATATGGTATAGGCATTTATTCACTCTTCTGCTGTTGGTTGTAGTTAGGGTTGGAAGTGACTTGAGGTATTTGAATCTAATCGAGTCTTGTATGAATTGCTCTCTTTTTTGTTCAATGAGTTAAGCTTGACTTTTTTTTTATGTATAATTAGCTAAAACAATTTAGTTGAAATTAGATTAAATGCTAGTTTACTGAATTTAAGGATTGTTTTCAGTATTGTGCTTAAAATTTGTCCATGTTAAAGCCAATTCACATGGTGGAGGAGCTATAACATGTGAAAATTGAAATTTGTCTTATTTATAAAGAAGCCAAAAGTTTCAGCTCATTCAGCACATGTTTGGTTATATGTTCTGCAAAAATTGATCCATGTCCAACCAAACACTTCCTTCTATAGCTTGATTAGCTTCCACGTCATTTTTTTATTGGACATGAAAACATGCTCTTATATGCGTTTGTAACGCCCTCCGAAACATGCTATCAGTCATTAATGAATAATGAAATAGAGCTGCTAGCAAGCTTTCAAGCTGGCAAGTGTCTCTTCCAGTCGTAGTTTTGAGTTTGTGCAATTTGGTGTGTGTGAGGACCTGTTTGCTTTTTCGTGCTGTTATAGCCGTGCTTTCTTTATTTGTCATGTTAGGGAATAGATAAAGCATTAATTATATTTTGCTAACTTTATTCTTAACAGTACTCAATAGTGGACAGCGGAACGCTATAATAGGATAGTGGGATGTGGGATGACCGCTATTTTGAATATATATATACTACTATTTAATTATTACATTTTTGTTTATATATGTTCTGTTTCTATATATTTATATATTATTATATGTTATATATTTTCACTATTTTTTAAATGTTCTTAAATATTATAGAGTACCCTATAATTTTATAATATATGATTATTAATGATTAATATAAAAACAGCAATAAAGACCCTTCCCAATTGTAGGACTATTTGGGGGTGGAGAGTGGCCCAATTTGGGTTGCAGGCCCAACCCCCACTCACCCAAAAAACCTAAAAAACCCTAGTCTCTTTCTCCCATCAGCCAGTTGCCACCTCCTCGCTCCATCTCCTCCTTTCAGAAAAAACAGATGACACAAGAAAAGAAGCCGCAGGTGCTCTAGGGCAAGTAAATGTGAAGAGATAGACAAGGTGAAAGGCTGAGACTAAATAGACACAATTTTACAAAAAAAAAACCCTGAAACAACACTAGTTTCAGGGGTATTTTTTACTTTCAACTGCCCAAATGCCAGAGCACTCGCAAAGCCCACATTTGGCTACGATTTGAGCCACAAATGGTGCCACAACAACCGCTACAGTGAGGTGCTCCGCGAAGACATCCTCAAGAGTGGTGGGGATGCTTTGCCACTGACAATCATGACCCAATAGCTTGTGATTGACTACCCTGATAGTAATATATGAAATTGATGATCAATAAAGTGATGAAAATAACTTGAGGGATATTAAAAAGGTAATTCAGTCAAATTTAGTTGCTTTTTCCCTTATAATTGAGGATATTTAATAATTTTTTAACACAATGAATCAAGGTTCAAATCCCTATTGAAAGGGGTGCTCACATTTAGTACCCAATAGTACCTTGAACAGGATTGTCTCCGAATGAGGATACATGTGAGGAACCAAATATTTAATAATTTTCTTATTTCTTTTACAACTACCTTAAAACAATATATTAAAAGTTCAATTGTTTTACTACTACCTTAAAGGCATAAATGACATATAAAAAGGAATATATAGAGTAATACTGATCAAGTATGTAAGGAGAATTGTATGAGGATTCTTGGCTGTAATATGCTGATCATCATGCTTGTTTGCTTATCTTCAACATAGTTGTTAATAGCGGGCATCGCGGCCGCTATCGCGGGGGAGTGGAGCGGCCCCTGACTGCAACGATGTGCTCTGTAGCGGTGCGGTTTAATGTAGCGGTCGTCGCAGCCACAATCGCAACGGAGCGGGGCAGCTCGATCGTGGTCCCTGTCGTGGTTCTGGGCCTGCGACTTGGATTTTGAAGGAAAACCCCAAAAAGCCCTCTCTATTTCACCATTATTTAGGGTTATTTTGGATTTTTTAAGCTTTATTTTTATTTGGTTTTTCTGCTTCTGAAAACAGAAGCTCTTCGAACGTGAGAGGCAACACGAACCTGTGACCCTTCTTCTGTCTTTGTGCCCTAGGAGCTTTGTTCTCGCAACCCTTCTCTCTTCGTTCTCCAGTGACCTCTGTCATTCTCTCCAAATTTCTGTTCGTTTCTTCTCTTTTATTTTCCCTTCTTTTCTTTTTCAATTTTTTTTCTTCTCTTATTATTATTATTATTATTATTATTATTATTTTGTTATTCATTTTTTTTTCTCTCATTCTTCTCTTGTTCTTTTTTTCTTCTCCTTTTTTTTATTTTGTTATTCATTTTTTTCTTCTCTCATTCTTCTGTTATTCTTTTTTCTTCTCCTTTTTTTTATTGCTTGCTGACAGCAGCAATATTTTTTTTTTCTTTTTTGGTGTTTTTACTGTACATAGTGCCTAGCAAATCCTTGACTTTCTACTTTATGTTTTGTTTAAGTACTATGTTTGGTTTTAAGTACAATGAGTTTTTATTATTAATGATGATTAATGCATGAATTTCTGTTTTTGAGCTTTTATATGTATATATTATTAACTATTGAACATATATAAAAAACATTAGAATAGCGGTCATCCCGCTATCCCACTTTAGGGGTCTGCCGCTCTGCTCTGCTATGACAGTATTGACAACTATGATCTTCAGTTAATGGCTCAAAAAGGTCTAATTGTTTCATAGTGCCAGTCAATAGATTTGGTTGAGATATTTTCTTGTTGCCTTAAAAATTGTTTTCTTTTCCCTTTTGCTATGAGTTAGGCAATCAGAGACTCGTGAATATAAGGTATTGCTATGAGCATGCATGAACATCAACACAAGGAGTAGAAAATCATGTAGAATATTTAAGACTTGAGTGTATATTATGGTGATCTTGATGATAGTGTCACGAGTACTTTTATAAATTCGTGCTACAGAAGTAATTTTATTTGTATATTTTTCTTTTGAGTTTTAGGTTATATTTTTCAATTAGGAGTTTGAAATTGTAGAACTTTTTTATCATTATATTATTCTACACCTTTAAAGAAGCCTCTCACTGTTTTTCTTTTAAATTATTTACCCTTTTTTTTCTTTTCTTATTTTCTTCTCCATTTATTGTTTGAAAGTCACATGCATTTTTTATTTTGAGTTACCTATACACATTGAATGCAATAAAATTATTTTAAAATGTTGATCATAGAACAACTAAAGCTTGATATTTGGTATTTTGCCAAAGCTGGTGTTGAAATATGGAAATTTCTTATACTTGTGATCCCCCGAGAGGATACCCTCTCTACCAGCCTTATGTCATTCTTTAAATATTCTCTATGTACATATCTTTTGTCATTTTCATGATTGAGTATTGGTTTTTTGAGTGAGAAAAAGTATGTTCATTAAAATTTAAATTTATGGTTGAATTGAGCATGCTGACATTTGTTATTGAACTCAATGACGAGACATTGGTCTTCCTATTTACAAAACTATTAATACCAACACATGTGATTCAAACAGAGAATGTTGGCATGATTATCCATCTATAAATACCATCCCACTCAATTTTATGGCTTTAAACATTTGAGATTCATTTGTTAGGTATGCTGTCTACTAATTATATATAATCTGTTGATGGCTGATTTCTGGAAATGAAGCTAAACATATGTCCTTTTTGTTTTGTCATCGCTTGCTGTATTTATATTGTCATTATGACTAACCATAGCCATCCAATTATTTGATTATGACTGTTAAGATTTGCTTATGCAGTCTTTTACATCATTATCTCTCTTGGTCTTGTTTTCTTCCTTTTTTTTTTTCTTTTTTCTTTTTTGGTGGGGGGAGTGAGCTGAAACTAGACATGATTTGTTTATGTAGCATTTTTCTTTGTGAAACAGACTGGAATCTTCATAGAAAATTTAATCTGATCATTTTTTCAGTATTTCAAAGCGAAGCCTGTAAGGCTCTACTTTTCCAGATTTAGGCTATGTTTGGTTTGAGAGAAATGGAGGAAAGGGAGGAGAGAAATTCATCTTTTTAGTGTGGGATCCACACCTCCTACACTCTACTTTAATTCAAATATTCTCCTTTTATTTTCATCCTCTTTATTTCCATCCTCTATACCAAACAGAACCTTAGTATCACTCTTTTCTTTGCTTGCTATAAAGAATTAATATCTGAAAAAAAATTTCAATCACTAACTAGTAATTACAAAACAGTTTTTGTTTTTGTAAATTGATATTATTATGGCCTTCCATGTTCACTAACTCTAGTGAATGTTCAAACTCTTAAAAGTTCTCGAGCTTAGATATGCATTAGGAGTTTATTTCTTATATTGATCCCAAGCATAATGGAACTACCTATAAGTTTTAGTCTCAATCTCTTGGGGTTGATTGGTTAGCACAATCATTATTGATCATTCACTGCATTTCGTGTGTTATGATATGGCACGATTATATATTGCTGTGTTGAAATGGTAATGTTTCTTGTCTAACGGAATATTCAATGTAATTATTTTGATCATTCACTGCCTTTCGTGTAGTATGATTTGGCAATCTTATTTTCTGTATATTACTCGGATGCATTTGAATGTGTTTTGAAATGGTAATCTTTCTTGTCTAACGAAACATTCAATTGCTGGCGTGTTCAGCAGCAGTTATCTTTAAACAATTTGTGGTAGTGAAATCCTCCAATATTTCCTTTTAACATCTACGCATTTTGTGTTCGATACTGCATATATAAGCAATGAAAGCACTTATTACCTTTTTTCTTTTCATTTTCAATCACAGGGACATCTCCATACATACAGATTTTGTGACAATGTTTGGACCTTCATCTTACAAGATGCTTTGTTCAAGAACGAAGACAGCCAAGAGAATGTTGCACGGGTTAAAATAGTGGCGTGTGACTCGAAGTTGCTCACACAATAATATGCCCAATTTCTGCCACCTTGTCAACAAGGGGAAAATTGTTGTCATCTGCTGGTTGGTACTATGGTAATGGTGGCTAGACCATAGTAACGAATGGTCTTAAATTCTTGCAGGAACTAGCAACTACTGTATGTTATTATTATAGATTTAAAAAGCCATCAGTCTTCATATCATTAGGTAATTAATGCTACACTGAGAATACCGCTTGGGAATTGGATGAATCTACTCTCATCTTTTTAAGTGTATTTTGTTCTATTCTTCTGTGAGTACCAGTAAACTAGTTTATTTTTCACCGGCAAACTAGTAAGGTTTCTAGTTCCTTCACCCAACCCAAGCAATCTTTGCCGATTACATCGTAAATTCTGGAAAGTAATTTAAGTATTTTTTTTTTTTTTACTGGAAAGTAATCTTAAGTAAGGTTACATTTACATCAACGGAAAAAAAAAAATACATGGATGCTATGAGGACTGGGGTCTTCAAAATTGGTTGTGTTGGCCATTTGACCTGTTTTTTTTTTTTTTTTTCCTCAGTAACTCAATACACGAAGGATTTTTGTGATGAAGTACGTTATGCTATAAAATCACATGATCTGTTTATGTTCTTAATTTTAGTTTTTATTTTTGACAGAATGTTCTTAATTTTATTTTAATTAATGGTCATCTTATCAAATTTTGTAACGTAATTTGATTGTATCGTATTTTTTTTCATATAAAATTAATTTTCAGTATTTATTTTTTATACGAAATGTTTCTTTCATATACTACTGTTTGTTTTATTTTAAAACTAGATCACGGGTAAATTTGAAGGAATAATTTTTTTGGATTATATACAAAATTATATTGGTAATTTTAATAATTTCTTTATATTATTGGGAAAAAATCTATAATCAATTCATACAAAGGCTGTTTCAGATTTTTTCCTTTTTTTGTAAATAAATAAAACATTTTTCATTAGGAAACAAATTGAAATGATTAATGTATAAAAAAATACTCATTGAATATTGTCTATTTCCATAAAGGCAATACTCCAATGACATTTACATATGAAAAAAATTATTTGATACCAAATTTAATACATACTAAAAAAATGATAATAAAATTTATAGTTTGTAATTTTGTAATTTTCAGCATATGAATGAAATATTGCTTGTTAGAAAACGAATTAAAAAGACCAAGGTATAAAAAAAATACTCACCGAAAATTGTCTAATTCCATGACAATATAAGAGAATTTTTCATCATATTTTTTTCAATAAACTTTCCTTAAAGGTAGCACTCCAATGACATCTACAAATAAAAAAATTATTTGATATCAATTTCAACATAGACTAAAAATACGATGATAAAAAATATAGTTTGTAATATTACCAAATAAATTTGTTTTCTCTACTTGTTTTGAAAATATCTTCATATGGTGTGAAGGTAGAGTGGAATCATGATTGACTTGCATTCTTTTCTTTTAAAAATAATGTCTGCAATTGAATCAAGATTAGAAAACATGACATAGAATATAATAAGTTTATTGCAAAGTCTAGCTAAACTTACATGGTCTGAACTCATTGTGCTAAACATTTATAATAATAATTAAATATTTTAAAAAGGAAAGTACAATATTCATCTTTTGAAGACAAAATCATTACTGGTGGTATATTAAAATAAATTATTTAAATTATATTTATATTCCGTATAATCAAATCAAAATTATATTAGAAACAATCAAAATTAGTAAATTGAAATATTTAATTTAATAATATCAAAAGTAATAAAAATCACTATTTTAATTTGTAATTTATAATATATTAAAAATAAAAATAAATTAAAAACTTTTAAGTAAAATATAATTATAATTTTTAAAAAGGAAAATATGGTATTAAAAATAAATTAGTGAAAAAAGTTAAGATCAATAAAAATGTATTAAAAATCTCTGTTCATAATAATTCAATAACAGAATTGATAATTGTTTAAAATATTTAAGGAAATAGTATAGTATTAATTAATATTTAAGGAAACATAGTATTATTGTGGTAGCATACATAATAATTTATTAACACGTAATAGAATAATAGAATGATAATACATAAAATAAATTAAACACGTAATTAATAATAGATTTATATTTAGTCATATTAAATTGATCTTACTTTTAAAAAAGAGATTTTAATCATATTAAATTAATTTTAATTTCAGTTGTTTATCAATATATTAATAGATATTGTATTAAATTAATTTTTTTTAGTGTTATGTATATTAATAATTTAAGTTACTATGTAGTAATTTTTTAAAAAGAAGTTATATGTTTATGAATAATTAAAATTATTATTGATAAACAATATTTTTTTTTTCATTTCCAATACTTGTGTTAGAGTAAGGAAATATTAGATATTGAAATAATTGTGTAAAATATTTTCGAAATCAATTATAATGAAATTTCTTTTTTTTTCAGAATTATAATGAAATTTCAAAATCAATTATAATGAAATTTTAATTATATTTTAATATCACAAAAAGTATTCATGATTATTTTTTAGCTAGCAATATTTTCGTTGCAAATATAATTAGATATTAGTTACACTAATTTCTAATTGATCAGATTTTTTTTTGGTATAGAAAAAAATAAAAATATAATATATTACTCAAAGTTAATTAATTATTATTACTTTTTTATTTGTTAATTTAAATTATTTGAGTTATTTAAAATTATTATAGTCATAAGTTAATATTTTAATTTTCACTTAATTTTCAAGTTAATTTAACATTATATTTAAATTATCTTAATTTTTACATTAAAATCTTTATATTAGACTTATTATTAATTTAATAAATATTTTAATAGCAATATTTTCGTTGCAAACATAATCAGATATTAGTTACATTGATTTCTAATTAATAAGATTTTTTTTAGTCAATTAAAATATTAAATCTTGAAAGAAAATAATATATTAAATGTCTTACAAATATTAAGATTGTGATTGTGCTAATCAATAATTAATTAATTGATTATATATCTATCTATCTATCTATAATTGATTATGTATCTATCTATCTATATCTATATATTATATAAAATACAGTTCACCAGAATACAACATGTGGACTACCAGTCTTAGTCAGCAACTATGTTTTATATAATGGATAGATAGATAGATAGATAGATAGATGGATAAAATCTTTGTTCGAGTTTAAGTTACAATGCCCCACATATAGTTTGTTTAATTGGCCTGATGACCCTATCTAACTAGGTCGAGTGGTTATACGATTATGATCGTGTGTGTGCATGGAGTCCTTCTGATAAATCATTTTCAAATATTTAAATAATTTATTCCAATCTAATCCACTTTGGTTGAGTAACCAGCTCCACATGGGTTTTACTCAGTTCTACTCAACCAAACACGCCAAATTCCACTCTCTTCCACTTCTCTTCTTTTCTTTTCCACTATAAAGTGTTAGTTGCAGAGTAGTAGTGGTTCGTCATGTACCAAAAAAGATTAGTAGTGTTTCATGAAATGTTAATTGTTAATTTATAATTTAAATTAAGTTAATTATCCGTAGGCACATTCATGCATTTGGAATCTAAAGTGACACGACCTTGACAATGACGGGTATAAATAAACGAGCTCAAGCTCTTTATTGTTGACATGAAAATCGAGCAAAGAAAGGAAAGGTCCATTGTTTTTTTTATTTAATTTTTCTTCTTCTTTTCTCTCTATTTTTTCACTTTGATAATTAGATAGTAACCTGGAACTTCTATTGTTCATCATTTTCTTTAACTTTAACAGGAGTCTTCATTTTTATGTGGTTGTTGAAACACCCTAACCTATCAATCTTTTTATAACTAAAACCTTGAGTTCTTATAGCTCAGTGATAGAGATTTTGGGTAAATTTATTTTTTTCATAAAAATCAAAACATAATACAATGGAAATCTTCAAACATTGTAAAATAAATCAATAACTAAATTATTCGAACAAAATAAAACAATAAGGAGAATTACAACCAAAGTTGAATACGATAAAAAAATCTTTGCTTTTATATAAATAATACAACTACATACTCATGACTGACTGGGATTTACATTACATTACATCACAATGATACTAAAACACGATAACTAAAAGTCTAAAACCTTTATCCCTTGAAGATTGTTTGATGTGCATGCATTTCATATAGAATATTGACTATACTACACTTCATCTATTTTAAACTTCATATAATTTCATCACCTTAGTTGAAAAGAACCTAGAAGAGTTCTTTAAGAACCTCGGGATTCGGCACAGGGTAACCTCAGTAGACCAATGGGCAAACTGAAGCAGCCAACAAAGTTATACTAGGGGAACTAAAAAAGCGAGTTGGCGACGCCAAAGGAAGTTGGGCTGAGGAGTTTCCTGCAATCCTTTGGGCATATCGTTGCATGCCGTAATCCACAACTGGGAAAACACCGTTTCGACTCTCATATGGATCAAATGTCATAGTACCAGTACAAGTTGGAGAATCCTCTTTGCGAAGAGCAAACTTTATCCAAGAGAGCAATGACCAGTCACTAAGGCATGCACTCGACATGACCGAAGAGACCCTCAATGAGGTCCAAATCAGAGCAAAGATGTAACACCCCGAAAATTACAACCCAATAAGTATGAACGTGAGAGATTTAATTAGAAAATTTTCTTGTTGAGGAGAATTGTAACGTTGTGATTTTTCTAATTATATGATTAAGTGATTGATTAATATTGAAAGAGCAAACTAAATTTAAATTATATTGATTGATATAATAATTAACTTAGTTCTATGTTTCGTTATATGTCATAGAGTTATTGTAAGATTTTTGAAACTTTTACATAAGTTCCGTAAGTTGTAGAAAAAAAGAAAAATAAATAAGAGAAGAGGGGTGTCCTTAGAGGAAGTGTGGTGCAAATAGCAAAATTGCAAAAATATCACACTTCCAACGTAAACGTTCGTGAGAGCTGATTTTTGAGAAGGGAAGCCATTTTTGTTGCTTGGCTGGTTGCATACAAGGCTTTGAGGTCCTCTCTTCATCACCAACAACTTGTCTTCTCTTTCTTTCTCAACTGAGCCAAAAATCTAAGGTGAGGGGGACTCTTTGTGAATTCTATTTTTAGTTTAAGAGTGGTTGAGAGCTAGGGGACTCAACTACCTACAACATGTATGCCTCTCTTGGCTGTTGTGTGTGTTTGTTTGAATGGTTGAATGTAAAAAGTTGATGAAATGGGTTTGAAACCCTTGGCAGTGGCTGTGTGGGTGCATGTCCTGGCTTTAGTGTTATTTTGTTCTTTTGAAACTGAGTGGGAAGGTCCGTGGAACAAGGGAATCCATGCCCAATTTTCGTAGAATTAATTGATGAAGGTTGTATGTTGAAAACAAACTCCAAAACAATGGAACAGTGGCTGTCAGGTTCGTGTGTCCCTGGACAGATCCCACGGTTTTGTGATTTTTGGGAGATCTAACCGTTGGTTTTTCACGAAATTTGTATTGAATGAAAATAGACACAAAAAGAAACAACTTTTATTTTGACATCACGGAGAGAAAACCTCGTTTTAAAGTTCATCCGTGGCTTTCAAAATGACTGTTCTGTTTTCAAGTTTCCCTGGAACATGTCTCGGTTTTTCTCAAATTTTCAGTTTTGTGCTTAATGTTTATTTTTCGTTTCTGAACCAATAAAAACTAGACAAAACAAGATTTTTAACCATATAAATTACAAAAATTATCATGCCCAATTTCTAAATTAACTTTTTAAAAAGAAACAGGGCAAGGGTTTTTGAGCTCTGTTTTGAGTCTGAAACTTAGGCTGTTAGAAACAAATTTACTGGGAACAATAGAGAAAGAATTTTGAGGCAATGGTTACCTTTTTAGAAATATAAAGATGTTACCTTTCTACTGTAAAAATTTCAGCTCAAAACGAATTTGGGAAGTGGGAGAAATTTACATTTCATTGAGCTATGTTCAGTGAGCACTCAAAATCCAGGGCTGCTGACTTAGAAAATTTTTATAAAATTTTCTAGATGTTGATTTTATGAGTGGGATACCTTTCTATAAAATAAATTTCAAGAGCTTCAATTTGATATAAAAGTTTTAAATTCCGAGGTCATTTGCTTGTATCAGCAAGAGCTCACATTCAGCTAATGAAAATTTGACTAAATAGTCAAATGTAATTGTTAACACTTGTATTTTTGCCATTTTATCTTCAATTAATATTTTGATTCTGTGAGATAATGGATAGAATACAACCATTATTTTGATTGATTCATTCAAGTCTCATGGAGGAAAACCTTGAGTATTTGATATTGGAAAGTGTGATTTTCTCTGTTTTGGTGATACGGTCTGTTGACTGTAGTTTGAATCTTGTGGTGAATTGTTTGTTGGTGTGATGTGTTTATAAGACTTGATTTATTATACAAATTAACTATATTATGTATATTGTGGACTGAGACCTGGGGGGTGTGAACCCTGGGCATTGTGGAAAAAGTTGTATGCGCATGATTTTGATGTGTTGTGGATGTTGAATGTGGGGATGAGGATTTATAATCTTCGTGGGAACAAATGAACTCCATGCGGAGCACATTTGTGGAAAAAGGTGATTTTGTGATAAAAATGATAGAAAGTAATGAATTAATCCGTAAAAAGAGTGTGAACTTAGTAATTGATGGTTGACATAAGTAATTATGTGATCCTTGTTTGTGTTGGTGAGGATCGAATGAGAAGGGAAACCTTTTCGTTGGGGGTCACGTGTGACTGGTGTAGTGGATAAATGCTACGCGTCGATTTAGAAGGATAATCTTACGTGACCGGAAGCCAAATGGGCAAGTGTTGAGAGGTCGTGTGGAGGCTTTATCTACGGTGAGCATTGTGCTTGTGATATGACGGGGTCGTAATGTTTAACCACTGTGATAGTGGAGGAGTTTGATCTCTGTGTTGTATGTCTGGGATAGATGTTGATTGAGGATCGCCGTCGAGTGCCTTTGGTAGAAAAGCTCACACAGACCTGTAAAAGGTCGCGTGGGATATTTCAGCTGCGAGTTATCTGTGAACCAAGGTCGGATTGCGAATGACGCGTCACTTGATGTGATGAGATCGTTACGATGTAGCGATAAGGCAAAGTCCTTATTTATATATGCATATGTAAGCGTAGAGGTGGTACCTTTAGCTCGGCGTCAATTCGTCCGCACCTGTACCATGTGCAGCGGGAAACCCACAGGCGACGAAGAAAGAAAATAAACTCTGTGAGGAGAGTGTTGAGGAGTCAGTCCTCGAAGTAATGGATGACCACAGTTGGTACCTGAGAGATGATCGTAAGACAGGTTGACCTTGGAGGGTAAGGCACTGAGTTGTGAAGATAGATCACATAGCTGACTCGGCCACTCTGACAAAAATACGAGACATCATCGGTTGGTGAGAGTCCGCCATAGTACCATGGTGAGAGGTGTACTCCCAACAGTCATCCAACTCAAAAATGTGTAAGACCACTGGGTTCTGGGAGTTCCAGTGGCAGCTGGCCAGTATGAAATAATTTACAAGAATAGTTGTGGAAACGAATAGGTTTTGGGTGTGAATGCTAGAGAACCACATCGTGGTGGCTAGTAGGATTGTATATGTGATTGTGAAGTCGTTCTGTGTGTATTGTTTGATGAAGCAGAGAGTTCACCCTCTGTTTTATTTTTTTAGGAACCGGTGGCAGTACCTGTAGATGTCATAAAGACGTTATCTTCATCAGCTTCGTCACTTTTCGTTTGGAGGTTGGTCTAACATGCAAGGTTGGGTGTTAGTGATGATTGCTCTGAGACTAGGTTTTCCTCTTTTTATGTATTTGGATATGGGTAGACCTAGGTTTCAGATTTTTGGTATGTACATTCAGCTTTCGTACTTTATTACCCTATGTATTTGATATACACTTTGGGAATGTACATATAACTATTACTTCGGAAAAATATTTGGGTTATGAAAATCTCTATTTCATGTATACTTATAATTGAGGCAGCGATACGCGACTTCCAAAATTAATTAATGAAAAGTTTTAAACATCCAATAAAATTCCGATCTATGTTTTACTAACTTCACAGTTTTTGGAAAATTTAAAGTTAGTTAACATGCTTATTGAATTAAAATAAGTTTAAAAATGAGAATATATGTATACCCGGATTTAGGGTATTACAAAAGGCCTGCAAACGAAGAGCTGAGAAGAAATACAACAGCAAGGTCAAGCCAAGAAACTTCGAAGTTGGAGATCTGGTTTGGAGAAAATGTGGAGAAGCAAGAAAAGCAACCGGAGAGGGAAAGTTGCCAACCAACTGGGAAGGCCCCTTCAAAGTAATCGAGTCACTGGGAAATAGAGCCTATCGAGTAGAGCAGCCATCCGGCAAAACCATTCCTCGAACTTGGAACGCCACTCATCTAAAGTTTTATTACAACTAGAAAATTGCAAGTGGTGATGTACTATTTTTCCTACTTTGACATTTTTTCCCAATAGGTTTTTTTTCAAAGAGGTTTTAATGAGGCACACCCGACTTTCATTATCAATAAAAGTTCCTTTTTTCATACACATTATCTTTGTTTAAAGATTGAGTAAACCAATCGGATACTCGGCACAAAAAATGAGTAGACCAATCAGATACCCGACACTTGGCATCCCGGAAAAGGAGTGACTAAGGAACCTCCGTAACTAGATTGCTAAAGACTAAGTTACGAAAGCAAGCTAACCATGTAGACCTTTTATAGGATACAAAAAATGAGTTAAGCTAAAAACTGTGTAGACCATTAACAAGATACGAAAAACGAGTATAATTAATAAAACGTAGACCCTAATCGGCTACGAGCAACCAATATCACACACACGAAAAATAAAGGGGCAATACTTAAGAGAAAATCAAATTTCATTAAGATAAAAGCACCCTATTAGATAGGCCGAGTGCGAGTCTTTACAAAAGAAAAACAAATAAAAAGCCTAAAGGAACCTATAGCTAAGCAGTAGGCTGGGCCGAATCACCATCCGGAATAGTGGACTCATCCACCAACTCCCTCTGTTTATTGACGTCCTTATCGATATCAAAAACAGAGGTGTCGGCATCCTTGAAAAAATATCGGACTTGGAGAATCGCCTTCTTGAACCCGGCTTCATGAGTCGAAATGACTTCATCTATAGCCTCGCCAGGGTCGGCTTTCAGCTTGGCCTCAGAACCAGCGACCTCTAACTTCACCCGTGCAAGCTCTTGATTAAGGCGCTCCACCTCGGCCTGTAGGCCCTGCGCCGAGCTCTCAACGGTACTTAAGTAAAGCTTCAAGACCTCCTCCCGGCCTTCGGCCTCCTTCAACTTGATCTCTACTGCCTCAAGGAACTTTCGAGACTCCTCAGCTACTGAAGAATAGTCTCGTTAGCCTGAGTAGCATTAACCAAAGCCTGCTTGACCTTGGAAGCAACCTCCTTGGCCAAGACAAGCTCCCGGTGGCCGCGATCAAACTCCTCGACCCAATATTGGACAATGGCGCATGAACGAGCCTGGAAACGCAAAATAGCCTCCATCGAAAGCCAAGGCCCAACATCCTTCAACATATCCCGATCAGCTTGACTGAGATTGTCGGCACAGATAAGGGCATGGGGGTTGAAATCCTTCCCCCAAAGAGAAGTCTGCCCGTCCTTCATAGAAAGAAAGGTCAGGTGCCTCTCAACGGGAGAAGCCGCAGCTTGAGCAGTAGGAGGACTCAACCTCGTCTTCTTTGAAGGGTTGTCTCCCCCTGTACAGCCTCTTGATGCTTCGTTTTTGGCGAAGGAGGAGGAGGTGGAGGAGGAAGAGGAGAAGGAATATGAGAAGCAATCTAGACCCCCTTAGCGGCAGTGTCTTTGCTCTTCAACTTCTCGAGCCTAAGTTTCTTGGCGATTTTGTAATCGAACTTCCCCATCACAACTACAAAAGAAACAAAGGTTAGCAAAAATAGACAAGTATAGAAGAAAGAAAACCGAATAAAGCAAAAAGAGTACTCACGATCCCAGTTGGCTCTCGGAGTCTTGAAAAAGGGAATCTCGACTATGGTTTTACACCTAAGAAGACGGGGAAGCCTACAAAGATCAACCATGTCATCCTGGTCACTAGGAGACATGTCTACTATTTTGCAAGAAAGCTGCTTATTAGGAGACCGAGTCCAGTACAAAGGAAACCTATACCTTCCTCGTCTATTAAAAGAATTTGACGTCTTGTCCTTTCCCGGACGAACCGGAAAAAAACCCTCCCTTAAAGTTTTTCCAGGAGGAGGTATAGAGACTGAGTAAAGACTTACCCGGGATGCCAGTCAAGGAAACCCAACCGCCCTTCTTACTCTCCTTCACTGTGTAATAAAAGAGAAACTTAGGAGCAGTGGGCGTAATGAAGAACTCATTACACAAAACCTGGAAAGCACATATGGAAGCCCAGATATTCAGATGCAACTGGGTAAGAGCAACAATGTCGAAGGACGTCACACTCAAACTTGTCAAAAGAAACAGTGACGCCAAGAGAAGAGAATAGGGCATCATACATGTAAGTATAATAAGACTCGCATTGGAAAGCCTGAAGGAAGACGCGCTCACTCGGACGACAAGGCTCGGCATGAACAATATGCGGCAAGTCCGAGTGGCACAACTCAATCTCCTCTAAAAAAGACTGAAGAGACTCTCGGGTCTGATACCGAGAAACATAATTCCCTACCTCCTCATTTACCCAGAAATAGCCCAGAAGAGTGATGGGAGGAAAGACCCTTTTTGGAGGTTTAGAACCACTCAACTCAGGAGGAGGAAGAGGAGTTTGGACGCGACGAGGAACCAAAGGTACCTCCTCAGTGACCTCAAGAGTCATCTAGGACCACAACTCTTGTCAGAGCAGCAGTCATAGGCACCTCGGCCTGACCAGAAGGGATGGAAAAGCGAACAACTTCCATGTCAGCGGCGCCAGAAGCCGACGCGCAGTCGCTAACCCCACCGGAGTTATGACGACGCGACGAAATCCCACCATTGGAATCCTCTACGATTAAATGCACCTCCGATGGCAACATTCTGCCACTGCCGGAATGCCGCGAATCCCCGAAAGTCGAAGACATGATTTCAAAAGAAATAACATAATAAGGGGACAAAGGGCGTACCTTGGCTGAAAAAGAAAAGGAAGGAGAAGGCAGGGAGAAGGAAGAAGGAGCAAAGGAAAAAGATCACCGGAGAAGGAAAAACAAAGAAGAAGAAGTGAATGGAGGTCGCACAGTGACCCTTATATAGAGGGCCAAGGGCCTCGAATGCGAAAGGACGAAACTACTCGGACTGTTGGATCAAGACCCTTCGCCAAACGAATCAACGGCTAGGGAGGCTTGAGACCTTTGGGCATCCTGAGGACGTTTTCAAAATTCAAAAATAATCATTGTTGTCGCCCTCGGGAAACATTACCAGTTAATGGGTCCGAAACGACGCGACCACTCGGAAACAAAGTCACGCGACCATTACGATGAAACCAAATCCAACAAAATGGAACAAGTAAGACATAGAGCCGATTCGGCCAAACAGGAACTCAAATTCGCGAAGACCACCACTTAAGCTCTTCCATGTTTTCAGAGCTTGGGGGGCATGTGTACTACTCAAACTCGGCACTCCACCGAGTGGCTGACCTGGCCGAGTAGAATGAGCTTACTCGGGCCTAGACAGTTATAACAAAAAGTATATCTTATTGTGGGATAAGACATAAGAAGATCAAGGCACAAGATCATGATAGAAGATAAGACTATCTCTATCATAAATTATGGGATTTGAGGGGATTTGATAGAAAAATAACCCTATCAAATCTATGTATTTATACTCTATAAATTCGACAATACTCCATCCAATCAAGGGACGAAAATCCTATTCTCAATTGTGATACATGTCTCCTACCTCTGCGTCTCTAACTTGAGCATCAGAGTGTCTTTGCAGGTATACTCCCCACCATTCACGGAGGAGAGCTCGACGGAGCCACTGCATTGGAATACTTACCAAATCTGGTAAGAACACCTTTAATCTCAAGAAAATATTTTCTTGTCTCACAATCACAACTAACCTTTCCATACATGGTTTATAAACATTTTCTAATTTAAATTGTTTTTGATATGTTAAAGCGCTTTTAAAATAACAATACTTAATTCACCCATTTAATTTTGTTCCATTTGTCTTACAAAGTGGTACTAAAACTTGGATCTTGAATCTACACTTAATAACTTTTAATAAACATGACATCAAATTCGATTTTTAATTAATTAAATGTTTCTATCACATGACCCTCATTTTCAATGACGAGGGATATCTTTATTACAAAGTTAAGATGAAGATTTTCATTGAATCGGTAAAAGTGGTAATTTAAGATACTATAGTTTATAGTCTTTTTTGTGTCAAAACATGTTAATTACGTGTATTTGCGATCTCGATTGAATCAGTTTTGAAGGAAACATCATTTAATTCAATCAATGCAATTTTGTCATTTTATCATTCGATTGATTTTGATTTTTTTTTTTCCAAATTCAATCCAATTTAAATTAGTTTGGATTTGATCAATTTTAGTTTTTCAAAAAGCAATAGATATTTAAAAAGTGATGAAATACACACTTAATCAAAACATTAATCCATCACATTTTAAACATAATCAATTGTTGTGACAATACACGGTACATTGTTTAATATCCATAACAAAAATTGTGATTAGACAAACTTAAAATCTCAATTTGTGATATTAGATACTACACATTATAATTAAAAAATAGAAATTATGTCAATAAAATTTTAAATATTACTACTGATTTGCTAAAAATTATGGTACTGGACAGGACAAATATTTTTGTTCAACGTTTGATTTGAAAAAGGATTATGGGACAACACAAATTAAACAGATGAGGACAGGACAAAAACGCAACTTTTTGTTATTCAGAAAACCATGGGACAACTTTTTGTCCCAGGTACAAAGTATTCAAAAGACACATATACCCCATTATCTGCATTTGAATTTGAATCATTGCATTTGAATTCTCATTATCTGCTAGTTACAACAACCTTATCATGCCATGTATTTTGAATTCACATTATCTACTAGCTACAACAACCTTATTAGATATTATTATACAAGTAAGCTAGCTAATAGATAATATGAATTTAAAATACATGACATAATTTGAATTCACATAATATATAATAATAATGCAAATTATATTAAGATAATTAATATTAAAAAGGTATTTTAGTAAATTTTACATTATTTTTCTTGTGTTGTCCATTGTTCATCAAATAATGTACATGATGAAAAAAAGTTATCCAGTAACTCAATATTTGTTTTGTACTGTACTGTCCAGTACCATCATTTTAACAAATCAAACGAACCCTAAGTGTCATTAGACAAATAATAATCAAATTGTCGATCCACCAAACTCAACACCAGAGTTATATATAAGATATATAGGTGTAGTTCAATTTATATTGATCGGTTTTTACAAGTATAATTCAAAACTAATTTAATCCAAATAAAAAAAAAATCAAATTTCACACTGTTTTGAATTATTTTGATAGCTGATTGGATTGGATCAATTTTAAAATTATATTATGTTTAGTGACAAACGGAGTACATATGCAACTTTTGGGGTGATCATAATAGAATAAGATGTTTGGAGTGAAATGAAATAAATCCATTTTTATAAAAAATAATAGGATAAAATATAAGAATTGGATAAAAATAGGATACGATAAAGACCATGATAAGTTCAATAGACAATCTCTTAAATAATACTACATGTTATTCTATTTTATGTTTGAGATGGATCAAATAATATCAATATATTTATATTTATATTTATTTGTATGACAATGTTTCCATTTTATTATAATTGCATAATATTTTTTAATAAATTAATTTCGAATATATTTTTAACTTTTAAAACTTTATTTTCTTTTTAAATTGTAAAAATTATTTTAAAAATTACTTTTAATATTATTTCTTGAATTTTATACATTATTTTATTTTCTAAACTACATTAAAACTAACTAAAAAATTAATAACACAGTTAACATTAATTATTTATAATAAATTATAATATTATTATAACATGCCTTAAATAATTAATATGATTTTTTTTTATCACAATACACCATTTATATATTCTATTAAATTTAATATATTTTTATAAATTTATTATGTTCAATTATTTCTTAACTCAACTTCTCCACTATAATAAAAAAATAACTAGACTATAAGATAATATAATCTTAAAATAACTATAAGATAATATAATCTTTTATTAAATTGAAATAACCTACACGAGTTCATCTACATGTTTGGTGGTATTAAATGATTGATTATATCATTATTATCATGATAAAAAAATTATTCTATTTTATTTGACCGTATCCATGTCATAAATAAAGAAGTAATAATAATAATAATAATATATATAGAAAGACTTAATTACCAAATTGGTTCCAAATTATTTAAAATACTTCAATTTGATCTCCAAATTTTAAAATGTGTCAATTTGATCTCTAAATTTTTAATAATATATCAATTTGGTCATTTCTGTTCAATTGAAATTGACACAGTTAATAATTTGGGACCAAATTGACAAGACTTGTTTAGTCTTCTTGTTTATTGTGATAATTTAGCTTTTAACGACGTTAATTTGGTTCCAAATTATTAACGTCAACTCTAATTAGATAGAAATGACTAAATTGATACATTTTTTAAAATTTGGAGATTAAATTGACCTATTTTAAAATTTGGGAACTAAATTAAAATATTTTAAATAATTTGAAAACTAATTTGGTAATTAAGCTGTATAAAAAAGAACAATAAACAAAAGAAATAGTGAACGCGGAATCACACTATGAAGGAAACAAACGAAACGCCCACGTTGGAATACCACAAAAACCTAGGGGCAAAAAGGTCAAAGCAATCTGCGTTTAGAAGACCCCGCAGTGGAAGCAAAGAAACGACTCAGCCTCAGTCCTACTCTATATAACACTCTCTTTCGTCACAGAGAGAGGGCACAAAAAATTGTGTAGAAAGTAAATAAAATTTCTTCACTCTTCTCTTCTTAGACACAGCCACAGCGATTCTCAACCCCTTCCCTCTCGCTCTTTGAGGTTTCGTTTCGCTTTCTCTTCTCATCATAGCACTCCTTCGGATGTGTGTGTGCACCCTTCCCCTCTATCTCTCATCTCTCAGGTATGCATCACTCCCTCTCTCTATTCACCATAACGCCGTGTTTGGTTCACATCACCAACTAACTTGATCTGGTTTCCCACGCCAATTGCTGATTCGCTACCAACTTTCTGTACTTTCGGAATCGCGTTGGGCTAATCGCGGATTGTTATCCACCTAATCTGTTTTTAAGCTTTCTTAATTTGATTATTATTATTACTAATATTTTATTGTGATTGTGATTAATTTTATTATTTTAGGTGGTGGTTCAGTGTGTAGTTGAGGTGAGATGACAACCCTAAGATCGAGTTGGCCTTCGAGGCTGCGCCAACTTCTGTCCGACGAGGGTGCCATTGGTCCTTCCGTCAAGTTGGACTCTGAGCCCGTGAGTGCACTCTCTCTCTCTAATACGCACCGTTTTGATGTGTTTGTGAATAGGGTTTAATGGGGGTATATGAGAATATCTATAAGACTATTATAACTGCTGGGTAAACCCCTCGTTAAGATTCTTATTCCATTATTCGTTTATATTTGATATGTGATGAAGAATTCAATTAGCGTGCTCTGTAACTCGTTATGAAATGCACTTTCAAGGGTTTTTATGTTTGTGTTTTAGCTCCCGGCGGATTGTGTCTTACTTGCTTCATTTTTTTGATAGTGAGAACTCGAAATTTTGTTTTTTTTTTCCCCTGTTTGTGTTTATTTTTTAGAGTTTTTTTTTTTTTTTTTTTGAAAAAAAGTATAAAAGTTGTGAATCTTTTATGTATGAGGGAAATTAGAACAATATGCATTTGAATGGTATTTAGTAATTGAAATAGCTTGGTATAAACATTGTGTATTTCGATGGTATTTGTTGGCCGAAAGTCCGAAAGTGCTGTTGGTTTTTTAGATTGGAAGTGTTTTTTGGGTACGGTAACTGTGTCAGCTTTTAGGGAAAAAAACTGACCTTTTCTTTGCTTTGATGACATGATTCAATTTGTAGCTTATCCTAAAGGTTTTTTTTTTCTCTGGTGAACAAAAATGTATTGTAACTGGAAATGGCTTATTTAAATTAAATATCAAAACAAGCTACTGAGTTTTTCTTGAAATTGGTATAAAGCCGGGAAAACTAATACTACACGTGATTAAATCAAGAATCTCTGATGCTGAATTTATTCAATGTACTGTTTCTGTAGTTTATATTTTGTTTGCCAGTGGGTTACTGGGTTTGAACGGCAAAATGAGATATTTCAGTTTGGTCTGAGATTGACTGAATAGGGAGTTGTCCCAAAACTATTTGCCACTAACTAGAAAAGTTAGAATAAGCGCTTTTGTATTATTTTCATTTTGGGTCCTGTAGTTGATTTTTTGAATTCATTATAATATATTACTTTCTACCATTATAATGCCTTTGAAACAGGTTTATGTAAAATATTTACAAATGAAGCATAGTTAGTAGTTACTATGGTTTTTTAAATTTTATAAGTTGTTGTATTCATTACTGGACTAAAAAAAATATAATTAAGAAAATGGTATTTTTACAAGTATGTTACCTCAAAATCTGAGTATATTACACTGTCACTGGTTTATACTAATTGCTGATTTCATCAGTCATTTACTAGAGCTGGTTTAATTTGCATGTGAACATTTGTTTCTCATAAAAGGTGGGGTTATGTTTAAATTTATATAGGTATTAATAATTAATAGATTTCAGGCCTCGTGGATGCATTTTTGTTGTATCTCAAATTGCTAAACTTTGAATATTTAAATATGATTGATGATTGATTAGCTGTTGTTCTACTCCATATGTTTCTGAGCATCTTTTTGTTCCAAAATTCAAACCTATGAAATGCACTTCATTGCTCATCCAATAAACAGTGGTCAGTCAAAATACTTGCAAGAAGTATGCCATTGTGTCATTATTTACGGCCATTCTCTGTTTTTAGCCTAGTTTATTTGCATTTCATGTACTTGAGATTGCTAGAGGTATACTACATATGTAGTATACTACATGGATGTGGTAATGTAGCTTAGTCATAGCTCCTGTCAGATCTTTCTAACTGACTTAGAGGTAGTTAGACAGTTATAATGTAGGAACTCTTTACGGACTACGGAGTTTATTCCGAATTATCAGAGAGAACACCCCAGTTTACTCTTAATTTTTCTGCTTATATGTTGTTTCACTCTCTTCATTTTATCATTCAACCATAGATTCTAATATGGTGTAATATTCATAATTTCTGTTAGTTAACTTCTGTCAGAACACTAACTGACTTAAAAGTAGTTAGACAGTTATCACCCAAAGAGTCCATTACTGAGTTCATTCAGAATATTAAATATACACAAATTTCAGATAAAACTCTCCAGTTTACTCTTCTCTCCACATTTTCTCAGCCTCTGATATTTTCCTGCATTTTCACTTATTTTCTCACTAAAGCAGATATTGTAAAATAGAGATTTCATGTTATGTACAGTGAATCTTAAGTTTTGGTAGGTTATGGAGTTTGATTTCCTGTTTACAGTATACCGAAGTGCAAACGTACCCTCTTACTCATAAAGCAAATATTGTAGCTTCTGGCTTTTGTACAACTTTAGGTTTTGGTACTTCTTTCTGTGCATGCACTGTTTTCAGTGGCAAATTCCTTGTGCTCATCATTTAAATTGTGGCTGCTCCAGTTGCATACACTCTTTTTGGTAAATTTAATGTTAGGCAGTGATGGTTTTCTTTTTCTAAAAATTTGATTAACGCTGTTATTCCTCAGTCAACATTGATTATCACAGTTATGAATTCAAATATGTTTGGAAATTTGCTTCAACTGCATTTCATAATTTTTGTATTCTTAGATCCATTTGTATTCTTTTACAGTGAAATTATATCTTTAGACATACATTCATTTCCTCCCCCAACATTCATGTAATGTCATCTTAATCTGGTGATTGATTGGTTTCAGCCTCCTAAGATCAAAGCCTTCATTGAGAAGATCATCCAGTGTCCATTACAAGATATTGCCATACCACTTTCTGGCTTTCGGTGGGAGTACAATAAGGTATTACCATGTTAGGGCTGCCAGTTTTGCTGCATTGAGTAATTTATTTTATTTTCCCAGTGCTTTATACATTCCTTTTTCATGTCAGGGAAATTTTCATCACTGGAGACCATTGTTGCTTCATTTTGATACATACTTCAAGACCTATTTGTCGTGTAGAAATGATCTGACATTGTTAGATAATCTAGAAGATGACAGCCCATTACCAAAACATGCAATTCTGCAAATATTACGAGTGATGCAAATAATTTTAGAGAACTGTCCAAACAAGAGTTCCTTTGATGGCTTAGAGGTTAGTTGGTCAGAAAGTATACCCTATCTAAGCCTGGTCTTAATTTATTATATTTTCCTTAATTCCTTCCCCTGTTTATTCTAGTCAAGTGGTTTGTTATTTTATATTTGAAACTTTTATTTCTGATATTTTTTCTGTTCCTCTTCAGCATTTCAAGCTTCTACTTGCATCGACAGATCCCGAGATTCTTATTGCTGCATTAGAAACTCTCTCTGCACTTGTAAAAATTAATCCCTCTAAGCTTCATGGAAGTACAAAGATGATTTGCTGTGGTTCGGTGAACAGCTATCTTTTGTCCCTAGCACAGGGCTGGGGAAGCAAGGAGGAGGGCCTGGGATTGTACTCTTGTGTTATGGCAAATGAGAAAGCCCAAGATGAAGCACTGTGCTTATTTCCTTCTGATGTAGAGATTGGTCATGACCAGTCAAATTACCGTATAGGCACTACCCTTTATTTTGAATTGCATGGTCCCAGTGCCCAAAGCAAGGAACATAGTGCAGATGCAGTTTCCCCTGGCTCAACAGTTATACATATGCCAGATTTGCATCTGCGCAAAGAAGATGATTTGTCATTGATGAAGCTGTGCATTGAACAATTTAGCATTCCTTCTGAGCTCAGATTTTCCTTGCTCACTAGAATCAGATATGCTCGTGCCTTTCGGTCTCCTAGAATATGCAGGCTTTACAGCAGGATTTGCCTACTTTCTTTCATTGTTCTGTTGCAGTCTGGTGATGCTCAGGATGAACTCATCTCCTTTTTTGCTAATGAACCAGAATATACAAATGAATTAATTAGAATTGTACGATCAGAGGAAGTTATATCTGGATCTATCAGAACACTTGCAATGCTTGCTTTAGGAGCTCAATTAGCAGCATATACATCATCGCATCATCGAGCACGGATACTGAGTGGATCTAGTTTAACTTTTGCTGGTGGGAACCGCATGATACTCCTAAATGTGCTCCAGAGGGCTATTTTGTCATTGAAGAGTTCTAATGATCCATCATCCCTTGCCTTTGTTGAAGCACTTCTTCAGTTCTATCTGCTCCATGTGGTTTCGATCTCAACTTCTGGAAATAATATTAGAGGTTCTGGCATGGTGCCTACATTCTTGCCGTTGCTGGAGGATTTTGATCCTACACATATTCATCTAGTCTGTTTTGCTGTGAAAACTCTTCAGAAGCTTATGGATTATAGTAGCTCAGCTGTATCGTTGTTTAAAGAATTGGGGGGCATTGAACTTTTGGCTCAGAGATTACAGAAAGAGGTACACAGAGTCATTGGTTTGGTTGGAGAAACTGATAACATGATGCTTACTGGTGAAAGCTTGAGACATAGCACTGATCAATTGTACTCCCAGAAGAGGCTCATAAAGGTCTCCCTTAAGGCACTTGGTTCTGCAACATATGCGCCTGCAAACAATACCAGATCTCAACATTCTCAAGACAGTTCATTACTTGCAACTCTAAGTTTGATTTTTCAGAATGTAGATAAGTTTGGAGGTGACATTTATTATTCAGCTGTTACTGTTATGAGCGAAATAATCCACAAAGATCCTACCTGTTTTTCTGCTCTGCATGAAATGGGTCTTCCTGATGCATTTTTATTGTCAGTTGGATCTGAAATACTTCCATCATCAAAGGCTTTGACATGCATTCCAAATGGTCTTGGGGCCATTTGTCTTAATGCCAAAGGGTTGGAGGCTGTTAGAGAATCTTCATCGCTACGGTTCCTTGTTGACATTTTCACTAGTAAGAAGTATGTCTTAGCCATGAATGAGGCTATTGTTCCTTTGGCAAATGCTGTGGAGGAACTTCTACGTCATGTATCTTCATTGAGAAGCACTGGTGTTGATATTATCATTGAAATCATCCATAAGATTGCATCCTTTGGGGATGGAAATGGTACAGGATTTTCTGGAAAAGCTGAGAGCACTGCAATGGAAACGGATTCTGAAAACAAAGAAAATGAAGGCCATTGTTGCATTGTAGGCACATCATCAGCTGTAGAAGGGATAAGTGATGAGCAGTTTATTCAGCTATGTGTCTTTCATTTGATGGTATTGGTTCATAGGACTATGGAAAATGCCGAGACATGCCGGTTGTTTGTGGAAAAATCAGGAATTGAAGCTTTGTTGAAGTTGTTGTTACGACCCACTATTGCACAATCCTCAGATGGCATGTCTATTGCTTTACATAGCACCATGGTATTTAAAGGGTTTGCTCAACATCATTCCATTCCTCTGGCACATGCCTTCTGTTCTTCTCTTAGAGAGCACTTGAAGAAAGCTATAGTGGGGTTTGGTGCAGCATCAGAACCTTTGTTGCTGGATCCAAAGATGACAACCGATGATGGCATATTTTCTTCACTTTTCCTGGTTGAGTTCCTTCTATTTCTCGCTGTATCGAAAGACAATCGTTGGGTAACTGCATTGCTTACAGAATTTGGAAATGGGAGTAAGGATGTTCTTGAAGACATTGGACTTGTACACCGTGAAGTTCTGTGGCAAATTGCTCTACTTGAAAATAGAAAGCCTGAGATAGAGGAAGATGGTGCTTGTTCTTCTGATTCACAACAGGCAGAAGGGGATGCAAGTGAAACTGAAGAGCAAAGGTTCAATTCTTTCAGGCAGTTTCTTGACCCATTATTGAGAAGGAGAACATCAGGATGGAGCATTGAATCTCAGTTTTTTAACCTTATAAACCTGTATCGAGATTTGGGCCGTTCCACTGGTTCTCAACATAGATCAAATTCAGTTGGGCCTTCTAACATGCAGTCAAGTTCTAGTAATCAGGTACAGCATTCTGGGTCAGATGATAATTCTGGAACTGCTAATAAGAAGGAATCTGACAAGCAGAGACCATATTATACCTCTTGTTGTGACATGGTCAGATCACTTTCATTTCACATTACCCATTTGTTCCAAGAGTTAGGAAAAGTAATGTTGCTACCTTCACGTCGACGTGATGATGTTGTGAATGTAAGTCCTGCTTCAAAATCAGTGGCTTCTGCATTTGCATCCATTGCTTTTGATCACATGAATTATGGTGGCCGTTGTGTAAATCTTTCGGGAACAGAAGAATCCATATCAACAAAATGTCGATATTTTGGGAAAGTGATTGATTTTATGGATAATATTTTAATGGAGAGGCCAGATTCATGCAATCCTATTCTGTTGAATTGCTTGTATGGACGTGGAGTTATTGAAACTGTATTAACTACCTTTGAAGCTACCAGTCAGCTGCTCTTTACAGTTAATCGGGCCCCTACCTCTCCCATGGATACTGATGATGCAAATGCAAAGCAAGATGACAAGGAAGATACGGATAATTCATGGATTTATGGTTCTTTAGCTAGTTATGGGAAGTTGATGGACCATCTAGTGACCTCCTCTTTTATATTATCATCATTCACAAAGCATTTGCTTGCTCAGCCCCTTACTAATGGTGATGCACCTTTCCCAAGGGATGCTGAGACTTTTGTGAAGGTCCTTCAATCCAGAGTGTTGAAGACTGTACTTCCTGTTTGGACTCATCCCCAGTTTGTTGACTGTAGTTATGAATTTATTTCTACAGTTATTTCTATCATTAGGCATGTCTATACAGGTGTTGAAGTAAAAAATGTGAATGGCAGTGGTGGTGCTCGCATTACTGGGCCGCCTCCTAATGAAACAACTATTTCAACCATTGTAGAGATGGGTTTTTCCAGGTCTAGAGCAGAAGAAGCTTTGAGGCAAGTTGGGTCAAATAGTGTGGAGTTGGCAATGGAGTGGTTGTTCTCTCATCCAGAGGAGACACAAGAAGATGATGAACTTGCCCGCGCACTTGCCATGTCCCTTGGAAACTCTGAATCAGATGCAAAGGATGCAGTTGCTAATGACAATTCGCTGCAGCTTGAGGAAGAGATGGTCCAACTTCCTCCTGTTGATGAATTGTTATCTACTTGCACAAAACTTTTGTCGAAGGAACCACTTGTTTTTCCAGTCCGTGACTTGCTTGTGATGATATGCGCTCAGGATGATGGTCAGCATAGATCTAATGTGGTCTCATTTATTGTGGAACGGATCAAAGAATGTGGTTTGGGTTCTAGCAATGGAAATTATGCCATGCTGGCTGCTCTTTTTCATGTTCTTGCTTTAATTCTTAATGAGGATGCTGTAGCTAGGGAAGCTGCTTCTAAGAGTGGTTTGATCAAAATTGCCTCGGATCTACTCTACCAGTGGGATTCTAGTCTTGATAGCAGGGAGAAACAGCAGGTACCAAAATGGGTGACTGCTGCTTTCCTTGCATTAGACAGGTTGTTGCAAGTGGATCAAAAATTGAATTCTGAAATCGTAGAGCAGTTGAAGAAGGAAGCTGTGAATAGCCAGCAGACATCAATTACCATTGATGAAGACAGGCAAAACAAGTTGCAGTCTGCATTGGGACTCACTATGAAGTATGCAGATATACATGAACAGAAGAGACTTGTTGAGGTTGCTTGTAGTTGTATGAAGAATCAACTTCCGACTGACACCATGCATGCTGTTCTGCTACTATGTTCCAATCTTACAAGAAATCATTCTGTAGCTCTTACCTTTTTGGATGCTGGTGGTTTAAGTCTACTTCTTTCTTTGCCAACCAGCAGCCTCTTCCCTGGGTTTGACAATGTTGCTGCTAGTATTGTTCGTCATGTTCTTGAAGATCCACAAACGCTCCAGCAAGCAATGGAATCTGAGATAAAACATAGTCTTGTAGTTGCATCTAACCGGCATCCAAATGGAAGGGTCAATCCTCATAATTTCCTTTTAAATTTAGCTTCTGTAATTTCTCGTGATCCTGTAATTTTTATGCAAGCTGCTCAATCTGTGTGCCAAGTTGAAATGGTTGGTGAGAGGCCATACATTGTCTTGCTGAAAGATAAGGATAAAGACAAAGCTAAGGAGAAAGAAAAGGATAAGGATAAAACATTGGAGAAAGATAAAGTACAGAACAGTGATGGGAAGGTTGGTTTGGGAAATACAAACACAGCACCTTCTGGCAATGGCCATGGCAAAATTCATGATTCAAATACCAAGAGTGCCAAAGGTCACAGAAAACCTACCCAAAGTTTTGTTAATGTAATAGAACTTCTTCTTGAATCTGTATGCACTTTTGTTCCTCCCTTGAAGGATGACGTTGCCTCAAATGTTCTTCCTGGCACCCCAGCATCAACTGATATGGACATTGATGTCTCCATGGTTAAGGGAAAAGGAAAAGCAGTTGCCACTGTGTCCGAGGGCAATGAAACTGGTAGTCAGGAAGCTTCTGCATCACTTGCAAAGATTGTCTTCATTCTAAAGCTTCTGACAGAGATATTATTGATGTATTCATCATCTGTTCATGTTCTACTTCGGCGAGATGCTGAAATGAGTAGCATTAGAGGTTCTTATCAAAAGAGTCCTGCAGGTTTAAGCATGGGTGGGATATTCTTCCATATTCTTCATAATTTTCTTCCATATTCTCGAAATTCAAAAAAGGACAAGAAAGCTGATGGTGATTGGAGGCAGAAACTAGCAACCAGGGCCAACCAGTTTATGGTGGCTGCTTGTGTTCGATCTACAGAGGCAAGGAAGAGGGTTTTTAGTGAGATTAGTTATATCATCAATGAATTTGTTGATTCATGTCATGACATTAAGCGTCCAGGAAAAGAAATTCAGGTTTTTGTTGATCTACTAAATGATGTTTTGGCTGCTCGTACACCCGCTGGTTCATCCATCTCAGCTGAGGCCTCTACCACTTTTATTGATGCTGGTTTGGTTAAATCATTCACTCGTACTCTACAAGTTTTGGACCTAGACCATGCTGATTCATCTGAAGTTGCTACTGGTATTATTAAAGCTCTTGAGTTGGTAACCAAGGAGCATGTCCATTCAGTTGATTCTAGTGCAGGGAAGGGTGATAATTCAGCAAAACCTTCTGTTCTAAGTCAACCTGGAAGAACAAATAATGGTGACATGTCTCAGTCCATGGAAATGACATCACAAGCCAATCCTGATTCCCTTCAAGTTGACCATGTTGGGTCTTATGCAGTTCGCTCCTATGGTGGGTCTGAAGCTGTTACTGATGATATGGAACATGATCAAGATCTTGATGGGAGCTTTGCTCCTGCTAATGAGGATGATTACATGCATGAAAATTCCGAGGATGCAAGAGATCTTGAAAATGGAATGGAAAATGTGGGTCTACAATTTGAAATTCAACCTCATGGCCAAGAAAATCTTGATGAAGATGACGATGAGGATGATGATATGTCTGGAGATGAAGGTGAGGATGTAGATGAAGATGAGGAGGATGATGAGGAACACAATGATTTGGAAGAAGTCCATCATTTGCCACATCCTGACACAGATCAAGATGAGCATGAGATTGATGATGAAGATTTTGACGATGAAGTGATGGAAGAAGAGGATGAGGATGACGAGGAAGATGAAGATGGTGTTATACTGCGACTCGAGGAGGGAATTAATGGAATTAATGTTTTTGACCATATTGAGGTTTTTGGCAGAGATAATAGTTTTGCAAATGAAGCTTTTCATGTGATGCCAGTTGAAGTTTTTGGATCCAGACGTCCGGGGCGGACAACATCTATTTATAGTCTTTTGGGCAGAACTGGTGATACTGCTGTGCCTTCTCGTCACCCACTCTTGCTTGAACCTTCTTCATTCCCCCCAATTACAGGGCAATCAGGCTAGTTTCACTGAATTTTTTGTTATTGATATTTTCTTAATTTATTAATTTTTTTTAAGTCATTAATTGCTATTTAATTTATAAAAAAGATTTGAAGTTGTTTAATGACATTTTGGCTTTCTGGTATCTTGTCAAAATATTCCAGATAGTTCATTGGAGAACAACTCAGTGGGTTTGGATAATATTTTCCGATCGCTGAGGAGTGGACGCCATGGACACCGTTTGCACTTGTGGACTGATAATAACCAACAAAGTGGTGGGACAAACACTGTTGTTGTACCACAAAGCCTTGAGGAGTTGCTTGTCACTCAATTAAGGCGACCAACCCCTGAAAAGTCATCCAATCAGAACATAGCAGAAGCAGGCTCTCATGGTAAAGTTGGAACCACCCAGGCACAAGATGCAGGGGGTGCAAGGCCAGAAGTCCCCATTGAAAGTAATGCTATTCTGGAAGTTAGTACAATAACTCCGTCGGTAATTGATAACAGTAACAATGCGGATGTCAGACCAGCAGGGACTGGACCTTCACATACAAATGTTTCAAACACACACTCACAGGCAGTTGAGATGCAATTTGAGCATAATGATGGAGCTGTGAGGGATGTTGAAGCTGTCAGCCAGGAGAGTAGTGGTAGTGGAGCAACTTTTGGTGAAAGCCTTCGGAGCTTAGATGTTGAGATTGGAAGTGCTGATGGCCATGATGATGGTGGTGAAAGGCAGGTTTCTGCTGATAGGATAGCAGGTGATTCACAGGCTGCACGCACAAGAAGAGCAAATGCACCTTTGAGTCATTTTTCTCCTGTGGTTGGAAGAGATGCATCCCTTCATAGTGTTACTGAAGTTTCGGAAAATTCAAGCCGTGATGCAGATCAAGATGGTCCTGTAGCAGAACAGCAGGTGAACAGTGATGCAGGATCAGGAGCTATTGATCCTGCTTTTCTGGATGCTCTTCCTGAGGAGCTGCGTGCTGAAGTCCTCTCAGCTCAGCAGGGTCAAGTGGCTCAGCCATCAAATGTTGAGTCTCAAAACACTGGGGATATTGACCCAGAGTTCCTTGCAGCTCTTCCAGCTGATATTCGAGCAGAAGTTCTAGCTCAGCAGCAAGCACAGAGGTTGCATCAGTCTCAGGAGCTGGAAGGTCAACCTGTGGAAATGGATACAGTCTCAATAATTGCAACTTTTCCATCAGATCTACGAGAAGAGGCAAGTTTGTCAGTTCACTGTTGCTATTTAAAAGTGAGATTGTCTCTCTGGTTTTAAGTTTTTTTCCCCTTCAGGTTCTGTTAACGTCACCAGATACTATCCTTGCCAATCTTACGCCTGCTCTTGTTGCTGAGGCAAATATGTTGCGGGAGAGGTTTGCACACCGTTACAGTCGTACCCTTTTTGGTATGTATCCAAGAAGTCGTAGGGGGGAGACTTCAAGACGTGAAGGTATTGGTTCTGTTCTGGATGGAGCAGTGGGGACCGTTTCTTCTCGGCGGTCCAGTGGAGCTAAGGTTGTTGAAGCTGATGGAGCACCTCTAGTTGACACAGAAGCTTTGCATGCTATGATTCGGTTATTTCGTGTAGTGCAGGTATTAATTTGTGATAGGAAGAAGTCCTTCAATATGAGTCATTCTTTATTGTCTATAATTCGTCTATTACACTTTTGCAGCCACTCTATAAGGGCCAACTCCAGAGGCTTCTTTTAAATCTTTGTGCCCATAGTGAAACAAGAACCTCTCTGGTGAAAATTCTGATGGACTTACTAATGCTTGATGTAAAAAGGCCCGTCAGTTATTTTAGTAACGCTGAGCCACCATATAGATTATATGGTTGTAAGAGCAATGTAATGTATTCACGTCCTCAATCTTTTGATGGTAAGAATACTTGATTAATCTTATTTATGTTTTGATTATAAATAATGTTTAATCACATATTGTTTATTAATACCTTTCTTATTGTTTAATCACATAGGAGTTCCCCCATTGCTGTCTCGTAGAATACTTGAAACTCTCACTTATCTTGCTCGCAATCATCTGTACGTGGCAAAAATTTTGCTTCAGTTTAGGCTGCCTCATCCTGCAATAAAAGAACCAGATGAAGCACGGGGCAAAGCTGTGATGGTTGTTGAAGATGAAGTAAATATAAGTGAAAGTAATGATGGGTACATCTGCATTGCAATGCTATTGGGTCTCTTGAACCAACCACTTTATTTGAGGAGCATAGCCCATCTTGAGCAGGTGATGCTTTGGTTTTATTGGCATCCTTCTCATTTAATTTCTTGTGCATTCAGACAGTGCTGACATAATTGTCTTTGTATCTGTGTTGTGTTTTCAGCTGCTAAATTTACTGGATGTTATCATTGACAGTGCTGGAAACAAGTCATCTGACAAATTCCTGATGTCTACTAACCCATCATCAGGTCCACAAATTTCTGCCGTGGAAGCAGATGCGAATGCAGATTCTAATATTTTATCTTCTGGGGATGATGCATCTACTAAAGTTGATGGTTTCTCCAAACCCACATCCTCTGGCATTAATGTTGAATGTGAGTCACATGGAGTGTTGAGTAGTCTTCCGAAAGCAGAACTCCAGCTCCTGTGCTCACTGCTTGCACAAGAAGGGTATGTGTATTGGCCTATGCTTGTTGCCAATATATCTAGTTTTTGTGTATCTATACACCATCACTTGGAGCTCCTGTATTTTGGGGAGGGATGGGGTGGGGTTGATTAAACTTGTCACTTAGAAGCATCAACCTAATTTTAAATCAAGTTAGTTGTGTCAGTTTTGTTGATATGTGCATTTGCTTGCTTTTTTGTTTGTTTGTAATGCCACAGTTGATATTAATCACCAATCAGAGCATCTGGCTATAGTTGTTGTAGATACAATGTTGTTTTAGTAACCATGGAGTTGATCTGACATTTTGTGCATTCCTCCCAGTTTGTCAGATGATGCATATAATCTTGTTGCGGCTGTAATGAAGAAATTGGTGGCCATTGCTCCAACACATTGTGAGCTTTTTGTCACTAAGCTGGCAGAAGCAGTTCAAAAGTTGACTTCATCTGCAATGAATGAGTTACGTGTCTTTAGTGAAGCAATGAAAGCTCTGCTTAGTACTACTTCTACTGATGGAGCTGCAATTTTGAGAGTTTTGCAAGCCTTGAGTTCCCTTGTCACCTTACTGACGGAGAACGAGAATGATAGAGGTACTCCTGCTCTTTCTGAGGTTTGGGAAATCAATTCAGCATTAGAGCCCTTGTGGCATGAGCTGAGCTGTTGCATAAGCAAGATAGAATCCTACTCAGAGTCTGCATCTGAGTTTTCGACATCTTCTAGTACATTTGTGTCTAAACCGTCTGGTGTAATGCCTCCACTTCCAGCTGGCTCTCAAAATATCTTACCATACATTGAATCTTTCTTTGTGGTTTGTGAGAAATTGCATCCTGCTCAGCCAGGTGCTAGTCATGACTCAAGTATTCCTGTTATTTCTGATGTTGAGTATGCCACCACATCTGCAACTCCCCAGAAAGCATCTGGAACTGCTGTGAAAGTGGATGAGAAACATGTGGCTTTTGTCCGGTTCTCAGAGAAACATAGGAAGCTACTAAATGCTTTCATAAGGCAAAACCCTGGTTTGCTTGAGAAATCTTTCTCACTCATGCTGAAGGTTCCAAGATTTATTGATTTTGATAACAAGCGTGCCCACTTCCGATCAAAAATTAAGCATCAGCATGACCATCACCATAGCCCCTTGAGAATATCAGTAAGAAGGGCATATGTTCTAGAAGATTCTTATAACCAGCTTCGCATGAGATCAACTCAAGATTTGAAGGGAAGGTTGACTGTTCACTTCCAAGGGGAGGAGGGTATTGATGCAGGTGGGCTTACAAGGGAATGGTATCAATTGTTGTCCAGAGTTATTTTTGATAAAGGAGCACTGCTTTTTACTACAGTGGGCAATGAATCAACATTTCAGCCAAACCCTAACTCTGTTTACCAAACAGAACATTTATCTTATTTCAAATTTGTTGGTAGAGTGGTGAGTCCCTTTTCACCTGTTCTGAATGTTTGCTGTTAGTCATATATTATTCTTTTTTATACCTTTTTCTATCTCATTCAGGTTGGTAAAGCATTATTTGATGGTCAACTCTTGGATGTTCATTTTACTCGGTCATTCTACAAGCACATTCTTGGGGTCAAAGTTACGTATCATGATATTGAAGCCATTGATCCTGATTATTTCAAAAATTTGAAATGGATGCTTGAGGCAAGTGCATTTATGTATTTCCTCCCCTTTCCCTTTGTGTATTCTCATCTCATTTTGTTTATTGTTCAATTTGTGATGATTGTCTGTGTTTTTGGTATGATTGCAGAATGATATCAGTGATGTTCTGGATCTTACTTTTAGCATTGATGCAGATGAGGAAAAATTGATCTTATATGAAAGAACAGAGGTATAGACCATGCTCTTAAAACTGAGATGGAATATTGGATTATGCATTATTATAGTCTAATCATGAACATGTCTAGGTGACTGATTATGAGTTGATTCCCGGTGGACGGAATATCAAAGTTACCGAGGAGAACAAGCATCAATATGTTGATTTGGTTGCCGAGCATCGGTTGACAACTGCTATTCGACCTCAAATAAATTCTTTCTTGGAAGGGTTCATTGAATTGATTCCCAGGGAGTTGATATCGATATTCAATGACAAAGAGCTGGAATTATTGATCAGTGGACTTCCTGATATTGATTGTGAGACTTTAATTCCTTTATATTACTTTAACGGATGTGATTAATTTTCATTTGCTCTCCCCACGTGCTATCTTTACTGGTGTCTAATTGCATGGAAGGGTAAATTTATTTAACTGTTTTATATTTTATTTACTTTCAGTGGATGACTTGAGAGCAAATACAGAATATTCTGGATATAGTGCTGCATCGCCAGTTATCCAATGGTTTTGGGAGGTTGTTCAAGGTTTGAGCAAAGAAGACAAGGCTCGACTATTGCAGTTTGTGACAGGCACATCCAAGGTATATTGCTTGCTATCCAGGACTTTGAACATTTTAATTTTTTATAAGCTACTCATTTTCCGGTAATTTTCCAAGTTTTTGAATATATATATATACTCGTGCAATTATACCTGTTAATGCGTTCAATTTTTTTCTGAAGCATTATAGTCAAGAGTGAGTGTCACATGATTTAGAACTGCTGCAGGGTATGTAGTAGGCTTTGGAACCTCAAGGATATTTTGTTGATAGCTATGATTTGTGTGATCTAAGATGAGGATGGATATATGACTGAGTTTTTTCTTTTCTTTCTGGTCTGTTGGTGTTCTACCAGGGCAGACTGAACTGCCGAAGAAGCTCTTATTTTTTAATTCCTGAAACCCACAAATTGGGCTTTTGGGGCCTTCATTTGAAATAAAAGATATCTAGACTAATTCTCATGTCTTTTTTTTTTTTTTTCATAATTACTATTGAATATAAATATTTAAACTCTTCCTTGAATTTTAATGATTATATATAATCCTATGATTCCAATTAATAATTCGTTAGGTCCTTTAGGAATAGCCCCTCAAGTTGCCAATTTTTATTTTTACCGTTTAATAACTCATAATCAGATCTCGATAATTAAAAATTGGCAACTTGACAAATTAAAGGAAACTTTTAAAGTATTCAAATATTATTTTATGGATGAAAACGAGAGAATTTATAAACCGGATCTATGTAGGAACAGCATTTTAAACCCATTCTATTTGAATTGGCATTTTCTCCATAATTATTGTGAAAAAATTTATAATATTTTTATTCTTTTGGTAAGATCTAATGATTCGTGTTCCAATTACACGATATGTTTCATTTCTCTGCCCATAATATCTTGATTTTGACAACCTTGTATCAAAGCTCTCTCTGTCCTTGGATTTGTTATGAAGTTGACATGTTATTTTTTTGCAAACAAGAAGCCGTTAAAACATTATACGGGGGTCTGATTTTTGCCACTAATGTTTCAGGTGCCTTTGGAAGGCTTTAGCGCTCTTCAAGGAATTTCAGGCTCCCAGAAGTTTCAGATTCACAAAGCATATGGAAGTCCTGATCACTTGCCTTCTGCTCATACTTGGTATGTCTTTTTCCCCATTTTAAAATTCCATATAAAGTTGTGATTATCTGTAAGCTATAGGCCATATTTATCTTTTGATGATTTGAAATAATAAAAAACGGAATTTTCTTCATGCAGTTTCAATCAATTAGATTTGCCGGAGTATCCATCTAAACAACATTTGGAAGAGAGGTTACTGCTGGCAATTCACGAAGCAAGTGAGGGTTTTGGATTTGGTTGAGAAGCTTCAGTGGGGAGGGGACAAAATACACTATGTATTTTTACATTTTTAGGTTAGGACCTATTTTAAAATAGAATTGAGTGGTACAGTCGTATATCTTGTTAATATGTTGTACAGTCGTATATTTGCAATGGGAAATGCCGTTGGCAGTTTTTCAAATAACAGTTTTGCATTGCAATGATGCCTTGTTTATTTTATTTCAGTAACTTAGGTTAGTGGCGTCGCTAAATCAGCTGAGAGCGTAGATTATATGCAAATATTACTTCCGTGTAAAAATTAATAAACTTAGTATGTGGTCATTTTTGCAGGGATATTGTCACTTAGTTTCACCGTTATTAAAGCCATAACTTAATAAACTTGTGAAGGTTGTTGGTGCGATGGGTAATGGTTTATTTTGGTGTGGGGAACAAGCCGTTTTCTATAAAATGAGAGTCTCTATACATCTATCCATCTTGAACTCTGTGGAATCCAAAACAGTGATGTTAACTCACCTCCAAATGGAAGCTACAGCATAAGTTTCCACTCAGGGCTTTCTAATTTTGTTTCTTTATCTATACTTAACTCCCCATCATCCCATTCAGATGGCAATCTGAAACTAACCTCGAGAGTCAGATATCATCGTCTAAGATATTTCTTACCTTTGGCATCATCTTTAATGATACTGCAAAGACTAGGTGGGAAATCAACTGGCCACAAAACCACATCGTTTGCCCAAAGATCCATCTTAGCAAGATGATCTGCTGCTCTATTAGTTTCACGCCACGAGTGAGAAATTTGATATTTATCAAACTTCTTTAATAGTTTCCAGATTTGTTTCAAATAGCTATCAGCTTTTGAACAAAGTTGTTTTCTATTAACTGTCTTCACTACACTCATGGAGTCTGATTCCACCCATATTGCTTTAATCCCAAGACCCAAGGAAAGAACAAGGCCTCTCCATATGGCCCACAGCTCAACCAAGAAAACATCTCCTTGAGGAGCTTTGGAGACAAAAGCACATATTGGTTCGCCCCTGTAGTCGCGAAGCAGCCCGCCAAAACTAGCAGTGTCTCTATGAATAGAACCATCAGTATTTAATTTTGTCCATCCAATCTCTGGCTTTGTCCATTCACACCATCTTATGGATCTGGAAACTGGATTGAGAATGTTTGCAATTTGGTTGAGATTCCTCAGTAGAACCATCCCTTCGATTCTTTTCTTGGTAGAGTATGTGCTATTTGTTACACGTAACTCAACTCTAAGCTCTTTTTCCCTATCCTTGTGTTTCTTCCCTTTAAGATGTGCCATTAAGCAATTTTCACTGGTAGTACTAATCTGACATAAAGCACAGCTCCATTCCTTCTGGACTGGCTTTTTACTAGTTGGCCTTGTGTAACTGCTCTCTATCTCGTCATAAACAGCAACATCATCTATCACCTGATGCAAACAATTTTTTAAAAAGTCTATATTAATATCTATTGAGACAATGACACAATAGAGTTAGAGTAGATGAAAATCAGATCTGTAAGGAATGAATAAGCAGCCACCTCCTTGAGTCCTTATAGATGGTGAACACTTGTATGTAAACAAATTTGCATTGTAATTGCAAGTGAAAATTCACCATGACATTTAGTATGACAATTGCATATTTGGAGTTAACAGATAATTGAGAAATTAAAAGTATAAAACATATTAGCTAAAACCTTAACATTATCATATGGGTTGTCAGTAATTTGCTGTAATGGCATGAAAATACTGTGGCAAAAACTTGAAACCAATACCTGATATGCTTCAAGTTTCTTTTCTTGTATTTGACTCATCGTAATTGTCTGGTCAGAGACATCAACAAGTTTACTATCCTCATCTGATTCCAAATGTGTGCTCTTCTCACTGAAGTTGTCAGTAGTTTGCTGTAATGGCATGAAAATACTGGGGAAAAAGCTCACCAATACCTGATATGCTTCAAGTTTCTTTTCTTGTATTTGGCTTGTTGTAATTGTCTGGTCAGAGACATCAACAAGTTTACTATCCTCATCTGATTCCAAATGTGCGCTCTTCTCACTGAAGATGTTTGTTGTCGTCCTTGTAAGTAGGCTCCAAGTACAGTAGTGTCTAGTTAAGAATTTATAGACATATGGTGCTGCACCAACATAAGGTATCAACAGCAAGATAGTTGCTATTGATTTCACATGAGGCCACCATCGGAGGCTGTAACAACAACCAAATTAAAAATGAGAAAAATGGTAGCAGAAAACCAAAAGATTAGGATATTCAAACATAAGCACAAGTTATGACTTATGATTGGTTCCATGCAGCAGACAATGAATATAAGGGGATGAACTATTAAGTTTAGTAGACTATTTTCTTTTTCTTTCCTAACCCTGTCAGTGACATACAAAAAATTATCCCTAAATGCATGCTTTTTTGCAGATGATATCCTTATAATTGAGGAATCAAGGGAAGAAATTAACTCTACACTTGAGCTTTGGAAACATACATTAAAACCAAAGGATTTTTGCTTGAGTGCGAATAAAACAAAGTATGTGTTGTAATTTTTGTAAAAATAAAAAAACGAGGAAAATTACTTGGGAGGTAAAAATTGGAAAATATGTCATATCACGAGTTTATAAGTTTAAGTATTTGGGATCAATATTACAAAATGACAAAAATGAATGATGTCACATGATATGAGCTGAGTGGTTAAAATGGAGAAATAAATTTAGCAGTTATTTGTGTTCGCAAAGTACCTATCTGTTAAGATTAAAGGATAAAACTGAAAATTTGTGTATTTTTCATTCATTGACTCAAGATAAGATAATAAAAAGGAAAATATTAATCAAATCTAATCTAAATCTTAGAGATATAATCCTACAAGATAATGAAAGATAAAAAGTTCCCTACTTTCCTAGAAATAGGCTATCATATCTCCTAAATATCTATTATATCATATCTTATGATATCTCCTAAATCTCTATCATATTATATCTTAACATTATTTAAAGGACAGAACTGAAAATTTGTGTATTTCTCATTCATTGACTCAAAGAGTGTATGAATATATATAGATACAAGATAAGATAATAAAAAGGAAAAAATTAATCAAATCTAATCTAAATCTTAGAGATATAATCCTACGAGATAATGAAAGATAAAAAGTTTCCTACTTTCCTAGAAATAGGCTATCATATCTCCTAAATATCTATTATATTACAAAATGACAAAAATGAATGATGTCACATGATATGAGCTGAGTGGTTAAAATGGAGAAATAAATTTAGCAGTTATTTGTGTTTGCAAAGTACCTATCAAATTGAAAGGGAAGTTTTATCATATTGCTATATGACCAGTTGTACTCTATTCTATGAACATGAATGTTGAACTTTATAGACACAACAAGAGAAAAACATGGGAATAACATAAATGAGTATGTTAAGATGGATGTGCACGCTCAATGCTCACAAAAAAGGACATGATATGAAATGATTATATACGAAGAGATATTTGTGTGACACCTATTAAGAAAAAAATGATTAAAATCGATAAAGTCGTTTGAACACATGCAAAGAATGACATCATTTCACTGAACAAGACTACGGTCAAGCTCACAGCAATCAAGAAGCAAACCATGAGTTGAATTATGACTTGATGATTAAAGGTACCAAATTTTGTAGTTATAGATGAAAATAAAATTATCACAATATGCATGAACAGTTAAATGAGCTTAACGATTAAACTAAACTAATTACACTTTGGACAGAACAACACGTTTCCCAAATTATCAATTATCAATTAATTCTCATCAGAACATATAATTACCACTTACCAGTTAAACAACACTGAAAGTTCCCCTTCCATGATCATACACAAGGAAAACAGAACCCAAAAAACAAGGCATAGCCGGTTGCTGGACCGGGAACCACTCTCCATTGCCCGAATAGAAACAAACCTGTAAAAGAAGAAAATAAATAAAATAAATTTTAGATATCAATTTCACAAAAGCTATTTTTTTTTAATGAAGAAACTAGCAGAAAGACAGGCACTTGCCTTCTCTGCATTTTTTATTTTATGAAAAATATTAAATTTGATTTCTTTTATCAGTTTTTTTTATCAGATTAATATAGTTAATTTAATTTAACGTCGAAGTTTGATAGATAATGGTGACTAGTTTAGAGAGCAGTTAAAAGGTAAAGTAGTTTAACAAAATCCGTAGACCAAATCAGGAGGAGTAGCTACTTACAATGGACAAAGCAAACTAAACGGAGGCCTGCATCAGCATGTCCAAAAAAAGAAAAAAATGCAGACATCAAAATTAGAGAATAAGACCCAATAATTGTAACTAAATTTTCAAAAACGCAATTTTTGTTTTTCTTCTAAACGAATACCATATTGAGACTTTTTACTAGAGCGCGATTGATTTCTAAGTTCGCACCCAATAATTGTAACTAAATTTTCAAATAAGAAAATGAAGAGAAGAAGAGGTGTAGTACCAGGAAAGGACGGTGAATGATTTTGTTAAAAGAGCATAAATTGCTTCATCCCAAGCCATTGCTTCAATCTCAGTTCTATTCTTTTCTTCTTCAACCAAAGCCCAAAGAAAGAACTTTGTGGAGAAGGAGAAGACCAAAAGTCAATTTAATCACTGCTCCTTCCTCGTATCTCTCCTTGTCTCTAAATAAGCCAATGGAAAATTGAGAAAAGATAAAGATATATATTCGACTCGTCGTACTTCTAATAATTGAAGGTCGAATTGGTGTGTGTGTGACACCGTCACCTTGTTTGTTTATTTATAAATAAATGCCGTGTGGCATGCGTGGATTGAACCAATCCAAGATGGAGACCCACAGTTTTTATTAGATAAAAATCTATATTTTATTTTATGATTGATAGATAGATCTTATTACCAATTAGATTTGTGTCTTTTCCTTTTTCAATGAAAAATCGTGTCTTTTTATCTTCTGCAACAAAAATAACACTACTACACAATATCGATCCTTTGTTTATTTTTTAAAACTTTTGCGTCATTTTTACTTTTTATTTATGAAATCAAAGTAAATTGATTTACTCATAAAAGTTTATCTAAAATAATAAGTAAAATTCAAGTTTATTGTTAACACATTAGTATTAGTTTATAATCATATAATATATCTTCAGAATTACATAATAATGTTAAAATAGGATTGGAATAATTTATTATTCTTCAATTAAAAAAATATGATTTTGTTAGAGCATCTTTAACGTGAGTATCTTCATGGGTATCTTATTCTAAGGTACAGTATCTTAATTTTTCTTTTCATTTGAGTAAGTTTACATGGCATGGAGGGTTTTTTAGAAATACACTTTTGTATCTTTTATAAGTTACAATTCCTTACAAATAAAAAAAAAATCATTTTATAGTGTCAAGCAGAACTAACATTAATTAAAATTTTTAATTAATATGCTAATTTGAAAATATAAAAATTATATAGAAATTAGAAGAGTAAGAAGAAAAATGAGAAAGAATTAGAAGGTAGGAGAAACCAACGTTATTATGGACACAATTTTTTATACAATCAATTTAGTAATTTACAATTTAGAAAGCTTCATTCCATTGTGTACACCCTAACTTAGGGAGAAGAAAAATAAGAATAAATAATGAAATGGAATGGATTTTCATCATCTTTCATCCTCTTCCACTAAACCAAACAATGGATAATTTCTCTCATTCATTCCATCCCCTTCGTTCCCTCCTTTTTCACCAATTCAAACATATCCTAGAGGAATTGATTCGCTGTCAAAGGAATTAATTAATTCCCCCATATAAGAAATTGATTTCCAATGGTCAGATTTGGATTTGATTAAACTAGATTAAAAATCTTATCTTTTATAAAATCAAATCAATGAATGGATTTCAAAAATTAATTGGCCTTATCCGATTTTGAGTATATTTGGATTAAAATTTTATTATCTTATCTTTTACTAAAACTAAATCAAATTAATGGATATATATGTGTGAGTCTACATATTTATATCTTACATATCCTAAGCAGATTAGGTTTTAATCTACGAGGATACGAGGCAATGTTGGTTTAAGCAAAAATATGCTCTTATGCCCCCATTTTAGTTTAGTGTATCGTTAGTTTTTTAAGAAAAAAATTCAAGTTTATGATAAGAGCTTAAGTTATTTTTTCAATAAACATTGAATTAACTTTTATGCACTTATTAAAAAATAGTGATCTCACATGAATATTATCATCATCGTGATGATATTGATTAAGAAATGGTTCCTTTAAATTGATCTTATGTGTAAAATAAACAAATAGCAATATATTACTCTAAAATTATTTGCGAGCTAAAATTGTTATGTACTTTAAACTAAATTAAAGGTGAAGGGATGTACCAAAAAAAAATAAAGTTCAAGAAATTTTTATTCAATTATTAAAAAAATATATTTTTTGATAAAAAAATTTAAAAATAAATTCATATTATAATAACAACTCACCAGTGGCATGCCTTTGATCATCGAGCACCTCACGGAGCGGATCTTAATTCTAAAACACTCACTACACGCTTTTAAAGAACGAGTTTTGTCTCCATGCATTTTTTTCAAGCAAAAATTACTTTAGAGTTCTTTTCATTCCACGGTACTTTCTTTGGTGCAATCCGCAATGGTGTTACGTGATTAAAGAAACGCGTTCCTCTTTTGTCTTGTGAGATTTTTTGAACGTGATCAGAAGGTGTTTTTATTTCCATTGTTATTTTTGGACATAGAAGTGACTTTTCACATCGAATAAAATGGAAGTTTCTCCGGCCAGTTTCCTCTACAGTTTCTCGTTATTTTGTATCACATTGTTGTGCATATTCATGTAAGTCTTCAACCATTATTTATTTTGTTGATAAATGTGTTTCTCGTACTGAATTTTAACATATTCAGTTATGATTTTCAATTATTATTGTTCTTTTATGCAATTTTGATTAGAATGTATGGTGTAGACAAATGTTAGTGGGTGAGATTGAATTTCGAATGCTTGTCAGGCATTTTTGGTTGAAATTAATTTGAAGGGTGAAACTTGAAAGGTTTGCTTGGATTGTTGGGAATATGAGTACAAATGGGTGTGAGTGAAGAGAGTTGCCTATTGGTATGGAATGGTCTAAGTGAGGGTCATGTAGGTGAATATAATGTGGTGTTGAAGCTGCTAATGTAGTTCCTAACTAAGCCCTACATGTGAAGATGTGACATGGTCCCACAAAGGGACATTGGTGAAGTTGACATTGAAGGAGATGCCATTAGAGGTTAACATGCAACAACAAGAAGGTGAAGTGGTATTAGAACATAAAGAAAGAGGTTGTGATTATTTATAATAGAGAAGAAAAAGGCATAAATAAAAAAGAGAAAATAGGCTATACACTTACACCGTCATTCAATCACAACTCATCATAAGTTTGTTGACTCTTATGATAACTTCTTTAAAAGTCATATCAACGATAATTTGTGATTGGATTTATACTGTCAGTGCATGACTATTAAACTTTTAAAAAAATAACAGAGGCAATATTTTGCCGGAGATGTTGGAAAAGTAATCTTGTTCAAAGTTTGCTGAAAAACTCATTGGAAAGTCATTGCAAATTTATCGAAGAAGTTGCTGACCACTGAGGTTCACCATGAAAGCCATTTGAAAAGTTTGGTGGTGGTTGCAACTCATTATAAAAGGTTGCCAGAAGTGGTGGAGGTACCCAAAAAAGGGGTGGCCATATGTAGAGCACCACTGGTTAGTGCGATGAGTGGCTTTCATTTCCTCTGTTGTTGATGTTATAAGTCATTTCCTCAATTCCCCATATGTTGATCATTGGGACACAGTTACATGAATTTCCTCATTTCTTGAAAGCTCACTTGGAAAGAGATTAATGTATAAATAGAAGTTATAAAGACATTGTTGCCTACACTAATGCAGATTGGGTTGGATTTCGTAGAGATAGATGACTAACCTTAAGATATTGTGTTCTCTTTGGAGGAAGTCTTATTTCATGGAAAAGAGAAATAAAATGTTGTTACTATATAATGTCGAAGAAAAATACCGAGCTATAACTTTCACAACATGCGAGCTCATATTGTTAAAATAACTAGGAATTTTTGCTCTCGTTGTGCTCAATTATAGTTAAGAGTTAAGACTATAGAAGGGAAGGATTGCTGTGGGATTGTTAGGGAAAATTGTTGGATATTGTAGAATCATTGAGCTTTCACAAGTTGTAGATTTGCAACTTTTGTGGGTTGGGTTCTGTGACCTAAAAGAGAAAAATCCCACTGTATGGGTTTTTTTAGCCCTAAATCTCTTTTCTCATCTTCATTTGAACTCATATTTCCTATATTCTCTGTTTGTATTCTACGTTAGTAGCCATGCTTCTCTTCACTCCATCTGTTCTGTTTGTGTTTTGTTCTTTATTCTCTGTTCTCACTTAATAGAACTCATTCATACTTAAGTTAGATTGTTTCTCTATTTTAATTTGTGCAGCATTTTTGTGTAAATGATTGTGTTTTTCACTTCTAATTTGACTGTTTTTAATGTGATCTAATCTCCATTATCTTTCATTGTGCTTCAAAACTCATGAATTGAGCTTACCCATGAATTGGACTTGAATTGAGCCTTCATTGAAAATAAGGCCTTTTCTTAAAATCTTTTTCTGACTTTTTAATTTCGTTTTCTTTTTTCATTTTTATTTTTTTGACTGATTTTCATTTTTATTATAATCACTATTAAATACAAAAATACCGAAATATCAATAATACAATAACTATTTGTTCTAAAACTTTTACCTAAATTTTTGGAGTATTATTACACATATTAGTTAATTATATTATTATATTTTTTTATGTTAAACTAGTATACAACCCATGCCATTATACGGGTACATGTTTTAAAATTATTATTACTAAATAGTACCTTAAGTAAATAGTTATTGTTTTAATTTGATTCCTATTAATTTTATTCTATTTAGGTTTTGTTTATATACAAAAGATTTGTCCAAATATTATACCTTGAAGGATATATGTTTTGACATATTATTGGTAGTGGGGGATTACAATTATTTTTTTCAAATTTAAAAAAAATCAAGACCAAAATTTTTAAATATAGAAATTAAAATAAAAAAATAAAATAGTATAAAGTTAAAAGAATTATATAAAATCTTAATTTTTTATTTTAGAATTTTCTTGACCGAATGACCTTATTAAGTGAAATGGTCTAGGCGCAGTTGTAACTCACAATCCAAAGGTAGTAAGTTGCAAGTTGCAACATCCTTATATTGGTGCTTTTTTAGCACAAAAATTTCTTCTTAAGATTGACATGTGACATAAAAAGTTATTGTTATTGTTAGAAATTGAGATTTTTATATTAAAATAATGAATGCCTTTTGTAGTTTCTGTTACTTGTAAAGTTGGTTTTAATTTGCTTGTGTTCAAAAAGAGTTACTTGTAGGCTAATCATGCTTACTTTTGTAGCTTCATCATGAGTGTTTTTTGCTCTGCCCAATCAAGAGCTTATTAGCTTTCGTATTTAAACACTTGCTGTAACACTTCACATGTGTGCAAAAAACACTAAATATACAAGAATTCATAGGTTTGTGGCTACTAGTTTTGTTTTTTTGCATTTTTCTGCCGAGTCCAATAGCTCAACTGCGGAGTCCAATAGCTATTTTTAGTCCAATAGCTAATTGTTCAGTATTTTAACAGTGATCAATGATAGTGGGGTCCCTGTGAGGATGTTGAAGGAATACCCAAAATTTTGTTGTCAAATTATATCCCATTGATCACTAATTGTCACGTGTTGTTTGCGTACGTGCAAATAATGATAGTAATATTATGCTTTATGAATGTAGAAAAACATATTATGCTTTGTGGTTTAAGATTGACTGTTATGTTGTAATTACTTTGTTTTCATTATAGTTAGTGCTATGTTTGAACCATTTTGTTACTTGATTCTGATTACACATCTTATAATAGATTTTCTTTTGCAATGCTGTCTTGGATTTTGAGCCGGGTACTTGGTGCATCTGTTGGATTTTGCATTGGTGGATGTAACAGTTTAAGAGACGTGGAATTGAAGTTTAAAAAGGTTTTTCTTTGCCTTCATCCACTTCCTTATTTTGAAGTTAAGAAATTTATAGGGAATTAAGGAAAGTTATCAGCCAATTGCTTGATATAGTAAAATCCACTCATTCATTGGATTTTATTATGGTAATTTGTGTACATTGCATGATTAAATAATTTTCTGCTACAAAATTTCTGCAAGTTTTGTGTGAATAGGATTTTTTGTGTCTCAAATCCCCATTTGCCCACCACCCTAAATAAAAAAATTTATGAATATTACTATACAGATGGAAGGATTATTGTAAATGGTCCAAATTTGGACGAATAAGGTTTAGTTAAAAATGATGAACTCTGATATCATATTTATAATTATTCATTGCTATTATAAATATGATATCAGAGTTCATCATTTTTAATTGTAAATAAGGAACCTATATTAAATCTAGGACATAGATAATGAACCTAGTTGCTGTGCAATAACCAATAAATCTAGTAATCTGTACATTGTATATTAAATCTATTTCTACACTCCCCTTCAAGTTGGAGCTTATAAGTCATATGATCCAAGTTGCTATAGATATAATGAATTTGAGGACCTGGAAAAGCTTTTGCGAATACATATACCAATTGACCATTAGATTTGACAAAAATTGATAGCAATATGCATCCAAACAATTTTTCACAAATAAATTTCCAATCCACTTCTGTATGTATGATTTGCTTATTAAACAAGAGGATTGAAGAAATATCTATGATAGATTCATTGTCATGCATTAATTTTATTGGCTTATCATCTCCAAATTTTAACTCTTGAAGAAACTATTCTAACCAAATAAGTTTACATGTTGGCATGTCTTGACATTCTACTTCTGCATATGTAAAACCCATAATCTGAGAATGACCTTTGTCTGCATAGAAGAGTCTTGTCCTGGTGATTGTTTGATGCACATGAGTATTTAGATTGGATCATCTCAATGACTATCACATGAAGTTTGTAGACAATAGGAGTTGGCTAACTACATTTACAACAAAAGGTATATCAGGCATTTACAACAAAAGTGATATCAGGCCAAGTGAGGTAAGGTAGTTAAGTTTTCCAGCAAGTCTCCTATAGCATCTAAGATTTGATAAAGGCGTTGTCTTGGTAAAAGTTTGATGGTCAGATTTATAAGAGTTTCCATTGGTCTATGATTTGAGATATCATTCTCTAGGGAAATTACACAGTCTTATATAGTGATGTACAATAGTTGGTTCACTTGGTTGGTTACAACAGAATCTTAACTGAAGTAGCTAATTGAACCTACAGCTAACAGAAAGCTGCCACATGAGTTTTTACTTATGCTATTGATAACAGATAGTACACTGTTTGGTTAGCTGATCTGGTTTTTCTTTATACAACCCACTCTACAGATCCTAGTTCAAGTTCTTTGTTTTTATTCTAGTGACTGCCATGTTTGTTTTTGTCTCTATGGCCCCATAACAATATATTCTATTGATTTATGACATGTACAGGGTGCTGTTGAATCTGTATCTATTGGTGAAATTAAACTCAGCTTACGCCATTCCTTGGTTGAACATGGTGAGGGTTCTTGGGACCCAAAATTGCAACTAATAATATGCAACTTAGAAGTTGTTACGAGGCCTTCAATCAAAAGCTCTGAGAATAAGAAGAAGAAAACTCGGAAATCCAGTGGTCGTTCTTCCGGCAAGGGAAAATGGAAGACTATAAGCAACATTGCACGATATTTGTCAGTTCGTATGACAAATTTTGTTTTGAAGGTGTTCATTTTTGTATCATTTTAATTTGCTTGTTCGACCAAACATACATTGATTTTAGTATTTCCAAGTTCCAATACTGGTGTCTCTGTATGTTTGTATAATATGTAATAATATCTTTAAAATGATTGTTAGATAATAGCATGTTATGATTATTATGAGGAGTAAAACAGTTTAATACAACATATCTACACATATATTTGAATTAATTTGTATTTATTTTCTTTTTTGATTCTACTGTGACTGAGATCTTATTTGAAAATCTTCTTTTGGTCACTGAGAATCTCTTTTGAATATTGCAGACACCTAAAGCTACTGTTGAGATTGGGAAGTTGAATGTGGATATATCCAAAGTTTGTGGATCCGAGTCAGATTTGTGTGTTAGGGTACAAATATTACCCATTGTTGTTAGTGAGCCTCAAGTTAGCTGTAATCAGTTATCTGATAATAGTGGTGGAGGATCCAGTGCTTCTAGCCAGGCATCTATTGCTGCTACAGAAAAGGGTCCTGCACTTTTTATCTGTGAAAAATTCTCTGTCTCATGTGAATTTGGCCATGATAGGTACTAATCTTCTGTGTATATATTTTTGATAATATTAGTCATGCACTTCACTTGTTTGAATGGTTGTTGGAGAAAAGGAAGTGGGTCAGTATTTATGCAAGATGTTCACAAGCTGTATAGTGTAAAGCTTATGGTTGAAGGCAATGGGAATTTTGAAGAAAGAAGCTTCAACTATAAGGAGAGATTCCAGTGTACACATGGTGCATATCTCCATTGTGAATTAAACTATTAGAAACAGGCTGTTAGTTTGACAAATGTTGCATTGTTGGACCCAAATTTGACAATTCCAAACCAGCTAAAACTTTCTTTTGGTTTGGTTCACAATTCAGGTGGTGCAGCGGTTTTGTTCCTAAGAATATTTTAAATAATAGGATCTGTCAAATGGAACTTGCTTTTTAATCTTTATATTTGTAGCTGATCATCTGTTGCTTTGCCCTACATAGAGGTCTCTTATAATTATACCTGGTTTTCCCCTTTGCAGTTTCTATAAATGTCCTCGTATTTAAAAGAAAAAAAATTACCTATTCTTGTGTTATGTAGCATTGCTGCAAGATTACTTGACTTGGACACTCTCATCCTTTCTTTATTTTCATTTTTTTATCCTTTTAAGGCTTCTTTGTTGTTGTTTTTCTTCTCCTTTTTGGATGCAGGGAAGTGGGTATAATTATAAAGAGTGTGGACATTTCCATTGGAGAAATCAGTGTGAATTTGAATGAGGGGTTGCTTGTGAAAAAAAAGAGTTCATCGGAATCTTCTTCTGGCTCTAAGAAAAATATAGGGTCAAATGATGATTCTATGAGCACAAAAGATCCTTCCAAGAAGCGGGAAACACTTATAGGCCATATTTCTAAGTTTCCTCAAAAGGTTTGGGAAATTAAACATGCTTTGTTTTTTTAATCATCACATATTTTATGATACGTACTTTGTTTGAAATTTATTATAATAAATAAATAAATAAATCTGATTTGATTGAAATTTATTAATTTGGTTGCTATTGAGGAGGTTGAGAAAAGGCATCTCTTAGGCCTTCTCTCCATTGAAAGATATAGCCATATTTGTAGTTCATACTTTGATAAAATCAGAGAGAAAATGAAAAATATTAGAGTGTAAAGAGAGAATCTAAATATTACTGTGTTCGGGAGAATGAGAAATTGATTTCGTAAGTGTTCATACAAGTGGTTGTAGGTTTTTATATGATTGGTATCTAACTGCCTGCTAAGTCAGCAGTTAGTTGCAAGAGAATAACATAAACAACTAAAACATAACAAAATAATAGAAACTATACTATTTATAACAGAATCCACAGGACACTGATTATAACTCAAACAAGATGTCCCACATTGGCTAGATAGAATATAGTCAAAGTACTCCTTATAAGATTTGGGCAATCCTCCTTCCATGAGCTAGATTTTGGGGTTGAGTTAGACTTAATCCGATTCTAATACTTATGTCTAATTGTCATCTAGTGGTTCTTTATCATTTCTTTTATCTCCATTTAGTGTTATCAATTCAGAATATTGCTAGATCCTATTCTTTGGTCGTGGTGAATATTGGTCCATATTGGCAAAGTGCATTATATCTTAAGTTAATCATGCTGGTAGGTTGTGTGGCATAGTGATGCATCTTTGTGCAGCTTTTCACTAACTTTAAGCTCTTTTCATGGCACATTAATATGCCTTGCTGTAGATAGTTCTAGTCTTTCAAGGCATTTCCAATTTTTTCAAACACTAGAATTTGGCTTTGTAGCTAATGTGATTCCTTCACTTGTAAGTCTCTCTGAATATCTTGTTCATGTTCTTGGTGATTTTTGGTTTCTGTCAGGCTATTTAATCTAAAATTCTAGGCCACTATTCAAAGCAAAATTATGTCACCTTTGTGGTACTTAATTGGACAATCAGTTTCTGTTATATTTTCTGATTATATTTAACCAAAGATAAAAATTGTTCAAAGGTTTTTCAAATAGTTTTAATGTCAGTTGTGTAATTATGCTTCTTATTGTAGGCCAGCTTCAATCTGTCAAAGCTAAATGTGAGTTTTGTGCATCGTGAACATGGTCTCTCTGTTGAAAATAACATCATGGGCATCCAATTCAAAAGCATCAAATCACGACCCACAAAAGATGCTGGGGAGAGTACACGTCTTCATTTTCAACTTGAATTTAGTGAAATTCATGTATGGAGTGTGTCTATTGATTTGTTGAAGCTCGTGGTATGATTTTCATTTTTCCACTTTCCTTCTCGCTGACAACCTTTTTCTATTGTTCTACTGATATTACAGCTTCTTAGAGAAGCTGATTCTTCCATCCTGGAGATATTGAAGGTGAATTTGGTCTCTTTTGTGTATGTCCCTGTACAGGTAAGTTATTTTGCCATCCATATCACACACCTTTGTATCTCTATATAATTGGTATTTTTGTAGTGTTTGCTCCACCTAGCAAACTTTTCTTAAATAGTTAATATTAGGAGCAATGAAAGGGTAAAATACAGTTTATATGGAGAAATTTATTGGAAAACAATCTTCCTGTTGAAGTCATATTACCTTTAATCTATGAAGCATTAATACTTGCATTTGCTTCACATATTGAACATGGATACATCTTATAACAATACTCTTAGAAACTTCATGAATATGTATCTATGAAGTATCTAAGCCTTTTAAAAAAACTGTTATGAAAATCTGATACAGATGGATATGAAACAGAGAATCATAAGATAGAAACATAAAAGCATTGTCTCTAGATGAACCAAAAATAGAAGTTTCCCTCTTTGTGGATGATGCTCAAGAAGGGAGTGAGTTTGATACTATTCTTTTAGTAGGTAATATAGGCAGTGATTTATAATGACAATGGTTTATAATGTTTATTTAGTATTTAATAATGTCCAAGAAGTTTTCTCTTAATTTGGATTTGCAAAATTGAAATTATAAATTTATTATGTTTTATTAATTTTATACATATCTACATATGTAATCTGCACATCTTATATATTGCCTCATCGAATACGTATTGTACACATACTGAATCTGTGCATCATAGCCTTTAATCACCAGGTGGTATTTTTTGGGGGCCTATATACATTGATTTGTGAGATACATGAAACTATCTTGCAAAACCACCATTAGACATAACACCATTCACTTGTCAATATTTTATAATAGTATTTCTGCAAAAGTTTATATCTAAATGAGAATGCTCTCATAATATGAATCAAGAATGCTTGATATGGACTATTAGACTGAGTTATAATTATTTTTTCTTGTATTTTCTGTGCGAACTTACTTTTTTTTTTTGGGTTTCTTCCTCTAGTCAATTATCCCTATTAGAGCTGACATAGATATCAAGCTTGGGGGTATACAATGCAACATCGTAATGAGCAGAATAAAGCCTTGGTTGGTCCTACATTCATCTAATAAGAAGAAAAAAATGGTTATTCGGGAAGAAGCTCCTGTTGTAAAACCAAAATCAACAACTGATAGTAAGACCATCGTGTGGACATGTAATTTGTCAGCTCCTAAGTTGACAATAATGCTTTTCAATATGGCTGGTTCTCAACTATATCATGTAAGTATTGGCAAACATATATACTTATAGTTATTTATGAACCAAAACAAGCTCAACAATGATGCTATGCGCAAAATAAAATAAAGGCTTAAATATATTTTTAATTCTTTAAATTTGAGGTACTTTTGGTTTTGATCTCCCAATTAAAAATCTTCTCTTTTAAATCCCTCAAAATCGTGAAATGTTGTTTTTAGTCCCCTAAAGTGAAGTTGAGGGATTTTTTTTATCAGTGAATTTAAGGGACTAAAAAAAATATATTTTTAATTGAGAGACCAAAACTAAAGTTGTTCCAAATTTGAAGGACTAAAATCATATTTAAGCTTAAAATAAAATATTGGTTCTTGTTATATGTGATATTGTGTACTTGGTGATTCATGCAAGGCCTAAATAACTTTTAGTCCCTATAAAATTATGTTTTTTCAGTTTTGGTTCTCTATTTTTTTTTTCTATTTGTGTCTCTATTATTATTTTTTTTAAATTTTAGTCCTTGATATCAGGATTTCTTGTTAAGTGATGATGTAGCTTACAAATATTAGAAAACAAGTATGATGTTTCCTAAATAACAAAGACTAAAATGAAAATCTTCCAATATAAAAGTCCCTATAAAATTTTTTTTTTTTCAGTGTTGGTTGTCTATTTTTTTTTTCTATTTGTGTCCCTATTATTCTTTTTTTTTTTTTTAATTTTAGTCATTGATATCAGGATTTCTTATTAAGCGATGACGTGGCTCATATCAAAAGTATCATTTTATAGGGACTGAAACAGTGCAGTATGAACTAAAATAACAAAAAAAGAAAATATTAATAGGGGACCAAGATAAACAAAATAATATTTAGAGTTGGAAATAAAAGAAACAGTACCATAATTTTAAAACTCTTCTTATTCTTCATGTTGGTTGGAAATATGACTCTTGAACCTTGAGTTGTAAAATCGGGCAACGAGAGATTATAAATTTGAAACTAAGAAGGCTGAGAAGGAAATAAAATATTAATGAGAGAACAACTGGAAGAACAGAAAGAAAAAGTACAATGAAATTATCTAATTGCTACATTGATATTTAGCCTGAACAAATCATTTGAATCCCAAAACTCTCTGCTCTAATGATTTTTTGGCACCCGATTTGAAGTTAATTGTAAATTATTACTATAAACTCATTTTCAAATATCTGAGTTTTGAAACTGTATTGTGTGTCTGTTTTCTTTCAGTTTCTCTGTGTAAACAGATATCTTTTTGAAGCAGGACAAAGTGATACACTAGCATCAAGAAAGCATAAGCTCAAAGATCAAATCATATCAATATTTTCTTCTAGTTATGAATTTGGGATGACAGAATAAATGTTGCAGAAGTTACTTAAATACTATTAAATTGGTATAAAACATCCTAACAGCTTTTAGTAAAGATTATTGAAGAAAATGATCATCCCCAAAATCAAAACTAAGTCCAAATATTGAGATCATTTGATCTGTAAGCTTATCCTTTAAGATGCTAGTAAATCCTGCATTACTATTGCTCTTCCCTCTCATTTTCCCTTCTTTTCCCTCTAATAAAATTTATTCTTTTACAAGAAATTTCTAATATTACTTTGGGCTTTGAGTAGTGGTACTGCTGGGTTTATAACCTTGCTGCCTCTAACACCTTAAGAAAAAGCAAAATGTGAGAACCGAGACAGTCTGTGGGTCTAATCATGAAAAGAGCATAGTTGTGTATAATTGTGTATTTTTTGGCTCTTAAAGGGTGCATTTGGTTTGCTTTTGGCTTCATTTTTATGTAATATATTTTTACAAATAATTACAAAAATGTCACCTTATTTTCACTTCGTTTCTCCTTTGCAGATTCTTGAAAACAGGAAATGAAGTGAAAACAAGGTGACGTTTTTTCAATTATTAATGAAAACATGTCAATGAAAATAACAAACTAAAAGCTTCCAAAATTTATATGTTCATCAGCTTGCATAATGATGAATGTACAATCATTGATAGGGTATAATATTTTTTGGTCTCTCAAAATATTTTGAAATGTTGATTTTAGTCCCTATAAAAATTTAATACGTTTTTAGTCTTTACATTTACCCGGAAACAAGTTTTTAGGGACTAAACATATTAAACTTTTATAGGACTAAAACCAATATTTGGAAATATTTTGATGGACCAAAAAATATATTTTATCCATTACTATCCCCTGTCCTTTTTATAAAAAACAAGTTTTAGTGTAAAATACACTAAAACTTGTTTCTTATAAAAAGGACCGGAGGGTATTATAAACTACTATAAGAGAGAGACATTTGTAACAGCCACTTGGATATTAGATTTGAGGTTCAAAGGATCATTGTCAATCATTGGTTGAGTCTTTTGTTGGAAGGGCACTAAATTGATCATTTCCATCAAATGAAAGCCATGGATGGATTGTTTGGTATCTTTGACTCTTAAAAATTCTTTTGTTTAAGTCATTATATCTCTGATGTTTGACCATTGACCATTTTAAGCTCTACTGCTTTCCAAATCTAGGGTTGCTTACAATCAACACATCTATCTGCAAACAACATTTCGAATATGGGGACTACAGTGCATGTTGAACTTGGTGAATTAAACCTCAACTTGGCTAATGAAAATGAAGAATTCTTGAAAGAAAGCATTTTTGGTGCTGAATCAACATCTGGCTCCATTTTGCACATTACAAAGGTTAGTGTGGATTGGGGCAAAAAGGACATGAAATCCTCTGAAGAAGGTGCTCCCAAGTGTGTGCTAGGTTTATCAGTTAATGTGACTGGCATGGGAGTTTATCTAACTTTCAGGCGTGTAGAATCAGTCATATCAACTGCAATATCCTTTCAAGTTCTATTGAAAAGCCTTTCTGGTTCAAAGAAAAAAACAACGCAGACACGGGCGAGATCATCAAAAAATTCAGGGAAGGGAACTCAAATGTTGAAATTCAATCTTCAACAATGTTCAGTATATGTATTGGGGGAGACTGGATTGGAAAATGCAGTTGTTCCTGATCCTAAGCGAGTTAATTATGGGTCACAGGGTGGTAGAATTATAATAAGTGTGTCAGCAGATGGTACCCCACGCAATGCAAACGTAATGTCAACTGTTTCCGATGACTACCAGAAGCTAAAGTATTGTATTTCTCTCAAAATCTTTCATTTAAAGTTGAGTGTGAACAAGGAGAAAAGATCCAAACAGGTCGAACTTGAAAGGGCCAGATCTATCTATCAGGAATATATGGATGAAACTAGGCCAATATCAAAGGTGGCATTATTTGGTATGCAAAATATTAAATTTGTACAACGCTTAGGTGGCCTTAAACAGAATGCTGCCTGTTCTCTTTTCAGTGCTACTGAAATTTCCGTGAGGTGGGAGCCTGATGTGCATCTATCAGTAGTTGAACTGGTTCTCCAGCTAAAATTAGTGGTACACAATACGAAACTTCAGGAGCGTGGTAATGAACATGTTGAAGATGTGTCTGATGTAAAAGATTCTGATAAGAAAATTGAAGCCACTGTGGAATCAGGGCATCCTGAAAAGAAGAAAGAATCTGTTTTTGCTGTTGATGTAGAAATGTTAAATATATCTGCCGGGCTAGGAGATGGAGTTGATGCTATGGTTCAGGTGCAGTCAATTTTCTCCGAGAATGCTCGTATAGGAGTGCTCCTTGAAGGACTCATGTTTGATTTTAATGGGGCTAGAATCTTCAAGAGTAGCCGTATGCAAATTTCACGAATTCCTAGTAAATCTGCTGCTAGTGCATCTGATGCAAAGGGGCCAGTAGCCACAGCATGGGATTGGGTAATTCAAGGTCTGGATGTTTACATTTGTATGCCATTCAGATTGCAATTGCGTGCTATTGATGATGCTCTAGAGGATATGTTGCGTGCATTGAAACTTATTGTTGCTGCAAAGACCAGTATGATTTTTCCTGTGAAGAAAGAAAGTTCTAAAGCTAAAAAGCCTAGTTCAGTAAAATTTGGATGTGTAAGGTTTCTCTTACGCAAGTTAACTTTTGATATTGAAGAGGAACCAATCCAGGGATGGCTCGATGAACACTATCATCTGTTGAAGAAGGAAGCTGGTGAATTAGCTGTGCGGTTAGACTTTTTAGATGAATTTATATCCAAGGCCAAGCAAGATCCAAAATCTACTGATGAAACCAATAATTCTTCTCGAGAAAAAAAGGTTTATTTTAATGATGTTGAGGTTGATGTAAACAATCCTTCAATTATTGAATCAATGCGAGAAGAAATTTATAAACGATCATTCCGATCATATTATCAGGCATGCCAAAACTTAGTGTTATCTGAAGGGTCAGGTGCTTGTAGAGATGATGAATTTCAAACTGGTTTCAAACCTAGTGTTTCAAGGTCTTCTCTTCTTTCAATATTTGCATTAGACTTAGATGTAACCTTGACAAAAATTGATGGTGGAGATGATGGGATGATTGAAGTTCTGAGGAAGCTTGACCCTGTTTGTCGTGAATTGGACATACCATTTTCCAGATTGTATGGGGCAAACATTCTCTTAAATACAGGTTCTCTTGTGGCCCAGATTCGAGATTACACATATCCTCTTTTTTCTGGAAGTTCTGGTAAATGTGAAGGTCGTGTTGTGATGGCTCAGCAGGTAATATAAAGAAATCTAATTTCTTTCATCATTCTATGATCTATATGTATCTTTAGTTTTTGTGTTTACATATTGTGGTCATCCTTAAATAATTTATGAAGATCCTGTCAAAATATAGAATCATGATCTTGAAAGGATCCAATAAATAATTTACTCTGTCAGTCTGTCATAAATGTCCACATGAGTTTATATGTTTCCCATTACTTTTAAGAAAAAGCTACATGTTAATTGAACTGAACTTTGTATTTGTTTTCTTGTGCTATTTGGGGGATTAACTAAATGATGATTAACCTGATAATATTTCTTGGTCATTATTCTTTTATTTATTTCAAGTAGGCAACTAGCTTTCAACCTCAAATACTTCAAGATGTCTATGTTGGGGCATGGAGAAAGGTATGCATGCTTCGATCAGCTACCGGTACTACTCCACCAATGAAGACATACACAGATTTGTCATTACATTTTCAGAAAGGCGAAGTGTCATTTGGGGTGGGTTATGAACCAGTCTTTGCTGATATTAGTTATGCTTTCACTGTGGTGCTACGGAGGGCTAATCTAAGTGTTATAAAACCCGGCCCACTTATTTTGCCACCAAAAAAGGAGAAGAGTTTGCCATGGTGGGATGACATGAGAAATTACATTCATGGAAAAATTTCTTTATTATTTTCTGAAACAACATGGCATATTTTGTCAACTTCAGATCCTTATGAAAAGCTTGATAAACTTCTAATTCTGACTAGCTCTATGGAAATTCACCAGTCAGATGGTCGCATTCTTCTTTCTGCGAAAGATTTCAACATTTTATTGAGCAGTTTGGAGAGTATGGCAAATAAACGTGGTGCCAAAATTCCGCCAGGTGTTTCTGGTGTATTTTTTGAAGTCCCTCTTTTTACACTTGAAGTTACAATGGACTGGGGTTGTGACTCTGGCAACCCATTGAATCATTATTTATTTGCACTTCCAGTTGAAGGGAAACCTCGTGATTTCGTATTTGATCCCTTCAGATCCACTGCTCTTTCGCTTCGATGGAACCTATCTTTTAGATCCCTTCCTCCTTCGTCAGAAAATGCTACCGTATGTCAGCCTCCTCACACTTCTCAGAATGTTTCACCTGCTTCCCCAACAATAAAACTTGGTGCTCATGATCTTGCATGGTTTGTAAAATTCTGCAGCTTGAACTACCTTCCCCCACATAAACTGCGCATGTTCTCGCGTTGGCCTCGTTTTGGTGTTCCAAGAATTGTCAGATCAGGCAATCTTCCACTAGATAAAGTAATAACCGAGTTTATGATCCGTATAGATTCCACACCAATTTGTATAAAGAACATGCCTTTACATGATGATGATCCAGCCAAAGGACTGACCATCATGATGACAAAGCTGAAGATTGAATTATGTTTTGGCAGGGGCAAGCAAAAGTTTACTTTTGAAAGCTACCGCGGCCTTCTTGATCTTGTGTACCAAGGTATTGACCTTCATATGCCCAAAGTTTTCCTAAATAAAGAAGACTGCTGCAGTGTTGCTAAATTAATTAGCATGACACCAAAAAGTTCACAGTCTGAATCCAAGGATAAAATTCCCTCTGAAAAAGGTTATATGACGCAGACAAATCCTGATGATGGATTTATTTTATCCGGTGATTACTTCACTATAAGAAAACAGTCCCCAAAGGCTGATCCTGATACTTTGGTAGCCTGGCGTGAAGCAGGAAAAATAAATGCTGAGAAGACCACCTATGTGCGTCCTGAGCGTGAAAATTGGAGCGAAACTCATGAGCATACGCAATCAGACCACAGTGACGATGATGGGTACAATGTGGTAATAGCAGACAGTTGTCAGCGTGTGTTTGTTTATGGTCTGAAGCTTCTGTGGAATATTGAAAACAGAAATGCTGTTTGTTTCTGGGTTGCTAGTCTTTCCAAAGCCACCGCACCTGCCAAGCCTTCTCCTTCTCGGCAGTATGCACAGAGAAAATTACATGAGGGCAACAAAAAGGATGATGTAGCTGAAACTAGTCAAGATGATGCATGTGAAACCCATCAAGATGATGGAGCCAAAATCCATCAAGATGATGAAGCTGAATCCCATCGAGATAATGGAGCTGAAACCTGTCAAGATAAAGGAGCTGAGACCCATCAAGATGAAGTTTCTACGTCCCTTAACACCAATAGCATCTCGGATTCTCCCTCTCCTCAGGCTGCTAGCAATCCTGAATTACTTTCATCCCCATCACCTTTGGATAATGCAGACAACTTGCCATCTAGTATGTGCCATATGCTTCTGGAAATTTACATGCAAGTAGTAAAATAGAACATACAAAAAAAGTAAATACATCGCTAAATATGCCTTGTGTCACAACAAATATTTTCACTGCTTGCCAGATCCTTGATGTATTTTTATTAAGCACCATTTGTTCTTGAGTATTTTTACTGACAGGATTGTTTACCCTCTTTTATTTCCCTTTTTGGTCTATTGCCAGCTAAAAATGAGAATGCTGATGACCCAGAGGAGGGGATTCGACACTTCATGGTTAATATTATTGAACCGCAGTTTAATCTTCACTCGGAGGATGCAAATGTAAGTTATAAAATACTTTTTCATATTAAATAGAGCTTATGGGAAGAGACACGGAGCATTTTAATTATTGTGCATGCCTTTTGGATGGTAACTTGAATCTAGATTAAAACAATTTCCTTTTATTCAATTTTTTTCGACAGATCTTATTTTAAGTAACAGCTGACAGCTTTGGTTTTCTGTTTCCTGTTAGTTTGTGTTAGGATAATTAGTTGTGTATCTCTGAAGAGCATGTGTCATATATTCTATTAGAACTAACAGTTGTCAATGTCAACTGGAATTACAACTCTAATTATATATAGTTGTAAAAGATCTCTTGTTGAAATTGTTGGAAAACCGTCTTAATTGCGGTCACCCTTAGCCCGCCCTAGTTGTGGCCTCTTTGGGGGCTGTCTTAATTGCAGCCTCAAGGGTGGTGGTTTAGTCGCACATCTACCAAAGACATGGCTTAAATAGAGCTTACAAAGCTTGGACAGTCCTCACCTTACAAGTTAGTTTTATAGGATTGATTTAGGTTCTGACATCAACTAGATATATGGCCAATGCAGTCCTTATAAACCTTGGACAATCCTCACCTTACAAGCTGGTTTTGTGGGATTGAGTTAGGCCTTTAGCCCAAATCCTAAGAAAAACTATAGAAAATAGAGATATTTGAATGTTGTGTGTTTGGACAATAAGACTTTTATTCAAAACCTTCTCTTTAAGGAAGAAAATATCAAGTTCCAAGTGTTTTATTTAGGCATGTAGAACAAATTTTCTTTCTCTGTTATATTTTCTCTAAATTCTAATAGAACCTAACTCAATCCTACAAAACCAACTTGTAAGGTGAGGACTGTTCAAGGTTTATAAGGACTGCATTGGCCATATATCTAGTAGATGTTGGAACTCAACTCCCTGAGAGCCGACGCAGCTGCACTCTACGATGTTTCACTCAGCGTTTCTGGTCAGCCCCTTCATAGGTAGCCCTTTTTGAGACATTGACAACCAACTCTCTTAGAATTTGGACTTAGGACATAACTTAATCCCACAAAACTGCCTTGTTAAGTGAGAATTGTCCAAGCCTTATAAGCACTAATTAGGCCATATCTCTAGTTGATGTGAGATTTCAACTGCCTAAGCTTAGACGTCTCGATGGCTGCACTCTACGATGCTTCACTCAGCCTTTCTGGTCAGCCCCTCCATAGGTATCCCTTTTCGAGACACTAACAACCAATTCTAGTAGGCCACAATTAAGGTGGCTTTCCATTAAAGTTTAATAGGCCGCAAATAACTGGAATTAAGACAGCAATTAACACATTTTTTGTATCTTTATTTCCCTTATGTTTTTTCATGTGTTGTTTCTCCTTTGTTTATAAATTTGCAAAATAATGTGCCAAGATTATGTGTGTACTCATGCTTTTATAGGGTAGGTTTTTGCTTGCTGCTGTAAGTGGCCGCATTTTAGCCCAATCATATCACTCAGTCGTTCATGTTGGTTACGAGATGATTGAGCAAGCACTTAGTACTACAAATGAACATAGTAGTGAATACCAGCCTGAAATTGCATGGAAAAGATGGGAGTTGTCTGTTATGTTGGAGCATGTGCAGGCCCATGTTGCACCAACAGATGTTGATCCCGGGGCCGGAGTGCAGTGGCTACCGAAAATTCTCAGAGGCTCTCCAAAAGTAATGCGTACAGGTGCTCTTCTTGAGAGAGTTTTTATGCCTTGTGATATGTACTTTCAGTTCACAAGGCACAAGGGAGGCACTCCAGAAATGAAGGTAATTTTTTTTTCTATCTTAGTAATATCCTAGCCTGTGATCAATTTATTCGGAAATCCAAAGCTCCTTGTAAGATGAAGTCTTTTATCTGAACTGTTGTACTGAATGATTTGCTGCAGATTCAGATACTAGAAACAGCCATCTCCATAATATTTGTTCTATGTACATGGACAATTTTGAATCAATTATACATCTGTTTTTACATTGTTTTATTGCTAGTTTCTTGCATAGTGTTTTGGGGAATATTGGTTTGTGCTAAAAAAAATTATACCTTTTTGACAATAAGGTTTAAAGGGTTTGTTAGAAGAAAAGAGGTCATGAACTGTGCTGTTTTCACTATTCTGTGGTACATCTATTGGAGAGGAATGCTAGGATTTTTTTCTTAGGTTTTTCTATTTCTTTATAAATTTTATGGAGAAGAATAAGGTTTTTGGCTTCTATTTGGTGCTTGGCTCATGGTATTGCCATTTCAGATTTATGTAGAGTTTGGGTTACCATTGTGCACTGTTATTCTTAAATTTTGATGGTTCTTTTATTATTTTTAAAGTTTTTGTTTTGGATGACATCTTATTCTCCTATCTATAGGTATCTCCCTTCTAACGAAATTACCTTTTCTATAAAAAAAAATGACCCTAACTCGTGATCATCTCTTTATCTGGATTTTCCTTAGTAAATGCATATATTCCCTGACATGCATATCTTTATGGAGTGTTTTTCACCAGTTTGTAGTCTTTTGTCATGACTGTGGTGGTCAATAATCTGTGTCCAATTCATACTTTAATACTGCAGGTGAAACCCTTGAAGGAGCTCACATTCAATTCTCAAAATATAACAGCAACAATGACATCTCGCCAGTTTCAGGTCATGTTGGACGTGTTGTGCAATCTTCTCCTTGCACGGCTTCCCAAGTATGGATAACCATTATTGCTTTATACCTGCTATAAATTTTCTTTTATCTATTTGCCTACATCAGATATTCTTGTATGTTTACTCCATTTAGTACCCTAACAAATTTAACAGTGTCAGGTAAATTTAGTCATTCCATCTAAAATGACTACATTGGTAGGATCACTATAATTTCTTCTCAGTGGTTCAGGTGTCAGATTCATTAGCTATTATATACGGATAGATCAAGCTGGTTTTTTGTTGGTCTTGTTATTTGGCATGGTCAAGTCACATATTCCTGGTTACCTCTATATATTTTCAACTTCTGAGTTACTTTTTTACTGTGGATATTATCCTGATACAGTGTTTGATGTTCATTGATGCTGCAATGGTTTTCTGTTTAAAATTATTGTTCATTTACTCTGAAATTATTTATCAGGCAGATATGTTTCATATTTATGAATTTGGTTTTAATTTAGATAATCCAGGTAGTTGAATTATATGATTCTTACCTTGATGCAGTCTCTTTATTCCCTTCAATAAATTTAAATCCAAGATGTTCTGTTCTATGTGAAGAGTCCTTTAAATTAACTAAGTATATCATAATAAACAACTTAGGGCTCAAAAAAGTAGTCAGACACTTCCTATTGAAGATGATGAAATGGTCGAAGAAGAAGCAGATGAGGTGGTACCTGATGGTGTTGAAGAGGTGGAACTTGAAAAAATCAACCTTGAAAAGAAAGAGAGGGAACAAAGGTTGCTTCTTGATGATATAAGAAAACTGTCTCTTTGGCATGACGTTTCTAGAAATCCACATCCAGAAAAGGAAGCAGAATTGTGGATGATAGACGGTGAAATAGCCATGCTGGTAAGAAATGAATCTTGTTAAAAATCCTTTAAATGTATGTAAATAAATGGATGGTTCTAGTCCAATTATAGAGGTTTGTTCTTTGAATTAAGGTGTTTCTATCTGCCAAAAATAGATAAGGCTAATACTTTCTTTCTCTAGCTTTTATATATATATATATATATTGCTTGTGTGTGTGAGAACTACTTTCTGTAGCCGAATGGCTACAATTTGGGCCGGAAATGAGTCTTAGATCAGCTTAACTAAGCCTAGCTTGGCATGGCTTAATAAAAAATAGTCTTAACTTGAAACTCGGCTCAAGTTCAATTTGATACGAAACATTTGAATAATTCTAAATCCTCCTACAAATCCTCCTACTACCTTTTTATGGTAAGTTTTAAATGTGTTTTATACTTCCAAGACATTAAATGCTTTTACTTTTCACTTAATACTTACCATAAAAAGGTTGTAGGAGGATTTAGCATTACTCGAAACATTTTCGTTGTCCAAGTTCGGGTTAGACCAAGTTCATGAACAGTTTGATTCGACTCATTAGCTCAAATAAGACAATATGGATCAAACTAATGTTTAATTAATGAGAACAAGTTGGGAAATGGATAGTTTAAGTCCATTGTTCGGAAAGAGAGAAAAAAGACCAATCAACAAGAGCACATTATTTTTTAACATCCACTCATGTATTATAAATCTGAATCCTCATTCTTGAATTAGATCAATCAATATTAGATTCAGATTATTTGTCTCTATTTTGTCTTTTCCTTCCTACAAAAATCCTTGTAGACTTGTAGTTTCAACAATAACCTAATAAACACAAATTAATCATGTATGTTAATCATGCACAACTTGTTACAAATATAAAATAGGGTTAATTATGTTTTTAGTTCCTAAACTTTTTACAAATTTCACTTTTAGTCCCTAATCAAAATTTGTAGCATTTTTGGTCCCTATATTTTTCCTTTGTTAATAGTTTTAGTCCTTGCTATCAAGTATAAGCATTAAGGCTCTGTTTGATATAGAGGATGGAAATAGAAGATATAGATTTGAATTAAAGTAGAGTGTAAAAGGTGTGAGACCCATCCTAAAAAGGTAAATTTCTCTCCTCCTTCCCCTCAATTTCTCTCATAACAAACACAACATAAATGATGACGTAATAATGATGTTGGTAGCCCAATGACTTGCCACGTTATCAAGGAGTTTGACATGACAACCACATGTAGTTTTTTTTTTGTAATTTGCTTTTTAATCCCTCAACTAGTAAAATAGGGTTAATTATTTATATTTATAATACAGGGCTGCCAACGTCACTATTACGTCATCACTTAGCACTTATACTTGTCAACAAGGACTAAAGGAAAGGTATAAGGACTAAAAACGTTGAAAATTTTGTTTAGGGACTAAAAGTGAAATTTGCAAAAAGTTTATGGACCAAAAACATAATTAACCCTATAAAATATTTGCCAATCCACATGTCCTATGAGAAGAAGCCTTGAATCTTTTCTCATACAAAATGGCTGTGGAGCGATCAATAACACTTTGCTTATTACTTCTCCAAGAGACAAGGTTTCTCCAATAAGACCACAGTAGCCAAAAGTGGATCTTCTATCAACACGGGATACAACACAACATTGGACAAACTCTATCCATGATCTCCATACAGACACCAAAGCCAAGAGCTCCTCCCATTATATATATCATTATATGAATAAAAGCCATCCAATAGGTGGTCTGTGGAGATGACATAAAATGACTAACCACACTGGCAAAGAATGCAAAATCTAGACAAGTGATTGTGAGATAGTTAAGCTTACCAGTTTTCATGTCCATCATCTGCTAAATGATCAAATCCTTGTTTTGAGATGTGTAGGCCATTTTTGAAGTTAAATGCTGATTTTAGTATATGACAAATTTCCATGTGTAATCAAAGTTGTCCAACACTGGCAGGTTCAAGAACTGAAGAGAGAACTTGTAAATGCGCTAAAATCTAGGAAGGAAGCACATGCATCATTAAGAATGGCTATGCGTAAAGCTGCACAGCAGCGGTTAATGGAGAAGGAGAAGAACAAAAGTCCTTCTTATGCTATGCGCATATCTTTGCAAATTAACAAAGTTGTTTGGAGCATGCTCCTTGATGGTAAAGCCATTGCTGAAGTCGAGATCAATGACATGGTAAGAATTATTTTGCTCTCTCTGTTTATCCTTCCAAAGCTCATTGAGTCCCCTGAAAAATCTGTTTTTCACGAAGTATGAACTGCTGTCTCAGCATCAAATATTCTCAGCACTGAGTCTGACTTCATATGTATTAGATAGGTTCTAAAAATTTCGCACTTTAAGGCTCAAATTTACTCCATTGACTTGTACAGAATGCATTGCAACATCTATTATAGTGCTCTTCCACCCTCACAAAGTATTGAATCTGCAAATTCCTTTATCCCTGCATGTTATGGGGGACAACAGAAAAAATTACCATGACCTTTTCTAGTTAAGTTTAATGGGTATGCACTGTTAATGTAAAAGTTTTTACAGTGTCAATCAAGTTGAAATCATGTTTAGTATGACTTTTAAAGTAGTTATTATCAAAGTCAACAAACTTACCATACATAGTAGTTTGTGAGAGGAAAATAGTGTAAAAACGCTTTACATTGTCAGTGCATATCCTATTTTCTCTTTCTAGTTTAGTTGTTCTTTCTTGTCCTTGTTTCTATGAACTTGAGCATATAATGATTCATTTCTAATACCTAGTTTTCTAATTTTTTTAGATTTTTTTTCTCTCAATTTGCAAGAATATACTAATTGAGTTTCATTCTGCTAATCACTTAGATCTACGACTTCGACCGGGATTATAGGGATGTCGGCATTTCTCTGTTCACAACAAAATATATTGTTTTCAAAAACTGCCTGCCAAATGCCAAATCTGATACAATTCTGTCAGCATGGAATCCCCCACCCGATTGGGGAAAGTATGTATTTTTCCAGGCCTTTTTCTTCAACTTAGTTGTGCTTCCAAGTTGATTTTCTGATATTTTTTGCTTTGCCGTTACATGCATTGTCTTAATTGCTAGTTAAATTCTGATGAGTTTTTAAGTTCAACTTCAACTGCATCAGTCACCCCTAAGGTTGCCATGCTACTCCCTCTCTTTAAGCTTCAATTGAAATGGCATACAGAAAACCTGGAAAAGTATAACTAAAATTACAAAATTTACATGTACTGTTGAAATTATTTGTGTAGATGAAATGGGAGGCAAAAAGGAGCCTCTTAATAATTTATTTGATTATAAGATTGATGTGTTAGCTTTTCTATTGCAATAAAGATTAGTGTCTTTTTATGTTTTCCTTATCTTCTGGGTATCTTGATATTGCATGTTTTCTTATGTTTTTTTTTTTTTTTTCTTTCAGAAAAGTGATGGTTAAAGTTGATGCGAGACAGGGAGCCCCAAAGGATGGAAGTTCTCCCTTTGAACTTTTCCAGGTAAGTGATTCCTTATGGTTATTTTGCTCCTTAAAATTAGTAAAGTTCAGTACAGAATAATAGAATCCATCTCTTATTCTAATTTGGGTTTTTCACATTTTTATGTCTGACGCTTATAATTGAGACCAAGTGTAATATGTTAGTTTTGTTAATTAGACCCTGCCCAAGATTAAAAAAAGAAATTAATATTTTATGTGTATCTGATTACAAATGTACAATGTCTCTACATATTGCAGAGAGCAGAATATTAGGGAGCAATAATTACAGAAGTGAATCTATTGAAGTTCATGAGAGAAGAAAATGAGAGAGTTTCTAAGAAACAAAGGGAAAATAAAGTGAGAGAGAATTTGTTTTTCTAATTTCAGAACTTGTTATTATACAGTAATACAACTGAAATCTAGAGAGTTGTTGGACGCAGCTATAGCTAGATTACAGTGACAGTTGGACCAACAGTTAACAAACTCAGATATACCATTGTATGGAGAACTGGGAATCTGTTTGAGTAGAAAATTGAGTGCAGTAGAAAATATTACTTGAGTTGAGATATTTGCTGGGAAATCCAATACTTGTGCCTTTTGTTTCCTAACATGAACATACTTTACTCTATAGGTAGAGATTTATCCCCTTAAGATCCATTTGACAGAAACAATGTACAGAATGATGTGGGGGTATTTCTTCCCGGAAGAAAAAAAGGAGTCAAACCGCCGACAGGTTAATTTAGAATTTCAATTTGCTCATTGACTTGTTTCCACAACAATGATAAAATTCATAGATATTTTGTGTTTAATTTAAAATCATGATTGCTTATGTAGGAGGTTTGGAAGGTTTCGACCACGGCTGGTGCAAGGCGTTTGAAAAAAGGTTCATCAGAAGCTTCTGCTTCAGGCGCAACGAAAGAGTCTGAGGCCCCATCCAGATCTGCCATCACCGCAATGCTATTTCCCACAGCCAGTCAGTCTTCTGCCCAAGTTGATTCAGCCCAAGTGAGTCTATTCTCTAGTATATGGTTTTCAAGTAATAATATTAAGAGAAATGCTAGCAACACATTCTTCAACACTCATTTTTTTATTGGGTGAAATCTCATTTTGGCCTACAAATAGAGAATGGACGCATGCTATTTAGAGGGGCCAGCATAAGATTTCACCTAATAATGGAGAAAGTATTGGAAAGAGATTGTCAAGAAATGTGTTGCTAGCATTCCTCTGGTAATAAAAGAATATGGGAAGGCTAATGCCATACTACATTGGTAGGAAAGCTAGGTAAGAATATAGCTTCTTCTCTTTTTGTTATTTTATTCTCACCATCCAAGTTTATGATATTTTAAGAAACAAGATAGATTTACCACAAGGAGTTTGGTAACATGCTTGCAGGCATCCAAAGCACAAAATGTCAAAGCTAACGCTGGTACTGGTCAAACCCCCGAGTTGAGAAAGACATCTTCTTTTGATAAGACAAAGGAAGATACTGTGGCAGAATCTGTAGCTGATGAACTTGTCTCACAAGATGAAGCATCCAAGGATAAACCAAAAGATTCCAAAGGTGTTGTGCCACCTGAAGAGAAGAAATCTAGACCACAAAAGATAATGGAATTTCACAACATCAAAATTAGTCAGGTTGGTAGTAGTTCTGGACCATTTGATGAAGTTGTCACTCATCACATTTCATCACCTGTGTTGAAATAATTCCAATTTCTGATGAATCATATATTCTTTCTTGCAGGTGGAATTGTGTGTTACCTATGAAGGGTCAAGATTTGTTGTGAGTGATATGAAATTATTGATGGATCAATTTCACCGAGTTGAGTTTACCGGGACTTGGCGGAGACTCTTCTCTCGAGTTAAGAAGCATATCATATGGGGAGTCCTGAAGTCTGTGACTGGAATGCAGGTGATGAACAACTTATTTCCCATGACTCATGACAAATTGAACTAATATCAATCTGATACAATTCTCAATACTAAAGTTCAATTCCCAACAATTTTACTAGTAGGGTTAGTTACATTAGATTTCGACTTATTTTAGGAAAATAATTATGATTGCTTAGCCAATATTTCTTCATGCCAAAATGACTAATGTTTAAGGTTTTTTCACACAAATTAAGAAAAACAAGTATTTCAAGACAATAGTATTTATTAGGGGGCAATTTTACTCAAATATCCTTACTTTCTTTCAGTATCGAGGAGCAATATTAGTTTTTTTCATATCCATTATACTCAAGTTGGTGAAATTCTTTAACTGATTCTGCTTAATTCATTTAAAATGTCTTATTGTCGTGGATCATGTAGGGTAAGAAATTTAAAGACAAAGGTCAGATTCAGCTCCCTAGTGCTGGTGCTCCAGAAATGGACCTTACTTTGATTGAAAATGAAGGCCAAGCAGGAAAATCTGATAAGCTTCCACCAGCTTGGCCTAAGCGTCCAACTGATGGAGCAGGTGATGGATTTGTAACATCAATTAAAGGAATATTTAATACTCAACGCCGCAAGGCAAAGGCATTTGTGCACAAGACAAAGAAAGGTGAAGCAGAGAATGAAATTCAAGGGGATTTGATTGAAAATGATGAACACACGGCTCCTTTTGCTAGGCAGCTCACAATCACACAAGCTAAAAAGCTTATTAGGAAGCACACCAAGAAGTTGCAGACTAAAGGACAAAAAGGTTTGCTCTAGAGTCACTTCCATGTTACTATTGTTTTTTGACTACTTAATTCATTTTGATTTGTGAATAATTTTTAATCATTTGGATAAGATAAAAAAAAAAATCATATTAGAAAGAAAGGAGATAATGCACATCTAGGCCAAAAACATATTATTATGAGGTATGGAAATCCTCCTCAAAGAACAAAAAAAAAAAAGCAAGTCAAAATGGCTCAAGAATTCAATAAAGTATCTAATCTCTCCCTAACACTAATGTGTTTCAGCTCAGGATTGTCCTTTATTCTGTTTGCCATGTGTTCTATCCACTCACTTACTTTTGTTATCTATCCTAACTTTTTCTTTTCCGAGTTATGTATTTACTTGAGTAGTTTGAATACCCTAAGATACGGATTATATATATTGGCTTCTTGAGTCTAAACCTTAAAACAAGTGCACATTATCTGTCTGTACTTATGAAAATAAATCCCATCAAATGACTTATTTTGATAATTTACTTTCTAATCTTGCTGATTTATGGAAGCCATTCAATTCCTTTCTTCATGACTTAATAGCTCAATGACTGAATAGTCAATATATTATATAATTAATCTTTTACAGGTTCCTCCTTACAACAAACAGAATCACTACCATCATCTCCAAAAGAAGAGATCATTACATTTGATAGTGATTCTTCAAGTGGATCGTCATCCGATGAAGCTTTTCATGAATAGGTTATCTAAAGGAATTCTTACTTTTCAGCTGATCATGGAAGCACGTTTTATCTGATTCTTAAATCACTAAATCAGCAGGTACCTCAGATAAACACCTAATAATTAACAGAAAAAACATGAGGGTGGGGACACCAAAAATGGAAATAGAACTTTGGACTTAAATTTTGGATAATGCATGATTGATGTTGATTTCTATTCAGTGTATTCCCTGGCAACCTCAGCCATTGTTGATAAAGAGCCTTTATATTTCAGAAAATGGAAGCTTAAAGGTGACATGATTCCACATAGACATTTGATTATTATTTCAAAATTATAACAAATGTTGTTCCGGGTATATTCGAACTGAGTATAAAAGATCATCCTAGGTCGGTAATAAAGATAACCTTTTATACTTAGTCTGGATATACCTCAAAACAGTTGCTCCCGAGCTGATATTGCTTCGAAGAAGCAATGTTGGCTTTACAAGTGAAATGAAGATTTATTCCGGAACAAATGTAATTTTCTCTGGCTTAGATTTTATCATACAAATGCTTCAATATTCTATCTGGATTAGGAAACAAAATAGTAGAATAAATAGTCAGCGATAATGATGTCCAGTAATAAAAAGATTTATGAAGGCACGAAAAAAAAAACATTTATGAAGGCATGAATAAATCATGAACGAATGTCTAATACTCCCTTCGTCCCTAAATGTTCACACTTACAACTAATTCACACCTATTAAAAAAATTGTTTAATTTAGTTAACAGTATTAAATTTGTCTGTAATTGTAATACTTTTCTAAAATTACCCTTAAAATTATTTAAACTAATTATATTATGTTTTCTACTTAATATCTTTTTTACTTGAGAAATTAATGTATGGAAAAAGAATAATAGTAGTTGAGTTTTAATTTTTAAAATTAAACTCTTCAATTTTCCAATCCTTGAGAGAGAGACCAAGAGATAATTCATAACATTTATTATTTATGGACTAAAATAATTAAGGGTATTTTGGTCAAAAAAATTATTAATGCAAAGATCAGTTAGAAAAGAATTTCATAAAAAGAGACAGGAATTTCAAAAAAGTGTCTTACATTAGGAATTATTGAAATGATAAATTCATTTAGAGTGTATAATATTGTATAATTTTTTTAAAATTAAAAATAAGATTATATTAAGCCCGTGTACTACTACAATTACACATTATTGTATTGTATTATTTTTTCTTAAAATATATAATTTTACTATAAATTAAATTATTTTATTTTGACATTTAATATCATTTTATATTATGTTAATATTAATATACTTGGATGTCTGCACCCAGAAGGAACGTGTACAATGTAAGTGATACATAATTGGCTTGATACTGATAAAATGTTAAGTATAATGGTAGAATTAATCTCTCTAACAACAATTATTAATTGATGTTCAATTGTTTATTCATATTCATTTGACACCCACATGCAAGCAAAGTAGTGTTACTGTGTTAGTTAGTATGTAATTATATATGAGACATTGATAAACCCCCAACAAGAAGATATTAGATGCCACTTGAGTTAAGATGTTGTGTTTTTTTTTTTTTAATTTTAAAATATAGTATTATTCTAATTTGTCAACTTGACTACCCAACTTGATCTAACTCAATTAAAGTCGGGTAAGTTTGGATTGAGTTGCTTAACAAAAAATAGTGAACTTAACTCAACTATCTTTCATTGGGTTAGGTCTTAAATTAGATCAAACCTAACCCAATCCAAGCTACTTACATCCCTAATAAAACTAGTAATTATTTTGTGTATTGAACAAGTACATTATAAAAACATAAAAAAAAATACAATAAAAATTAGTTTAATTGACAAATAATTATTTTAACAATAATAAAAAAATATAACATATATGTGCTTATATATTTTAAAAATTATTCTAATTAATAATAAATATTTTTATAATAATTTATAAATATTCTATTATATTATTTGTTGATAGAAGAAATTTAAATATTGATTGACAAAATTATGGAAAGTAAAATATCTTTTATTTAAAAAAATTATTAAGAAATAAATTAATTTTAATTTGATTTAATTTAATTTGAAAATTCATGACACATCATAATATAAGAAAAACATATGGTTTCACAAGAAGAGAGTATAATGTGACTTCATGAGATTTTTTTAGAGATCACAACAAAAATTTAAACTCAAAATCACTAATTAAGTTAGAATAATCTGTGTCAGTTGATTTACACATTCGGTGATGAGTTTATGAGATTTACGAATGTGGTCTTAAGTTTTTTTTTTTTTGAATGTATGTGATCTTCAATTTACTATAGATTAACGGAACAGGCTGCCTATAACATATGCTTTAAGAATTATAACGAAAGTAAATAAATGGAAAGGCATAAGAACGTTATCATGTATGGGAATGAGAGGTGACGGGAAGAGAAAGAAATGTATGTAGTGTAACCATTTGAGCTATATATATACTTATCATTATTGTTCTGTTTTGTGTTGTCAGTACCAATTTAGTTTAACCTGTCATTATTATGTGATAAGGAACTAAGAACTTTGTGGTTTCGGTTTTTGGTGATTCACTACCTTATCTCAAAGAAAAGTAAAAGAAAAACGATCGATCATGTGATTCAATTTTAATTGGTAGTAGAGGGATACAATACAAAGTTACAAACAATTGCAAAACGAAGGAGACAAATATTGAAACCTCACGCGACGGACAAAAGCACACTACCAGCTACAAGACAATTTAAGGAGGGACTTTATTTAACGTATCCTTTTATGACAAAGATAATGAGATTCCCTTTAGTAGAACGACTGCTCTATGCATTTCACTGTTTATATTAGTTTATTTTAAAATATTTATTTTTTAGAAAGGGATTTTTTATACTCCATTGTACTCTTTGTATATATAATTAAGATCTGATTATTTCATATTTCTCTAGAATTGGTTGTAAAACATTGATGTTGAAAATTAGTTAAAATTATGAAGCTAAAAAAATAATTTGCGTTTCGAAAAAATTAATTTTAGATATGATTATTTTTAAATTTTAGTAGAATTGATATTGAAAGAATTATTGCTAAAATAAATTTGTATTTGAGTATAATATTTTTAAAAATTCCTATTTGAATAATAAAATAAAGGCTTAAATATCTTTTTGGTCATTGCAATTTAGTGTTTTTTTACTTTTCGTCCTTGCAAATTTTTGTTTGTTTTAGTCATTGCAAATTATGTTTGTTTTGTTTTTCGTCCTTATAGTGGTTTAGATAGCGCTTTAAACAGTGAAAAAAACGCTATCTAAACCACTATAAGGACGAAAAATAAAACAAACATAATTTGCAATGACTGAAACAAATTTTTTTTTTGCAAGGTCGAAAAGCAAAAAAATACTAAATTTTAAGGACAAAAAATGTATTTAAACCTAAAATAAAATACTTTTAATATAATTTTAAAATTTTATGTGTCTCATATTTAAAATTAATTTTATTAAATTTTTTTTATCTAAAATCAATTTTAGTCTTATAAAAATCATGTTAGATGGATGCATGAACTCCAATTTCTTCAAGTTTTCTTCATGCTTACAAGGTGATGACCATTCCTTTGCTAAATCAAAGCTCCAAAAAGCTCCCAAATTGACTTCTTCTTAACTCAATCACTCCAAGCCTTCATCACTCAAGTTCCAAAGCTAGATTACCGAGTTTCAAACCTCCTTAAAATTAAAGTCTAAAAACACACAAAAAACACATCAAGAGTTCTAAATGATAAAACTAAGGAAAAATTAGGGTAAACCTCATCCTTATAATTGACACGAAATAGGAGCAAGCCTATATGACTTAGTACGAAAAATATGTATAAAAATGTGACACATCAAATAATAATAAGACAAAAAGTGATATGAAAACATTAACATGTATATATATATATATATATATATATATATGAAAAAAGGTCGAGATGAAGCCCCCACCCATGAAATATTAAAATAATTTTTTATTAGAAATTAATTACACTGGGATGCATTTAAATTATAGTAAAATTTCATTAATAAAAATTTTAAATAAAAATATTACTTTTGATTTTTTTTAATCATGTATTTGTTACTTTTGTAATTAACAAAAAGATTATTATGGAGAGAATATATATATATATATAAATTAAGGGTGTATTTAGAAATTGAAAAGGATTCTAATATATTAATTATATTTTGTTTTAATTTGTATGCTAAAATATTCAAATAAAAAAACAAAGATAATAGAATTTCACCCAAAACTCAAAAGCATTTGCCCAAAAAGCAAGAATAAACTTTAGTAAATAAAACATTATACTATTAAATATAAACAATTCGATGGGATATTAATTGTGATAAAATATAGGTGCATTATTTTAAATGAATTTTTTTTCTTATCAAAACCATTGCTTCATCGTGATAGTTTGCACAATAAAAATTAATATTAAAGGTTGGTATTAGTGACTAAAGTGAAAATCTAATTTTGATTAAAAAAAACCACAAATAAAATAATATTAAGCATAAGCTTTGTCCAATTAAAAACTATCTGTTGTCGCATAAACTTATGTAAGTTAGCCGAATGGACTTTGACTGACTAAGCTCCAACACGATTTCAAAATATGAATGATGTCAAACGATTTGAAATTATCAAAAGGGAAAATCTGCCTTTTGATTTTGAAATGGGTCCTCAAGTAACTAAAGAAAGCTCTCGATTGGAGTGCAAACAACTGAAATTCAAAATTAAATTTGAAAGATAAAGAACAGAACGAAATTTAAACTTTGAAAGTAGTAAAATTGGCAATAAATTTAAACTAGAAGATAAATGCGATTTTTGATTGATTTGGTTGAAGGTCCTTTACATGTATCCAGAGCATCTATTAATACTAAAAAATTTCAACTAATTGCCCTAGATCGTGTCCTCAGATCATTTTCTGTTACAACTGACTAAATCATAACTAAATCGGCTAAGCTAGGCTGGTTTCGGCTATCTCTATTGCTGAGGCGTGACCCACTATCCCTTTTTCGTTCCTATTTTTCAAGAACTAACTTCCATTCATGAACTACTCCGAGATAATCTCTTAACCATCATGATCAAGCCTCCTTTATTTTCGGATTTGCCATTTGCAACCGCCCGTTGCCACATCTTTTATCTTTTAGAGAAAATCTTGCATTTTTGAATTCCCCACAGCTAGCCAATAAAGTCTTACTTATCACATCTTAAGTAACCGAGGTCAACTATCCGTTTAAACCATTTATCTAATCCTCCAGCTTTATCTTTTCAGCTAACATAATTCATATTTGCATATTTTGAATGGCAATACTATCGAACAGACTTTGTTCTATTATTTATTGAACTAATTAATAACCAAAGGTTAGATCAAATCATCTTGAAATTATAATCCTAGTCAAACACTTTTTTTTTCATTTCTTTCAATATGTCCATTTTAGAAAACAACACACAGATTATAAAATATAATTAATATATTTATCATTATATTAAAAGTATTTTTAATTCTCTAACATAACATTTTTGTGTAAACGATTATTTAATTTCTTCATTTATGATTAATTAATGTATAAACTATTTAAGAATTTAAGTGGAGATAAGAATATAATTGAAGAGTTTATAATTAGTGTTGTTTTAAACTGTTAAATCAAATCAACACTGATAGAGGACTAGAAAGCTACAAGAGGAGCTCAAAGTGGAGTAAATTCTTAAAATAGGAGTTTATATAATTGGGCCAATGAAGCTTTGATGTTTTTGTGAGAGGAAACTCTTTAGGTTCTTAGGAATTATTTTTGTTTCTTATCTTTGAATTTCCTAATTCAAAGTGACGAATCTTCATAAACTCATATTCTAAGAATTGACTCCACTTTGAGCTCCTCTTGTAACTTTCTAGTCCTCTATCAAACACTAAGGGCCCGTTTGGTGGTCAAGATAGGATAGAATATGATAGGATATACGGACAGGATAAAAACATGATAGGATAAGAGCAAGATAAGCCTTAATCCTATCCAATGTTTGGTGCACACCATGATATGAACTAGATAACAATAGGAGGTGATGGTGGCGACGACAACGACAAGAGTGGTAGTGACGATGATGGTGGTGGTAGTGGTGGTGGCAACAATGGTAGTGGTGATGGTGGTTGTGGTGGAGACAATGGTGGTGACGATGGTGGTGGCAGCAGTGATAGTGGCGATGACGACAACAATGTGGTGGCAATGGTGGTGGCGGCGATGGTGGAGTGATGGTGATAATGGTGATAGTGGTGGTGGTGGTGGTTGCAGTGGAGGCAATGGTAGTGACGGTGGTGGTGGCGATGGTGGTAGTGGCGATGGTGGCGGTGATGGTGGAGTGATGGTGACAATGGTGGTGGTGGTGGTTGCGGTGACGATGGTGGCAGCGACGGTAGTAATGACGATGACGACAACGACAGTGATGGGATGGTGGCGGCAATGGTAGTGGTGGCGATAGTGGAGTGATAGTGACAATGGTGGTGGTGGTGGTTATGATGACGATGGCAGTGGCGATGGTGGAGTGAAAATACAAGTGACTAATACATTATTCAAGTGTAAATTTTCTTTTAAAAAGTAATTAAATAATATATATAGAATTATTATGTTTATTTTTTATACTATTTTTGGAATATTTTATCTATTAAATAATTAACATGGAATGCACATAATTTTCTTTTTCAATATATTTAAAAGATAAAATAGTACAATGTTTTATCTTTTTTAAAGTGCTTTATCTTTTAAATAATTAACATGGAATGTGTGTGTGTGTGTGTATATATATATGTATATTAAAATAAAAAATACATATTAAATATAACACATAGGGATGAATAATTTTTTTAAAAGCAAGTCACTAATTTCCACTTAATTCATAGGGATGAAAAATTTACCTAAAATCACATTAATATTAAAAATATTATGGTGAAATTATATAATTTTATTATAATAATTTTAATTTAAATATATTTTTTTATGCCTTTCTCTTTTGTGGTTTAAATAATTTATTGAATGTTTTATTTAATGAATATAGAAAGTATGAAAAAAATATAACAAATAAAAATGAATATGTTTTTTTACGAAAGTATGAAGAGAAAAATACCATAATATAATATATTAAGTTACATATAATATAAAATCTAAATAAAAGTTTTTAAACATTTTGTTTATCCTTGCAATGTACTGGTCACAATCTAGTGTTAATTAAGATTCAGCAAAAAAAAAAAATCTAGTGTTAATTAAATGCCTAATTCCTTGCTTATAGATGGAGACAATAGGCAGAAATTATGTTGTTTTTTCTTTTCCTCTTATTTCTCCTTTTGATTCTATATGGACCGAAGCCCACAAAGTGTCCTGCCCCGTGCATAAACACAAAACAGATTTGTTTGTTTTCATCAAAGATATCTTTCAAGGACGCATCTTCCAAGTGACAATCTGAGACTAATTTCTTTCGTAGAGATCAAAGTGAATTTTATTTTTCCCAACAAAGTCTTTTTCATGTGTATGATTAAAAATCGAACTCCTGACAACTCTTAAAAAAAAAACCCAATTATTTAAAAACTGTGTGGACTTGTTGGTTAAACCAAAGATGGATGGCACACACTAAGGCAGCACCCCCATAAAGGATATGCTAGTTACGCTTGCACAAAGATACCAGAAAGAGTCAACTTCGCTCAACAGCTACATGACTGGTAAATAAAAACACAAATCTCTAATATTTTCTTCAACATGTTTTTCTTTTTATTATTATGTTTTCTACATAGGTTTCTTTTTTCACCTCTTTTGTTAATCTTTTCACAAATATTCTACACATTTGTTAATCATTCTTACATTATATATATTTTTAAAAAAAGCAAAATGATATTATTAACCCAAGAAAGACTTAGTTAGACCACGAGGTGGGGCCTAACCAAGCCAAAACAGTACAAGAATATTAGTTTGCAATACACAGCTTATATCTCTACCGCATCATTGGACCTTCCTATCTTATATATAACTGCCTTACATCCCAACCAATCTTATTCCTATCATAAATCCTGACAGTGGCCAATTAAAAATGACAATCACAATCCTCTTATGTGACCCTGCCAAACCAATAGCAATCTTCATACAAAACTGTCATGTAATCAATCGCAATCCAAGTCGTATGTGCAGCTGTCCATATTGAAAAAATTCTCCTGCTGCATAATACACCACGTACACATTCATCTCATTATAACAAGACGACGTGTTATGCTATTTAACCCCATACAAACATATACTAACAGTTGGAGATCCCATGTTGTCTAAAAATATGATCAAATTAAAATATATAAGTGAAAGACAATTCTTAGGTTAAGTTAAGTCTATAACTCACATCGTTCCAGTTTTTTACAGCTGTCTTTTTTAAAGGATAGAAATGTTCTTCCAAATTTTAGATTTAGTTAGAGTTTTGTGCTCTTCTTATTTTCATGGGTTTTTGATACATGTCCCCTCGTGCTTTGTTCAATTGTTTGCTCTTTTATTATTAGTATTAATATATTTTACGGATTGTTGGTTATGGTATAATTGGTTACTGAGGTGTCAACGTAGTTAGAATGTTAATTAGTAACCTTATACCTCAACATTCCCTCTCTTTTTTGCTTTAAAAAAAAAAGTTACTATTCACATAATCTTACCGAATTATATATAGTGAAGAAACTTGGGAGCTAATATGGTGTTGAAGAAGACCAATAATTGGAAAGGGCTAGTATGAATTTTGCAGTGGAAAGCAGACTTTGAGAAAGATGATTTAGTGCAATTTTGGGTGAAAGAAGGAAATGACAAATTTCATATTATTGAATTGATATATTAGATTTTTCAAATAATTTCTCTTTTCATTAAATAAGACTGCCTACACACTTTTGTAATCTTTACTTATTGTTTATTTATAATTATTTTTTAGTAAATTTAGAATATTCTTTAACTGAGAGTCAATGACTAATACCTTAGGTATTCAAATCTATTTAAAAGATTAACTTCTTTCCATTGATATTTTTACATATACACATATATGGGGATTGAACTCAAGACCATATGCTTGAGGGGTAAAATGATCTATCAAGTATCAATCATGTCACACCATATTAGGGGTTTATTATAATTATTATGTTATGACATTAGTCTCTTTGCTTTTTAATGGTTAGAATTATTGATATCAAATTAGGTACAAAAATATTATTTTAATTTTAAATCTAGATAATAATATTTTAGATTTAAGTTAATGTAACTTTATTGAAAATATTCTCTTTATAAGAATGTTTTTAACTTTTTCCAAATTAATTTAAAATATTTAAGATTATATCAACAAATTAGAAATCATAAAATCTATATAAAAAAAACCTAATGGGTTGAAAACTAAAAAAAAATCAATTAGAGTTAAATAAAATCAGATAAAAATATTAATAGTTAGTGCCTAAAATATGTGATAATTTTGTAACATTGCCCATGTATATATACATCTAATTTTTTTTCTATCCATTGAATTAATTCTCTTTTTCAAATTCATATCCTTTTTTTTTCTCATGTAGTACTCTCTCTTTTATGTGTATATATTTTTTTGTTCATATTAATTTCTTAGAAAATGATACAATATATAAGATATTTTATTTAATTAATATTATTTCTATGTTTAAATTTCTTTCATGTAATTTGATTTATATTCTTGCTAAAATACTTGAGCAAAAATTTTGTATTTAAATTCTATTCCTCTTCTTAAAATTCATCTCAAACATAAAGCCACTTCCATTTTGAATTTTTATCAATAATTGCTTTAAGTAACTTAATCTCCTCCATAAAGCCATGTTTTACACCTAGAGACAGTTCTCAGCTCACAATTACACATCTCACTCTTCTATCGCCAATTGTTAAATAGGTGTATGTAAGAAAAAATGTAACTAAAAAACAATGGGATTCCTCTCAGACAAATATTGTTGTAAAATTAATTAAGGAATCGAAATTGTTGGCTTTTGGCTTGCATTTGCAAGACTCGTTTCGTGTCTTGCCAAATGTCCCAATTGTGGCTAACCCGCATGAACCCTGTGAACCAAAAATATACAGGTAAACTGAAATTCAAGGTATTTGGTGACACCATCACCAAGTCATCATATAAATTTCAAGTTATACATATCCAGACCAGAGATCAACGGTTATTCAAATGCTAACATATTTTTATATATAGATTAGAGAAAGGTAAATTTGTCACATTTATTCATTATCATATATGCATCACCCAAGCATCAATATTATTATATCAATTGGCTTTTTAATTTTTAGAAGAATGCCAATAACCTGCTTTTTACCACACTTTGTTAAGATACTTTTTTATTGATTAAAATTTATTGAAAGACTCCTTAAATATAAGGTGAAACCCACTAAAATTTATTATTTTTAATAAATTTTAGTTAATTATAAAAAGTGTTTAAAAAAGTGTGTTATTAATATTTCTCCTATTCTCATTGATGTTCTTGGAGGAGCATGTATTGGAAGCTAGCTAGGGGTTGATACCATAGAGGTATTGAATCCCTTCTATATCATCTTGTGTCAGATCCACCTTCCTAGTTCGAGGTTGTATATAAGCATACATGATAGCACTTTGGTCCGACGAGTGCCCTAACCCTAGCAGGTGCCCGATCTCGTGCACCGCCACGGATTCAAGGTCAACCGCACTCGTCACCGGCGACTGGGTGACGTCTCCGGACGCCACCCAGGATTCGTCGGCGTCGAAGTGGCACCTCCCGTCTGTGGGAGCGAACGCATGCGCGTACGTCCCAAGTGGTCCATCAAAGGGATACTGATCGCCGTGGTTCCCACTCGCGAACACAACCTTAAGGTTGGCTGTCTCATACGACGCCGTTTCCTGGAATGTGATTTTCACCACCGGCGTCCACTTGCTGAATGCCCTCGCAATCGCGCTTTTGAAGCTGTCGTCGAGGCTCACCTGCGGGGAGAACGCGTAGGTGAGTTGCGTGGTTCCTGCTGGCCACCGTGGCATGCCATCAAAGAAGGCGTAGTCGGAGATTATGCCAAACGACGTGGTTTTGTTTGTTTTGATTACGTCGGGGACGCCGCACCGGGGTGTCGTGATTTGTTTGAGAGTGCTGCGGTCGAGCTGGCCGGTGACGTTGAGGTTGTAGTTCTTTTGGTAGGTTTCGATGGCGGATACGAGGGTGTTGTCGAAGTTGTCGTCGAAGTGCGGTGAATTGGGGATGTAGCCGAGTTGGTGGAAGTAGTTTTTGACCTTGGATAGGCCTTTGTAGTTTTGGCCAGGGCGGTAAGTGGTGAATTTAGATGTGGCCTCCTCATCCCATGGGCCATGACCTGAAACTGAAGGGAATGAGGTGGCACCAAGAAAATATAGAGTTGCAAGAGCAACCAAGAGACCTTGGAGAGTCATGTTTGGATGGAGCTAAAGGAAAGAGTCTGGGAGAAAAGATAAAATTAATGGGGAGGGGGGTGAAGGAAGGGAATATTTATAAGAGAAAATCATGAGGAAAAAGGAACAAATATACTTTAAGGTTGAACTATACTTAATCGATAGGTTCGCGTAGTGGTGTAAGATTTAAGAACACTTGACCTAGGGAAAAAAATTACACTATACTTGAGGTGAATATTAAAAAGATATATTTTATATAAGCAGTGATATAAGCATAGGTTAAAATCTAATATTATCTAATATTTATAATTTATCTTTTAATAAAATTATAAGCTTAAATTAGACTATTTATATAGTTCAACATATTTAATATTTAAAAAGATAAATAAATATAAGATAATAATAATAATAAATACTTATTTAAATAGGTCGGACAAGATTTTTTTTCCCAGGTCTTAGCAACACAGTGGGTTTATAGGCTGAGAGCTTTAGATAGGCTATGAACCACAAAATTAAAACAAGTTGAGAAAGTCTCACACACGCAAAAAACCGAAAGTCGGCACAAAATCATAAAAAATATTAAAGCATACTTTAATATATGTACAATTAAATCAAGGTTAATAATGTATAAAAAATCATTAAATGAGATGTGAGATTCATTAAAATTAGTGATTAATTCTAATAAATTTTAACGAACATAAAAATAATGTTAAAAAGAAAGTGTTACATTCATTCTTCAAAAAAGTTATAGAAAACAAAATTAAAAAGTAGTATATTTATAAAGATCAAAAGCATATTTTAAGTCTTTAAAAAATTATAGACGTCCTTGAGGGGAAATTTTTTTGACGTGAACATCAACTGGACTATGATAAAGACACCAATATGTGAACATGATTGTTTTTAAAAAAAAAAAAAAAGTCAATTTAAATTTTGAAAGAACACTTGATATTCTTTATAGAGACAAAAACGCGTTTAAGACTATAGAGACTCCTGAGTCTTGAGTCCTGATTGACCCCTCCTCTTAGTTTAATTATAAAGAATGTTTTTTTTTTTTTAAATTACAATATATACATTAAAAAATATTTTTAAAATTCATTAAATTAATTAAAAGGTATTTTATTGTTCATCGTGTTTGATTGTTCCTCGTTTCTTTTTCTCTGTATTTCCTATTCAACTTTATTCAAATTATAGGTGTAACCCTTTGAATTAGACTATTTTAAAATATAATATATTTTGTTTCAAAGAAAAGGTTTATAATATTTTTTTATTCAATAATATTCGCAAAATTATACTATAACCTTAAATTATTTTTAGTATAAAGAAAAATAATTTTCAAAGTAAAATTTATGTAATTATTACAAATTAGCCCTAAAAGATATTATTTTCCATAACAAAAGTCCTATTTTGTGGATTCACACTCGAGAGAACTTTCTCTCCATTATTTCCACAACCTTAGCCAAAGCAGGACAGAAATACCTTGCATGAAAGTAAAAAAAAAAAAATAGTCATTATCTTGACTTGCAATCACAATCCAACTATATGGTGAAAACGAATTTTAAATGAGTAAAATATGTTTTAAGTCCTTATGCTTTCATTGAATCTTGATTTTAGTTCCTGAACATTTATATTGTGTAATTTAGTTCTGAACTTTATAAAAAAAATGTTTTTATTTCATGAACTTACTCTCCACTTTCTACACTTTTTTAACTCTAGCTTGTGAGAAATGACTAAAAGCACATTTTTTATGAAGTTTAGGGACTAAATTGCACAGTATAAAAATTCAAAAACTAAAAATAAGATTCAACAAAAGTATAAGAACTAAAAATATATTTTATCCATTTTAAATTTTGGAAACATGAGACTGACTCTTTCACAATGAATTAGGCCTATTAGATTTTAAAATGAGTGTCCCATCTTTAAGTCAAGCTTGATACTTATTTATAGTCTTCCTTAAGTGGCTTCCAAAATTTATGTTACCAAATTCAAAGCGAAGTAGAGATGATAAATGTAAAAATATCAAAATTGCGGTCAAGCATAGATATATTCAAGTGCGTGCTTCGCAAGTTTGTCTCTAGATCTCTGACGAATGTTGCATGAAACCTCCTCCTTCCATTCTTTTATTTTTCTTTTTTGATGGAACTCCTCCTTCCATTCTTATTCCTTGTTTATTTTTAAAATAGATAGATATAAATATCCATTCTGTGGCTTCAAAAAATTCATAGGAAAAAAGCCGTCCTTCTTTCATTAATTTGGATTAATTGTGTTTGTGTACGTCATGCATTTCTTTCTTTCAACGCCATCAGTGCCTTGTAGGAATTCCAAATTTCCAATCCAATCTCTGTTTAATTTGCAGTGCAAACATTAAATTTCAAAAGATATTAGAATAAAAAAATAAAAAAGGTTAGTTAGAGATCCACCAAAATTATAACTATTGAAACTATACTTCACGTTAGGAAATTTCTGTTTTTCTTCTAGTTTTAACATTTGACAAACATAAGGAGGACTAGATTTTAATTCTGCCAAATTAACTTCATTTTCCTCACTTTTTGTGTCAATTTCTTGAAAATTCACATAATTCTTGGTCTCATTCAGAGAGTCAACATAAACTAATATTTCTTTTCGTATATTCTTATTAAATTTCCTAATTCTTTTTTCTCATATTTGATTTGTTCTATTCTCCTTACTTTTTCCGCCAATTGTGTCATATCCCTCATTTGTTGGTTTACTAACTTCTTACGAATTGAAAATTCTAAGCTTGTAACAGCCATCCTTACCAACTCATGTTTGGGAATATGAGTATAACACCTAGATTTCATTTGTCAAAATTTGTTCAAATAGTCATCTATCGATTCGCTATTAAATCCTTTAATAGTTGCCAAATCAATAAGGCTAACTTGAGTTTCTCCTCTAAAGAAATTTTCATGAAACACCCTTTTCGAGTTGTGCCCATGTATATATTGAATTTGGTGGCAAAGTTGTAAACCAAGTAACTGCATTTTTTGTCAAAGAACTAGGGAAATATTTCATCTTAAGAAATTCGTCTATGGCCAAGTCACCACATTCAACCTGGTAACGAGCCACATGTTCCACAGTAGATTCTCCTAATTCTCCAGAAAATTTTGAAAATTTAGGAATTTTATAATCCCTAGGTAATTCAGTTTGCAAATATAATCAGGATAAGCATACACAAAGTAAGGTTGATTCGCATATCCTACTTCGAAACCATGCCTATTCAAGGCTTGTTCTACTATCAAATTAATATGCAATGGATTTTGGATCATATTTTGTCCTAACCCCAAATTCTGAAGGCTTTACCCCCCAAGTATTTGGTTTCGCTGCATATCGAGCAAAACTTGATCAACATTTTGATTTCTGTTTACAATGACGAGAGGATGTACAATAAGAGGTTGGACCCCTTTATTTCACTGACCACCTTGATTATTACCAACATTTGGTTGTTCAGGTTGATTATTCACAACAACTTGTGGTTCAGTTTGATTGTTTGTTGTATTTGGTTTGGCATTGGGCTACCAAATTTGTTATTGTTCGATTTCTGGGAATAGCAAATGCATCCCCAATTCGATTGAAGATATCATTCATTTGTTGATAACTCTCATTTGTAGTTCTCAACAAAGGGTTTAAAATTGTTGCAATGTGATTCGACAACATATTGATCATTTCTTGATTACTATGATCAATTTATTTCCTAAACATTGCCAATGTTTCATCTGATAACCCTGTCGAAATCATGCTATTATCACATATCATTCTATCTTCAGTTGTGACCCCCATATTTCTTAATTGTTCAGCATCATAAGAATGATTAATGCCCCCAAGTTGTAAATTTCTATTCGTCCTTCAACTATTCACAATAGAAGGAATAATTGGTTGACTCTGGGGTATATCCATATTTACCGGTTGAATACTAACAATAGGCATTCCCCATGGTCTCAAAGTTGAGAATGGAGGTGTGTTAGTACTTTTGATAATGTTGTGTACTTGAGACAAAGTAGTTTCGACTGATGTAGTAGAAACTTGAGAAATTACTACATCTTCGCCTCCAAAAGGAATGTTTTTGTTATTTGGCTTACTAACAACCACAACAATCTCATTTCCTACACCAGAAGATGGTATTGGTTGAGATGTTGTGTTCGAATTATTACTATTATTACTATTGTTATTATTACTACAGTTTCTCTGACTGTTTCTTGAATTAGTCATTTTACCATTTCTCAATAACATACACTTTCTCTCAAGACTTGTTCTTAAGATTGAAAGTTATGGCAACAGTCACACCAGGCTTGTCAATTTGTTAACCGTGAAAATCGTCAAATTATTTTTGAAAAGTTTTAATCTATAAAACTAGACTTTTCACGTTGGATTCCATTAACAAATAAGGTTTTTGATTGTGAGACACAGAATCCATAATTCGATTGTAGGTTCTTTTTCGTCGAACAAGCAACTATAGTTTTCAACTTGAGAAAGTTGTTAAACATCAAACGAAAATAATACAATTAAGATTTTGATAATAGTAACAGTTTTCATTATAATTAACATATAGTATTTTTGGGTTTTTTGTTTATAGTAGTAAGAAATGGAGATTGGATAAAAGTGGAGTTTTGAGAAGAAATGAAGATTGGAATTAGATTAAGGGTTCAGAAAAAAGTGCAGAAAAGTAAATTAAACAAAAAAAAATCATTAAAAGTGGGACGAATACATACACTACGACCTTAGAACCGATAGCCATATGTGTGTACAGCGTGATGGTGTTAACAGGAGTTGAGTGGTAGTAATTCAATCCGAACAGAAATGGCTATCGAATCCTTTATTTATAGATTTCTAACACTAACGATTAAATTCTAGATTTTCGATACGTGTACAGATGGTTAAGTAACTTTATATGTCTAACAGCGCCACTTGTCTTGTTTCGTTTTCGGCATAACTGCTACAACTACTCCTTTTGAATTTAAATTTCTTCATATTGCCTTCAAATATGTCTGCATATTGGCGTGTTGTAACTAACTTTTGTCGAAAATACTTTTTTGTAGTGATACTTAACAAGATCTTCAACATTATCATTTTCGACAAACTCTAATCGAAAACATATTTCAACAAGATTAGTATGATAGATGACTTACATAATATTTTTGATAGAATTCTTTCTAGGGACTAATCTTTCCTATCGAAATTTTTTCTATCAAAAATAACATTCTCTACACTTAGAAAATTTTACTTAATGGAAATAACAATATCAAGAAAGATTTCTTGCTCCAAGAAACTGGAAAAAAAAAAGTGCAAGACACTGGTATAACTGCTATTGTATTGTGTATGACATATATTGTTACTTATGCATAATATATTTCAAGAAAATATTTTGTTATAATATTTACATCGATAAAATAATGATTATTTTAATATGATTAAATTATCAATATAATTTTCAAAATGACAAACATGTCAATTAAATGCCTAGTGAAGACAATAAGCATAACATATGCTCTTTTTTTCTTGGAAAATGATTGTTGGTGTCTAACACCTTGAGAGAGATAGAGAGAAAAGATAAATAAATGATTGATTTGATTGGTGATGTAATGTGATAAGAAGAAAGAGATAGAAAGAAATTAGACGTGTTGATGAGGTGTTTAGAATTTGAGAGTGTCCAAATATAAGCACATTTTTTCTTTTCTTCTTATTTCTCCTTTTGCTTCTATATGGACTGCAGCTCACAAAGTGTCCTCCACCATGCATAAATACAAGACAGATTTTTTTGGATAAATCTAGGGTATCCTTTAGTCGGAAGTCAAGGATTATTTTCTCAAGATACTAAAATCTATTTAAGGAATGACCTCTCATGGGATGTTTTTCTATATACATGGACTTGAGAACTTCTCATCATATACTTAAGAGACAAGATTATTTATCAACCTTATCACACCATCTTAGTTAAACACAAGATAGTGCTACTTATGCTTGCACAAAGATATCAGAAAGAGTCAACTTTGTTCAACAGCTACACGACGGGGTAAATAAAAACACAAATCTCTAATATTTTCTTCAACGTGTTTTTTTTTTAATGTTTTCTACAGTTTTTTTTCCCACCTCTTTTGTTAATCTTTTCACAAATTCTACGTACTTGTTAATCATTCTTACATTATATATATTTTATTTCTCTTGTGATCTCTTATCCTATTTTATTAATATTTATCAAATAATCTAATTTAACTGTTAAACATTTTCTATAGATACAAATGGGAAAGAACTCAAGAAGATCAATTACCGAATATATATAAAAAAAAAATTATGGGAGAGTATAATCACTTATGCCCAGATTCACATCACCCAAACATTGTTAAGTTATACGAATTATTACATAATCTATGATTTTTTGTTATAATTATTTTATAAAAAATATTGACATACAGTTCCTTTGTATATTATTAAGAGAAAAAAAAAACTTAAGCGCAACATATTTATAAAATAATTTTTTTTGTGAAATTATATAAATTTTAGAGAGTTTTGAATTAAAAATGCAAAATAAAAAAAGAAGTTAGAGTAATTTATTCTCTTTTTCCAAAAGAATAATTCTAAATACTCCTACAATGTCGTTCAACTTTCTTTATAAGTATGGAATATATTTTATAGGATTAAATAACCTTTTGGTTTCTATAAATTAGGAAATTTTTTTTATTTTAGTCTTTTAAAAAATTTATTTTGATTTTAGTCCTTTAAAAACTTTTTTTTAGTTCATACTATCTAGTAACAACATTAAATGGTGAGGTAACACCATTGACAATTGACGTTGTTACTTGATAAAAAGGATTAAAATAAAAAATTTTAAATCTTTAAAAGAGTAAAAAAAAAAACTTTAAAAGACTAAAATAAATAACGTCCTATTTTATAAAAATCAAAAGGTTATTTAAGCCTATTTTATATATTGCAGTGAAAAAAAAAAGCCTATTTTATGTTATAAGATATATCATTACTCTTTTCTAAATGAGACCATGGCCACATAGCAAGGGACCTGACCTGGGTAATATAAGGGTTTTAATAATATTTTAAAAATGGGTTCGGGCTTCTACAGTAAGCAGGACTGAATTCCATTCCTCACCATATGTATTACGGAAAGTATTTTTGCACAATACTATGTAAATTATGCGTATAATTTAAATCATTAAGAAAATTAAAGTAGAAGCAAAATATTGTCAAATAACTGGCATGAGTTAACAGAGCGTAACTTCGTGAAAATTCATTACCCTATGTAATATAAAATAATACTTCAAGGACTGTCTTCCATCGTTAATTTTGCATCAACTTCTCTAACAACCATGATTATCTATCGTTTTAAGATTCGGACAGCATATGTGCCCTACAGATTCATATAGATTGCATATAGCCTCCGTCTGTTGTAAAATTAAGGAATCGAAATTGTTGGCTTTTGGCTTGCATTTGCAAGACTCGTTGTGTGTTGCCAAATGTCCCAATTGTGGCTAACCCACAGGAACCCTGTGAACCAAAAATCTACATGTAAACTTAAATTCAAGGTATTTGGTGAGACCATCACCAAGTCATCATTTAAATTTCAGGTTATACATCCAGAGATCAATGGTTAATGCCACTGATCCAAGCATATAAAAACAAAGTTCTTGCATTGATGGGAGTATTGTTATATCTGTACATTCTATTGGTCAATCTGAATGGAATAACTATAGACCTACTTATGCCAAAGTCAACTACTCCAGCATTTTCTGAGACTGGAAAACTTTACGATCAGGTACCAAAGCTGGATTATCATGCTCTGAGAAAGCAGCAAGATTGTTATGTGCAGGGTCGGCGGCGGCAGTCCGACAGTCTGAGTCATTACCTTCATCAACCTGGTAATCAGATGCAAAAAAAAAGAGGGTTAAAAGGATGCACATATTACCATTCTGATTAATAGATAATAAATGAAAGCATACCTGCTCAACTGGTGGAAGAGAGTGTTCCTGATTTCTCTTAGAAAGGTCTCTCAAAGCACCCTGCAGAATACCAATGTCAAAAGGTGGAACACTAACAGCTCAACAATCAGCAAAAACGAAATTGCAAATTCACAATTGAGCAAATTTGAATTGATGCTCATGACGAATATATTTGCACCTCCCTCTAGGCAAGATAACACACCTTGAAGATAAAGGGAAAAAAATTAAATTAACCCCCATGACTTTTAATAGAAAACAGTACAAAATGAGTTCAGAAGAAATTTCAACAAGACTTTCCAAGAATTTGGTATTCACAAATAGTGCCAGAAAAGACCACACACAATACATGATTCCCTCACTTTCTTGTGAAACTCCAGATATTATGTCCCCACTGTCAAGTCCACAATGAAGCTGGGAGAGGAAATAGAACCAAGAACCAAAAGGCACAGCTTGAGGTCATATGCATTTCGCGTCATATCCACTATCCAGTGTGGTTATTGGATCATTCATGTATGTAGCTACAGTACATATTAGAAATCTATAATAGACTAACAGACATAGCTCATAAATATTTTTATGCTGATAAAACTAAACACTCCAATATGGACATTAAAGCTAAAATAGATTTTAGAAATCTTACAGTCTTACTGCATATACAGAAACAAGAAAAAAACTGAAATTGTTTATAAACCAACTCCTTCCAAATTCCAATACAAATAAGGTAAAAGAGCAGGCCATGCTTGAGAATGTATATATTAGTCATTACTCATTAGTCATACATATAAATTTAGTTATAGGAATATATACATCTAAAAAAATGAATTAAAACTCATACATAATTATTTTCCCAAAAACAAAAGCCATTTGATGAAAATACCTACCCTATTTGCCCAAAAAAGCCCACAAGCATTGCAAAGTGACCTTGGACCAGATGGCCCTCGCCGCATCATTGGGGTGGATTTTGAACTAGTTCCACAATGTGTGCATCTATAGAAACATGCAATAAAAAAGAGATGATAAAACATCTAGTTAGAGACCTCCTAATCAAGGGAAATTAGCTTCATCAAGTAATAACATCATAGTACAAGTCTCTAATAATGTGAAATATGAAACTGTATTAAATAAACCCTAAGCTAGAATAGATAGCAATTAAGAAGGCAACACTAGAAACTCACAATAAGTTACAAAATTTCAGAAAGAAACAAATCGTTTGGCTAAAATAAAATGCAAGTAACACAAAACTCACAAGGTTTCTGATTGACTATCATCCTGTCCTGAATCTTGGTCTGTACCATAACTATTAGCTCCATCTTGTTTCTTAGATGAAGTGAACTGACCCTTATTACGGTGCATCCTACATATATTACATCAAATAAGTAAGAAATAGGCACTGACACAAATAAAATATAACAGGTAAAACGATGAGCAACAACAAGAAAGTGAAACATAGACAACATTGAAAAATAATGAGATTATGAAACACTCCTTTTGGGTACATAGGGAAGCAATATGGAGTCCAAGAAAAGTTCATGCTAAGACAGTTAATATCTGTTGAATTCAAGTCATTTGTTAAAACAATGCATGCAACTATACATACCAATATACCAAGCAAATCACAAGGAACTATTCAGCCTTCACTCTAGCAGATTTAAACTATCAATGTATGATCTTTCCAATATTCCAATGTACTGATGAATGATGCTGCTGTTACAGTGGAGAACATTAATGCCCTAGTGGTAGTTTCTTGTTAACTGTACTATGTCCATTGGTCAATATTTGTCTCACAACATTACGAACAAAAGATTAAAAAAAAAATCTTTCATCCGATTTTCAAATCTCTGCATGGAAATCAGTCATTTACAAGAGATACCATGGAGTGGCTTTTAAAATCTTAGCTATAAATATAAAGCATGTTTCATTTTCAATAAAAATAGAAAACAGGCTTAAAAATGTGTTTGGCTCAGTTTTTAAAGAAAATGCTTATGAAACATTTCTTAAAAAGGGACAAATCAGACAAGTAGTCATTTTCATCATTTCTGGAAACAGGAAATTAGGAAATTGAAAACACAGAAGCAACTTCATAATCATAATAAAAACAATATGAGCCAAGGAAGTTGATCGGTGTTAGTACCCATAAGGGTACCACAACCAGAGTGAATTGCCAGACAATTGCTGATTAGTGGTTACACAATAATCATTTAAAAACTAATTGGAGAAAAACCATATAATCAACAACTCAACAGACAATAAATGTTTGACAATTAACCTGAATACCAATACCCCTGAAAAGAAACATGGGATACTAAAGTAATCCTCTTTTCCCCATCAACCAATTACACTTTCTAAAATTTGAAAATCTGAAAATGAAAATCATTTCAAGGAAATAAATAGAAAATGAAAACATAAAATGTTCACATTTAAAAGAGGAATGATGGAGTTGATTTAGGAATTTATGTTATGAATAGAAAACCTAGGATGCCAAAGGAGTGAATTACAAGAATAACAAATATGCTCATAGTAATATTCAAAATAGACGACATGAAGAGAAAAAAAAACAATTCATATTATAACATTTAACAAAGTTTAAATTATATTCTTCAAGATTAAAAAGTTGATTGGACATTGATTTTCATTAATATGTAAACGTAGCTTAACAAGATTAGACATTCAATTCAGATCTTCCACAATCCAAAAAGGACAGGCTTCAGTATAGTGTAGGTTAGAGATCCTCCACAAATGCCAAGTTAAAATCCCTTCCCCCCCCCCCCCCCCCCCCCCCCAAACAACATATGATGCCAGAGAGTCAATTGGGTAACAAGTCCCACTCACTACAATGTCTATATCTCTATATTTTATGCTAGTTCAAACTTCAAAATGAGATAGCAGTTTAAAGAACATATTTCTGTAATAGAGCAGTTTATAGGGCTGGGCTTGGGCCTTAACTTCGTCAATTCCCAACGAGTTGAACTCAAGTCTATGTAAAAAGAAGCTCAAAGCCAACACAATTCTATGTAAAACAAAGTCCAAAATCCAGTCTGCTATCAAATCTATTGTTTATCATACTGCTCAATTATATTATATTTACTACTCATCAAGAAATTGGTTTGAAGAAGCAACATAGCAAACTTATTCCCAATCATCGTTCATGTGATGGATTTGTCACACAAGCAGCATCAACTTTTAAGCTCAGAGCTTTGTTTATGTTCAAAGAATTCAATCTAATACTCATAAGTTTCTATTACAAACCACGGTATGCTAATTATCAAACCTGAGCGCAACTTCTTGCCGTACGCTATATCTCACTTTTTTATCAAAGCATCGCTCTTTCCTCTTCTGCCTGAACCTATCTAATGAGGCAGCTCGCTGTGGTAGACTACATTTTGGAAATTCCATTGAACCCTGCAACAAGACCCAAAGAATTAGAAAATGCCACTCAACACAAAGCAGTTGAACATTAATAAAGTTCTACCATGAATAATGCTACTCACAACCACTTACACTCGCATCACTTTATCATTGACTAAGTAGCCTTACCATAATAATAATCACCTGATGATACATCTACCATCAGCGAGCAAACATTAACAAACTTTGTCAACCAATGCTACCAAGCCTTAAAGTTAGGAAAGTATGTATTACCTAGGTCTGTTCACTACATAGCTTTTAAGTTAATTATCACTCAACATCAAAGTTACTATTAAGTATTTTTACTACCTAACTCCAAATAATAATGAATATACAAATTACAAACCCTCACTTTATTATGTCTGGTGGGGTAAAGTACCCTGCATCAGGTGATCCTAATACTAATAAATAAATGGTAAAGTGATGAAAGTGCAAGTGTGTGTGAATAACAAACATATTATATTATATTCTTCTACAATCAGAAAATACCCTCTGATTCTGTTGAGCCGCCGCATCCACACATGGCGAACCACCCGAAGATAGTTCACATCCACCCAACAGTAACAACACCGCTTGAACCTGCCACGAGAAGAAGCAAAACACGGATTAAAAATTTCCAAAAATAAATAAATTCACGCTCTCTTTAACGTGTTCATCCAATTTCAACGCCGGATCAACGAAAAATAAGAGAAAATTGAATAATAAAATCACAAAAAAGGGCGAAACGGTACCTTATCAGGCGTAACGGCATCGAAGACGTAAACTTGGCCGCGAAACGACAGCGTAAGCTGGCTGGACTCTTCGGGGCCTCCGCCTCCGGAGACATAGACCGCATCCGAGGTAACATCCTCGACGACCACGGCGCCACCCGCGGCACCGCCGTCGTCGAGCACGTGCGTTTCGTACTGAATGTGGTGGTGGCCGTCGACGGCGGGCTCGTTGCCGGAGCCGTCGTCGCTTTCGCCGGCGCCGATCTGTGAGGGCATGTTCAGGGGCTGGGAGTGTCCGTACATTGCTGATGGCTCCATGGTAGGACCCGGGAATTAAACTGCATTACAAGGATAATTCGAGAGGAGTTGGAAACCCTAACCCTAATTTGATTTGAATTTGGGCGTGTTTTGAGAACGATGAGTGTGTGTGTGTGTGTGTGTGTGTGTGAGGTGAGGGAGAATGAAAGGGAGTGAAGGTGTGAAGAGGAGCTGAGGGAGGAGAAGGACAAGACAGCAATTGATTCAGGAAAAAGGGAAAATGGACAAGTGACCATGTTGGTGGTGGGTGATATTTACGAGGCTTGCCCACTCCAGGCCCAATAAGCATGGCACATAGCCCCATGGGATTTGATGTGTTTAATAACCAACTTTAATGTGACAATCTTTGACCAAAAAGCAACATTGTTTATTCATATTTTAACTCTTTTCTTCCTCTAATTTTTGTACACTTAAATAAAACTTTATTCTTCCTATTTTATTACATCTATCATTTGGGTTCTTCTGTTTCAAAATATAAACATTTAATTGAAAGATATAGCTCAATTGGTTGGTTGAGTAAGATGCGTGAGTTGTTATAAACTCTCTAGTATCTATCTTTGATTTCTATGAAACAAAAAAATATAAACATTTGATCTTTATTTTAAAAAAAATTGAAATTTTTGTTTAATCTTCAATGTTATCTATATTTATTTCTTTTATTTCTTACATTTTAATTAATTAAATCATTTCTTGATGGTATCTTAAATGAATTTGTTAGGTCTAAAGTTTAATTGGACCAAAATAAAAAATAAAAAAGCAAAATTGATAATTAGACCAACATTGCGGATTTTTTTAAAATAAAAAAACTAAATGTCTCTATTTTAAAATGGAAGCACCAAAATTACGGATTAAGCATAATAGGATGACTAAAATTGTATTTAAACCATTTTTTAATAGTATATTTTTATAATGTACTCTCTCCAGACCAAAAAAAAACTCTTGATATTTTAGTTTCTTATTTTTGTTCTCAAATTCTTGATGTTTTACAGATTTCAAGTTTCATTAATTATTTTATTCCACATATACCCCCATTTAACATAGTCTAATTTTTCACAACTATTTAAATCATAGATATTAAATGAGAATATTTTAGACTGAATATGTAGTTAGTGAATAGCACTAAATATTTCTTAAGTTATATGCATTAACCTTAAATATAAAGAATTTTGATCCGGGAGAGTATTTAAATAAAGTCTTAAAGTAAGTTACTACATATACAAGATAACAAACCAAATCTAAGTGATTACGAGTTCAATTTTTTAAAAATAAATTTTTATATTCAAATTTTGTATAAAAAACTAAATATTGAAAAAAAAAATGTCACTCTATGTCTGATTTTTCGTTTGGGATGCATCAAATTTAGTTTGAAGAATAAACTCAATTTCATGATATATTTAATTACCTTTAAAAGTACATTTGCATATTAAAAGTTTATCTGAAAACTCAGTTTTGTAAACCAAAACTTAGGTTGCTTTACAAACTTAAGTTTGTAATTTTTTTTCCAAAGCACTAAGTAAATTTACCTAACTTGGATTAACTGAAATTTAGAGTAATTTCCAAATAAAAAATATTTAAAAAATAAAAAGAAAAAACCAAAAACTTTTTATGAATGTTAATAATGCACATTTTATTATTGAGTAAAGAAGACGTAATAAATATCATAAAATAACTTGTATTTTACTCAAATATAAATAATATAGCTGATAAAACCTTATATGGGTAAAAAAAACATGTAAATTGTAAGTATAAACGAAGCAAAATAAAATTGTAAGTATAAGAAAATTGATGATAAGGCTAAGTTTGCTTCATTTAAAGAAAAAAGGGTAAAAACATTTATAGATCAAATGCAATTCAAAATAAATAGATAAGGATACAATTAAAACAAAGATGTTTATATAATACATAATATTGACCTTAAACATAAATTAGTAATATTTAAATAAGATTATTTTTTAAAATATATATGACTATAGAAGCATAATTCGTACCTTGACTGTAAAAATATTATTATCATATAAAAAAATCTTATATATCCTTTTCTACAAAAACAAAAGGTATAAAAAATGTACACGTAAAAGAAAGACTATTACAGGAAAAAAAAAAAAAAAAAAAAAAAAAGGAGTTACAAAATTGTGAAAGGGAATCCATTCAATAATTTGAAAAAAAAAATTATGTGTATTATAATGTTTTTGAGACATTGCCTAGAAAAACTAATAGGTTATTTTTTGGATTGGTTTACCCTCTTAGCAGAACAAGAAAATGGCAAGGGAGATTTTATCCTTTTACGCTGGCTTAAAGAAATATCATTCTCTTAAAGTTCCTTCCAATAATCAACCTGAAACCGTGACTTCCCACATTGAACACCAAAAGTTGGTTTGATCCAAAAATAAAATTTTGCAAATTAATCTCTTCCATTGATTGATGAACCAAACGCCACCATCAGCAATTTTCCAATTCACTTCCCATTTAGCACCATTAGGAATCAGTAGGAGTACTGGTGCAACTATTCGTCCACAACATTTATTCACAAAACTTTGAGAAATGCTCTCACATAAACTTATATGGCAATATTGATGTTAACATATATAATCATAAGTGAAAAGAAAAATAGCCCTTATGTTATGGCTTCCAAAATGTTGAGTCTCTGAAATATAAAAGATTTTAATAAAATGTATGAATATTATCATGAAGACGAATAAAGATTAAACAAGTCGTGCACCTACTACATATGAGTTGCCTTTATGAATAATACTTTGTTGCCGTCATTCATAGCATACATACACATTTTTGTAATTTGGACGAATACAGAGAGGCGAGAAGAATGGTTACCAACTCCTTATTTCGAATGATGTCTTCCTCAATCTTATTAAAAAAAAGTGAATCTCATTGCCTTGGTTAACTATGAACAGAGTTCGGTGCTTCAAGACAGTGCCGATTCAAGTCCAAAACCAAATTAATGCTTCATCATTATGAATAAATTAAAAGAATATTTGAAAACGGAGGTGAAGAAGTCAAATGATGCACAATTAATGTTTATAATTGTCCACCTTATTAGATCACCTTGATCAATATTTTGGCTGAAAACCGCACTGGCTAGATTGCTTTTAGGCTGAGATTGGGCAACTACTTAGGGTCTTAGGGAATGTTGATATGTAGTTGGTATAATTACCTCTTATAAGTTTTATTCAAATGCTAATTCCAACACAACAAACGAGGAATACTTACATTAATAGATTTGTATTCTACATTATAAATAATTAATAATAAATTTGATTTCATGCTAATAAAACTATCCAATATATTTATATTTATATTTGTAGCAACGATTATTATTCCATATATAAAAAAAAATTGAAAAGAACAAAATTTCTGTGTGTTGCACGGTGGAAAACTAGTAAACTACTTCAAAGATCTTGACAATTTCGAGAACAAATGGCCTGAGAAATCCCAAATAATGATATGCTTACCAGGTTTGTTTAACCTACTGACCGCTCAAGCCTGAACCCCTTCGCGAGATCTTTGAGCTCAGATTTAAATTCGCCAGGAAATTCCTCGAAGACATCAGAGCCAAATCTTTCGATCATAGCACCTATTGCTTTTTCATGGTCTATTCCCCTTTGTTGAAAATAAAACAATTGATCTTCTCCAATTTTGGATGTACTAGCTTCATGTTCAATTCTTGCTGTTGAATTTTTCACCTGCAAAATAATAGGTGTGATTTCATGAGCAAAACAAAAGTATCATGGCAATTTTCTGGATATTAGGGACAGGGGAAGCAGGGAGAAAAAAAAAAAAAAGTGGGAAGTAATGGGGGTGAAAACTGCACAATTTCTTATCCTCTTGCATGCATTCACAAGTTTCTATTCTATCATAACAAAACAAAAGTCACTCTTGAGCATACAAATGACAGTTGGTTGAAACTGATTGGAACTACAATTTCAATTCAGCCTAGGAACTCTATATATATAAGAAAAGCAAAACCTGGATGTAAGGATAGGTATTGGCAGCTGCATTGTTCCCAATAAGCATAGAGTCACACTGCGAGGAGTTTATTGCATTCTGGGCTTTGGACTGAACCTGAACAAGCCCTCTGTAAGAGTTCCTAGAATTCCCAGCCGATATACCCTTTGACACAATCCTGCTTCTTGTGTTGTTCCCTTTGTGTATCATCTTGGTTCCAGTATCCGCCTGCTGATGGTTATTAGTGATCGCCACAGAATAAAACTTCCCAACGCTCCCATCTCCCTCCAAAACCACGCTCGGGTACTTCCACGTGATCGCCGAACCCACCTCCACCTGCGTCCACGATATCTTCGACCCCGCTCCGCCACACACGCCTCTCTTCGTCACGAAGTTGTAGACCCCACCCTTCCCACAGGCGTCCCCAGGGTACCAATTCTGCACCGTGGAGTAGTTGATCTCCGCCCCCTCGCCGCAGTACAACTCCACCACCGCAGCATGGAGCTGGTTCCTGTCATAAGAAGGCGCGGTGCACCCTTCAAAATACTGCACAAAGCTCCTATCGTCGGCGATAATCAGTGTACGCTCGAACTGCCCGGTCTCCTTTGAGTTGATCCTGAAGTAGGTCGAGAGCAGCTTGGGGCACCTGGTGTCCTTGGGAATGTAGCAAAACGACCCGTCGCTGAAGACGGCCGAGTTCAACGCGGCGAAGTAGTTGTCGTTTGAGGGCACCACTTTGCCCATGTGCTTTCTAACCAAGTCCGGGTACTCCCTGACGGCCTCGGAGATCGAGCAGAAGATGACACCGGCCTTAAGGAGGGCTTCGGGCTTGTTGGTGCCGACGGAGACGCTGTCGAAGACTCCGCTCCTGGCCACGTTGGTGAGGCAGCGCTTCTGTTCGTCCAGCGGTACGCCTAGTTTGTCAAAGTAGCGGAGGATTTCGGGGTCGGGAAGTTGTTGTTGCTGCTGGCAGGAGGATATTTGTTTTTGTTTTTTCTTGGGCGCGGAATAGTAGCAGAGGTCTTGGAGGTCGATGGGGGAGTAGGTGTTGTCGGACCAGGTGGGGTGTTTCATGGCGAGGAAGTGGTCGAAAGCTCTGAGGCGGAACTGGAGCATCCATTCGGGTTCGTCTTTGAGGGAGGAGATGAGGCGGATGGTGTCTCTGGAGAGGCCTTTGGGGATCGAGAAGGAGTCGATGTCGAGGGTGAAGCCGTACTTCTTGTCGTAGTCACCGGGGTTGCGGAGGAGAATTTCGCGGACCTTATCGTTTGAGGTGGTACCTCGATTATCATAGTTCGCGTCGGCGCGCACCGTCGTTACGATGTGGCGTGACGGTTTTTTGGGTTTAAGGTTTAGGAAGGTTGGGGATGGGGAGAGGAGTTTGGTGGGGTCGCGAGTGGGTTGCGAAAGTAAGGAGGATACCCCCTTGCACACCACGGAAGCTGCCATCGATGGGATGGAAAGAGAAGGGAGAACGAATTTGCTTTGTGACGTTTTGTCTCTCTGCTGTGTCTAGAATGAGAATGGTCTTTTTACTCGAGATTGAAAGGCATCGATTAAAAATATTTTAAATTTAAATTAAAATTTTATGTAACCATAAAATCTTTAACCGATTCACCAAATAAAAAATTAAATATTTAAAAGTTCTCATTTATTAAAATTTTATGTAACCATAAAATCTTTAACGGATTCATCAAATAAAAAATTAAATATTTAAAAGTTCTCATTTATTAAAATTTTATGTAACAATAAAATCTTTAACTGATTCATCGATTAAAATTTAAGTTACCATCCTCATGACCAGTGACAATCATGGCAGTGGTGACGGTGACGATGGTGATGGTCATGACGGTAATGATGAGTTTAGATATTTTAAGACGTGATAATTAAAATTTTTTAAAGATTTAATTTTTATTTAGTAAATCTTTTTGATTATGTGAAATTTCAATTTAAAACCAGCCACTATTCATGTTACTGTTCATTGTAGGATTGCTATTTGTACCTCCAAAATTGCTATTTGCATCCCCACGTGCTTAATTTTTTTTTTACCGAAAATACCCTTCCCACAGAATCAGGATACCATTTTATAAAATGTAAAGCGGAATCATGATCCAGTTGTGTACGTGGGGGTGCAGGAAAAAATAAGAAACAAAATCATAATTCCGTGGGCAAAATAAGAAATGGAATCGTCATTCCGTTGACAAAATACACAACGGAATCATGATTGGAATCATGATTGCTTTATATTTTTTTTTTTTGCACCTCTAGGTACACAACAGAATCATGATTCCGTAGTGTATTTAGCCACTGAATCATGATTCCGTGAAAAGGATATTTTTGAAAATAAAAATAATTTAGAGCACTATCGGAGCTTGGACGTAATTTTGCTAATTTAAAATAAAAAAAGTAACCCGTTAAATTTCATATATATATATATATATATATATATTGCTACAGTAAAAACACCTATAGTAAAAAAATTAAGCACGTGAGAATGTGAATAGCAATTTTGGAGGTTCGAATAGCAAAGCAGTAGGTGAACAGTAGCGTGAATAGTTTCTGGTGCACCGTGCATCATTGATGCACAAGTGCACCATAGAATTCGCCTTTAAAATATTTTTAATTTCGACCTTCATTTTAATCAAACGATTGACGTTCTCATATTATATATATATATATATATATATATATATATATATATATATCATTAATTATCAATTATGTTATATAAAAGAAGGTTTTGCTACGTAGGTTGATATCACGTGGCAATATCATATTGATTTTTTTTCCACCGAAATAAAAATGATTTTATTTTTATGATAATTTTACATTTTAAATTGTTTAATTCATATTTAATTGATAACCATAATTTAAATTTATATTCAAATTCAAATATTAACGTGATCAATATTTTAAGATATTTAGATTTGAAATTTGAAATTGTTTAATTCATATTAACTGATAACACTAATTTAAATTCAAATTCAAATTTATAACAAATTAAAATAAAGAAATTGTGCAATTAGATTTTGCCTCATAGGTTAATGTTACGTAACAACACCATATTCATTATTTTTCCATCGAAATGAAGACGATTTTATTTTTATGGTAATTTTAAATTTTAAATTTTTTAATTAATATTTAATTGATAACAATAATTTAAGATATTTATGATTTGAAATTTTAAATAATTTATAAATAATTTAAATAACAATAATTTATAAATAATAATTTAAGATAATTTTTAATTTTTAATTTTTAATTAATATTATAAATAATTTAAGATATTAATTGATAACACTAATTTAAATTTAAATTCTAATTCATATTGAAATTCAAAATTATAACAAATTAAAATAAAGAAATCCTGCAATTAGATTTTTTATCTCATAATTTTATAATACAAATATATAATTGATAATTTAAACAATATCTATATATACATGAGTGAATGGTAATAAAATTTGAACATTATCAATATTTTAAGATATTTATGATTTGAAATTTTAAATTGTTTAATTCATATTAATTGATAACACTAATTTAAATTCATATTTATATTCAAATTTGAACATGATCAATATTTTAAGAGATTTATTATTTGAAATTTTAAATTGTTTAATTCATATTAATTGATAACACTAATTTAAATTCAAATTTTCATTTTAAAATATAAACTATTATTATAAATATTAAGCACACACGTCTATTTTTTTTTTGTATTCTTAATTCATAAAATACATCAATTATAGTAATTAAGGTGATTATTTAATTAATCATTCACAATTTAAACATTCTAATTGATAATACAATTATATATTCTAATTCAAATTAATTAATATCACTAATATATATTTTGATTCAAGTTTAAATTATTAAATTTAAATTTAAAAATCATGTCATTAAAATGAATAATTTAAATTAAATTAAATAGTTAGATATCCACCTCATCTCCATTAAAAAAATTCGGATAATACCTGTACCCTATCTATAACCAATCAAAGTAGGTATTCCCATCAAAGTCAGGTCTGATTAAGGTCGGTACTCACGGGTTTGGGGCTCTTTGTCATGCCCACTTGAAATTACTAAAGAAAATTTTACAGTCTCTCAGTTATTAGCCTAAATAAAATATGATTAAAATATCATTATATACATTATCTTATTTTTGTATTGATCATTAATATTTTTATTGTAATATACTGATCTATAAGTTCAATTGCCCACAATTTTTTTTTTAATAATTAACATTAGCCATTTATCTTCTTTATGATGAAAATAATTTTTTTAAATAAAAATCAATAATTACAAAATATATTATAAATTTTGTTATCATTAATATTTTTTATTAAAATTATGTATATATTTAAATTATATATAAATGCAAATATCTTTATAAAAATATTAGTGTTATAAAAAAATGTTTATATAAATTAAAACGATATAAGACATGTGTAAATATAAAATTATTTAAATACATATCAATATTCATAATTAATTTTATATATATTTTACATATACATACTAACACATACATATATAAAAAATTAAAAATTAAAAATACAATAAAAATTATAAATTATAAACTCAACACCCGTGCAAGGCACGGGTTATTAAGCTAGTTATTATATAAAATACAGTTGCTGACAGGGACTGGTAGTCCACACGTCGCATTCTGGTGAACTATATTTTATATAATATATAAATAGATAGATAGATAGATAGATAGATAGATATACAATCAATTATAAATAGAAAGATAGATAGGTAATCAATTAATTAATTATTGATTAATACAATCACAATCTTAATATAAAAATTTTAATGTAAAAATTAAGATAATTTAAATATAATGTTAAATTTACTTGCAAATTAAGTGAAAATTAAAATATTAACTTATGACTATAATATTATTAAATCACTCAAATAATTTAAATTAACAAATAAAAAAAATAATAATTAATTAACTTTGACTAATATATTATAATTTTTATTATTTATATGAAAAAAAATCTTATCAATTAGAAATAAGTGCAACTAATATCTGATTATATTTGCAACAAAAATATTACTAGCTAAAAAATAATAATGAATACTATTTTGATATTAAAATAGTATTAAATTTCATTATAATTGATTTTCGAAAATCTTTTACAAAATTATTTCAATCTCTAATATAATTATTCTAAAAAATAATTAACAAAATTTATTTAATATCCAAAATTAATTTTTTTCCTTATTAATTAAATCTAATTTATGGGATCTTTTTATTGATGTTATTTTATGGAATCAAAATCTAATCATTATTTTACGGAATAAATTTTGCGGAATTAATACATATTAAATAATATGAATATTATAATAAAATCAAAATTCATATTATCTTATAATATAAAATATATTAAATTACTCAACTAATTTAAATTAACAAATAAAAAAGTGATAATAATTAATTAACTTTGACTAATATATTATATTTTTTTTATCTGTACGAAAAAAAAATCTTATCAATTAGAAATCAATGTAACTAATATCTGATCATATCTGCAACGAAATATTGCTAGTTAAAAAATAATCATGAATACTATTTGTGATATTAAAATATAATTAAAATTTCATTATAATTGATTTTGAAAATCTTTTACAAAATTATTTCAATCTCTAATAGTTCCTTACTCTGACACAAGTATTGGAAATGAAAAAAAATATTGTTTATCAATAATCAATAATAATTTTAATTATTCATAAACACATAAATTCTTTTTAAAAAATTACTATGTAGTAACTTAAATTATTAATATACATAACATCAAAAATATTAATTTAATACAATATCTATTAATATATTGAAAAACAACTGAAATTAAAATTAATTTAATGTGATTAAAATCTCTTTTTAAAAAGTAAGATCAATTTAATATGGCTAAATATAAATCTATTATTAATTACTTGTTTAATTTATTTTATGTATTATTCATTCTATTATTCTATTACATGTTAATAAATTATTATGTTTCCTACCAAAAAAAATATTATGTTTCCTTAAATATTAATTAATACTATACTATTTCCTTAAATATTTTAAACAACTATCAATTCTGTAATTAAATTATTACGAACAAAGATTCTTAATATTTATTTTTATTGATCTTACCTTTTTTCACTAATTTATTTTTAATGCCATATTTTAATTTTCAAAAATTATAATTTACTTAAAAGTTTTTATTTTTAATATATTACAAATTCAAATAGTGATTTTTTTAATTACTTTTGACATTATTAAATTAAATATTTCAATTTACTAATTTTGATTGTTTGTAATATAATTTTGATTTGATTATACGGAATATAAATATAATTTAATAATTTATTTTAATATACCACTAACAATGATTTTGTCTTCAAAAGATGAATATTGTACTTTCCTTTTTAAAATATTTAATTGTTATTATAAATGTTTAGCACAATGAATTCAGGCTATGCAATTTTAGACTTTGCAATAAACTTCTTCTATTTTACGTCATGTCTTCTAATCTTGATTCAATTGCAAACATTGATATTTAAAAGAAAAGAATGCAAGTCAACCATGATTTCACTATACCTTCACACCATATGAAAATATTTTCAAAGCAAGTAGAGAAAACAAACTTATTTGGTAATATTACAAACTCTTTTTTTTATCATCATATTTTTAGTCTACGTTGAAATTGATATCAAATTTTTTTTTTTTTTGGTAAAATATGTTTTTGGTTCCTCATTTTATCTTGAATTCTGTTTTTAGTCCCTCAATTTTTTTTTTACTGTTTTTAGTCCCTCATAAATTGTTTTGTTTTGTTTTTAGTCCCTGACATTAATTTCAACTGTTAAGTGATGATATGGCGGACATAAACTGTGTGTGTGAAAATTTCCTGATTAAGTTTCTAGTTACTTTTAGCCGCTACAAATTTTTTGACGATCAGAAATGTTTACTTTTGCAACATTTCTTGTGATTTCAGAAAATTTGGTGTTCGAGGTTTTTTTTTTTAACATTTCTTACAGTTTTAGTCTGTCAGAAAATTTGTAGCAGTTAAAATATGTTAGAAACTTAAACAAAAAAATTTCAAGCGCAAATTCTACTCGTTACGACATCACTTAACAGTTGAAATTAATGTCAGGGACTAAAAACAAAATGAAACAATTTTTGAGGGACTAAAAATAGATAAAAAATTTATGAGGGACTAAAAACAGAAATCCAGATAAAATGAGGGACCAAAAACATATTTTACCCCTTTTTTTTTGTAGATGTCATTGGAGTGTTACCTTTAAGGAAAGTTGATTGAAAAAAAAGTGATGAAAAAATCTCTTATGTTGTCATGGAATTAGATAATTTTCGATGAGTATTTTTTTTATACCTTGGTCTTTTTAATTCGTTTTCTAATGAGCAACATTTCATTCATATGCTGAAAAATAGTAAATTACTAACTATAAATTTTATTATCATTTTTTTAGTATGTATTAAATTTGATATCAAATAATTTTTTTCATATGTAGATGTCATTGGAGTATTGCCTTTAAGGATTTTGAATATAAACATGATGAAAAAACAAAAAACCTCTTATGTTGTTATGGAAATAGACAATATTCTATGAGTATTTTTTGTATACCTTAGTTATTTCAATTCGTTTCCTAACGAGCAACGTTTTATTTATTTGCAGAAAAAGGAGAAAACCTGATATAGAATTTGTATGAATTGATTATAGATTTTTTTTCTCCAATAATATAAAGAAATTAATAAAACTGTCAATATAATTTTGTATATAATCCAAAAAAAATTCTTCCTTCAAATTTACTCGGGCATCGCACGGGTACTATATATATATATATATATAGGGACAGGATCTGTTTACACCATGTGTAAATCATTAGACTTACACCAAATCCTAACCATTGAATTAAGATAATCTAATGGTTCTAAATTTCTTAATTAAAAATAAAAATAAAAACAAAAAAACTCACGTGACCCTAAAACCTCAAAATTGGCTTAGCTACCCCACCTAGGCAACTCAATTGAATCTAAAACTTGGCACTGCAAGTCTGCAACTCTCATCTCATTTGGACAATTACGTGAGTTAAGACTTATGCCTCTATTCAATTGAAGAATTGGTCAGAATTGAGCACTCAACTACTTCTCCTCAAGATCAGTGGCTTGAAGGAACTCATGCACGGAAGGGATGGTAACTTGGTATAAGATCCCAGAAGAAGCTTGCCTTAAAGGCTACCGAAGGTGGTAGCTTCAAATTCTAACGCACATGAAGAAGCTCCATTGGCTGGGACGAAATTAAGAATTGGAAAAAATTGAATAATTCCAAATTGAGCAAAATATGAAATTAAGAATTGTAAAATATTGAATAATTTCAATTGAGCAAAATACCAAAATGTTGAGTGGTTCAATTACATGGTTCATTGATTTCGTGATTCAATTCCAATTGGCTTGGATCAACGTGACTCAATAGATTGAAATACATGTGTAAAGTAATCTGCCAAAAAAATGCGAATGGCTTAAGAAAAACTCAAAAATTACCTAAATCAATTGGATCCACTAACAATTATGAGAAATTGAAAGAGAAATTCTTCAAAACAGCGATTCTTGTACACCAAATCTTTAAAAATGGTACTGTTCACTATTATCCAATTATTCAATTGAATTGAGGGGAGTCAATTGAGAGTCATGTAATTGCCCAGGTGAGAGGAGAGATTCAGTGGCTAAACCAATTTTAGGGTTTTAGGATCACGTGAGTTTTTTTTTCTGTTTTTTATCTTTATTTTTAATTGAAAAATTTAGAAACATTATATTATTTTAATTTAATGGTTAAGATTTGGTGTAAATCTAATGACTTACACTTGGTGTCAACGGATCTTGTCCCATATATATATATATATATATATATATATATATATATATATATATAGGACATATTGAGAGGAAGACATCTTATATGAGAGTGAGGCGATTAAATCTAGACCATATAACCATAAATGGAGGGTCAAGATTTAATGTTATGTGACTACTTAAAAAATTATTTGACTTTCTTCAAGGATAAAGGTTTTTATTGGGATGCGCAAAATTGCGCTGTCCATGATTTTTTTTGCACTCTCCTATGATTTCTATACTAAATACTTTCTCCTTTTAATTCCTTAACCAGTGCCCTTAGCAAGACTCTTTTAAAAAACTTACATGACTTAGTTTGTTTTAATCTTGACCATTCAAGATAGATCTAGTGGTTAATATTTATTTCTCTCATTCTCATATAAGATAAGTTCTCTCACTAGATATATTTTCTATATATATATATATATATATATATATATATATATATATATGGTTCTCATTTAATCCTAGGAGTAACTCAGTAAATCCCTCCTCATTATGTAGCTTTAAAATATTGGATGTCAATTAATAAGGAAAACAAATATAACTTCCAACACATTTTTTTTGGACAAATATGTTTTTAGTCCCTGTCTTCAAAAAAATATTTAAATGATGATGTGGCAGTCACATTTTGCAGTAATTATTTTTCTGGCAGTTTAAAACCGCTATAATTGCTTGACTTAATAGGTCATTTATCAAAGGTCGAACAAAGTCGTAAACAAAGTGGTACTGGTACTCCACCATCCACGTCATTCCGAAAGACGGTTTCAACTTCGAGTGTGTCCACTCTGTTAACGGCAAGATAGGACACACGGAAGAGGAGGCAGACTCCATGGTGTTGGTCATGCAGATGTCCATGGTGAAATAGTTTCTGACGGTTTAAAACCACCAGAAAATGTAAAATATCTATTAAATACTTAAGTCAACCAATTATGACAATTTTAAATTGCCAAAAAAATAATCGCCTCAAAATGTGGTTGTCACGTCATTATTTAACGGCTTTTTTTATAGCTGAGACTAAAAGATATTGACGGAAAAAAGTTCAGGGACTAAAATCGGTCAAATATTTGTTTAGGGACTAAAAACAAAAATTGAAAAAAATTAAGGGACTAAAAACATATTTTGTCATTTTTTTTTTGTATTTTTGTCCGTGCATTAAACAATATAGTCGGTCAATACTTAGTGATACACATCACTTCATCCATGTTCTTAATGACCGTGTATCACTTATATTCTCACACATTACGTAATATATAGAATAGAACAATGTATTTCATCATCAACTTCGCAGAATCACACACATAACTTTTTTTTTTTTTTTTTACACACAAAGAAACACACACATAATGTTTTTTTTTTCCGCACAAACAAACGTAATAAAGTGTAAAACAAGCCCACTTTGTTTGTCTTCATCAAACTTTCTTTGCCACCAATCTCCTGTTACGACAATAATGGGGTCTTAGCCTAGACAAATTATAAAAACAACTGTGTTAGTTTTATAAAATAATGGAGGAGAAAAAATTCTGATTTCTACGAAACATCTCATGAATCAAAGCTAGATTTACTAATTTTTTTAACCTTATAAAGATAAAAATAAAATAATTCAACATACTTCTTAGTCTCAATTACGAGTTATATAAGAGGCAAACTCATAAATTCAATGACCTTTACTCGTCAATTATCGGCAGCTCCTTTGATAGGAAATAGGGGTGAGAGGTGAGAAATTAAAAGATAGGATTTTTTATTTTTTTTATGATAAAGATAGGATTGTTTGGTAGGTGAGAAGAGAGAGGTAAGAAAATGAGGTCCATTACTTTTTTCTTTTGGCACAGTTCAGAGAGGAAATTGGGAGGAGAGGCACTGATTTTGCATTTTGCGGCAGTTTTTGTTCTAGTGGTTTTAACCACCAGAAAGTGGAACTTTGTGGTGTTTTTTTTAGTGTTTTTTGGTGGATAAAACCAGCTATAGTGTAATAATATGCGATAATCAATTGTTGTGTTTCTACTTTGATTTTGATAATACTTTTTTATTCTTTTTTTGTTATTTCTTTCTTTCTTATTTTTTTTATTTCTCTCAAATTAAATATCTTTATTTCTCACATATTTCTCTTTTTTCTATTTCTATCTCTACTCTATTTATCAGTTCTTACCCATTTTTTTATCTCCTACCAAACATACCCTATATTTCAATCCAAAAGATTGACTTACTGACATGGTGTATATGACAACAAAAATAATGTCCAATAAAAAAACTAGACACATACCCTTGCCTGAAATTCCTTCCGCATTGTAGTGTTGAGATCAATTTCCAATGTGATAGCATTTGTCTCCTTCTCAAGTTTAACATCAATCAAATTGTCCACTTTTACTGTACCTGGACATAAAGTTTCCATCCTGCTGCAATTGATTATTGACAATTGCTCCAAGGATGGGAAACTTAAACTCCCTTTGTAGAAACTTCTGAGGTTTTGTAATTCGCAAAGATTTAAGCAATTTAGCTGCTGAAATACTATCTCATCCTCATGTGATTCATCCCCCTCCTTAGACACTATCTCTTCGATTGAATTACAGCATCTTATATCCATTCTTTTGAGTTGAGCCAAACTCGTGGCCGTTGAGGATGTGAACAAATATAGCAAGATATTGCAACTGCTTATTTCCAAATATGTCAGATTGGAGAAAGACACTGTGCGTGGAACCAAGTTTATTGAACTAAAACAGCTTATTACTTCCAAGGTTTCTAGATTTCTTAGGAAAGGCTCAATCCAAGAGTTCTCTAACCTAATGGAAACGAACTCTCCAAGGGACTCCAAGCATAATACTTTTAGCTCTGGAAGGCAGAAAATCTCCTTGAAGTAACCATCACGCACCACAAGCTTCTCTATATTGGGCACATGTTGTAGAAATACATTAGACTCAATATGAAAGAACAAAGTAAGAACCTTTAACTTGTGTAATAGGTTTCCCTGAAATTCTCTAGGTAAAATCATCTTTAGTTCATTTTCACCGAGTGTCAGATGCTGTAAGTTTGGCGTAAGCTGCGAAGAGAAACCAATAGTCAAGCAAAAGCGAGTTAGAGCACTTATAGATGCATCTTTCTTATATACTTCCTTAGACTTCAAATATAAGAAAAAAAAATGACTTAGATCTTGGATTTAAATATAAACAAATATCAACTAATTTTAATTCATTTAATGAGATAATTACTAAAATACCCTTCACTTAATAGGGGTTTTAATTCCAATGCATCATTCTTATTCTTGATATTAAATTTCAATTAAGCACAGTTTAGGAAAATAACTTATTTTTTAATTGAGATTGGTGCAATTAAATGTTGTTAACCAACTTTCTTAGTTAGTGTAAAATAGTTTTTTTTTTGCTTATATTTAAATCCGGAGGGAGTATAATTGAAACAATGAACTTTGATGCTAAAAGATGTCTGATAATTAATGTCAAATTAACTATAATTGAAAACAATGTTAGAGATCCATATGCTCAAAATAGAGTGTATAAGTGGAAAATATATTCTAGCAATTATTGTTGTGTCTATTGGGCCAACTATTATCTGGTCACTATGGGGATCACTTGCCACTTCACACTTGAGATGTTTGGTCTTTTGATATGGCAAAAATTAAGTATATAAATAAAGGATAATTCCCAATTCTTGAGCTGGCTTTTGGACCAAAATTGAGTTAGACCCAAAATTAAATTCTAATAAACAAGTAAATTTAAAAGAAAAATGTTTTTTCAAAAAACAAAAAAGTGAACTAGGCTAGCTATTAATAAGGTGGGCGGGATTTTGATATTGTATGTGTCTAAACAAATTTATTTAGAGTTTAAAATTTTAAGATGAAAAATTTGATAAATGAAATGACTAAATTATATGTTTTATAAGAAAAAAAAATAATTAATAAAAGAAATTCATACTTATTTGTAATCCTTACTAAAATGTGTGTTTTTATTTATCTTAAAATATTTCAAATTAAATTTTGAAAATTAAAAAAAATTTAAAAATATCGATTCAAACTGGTTCTTTGCACCAGTTCTTACTGATTTTAGATTGATTATCACTGATTTTGAAAATGATATGATTTTTTAATGTTAACAAATCGATCACTAGGCCGATTCGCAATTTGATCAATAGAAGGCCAATTCGGTCCAGTTCGATTTTCATAAATACTCCTTCCAATCTCGATTATAAGCAACAAAAAGTCCTTGTTTTTTTGTCTCAAATATAAGCAAATTTTAACTAACTTTGCCTTATTTAATAAGACTGTCTTCAAAATACCCTTCATTGGGCCAAAAACTTTTTGGCAAATGCTAACTTGTGCCAAGGACATTGGTTAAGGAACTAGAAGGAGAAAGAATTTTATTGGGATCCGCAAAATTGCACCGCCCATAGTTATTTTTGCGCTCTCCTATGATTTACATAGTAAATAGTAAATATTTTCTCCTTTTAATTCCTTAACACGTGCCCTCCCTAAGGGCACTAGTTAGCAAGACCCAAACTTTTTTTATGCTTGATATCAAGTTCCAATGAAAGGTAATTTTGAAAGAAAAAAAATAGGCTTAATTGCAATTTTTATCTCCAACTTTTTACTTTTTGACGAATTTTACTCCCAACAAATTAATTTGGCGCATTTTACCCCAACTTTTTAAAAAACTTACAAATTTTACCTTCTACTGTTGTGCTGACATGACATGCTGACATAAACATAAAAAGTGAGGGTAAAATTCACCAAAAAGTAAAAAGTTAGGGATAAAAAGTACAATTATTTTAACATGTCACGTCAGCAAAACGGTGAAAGGTAAAATTTGCAAGTTTTTTAAAAAGTTTGGGATAAAATGCACCAAATTAATTTGTTGAGAGTAAAATTCGTCAAAAAGTAAAAAATTGAGGATAAAAATTGCAATTAAACAAAAAATTATTTTTTACTTGAAAATGACACAATTTAATGCAATTAACTAATTTCTTAATAAGTGTAAAATATGTTTTTGACACATGATATATATAAAATAAAGTACAATGGCGTGCGTAATAATCCATGTAATTGACTGTATTAATGAGAATAAAGCCCAAACCTCAAATGTTGTTGTGGCGTCACGAATGCAACATATACCATTATACTTGAACTTCGGCAAATCCGATAGCGTCAATAACGTCACGCAGGGGAACGTAAGCTCTAGATTTGTTCCTCTTGGATCTGCATTATCTGGATCTGCAACAATTGCCATCAATTCTGCAGAGTGTTGTAAAACTAGAGTTTCAAGGTTCACAAGATCTTTGGCTACTGATGCGGGAAACAAACTCGTAAGGCTCTCACATTTGTCAACATACACTTCTTGTAGAAGTTGCATGCCTAGAATTCCATGAGGATCTTCATTCCAGACATTCTCCAGATTAGGCAGCCACTGTAAATTCAATATCTTCAGGTGAAAAGGGAGGGGGAAGGGGGCTGGTCCTGTTGTTTTCATTTTTCTGTGATCTTGTGTTGTGCATTTCACGTCAAATATGGTTTTCACATAATCACAGCTTCGAACTTCCAATTTTTCCAATTTAGGTAACAAAGGAAGTAAATTGAACGGCAATACATCTGATAAAAAATGGCATCTGTACACAATCAAGGTGTCCAAGTTACTGAAGCACAAGTCTGGGATCCACAGTGAGCCATGCCATATCCTTTGTAGTAGTGGGTGACGGGGGAGTTCAAGTCTTGAGACACTACGTGCATCCTTCGAAATCTGCACTTGCAAAATAATAAATAAAATATATGAAATTAATTATTTATGAGGATCGGTAAGAATTGAGATTTAGAATTTTATTTCATTTTTGTAACATCCAAATTTGTTTGAACTGTTAACTTTCATTTAAAAGAAAATGTAATATTGCTGGGTTTAGAGGATTTCAGTTCTAGTATTGATCTTACCTTAGCAGCCTGGCTCAATGATGACCTTACCTTATCTTATTGAAATTGCATTGAAATAATCCAATCAGACCATCACATTTCTTTGCTTTGCTAATTATTAATATTAATATTAATATTAAAGTTTATAGCAAAAATATCACGTTACTCGTTGATTGTCAAATAAAATCATGACTCCACGATGAGTGATTCCTGGAAATCATAATTCTCAGACATGAAAAAAATATTCTTGTACCAATGCAAACGCTTACTAAGAGAATAAGTAAATAGTTTATGCACTCACAATCTAAAGAAGCTTTATACTTTCATTTAATATATTTTTTTAAAAGATACTTTCATTTAATCATAAAAGTTATATTTATTGTAATTTCTAATTAATCAGAAATCATAAAGTGTATTTTTTAAACTGATAGTGTATAGAGAAATTGTATTAAAAGAATGAATAAAGTACCTTGTATTGGAAAACATTTTGTATGGTGGAATTCAAGTCACCTTCCAACTGCCATCTCACATCCTTTTCTCCTTTATCAGTTATATGTTGTAACCTTGGAGTTGCTGTGCGACTCTCTGTGAATGTTTCTATCTTGGGGCATTCTTTCACAATCAATATTTCCAATGATGGGAATTTAAATTTACAGTTCCCGTAGCTGCAAAAACTTGTGAGGTTTTTAAGAGTATCAAGTTCTATAGTAATCAAATTGCTGAATACAATTTCGATGTCTTTTTCCTCACCTCGTTGGTTACTATTTCCTTTATATAGTTACAATGACTAACCTTCATGGTCTTAAGTTGAACCAAGCTTTTAGCAGTCGAGGATGCCATTAAATTTTTTAATCCACAGTGCTTTATTTCCAAATACGTCAAGTAAGTCAAAGATACCGAGGGAGGAGCTAATTTGATCAAGTCGTAGCAGGAGTTTAAGCTCAAAAGCTCTAGTCTCTGCAGAAATATTGGGTCTCCTTCAAATCCTAGATCCTTTATCTTTGAAATCGACAAAACCAATTCCTTCAGCTGTAATACGGTTCCCAAACATGGCGCTGACGACTCTTTGTTAAGCAAATGATCAGTGCGAAACAACTTTAACTTTTCTAGATTTGGCATTCGGTAGAGAAACCGGCAGAGAAGTTCAACACTTTTAACACAGCTCAATCTAAGCTCTTTTAAACGGTGCATTCGGTACTTTGCAGTGTTGTTCAATAACCACTTCCGCGCTTGGTCAAAGTCAATATCCATATACTCCAAGTTGGGGAATACCTAGAGAAAAATGAAATAAAAGTAAATATCTGAATATATATTGTAAGCTTATGCCTGATCGAGCACCCCCTTCCATTTACTTGATTTTAAGCTTTTTGATTTGGTTTTTGTAGTTTGCATTGAATTGCAATAGGCGTTAATTAATTAGTATAAGACAAGTACCCCAATTACTGCTAAGACTAATAGGTGACAAACAAATAAGCAAAAATGATACAGAAGGATGTATACAACAAGACTGAGCATTTTTTTTTCCCTTTAGGTCTATGACAGTGATGGAATATTCCTTACCTTTTCAGCTGAGAAAACTGTTTTTTCTTTTTCACATGTGGTTTCACTGGTTTCTGTTGGGAATGTTTTGAGCTTCTCACAACCGTCCACTCCCAACTTCTTCAATTTTGGACACTCTATAGGATGCCTCCCATAGTAGAAATGCTTGATGTTTGATAGTTGACTTAATCTCATGGAGATTAGTTCAGGAAACACTAATGGTTCACTGTTTGTTTCGGTTCCATCTTCACATGCAACAATTTCCACCATTTCTTCACAATGCCATACTGACAGGTGTTTAAACTTTTGGATATCTTTGGCCACAGACACTGGAAAGACATTCTTCAGTTTATCACACGAAGAAACCTTTATACTCTGCATTTTTTTGAAGTTAAGAATTCCTCCTGGATCTGTGCTCCACACTTGCTTCAAGTTTGGGAGGTCCCCTACATCAATATGCTGCAAATTTGTGTCTATCCCACCAGGTGCATCTATTTGTTGAGAATCTTTGATTTCAAAAATTACTTCCACTGACTTGCATTTATAGACCTTCAAGCTGTTTAAACTCGCAAACCATCCTTCCATGTGACTTGGAAAAATCTTGTCTAATTTTCTACATCTTTGAATGAGCACAGAATTGAGACTGGAAAAGGAATCAGCACTCACTTCACCTTGCCATATGTCTGTTAACATATTCATTTCGCTGAGGTTTATTTCCTCCAACTTAGGAAAGACGCAGACCTGCATTTTGATGCAAACAAGCCATGATTAGGTACTGAAACTTAAAGGAAATGCACAAGGAAGAGTGTGATCAAGAACTGTATACATAACATTCAGTCAACTACAAAAATTTACTTATTTACACCTATACACACCTTGTCTGCACTATTTCTTCCTTCAATGCTAAAAATCTTCTCCATCATCACACACCCACTTACGAAAAGCCCTTTCAGCTTCCTCAAACTGCTAGCCACAGGCAATGAACACAAATATCTCATCTTTCTACAATCTTTCACAACTAATTTTATTAAGTTTTGAAAGCAGAAGCTTGACGGTTGGTCGCTCCATATACTATAGATGTTGACCTTGGATAAAGTCAAGCTCTCTAAGTTTGGAATTTCAAGCTGCAAGCACATACACAATTAATATATTTACAACCACTGAAATAAATTAATCACAAACTAATTAAAATTTAAGTAAAAGTATGCAATATCATACCTTTTTACCAAAAAGAGGAGGAGCCTTGCTACTATGCTCATCTTCTACAACAGTAATTTCTATGTGATCCCTGTTTGTTGTTTGTGTCTCTATCAGATAAGGTGCAGAAGGCCCCTTTAATGTGGTATAAAAACGAGTCAATGAAATTAACGACTGAAGTGTCAAAGACTGCAACTTAAGAAACTCAACCTTGTCAGAATTTTCTGGTATTTCAACCATCTCCGTTAAAGAATTACATTCAGAGACATCAATTGTTTCTAGACTAACAAGAAATTTAACAATGTAGAAGGAAAGGAGATTCTTCAATTGGGCACACATCTTGGTCTTGATGGTTTTTAATTTGGTGAATGAGGCATCTGTGACTGGACTGCAGCATATCTTCTCTATGTTCTTAAGCTCGTAGAGGTATAGAGATTCCAAATTGGGAAAAACATCTAGAGGATGAGACAAATCCTTTGAGTTGCTGATATATTTGATGCTAGTGTTATTTCTGATAGATAATTGTTTCAGATCTGGAAATCCATCCAAATTCAACTCATAAATAACATTTTGAACATCTTTTAGCTCTCCCAACAACAAATTTTCCACTCTTTTAAATAACAATTTTATCCCTTTCTGGGAGTGAATAGTGTCATCTTTCAGCTGCAATGCCAAAGATCTGAATGCTTCATACTTGTTAGGCATCCGGAAATCTTCATCTGAAAGTATGTTGAAGTCTCCAATCACAAGCTTGTAATCATTTAACTTGTCAAAGAGCAAGTCTTGGGGAAAAACTGCAGCACATGGGATGCATAAGTCCACCACTTTCAATTGATGCAAATGCTTTACCTCAGAAAGAAATGAAATTTGACTTTGGTTTGTCTCTCCTTCCACCAACATTTTGACCAAGCTCATTCTTATATACAGCTCTTCCAAAAAAGTCAACCTTGATATAAAATTTGGTGAAATCATCTTCCCTATGGAACAATTGCTGATGTCTAGTAATTGTAGCTTATCTAAGCACCCTATCTCAGCTGGAAAATTTTCAATTTGAGATCCAGATAAGCTGAGAATTCTTATTTTTTTCAGCTTTTCTATGATGGATAAGTTGCCCTCTAGAGTGCATCGTTCCAAACAAAGCATTCTGAGGTTTGATAGGCATGCAATTGAAGATGGTAAGCTTGATAGCTGAATACCAGTCAATATTAATACTCTGAGTTTTTTCATTTCTTTAAAAAAACTGTCAGGTATTATTAAAGATGGATCATCACTGTCAATTCTGAAAAATTTAACTTGTGGACAATTTATAACATTGGGAAGCTCATCAATGATATCACTGTTGCATATAGAAATAGAAGTGCATCTCTCGAGTTCAGGCCAGTCATCAAGTTTGCCATTTCTCAAAGTAAATACATTTTGCTCCTTGTGTGCTATAGATAAAGCAGCATCTCGAACCATATCATGCATACTGAAATGATTACCAGAACTTCCATCCGATATCAAACTTGAATCTTTTAGCTTATTGATTGATGCATGTATTCGTCCTCGAGCTTCGATAAGCGAGTAGACTCCTTCGAGTATACCCAAACCAAAGCAATACTTCACCAAGTCCAAAATTAGTGGTTGATGACCCATTTGAGCACAAAGTAGGAAAATGGACTTAAGCTCCTCATTTTCTAGATGTTCATAACTCATCTTTACAGAAATCTCCATAGATGTCTGCACTCCCACCAGTTCTTGCTTTTTAAGTTTTTCTAGTGTAGCTTCCCACACGAACTCGCTCTTGTCTCTTAATGCCCTTCCAATTGCAATTATTGCCACGGGTAAACCTGCACAATACTTCTTAACAATTTCTTGTTTAGAGTTGGATTTTTCATCAGGTATTCCAGCCACCTTCTGAAACAACATTAGAGCATCCTTGTCACCCAATTCCTTTACACAGAAAATTGACTTAACTTCCATTTTCTCAGACAATACTTTTTTATGCCTTGAAGTTAGCAAAATTTTGCACCCTTTATAATCACCAAGAGATTTTTCTTTGCTCACCACTTTGCCATCCTGTTTATTGTCGTCATCGTCGTCGTCACCAAGTGGAATCCCTAACTTATTCAAGTCTAATCTGTCCCAAAGGTCATCCAAAATTACAAGGGTGTTCTCCTTCTCTTTCTTTATCCTCCTCCGTAGACAATCAGCTCTCACAATCTCACCTTCCCCTTCCAATCTCAACCCTAACACGTAAGCAATTTCTTCCTGGATTTTTAGTATATCGGGATTGGCTGTTATTTCTACTATAACCACTACATTAAACAGCTTCATGTCTCGAGCTTTCTTAGCAATTTCTTTGATTAAAGTGCTCTTACCCACACCACCTGGCCCATGCAGCCCAATCATTCTCACATTAGAATCTTCAAGTTCTGCCATTATTTCATCCATTGTGTTTTTTCTAGCACCAAATTCTACATAGCCAGCATTACACAAGGTGGCATCATTAGATGTTGCATTCTGCCGATAGGCAACTACATTGAACTTGAACGACTCATCTATCAGCTTCTTAACATCTTCTGCCATTTCCTTTGCTTCTTGGCCTAGTCTATGCCTATTCCTCAAGTAAGCAAACAAACCATTGGACACCTGCGTCTTCGTGTGACCTTCATCGTTCTTAAACTTCTCCACTTTAGTCTCAAACTCATCCACTTTCTGAAACCATTCTGTAACCGTACCTTCAGTGTTGTGTAGATTTTTTTCAGCTTCATCACGTTGATGATCTACCCTCTCTTTTTCTAGTCCAAGATCCTTAACATTCTGGTACAGTTCATCAACGTTTGCCCCGTAACGGACAATGTAAGCCACGTGCCGAACACTCTGGTCCAACACAAAATTAATCACCCGTTCCACTACTGTGGACAAAGCAGACTCCATTCTTTAAGCTTTTCTTGTGCTACGACTACATCTCTTCCCCCCAACAACTAATTAAGAAAAGTAAATGGTACTTCATCAATAAAAAATCACGAGTACATTTACTATAATCAAATCAAGCAATGACGGGAAGGGGGTCGGAAAAGGATTATTTTCTTAATTAATCAAAAGAGTAAAGTATTTTTAGTTCTCTAAAATACGTGAAACTTTCAAAAAATTTCGTGTCTTCTAAAATTTTAATATATTACTATTAATTTTGTTAGTAAATTTAATATGTCCATCCAATATTTTAACATGCATTACCATAACAAAAAAATTAAAATTGTTGTACGAATGTCTCATTTTAGAGGGATTGAAATTAGGTGAAAATTTTTGCAGAGATCAATTCCAGATTTCACATATTTTAGAGAGACAAAAACATATTTTATCCTACTCAAAATGATAATTTTATTAACAAAACGTATAGATCAGTGGAAGAAATGGGAAAGGAAATATGTCCAGGATCTAACCCGGCCCATTCTGAAAGATCCGGCCCGACTCCATGGCTTTGGGTTGCATTTAACTTTTTCCCGCCAAAGAAAAAAAAAGGATAAAAGAACTCTCTCGTTAAATGACTTTATATTTTGGTTATATTTAGCCCTTTTTTTTTTACTTAAAAGTTATTTTAAAGTTAAAGTTTAAAAAATAAGAAATCTAAAAATAAATTAGAAGTTTCTTATTAATTTTTATATTTTTTAGTCTTAGAATTCCTTTTAAACTAACTTGTTTATTAATAAAATAGATGAAGTTTATGGCATTTGTAGTTAAGTTTATAGTTAAATTATAATATATATAATGATGTTTATTAAATTTATGATTAGATTTCCGCCCTTGCATTACAGGGAAATAAAGTATAAAAAATAATTAAATTAAAAATAATTAAGTTTATAAATGATACTTTGAATAATTTAAAATATAAAAGTAATTAAATTAAAAGAAAATTTTTGAAATTAAATATTAGTTAAAATATTGTTTAAAACAAATTATTACTTTTATTTTTCCATGTAATTTAGTTAAATAATCATGAAACTCATACAAAGTATAGAATAAAATAGCTTGTTACATATAAATGTTATATGACAATATAATATACAAAATAAAATAATAGTAATTAAGTTTTGAATTATAATAACAATTATAAAAAAATAAATTCCCAACTTAAGTGTCAATGCAAAAAAATAAAATTATCATTTTTATTCTTTTTAAAATAGTTTATTAAACACATTTTAATATAGAAAAATTCAAATGTATAGCAGTATAATGCATATTCTTATTTCTAAATATTATTGTTGTTCATAAAACATATAGATGTTATATGGCAATATAATATTACATGAGATAAAATATTAGTAATTAAGTTGAGAATTATAATAACAATTATAAAAAATAAACTTCCGGCTTAAGTCATCAATGCAAAACAACATTAGTTTCCTTTTTAATTGTTTTATATAATTTTATAAAATAATAATGTTAAAAGGAAAAATTCAAAAGTCAATAGTATATATATTTCTTTTTGTCAACTGTAAATTTTCAAATTAAGAAAAATAAAATGAAATTTTAATTAGTTGTTAAATACAATGATAAAAACTTTCTAAAACTAACATGGATCTTAGTAATATGTTGGAGAAGCTATTTGCTGAAAATGTGACACTTGTTAAAAAAAATTCTTTGAATAGTTTTGAAATATATACAGGACAAAACTTATATTCGGTACTATGGATGTTGTTTGTACTGTTATTCAATTATAATTAGAGTTTTATCTTGATAATTTACTTAATAGAGGATTTTATTAAATGTTAATGTTGATTATCGAGGTGAAGCTCCAATTCTAATTAGAGAACAACGGTACCTATAATACTCCATCTTTTGTCCATATATACACTATATATGTAGATTTGATCTCACATCCTTCCCCTAGTCCAAAAGAAATTTATAATTCTTTATACATATATCTTATTTTATAACAAAGGAATGGGCAGAGTTTATTAAGTTTGAAACATATCCACTAGAATAGATACCATATTGAGCTAATAAACGATGAAAATGTTTAATATTTTGATATTATAAAAATTATTTCAAATAAAAGTTGCGTATTGAAGAGATTACAACTATATTGACTATGTTTGTACGTATTAGATATTCATTAGTACATTTGAAAAACATACTATTGTAAAACCAGAAATTTATAAGTCAAACTAAGTTTGTTGTTTGGCATAATTAGTTGGGCCATTTGAATCAATTATGATGCAAAAAATAATTGAAGATTTGTCTAGGCAATTCATTAAGAAAAAAACAAATTCTTCAACCTAATAATTTTCATGTGAAACTTACTTGACCATCATCAGCAAAAAAAAATAAGAATATTTCATGTGTTGCTTATCTCTCACACTTTTTTTCATTTATTTAAGGTGATTTTGATAGGTAATATACTCGCTATATGAAGAAGTTAGAAAATCGTTAAACTTTTTGTAATATTATTTTTTCTTTCTATTTTTCTCCATATCATTCATTTTATTTCATAGTTTTCTCTTTTCTTTTTTCTATCTTTAATATAATTGAATACATTTTTGCACAACTTAATTGTATACCTTTTTCTACGATTTAGTTGTACAAAATAATTTCTAAGTAAAATTGTTACCGTTCACTAATAAAACAATACATAATAAACTATGTATTATAAAATATGTAGTTAAGTAAATCTAACAATTAAACTATATATTATTAAACATGTAGTTAAATAAATCTAATAATACAAAAGTACAGAAGAAGATAAAAAAAATATAGCAAAAAAAAAAAAGAAGATAAAAAAAAAATACTTAATTACACGTTTTGCCCTTAACTCTTTTTTTTTTTTTGCAAATTTTAGCTTCAACTTTTTAAAATATTGCATATTTTACCCCTACACACTTAAACTGCCACAAATTGTGCAATTAGTGGCGATTTAAAGGTTAAAACGCCACAAAATGTGTTAATTTGTGGCGGTTTAAGTGCATGAGGCAAATTTTGTCAAAAAGAAATTAGGGACAAAATTAAAAAAAAAAAAAAAGTAAAAATTTGAGGATAAAAAGTGTAAGTAAGCTTTAAAAAAAATTACTTGTATAATGAAGTGTACACCTCTACTTATTCTAGAGCTATGGCAGCTTGGATATATATATATATATATATATATATATATATATATATATATATATATATATATATATGCACGAGTATTCATTTCAGAAATGGATCGATTAAAACACCGCAAGTAAACTGGTAAGGGTAATAAGGATCTTACCTTCAGTGTGAGACAAATTTACTAAGAAATGAGCTCTTCTTCTTCACCAGCAGGTACTCCACTTTTCCATTTCTTTTCCTCTTTATATGAGTTGCGTCTGTGCCACCCTCTCACATTTTCTTCCCCTTTCTGAATATTCCCCACGTTTTGAAGCTGCTGCCATGTAAAACTTATTGTTGGATGAAATGCATTTCGTCAAAGTTTTGTTAAAGGTCTTATAACTACAAATTGTGGCTTATATTATTTTTTGGTAACTTTCTAATATTTGTAAAGTCATGACAGTTGAAAGATCCAAACATGCACGTTATGAGTGAAATTTCTTAAAATCTTAAATAAAAAATGAGAAAATATAAAGATTGATCTATAAGCTATAAACAAAGGAAACAAACCTGATCTGTTCTTTGAATTGGATGACCGTAAGTTGTGATTTGTCTTTACTTGCCACTCTACTCCAAATCGTAAGCAATCAACTGAATGTGATGAATAGAGAAAATAATGCTAATTAATTAAGGAAAGAAAGCTGAGACATCTTGGTAAGATAAACTCAATTTAAGGATATAGATGGTGGTGTACTAGTCTGAAGAAAACCAACACCGACTAAAGAACCAAGAAGAGAACAGTGAGAGCATGACGATTGACGAAAGAAATGAAGAGTATAAACAAAGAGATCCTCACCTTTACCTATTCGAGTGAAAAGATATATTCGCTTTTCCTTTTGAAAGAGTTGCACAAGTGTGTGAGCGTTGGATCTGGATTGTCTCCAGCTATAGTATGAGTCGTGAGATTAATTTAAGGTTTCTGATTTTACAAAAAAAAAAAAAAGACACGCAAGGCAAGGCAACACACATACACTAAGCAACAAAAAAATTCATATATTTTGGTCTCAAATATGAGAAAATTTCAACTAATCTTACTATATTTAATAAAATCATTTCCAAATTACATTTCATTTAATTGAGATTCTATTTTTAATGATTCATTTTTATTCTTGATATCAAGTTTCAATGAAAAATAGTTTAAGAAGAAAACTTATTTTTAAGTGAAATTCACAAATTAAATAATGTTAACTAATTTTTTTAATTAATATGAAATTAGTTATATATATAGATAGCGGAGGGAGTAGCAGCGAGTTAAGAGAAGTAATATGTTGTAGTAGCGAGTTTTGGGTTAAGGCTATGATTTTTAAGAATAGATCAAAGTCAACAAACATGGCCTTACAAGGTGATTAGACCATCTTCAATGGTGTTCTTGTGCCTGGTTCTTGTATCGTAAGAACCGTTCCACCGGTTCTTACCATTGGAGCGGGATGACGTGGCTGCCTGGGTGTAAGAGTGGTTCTTCTGCAAGAACTCCTAAGAACCCGTTCCAAGTATTAAAAAAATAATAATTATGACCAAAACAAGAGGAATACCTGGAAAATAGACGTTATATGCACACAAGACAAATTCATCAACAACTTCAAACAGACTTGGTGGAGCATATTTAGGAATGTTTCGGTTACGAGAATAATGGAATTTAATTTTTCTTTCTTAATCTCAATGTTATGCATTTTTTTTAATCATCAATGTTATGTATTTCTCATCAATTTAATATGTAGTCACAAATAAAAATTTTAAATTATTAATATTTTTTATATTACTTTTTAATTTTTGTTTCATAGTTAAAATTTATATAAATAATTATTTAAATTTAAATTTAAAAATATTTTTAAATAAAACTATTAAGAATGTGGGATCCAATGTGGGGCCTACAAAAAGCAAGTTAAGAACCCAAAGTAAGTTCTATCATTGAAGCAAAAAATGAGATGAGTTCTTGTATCCTATGTGGCACTGTGGGACCCACAAAAAGTAGTTTAAGAACCCAAAATGAATTCTACCACTAAAGATGCTATTATACTCTCAGCAATAATGGATCAAAGTCAACGTCTATAATTGAGACATTCATTAATTTCGCCTGACAGATCCAATATATAACCGGAGAGTTTCAGCATTGAGATTTGTGTGTTGTACCTAATAATTGAGTAAAAAAATTATCTTTTCGTTACTGATGTACTATTTCTCTTGCTATGCAATAATCAATAATGTTGGAGTTGATATGCATTTTATGTCTATCTGTAATAAACTAGGAGTAGCATCCCACGTCGTGCCACACAAAGCCATTAACTATTAACTAATAATTAAACAATATAGGATTTTAATATGTATTTGAAATGAAATTTTTTATATCATCATTAACAAATACTCCCTCCCCAGGCCGAGCCGGTTGTGGGGGTATTTTCAGAGAAAAAAAAGCAATTTTCTTGGATTGTTTCTCTTTTAACTTAGGTAACTCTTTTACTCTCTATGCTGAATTGGTTGGAGTTATGATAGCTATTGAGACTTGTTAAAGAGTGAAGGAAGCTTTGGATTGAATGTGACTTCACGTCACCAAAATTGTTTCTTTGGAGACTTAGAAATAGGTGGCTTAATTGTATAGAACTTACTCACACTATGTCTTTAGATTTTCTCATATTTACCGTAAGGAAAATTTTTATGCAGATAAGCTTGCTTAACATGATAGTAGCACTCATGAATTGGTTTGGTGGGACTATCTTCCTTCTTTAATTAAGGAAGAGTTCTTTAGGAATATATATGATCTTCCTTCTTTTAAGTTCAAATGATTGTAAATGGATTTTGGTCTATGTCCTCCCATGAATTTTACTTTCTTTTTTGACTTAATTAATATATTGGAGTGTGCTGCTTATGGCTATTGAAGGTTGCACTACCAACCTAGTTGGAATTGAAATCTTCAATTTGCCTTAGCACATCTCTTGATCTTATAAAAAATTAAAAAATACTCCATTTGTCCTTTTTTGTTAAAGACCCTTTTAACTAATTCATATATCTTAAGAAAATTAGTTAATTTAGTTACTGACATTAAATTTGTCAATAATTTGTAATATTCTTTCAAAATTACCCTTCGTTTTTTTAGAAATTAATTATCTTTCTACACGTAATTGTTTCTCACCTAATTGCAACTCATCTTCTTCAATGCTAATAAGAGAGAGAGAAGAGTTTATCTCATTAATTTTCAGCATTTATTATTTTTTGGCTAAAAAATTTCTTAATTAATTAAGGGTACTTTAGGAAAAAAAATAAGGCTTAATTGCAATTTTGGTCCCCCTATTTTGCACAATCCGTAATTTTAGGCCCCCTATTTTAAAATAAAGACATTTAGTCCCTCTATTTTGCACAATCCGCAATTTTGGTCCCTCTATTTTTAAATAGAGACATTTAGTCCCCAATTTTGTAAAATCCGTAATTTTGGTCCCTCTATTTTAAAATAGAGACATTTAGTTCCCCAATTTTGTAAAATCCGTAATTTTGGTTCTTCCATCAAATTGAAAGCATTGATCGTTAAAAGATTAACATCAGCCTTGACATGGCCCAAATATAGTGATGTGATACAAATTTATTTGTTTAGTTTTTAATTATTCTAAATATTGAGTAGAATAATTGATGAAAAACATATTTTAAAAAAAGGTAAAACCATTTATTTTAATGGTCAATAGTAGTCGTAAGTCCTAATATGAAAATCACGAGTCTTAATAATTTATTTTAAACAAATTCCACGTCACTGAAGCACATACCACATCGTAGTCAACGTTAATCTCTTAATGATCAACTATTTTAATTTGACGAAAGGACAAAAATCACGGATTTTACAAAATTGAGGGATTAAATGTCTTTATATTAAAATATGGGGACTAAAATTGTGAATTGTGCAAAATGGATGGACTAAATGTCTATATTTTAAAATAGGGGGACTAAAATTGAGGATTGTGCAAAATAGAGGGACTAAATGTCTCTATTTTAAAATAGAGAGACTAAAATTACAGATTGTGTAAAATATAGGGACCAAAATTGCATTTAAGCCAAAAAATAATTAATATAACCAACAATTAAAAAATGGTCTTATAAAAAGGGACAAACAATTTTATAAAAAGGGTATTATAAAAAAGAGGGAGAGAGTAATAATTATAAGAAATAATAATTTGGTATTAGTATGAAATAAAAACAAATACATGAATTAAAATAAACTTAAGAATAAATAAAATTAAAGTAAGCTTATTTACATAATTAATAATTTAAAATATTTTATATCTTTTAGAAAACTTTTAAACTTAAGTTACTTTTCACTTGTGAAACTGTAAAATATAATTGATCATGAGAAAATATTGATCTCACCCTAAGTACAACACATGATTATTAGCATATTAGGGTAGTCTACACCCTGCAAGACAAGATGCATAAATTAGAAAGTTACCTTGCCACTATGAATGGTCAAGCAAAGATCTCTGAATATTTGAACATCAGGTCTGGTAGGATACTTGAAACTGACATGATTAAATTCAATCTCTCCCTTGACTTCTTCCAATGTCAATCCAGAGTGTCAGCACTTTTTGAATTAGTTGAATCAGGGACCAAAGTATCAGATTGAGAGATTCCCATAGCTGCCATGCTGAGAGCAAAAAAGACCTCGAAATCAGGAATCAATATCATTAATACAAGAAAAATAGTGAAACCTTGTGCACAGGGCCACCCTATCTCAATGAATAATAGCTCAGCAATAACTATGACAATGAGAAGAAAAGTGATGGAAATTTTGATTTGGTGAACAAGTTAGGAGAGTAACTTACATGGAAAACATCTGACATAACTAATTCCACTGATAATCCCTCGCCTTATGCCTGTCTTAATTGGTCCTTCACATTTTTTCCTGGTATAATTTTATCACCTTTTCAGCACAGAAAGAAGCAACTGTTCTTATACTCCCTACAGCACCATTCGCCACTTGACTTGCTTCCTCATACAGTTTCTGTTAGGAAAGTAGGATATTAATACTCGTAACATATAGCTATAGCTAAGTCAAAATTAAGCACATGCTTGTCACACTGTTAATCCATGTTCATGTAGTAGTTTTTTCTCTCTTCTTAGCGTGGTGCCAAAAATGAACAATGAAATGTACAAAGAAATGGATCTCAATCACTCCACTTCCCCTGAAGTTGAAACTTGAAAACACAGATATTTCCATATTCATTCACAATTTACAGCATGTTTGGAAAACCGGCTAAACCCCCTCAAACGTACTTTAGGTCCAAAAGTATCAGAAGAGATACTTTTGTAAACCTGAGAAAAGATGCCAATGCCACACCAAGTGCAACAAATAGCAATGCCCAATGTTTTGAATCTTTCCCAAGTTCTTCAACTGGCTCATAGAAAATACTTATCATTTTGGAAATCAAGATGCAACAATGGGTAATAATACGCCACTTACTACTGCAGCTATAGTCCCTATCAGTAAGACTGGAATCTCAGATTTGTTTAAATTAAATATGCCAGACGATAGAGTGGCACTCTACAACACAATTTTTTTTTTGCTATAAGCATATTGACGATTGTTGTGCACTGGCAAACTTAATATTATTCGTGAACCTAGAGTCATAGTTTGGACAGGACACGCATAATTTAACAGAATCTTATTATTTGAATTTTTTTTTTTTTTTTTTTTTTTTTTTTTTTTTTAATTAGGGAAGATCAACCCTGTGAGCTCCCCCCAAAATATATTGATGAATAAAAAGGAACAAAACATTTGGGAGGGCCTAACCATACCCAAAGAGCAAAGCTAAACAATTCTCTAGAAAGGGAGACCTTGTCTATACTTTAGGATCTCATTATATACAAAAGGAGGTGGAGAATCCCACCAAGTATACTCTGTGTGCCGTGCACCAAAAGAAGCAAGCTTGTCAGCACAAGCGTTTCCTTCGCGGTAAATATGTGAGAGCTTGAATCTGAAATTTTTTGTGTAATTTATACAGTTTATCCAACGGTTGTATATCTTCCAAGGAACCAAAAGGGGGTTTTTGAAGGCATGTAGTAAAAGTTGCGAGTCTGTTTCCAACCAGAAGTAGTACCAGTTTTTGGAGAAAGCTGTTTCGATTGCCATAATAGCAGCCATAATTTCAGCAGTGAAAGCAGAGGCAATGCCTATGTTGCAGGAGAAGGCCCCCAAAAAATGCAACTCACAATTAAGAAAAACACCACCGCAACCAGCAATTCCAGGACTTCCCCTAGCCGCTCCATCAGTATTGCATTTAATCCAAGGGCTGATTGGCGGCTTCCAAATGACCTGTTTAAAAGAGTCATGATTCCTGGGATGGCCATCTACTGAGAAATTTTTTAGAATAGCAAAGTCAGACATGGAATTGGTCATTGTTCCTGTGGAACTTTTCCCTGAAAGGTGAACACCAGCTGAAATGAGGTTAATAACAGCAGCAAAGTTCATACAATGATTATGAAATCTGATTTTATTTCTCCTGACCCAAATGTAGAAGAAAGCAAAGGTGACAGTTGCCAGAACCATGTCAGCAGCCTGAGGTGATCTTCTAATACCACACACCGAAAGAATGTTTTGGATGGAGGATAGATCCAAAGTGCAATTAAGCTTAGATTCCACCCAATGCCAAACTTGTCTAGCAAAAAGGCAATCCAAGAAAAGATGTTCCGCTGTCTCAAAATGGCTGCCACAATTAGAGCAAACAGATACCACAATCATACCTCTTTTCCTCAAGTTATCATCTATAGGTAGCTTGTTATGTAGAGTCCTCCAAAGAATTGCACTTTTAGATGGGGGGATGCAATTCTTCCAAATACATTTAGCCCAGCCAACTTCATTCATTTTTGGAAACAGATAAAGATAAGAGTCTTTAAGAGAGAGATCACCAGTGTTAGAATTCCTCCAGACAAGACGGTCCACTTGAGTGGAGATAGGGATGATCACTTGCTTGATGGGATCCACAATAAAAGAGAGGTTTTCGATAATAAAAGAGGGAAGATTCCATTTACCAAAGCTCCAGAAGTCATTAACAGAAGCGCGAAAGAGGGAACGATCCTTATGGGGAATATTTAACCGGTCAGCAATAGTAAAACCCAACCAATTTTCTGTCCAAAAATTTATATTCCCTTTCCCTAATAACCAAGAGGAATTATAGAGCACGGTGCCTATAGAGGTTTTGATACCAATCCAAATAGAGGAGGAGACGTGACCTGCAGTAACTTTGTTGTTCTTTAAGACCCTTCCCCTAAGTAGCTTCGCCCATTGTAGATCCGAAGATACCAAGTCCCAACCAAGCTTCAGCATGGACGCTCTGTTGATGGCAGTGACCGAGCGGAGTCCTAAACCACCTTCCTCAAAAGGCTTGCAGACTGAATGCCAAGCCACTGTGCAAATTTTCCTTTTGTCCACGTCTCCGCTCCAAATGAAGTTCCTAATCCATTGGTCAATGTCTTTTAGGAGAGCAGCAGGCCATTTGTAAACATGGAAGCTGTAAGTTAGCATGCTATGAATGACAGATTTCACCAAGAGAATCCTGCCCATGAAAGACAGCAATTTGCCCTTCCAAGCTGACAATTTCAATTTAATCCTATCTGCAATGGGTTGCAGATGGCACTTCTTTGGTCTCCCTTGAAACAACGGGGTCCCCAGGTAGGAAAAAGGAAGAGATCCATGCTTGAAGCCAAGCAAGTCAGCTAGAGCCATGATGCGAATATGAGAGATGCCACCCGAAAAGAAAGTTGATTTCTCTTTGTTAACTATCTGACCAGAAGCTGCTGCGTAAAAATCAAGGAGCTGCATGATGTGCCTTATGTTCTTTTTGGTGCCTCTGCAGAACATTATGACGTCGTCTGCATATAAGACATGCGAAGGAGTAGTGTCGGTTCTTGTGCTGGCCATAGGAATCAAGGAGCCTTTTGAAACTAGATTGGTGATCCCTCTACTAAGCACCTCCTCAGCAATGCAGAAAAGCAGAGGGGAGAGGGGGTCCCCCTGTCTCACCCCTCTCTTACAAGAGAAAAAACCCACCAAATTCCCATTGACGGATATTGAAAGCTTTGCAGAAATAAGGATTGTCTGAATCCAAGAGATAAAAGTTTGGTGAAAACCAAAAGCTTGCAGTACTTTTGTCAGGAAATCCCAATGCAGAGTATCAAAAGCCTTCTTTATGTCTATTTTAATAGCAAGGTTCCCGCCATTTGATTTTCTGTTTAGGAGATTGACAGCTTCTGATGCAGTGTATATACAATCAAAGATAGTCCTGCCCTTTATGAAACCTCTCTGATTTTCAGAAACAATCTTTGGGGCAATGACTGAAAGTCTGTTCGCTAGAATCTTCGTGATAATCTTGAATTGGAAGTTCGCTGAAGCTATGGGTCTATAGTCCTGCACAGTGTCTGCCCCAGGAAATTTAGGAATGAGGACTACCGTGTTGGAGTTCATATTGGGAAGAATCCAACCATCCTTGAAGAACTGAAGAGTGGAGTTATAGACATCTGGTTCTATTATCTCCCAAAAAGTTTGGTAGAATAAACCGCCAAAACCGTCAGGACCAGGGGCACTGTTTTTGTTCATGCCAAAAACTGCGTTTTTGACCTCTCCTATGGTGGGAAGAGCAGTTAACATATCATTGTCTTGAGCCGAGACCAAAGAAGGTATGACATCTTGTATGAGCCCGTTTTGAACACAATTATTGTCGGCTGCAAAAAGCTCAGTGTAGTGGTTGAGGAAACATTCCTCAATTTCTGTTTGCTCTGTGATGACTATTTGGTTGCTGCGAAGAACTGCAATCCTCTGAGTTTTTTTCCTGATAGCTGCCACTTTATGGAAAAAAGAAGTGTTTCTGTCTCCGCTGTTATGCCATTGTATGCGAGATTTCTCCTTCCAAAAGGCATCCTGCATAATGAGTGCTTTTTGAAGGTGAATTTGCGCTTCTTTTTCTGAATCCAGCAGGTCATCTGAGATGCCGTCTGTGCCAATATGATCCTGAATAGACTTCAAAGTGTCCATAGCCTCATCGACAGATTTATGGATATCACCCACTGTATCTTTATTCCAAATCTTAAGAGCATTCTTAAGATTTTTAAGCTTCTGGGAAAGAACATACATTGGACATCCCACCGGATTTGACTTCCAAGAATCAGCGACTATCTTAGCACATTGAGGATGTTTAGTCCACATGCTCATGAATCTGAAAGAGGAAGCAAAAGAAGTTTGCTGATTTTCAAGAAGGAGGAGGATAGGATGGTGATCAGATTTTGCTCTGGGGAGAGTGCTACAGTTCAAGAAGTCCCAGCGATCCAAGAACTCTTCATTGCAGACAGTTCTATCAAGTCTGAGATCCATGGCAGCTGATCCTTTTCTTCCATTATACCAAGTGAAAGGAGCACCAACAGTTGGAAGATGAGTGAGCTCACAAGTTTCGGTCCAAGCTCTGAATTTGTTGCAAGATCTTTGAGATGGAAGACATCCTCCTCTTTTTTCATGAGAGCCGAGGATGGCATTGAAATCCCCGATATAGCACCAAGGGCCTTTTATAGAATCTTGGACAGCAGCAAGGTCTCTCCATAGCTCTCTGCGCAAAACATGAGAAGTAGATGCATAAATGGCTGCAAAATAAAACAGACTTTGGTTAACCTTAATAGAAAAAGCAACAAATTGCTTTGAGCAATTAATGACTTCAACTTGCAGGTTGTCAGTACAAAGGCACCAGAGATTAGGGGGTAGTGGTGATCTAGAGTTGGTAGCAAAAGGATGTAAGCGAATACTCTGCCAAAATGCTTCAGGGACATTAACAATATCAGTCATAGGTTCAGAAAGTAATAGTATATCCGGTTTGTTAGAGGTACAAATATTTTTTAAAACCAGCCTTGTATTAAGGTTTTGTACTCCCCTGACATTCCAGTATAGGATCTTCATGAGAAAGGTTTATGAGCAGCCCCTGAGGGTGATTATTTGAATTAAATTGTTGTGAGTAATGTTATAAAAACTAGATTGGTCATGGACTCGGAAGTCACTAAATTAATTATTGAATCAGTAGGTCACTAATTGAATCGGTCACTGTTGAATCACATAATTTTCTATTAAAAAGTTTGAAAATTTCATGCACGACTTTAAAAAAAAGTCCAAAAAAATACATCACAAATTAATATAATTTCACTCTAAAGCTGATTAGTTTAATTTTTATTATTATTATTCTTTTGTTTATCATATTACATATTTTTCTTTATATAATTTATTATATTATATGTTATGCTTTAAATAATTTTTTATTTTATTATTATTATTATTATTATTATTATTATTATTATTATTATTATTACTGTTAATATTAAGTTTATTATAATTTATCTATTATTTATAATTATTTAGTTTATTATATTATATGTTTTGATTATTTTTTGGTCTTGATATGTTATGATTGAAATAAAAAAAATAGAAATAAGAGAAAATAAATTAAACTTCATATGTTTTGATTAAATTAATATATTATTAAATTATTAATTTTTAAATTAAGATATACTACAAAAATTATTCTTGTCATATATCATATATATCCTTATAATTTGCATTGGTGTAGTTGTTACTAAACTCTTAAAACATTCCAAAGTCTTGGGTTCAAGTCCTCTCTAGCACCATTGTAAAAAAACTTACTCGCAAGATATATAATATAAATAGAGCAAATTACTCTTGTGTTTAGGACCTATTACAATGTTGATATTAATATTTGGGTGAAAGGTCAAAAAAGTCCATGCTTTAGATCTAGTGTTCTGCTCCGTGTTTGTACTTATTTTAATTATTTTTTTGTCAATTTTGGGGTCAATTTTGCTGTTGGATTGATAGAGTTTTTTTATGTTTTTTATTAATTGTTTTGCCATTAAATTCCATCATCTGGAGCAGACAGAGTTCACCACTTGTCCTATTTTTTTGCTATTAAGTTCAACTTGTTACTGTTGTTCAGTTGAGGGGGTTATTTATTATGTGCATTGAAATTGTGTTTTTGAACTAAAGATTGCATCTTTGAGATATTTCTGGTGTTGGTGTTCCATTTTTGGTGTTGGAGATCTTTTAGTTTTGAATTTATGCATAAACATCAAGTGTGCTAAGGAAGAAGACAAGGGTAATTTGGTCCAAGTTTTTTCATTAAACAAGCATGTGCATGGCACATGACCACTTGGGGTTAACAGAAACAAGGCCATTACGTTGTAAGAGGTGCCAGTATAACAAAATTGCAAAAACTAGGGGGTTTTCTGTAGGGGTCCAACAATTAGGGGGTGCGAGTGTAATAAGTCCTAAATATAGGAGGCCTGAGTGTAATTTGCTCATATAAATACTACCTCCGGTTCTTTTTATAAGAAACAACTTTTAGTGTAAAATACACTAAAAGTTGTTTCTTATAAAAAGGACCGGAGGGAGTATTAAACTTGTTAATAGTTTATCAATTAACAGAACTTGGTGGCAATGCTAGCTTGTTTCTTGGGTTGATCCAACCAATCCGATAACTAACTTAGACCGATTATATGGCCGATTCCTGGTTCGATCTGACTGGTCGGCCTGATTTGATTTTTACAACTATGGTTGTGAGTGATGGATTTGTCTCCTATGTATAGTGAGAGAATGAGAATAATTATGAGGTTGTTTTGTGTGTCATTGAGGGTGGAGGGAATACATAGAAAGAGGGAGAATTAAGGGGTGCTATGTGTTTGGGAATGGAGAATGCAATGTCCGTGTGTGAATGATTTTTTTTTTTTTTACTTGTGTGGGTGAATAATTAAGAACAATAGGAGTAAGTGATTCAGTGCGTGCGTGTGCTGGTGACGTTGTTATTGTGAGGGTGTGTGATTTTGTTGTGAGAGTCAATGTGTTGTGTTGGTGAGCAAGTGAGAGTCTTGTTAGTAGATGCAAATAAGTCTCTAGTATAAATGTGTGCGCACCCTTAAGCTGTAGTGAGTGAATGTGGGTTTGTTATTAGGATAGGGGTGCCTCACTGTTCTGACAAAATGTGAGTGTATGGCGAGAGTATGTGAGAGAAAAAGAAAGAGTGGTGTTATTTAGTACGAAGTACTCAAGTATGAAATGCATGAATCTAGATGTGGATTAATATCATTTGTTAAAATAAACACTAATTAAAAAATGAAAAAATATATAAAATATGTTATTTAGCAAAACAAAAGTTCGCGTGAATTTGATGAAATTCTTTTCATACAAAATAGCATTTCTCTCTAAAAGAAAGAGCAGTGCTATTTACTACAACGTATCCAAGCCTCCCTTTTTTTTGTTCTGAGAAATGTTATTTTGTACGAAAGGAATTTCGTCAAATTCATGCGAACTTTTGTTCTACTAAATAACATATTATATATATATATATATATATATATATATATATATATATATATATATTCATCTTTTAATTAGTGTTTATTTTAGCAAATGATATCAATCCACATCTTGATTCATGCATTTCGTGCTTGCGTACTAAATAACACCACTCTTTTTCTCTCACATACTCTTGTCACACACTCACATTTTGTCACACCACTGAGGTACCCCTAACCTAATAACAAACCCACATTCACTCACCACAGCTCAAGGGTGCACACACACATTTATACTAGAGACTTATTTGCACCCACTAACACGACTTTCACTCGCTCACCAACACAACGCATTGACTTTCACAACAAAAGCACACACCCTCACAATAATAACCTCACAAGCACACACACGCACTAAATCACTTACTCCTATTATTCTTAATTATTCACTCACAAATAACAAAAAAAAAAAAACCATTCACACACAAACATTGCATTCTCCATTCCCAAACACATAACACCCCCTCATTCTATTGCATTCTCCATTCCCAAACACATAGCACCCCCTCATTCTCTCTCTTTCTATGTATTCCCTCCACCCTCAATGACGCACAAAACAACCTCACCATTATTCTCATTCTCTCGCGCTATACACAAGAGACAACGAGAATGTGACGAGAGTGTGTGAGAGACAAAGAAAGAGGAACATTGTTTAGTACAAACTATCCGAGCACGAAATGGACAAATCTAGACGTAGATAAGCTTGTCCCTTAAATATATGGTCAGAGTTCGATCCCTAGCCGTACAATTTTCGTACAAATTATCATTTCTCAAAAAGAAAATGTGTGTGATGTTGGTGATAGCGTGTGCTTGATAATGGGTCACAAAGAACTAATTTTTAAAATTATTTCTAAATTGGTTTAGAATTAAAACCATGTTTTTTATTTTGTTTTGCTCATTTTGATTTTTTTTTTGTTATTTCTATTTTTATCATTTTTTGAAATTGGGTCACTGAGAAATAAATTTTAAATTGGGTTAAAACAACAATAAAAGGCTTTTTTATTTACTTATGGTTATTTTTATTTTATTATTATCTTTACTTCTTTTCTTTGGGTTAACTTAAAAAATTGGATAAAAAAATGAATGAGAAAAGGTCAAAATACAAAAAAGAAACACAAATAAATAAAAGAGAAAGAAGTTCAATTAATAAAATAACAATATTTATGTATATACATATTTTTAAATTGTATAAGTTCACTAACATATTAACTATAAACAATATAATAAAATATATTAATTAATAATTTAAATTAGAAATATTTTTTCAAAAATATATATTAAAATTTCAAACTAGACCTAAGACAGTTGCTTCGTTGGCCTTGTCCTAGCCACAACCTAGCTTGGTGACCTAGCTGCCAAGCCAAAACATTTTCTAGTATTTATATATAAAAATTTGATAATTTAATAGGATCATAGATAATAATAAAAATATTAATAGTCTCAATCATCATATCACAAATGAAATCATTTTAAAATGTTATTAGTTTCAATGCTTGCTCTATATTTCCTCTATCAAATTCTCGTGCAAGAAATAAAAGAATCATGCCCTCCCATTTCCACAGTTCTTACACAAGAGTTCCCAACTGTTTTGTCCCACCCATTGCAATTTCCAAGAATCGTGGCATTTGTTGTTCAAGATGCTATGCTTGAGGAAGAGTATTGGTTAAGCTATCTATGAAAGAGAGAGTTGACTAAAAAGAATATACATGGCTTAAAATCCCTTTTATAAAGATATGACTCTACCATGATTTTGGCTATTCTCTTGCTTCTTCTTCTTTTTTTTTTTTGTCGGTGTTGATAATTGGTTGGTAACTACATTTTCAGACATGATATCTGAGACTACTCTTCTATATATTAAAGATGACTTCAAAGTTATAGATCAAAATTTTAATTTTTAAACGAGTCTTTGCATAACAAGAAAATTTTAATCAAAGCTTTAATACTTGATCAATTTTTAAGTTCTTAATAATATTATTGATTATGAGGTTATGGAGATAAAAAAAAAAATACTAACTGTTATCTTTATGATATAGTTAATTAAGATTGTTCCTTAAAATAACTTAGTTCAATCTAAAAATTGTTATTTTCATATTATTAATCTTTATTCTTGAATTAAATGTAATAGAATGCGAGATTGTTATTTCTTATTATATTAATTATTTAAAATGGTAAAGGTCGCAAGCACAAACAATAAATATAAACTAGTATTTCAGCTTGTGCATTGCACAGGCTAAATGTTTATTTTATATAACTGAAATTTATAATAAAAAACATTTTAAAATATATAAATTATATTATAATTAAAATATGTAATTAATAAATATACTTTTACTTATAAATTATATTTTAGATTTATGATAAATAATTTATATTGTGATATATTATTACTTTTAATTATTGATAATTTCTTTTAAAAAATATTAAAATTCAAATTAGAATTAAAGATATTTTTTGAACGGTAGAACTAAAGATATTAAAAATGATAGATTGAAAAAAAGATAAAATGTTAAATTAAATAATTCAGTTGATATTAAAAGCATAAAGGGATATATCAGATACATATTAAAAGCGTATTTAAATTTTGAAGATGATATATATATTCAAAACTAGTTTATGATGTTTAGTTACAAATTATTCAGTTGATATTAAAAGTAGAAGAAGATATAACAAATGCATGTTAGGAAAGTGAAGTAGAAAGTATTCAAATGATAGTGAATGTGAAGGAGAGTGAGTGGGGAGAGAGTAGAACAATGAGAGCACAAATAGACTTATACGTTTATATATTTAAGAAGATAGGATGTAGATAAGAATGAAAAATTATAGGTAGATAAGAAATTAGTATTAAAAAAGATGCATAAAATGCACCTATGCATGAATTTTTTTAAGAGACTTTTTTTTTCCAAATTGCGTGTAGCAAGTTTTGTTGGGATATCTATTGGCATTTCAAAAAGTATGTGGTCAATGCATTTTATCTTCTACAATGAAGATACATTTATGTATAACAAGTGGTCATGCATTATTCCTTGTTCATGCATCTCTCGAGGGTCATGCATTTTTTTTTTCAATGAATTCAAAATTGCATGCTTAGAAGTTAGTTTCTCGCTACACATATTAAAATTAGAGTTAAATATGTTTTTAGTCCCTCAATTTTTCTCAATTTTTGTCTTTAGCCCCTAAACAAATATTTGACTGGTCTTAGTTCCTGAACTTTTTTTCCTTCAATGTTTTTAGTCCCTAAACAAATATTTGTCCCTAAACAAATATTTGAACGGTCTTAGTCCCTGAACTTTTTTTCCTTCAATGTTTTTAGTCCCTGCCATAAAAAAAGTCGTTAAATGATGACGTGGCAGCCACATTTTGCTGCGATTATTTTTTTCGAAATTTAAAATTGCCAAAATTGGTTGATGTAAGTGTTTAGTAGGTATTTTACATTTTCTGGCGGTTTTAAACCGCCAAAAACTGCTTCACCATTGACATCTGCATGACCAACACCATGGAGTCTATCTCCTCTTCCGCGTGTCCTATCTTGCCGTTAACGGAGCGGACACATTCGAAGTTGAAACCGTCCTCCAAAATGGCGTGGATGGTGGAGTACTAGTACCACTTGTCTACGACTTTGTTCGACCTTTGATAAATGGCCTATTAAGTCAAGCAATTATAGACGTTTTAAACCACCAGAAAAATAATCACCCCAAAATGTGACTGCCACGTCATTATTTAACAATTTTTTTGAAGGCAGGGACTAAAAACATTGACGGAAAAAAGTTTAGGGACTAAGACCGTTCAAATATTTGTTTAGGGACTAAAAACATTGAAGGAAAAAAAAGTTCAGGGACTAAGACCGGTCAAATATTTGTTTAGGGGCTAAAAACAAAAATTGAGAAAAGTTGAGGGACTAAAAATATATTTAACTCTTAAAATTAACATATTTTAATATATTTCATTTGGGCTTAAATAACTTTTAGGTCCTGATAAATTTTCAAATTTTGCTTTGAGTCCCTAATAAATTTTTTCGTTGTTTTGAGTCCCTGATATATTAAAAATTTTGTTTTGAGTCTCTACCGTCAGTTAAATGATGACATGACACCATCTCAACTGTTGATATATATTGGGAAGATCTGTTCGGATGGTGTCACGTCATCACTTAACTAATGGTAGGGACTCAAAACAAAAGTTTTGATATATCAAAGACTCAAAACAAAATTTGAAAATTTACCAAGGACCTAAAAGTTATTTTAACCTTTCATTTGGAATTCATAATGTTATTAAAGTCAATTGGCTTAAAGCCACATTTCAAAAGACTTATTAAAAAAAAAATTGTCAAAATTAAGCAAATGATTTTTTAAAACTATAAGGGCAAGGGAACCCAATGCAAAAAAGTTTTTCTACTATATGCAAATTACTACTGAACCGTGGGTTGTAATTGCAAGTTTCCTAGAAAATTTTTCTTTTGTCTCACTACGAATTGAATTAAACAATCAAATATATGAAAACAAGAAATGGAGTTGGACAGAGATGTTCAAGGACAGATCCAAAAACCTATTAAAGGGAGGCTAGATTTTTTTTCTTCATTTATAATTGTTTAAATGTCCAACTTCTAATAAATAATAATTTTTAAAAAATATTTACTATTTTTACACGTAAAATTGAAACTAATTTTTATTTTAAATGATAATAACTTTAATCATTACTATAATAACAAAAAAAACACAACTAGTTTTTACATAATTTTACACTAGTTATTACCTTAACTATAGCAGTAATAATAACAAACACAATTAATTTTACACAATTTTATACTAGTTAACCTTAACCATTATTATAATAACAACATACACAATTAATTTTACACAATTTTAGACTAACTAAAACTTAAAAATATATATGTATATACATATAAAGTCCCAAAGGAGGGGGGCTAGGGCCCCTGCCCGCCACACTCTCTATCCGTCCCTGGAGATGTTACTGGTGTTAGTATGTTCTTTTCGGTGAGGAAGAAAGTGAAAGGAAGGGAATACATTTTAGGGTTGAGTGTTGGATTGTGTTGTACGAGTTGCACTTTCTAATTCTTTTTAAAAAGAATATGAAATTATTTTAGTCTCTTAATAATTTTGTTGTTGTGAATTATCAATGGTTATCTAAAGAATATTTAATTATTTGTCACATAGGAGATTTCTTTTGCTTTCAAAAATATATTCTCATTTGAGCTGAAAGGCTTATATATGTCAAATACGATTCAAAGTCCCTCTCAGTGGTTCAAGTTATTTTATTCTAGAATTCATAGACTCTTCACTTATTTAAGTATTCATAGATTCATGCATTATATGATTCAAGTTATTTTATTCTCCTTCCCAAGTCCTTTTTTACGGCTATTGTTACGGCCCAATTCCTACTGGCAGGCCCAACAGAAATGTTACTAGTCTCTTTTATTAAAAATAGAAAATAATAATAGGAAATATGTTCTAGAATGAGTTTGTTAGGATTTGTTAAGAATATGTTTTGCTTACAGCAGTGTGTGCATTAGCATATAGGTTAGCAGGTAATTTGCATCATGCTGCCATATATATAACCATTGTACTGCTTTGGAAAATCAGAGAAGAATTAATCCAGCTTATTTTTCTATTTCACTCTTTCTTCCTTATTTTCTTTGGAGTTTTCCCTTGCTCGAAAAGGGTTCCTATCCGCTACACTAGCAAAGCGAAAGTTGATAAAATAAAAAAAATGAGAATGAAGAAATTCAATACTTGCCGTCAAATAGCAAAATCAACCAAAAACCTTAGGCTGTTAGATGCAAACAAATAAAATGTTTTTATCTCTTGCACATGCATAATCAGGGGGAGAAAAAGTTGGAGTCTATATATCAGAGTTCATGTATTTGATTTAGGAAGTTGATTTTCAAGTAATTTTCCTTTATATTCTCCTATTCTTGCCAACTCTGATTTTGTGTGGGCAACTATTAAGCCATTGACAACTGATTTTGTGTGGGCAACTATTAAGCCATTGACAAAGGATTGTACATAGATAGTGTTACTATACAATCTCTACTTATTTCAATTGGCTCTGATCTTAATTTCTAAGCTTTTCTCCAACACCTATACATTTGCACCTTCATCCACTCCATTTTTTCTTTTGTCAAACAAAGGAAGGAAATTCAGTTGCTATAAGATAAATTACGTATGAAACACGGGCACCAATGAGGACTTAGAAATAATAGGTAAACCAATGAAGAACCATGCTTAGTAACATAACGTTTTATTCACATGTGAATCTCTATTGTCAAAAAAGATATATCGTTGATGTTGTAAATGGGTAATCTACATTGATAATTATATTATCTATAGTATATATAAATCTCATAGGATTTGCTACAGTATAATATCAAATCAATATACAGTAAATTTTGAAAGTGAAACTTTTAATATAATATTTAATTCTTTGAAATAAGGTACGGATTTATCTTCTGAAAGTTTAAGTGTTTTAAAATAATATTTTAATAATTTTTATCATACAAATGTTAATATATGATAGTTTACTATTCTTTGATAAATAGTTTATTATAAAAATAACTTATATAATTTCAGTAAATAAAAGTAATAAAATAATATTATAATAAAGTAATATCATATTTAAAATATTCACACTTAAGTACTAATACTAACTAATATTATATTAATAAAAATTCAGCTTATAATTGCAAAAATTTTAAAATAAATTATGAAGATACTAAAAAATGAAAAATAGTTAAATATCACTGTAATTATTAAAAATTATAAAAGAATTTAACAAAATCAGCCTAATAGATTATAACAAATAAAAGTTAATAATTAGAAAGAATAAATAAAAATATTATAAAATAAAAACAATACCAAAAAAATATTTTAAAGTTTTGTAATATTAAATAAGTTTTTTAAATACAAATTTATTTTTTGAAAGGCTTATTTCGTATATAATAATCTTTAAAACATAAAATTGATGTGAAAGAAATCTTTTAAAAATTAAGTGATTAATTTAGTCTTTTCTAAATAAATTATAATGCTTATTCTTTTATTTGTCTACAATATTACTGTATTATAATGTTTCTACTTTTTTTTTCCTTTTTTTTTAAACTCTTCTTTTTTATTTTTCAGTGTCTTTACACAAGCTTACTTATATCTATATAGTTGTTCCAGAATTTGTATAATCACTTGACGATATATTATGATTCCTCTGTGTCTTTTTTGAGTTTTACAGTTTTGATATGCAATTTGTTTTTCTTAATTATTGTCACGACATAATTATTAATTTTACTCTTATGTTTTAACCATGTTCATATAAATCTTATTATAAAAAATTAAGTTATAAGAAATCTTATTATAAATCTTAGATTAATATGTCTGTGAAAGAAAATTCTACATTTTATAGTTTAATGTAAGTAAGTTGTTAAATGTTTTTTTAGTTAATATTTTTTTCATTGTCATATATATATATATATATATATATATATATATCAGTTTTGCCTATATATTGTTTTTTAGGAATAAGTATTTTACCTTATTTTAAACCAATATTCAGATGTCATTTTATTATGATTATAAGTATATAATTATCTTTTTTTTTAAGGAAAGTATATAATTATCTTATTTTATATCAAACACAATTTTTTAAAACATAAATTCTTTTAGTAATTATAAAATTATTTCATTATGACATTATCCTTTTATACATTAAATTATATTAAAAAAATTATCTCAAATAATTTTTAGAGATAATATTGTCTCGCACGGACACTCTTTCTAGTATTATATACAAATGATAAGTACTTATAATATGCATTCTTCAAATATTATCTCATCTATCATACTTGAAAGATAGACAATTAGCAAGCCTCAACAAAAATAGATTTTTGCACTTGAACAAATATAGCAGACTTCGTTGAGAGATAAAGTAAAGATGTTTTTTTAATGAAGTGACAATAGTTGTTGTTTTTTCTTTTTCTAGAAGGTGACAATAGTTGTTAATCAAATGTAATTAGTACACTTTCTATTTCTTTCATTCAAATTAATTCTTTTACTCTCCTAACATTCAAATTTGACACTTATCCAAATATATAAATTTAAATTTTCACTTTTGATCCCTGAAAATTTTAAGGATTTTGCATTTAATCCTCAAAAAATATTTTATTTTGTATTTGATCCCTGTCATTACGTTAGTTCAATCCCTGAAATATTTTCAGATTTTTCTTTTGGTCCCTATAATTTTTTTATGACAATTGCCGGTATGTTTTTCATTAGATGGTGACTTCTCAAGTTAATAGAGTCAATATAATGAAAATGACCAAATACAAAAAAAAATATTTGGGACCAAATACAAAAAAAATAAAAATTATTTGGGACCAAATACAAAATTCGTAAATTTTTCAAGGACCAAAAATATATTTAAACCAACAATTAATATTAAGAGAATTACTTAAATAGTAAAAAAAATTAAAATTATTTTTAAAAATACTACCTCCGTTTCAAATTATATGACGTTTTAGAGAAAAAAATTTGTTCCAAAATAGATGTCGTTTTACAAAATCAATGCTGCATTAAATGTCTTTTTCCAGGACTACCCTTAATTAATACTTAGTGGGAGTAGTGTACTATGAGTAATTAATTAGAGAGATAAAGGGTATATTAGGAAGTTATCTAATATTTTCTAGGAAATTCAATAAATTAATTGCATTCCTTAATACCTGTGACAAAACCTTAAACGTCATATAATTTGGAACGGAGGGAGTCGTAAATTAATTGGATAATACATAAGAGTGGTCAACAAAATGTTGTTTGACAACCGTCCTATTAATTGAACTTCATAATTGGGTCCTACTCGAGCACTTGTTCTTCTGCAGGGGTCCATATTTTGGCCATGGTTGCAAGCTAGCTACAACATCCTCCATACTGTTCATGACTCATGAAACGACTATCAAATTTTCTTTAGTATTTAATTTTTATTCAACAAATATTTAGCATATTTTTAAGAACGTGTTAAAAAATTATAACAAATTATAATTTAATTTTAATACGAGAAAACATTTTTTATTTTTATTTATTGTACAAGTCTTTAAAAGCAAAAACAATTAAAATATGATAATATTTTTTTAATTATTTGAAAAATAAGAAGTGAAACAATTAAAATAATGATAATAAGGCTTGAATGCATGTCTCGTTATGTAAACTATGTACCCCTTTTTTTTTTTTAGGAAAAAACTATGTAGTCCTTAATGGATCTACCTAATGTGTCCTCCTTTTCGGGTTACAATACCATCTAATGTGTCTAATAATATACATTAAATTAAAAAAATAATTTTGATATATTGTAAATATAAAGATTTTTATATTGTCAATTAATTAGAAATTATTTTAATATAATATTATAAAAATTTATAATCTTACTATATATATGACAATATATAATTAGATAATAAAATGATTTTTTTTTTTACAATACTCTCAGTTTATTCTAATTAAATCTTAAAAAACTAATATCTAATTAATAATTAATTAGGAGATTAATTTTGGTATTTTATTAATGTAATAAATTTTATATTATTAACAAATTAAAAATTATTATAAAAATTAATACTCCTTAATTAGTACTATAATAATTTTTTATAATTAGCTGATAATGTAAAAATTTTAGTATAATATCAAGAATTTAAGTTTTATGCGCTCTTTTTTTTTTTACATAACTTTTTATGCATTCTTAGTGTAAAAAAATTTATACTATTAATTAATAAAAATGATCATTAATATAACTTTTAATATTATAATTATTATAAAAATTAACAAACTTAATATACTTATAATTAGATGAGAATGTATTAAAAACATTTTCCACTATAAGTGCACACTCTATTGAACCTAATGTCAATGTAAAAAATCTTTACCATATCTTTAAAAATCTATTAGTGGATGAATTGTTTAAGGAGGCAAAAGAGTCAGTCAACAAATAGTGGTTAGACAACAGCCCAATTAATTAAGCAGGCATTAAACATTAAAGTTTATATGCTTTCAGCACAATTGCAACCCTACAACTACTAGCGAGCATAATAGCTATATATCGTGACCTTCGCTTATTTGCGTGGTTGGTGCTTCCCCTTGCCTTTTAGGTTTCAAATGGCAAGTAACAAGAAAACCGAGTTAAAGGGCTTGATATATATTATGTGATTATATTTATATGGATCTTTCTAACCAGTGTCCAGGACATTGATTAAGAAATTAAAATGAGAAAATATTTATTATGAAAATTATAAGAAAGTGTAAAAAAAATTATAAAAGCACAATTTTACACATTCAAATAAAATATTTTTTCCTTTTAGTTCCTTAATCAGTATTTTTAAGACACTGGTTAGCATTTATCTATTTATATATACGTGAAGTTGGAGTTTGATCCCAAGATCAAGTAGCTCCAAAACACTTAATGTGACTTGAGGCTTTTTGTTTGGATAGTTGAGACTCACCTTTATATGATCACGTGGAATGATACTCGAAATGAAATCATCATCATCATTTAATTCATACTCTCATTAATTTATTGACAAGTGTAGAAATTGTCATTTAGCTAAATAGAGTGCATACAAATTTAAAATATTCAACATTAGTTTATTCAATTGATGACAAGGACAATCACTATTGTGAGACATTTTATTCACGCTATCAACAATGGATTCTTTAATATATAAGCTATCTGAGTATAAGCTAGAGCTGAAACGTGAGGCATTCTAACTTCACTTAATTTCCTCAAAACTTTATTGAAGTAAAAAAGAATCCTTCCTCTGTCTTATATTATGCTTTAAGGATAATATATTAAAAAAATGATAGTTGCACAAATTATTATGATAAAATGGGACAATTATTTGATTTGGAAAAAAAAATCGATTTGTATGTGTAATTATAAAAATGTCATCTTATTTTTATTTTATTTCCTTTTTTCAAAAGTTTATATAAAAAATAGTGAAAAACAACTTTTTATTATTTTTTAATTCTTTGTTTCCATTGTTAATACAAACTTAGAACAAAAAAAAGAAAAGAAAATAGAAAATAATTTGTCAAACGAAATGGCTCTTAATTACCTATAATGAAACTATCGATCTTTAAAAGAGTTAGAATGCAGTTATATATATATATATATACAAATTTCATTTAATTATATAAGTGTTTAGATAACATACTAATAAATGAAGATGTTATTGAAAAAACATAAAACTTTCTTAATTTTCTAAAATATAAATATTTTAAGAAAAATTGAAAGGTTCAAAAATATATATATATATATATATATATATATATATATATATATATATATATATATATATATATATATATATATATATATATATATATGAGACTGAAGAAACACTATGCAAACTTTGGAAACATATAATAAACAAATTCCACTCAGTTATTTGGTGTTAATTTCAAACTAAAATTGAGATCATATCACGAAGAAAAATCTTTTAGAATGATATTATGTCAACAAGTGTAAACCTCTCTCTCTTTCTCTCTCTAAGTTGTTTCTTTGTATTTTTAGTATCATTGTTGATTAAAAATAAATAAATATAGATTTACTTTTTTTATTTAGTATAAAAAACAGATTTCCAATCATAATTCATGTGTCTTATTTAAAACCTATCTAAAAGCCCATATATATATATATATATATATATATATATATATATATATATATATATATTAATGTAAAGTATTATACATGGATAAATACTTAAACCAAAAATCACATAATACCACCATTGCATAATTCTATCGAAAGTCTTTCTCCCTTTCTCTACTTGTTATAAATACATTTATTTCTTTTAAAACATTAATGGGCCAAAAAGAATCATAATATTTATTTATGTATATCCACCCTCGCACATTCAAGAATAATCGAATATCGAATATATTTTGAATGAATATAGAAGAATTTATTGAATCAATCAAATATTTGTGCAAATTGTTATTTTCTATACACTTAATCTATTATATATTGTCACAATGATTATGCGGTTAATCTACTATATCCGCTGAAGTGATATATTTTGATTATTTTCTATACAAGTGATTCGCACAAATGAAAAAAGTAACATTATTGGTTTACATTTCCAAGAAAGTGGGTGCGATTAGAACAATTTTATATACACAAATATACTTGCCATTTGCTTTTGTTGAAAGAAAGGGACGGTGATGAAGATAGTTTACTCATTCGTTCCTTTCAAGTAATACATAAATACATAAATATCGATAGATCATATTATATAATATATACAGCATTCTTTATATAGAAAATTATCTGGTCATTGGGCATGTTCCTCCTGTCTCTAAAAGACAATCCCCATCATGTGATAGTGGGAAATTTTCTATGAACTTAGGAACTCTCCACACACACTGGCCAGTTTATAAAGTCTATGGCCAAACAAAAACATACAACGCAGTGGTTAGAATTAACAATATTAGAATTAATTAATGCAAATCAAACATCCCGTTGCCAATGAAGTCAATGCATGGTTGACGATTGATTGAAAAAACTTACTGTTTATGGTAATTAATTAAATTATCTAGTTCTTAATTTGTACTAGTGTTATGCTGATTGGTGTTTGTTTCGGATTGGATTACCACTTTCCTCTTTAGTTTAATGCCAAAATGAACAAATACTCGATTTGCAAAATTGCAAGTACATTGAATCAAGCACATTACATTAGACATGCTTTATCGTGAAGACCCCCTTGTCTCTCAACACGCGTATATATATTTTGGAATAAATCTTTGAATCAAAGATTACATCTACCAGCCATTTTAATTTCCAAGATTTGAAAAAAAAAATCTTTATTAATATTTAGTTTTATAAAATATTATTTATTTCAGTCTTTTTAAAGTATAAAATGACGATGATAAATAACATAAAAATATTAATATAAATGATTTTTTACAAAATTAGGATCTAACGGAGGACTTTAAAATTTTAAAGACACTCTAATGTCTGATTCATACAATTTTGGTGACTAACTAAAGTTTACCCATGTACTTATCATTTATAATATGTTGTAAGATGGTCATGCACTCATGCTAATTACAATTGTGTATTTATATGCTATTAATTTTCATTTTATGAAAACATATATTGAGGTGATTCACTCTACATTACATACCACGCTGTTGATCATTTTTTTTTTTTTTTGGTGGAATACCAATCAAGCATATTATTTTAGGATACTCTTCATTTCTAATTATCTTTCACTATAATAAACATGACTCGTTTAAAAATATTTGTCACTTTAAAAAAATAAAAATATATTAATTTATCAACAATATTTTTATTTATTATATCTCACATAAATGTTTAATTAATTTACAACTATACTTTAACTCTTTTTTTAGTATAGACCACAAGTATATTCTAATAGAGACAATCTAGCTCAAACCAAGTAGAATCACTTTGGACAACAAAATTTTTCTTCCGAGTATTTAATACGGTTTTAAGTTGAATATCCAAAACTTGAACTTAAAATCACTAATAAAGTTGAAATAACACCAATTAATTCACATATTCAGTGGTATACTTTAACTCTTTTAATAAGGACGTTTTAGTTATAAAAAAAACTATTTTATCATGATAATTAGTGTCATTAATCATTTTCTTAAAATATGTATAAGATAATTTGAAAGGATGAAATGTATATTTTATGCATACAATTATATACGTTAAGATATTCCTTTCAATATATATATATATATATATATATATATATATATATATACGTTAAGATATTATTTCGCTACAAGCACAATAAATTTCTTTACTCATTCAAGTGCATTTGTATGACTGAATTATATGTTTTAATCTTTTTTTAATTATCTTTAAATTTATGTAGTACATATGTACGAACTATTTATATATTATTAATGTCAAGTCTATATAAAAAATTTAAATTTGACTTCTGCTACAATTATTTAACTAAATAAATGATTCCGGTAAGCATTTAAAAAATAAACTCAATTAATAACATTGGTTGACACAAGTGATAACAACTTATGTCTCTTAATCAAATGGTTTATGGTTCGAATTCTGGTCTTGAGTATGAAAAAAATCATGTTGAAAGGAAAATACCTGGTACCAATGCCATGATCAAAAAAAAAAAATCAAATAAATAGAGGCTAGGAAAAACTTGATTGATTCATATTGGGTCACATCAGCAATTTAATTAGTTGAAATTTTGTTGCAAAATAATGGGCAATTTTCACTTTGTACGTAAAAGTATGTCACGGCTGCTTAACATATTCCAAGCATTTTGGACACAAGTCTTTGGTCACATGTTATCATATTTCTTTCATAAGGCACGCGGTTGATCAAGATTTCTTTTGGCATGTATGATGTCGAGTGTATCCCTTTTAGTTTTGGATTTGATTTTAGGTTGGAGTGTATCCCTTTTAGTTTTGGATTTGATTTTAGGTTCAGTATGACGTATAATAACATTCATAATTTATACATCAATAACTGATTTTTTTATGATAAAATATGTTTTTGATCCTTATATTTTCATTCAAAATTGGTTTTAGTTCTTATATTTTCAAATGGACTATTTTGATTTTCAAACTTTGAAAAATATGTGAATTTAGTCTTTCTCTACAAACTTGTAAATATAAATCAAGAGGCTTTGCAATACTTTGCAAATTAATGTTCACACATCTCAACATAATTCATTTGTTAAAGTTCAAATTTGTAAAATTTGTAGGTTAATTAATTAATTTGAAATAATATTATTACAGACTGGGATATCCCAAACCATATAATGACTCTCCCAAACTCAAACACTAAGAGAGATTGAGGTCAACGTCAATAATAAAGAATTTTACCTACACTTGTGAACAATATGGAACATATCTTGGATAAAATTATTACTACTTAAATGTCAAAGTATCTTTTACAAATACTTACTTATTTTGTCACAACATCTCATTTATATTAAAGCACTAGCCACCCTCAGAAAAACTATTAAAAACACTGGAGCCAACTCTCTTCAAGAATCTAGACTAACATTAATTATCTATCTCAAATATGTCAGTAATTCACCTTAGAACTAGTCTCCACATCCATATCGTAAAGATGAGGTATAATTCCTTCTTACATGTATACCTAATGGAGATATCAAAATATAAATTTCCAACAAAAATGGAAGAGACCGTTCTAAAGAAAACTACTGATATCATTTTATATTCATGAAGACTTGTATATATAATCAATATAAAATAACTGAGAGATATTGACTACTTATATACTTTTGTAAACAACTTGTGTATGTTTTATGTCGTAACAACAAACATTTTTTATAACGAAAATATTATTATTGAGGTGGATTATGAAGAACTTTTACAACACACGTACGAAAGGGAAAATGAATAAATAAATAAAAAAAACAAAAGATATGTGTCAAAATAGTGATTAAACACTTTTATTATACAAACATTTCATTAACATTTATCATGTTTATCTTCTTATGACCTCATATCACTTATTATATTTTGTTCTTATTTTTCTCTCTTTTTCTATTTGTGTATTAAATAATATGGAGTGGTCCATGCAACATTTTTCTATATACTATAATAAAATACCAAGTTGGGATCAGGATTTCTAATTTTAACAGTAGGACTACCGTACAACGGAGAAGAATGATCGTTTTTAAAAAAAAAAAAACTTAAACAGAAAAAAAAATTCTTTTTTAAAAATAAAAAAAAATCTAGTGTGGACGATTGTACGGTAATTCCACATTAATCTCAAAATTCAACGGTGTATATTAGTTACGCACGGTGAAAAACATTATGCAGTTCGCAAAATAGCATGCGTCGTAGGACTTAACCCAAAGATACGAGAACAATGCAAAAACTGTACAAAAAGGGAAAGAAAATCTAAGCACGAGCAAGTATAGTTGTTTAACGAAAAAACAAGTAGAAAAGCTTTTAGATTAGATTAAGAAGTGGATGGGTTCACGCAGACCAAGTGAATAAAGGAGTAGAAAGAAGAAAATCAATAAAAATTTAAAGTCAAAAATAGTAACCGAAGTTACCTTTACAGCACATACACACACGATACATTGATCCAACCATCAATATCACACTCGTAGACTCATAGCTCCCCAAAAGTGACCACACTCGTCACATGCCGCTATTATATAAAAAAACAAAAAATACATGTGTACCAAAAAAAAAAATGTTGAATAACAGTTAACCTCAAGAGGGAAAAAAAAAATAAAGTCTAATTCCGTCATTTAAACAACCGTAAATGCATTATCGTCATTGCATGCTACAAGTGTGTATATCCCCTGTCTTTTTTTTTTTTTTGGTACAGAATATATCCCTTGACTCGAGCTGCGTGATTTGTTAAATTTTATTATTTATGTAATATTTTTTACATGCTTTTAATAACCCTGTTTTTTATTTTATTTTTTTTATCACATCAACTATTTTATTTTTTTATCAGTAGGAAATTACAAAACCAAACAGAAGAAAATCAATGTTTTTTATTTTATTTTTTATCACATCAACTATTTTCTGTTTTTTATTTCTCCTTTACTTGCTACAGAAGAAAAATATTAATTGAGACCATTTTATGGAAATTTTTGGTTTATCAATAATTATGAAAATTTTATTTTCATTTTTAAACATGTATACAAAAAGCATGATAAAAATAGTAAAAATATGATATTTATAATTCTCATGTGACAAATATTTTTTTATAATTATTAATTTAAACCAAACAAAACTTTATTTCACATGTTTATATATATATTATATTATATTATATTATATTATATTATATATATCAATACAAAACAAAGTTTGATTATAAATGAGAAAAATAGGTAAAAAAACTGTAATTAAATAGTGTCTGAAAGGTAATGTTGATAAGTAAGAGTGTAATGAAACGAAGTTAAGCACTTAAAATATAGGTTTAATTTGTGAAAATTTTGATCATTTAAGTATGATTCATTTATTTAAACAAAATAAATTTAAATGGCTTGATTATTTTTATATTAAATTTCTCTTTAAAACATTTTTAAATTTTATTAATGTAGTATTTAACATACATTTTTATTAATCTTATATTAATAAACATGACTTAAGAATAAACATTGAAATTAATTTTTATTATGGAAAATGGTAGATTTTTTTAAGGTTGAAGATGATTTATTTAAAATATAACTCTTAAAATTAAAGCTAAGTAAATAATAGACATAAGACAAAATAACTAAAACATATACAGATATAAAAATTATTCACAAAATGTCATTTTAGTTTGACTTAATATCTTATTTAATAAGTATGATTTCAATTAATTTTAAATTGAATTTTTATTTAATTAAATAAAAAATTGAATTATACATTTAATGAATTAAATTAGAATAATTTATGCATTACTCAATTTATTATGGCTCCATAAATAAGTGTGTATAAGGTGTACTTAAGCTTTTAAAATAATTATTGCTCTATATATTTATTATTTTAAACATAAAAATAATATCGTAAAAATAATGTCATAAAAATAATTTAGACTAATATAATACAATTCTAACAAGTATTTTTTTTATAAAATCTAAGGATAATTATTTGGGAAGTAAGGTCATACTATATTCTTTGTCCAAAAAAACCCGCGGCTCCTGACTGCAAATTCTGCAATACCTTGCGCGCAGGTGCGCACTGTGTGCCGCTAGTTTATGTGTCGCGATGCCATTCGCCACTAATTTACGTGTCGCCACATGACGAAGGGTGCGCACTACATCTCCCAGTGTACGTTAGCACTGACTTCATACTTTTGGATTCCCCATCCGTTTGCAGCATTCCATGATCCCTCCAACTAGCATGGCAACCCTTTCTTCTGCATAAAATAACAACGTCGTCACAATCACCCCAACGAACCAACCATAGCTTGCACCAAATCTTAGACTCACTCTCTCTCTAACATTCTCCACCGCCTCCGAAACTCAAATCGGTGGACTAGCTTCTGCTTTAGCTTATTTACTATTAAAATTATTAAAATATATACTTAGTTCCACAAACTCACGCTGCCTCCACAGTTCCGCGAGGGCTTTACGCGAAGTCGTCATCGAGTTTGGACGCACGTGCCAGATTTGAACGGAGTCACTCATTCAATCCGCGACTCTCGCTTGCAGAGTGCAACGACATAGAAGAAGAAAAGAAAAGAATCTCTATGGTGGTTACAGTTAAGTCTTACGGTCTTTCATTGTTATAAGGCAATAATAATACTTGCGTTTAGGTTGTGAGGAAGAAAGACGACGGCGACGGAGAATAGTGGTGCTTGTTCGCACGTGAGAGCGTGCATCACAATCGTCTGTGCCTGCAGGTGTAGGTTCGTGTGGGTTGGTGGTTAAAAAAAAAGGAGGTTGTTGAGATCACGGTTTTTGAGCGAGGGAAGAGTGAGATTTTTTTAAAAATGCCTCACAGGGCGACTTACTTTTTCCCGAGGCAGTTCCCGGAAAGAGGGTTGGATGAATCTTCAAAGCAGAGATTAGATCACGAGAAGAAGAAAATCGTCAACTCCATCAAATCATCGGATACGACTTTTGCCTATGAAAGCGACGCGCCGAAAAAGCAGACACAGACTCCTCCCACACCTGCCGCCAAAGACGACATCGTTTTCTCGTCCACTAAGCAAAACGCCGTCTCCGATTTATTCACCGGCGCCGACAAGTTCCGAACCAAGCAGAAGCAAATCGCCGCCTTCTGCGACTGGTTGATCGATAAAAAGAAGGATCGGAGCCGACAGAGTCACCATTTCAAGCCCTATCCGAACGACGAGGAAGATGAAGACGAACGCGAGCTTCTGATTCCGCCGCAGCCGCCTGCGGCGGCGGCGGCCGAGGTGGTGAAGGATGCCGTCGACCGGAGCTTCGACGGGCAGGTTTCGCTGCCGCGGTTGTCCAGCGGGAGCAGCTACTCCGGAAGCTTGTTCACGCTCGACGGAACCGCCACATTTTCCAGCGACGTTACGAAAGACGAAACGTCGTCGTTTCATCAAGTCTTCGCCGAAGAAGACGCAACAAAAAAACAGCAAGAAGAAAAAGAAAAGGAAGAAAAACGCAATACAGCGCAGAAGTATAAAGAAAGCTACTGCCTGCAACTCGCGTTTACGAAGAGGCTGTCTTGCTTAGCAAGCCTTGGCTCCGAACCTGTGCTCACTCTCGACGCTGGCACCGACACCTGGGACGCTGAGTCCGTTTCGTATCGTCTGTGGGTACGTACGACAACAAAACGAAACGAACTTGCTATAACTGTAGTTTACCGATTAGTAACGTTTTGTTTTGCTTTATTTTTCAGGTGAGTGGGTGTTTGTCGTATACGGATAAGATATCTGACGGTTTTTACAACATATTGGGGATGAATCCGTACCTGTGGGTGATGTGCAACGATGTGGAGGAAGAAGGGAAGCGGTTACCGACTCTGATGGCGCTTAAGGCGGTTGAGCCTAGCGAGACTTCAATAGAGGTTGTTCTTTTCGATAGACACGAGGATTCTCGGCTTAAGGAGCTTCAAGATAAAGCTCAGGAGTTGTATTGTGCGTCGGAGAACGCGTCGGTGCTGGTGGAGAAGCTCGGAAAACTCGTTGCCATATGCATGGGGTAAGATAAGAATAAGAATATAAGATACTTCATACTTCATACTTATTACTTTTTTACGTCCTTGTTTGGTTATTATTTTTTGTTTATTTGTTTGGTGTTGAATTGTGTGTGTGAAGGGGTACGTTTCCGGTGGAGCAAGGAGATCTACACAAGCGGTGGAAGTTGGTGAGTAAGAGGTTGAGGAATTTTCACCAATGTGTTGTGCTTCCTGTTGGTAGCTTGTCTAGTGGACTCTGTAGGCATCGTGCGATTCTCTTCAAGGTAAACAAAAACATGTTTCTTACTTTCATAGTTGTTGTATCTTATGGATGCGTTAGGAGGAGGCTGTGTTAGTGTTGCCCAATTGGTTTTCGTAATCTCAGATTAGTTATTTACTTATTTGAAGTAATTCACTTTTATTTTGGTTTTGTGGATGCAGAGATTGGCGGATTACATTGGTTTGCCATGTCGCATTGCTCGAGGTTGTAGGTACTGTGTTTCAGATCATAGATCGTCTTGCCTAGTCAAGATTAAAGATGACAGACTGCTCTCAAGGTTAGCAATGGTTTTTTTTTTGCTTTGTTCTTTTGAGTTTTGATAGTTATGTTAAACAAAATATGTCTCTGCCCTCGTGCTTATACTTTAATGATAATCATAGTGGATCTCTTCAGTAGTTTTGACCATTTTTCCTTCTTTTCTTCTCCTGGAGTTCTATTGTTAATTTTGCTTGTACCTTTTCATACTCATTTAAATTTTCTGGGCTTCATAATCTTACACAAATTTATGGATTTTTAAGTTGTATGAATTGTATCGTTGCACCTTTTGGTTTAGATTGCTCGTGTCAGAATTTTGGCATGCCACTGACGATTTATTGAGATTGTAGAACATTCAGTTAATTGTTATAGTCTTTAGATCAGCTTATCAAGAACCTGAGATTTGATTCATATTTCCTCGGATTCCTTGATATATGCTTTTATATTTTAACAGGGAATATGTAGTTGATCTGGTTGGGGAACCAGGAAATATCCATGGGCCAGATTCCTCTATTAATGGAGCATATGTGTCTTCAATACCTTCCCCATTTCAAATTTCTCATTTGAAAGAATCCCAATCGCCATATGTGGATGTTGCAGCATGTTCTCAATCTCTAGGTAACACTTGTTTAGGTGTGTTGTGCTTTATATATACCTGGAAATTTGGTCTTCCTATTTATTGTATTGAACTATTCCTATTTCAAGTTCAGAATCTATGTAGCATTGAATCTTGACATATTCTTGGTCATCCAGTTGCATATCATTCGAATCTTATTTATAATGGGGCTAAACTAGTTTTACCAGGTGGGTTCCTTTGGTGTGAATTATACTCCATTAAAATTTGTCCATTAATTTTGCAAATGATGCAGATGCACACATACATCATGCGTGCTTGTATAAATTGGACTATGAGCTATTTACATCATCAATCAAGTTTGAGCCACATGTTTCATTTTTCATTCCCTAAAAATTTCAGTATGCCTAGTTCAAGGATTTCGATCTTTACTCCGTACTTTTCCTCTAGTCCAAGTCCTAATTTTTTTTAACACATGCATTAAAAGATGCCTTGGAAATTTTCCTTCCCTATCTTGTGGAACATGGTTGGCTCTGAAATTCCCACTGGGAACAGAAAATCCTCTGCATGCATAGTGTTGTTTTAACAAATCTTAATTTGCAGAGATCATTCCTATTCTGAAGTTTGTCTTGGTTGTTACTCAATCTGTTACAGGCCGTGTACAGGAAGATCAACAAGCTGAAGAAACTGATCTGCAGAAAAATAATAATGGCTCTATTTATCCTGCAATAGATCAAACTCGTGGAGGTACAGAACCACCTCTAATTCCTTTTGGCTTGAAAGGGAATGACAATGAATGTGCGATTCTAGGTTTATTAGACTTTCCTCCCGTCTATGAAGGTGTTTCTGAAGATCTTCACCCAGCCACTGAAGCATCATTACATGAATACCCCAGGCTCACTAAAGATTCAGTTGTAGTACTAGAAGCTTCCAAGAAAGAGATAGAGATCATTGTAAAAGGAAGTTCTGGGGTTAGAAGTACCTATAAGCAATCTACACTGAGTTCATCCAGCGAATCAGAACAGGAACAAGTAAAAAATAAAGTTGAAAATCAGGGTGCTGGTAATATTCCAAGATACTTGAATCTTGAACCATCACTTGCAATGGATTGGCTTGAGATACCATGGGAGGATTTACGAATCAAAGAGCGTGTTGGTGCTGGTAAATTTTCTGCTTCTCCTGATTCCTTTTTAAGGAACATGACTGACATGGTGACTCCAAATCTTAATACTCTTCTCTATGTGTAGGATCATTTGGGACAGTTTATCGTGCTGAATGGCATGGATCGGTAAGTTTTAAATTAGTACTTCTTTGCTGCATTCTATGCACATACAAGTTCATGAATATTGCTTTGTATTGTATTCATAGTCCCTAGTTTCTTAAGTCTGAATCTGATTGATTGTGGTTGGTTGAATGAATGACATTTAGCTGCCAAGATGACTTTATTGTATTGAACCATGGACATATCTTGTATTGTCTCCTTGAATAGATATTTTTAGTACAGCCTATTATTTTTCTATTCTAATTTTCACTCATTTTGGTGCATTTTACTGTGGTTTTAAACTTGCAGGATGTTGCTGTCAAGGTTTTAACAGTTCAGGATTTCCATGATGATCAATTGAAAGAGTTTCTGAGAGAGGTTAGTCTTCTGAAAACGGATTATACAAATGTACTATGATGCCTATTTTTTATTGCAATTCTTTAGGATCTGCAGTGTTTTGATTTATTGGTGTCTGTGGTGCAGAGCTTACAATTATATCCTTTTATGCGTCCTTAGTTTGAGTATAATAATGTTGGGAATTCATTTTACAGAACTCACTTCTGTTCCCTTCTCTAAAGGGGCAAATGAAGCAAGTTAAAATTCAAGTTGTTATTTTCATTGCTGTAGGTTGCAATAATGAAACGAGTACGTCATCCAAATGTGGTGCTGTTCATGGGTGCAGTTACTAAACGTCCCCATCTATCTATAGTAACAGAATATTTGCCTAGGTAAGCCATCTAACTATTTTCGTAGTTAACTGTATTATTGAATTTTCTTTCATAAAGGTTTGAGTGTCTTACTGTTTTTTCCTGGTGCAATTATGACAGGGGCAGTTTATTTCGCCTAATACATAAGCCAGCATCTGGTGAGATTCTAGATCCAAGGAGAAGATTACGGATGGCTTTAGATGTGGTTTGTACCAGATATTATTATTTTTTTCTAATCAATAAATTAATTTATAGATTATATATGATATATGATTTGTCTGATTGTAGGCTAAAGGGATCAATTATCTCCACTGTCTAAAGCCTCCAATTGTGCACTGGGATCTTAAAACCCCAAACCTGTTAGTGGACAGAAATTGGACTGTAAAGGTATAATGGAACTGATTGAGCACTAGAGTTTCTCGTTGAAATTTTTAAAAAATTTGTGCTAGTAAATTATTTATTTTTGTCATTTCTTGCTCAGGTCTGTGATTTTGGATTGTCCAGATTTAAGGCGAACACTTTCTTATCATCAAAATCTGTTGCTGGAACAGTAAGTTTCTCGTTCTCAGATTATGTGCATAAGCATGATGATAAGAAAAAAATTATGCATGTCAGGATTGAAAATTATTTGAGTAGCAATTTCAGGTTTGAAGTAAAGAGAGTTCAACTAATATCGCTCTACATGAGTGCTCCTCGATTCAAATAGACAACAGTGCTGTTACTTATTAACATTCCCCTTTCAAGTTGGTGCTAAGATCAATGATATAATAATGATTTAGATAGATGATTGATACCAGTAAGGCTGGATCTATGGCTGTCAATTGTTTGATGACAGTTCAGTCTTTTGGGTGGGGAGAATGTGATTTTTCAGGTGTGTTTTAAGGGAGCAATTTTGTGTCTCCAGTAAATTATCTGGCTTAGTAGGTTCTGCATGTTGGTGTACATAGAGGCAAATTTCTTTCAACAAAAGTGGTCATTCTATTGATATTTTGCATGTTGAACTTTCACTTCACGGTGCCACATCTTCAATAAGTGTGTAACTCTTTTAATTTTATTTTCAGCCTGAGTGGATGGCTCCAGAATTTCTTCGAGGAGAACCTTCAAATGAGAAGTCTGATGTTTACAGTTTTGGGGTTATCCTGTGGGAACTTGTGACTCTGCAACAACCATGGAATGGACTTAGTCATGCCCAGGTAAATTTATTGAGCATTTAGGGTCTGAACTACTGATGCTTGAAGTTCTGATCATTTTTGCTTAATCTTTTCATTTGTATGGTAACAAGGAGGATCACTACAAGAAATTGTAAATTTAAAACTTAAAAGGAACTATAACGGAAAGAGGCATAAATGCAAACTTGCATATTTCAAACAGCAGTTTGGCAAAATGAAACCTGCAAAGTTTATTGGTGAATTTTGTAAACTCATCTTTGTGTGTACGTTCAGGTGGTTGGAGCTGTCGCTTTTCAGAATAGGAGGCTTGCTATCCCTCAGAACATCTCCTCAGCGTTGGCCTCCCTCATGGAATCTTGTTGGGCCGAGTAAGTGTACACATCTATGTCATATTTTCTGGTCATGCACGATATGTTGGCAGTAGTACTGGTCCATTTGGCCAAACTTTCTATAGAAAAAAAGCCAATAATTTAGGCTTCTATATGTATAAATCTTGATATTTCTAGTGGCTTTACAAGGTGGGATAAATAATCTTCGTGGTCAATTGGAATTTCTGAACAACCCATACATCTTTTACATTATGATTGTTAGGCTTTGTTGTGCGTATGAACTTCATGTATTTTCTATTGAAGTAGTTGATTGAATGAATTCCATTTTGGAACTGTTGAGTATTGGATTAGTAAAATTGAAGCCAAAAATTAAACAAGCGGGCTATCTTCCAGTTTGTTATACTTCGTTGGTGCTCATTTCATTTTGATTAACTCACTTATGTCTTACCAATTCCACCTTCAATATAAAGGATTTAAACTCACAAGGAAAAAAAAACCGTAATCCATGTTTTATTGCCTTGTTAACTACATTTTGCACCATTTTATTTCTTTCTTACGCTTGCTAATTTTTTCTGCAGCAACCCTGCTGATCGGCCATCTTTTGGTAGCATAGTTGAGTCGCTAAAGAAGCTACTGAAGTCACCAGCGGATGCAATAAAAATGGGTGGGCAATAACATTAGGAGTACGCTGCCCATGACTGGGGTTTTTGGTTGCTGAAATTTATTATATATATATATTAATTAACCTGACCCTTGTTGGTCATATCATATACTCCTATTGATGGCATGAAGCCCTTTGGTTGTTGCAATTGTATATCGATCGGTTCATTCATGCTAACCCATTTCGTAAGGACACTTATCATCAAGTCTCTAGCCCTTTGGATTCTGCTAAAGTGATGACCTCAAGCTCTTTTATCTATAGCTTTGGGATCAATAAAAATATTTTGCGACTTGCTCCCTCCAAGCTATAATTATTTGGAGCTTGCTATTGTTTTTCAGATTGTAAATATGTATTACTTAATAATCATTTTGACAATATGTATCTCATATCGTCTAGAACCGTGTTCTTACGTCTCTGATTGTGCTGCAAATTAGCCACTTGGCGTGTGTCTGGTTAATTGTTTGAACTCATGTTCAACGAAAAAATATGTGTTTCAAGGCACAAAAAGTAAAAATAATGTGAGAGTAGCTTATTTTTGAACGACCATTATGTTGAACACAACCAGTTTTCAAACACTCTAAGAAGGCAATTGTCATTGTGTGTGTCGTTATGGAAATTTCATTACTATTTCTCGTACGCCAGCGCTTGAAACCACGTTGATTTTAGTTAGGAAAATTGAAACAAAGTGATGTATGCTTAAATTTCTGTATCTTGAAAAGTATTTTTTATTTTAAAGTTTGAAATGGAGTAACGTTTTTTCTTTAAGTCACTTGTATGTATTTTTTATCGGTATTTGACTGATTATTTTCCTTCAAATTAATCTTCCAGATGCTTGTTGAGGTTTTTATCTTTTTGGTCTTTGATCAAGAACTTTCTTATTTGACCTTACGGATAAACTTTGCAAGAAGTCGATATTTGAGTTTAATTTTTAGTACATATATTTAGATATAACTTAAATTAGTTATTATAAAATAAAAAAATTAATAATATAGTGATGATAATATAAATATAAAAAGAGAAAAAAGATTATGTGTAAAACTATTTTATATTATCATCCAGTCACAATTCATCATTTATGATAAATTTGTTAATTTTTATAGAACTATCTTAAAAGTTATGTAAATAGTAATATATGAATTATTAGAAAGACCAAATTATAAATGAATTTATTATAGTAGTTTTCAACTGATCTGGAAAAGGTAGTTAGACTTGATTCTTAATTAATATTATCTCTAGTTCTAATTATAAACAACAAATTAGATTTTTATTTGATCCTAAATATAAGTAACAATTTCATTTTTGTAAAATTATTCAGGATAAAAAAAATTTATATCTTTACTTTACTGTTAACTCAATTTGATATGAATTTACATCAGTAAAATAAAAAATATTTTTGGAATAAAATTTGAATTAATTACATAATTAACTAGGACAAGAGGCGGTAATTATGTACTATCTCTCTCCGCAAACCAATCAAACACGGCAGCTACAGTGTTTGAAGTCAGTGAGGGTTGAATAGTAGTACTGTACAATTGCAATCTCAATTTCATCTCGATCACTTTCCAGATCCCTCACAGAACGCGATTTCCAGATTCAGAAGATTGCGAAACCCCGATGGATCATAAAACCGACAAAGCCAACTCGGCGCTGAACGACATCGTTTTGCAGGGGGCCATGGTTCTGGTGATGGTCCTCTCCTACCTCTTCATGCACGACGTGCCCAAGAAGCTCTGGGCCAAGCTCCGTCTTAGCAACCGCGCCGACATCCAAGCCAAGCGCCACTTCGTCCAAGGGGCCCAACTCCTGGCCCGGGCCCGAGCCTCCAAGTCAAAAGCACTGGCTAAAGATGCCCAGGCCCAGGCCCAGCGGGCCATCGCCCTCGACCCAAACGACGCCGCTCCGTACCTCCTCAAGGCCCTCGCCCTCGACTTTCTGGGCCTCCGCCCCGCCGCGCTGGACTCGCTCGACGAGGCGCTCTCCCCCGCCGCCGCGAAGTCCCTCTCCGACTCGGAGCGCGGCGACGCGCTCCTCAAGCGCGCCGAGTTGAGACTCGGCACAAGCCAGCGCGGGCGAGTCGAGTCGGCGCTCGCGGATCTGACCGAGTCGGTGAGACTCAGCCCCAGCAATGCCAAGGCGTTTTTCGCGCTGGGAGATTGCTACGAGCGGAAGAAGATGAACGATGATGCTGTTAAGGCGTACAAGCAGGCTCTCGAGTTGGAACCCCAATTGCGCGCTGCAGAACAAGCCCTGCACAGGTTGGATTCTTCGCCCGAGAACAACAATTGAGATCTTGGAAAGAGAGTGTCTTGTTCCGTGTTTGGGATTCAAATAACACGTTTGGATCGAACTGTGCTTTAGAAATTGTAATCCACACATGCTGATTAATTCAATGGCATAAATTGGTAGCTTCTTTACTTTGAGATGAAATCTTTTAGTTCGCTGTATGTATGCTTTATTGTTTTAAGATAATTGAGGATTGGGAAATGGTCACGAGATTTCACTCACAGACTTGTTTATGTGCGTACTGCGTAAATTAAATTGGAAGAGCGCAATTAGGTTTAAGTTTTGGTGATAGTTTCTTTCTGAATCTGATGGTTGTGTGGTTTATTGTTGCCATTTACGGATCCATCCATAATGTGGAGTGTGGAGTGGCTCTGCAGCCTCGTGAGTTCTGATAAATCATAAATGGGAAGATGGAGTTTAAGCTGCAGATGTTAAAATTCATGCGACTTGACAGACTAATTAACTGCTTGCTCGTATCAAACTACACTTAAGGCTGGGAGTGTTTTCGGAAACTTAAATTGAAAAACCTGGTAGTGTTTTGGAATAATAAATTTTTTTTTAAAAAATAGCCTTAAATATGAATTTAATTTCTATAAATTTGCATTTTTTAAATTTTAGTTCCTTTAAAATTAAAAAAAAAATACAAACTTACAAAGACTAAAAATTAACAAAAATAAAATAAAATTACCAGAACTAAATTTGTAAAAGCATAAATTTACTGGAGCTAAAAATGAATAAAATAAAAACTTAAAAAATTAAAATTAAGAAAGTACAAACTTACATGACTAAATTTATATTTAAACAAAAAATAAAGGTGACAATAAGCAACTATCTTAGAATAACTCAAATGGGAGTTGCTTATGAAATTAATATTAATTATTAATAATAATAAAAAAAAAAAAAAAAAAAGTAGATGCAATAAGCAACTGCCTTAGAGCAACTCTCTTTGGAGCTACTTATGAAGTTAAAATTTGTAATAGAACTGAAAAAAAAAATTATACTAACTATTATGAAGATTCGTGAAATTACATAAATTAGTTTTATCTTTTTAACATTCGTATTAACTTTCCTTACAAGCTTATTGAAGAACAAAATATAATGTTTTTCAAACAATTAAGGTGATTAATGTAATGTATAAAAGGTGTTTCAAACAATAAAGGAGGTTACTGTAAAAAAAAGTGAGGAAAGTTTGTATAATTTAACAAAATTCAAGGATATTGTATAATTTACTAAAAAAAAAAAAAGGCAATGCAATAAGCAATTGCCTTAGAGAGTAACTCTAATCAGCGTTGCTTATGGAATTTTTAACCATAAAAATCGAACCCAAGTCAAGTCTTCCACTGGAGTCATGTAAACTTTCTTTAAGCATTGTTAATGTTATAAGCAATCAATCCTTTTTATAAATTTTTTTGTTGTTAGCACAACTAAGAAGTTTTAGAAAATAGAATTAACGAAAATTAGAAACAGAATTAATAGCAAAATGAACAAAATTGGCAAAATTAAAATCAACACTTTGAAGGGATCAATTGCTTCAAGAATCAAAAGTTAGAAACAAAATTTAATAGTTGTTTTACATGGACAAAATGAAAATCAACACAACTTCAAACGAAAATAAATATCAAACCTAAAATGACTAAAAATGCACCACCACAACCCATCCCAGTAATCAAAGCAAAAGACACATTGTTGGTATCACTTAGAAAATTTTCTAAGTGTTGAAAATAGAAAGTTATTTGATTTCATATGTAGAAGATTTGTCAAAAGAAGCTTTGGAGAGTAAAGGTATTCAGCATAACCAAGGAGTTTAGCTCAATTAGTTGAGAAGTGTGCTTGAGTTGTTATAAATTTTCTAATAGCGAAGTTCAACTCCTCCCTTTGAATAAAAAAAGGTATCCAGACTAAGGTGAAATCTGGGTAACAAGGCTATTGTTCAACTAGCATGTCGAAAGGAACAAAAAGAAGTATTACTTGAAAAATCTTTCAAGGACAGACCTTAGGTTCATATGTCCAGAGTTAAATGAAAAATTACTAAGTGTGGAAACAATCGAAGACATGTTTTATATACGAAAGTCACTAAATGTAAAAGCGCTCAAAGACGTGAAGTTTTACATCAAGATACACGTGGTAGAATTATACATCATTCAAACATGTGGTTTCAAGCAATTATCGAGAGGACATTGATTGAGATAGTTGACAACATTGTAGAATGTCAATCTTAGGCAAATGTATATGTGTACAAATCTTGTAATTAAGTTATTAGTACGAAAAGTCTATAAGTAGGAAACTGGATAGTCATTTTTCTTTGGTTGAACACTTATACAAAATCTCAATAACACCACACACCGCACATATGGCTACCGGTTCAACAAATGGTGTGTTTGTTTTCACCCACATTTTAATTCAAGTCTTTTATGTTTTTGCCATTTACTTTTGAATTCGATTTATTGCTTTCTCTTTATGTTTCTTGATAATTTACGTTTCTGCAATATCTCTCTTCATTTCTTTTCCAAACTTTAACTGGTTTAAGTTTCCAGCATTTTCTACTTCTCCCTTCATTTCTTCTCAAACTTTAACTAATTTATGTTTCCTGCAAACTCTTTTTTCTCCCTTCAATTTTTTCTCCTTACTTAAACTCGTTTACAATTTTGCAATCTAATTTTGTCTAATATTCTTCTCGAAACTTAAATGTCCCATGTGTGATGTGGCACATGTCCCTGTATGTAGGGTTAGGGTTGTCAACATTTAGTAACATCTTTACGAAATCTTCATCATAATCTTGATCACCTTCTTTGCAAAACTTGACTTTCTGGTGCTTTAATTAGGTAAATTCCCTTTTTTTCATTCTTTTTCCCACTCTCAGGTGAAATCCTAATAGAGCCTTCTAAAGTTGTTCGAACTAAACTTGTTGTCAAATGAGTTAATTAATTTAATCTAATGTAATAGCTCCACTTTATGTCACCCATTTAATAATAAGGCTATGTTTGATCCAACTTTTCTTTTATTTCAAAGCTACTCAAGTTAAAGCTAAAAACAAGAGCTTTAAAATTAATAAAAGTTGTTTGTTAGTTTTCATTTTTTTCTTCTTCTTAAAAAGCATCTTTTAATACAAAAGTTGTCTGGTAAAACAATTAAAAACCTTTTTTTATTTAAAAATAGTTATTTCACCCAATAAAAAATACATTTATAAAAAATATATATTAGTGAAATTGATTTATTTTACACAAAATTGTTTTAATAATATTAAAAATAAAAATATATTTAAATAATATATTTAAAACTTTTAATTTTAAAAAATGTCAAAAATTATTTATGATACTCAATTGAGAGAGTGACGAAATCAAGAACTTCACTATCTAATTAGGTATTCTAATTTATAATACGAGAATAAATACGTTTAGATGATGAATTTCAAGAAATTGAATTTGTAAGAAATTTTGAAATATTACATGTTAAAATATGTTATTTGGATAAATATTTTTTTTTTTTATAAATTAGATTACACAACTTGTAGAGTGAAACTCACTCTCCTAATTTTCTTAGTTAAACATTTTTAATATTCTCTTTTTTTCACTTTCAAAGATACATTTCATACTATCGAAGGGGTCTAGTTCAGTTGCTTGAACATGGTGCGTGCGTTATTGTAAACTTCTCGGTATAGTGTTCGATTCCTCAATTCCCTTAAACAGGGTTTCAGGTCAATGTCATGAGTACAAAAAAAAAAAAAAAATCTCCTAATATTTGTTCACGTATTTATCTACTTAAGTATCAACTATTTTATTTTGTTTATATTTTTAAATTAAATTTCAATACATTTTAAAAAATATAAATAATTAAAATAATCTTATATCATAATTTAAATAATTCATTATAAATCCTTTATTGTATAAACTATAAAGATATTTATTTATTACAAATTTTAATTATAACATAACATAATTTATAACGTGGGCCACAAGAAGCATTTCTGAAAATTCTCTCATCCCCGCTTCTGAACCTAGCCTTCCTCTGTCTTAAGCTCTCTCATCTCATCCTCGACGGCCCTGTGTTCGTGAATCGCGATTCAATGCTTTAATCTCTGACTCTCTCTCCATTCAGAGGCTTATAGTTACTATTGTACGTTTCTCTTTCTCACGCACTTTTATTTTGCTTTAACCTAACCTCACTCTTTTCCCGCTTTCCTCAGAACTCCATTCTCGGCTTTCTTCGAAGCGTCGAGCTAAAGGATTTGAGGACTGAAGACAGAATCACTGTGAGTTTTATTTTTAACCTTTGTTTGTTACATCAAAGTTTTCGCCGCGCAGTGGTGGTTTTTTGAATTGTATGTGACTTTAGGTTAGGAAGGATAAAAAAAAGGGATGGGAAACTTAACCTTGAATTGCAATGTTAGTTAATATTTGTTCTGTTCAACAATTTTCTATCATTGTTGTGCTGATTTTGTGATGTTTGGTTTGATTTGACTCTTTCTAAGCTCTCTCTCGTTGTGTTGTTTACCTCTGTAATTTATTAGAATTTCAAGCATTTTAGTTTGAAAAGATTGTTTCTAAGAGAATGGAGTTGAATGATTTCTGCTAAGTTAATTTGAAATCGGTTGGGGATTTTAGTCACTAAATTGGGTTGTAGGAGATATTGTTAGTGGCCTGAACTTCTGTTAATGGCTTTTTTGAAAACCTATTCAGTTCACATTGTTTCTATTGGTCTAAATTTCCCATATAGACTACACTGTGTATGATTGGATTAATTATTATTTTTAGAGAATCCCACTTTGTGCTCTGTTAGATCTGTATGAAGTTGAATATTGAGGTTCAGCTTTGTACAGACCTATTAGTTTATTATTATGTCAAAGTTAGATTACATGGTTGCTTATATACAGTTAACTTAAGCTGAGAATGAAGTCCATTTAGTTTTGAAATTAAGTAAATTTAGTCCCACCTTAAAAAATAAAAAACATAAAACAACCTCCAAACACCAACACAAATAATTAATTTGTACTTCTAGCATGTTTGGGAACACGTCCAGGAGCCACGGACGTGTGTCAACTTGAAGCTAGTCCCTGTTGTTTCTGCATTAATTACCTACTCTGACATGAATTTTTCCAATTACGCACATTCTGGACGCCAATCCAGACATGCACTTCATCTATCTGACTGTTGTGCAACACTTGGATGTTTCTCCAGTCCTCACTCTCTCTCTCTTTCTCTCGATCCATCACCACCATGACTCATCCAAGACACCATATCCATCATCAACTTCATCACTTTTGGTAAAAGCTATCTTGCACCTCTTTCTTTCTCACATCAACACCTCTTCCATGTTCTTCTATCTCTAACTTCATTAGGTCTGTTCTGTTTCTGTGGGTTTGTGAATCCTTGTGTCATTATGTTTGATGAAATGCCACAATCATCACATACTTTAGAATTCCTCCGAACTGTAATGTAGAAAGCTGTTTTGATTTTAAGAATTTCAAAGATTGAGCTTTCCACAACTAGTTCTTCGCTAACATGGAATGAAACCATATACATGTTCAATGTTCATAGAAAACTCACCATTGCCATGATTACCTACACTGTTCTTTTAAATGCCATTTTCCTATTCAGTTGTTGCCTAGCTTATATCTGCAGTTCAAGTGACAATTTATCTCTTCTTTAACAATGGTGAAATTGCTTCTTCATTCTCTCTTGTTTGGCTGCAATGTTTCAGGCACCAAAGTAGCTGTTATGTGGATGCACTTGTTGCATGTCTAAGTAATAAGAGAAACTTTAGTAGTAATGCTTCTGTGCTGGTTATTAGAGAACCCAATACCAATACCCGTGCTTCAAATAACCCCTCTAGAAAATTGGGCTCACTTGGTGGCATGTTAAAATACACGTCTGTTGAAACTTATTCAGTCCTTCAAGCAAGCTGCCTTCAACACTGGTTTAAAAACTGGCAAGCACTTAGGAGAAACAAATTGACAGCTAGCACTTTTGCTGCTGCTATTGGGTTTTGGCGTCGGCAAAGGGTCCAGCTGTGGTTAGAGAAGATTGGTGCTATAGAACCTTTCTCTGGAAACCTTGCCACCTGTTGGAGCAATATCAAAGAGGAGGAAGCACTTGAAAGATACAAACTGATAACTGGAAATACAGTGTTGTTTCCTGAATTTCAGGTCTATGATGCACACCCAGAAGACAGCTGGCTAGCTGCTTCACCTGACGGTGTAATTGACAGTATGGTGCATGAGTTGCCTTCTTGTGGAGTACTGGAGATAAAGTGTCCGTATTTTGATGGGGACATAAGTAAAGCTTTTCCTTGGTCTCGAATTCCAATTCACTATATTCCTCAAGCTCAAGGTTTAATGGAGATTCTAGGAAGGGATTGGATGGATTTTTATGTTTGGACTCCTAATGGTAGTAGTCTATTCAGGATATATCGTGATGCAGAGTATTGGGATTTAATGAAAATAGCACTATCTGATTTCTGGTGGAAGCATGTCCATCAAGCGCGAGAGTTGTATAGTAGTAATGTTATAACACATCCCCTATTTCAATTAAGATCACTGAGACCAGCTCCTAGACATGAATTATGTAGAGATATTGTTTATAAAAGCAAACACATTGCTGCTAATTCTAAGTTGTTGATGCGGGAGATACATGGGAAACTGGTAAATTGATGCCTCCAGCTGTTAGAGGAGATTCATTAGAGTAGAAACAAACTCTATATCATAGATTACATGATATTTGAGTGGTGAGTGTGAATCAATATAGTTCATGAGTAAATTGATTTTGCCGAAGAAGAATGACATTATGAATTTGTCGTGTTGATTTTCAGATTTAAGGAGTTGATTGTTAGATGTCATTATTTGAAGTTGGAGAGTGGAGATTGGAGTGAGACAGGCTTAAAAGGTTATAGAGCTATACAAAATTGAGAAATCTGATATTGAGTAAGAGGAGAGTTTGACTACAAGTATACCTGTAATTCTCTTCAACCGTTTTTTTTTTGTTTGATCTTACAGGCTATCTTCCTGTATTCATCGGTATATTAGATCTGTTGGATCTCTTTTCTATTAACAATAAAATCATCTGATACTTGGAGTTAAATGTTCATAATAGGATATATGGACTTACATGCTATAAAATCCACTTTGAGGTTGCAGGAGTCTTTCCTTTTCTCTTCCTCTCTTTGATTTTCCCTGATATTAAGACCCTCTCTTCTCATAGTCAGCATGACCTAGTTCTTTAGGTTCCGGCAAGGTGATTTCTTAGTTCTACTGTGAATTGAAGCTACAATTGTAATTTTGATCTTGATTGATTGTTAATTTGGTTTTTCTTATTACAATTTGCACAGGATGCTATCTATGAATGTTTGGAAGGCACAAAGTTGTCTCTTATATACTAAACATGAACTAGTAAATATTTTCCCTTTTATGCTGTGTTTGATGTATAACCATTCATGTGCCTTCATCCAAAGGCTTTAACTTTTGGGAAAAGTTGGTTCATGGCTTGGTGTTAGACGGTTAGACCTTCAGTTATGCTTAATATGGTCTTGATAACACACTGGTTATTTGCAAAAGTAACACTCACAAGTTGCTGATTATAATTGAGAATACATATCTTGCCACTGTCTGGGTAATATATTTTTATTTTGCAAGTAGTCTTAATTGAACCTCTTTAAAAGCTTCAGTTTGTACAAGTTAGAACTTTGTTTCATGCTGGATTCATACTATGAGCTCCCATTTTAGTTGCTTTGTTACTCACTTCTTGTCAGCCTTGATATGCTTGTGTTAACTATAAGAGATTCCTATGTTTATAGGTTTCAACCCCTAATTACATTTACAAGTTCTCTATCAAGGTTGTGAAGGAAGCCACTTGCTTCATATAAGGATAAGAATTTTTGTGAATATGAAATCATTGGGTTCTGAGCATGTCTATGAAGCTATTGCTATCCATATTGTGACTTGTGGCTGTAATTGCTTTTTGGATTCTCAGGTTATATGGAGGATTCAGAGCAAAGGAAGAAAAGGCTGAAAGAAATGCGCGTGCAAGCTGATGAAGCTGAAGTTTCTGGTGGCGTGGAAGGTCCTGTGGTGCCCGGTTTTCTCTCAAATCCCCTGATCGAAGCTCCTTCAACTATGCCATCATGGGATAAATCATATGCTGCTCCAAGGTTTGACTATTATACTGATCCAATGAGTGCCTTCTCTTCTAACAAAAGGAACAATGTCAGTATCCAGGCTGCACCGGATAATTTCCCTCCTTCAAGATTTGGTGGTTCTCCTATGGCACAATATTCATCACCACATCCAGGTACAGATATGTCTATCCATTACTGCTTACCTGACATTGGTATCATTTAATTTATGATTTATAAGTAACTATCCAATCAGAGTCTTGTAGATTCATGTAACATTAAGATAATAAACCTGGTTTATGCTGAATATTACTTATACTACATCCCATGCATACTGGAATAAGGACTTACAATTCCTCAGCACCCGTTCCCTTTGACACCTTTTTAGCAAGTGGACTGATGTGTTTTTCCCTTCAAATATTGAGTTTACATTGAATAGGTTCTCAGAAGATTATTTACATCAATTGACTGCAATGTACACCATTTTAAAATTTGACTCAATCAAGAAGGAAGTCTAGTCTTCCAAAGATGATGTAAATCATATCAATTTAGCCTAAAGGACTTGGTTGGGTCCAATTTGGATATTAATTTAAATAATTTTTGGATGATTCAAATGATGCAATCCCAATCTTTCAAGGACCAAAACTTCATGTTACTCTTTAATGTTATGAGAAGTATCTTGGGTCTATATTTTTATTAAATAATGGTTGAATAAAGGTATGCAGCATTGCTTTGATGAGTTATTGTATTTTATTTTCTTTAGTATTAACTACCTGGGATTTCTCTCTTGTACTCTGATCACTGTCTAGATTTACCATTACCTTTTCCTCTGACAATTCTCATTCATTGGTTGGAAATAACAGAATCAACAAATCCACAGATGACTCTGCCTGCCATTCAAGTATCGCCAGCACCGTATAGAAACCCAATTTTGAGTGGGCCTAGAGGCCCTGCTCATTATAACTTTCCATTCCATCCATCAAGTGGTGGAACTTATCCAAGTCCTAGATTTCAACCATCAAGGGGTCCATCATATAACTCTGCACAGGGTATAGCTCACCGGCCCAGTTACAGTCCTAATCCTTCTCCAGGATACAGTTACAGTCCTAATCCTTCTCCAGGTTACAGTTACAGTCCTAATCCTTCTCCAGGATACAGGAACAACCCTAATCCTTCTCCAGGATACAGGAACAGTCCTAGCCCTGGTCAAGGGAGAGGCAGGGATTTCTGGCGCAACACTGGAAGCCCTGTTTCAGGACGGGGTAGTGGACAAGGACCAAATTTTCATGGTTATCGGTACAATGAAAACACAGCCCGTGGTCCAGATCGATTTTACAAGAGGTCCATGGTTGAAGATCCATGGGAGCATTTAGAACCTATAATATGGAAGGCAATGGATGGTTCTTTAAACACTTCACGTATACCTGAGAATTCACAACCCTGGATTTCAAAATCAACAAGTACAAAAGGGGAGGGATCATCTGCTGCTTCTGTCAAGTCCAGTTCTGAACCAAGCCTTGCTGAGTACTTGGCTGCTGCATTCAATGAAGCTGCCAATGATGCAGAAAATGTATGATGACAGCTGATCGTTTCATGAACATGAAGGGCCCATCATGATGTTACAGAGGGAAAAGAATTTCCAACCAGTGAAAAAACTGAATAAATTACAAGTCATTTCATAGATGAAATGCCAAGGAGGAGGTCAGCTGTTTGGTGTTACTGTTTGTACTAATACACCAAACATCATGAGAAAATTTTAGGCGTGTGCTCAGGTTACTTGGCACGGTTTGATCAGTTGACCTCCAATTAATTTTGTACTATCTGAAATGCACTGTAAATGTACTAGTGCAGATAAAAAGTCCATGCATAATTTGGCTAAAGCAGAAACTGCAAAACTATAATCACATGTTGAGCGCAGGTATGTGGTGAAAGCACGTTCAAATGCTTTGGCATAAGTGACCTGCCTATATGAGACACGGTCAGCATTTAATTGGCCGTTGTTATGGAAGTGTTTTTCAAATTACACCATGACTATAAACATCGCATTTGCGCCTTTGACATTTTAGACCGTTGTTAATGTTTTGTTTGTATTAGTATTATAAAGTATTATTTAAGCAAGCCCAGGCTGCTATGGGATTAAATAGCAGAGCGGTTTTCAATCATGAAAATAGAGGCTTTTCACGCTATAGCGTTACTATTATCATATATAGGCTTTAAAAGCTCATTTTTACACGTGTAACACCATTGTTTGGGAGTATATTTTGGGGGGTAAAATTCTACAAAATGTTATCTCTGTTTTGCCCTCTAAGGCTCTAACCCTTCACTTTATATGACTTTTATCCAATGTTTCATTCTTCCTTTAAACCTCTAATCCAACATTTTTCATTTTTTTGACTTAATTGCTTCGAAATTGACGGGTGATTGTGTCGGTAAGCTTGACTTATTATTTAGGAAAAAATGTGTTTTTAGTATTTATATTTTCGGTCATAGTCAAGGACAAGGTTTTTATATTTTCATATTGATGAATTTGATCTTCAAATTTTATATAATGCATAAATTTAGTTCTTTTTTCCTAAAAAAATATCATTTTTTAAAATGAAAACCAAATTCATCAATATAAAACACAGACGTAGACTATGTTTGATAATATAGACTAAATATATTTTTCCCTATTACTTATCATGAAATTCTTTAATTTTAAGGTTTTGTTTTGTTTTGTTTTTTACGTATTTGTGTAACAAATGATATAATTTGCATTATAATATTTAAAATAACAGTCATCTCACTTTTGGCTATCCCGGGGTAGTGTTTTCAGAATTAGTCATTATGCACCACTATCCAGATTGATAACTAAGAAAAGAATATGAAGAGAAATTTAAGCTAGGGTGCTTTGGTAGGGATATGTGATATTGTATCCAACAATCAGTCCACTGCCCAATACGTAATCGAAACTTAAATGGTATAGAGACCTTAAACTACTTCCCCCATGAAAGAACAACTGAACACTTGAAAAACCTGATATCCCTGGACTGTCCCTATAACTCCCACAAAGCGTTACAAACTTTCTATAGACTTGGTGGACTCAGACCCAAACAAATATTTAATGTAGAACGAACATATCCTCACTAAGATTTTTGCTCGCAACATATCTCGTCACTGAAAGTGTGTATGAGCTGGTCTGCTAAGCTTGCTGGGTCATCAATCAATGCATCAACAAAAGCACTAACCACCCTTCTCTCCTGCTGAGTAGCCTTGAGGCTGAACCAAGTGAGAAATCTTACTCTGAAGATTTCATCTATGTGCCCTTGATGCTCTAACCATTTGACTACCCTGACAGAATACTCGTAATCGTTCTCCTTCGAGCGCTTTCTAGAATTCAAACCAGGAATTTGCCTCATTTCATAGGATTTAGATGGTGTGGAAGGTGAAACTGCAGCAAGATTTTTGTATGAAAAAGGCTCTAGTGGTTGAGGCTTGGAGAGGAACTCTTCAAACCTGCTCCTGATGTTCAAAATGATGTGTTTCTTCCCAGGATGTTGTTCTCCAGATGATAACTTCATGTCAGAGTTGGCAGATTCTGTGGGATGAATTTCAGCAGTTACTTGGTCCTGTGCACACATGTCCACTCTTGTACCTGAGGATCTTTGAGGGGACCATCTAAAGCGATTCCCACCGCGACTGATAACTTTTGAAGGATTGGTGGGTTCACAAGGTGTCACCCATTTAGCTTCTGCAGCACCCAAAATCCCTGTGCTGCTGAACAGAGAAGCCTTGCAAAAGTATTCAGTTGAAGGATGCAGGTTTTCTAACTTGAATCTTTTCTCAGGCCTCAAGACAATGAAGGTGGGTTGTTCAGGGTAGTCCATTGTTGATATTCGGTGCCAAAGCCTGCAGCCTAGAAAGTTCTTTAAAAGTTTGTCTTTGTAATCTAGGACAATAACCATTGAAGTAGGAAGACACTCTTCAAAACGAATTGAACATGCTGACAAAATCATTTACAGAAAAGCCAAATTAGTGCGAGTAAATAGAAAAGCATAATTAACTATAACTGTACGGGAAAATATAATAAAATCAGTGTTTTTGGCTGATGATACTCCCCCCACCCCCTCATAAAATTCAAGCAGAGGAATGATTGTGGGGCACATGAAAATAAGGACTAAAACTGTTTATAATAGTTTGTCAGAATAGTACTTCTTTTCATTATATCCCTTTTTTCTCTACTGAAAAATGAGGTGAAAGGGAAATAAATATCAGCCAAAACAACATTGTTTAATGGTTTGATTAATTTACTTTAATGTCTTCTCTCATGTTGTCATATACATACAAACATATAATACAAATAAAACTATAGAAAGATTGCAATCTCATATTCTCATTCATCTCAATAATTATGCTTAAAATGGGATGAGACTTGCAATGTGTAAACCATTTAAATCTCCATATCTGCTATAAGCACAAGTTGAAGAAAAAGTTAAATTATTTAGTTCCACACTATATTCCTCCAAATTTCATCTCTCCCATTTTTGAAGTAGCTTTATTAAGCCTTTGCTGAGTCACATACTAATAATGCTATTCTAGAATCAAAATTTCAAGACTAATCAAGTACTCCATCTAGACTCGAATATAAGCAAAAAAAACTCATGTATAGTGGTCTGAAATATAAGCAAATCTTAACTAATTTCACCCTATTTAATGAAACCATTTCCAAAATACCCTTTATTTAATTCAGATTCTATTTTCAATGACCCTTTTGATTCTCGTGATATCTACTACATGGCCTTCAAAAAGGAGAAAGAACATTCCCATTTGAAACAAGTTCCCACCAATTAATGTGAAGGGTAGTTTAGGGATTGAAGTTCATTTTTTAAATGAGATTCAGAAAATTAAATGAAGTTCATTTATTAGCTTTTTTGCTTATATTTAAGTCCAGAGGGAGTATTTATTAGCTAAAACATTGGACAAAAGATATCAAGGCTGTTTGCACTTAGACTACTGTACTAAAGTGTATTTAGCACAAAAATCCAGATAATTTCTGGTTCTGCCTTGCATTTAGAAAGTTCAATCAGCTGACCTTTAAAATAAATAATAGAAAGCTTACTTGGTGCATCTTTCTTTTCCACACAAATAGAGAAAAGGTCAGAAAACTTTGAATCAAAACATTCAAGTGCGGTAGAACACAATCTCTGAACCTCAGCACCACATGAAAGCCTGCTCACAATTCCACGTGTCATACTAGCATATACATGATCAAGTGATCCCACTTCATTCTCCAGTAATTTGAGAGCAGTTTCCACAATTTTCTGCACTTCCTTGAAAACTTCTGTTCCTAGAAGAATTCTGTGGGCCAGGGATATTCGCAAAGAGAGTATATCTGTTCTTCTTGCTTCTTTGGCAACCAATAATTGCTTTCGCCACGTCCTGTAAAAATCCGAACATCCATTCAAATAGTCAAAACCTTGTAATAACACTTCTTTTGTGCATAAATTTTCCCAATAACATGTGAACAGATGACAAGTAATTAATGGGGTTTATGAGTGAGAGTTATACATAAGCATGAGTGTATTTTACTTTTGCAAGTTGTATGCATAAAAAGCATATAACCTACTTACTTCATTAGTTCATTAATTTTTCCACAAGAAACACAACAGAAGGTTCCGTCCAACTTAATATCACAACTACCCTTCAAAATGCCAGACATTTGATTACTCAAAGCACATTGCAAATGACAAGACATTCCACATGACTCCTCATTGGGAAGATCAGAGCTGCAGGTCAACCACAAACTAGGATCCTTGTTATCATCATAATGATGACATATACAACAAGAGCATCTCTTGCAAAAAGAATCTTCTGGATTCAATGTAGCTTTGCACGCAACATTTTGACACAAAAAGGTTTTCACCGTTTCCTCTTTACTGTTCCCTAGAGGAGCATGATGTAAATCCTGAGATGCAGGTTTCTTTTTCCTTTTAGATCCAATGCAACTTTTGGCAGGAGATTGAGCAGGTGTATTTCCATTGATGTGCAAGTTGGAGTTCTTAGAAATTATCTTCAGAAGATGTTCTATCATTTGACTCTTGGTATATCCTGTGTACTTCCTCTCTTTGCCTAATTCAGCACAGATTATTTCTAGAAGTTCCCTACGTGTAAATGACTGAAGCATACTTGACGCATCTTTTGGCTGTCGAGCAATCTCATGGACTAGTCTTTGTTTGTCCGGCAAACTCAGCATACCACATTTTGCAGGGTCAAGAAGAAAACCTGTAAATGAACAGCATTCTTAGGTTGAACTTTCTCTAAAGTGCAAATAAATGAAATTCAACACGACTATATGGAAATATTTTAACAAATTTACAACGTTCATGACTGTCCTCTTGCGAATTAAACACTGTATTTATCACCTGCCAAAGATATCTAGCACATTTACAAAAAGAAAAGATGACAATAAAATTTGTGAGTGTTTATCACTATATGCAGAAGGTGCAAGCCAGAAAAGAAATAAACTATTATACTTTTGTTAACATATTAGTTTGTCAAATCAAGCATTAATTCAAAATCATGTAACAATAAGAATAACCTGTTAAAATTTTGAGCCCTCACTATGTTATCCTGAATGTTAAAAAACTGAAAATTCTCATTTGCATTAACTAATACAATTTCTTCCACTTCAATTCCAGTGCACATTGCATTATTATTATGAATTGAACAGTACATCCAGCTAAACACACTTCATTTACCATTCCTATTTTTTTCATGTAATGAGCAGGGCACCAACACAGGTGGCAGGGATAAAAACGCACAACATTTTCCCTTTAGAAGTGAAGGAGGTGCCATAAGAATCTAATCCTCACAGAAAGGGACAAAAGAATAACAACAGTCACAGATCAATAACCATATTTCTATTTTCTACTTTTTCCAAAAAAAAAAAAGCATGTAGAAGAGAAAAGATTGAAATTACTCTGGATAACCCTACATCAACTGCATTAACAACTTCACAATTAAAATTACAAGTTCCAAAATTGCCAAGTAATATCAGTAAACTTGGAGCTAGCAACAAAACTATTCAGCGGAGAAATTTGTGATTCATGCATCAAAGGGATTCACTAGAGGCACAATATGGGACATGCATACATACATAACGAATTACAAATATGTCATCCTCAAAACCTAATGAGAAAATTTGGATGGTGCTCACGGTAATGCTTGCACAACCACCTTGCTGGTTTCAGGGTTTTATTCACATATGTTAAACCTTAATTTCTTCATGTTGGGGTAGTAAATATCCAAACCACATAACCCAGAACCGCTATTAGGGGAAACAAAATACTTTTTTTTATTTTATTTATTAAAACAAAATGAGGAAATTATAAATTTTTAATTTTTACATGACTAGCCAAGTGTAGCATGAAACAAAAACCATCTTCTTTATAAATTTCCTATTTTTCCAACAGATATGTGTTTGTGTGATGGAAACAGGTAGGTGAAAAACACAAGCACCAAAGCAATGCCCATAACAATAATGCAAAAGACGAAAATATAAACTTTTATAACCTACATTGTGAACCCACGATTTAATAAAGGGGAATAGGAGAGAAAACAAAGTAAAAAAACGTTCAAGTTCATGGTTTTTTTATTTTACATGATAAAAAAACGTAAAACCCCAGATAGTGAAAACACCGAGAGAGAGAGAAAAGTGACCTGAATAAGAGGAGTTGGTTCCCAAAAAAGCACAACCCTTGTTCTCTTGTTCGCTCATGATTCTTCCACACACAAGAATTTTCAGTTTTATCTCAGACTCTGTAGCAGCATTGCTGATCTATTGCTATTGCCATTGCTGAGAGAGAGAGAGAGAGAGAGAGAGAGAGAGAGAAGGAGTGGCATGTAATGTAATTGAGCATTGAATGCTAGGATACAAAATTTATGCTGTGACGAGTGATTTGGTATAACCCGAAAAGGGAAACTCTGAACAAGAGTGCCAAAAAACCAAATAATAAAGGGTTTTGGGTATGTATGTAGTATGATTTTAAGATAATTTTTGTATTTAGAGGTTTAATCTTCAAGTTTTTTTTTATGAATATAAGATAGATAGTAGGATTTACAATAACTCACGCACATGTTGAATCAGCTAGACCCCTTGGTTAATGTTCAAGTTTATGTACATAAAAAAGATATTGGTTTGAAAATTTTCAGTTTCTAAAACCAATTTCAGTATATCAAGATATTAGTTTTTTATTTTAGATTAGAAAATAACCAGAGTTCACGAAAAATGAAAAGTTTTTTTGGTTATGGTTGTTTATGCTTAGTTACGTTTTTTAAACTTGATATTATTTGAAGTGATTTTTAATGAAATTAGATTCTATGTTAAGAAAAATTTTAGGTTATAAGTCGTCTTAACCTAATATAATGTCATATATTCTTTTTTTTTTTTTTTACTGAAATGTCATATATTCTATTAAAAATAGTTTTTTTAAAATAATTATATATTAATAACACAATTTAATGAATAATATTTTATATAATATAATGTTATATTTATATCAATATTATTTATTTTAAAATATATATTGTAAAATATATCTTAATTATAATTATATACCTTTTAAAATCTATAATTTAATTATATATAATTTTAAATTAATATATTATGCCAATAAATAAGGAGGTTGACATAGTGTGGTTTCATATGTTGTCGAGTGTTTATCAAAGTGTATTTGAATTCAAAAAAATGTTCCTAACAAAATTTTAAGTCACTTGTAATATAAAAGTTTTTACATTGTTATCCATTTATAAATTATCATATGCTATAAGATTGTTCATTTTTATAATAATTATTTTAAAAGTCATTTTCTAAGAGATTTTTAATTGGTTGATGTTGTACAAAGTTTTGCATTTATAGTGTATGAAAATTAAATTCATTAATAAAAGTAATTGTTTTATAAAAATTATTTTAATGTACTTCTATTATAATTTTAATGTACTTTTATTGTGATTTTAAAAAAAATTGTTTATGAATTTTTTTATTCTATAATCTTACTATACCTTCTAATAAAATAAAGTAAAAGCTTATTTATGTTGTATATTTAAAAGTACGTGAAAGAATTAAACATATTAAATATTTTAATATACTAAAAAATTAAGCATTCATTCTTCTATATAATTTTAATATAGTGAATAGCTTCTAATAAAAAATATATTATTTTTTATTTCTTATCATATATAAACTTAATCAAGTAAAAACCACTTTAGTCCCTGAAGGTGGTAGGCATTGTCACGTTAGTCTTTAAAATTAAAAATAATAAGTCTCTAAATTTAAACATTTATTGTTATTTAGTCTCTAAGCTATTAATATTATTACTTTAATCACACATATTTTTGAACTTTAAACTAATTTGATTGTCGAATTACATTTTTATAATTTTTTTTAACTTTCTTCCATTCATAGACTAATGTGATAACATTAGGATTAGAATGACTGTTTTCTCAAACTTAGTCATACATTAGAAAATTAAATAATAAAAAACGACTTTTAATTTTATGGTCTAACTTATTAATGAGTACTTGGTATATGAGAAATGCTAGATATACTCTTTTTGACACTCTCTTTCTAACACTCTCTAGCATTTTTTAGTATATTTTATAAAAATGATTGTGATACTACTAGTGGGAGTTAGCAAGAGGAGCTTAAATAGCTTTTATGGGTCCCTAGGTCACATTTTCAAAATTTATTATCACTATTGTCTAAAGAAATATTTATAAACATTTTAAACTTTTTTAAAAACAAATATTAAATAATATTCATTTTTTAATATAATAAAATTAATTAAATATCAATTTTCTGTAGCATATTATTTTATAGTATTTTTTAAAAAAGTTATAATTGTTTTGTATTTGGCCCAACAAAGGGCAAGCTTAAAGGGAAACCTAACTATAATTGGACGAGATTTAGCATCCTACATGAGTCAAATTCACGCAAATCCTGAACAATCACAACTCTCACGCTGGTTTCTTGAATATTCTGATTAATTATTCCCTTTTGGTAAATGATTTCTTATTATTAGCTCTAGAATATTCACTTTAGGTTGAATTTACTAAAGTAATAACAAAAAAAAGTTGGCTTCTGATACATTGTTATAACTCGCATACAACTTTATCCTATATAAATTCAAACTCGGTTAATCTAACATAACAAGCATTTCTTTTTCGATTATTATTCTGTTAGAATTTAAATAAATTTGAGAGTTAAAGTGTCTTTCAATACTAACTTGCACTCCATGCTCAAGGTCACCAAAAAAGAAAAATAACAGTATAACACCAGCTGTGATTAGGTTCAACATGCAAATAGAGTTCGACACATATAAATGATATATAAAATATATTTTATTTTTCTTGAATACTTTCCGCGCCTTACTCCAGTGCATGAGACTACTTACACGCAAAACTCACTACTCACATTATACTTGATACTTGCTTCTTCATGTCAAGGATTGATAATTGTGGTTTAGGTATTCTTCTAGTTTCATTCACACAAAAAGAAAGCCACTACAACTGTTTTTTCTTTTCTTTTTTTTTGGGGGGCTTGCAAATCCAGCCTCTCCATTTCCATTTTTTGGGCCATCATAATTCGATGGAATTGTTATTCTCATTCAATTTTTGCTATTTTCACCTGTTACTTTTTCACAAACAAAGAAAAAGACACTCTTGTGTGTCCTCCTTCTATTTCTCTACACCTCAAAGTAATACTTTTTTTTCTTCTTACTTTTATATTCAACGGAAATCAACATAATCACGTTTCCATTGTGTATCTAAACCTAGATAAATAACATAATCGTAATTTCGTTATTTATTTTTTTACTTTTAATTATTTAATTATGATATAAGTTACTTTTTTAATAGTAATCAAATTAATTATGATACAAATTATTTTAATAACAACACAGTTACCTTTTTTTAATAGTAATAGAATTAATTGTGATAAATTATCTTTTAATTAAAATTTGAATTAATGACGACACAAGTTACCCTTTTTAATTGTAATCGATATAATTACTATACAAATTTGTATCATAATTAATTCGATTTCTATTAAAAAGGGTAATTTTTATAATAATTAATTTGATTACTATTATAAATGGTAACTTCTGTTGTAATTTATTCAAATTTAATTAAAAAAAAGTATTGTATATGATACTTAATTCGACTACTATTAAAAAGGATAAATTGTATCTTAATCAATTTAATTTCATTCTAAAACAAGATAATTTATATCACCATTAATTTAATTGCTTCAAAAAAGATAAGTTAATTATATCAAGAATTAATTACAATTTTTTTTTGTAAAAATTTAACGTAATGGAAATGTATTTCCATGAAACAAATACATAACGAAAATGCATTTCTGTTATGTATTTTGCTCCACATAAACACGTTTTTGTTAGGTATATTTTTGGAATTTCAAATATATTAGGTGGGAATAGCAATTCCCAATTCGATACAAATACAATTACATAATTTTAGGTATTGGGCTTTTTGTAAGCAATGCTTGTAAGGATCGGTGAATATAACATGGGGAAAGCTAAAATTGGTCCATCATTGATAACCCCCAAATATACTGGTTGTAATAGGTCAGTAAGCTTTTTAATATATTTGGTGTATAATTCCTATGAATGCTAACAAATTGCATATCCTGTTCGGGAGTTTCGAGATCCAAATCGTCAGTTGGATTTTCTTAAAGACATTCATATTAGGAGTTATTTAGATAAACTTTTTTATACACATTTTTAAAATAAAAAATATTAATTTATGTCAGAGAATTTATTTGACTATCTTTAATGAGGTCTTTCTCCCTAACTATATTTTTTTTCATCTACAAGATTTGAACCTAAGACCTTATTTAAGAAGATTGAGTCTAAATCTACTCAGACCAACGATTGAGACCCCGTCAATTATCTAATTTAAAAAGGCAACCAAAATACAACATCCATAGCCATAAAAAAATAGATGTGTAGTCCATTTTTAGTGTATAGGATAATATCCTATGTAGTAAACAAAGAATAAGGAGTGAGTGATGTTAAGATAGAATCCAGCACGTTAATTAGTTTGAAGCCACAACCTCACTAATTGGAAATGATAGAGAACAAAATGCAGAAGGGTAACCGATGTAATTGCTATTCTCACCCCTTAAATTCCTATTCACACCCCCAGTTGTGCTTTAAATTTTGTTTTTCTGAAAATACCCTTTTCACATAAACACATTTCCATTGACAAAATACACAATGGAAATGTGTTTCTGTTTTGTAAGGGAGGGTGCAAAAAAATACACAATGAAAACGTAATTCCATTGTGTATTTTGTCAACAGAATCACGTTTTCATTGTGTAATTCTTTCGCACCTCCTCTTACACAATGTAAATATGTTTCCATTGACCAAATACATAACGGAATATTCCGTTGTGTATTTTGTTCAATGGAAATGAGTTTTCATTGTGTTATTTTTTTTATGGTTTTTTAATTAATTATAGATATAAGTTACTTTTTTTTAAGTAATCAAATTAATGGTGATATAAATTTTGTCTTTCAAACAAAAATGGTGAAATAAATTTTATTTTTTAAATTAAAATTAAATTAATTAAGATACAATTTAACTTTTTAAACAATAGTCAAAGTATCTTTTTTAATTAAAATTGAAATAATTAGATAGAAGTTACCATTTATAAAAGTAATTAAATTAATTATTAAGTGAATTACCTTTATTAATAGTAATAAAATTAATTATTATACTAATTTGTATCTTAATTAATTTGATAACAAATAAAAAGAGTAATTTGTGTCATCATTAATTCAAAAGGTAATTTATATCACAATTAATTCTATTACTATTAAAAAGGGTAATGTGTGTCATCATTAAGATAATTTGTATCAGAATTAATTCAAGAATAATTATAAAAAAATAACTTATATCTATAATTGATTATAATTTTTTTTGTAAAAATTTAACAAAACAGAAACGTGTTTCCGTTATGCAAGAGAGGGTAAAAAAATACACAACGAAAAACATTTCTGTTGTATAAAGTATACAATGGAAATATATTTTTGTTATGTATTTTTTTCATTCGCTCTTACACAACGAAAATATGTTTCTGTTATGTATTTGTCAACGGAATCGTATTCCCATAAAAAGGATATTTTTGGAAAAATAAAATCTAAAGTACACGTAAGAGGTGTAAATAGAAAATTTGGGATGAGAATAGCAATGGCCTCCAAGGAATTTGCAATGGCATACTTGGCCTAAGTAAAGTGCAGACTGCTGGCCTGCAGGCATCAACGCATGGCCCGAGGAAAGTGCAGCAAGCATCGCATCGTTGTATTCAACCATTATATACTAGTACTACATGACAACAATTATATGCTAGCATGTTATTCTCTCTATTTTAAAATGATTGAAGTTTATGCCTTGTTTATTAGAAAGGAGATAAATAAAGTGGATAAAAATAAAATAGATGAATAAAAACAAGTAAAAAATAAAATAAAAATATTTGGTTAAAAATAAATATGAAAGAAATAGAGAGATAAATAAAAATAGATGATAAATAATACAGTGAGACCTATAAATTTTAAAATTATTTTCACTATAATATTTTTTACCAAACAAATCAAACATTTGTCCATCGAATGTCGGTTCCAAAGTTCAAATAATATTAATTACTGTTTTGTTAATTATATCATAACTTTTTATATAGCCTTTAATTAATTTACACATGCATTTATTATGGACTAAAAATGAAAAAAAGATAAAATAGAAAAATTCACAACTACTTTAATTACGATCAAGAAAATTTAATGTATTTCTTGATTTCTACATTAAAACCTTAAAAACAGCTAAAAAGGAATGGAGGTAATAATATAGTATAATCTAAATTGCTTCTTAACTTACATGAACCACTCAACATCTTCAAGATCAACAAATAGCACTATATTCAAGCAATTGAACACAAAGAAAGATTGTTGTTTATCTCATCATTCGAAATGAGCACGGTAAAAAATAGCAATTAAGAAGAAATGATGGTAAGAGAAATGTTAGGAACTACTTTTTTTTCTAACACTTTTTTTTATGATTAATTGAAATTTATTGAAAATTATTAATTTTATTGAGTTATACTATAAGAGAAAATTATTAAATGAGATATAAAACCTATCAAAATTGATAATTTCTAATAAATTTCAGTCAAAAAATTAATAGTGTTAGAAAAATAGTGTAGTTAGCTTTCCTCGTAATAAAATATGAAGCTTGAATTGTGTTGTCCCTAAGCAAATACACAAATAAGAAGTAATGGATACCTAAACTCACAAGTTCACAACTGCACGATGGTGGCACCTAGTGCTTGCTTCCTAGATACGTAGGTCAAAGTAAATGGTGGTTGTGTGGGGTCGTTGCCTCTTCGGGTTTAAAGGGGCTTTGGTTATGTGACCTTGACTGAAATAATGTATCACCTCTAAAATAATGTAGAATAAAAATGTGTTAGCATTAGCCATTAAGTAAAAAAAAGATCCACCCCTTCTCTTTTCGTTCGTTTCTAGCTAACTAGAAGGAAAATTTTTATTCAGAATTGGGGGGTTTAACTAATAAGAAGGAAAAAGTAATATCTTTGAATGCCCAACAAAGCATATTAGTTGGAAAAACAAATAAAGCCACATGTACTCTCATTAGACAATGCCCTGAGAGTTATAACCTCACCAATGACAAAGATATATTATCAACTGGGATTGATTTGAAAACTTTTTCATATAAGAAATTTAATTTAAAATAAGTGTTACATATAAAAGTATATTTATACCATACTCAATTGTCATCGAAGTTATTAAATGATGCCTAACCCACATATTAACGAAGGAGATATCTAACTAAATAAAGTAAGATATGCAGTCGGTGCACATGTTAACGTTAGTATCCGATCCCCTACGGAGTGTGGCACTTGTTTTTCCTTCAATTCTTATATATATAATTTTATGTGGCTTTTAAGTTTGAGTTTCTATTGCTTTTAAAAAGTTTTAATTTTAGTATCTGTTTGGTATCTAGAATTAATTATAGAATTGAAGCTTAGAATTAGATTTATCTTGTTAATTCTATTTTTTATGTTTGGAAATAATGAATTTCATGACAAATTTATGAAATTTTAATGTAATTAGTTTGAGTAATTCTTAATTCCCAACCAACACCTTAAAATTTGTTAATTTCTCTCTTGTGCATTGCACGTACATTTTTTTTTTCCATTGCTGTTTAATTTAATTTGCTATAATTAGTGTAGACTGTGTTGTTGCATTATTATCACATTATCACTGCCAACATTATCAGTACTAGTGTTTACGATTCTCACTATTTTTATTGTTGTTACTAGCACCACCAATTATTGTCAATTACACTACTATATCTTAATTATCACCACCACTTTCATTATTATTTTATGTTGTGACCACTATTAACCCTACTCATCATGATTATCACTACTACCATTGCCCTTACTTTCATTATTATTTTTAAACTTTTTTTAACATAATTATTTTTAAACTTAGATTTTATACCTACATAATAGAACTGAAATTGAATTTGAAATTCTAATTTTATGTCTATTTTTAAAAAAAAAATATAAAATATATAATTCTAAGTTAATTATACCTAAATTATAAATTATAGTTCCAATTCAATTGTCCAAAATTTTGTTCATTTTCCTTCAATCATGCATTACTCCGAGATTAAATGTTTAACTCCCACAAACAACTTTAAAGATGCACGTGCAATTAATGCATAACAGAATTATAATGTAGAAGTTTTTATACTACACCACGCCACATCCAAATCGAACTCTTTTAACTTTAATTTATCATTTTTCAAATCAAAGCTTATTGATTTATTGCAGGAAAATATATTTATTTTAATTTCCTTTATCACAATGGCACCAAATTCCCTATAAAAAATAACATTGAACAACTTTTATTTGTAAACTTAAACAAGTAGCATAGCGTATGTTAGGAAACATGGTTTCATAGGAAGAAAAGGAGAGAAAAAATATACTCAAAGTAAAAATGTATTATGATCACTAAAATTTGAGTTACAATGAGGATAAAGGAGCTTTTATATAGCCAAATATAACAACAATTTTTCCTGTCTCTAATAGCGTATTAATGCATTGCCTCCTTGATTAGCTATGAACATCCATTTACATCATTTGTTTCTTTTTTTCCTAAACAAACAAGAGATACAGAAACAATAAAAAGAACTAAGAAAATGACATAAATATTGAAGCCTGAAGGATAACTCAATTGCAAGATTTAAACAAAATTGATAAAATTATTTGGTTGTGTTCTTACCAAATTTTGATAAGTCTTCCGGTGTGGTGGCTCCGTCGGGATTGCCTCCGTGACAGGTGGGGGGTGTACCTGCAAAGGGACTCCGACGCTCAAGTTAGAGGCGCAGAGGAAGAAACAGGTATCACAATTGGGATTGGAATTTCGTACCTCGATTGGGATGGGTTGTTCTGATTTTATAGAGTGTATAGAGATAGATTTGATAGGGTTATTTTCCTATCAAATCTCCTCAAATCTCGTAATGAAGATAGAGATAATTCTATCTTCTATCTTTATCTTATGACCTGATCTTTCTATATTTTATCATATAGTAAGATCTATTCTTTCCGTTATTACCATCCGAGTCCGAGTGATAGTTTCTACTCGGCCAACTGGGTTACTCGGTGTAGTGCCGAGTTCGAGTAGTACACATGCCCCCAAAGCTCTGAAGTAATGTAGGAGCTTAAGTATGGTTATACCAATTTCAGATTTTATTTGGTCGAGACGAGTTTGGTTCTTGAAGCGTCACGTCATTTGGTGAAGATGTCGTTTCAGACATATTGAAGTCGTAACGGTTCCCAAGGGCGGCGTCAGTGATTGCTTTTTTGAATTTTGAAACGGTCTAGGGATTCCCAAAGGTCTCAAGCCTTCCTAGCCGTTGATTGGCCTAGTGAAGGGTCTTGATCCAACGGTTCGGACCGTTTCGCCCTTTTGTATTCGCGACGCTTGGGGTTCTATATAAAGGGGTACTGTTGACATTGGCGTTCACTCTTATTTCTGCGTGTTTTATCTTCCTGCGAGATTTCTCTCCCTTCTGCCATTTTGTCCTCCTTCTAGGTTTTTCTTTTTCCTTGTTCAGGTACGCCCTTCTCCTTTCCATTTCTTTTCTGTGGTTCTATAATGTCTTCTTTTTTCGGGGATTCTGGGCGTTCCGGCGGGGGTCGTATGCTTACGTCGGAGGTTCACCCCATCGGAGAGGTTTCCGATGGTGGTTCTTCTTTGCACCACCCTAGTTCTGATGAAATTAGCGATGGTGCGTCAGCGGCAAACGTTGCCCCCGCGGGTGTCGGGGTGGTTCGTCCATCCGTCGACCCTGTACAAGCACCTTTGGTCGTTCCTGTCGGGGGGGTGGTGGTTCTAGAGGATTCCGATGCCACTGAGGTTCGTCCTTTTGAGACTCGGCGTGCTCGTCTTCTATTTCCTCCTTTCGTTCCCCAGCCTATTGATTCTAAGGGTAACAGAAAGGTATATCCTCCTGTTACTACTTCCGGCTATTCTTGGGTGGCTGGAGAGGTAGGTGCATATGCTTCTCGGTATCAGACCGAGGAAGCTTTGTCTGCCCTTCTTGAAACTATTGATTTGTGTCATTCGGAAGGCTCGGGTATGGTCCATGCGGAACCTTGTGGGCCCGATGACCGAGTCTTTATGTCTGCTGACTCGCGCCAACCACATTTTACTTTTGTATATGAAGCCTTGTTCTCGGTTCTCGGCATTACAGTGCCGTTTGATCAGTTCGAGGCTGACGTTCTTCGGGCACTGAATGTCGCTCCCACGCAGTTGCACCCGAACTCCTGGGCTTCTCTACAGGCTTTCCGGGTGCTCTGCAGTAAATTCTTTATAACTCCTACTGCTCCTAAATTTTTGAATCACTATAAAGTAAAAGAGAGTCAGAAGGGGGGCTGGGTCTCCCTGACTGGGATTCTTGGTCGGTCAATCCTTAGTCCTTATACCTCCTCTTGGAAAAATTTCAAGAGTGGTTTCTTTCGTGTCCGACCAGGTCCGGAAGGGGAGGTCGAATTTTTTGATAGCCGTGGGAAGCTGAGGTTCCCTCTCTATTGGACCCGCTCCCCGAACAAACGGCTGTCTTGGCAGGTCGTGGACATGTCTCCTGAGGATCAGGATGACATGATTACGCTGTGTAAGTTGCCGCGTTCCTTGTCCTGTAAAACAGTTGTGGGAATTGCTACTTCTCAGACTCCGAGAGAGGATTGGGACGGTGAGTACCTTTTATTTATTCGGTTTTTCTTCTTCTACTTTGCTTTTTACTGATGTTTGTCTCTTTTGCAGCTGTGATGGGGAAATTTGATTATAAAACGACCAAAAAGCAAAGGCTGGAGAAATTGAAGGGTAAGGAGCCCGCTGCTGAGGCGGTTCGAGTTGCTCCGCCTGTTCCTCCTCCTCCTCCTCCTTTGAAGAGAGATCAGCGAGAGGTTGTTCAAGGAGAGGATGGCCCCTAGAAGAATTCGAAACCGAGTCCACCCGGTGCTGAGGCTTCGGGGTCTGCTGTTGAAAGGCATCCGGCTTTCCTTTCTATGAAAGATGGGCGGACCTCACTTTGGGGAAAGGACTTCAACCCCGGGGCCCTCATCTCTGCCTACAATCTCGGTCAAGCTAATCGAGATATGTTGAGGGATGCTGGGCCGATGCTCTCTATGGAGGCTGTTTGTCGCTTCCAAGCTCGGTCATGGGCTATTGCTCAGTATTGGGCCGAGGAGTTCGACCACGGCCACCGGGAGTTAGTTATGGTGAAGGAGGCTGCTGCAACAGCCGAGCAGGCCCTGTTGGAGGCTACCCGGGCCAACGAGACTCTTCTCCAATCTGCTGAAGAATCTCGAAGGTCTCAGGAGGGAGTGGAGGCTAAGTTGAGGGAAGTTGAGAGTCGTGAGGAGGATTTAAAACTTTCCTTAACTGCGTCCGAGAACTCGGCTCGGGAGTTGCGGACTGAGGTGGATAGGCTCGTTTTCGAGCTTGCTCAAGCGAAAACTGAGGCTGCCGAGTCCGAGGCTAAGCTGAAAGCCGATCTGGGTGAGGCCTTGGACAAGATTGTTAAGACCCATGAGGCCGGGTTCAGCAAGGCACTTCACCAAGTTCGTTATTTCTTCAAGGATGCCGACACTTCTCTTTTTGACGTTGACAAGGATGTCAATAAAGAGGGGGAATTGGTTGAGGAGTCTGCACTTGGTGAGGATGCTCCGGGCTGTTCCACTCAGGAGGGGGGAGATGCTCCTTTTTAGTGTTTATATTTTTCTTGTTTCTTGTAAGGCTCGTACCTGGCCTATCGAATAGGGTACTTAATGAAATTTATATTCAAGGCTCGCACCCGACCTTTCGAATAGGGTGTTAATGACTTTTCTTCGTTATTCGTATGGTCTTTTTTCGCGGTTTTTTGCTAACTTGCAAGAGGTCTGGGCGGTTAAGTGTAGCTCGCTTTTTCTACCTTTATAAAGGTTTACGCGGCTAATTCGCCTTTTGTATCCGAGGTTCACTCGGTTGGGTCTGACTCACTTTTTTGTATTAAAGGTCTACGCGATTAATTGTAACTCGCCTTTTGTATCCTTTACTCGGTTAGGTCTAACTCGCTTTTTGTATCCTTGTAAAGGTCTACGCGGTTAAATCTAACTCGCTCTTTGTATCCTTGTAAAGGTCTACGCGGTTAATTGTAACTCTAAATAGATAATTTGAAGAAAAGAGTTTCATTAATGAGAGAAATTGGGTGTGCCTCGTTAAAACCTCTTTGACAAAAAACCTCTTGGGAAAAAATGTCAAAGTAGGAAAAAGAGTACATCACCACTTACAATTTTTCTAACTGTAGTAAAACTTTAGATGTGTCGCGTTCCAAGTTCGGGGGATGGTTTTGCCGGATGGGTGCTCCAATCGGTAAGCTCAATTTCCCAGCGACTCGGTTATTCTGAAGGGGCATTCCCAGTTGGCTGCCAATTTACCCTCTCCTGTAGCTTTTCTGGCTTCCCCGCATTTTCTCCAAACCAGGTCTCCAGCTTCAAAGTTTCTTGGTTTGACCTTGGTGTTATACCTCCTCTCGGCTCTTCTTTTACAGGGCTCTATTCTGACTTGGACCTCGTTGAACGTCTCTTCGGTCATGTCGAGTGCATGCCTGAGTGATTGATCGTTGTTTTCCTGGACGAAATTTGTTCTTCGTAGGGAGGGTTCTCCAACTTCTACTGGTATCATGGCGTCTGATCCGTATGAGAGTCTGAAAGGGGTTCCCCCTGTTGTTGACTGTGGTGTGCAACGATATGCCCATAAGATTGCGGGAAGTTCTTCGGCCCAACTTCCTTTAGCGTCTCCTACTCGCTTCTTTAGTTCTCCGAGTATCACTTTATTTGCGGCTTCAGTTTGTCCGTTGGTTTGCGGATGTTCAACTAAGGTCACTCGGTGCCGAATCCCTAGGTTTTTGAAAACTCTTCGAGGTTCTTTTCGATGAACTATCTACCGTTGTCGGATATCACTGAGTGAGGGATGCCGAACCGGCATATGATATTTTTCCATATGAATTTTTGCACATTGTGGGTGGTGATAGTTGCCAAGGGTTCGGCCTCAATCCACTTTGTGAAGTAATCAATTCCGACGAGGAGGAACTTCACTTGTCCTTTAGCGAGTGGAAAATGGCCTAATATGTCAACCCCCCATAAGGCGAAGGGCCATGGTGCTGTGATATTGTGCAATTCCTCTGCTGGTAGATGGGATAAGTTGCCATATTTTTGGCATTCTTCGCATTTTTTGACGTACTCGGCGCAGTCGCGGCGCATTGTTGGCCAGTAATACCCGGCTCTTAGAGTTCGGGAAGCCATAGCTTTTCCTCCCGAGTGCATTCCGCATATTCCTTTGTGCATCTCATTTACCACGTATTCAGCTTGAGCCTTCGTGATACATTTCAGCAGTGGTGCAGTGAAGCCTCTCCTATAAAGGTCTTCTCCCTCTATGACATAGTAATTGGCCCTTCTTCTGATCTTTTTAGCTTCATCCCGGTTTTCTGGGAGGGTTCCTTTCTTCAGAAAGTTCCATATCTCGGTCATCCATTCTCTGTCCGTCGAGTTGATGTTAGAGACAACTTTCTTGATGCTCGGAGCGGATATTGTTTCCTGTATGACAGTTCGGTGTTGGCCTTTTTTCTTTGTACTTGCCAATTTTGATAGCAGGTCGGCTCTTTCATTTTGTTCTCTCGAAATGTGGTCGAGCTCGCAACTATTGAACTCGTTCTTCAACTGGGAGGCTAAGTGGTAATATCTTGTCATCTGGGGATCCTTTGTTTGGTAGGATCCATTCATTTGCCCAGTGACTAGTTTTGAATCGCTCCAGCATCTAAGGTGTTTCGCTCCCACTTCCTTGGCGAGTTTTAGTCCTGCTAGCAGGGCTTCATACTCGGCTTGGTTGTTGGATGCGTTGAAGTCGAACCTGAGTGATTGTTCCAGGATAATCCCTTCAGGGCTTTCAATTATAACTCCTGCTCCGCTACCTTTTTCATTCGAGGAGCCATCCACATAAAGGGTCCAGAATGGGAGGGGTGCTTCCGCTACTGGTGCTAGCTCAGCAATAAAGTCGACTAGGCACTGTGCTTTGATAGGTCCTCTCGGTTCGTACTTGATGTCGAACTCGGATAATTCTACCGACCATGCTATCATTCATCCGGCTAGCTCTGGTTTCCTCAGTATATGTCGTATTGGGTGGTCTGTTCGTACCACTATTGGGTGGCTTTGAAAGTATGGTCGTAGCCGTCGTGCTGAGGTGACTAGGGCTAGCGCTAGCTTTTCTATCTTTTGATATCTGGTTTCGGCATCTTTCAATACTCGGCTTATGTAGTAGACTGGTTTTTGCGTCTGATTTTCTTCCTGGATGATGACCGAACTGATTGCGTCTCCCGAGACGGCTAGGTATAGTATTAAGTCCTTGCCAGGTTCAGGTCTTGTTAGAATTGGTGGTGATGAAAGTAGTGTTTTTATCTTTAGGAAGTTTTCTTCACACTTTTCATCCCATCGGAAGCCTTGTTGTTTCTTGAGTAGTTGAAAAAAGGGTCTGGCTATTTCTGCTGCTTTTGGCAAGAAACGGGACAGGGACGCCAGTCTTCCAGTTAGTCGTTGTACTTCTTTTATGTTACCCGGACTTCTCATGCCTATTATAGCCGCACATTTTTCTGGGTTGGCTTCTATGCCCCTGTGGGTGAGCATGAATCCTAAAAATTTTCCGCCATGCACCCCGAATACGCATTTCTCAGGGTTTAGCCTCATATTATGTTTTCTGATCTCGTCGAAAATTTCGGTCAGGTCTCCTGGATGTGATTTTGGTTCTCTGTTTTTAACCACCATGTTGTCGACGTAGATTTCCAGGTTTCTGCCGAGTTGTTTTGTAAAGATCTTGTCCATTAGACGCTGGTATGTTGCCCCTGCATTCTTCAGTCCAAATGGCATTACCGTGTAACAGTAATTGGCCTGTCAGTTATGAACGCCATTTTTTCCTCATCCGGTCGGTACATCGGTATCTGGTTGTACCCGGAGTATGCATCCAGAAAGCTCAGGATCGGATAGCCGGCTGATCCATCTACTAACTTCTCTGTGCTTGGCAACGGGTATGAGTCTTTTGGACATGCTTTGTTAAGGTCTGTGTAGTCAGTACACATTCTCCATCTTCCGTTTACCTTCTTTACCATCACTACATTTGCGAGCCATGTGGTGTATTGCACTTCCCTTATGAAGCCGGCGCCGAGTAGTTTTTCAGTTTCTTCTTTTATCGCTTTTCCTCTTTCAGCCCCAAGTTTCCTCTTCTTTTGGGAGATCGGTTTGGCCTCTGGGTAGATGGCAAGCTTGTGGCAATGAAAGTTTGGGTCTATTCCGGGCATGTCGGCGGCTGACCATGTGAACAAGTCGGCGTTGTCTAACAGGACTTCGGCAATTGCTTCTTCAGTCTCGCTTGCTAGCTGAGTCCCGAGTTTTGTGCATTGCCTTGATTCTCTTCCTATTTGGAAGGATTTTACCTGTTCAGTGGGTTCTGCTCTCGGATCGGTTTCCCTGGGATCGAGATCGGCCTCTTCTATTGGCGTTACAAGAGAGGCGCATGCTACGTGTTTTATCGTCGATTCCGGGACCTTTTTGCCGCTGGCTATCTTTAGACTTTCTAAGTAGCACTCGCGGGCTGCCTCCTGATCAGCTTTGACTGTCACTATCTTCCCTTCTGAATTTGGGAATTTCATTGCCATATGTGGAGTTGAAATTATTGCCCCTAGTTTGTTGAGTGCTGGCCTGCCTATAAGAATGTTGTATGAAGTGAGGGCGTTGACTAGGAGGTACCTGACCGTGATAGTCTTGGACCCCTTCTCATCTCCAAAAGTGGTGAGGAGGTCAATGTAGCCTCTGGTATCAACCTTTTCGCCTGCAAAATCGACTAACTGCTCGGTGTATGGTTGTACCTTATTTTCGGGAATGTCTAGCTGTTGGAAAGTGGACCAGTACAGGATATCGACCGAGCTGCCTTGGTCGACTAAGACTTTGGACACCAACCAGTTTGCGACTTCAACTTTGACCACCATTGGGTCATCATGATTGGGTTCTATGCCTTCGAAGTCTGCGTCTGTGAAAGTTATAGGGGGCATTTTCTTGTGTACTCTGGGGTTTGTTGAAGCCGAGTTGATTGATCGGAGGCTGCGCAGGTGTCTTTTCCTTGCCGAGCTCGAACTTCCTCCTCCAGCGAATCCTCCTGCTATTGTGTTGATAACGCCTCGGAGTCGAGCTTCGGGAGGTTTGGTCTGTTGTTCCTGGCGGGGCTCTTCCGTGCGTCGGGCTTTTCTATCGCGATCGTCTTCCCTATCCCGGGTTCGTTCTCGCACGGACTTTCGGCTGTCGTCTCGGACGAAGCGTCGTAATTTGTCTTGTTGGATAAGTTTTTCAATCTTATCCTTCAGGGTGGTGCACTCCTCTGTAGTGTGTCCATGTACTCTATGGTATCTGCAAAATTTGGACCTATCTGCTTTCTCTGGGGAGCTGTTTCGAGTAGGCAGGCTTATCAGCTCGGCGCTGCAGGCTTCTTCCAGAACTCGCGCTCTGCTATCAGTTAGAGGGGTATAATGGGCAAACCTTGCACGGGGCGGTCTTTCGCTTCTAGTTTTGCTACTCCGTTCTCGGTTTGCTCCTGGTTTCTCTCGTTCTTCCTGTTTTTTATAGGATTCGCCCCTGACCCGTTCCCTGAACTTGGTCATTTCTTCCATTTGAATATATCCTGCTGCTCTAGCTCTGAGCTCGTCCATGTCATGTGGTGGTTTCCTACAGAGGCTGTCCGAAAAAGGTCCGGATTTTAGCGCCATAAGCATGGCGGTCAATGCCACCTGTGGATTCAAGTCTCGGATTTTGATGGAGATCTCGGCGAATCTTTCCATGAAGTCCCGGAGAGACTCGTTGTCTTCTTGCCGTATGTTGGCCAGTGCTACTGCCGTCAAGTGGTGGGGTCGACTCGTAGCGTACTGAGCGCCGAAACGAGTGACTAATGTGGCAAAAGAGTCGATTGAGTGGGGGGGAGTCGCGTGTACCAGTTCAACGCGGCTCCCTTCAAGGTCGTTGGGAACACTCGACACATGATGGCGTCGTCGTTTGTGTACAGGTTCACCTGTGTGACGAATGCGTCGATGTGCTCATCGGGGTCGGTCAGCCCATAGTATCTGTCCATGGATAATGGCTTCCACCCTGCCGGTAGTGGAGTCTCCATGATTCCATCTACAAACGGGTGTCGCCTCGTTGTCTCAGGTATCATACTCCGTCTTGGGGGCGCTTGTGATCCTGAGGCGGGTCTGGACTCTAAGTGGGTTGTTGCTCGGTCTGCCTCGCTCCAAGTGGTGTCTTCCTGCTCTGTTCGATCAGGGTGTCTGTTGGCGGTTGTATGAGCCGCCGACAGTCCGTTGGTAGCGGCGTGGGCTGTCGAGAACCCGTTGATAGCGGCGTGGGCTGCCGAAAGTCCATTCCGGTCCTCTCGCAGTTTTTGATACTGCTCTCGGAGGATAGCGTTCTCCTTGCGGAGGTCTTTTATCTCCTTAGCGTTGTTCTGTTTCAGCGTGTTAACTTCCCTTTGCAGGGCTTGGATCAGCGGGTGATCCTCAAGCATCTGACGCGGGAAGGGCGCCACGTTGTTGGGGTTACCTCCCTAGGTATCCCCTGGAGGTGGTACACCCAGGATTTGGGTTTCCCCCCCTGTGGTCGCTTTTCATGGTTCGCTGTTTTGCTCTGGGTTGTCGTCATTGGAATAATGTTGTTGCGATTGGTGTGGCTGGGAATAGTTTCACCTTGCCCCACGGTGGGCGCCAAATGTTCTTACCAAATTTTGATAAGTCTTCCGGTGTGGTGGCTCCGTCGGGATCGCCTCCGTGACTGGTGGGGGGTGTACTTACAAAGGGACTCCGACGCTCAAGTTAGAGGCGCAGGGGAAGAAACAGGTATCACAATTGGGATTGGAATTTCTTACCTCGATTGGGATGGGTTGTTCTGATTTTATAGAGTGTAAAGAGATAGATTTGATAGGGTTATTTTCCTATCAAATCTCCTCAAATCTCGTAATGAAGATAGAGATAATTCTATCTTCTATCTTTATCTTATGACCTGATCTTTCTATATCTTATCATATAGTAAGATCTATTCTTTTCGTTATTACCATCCGAGTCCGAGTGATAGTTTCTACTCGGCCAACTGGACTACTCGGTGTAGTGCCGAATTCGAGTAGTACATGTTGTAATTTTTGTCGGTGTACATTTATTAGTCAGGCTTGTACAATATTATAATTTTGTAACTAGGCAAACCACTTTTGTCCTTTCTTTTAAAAGAAAAAAAATTAAACCAATTTCTAATTAACAATTCTTATAACTCTAAAATAAACCAATTTAACCAATTTTATCTATACAAAAATATACAAAAATCAATCAAAGTACGTCGTGAGTGTGAAAGGGCAACCAACTAGTTATTGCATTATATATTAGGCAAAACTTAACCAAAAGTATTAACAAGTATTAACCAAAAGTGTAAGAGTGTCGAGGGGCACCTGGCTTGCGAAAGATGTGCAATTTCAAAAAACATCAGGCAATGTCAATCTAATTTATTCAATAATTTTATCTATTTGATTTTTTTATCGGCCAATATTAATTTATTAATGATTAATTTTTGTTAGTTAAAAAATTCGAACCTATGACTTCTTTTTCTTTTTCTTCTTTTTTCCTTCACCATCAAGCCAATCTTATAACTTCCAATTTTATCTATTTGATTATTATAAATATTTAATTTTTAATAATAATTAAAAATATTTTTTTTGCTGACTAAAATAAATTTAAAAAATTATTTTACATAATAATAATAATAATAATAATGATGATGACGACGACGATATTAAAACAAGATGAGCACGGAATTTCTTTATGTGGGTTAGGTGGGGAGAGCAAATTAAGAAGGTCATCAACTAAGGAGGTGATTTGATTTGCATGCATATGGCTCGTAGGAGCGTATATCATTTTCATATAGTTGGAGTCAAACTTTTCAGTGGGGCTGCCTAGTGGGACAGCTCTAAATGCTTTGGAATCTTGGAAAGTGACATAAACGAGACATATTATAAGAATTTACCAAGACGAGCAATTTCAAATTTTAATTTATTTACGTTAACAATACGCATTCAACTATTTTGATAAAAAAAAATGATATTTTTGTTAAACAAAAATACTAGTAGTGCTATTTTTAATAAATTAATTTTCTCACCTCTGTTATTTTTTTTTTGTTCCCCATATATCCAAAATATTATCAGATACTAAACATGTAAACATCTCTTGTAACGAAAAATTAAATCTTAATTCATCATGCTGTGACAGATTAACTCTATTCAAATTCTGTTGTATTGTAACCCTACTCAAATTATGTTGGTTTCTCACCTCTCTCCTTCCCTCATAAGTTTTTTTCCTTTTTTTTTTTTTTTGAAGAAAAGTTTTTCTCCTTTTAAGGAAACAAAATTCTTTCTCCAAAATATATATGTACGGCAGTGTGTGGCACACAAGCACGAAGGCCCCTCTGGACTCAAGAGAGTCAAGACACATGATTTGTTGAAGATGATTATTTGCTGGATATATAAGAGACTTATGTATAAATAACACGGAGAAATTTTGGAGGTAACGAGAGAGGACAAAATTTTGGAACTAATAATAGTGTTATATGATATTTTTTGAATTAAATTTTCAATGCATTATATGGAAATAAAATTAAAAGTAAAATACATCAAATGTTTTTCATAAGTTAAAATTAATTTATGTGTCTAAGTTTTTGAGGAAGTTTAATGAGAGAGTTTTATAAAAATTGAAATATATAAGTTGATTTTAATTAAGAGAAGTTTAATTTATTTTACCTTTTTATTTTCTCTTTTAAAAATTTATTGAAAAAAATATTCAAATAAAATCTCAAAACTTGCACCGAAAGTTGTGTAATCAATCTAAGTAAATTGTTGAAACAGTTATGCAATTGATACAATGTGAACCAATGTAAACCAGTTCAAAACTAGAATGGACCAGTGTACAAGTACAACAGTATTGATTTAATAACTTGAACGGTAGGTCCGTAAAATATTAATAAGGATTAAATGTGTTTTTTTGCTTTTAAAGTTTTTTTTTTTAATTTTACTTTTAGTTCCGAAATAACAAATTGATCAATCATAATTCTTGGACTTTTCTTTCATTAATATTTTTGGTATCTACTATCAAGTATCACTATTAAGTGATAACATGGTAGCTACATGAGTTTGTCAAATTATTAACTAGTATGACATAATAGTCATATGTAAATTTTTTTTTATAAACTGTTTTTAGTCCTTATCTTTTTGCAAAATTTGCTTTTAGTTTCTTAACAAATTTTTGGTTAATCTTAGGGGGAGTGTATTCAATTAGGATTTTAACAGATTTTTTTTGCATAAAAAAATCTTGTAGATTTTAAAATATTTTGTAGGAATGTAATGACTTTTAAGTTTTTTTTAAAAGACTTTTATGATTAGGATTTTGTAGTTTGGATTTTAATGGATTTATAAAATATGAATTCATAGGATTTGAAAGGACTTTATGTATTTACAAGACTTGAAAGGATTCTATGAATTTTTAGAAAACATTCAAAATTACCAGATGAAAAAGATAACAAATAAATAATAAGATTTGGATAAAAAAATAAAATAATCTAATTTTTTCAATCTTTCTCTATCTCTTTCTCTTCTTTTAAAATTGATTGCAATAGTCTAAATGCCAATAAAAAGGTCTTCTAATACTTTGGCTTGATTGTTGGTCCTGATGAGCTAAAACCCGCTCTATGCTCAGATCTACTCCTCTTATGAGGGCTTAATTTTTTAGCGAGAACCTCAAGGGGAATGAGATAGTGGACTTGGTCAGGTGATGTAAGCTAGTAGGGTGGTTCGTAATGATTTAATGGTATGAACGCATAACTGTTAAGATCATATGAAGAGCGTGTGTAGGATTAGAAGAAAGAAATGATCAATTACTCTACCAGTGTTACCGCCATCAAGGAAGAGAGAAGTATGTGTGATGATGGAAAAAACAAAAAGTCTGGAATGGAAGAGTAGAAAAATTCCAAATGTTTGGCTAGGATTGTTTGATGCGTGTGGTATTTATACATATAACTAAAAAGTCACACAAAATTCATCAAAATCCAATTTACATAACAATCCATCAAAATCTATAGGATTTTGAATACCAGATGACTTTTTTTAAGTTGTAAAAAATCTTGATTGAATACCACTGGACTTTGTTGTCATGAAAAAAAAAATCTTGAAAGTCTTTATTGAATACCATTAAACTTTTTTATCTTTTTTAAAAATTCTGATTGAATACCACGAGACTTTTTTTTATCAAAAAAAAGTCTTTGAAAATATTTCCAAATCTTAATTGATTACACCCTAGTCTCTCAACTTCTATTATTCATCATTGTTTTTAATTTCTCCCATCAAGTATTGTCGTTAAGTGAGATATTGTTGCAGTCACATGGCGAGCATGTGACTTCTTACGTGGACTACATGTTTGATGTAGTAGTCACATAATAAAATTTTGCTAATTAAAGATATTTTTTAGCGTTTGTAAGGCGCTACAAATTTTCTGACAGTGTAAAATTATAAAAAAAAAATTGAAAATTTGAAGAAAAAAACAGAGAATGAGATACAATAAGTAAAATCGACAACCTTTAATACACAAATCAACAACCTACTGAACCATGATCCAAAGCACAAAATCAACAACCACAATTTGTCAAAAAAAAAAAAATCAACAACCACAATAAGCAAAATCACAAATAATTGAACTCATGAATAAAAACTGTAAGTACCAAACTAGAGAACCCCATTCTTCAAACCATTTCAAACCCCAAACTCCAACATCACTTCTCAAACAAATGCTAAACCCTTCCATTTTAATCTTGCTCCTATGCACCTTTTTGTTACACGGGTAACACCATGCACAGAGGAAGGACACAAGGTGCCAAGAAAGCGAGGCGACAACGACGAGTTTTAATGTTGCAAGAATTCTCAAGTGAGTTGTTAATTGTGTTTTGTAGAATGTTGATTTTGCTTACTGCGCCCTCTTCTATGTTTTTTCTTTTTTCCAATTTTCAAACTCCTTTTTTGGTGGTTTTAAACCGCAAAAGAAAATTATAAAACCTTTGAATTGGTAGAAAATGTCTCGAACCAACAGTATTTAATCATGTGATTGTTACGTCAAACTAGTGGTCCACGTGACAAGTCACGTAGTTGTCACATCATCATTTCATGGTGACGCTTGATAGGAAGGACTATAAACAATGACGAAAATTAGTTGAGGGACCAAGACCAGTAAAAAAAAATTATTGTGGGACTAAAAGTTAATTTCATGAAAAGATGAAGAACTAAAGACAATAAAAAATTTGTAGAGGAACTAAAGTAAATTTCGTGAAAAAAAATGAGAAACTACAATAATAATTTACCAAAACTTTTACATGTGACTACCACATTAAACAAGTTGATTATGTGACAACTCATATAACTACCAGATCATCACTTAACGATGATACTTGATGTCAAAGACCAAAATTGTACAAAAGAAAAGTACTCCCTCTGATGAAACCCCTTTCCGGATCTCAAATTCAGCATCAACGGAAATTACGGAAACTCAAAAGGTGAAGAAAATATAAAATGGAAAGACAAGAAATGGAAAGAATAACGCCACAATCCCTAGGGATTGATAAGTTGAGGAGGATTCGCCACTTTGAGTATGAAAATTCAAAGATAAGAATCAAGGGTAGTTCCTAAGAACCTAGAGAGTTTCCTCTCACAAAAGTATTAAAGCTTCATTCCAAATGAGAGTCAAAACTGATTCCAAAGTTAACATTTGGCCTATTTATAATATGAACCTATAAGGCTTACCAAGGCCCATTACTAAAAGCCCAAACAACTAAAAAGACCCAAATTAAAAATAAACATCATTAAAAACATAAAAAGCTCAACAAAAGCCCAATTTAGGTCCAAATTACATAAACTTCTATTCTAAGATTTGGCTCCACTTTAAGCTCTTCATGTACCATTCTAGTCCTCTATCACCCTCTGTCCTAAAATAAGTGTTGTCCTAGGTTATTTTACACAGACCAAGAAAAGTTAATAAATAGATGAAAGAAAGTAGTAATTTTACAAATTACAAAACTAACCTTATTATTAACATTGCATTGAAAAACTAAAGTGACACTTATTAGGGATATTAGTGAAAAAAAGTAATTAATATTACATTGAAAAGCTAACATAACACTTATTTTGGGACAAATTTGTTTTTCAAATGTGACACTTATTTTGGAACGAAAGGAGTATAAAGATTAAAATTGATCAATTTTTTTGTTAAGAGATTGACTAAAAATAAAAATTTGAAAAAAAAATAGGGATAAAAAACTTATTTAACTTATTAATAGAGGGAGAAAAAAATATGTTTTTACACACACAAAGAGAAAATATGTTTTTAGTTTTTACACTTTTAGTGGAATTTGGTTTTAATTTGTATACTTTCAAATCGACCATTTTTATCCTCAAACTTTAAAAAATAGTGAATTTAGTCTCTTTGCTTTAATATAAATGACCAATTTAGAGATTAAATTAACATATTTTACTTTACAGTCTGACTTTTTATTTATTTTATTTTATGTAAAATTCTTATTAGTTCTGCCTATAAATATTATGTTGAGTTTGTACTTTGTATCTACTGCTCAACTAATGACTTAGCCACAAGATATTCAATAACTCGTCAATATCAAGTAAATGAGTAGAGTTAAATACCACTAAATGACTTGTCTCTCTCCCCTACACCTTTTAGAAATAGAAGGAAACATTGCCCTTCCAAGTTCCAACCAGTTTATAGTGCCATACAAGACGGCTTCTAAGGTGGGAAACATGGATAGGTCTCCCACCGTAGGTAACATAGGTAGTGCGTATGATAGGAAATTTTTTCGAGATTAGTGTGGGACTATTGTAGGAACGCCTACACCAAATTAATTTTAAAAAGTATTATCTTTTTTTTTTCCTTTCTCTCTCCTTCGCAATGCCTTCCTGTCTTCACGACAATGGTGGAGTTGCAAGTGGACCGCCATCACCACCACCGCACCAGGGAGGCTGCATACCTCCTCCACCATAAACTCCACCCTCGTCTCCGCCTCACCCGTAATTGTCAACCACGCCCATGAATCAAAACGGATTCTTGTCAAAAACACAAAATCAAACATTGGAAAACTAAAATCATGCATTCCCAGTATAAATCAAGATCATTTCAAAAAAAAACATTGAAGAAGAAAATTGATATTAAACAAAACACAAGATTAGATTCAACCCAGTTTAGATTGTTCAAGCATTTCATAAAAAAATAAGTGGAAAACTAAAACTTTCAACAAAAAAACAACAACCCAAGTTTTATTTTTCTGTGGGGTGGTGAAACAAGTGACAAGAACCCCTTTTGATTTTGAAGCAGTAGCTGCCCTTTCTTTTCAACAGACCAAGAACCCACCACCGAGCCCAAGTCCCACAAACAAGATCCCCATCACAAACGGCCACCGTGAATCAGCCTTCGAAGGCAACACCTCACGTTGACACACCCCCACGCACCTCGGCCGTTTACATTTTAACATGTTTCCGGTCACTGTTTGCGGCACGAGTCAGGCTCTGTTTCTTCTTGAATCTCCACTTTGTCTTCTCCGTCGTCCATTTATCACTGCTGCCGGCACACATTGCTTCAACGATGATTCGAATCCGGTCAAATGAGAGAGAGAGGATGGTACTGGAAGCTTGCAGAACTGAGATGGAAGGGACGAAAAGAAAAAATAATAATTTAATTCAGTGTTGGTAATCCTACCATACTCGCACACAAATCTCGAATAAAATTTAGATCGTACGCACCACCTTCGTTGCCCACGGTAAGATACCTATACATGTTTCCCACCTTAGAACTCATTGCCATACAAATTGCATACGTAATCTCAGTATCTGGCTCCTTCTTTTTCTTGGTGATTGGTTCCCTTCATTAATTACCTAATATCATTACTATAATACAACTCAATATCAAGTAAGTGACCCGACTTTAATAACGCTACTACACCGACGTGTCTCTCTCCCGTTTCTTTTAAGTGGGAAAACTCCACCTAGCTAGCCCTTACAATAATAATAATATATATATATATATATATATATATATATATTAACAAGTGCAAATGATCAAAAAAATATTAACAGGTGCATTTAAAACAGTAGTCAAGGAAGTAAAAGAATAATTTTTTTGATTGGAATACAAAAAATTACACTTCCTTATAACACTTTCATATAATTTTTAATAAAATTTTTTTTTTTTGAATTCTTTAACTTTAACCTTGGTTAGCGAGATAGGCAAATTCTAGCGTGGACCTATGCTTGTGTGGTTCATTGTTTGAACCACCGTCTTTTAAAATGTTAGGCTTAATTGCAGATTTTACCACCCAACTTTCATAATTTTGCGAATTTTACCATCTAAGTTTTAATTTTGCAAATTTTACCACTCAATTTTCATAATTTTGCGAATTTTACCACCCAAGTTTTAATTTTGCAAATTTTACCACCCAAGTTTTCAATTTTTGCATATTTTACCACCTAAGTTTTCAATTTTTGCATATTTTACCACCTTGATGTTTCACAAAATTTTTTTTTTTTTGAATTTTTTAACTTTTTTTTGGTAAAATATCAGAGTGGTAAAATGTGCAAAAATTGAAAACTTGGATGGTAAAATTTGCAAAATTAAAACTTGGGTGGTAAAATTCATAAAATTATGAAAGTTTGGTGGTAAAATTTGCGATTAAGCCAAAATGTTAATGACAAACTTGAATGTGGTCCGTGTCAGTACTTTATGACAGTTGGATATATATTTTAAAAAGATGAACGGCCATAAATTGATGAGAGGATCCCACTAGCAATGTTTATTTTTTTATTGACCTCTCTAACCCTGGGTGAAGTTGTAGTTTGTGCGAAGTTTGGTTCCTGTGCAGAAGGAGCTTCTAGAACTGCGATTAAGGGAATTCAGAATGTGCTTGCGGTGGCAAAGCAAGGGTGCTCGCGATTAAGGGAATCAAATTCGCATGTGTCAACAACAATCGTGAAAACGTTCGTTCTCTCTCTCACACTCACATTCGCTGGAAGATTTTCTAAAAATAGGGAGGAAGGGTTCTGATTAAGGCACTTCAAGTTGGGGCTTTTCAAAAATCTTGCAGGTTGATTATGATGAGAGCACAAATGAGAATGCTACAGAGTTGTTTTGTTGAAACTGTTGAATGGTTACAGGAACAAAACAAAGTGCACTGACTCATCATTATAGTTCAAGTATTTTAAGAAGCCGTTCTGATTAGTGATAACTGAGACTATAAGATTCATTTTTTTTGTACTGGTTATTTTATCGAAACAATTCATTATGCGAAGGGTTTCAATGGTGGTTTTGAAGATCTTGTCGTTGCGGTTCTTTCGTGTTAATGTGCCTTGAAACGAACTCCGAATTTGGAATCAACTCTGAATTTAGAATCTTGTGACGATTTTGGATCTAGAATTGGGGAAGGGGAAATTGAATCCACGGCTTAGGGTTTGGTGTTAATTACGTTGGTACAAAGGTGTTGTTGGAGAAGATAAGAGTGACAGAAAATTTTGAAATTGTTCAAAATTGATTGGAAATTAAATTGGAGTTGATTAATTAATATTGATTAATGAAATTGTGCGGGGGCTTACTTGTCATTTTGTTATTTTTAAATCAAAATATAAAAAATCGGTTAATAATATTTTAAACTATAGTATCCAATTTTTATACTTCTTTAAGTGAACCACTTGGACCGCGTCTTCACGCTAGAATTCGCCAGCGAGATATAAATAGTGCTATACGCATTGCATACACAACATCTCACAGTTTCTGGCTCCTTCTTTGGTTCATTAATTAGTTAGTAACCCAACATGGAAGAAACCCATCAATCTCTGAGCTCAAAGATCTCAACAGTGGTGCCAGCGACCCTGCGAGGCGACGAGCACAGCGAGTGCCACCTCAGCAACATGGACCTGCTGATGAAGCTGCACTACATCAGAGCCGTCTATTTCTTCATCAACGACGCGGCGCAGGGGCTCTCGATCTACGACCTCAAGAAACCCATGTTCTCCCTCCTCGACCAGGTCGTGCACCTCTCGGGTCGGATCCGGGTCTCCGAATCGGGTCGACCCTTCATAAAGTGCAACGACGCCGGCGTGCGCATCGCCGAGTCCCACCGCGACCACACCCTTCAGGAATGGTTCGGCAAAAACGGGTGCTCCCTCGAAGGCCTCGTCCACGACCACGTCCTTGGCCCTGACCTTGGCTTCTCTCCCCTGGTTTTTGTCAAGGTACGTTATAAATGTTTTTCAGGTAAATTATCTATTTCGTTCGTGAAAGAGTTATATTACGCGTTGCTATCTTAGCCTTGAAACTAATAAAATTTAAAAAAAAAAAAAAATTAAAATCGTAATTCGTCAATTAGGTTAGTTTAACCGTACATCAAATATGTGACTTAAGTGATGATGTTAATATATATTCAAAAATTAAAATGTCAATAAATAATTAAAATTAAAAACTTAGATGAAAGATGACATATAGTTTCAGAGATTCATTTGATTTTTTTTTTAATTTTAATTCTTATTTTGAAGACTTATGAGATGTTTAATACTTTCAGGAAATAAAAAGATGATTTATTCATATTTTATCTATATTTGGTTTAAAGTTACGAAAGTAATTTTACGAATTCTGATAGTATAAAGGGTTTGGATTTTCGGTGGAAGGATCTGAAAGTATGCTCGAGAGTAAAACGAATTTGAACCCATGTTTGGCTACTTTTCAAAAATATGTTTGGATTTTCGGTGGAAAGATCTAAAAGCATGCTTAAGAGTAAAACGAGTTTGGACTTATGTTTAGTTACTCTCCAAAAATATATTTGAGATTAAAATTTTGCCTTAAAACTCAATTTTTGAAAAACAAAACTTTAGATATTTTTGCAATCAGTTTACAAAATTAAGTTTAAGTCAATTTTAAACTTGTAAATTGAAATACAAACATGCACAAAGTTGGAACGTGCAATGTATGAATCGAAAAGAAAAGATTTGTTGTTTTTAAAGTAAAAGTACCGTTAAGTTCTCTTAACTTAAATCCAAACATGTAATTTTACATTCTTCTTTTAGTTAAAATTGAATATTTATCTTTATAATTTGCATAATAAACCTTTACTTAAAGGTTAATATAATTTGTTTAAGTAAAATTCTAATTATGATGAAAAAGCAATATCAAAAGTATTTTAAAAACTGTATTTAATTTTTTTTTCTTTACTTGTCTTCTTCAGTTATTGATTTAATTTATTGTTCACGGTTGTGAATCTCTTTTGCAAACCTTTTTTTGTGTATGTGACTTTTCACTTCTGTTTCACGGGTTAATTACTTTCCTCTTTGGTGGAGTTTTATATAAGGTGCCTAACTAAACGCCGCTGCTAAGATGCCTAACACTAAAGTTTTTTTCTTAAATTTGGCATGTGTTAGTTGGGTGTGTGATACAATCATACAAGTGTCTATTATTGCTTTGCGATTTTCATGGACCTGGATTGCATTTCATGTCCTATCTTTAAAGACTACGATCATTAATTGATGGCAAAAGAGGACGAAGCTAAAAAAGTCCTAATTAACCTCGTGGAACTGTGCCGGTTAATTAATAACTTGTATATCGCCATGAATCTCATGAAAGATATGAAATCACTGAGTCGCATCGCATATATAAAGTACATCAAAGAATTAGTTTCAATTTGATTGCTTATTAAGAAAAAAAAAATCCTCTGATAGTTAACGATGTTAAATCATAAAGATTTTTTAAATTTAAAGTTTGTGAATAATTGAAATTGTTCAAATTGTAGAAATTTCTAATTATTTTTCTTATATTCTTATAATATTATGATTTTGTGTATATGATATGATATAAGCTTAATTACCAATTTGGTCCTCAAATTTATTTATTAACGTCAATTTAATCCCCATATTTTTAAAAACGTCAATTTGGTCTCCAAATTTTTAAAAATGTGTCAATTTGGTCCTCATCGTCAGATTCCATTAATTTGACTGACGAAGATATGTGACGTGGTACTGATGTGACTTTATTTAATAGGGATCAAATTGACACATTTTTAAAAATTTGGGGACCAAATTGACGTTTTTAAAAGTTTAGAAACCAAATTGACACATTTTTAAAAACTTGGGGACCAAATTGACGTTTTTAAAAATATGGGGACCAAATTGTCGTTAATAAATAAATTTGATGACCAAATTGGTAATTAAGCCTATAATGATATATCATATGAATGCCAACGCCTATACTTGCATAACACCTTGCGAATTGGTTGGCATGACATGTACGTAAAAAAGTGGCAAACAAGTAGTTTTATATAATTGCAACTTATGTCAGAAATCATTCGCATTGCTGAATGTAAGACACAAAGACGGGGGAGCTTATAATGCTGCATATTAAAGAATGACATATAGTTAGTGTATGTTTGAATTAAAGTTTGTAAACTTAAATTTGGGTCAAACTTAAGTTTATAAACTGAGTTTGTAAAAGTATTCTAAGTTTTATTTCTTCCAAACTCAGTTTCAAGATAAATTTTTTTTCTCAAACATACTTTTGGGAGATAACCAAACATAATCTCAAATGAATTATTTTTGCAAACTTAAGTTTGGAGTCTCCAAAGGGAGACCCAAACATGCACTTAGACGTACTCCCATTTATTTATTTTTTCTTTTTTATCACATTAATTATCTTATTTTACCTTTTTCCTCTCCTGTCTTTTTTTTTTTTATATAAAAAAATATCGAACAAACATAATATACAAATACACCATTTAGTATACAAATCTAATTTATTACCAAGAAAAGGGAGATATCTAATTTGTGTCGGCTACTTGCCTATGAGTACTTTGTGTTTTCGGTTGCACATGCAGACATACTTTTATTTTTCAAATATCATTTATCGACAATACATCTCTTATCTATTTAATACCTAATAAGAAAAGAAAAAGTGTAAACATAAAAACTGAAACAAGAAAGAGAGATAAAAAAAGTTTAATGAGTTGTTAATAAAATAATTATATAAAGAGTGGTTCTTAATTATATCATTACTTCTTATTTTTAAAAAAATATGTATCTATTTTTTTCTTTCATTTTTTTCTTTCTCTTTTTTTACATCACATTATTTATCATATATATCGTTTTTTATCTATTATATTTATTATTTTTATGTTTTTTCCTTTTGTTTCTTTTCACTCTAGTCTATCTTAATATAAGGCCGATAAAAAAAAGGTGGATGATTATCATTAATTTTTTTTTTATGATGTTTGTCGTTAAGCATGCCATCTTCTTAATCCGTGAATTGACCTATGAGAGCATTTTTTTTTTCTTATTTAATTTTTCTGTTTCTTGTCTCGGATAAAATGGTTTTAAACCCACCTTTTTTTAAGCAAGCGTACTGTCTATTATAAATACTTAACATATTTTAGGCTGGATGCGTACATTTGCAAATATCCTCAAATAATACAAGCTAACTAGTGATTTGAGTATGTGTCTATTTAAAATAAAATACGCTTAATTAAAAACTTTTCCCAATAAAAAAATGATCATGAATGGTAAATTATTAAATGAAATGCAGTGATGGTTTCCTTTTCCACAATTGCTTTGGCTCTTATCCGAAAGGTTTCATCTGTCGTAATCTCGCATGCAAGAGAGACAGTTGATAGGTACATTCATTAATCTTCCAGACAAAAATATTGGTGCATACCATTGAGTGTACACACCAGGGAAAGATAGAAGAAAAAAAAAAAAAGATAAGTAATCGATACAATTAATAATATGATATAATAAAAAAAGAGAAATAAAAAATATGAATAAGTGTTTGTACTATTTCTTCAAAAAAAAAAAAAGTGTTTGTACTATTTAAATGTTCAAACATCATGAATCGTTATTTTCTAGTTAAAGACTAAAACTTAAATATAGCCATATGAAAGAGTGTGTCAAGAAAATGTTGAAAATCACATATTTAATGAAACACACATGAATTTAGTGCATTTCAGTTTAAATAATGTAAAAAAAAAATGTGTAGTTAGCATTTCAGTTTAAATAATATTCATTTGCTCATTAGTGCATGCATGCTCTTGATAAATGCAACTAATTATTTATCTACTGCTATTATGTTTTGCATGTATGCAGTTCACTTGTTTCAAATGTGGAGGGCTCTCCGTGGGACTTAGTTGGTCCCATGTCCTTGGAGATGCTTTTTCAGCCTTCAACTTCATCACCAAATGGAGCCAAATACTCGCGGGTCACGAGCCAGCAAAAACCCTTGCAATGCCAATTCACAAAGAAACTGACACCCCACACAATAATTCAATTAATGGGAATAACGAAAATCCCATTTCTGTTAAAACGACCAGAACCGCAGTGGATCTCTGGTTGGCCACAATCAACACCAAAATGGTTACTCATACTTTCCACGTCACTCCCAAACAACTTAACCATTTGGTAACATCCACGTTTCCACGTGACCAAAACCAAGCCACCAAGACCTCGTATTTCGAAATTCTTTCCGCGTTGGTGTGGAAGCATATTGCACGGATCAGGGGAGACACCGAGCCAAAGGTGGTGACAATCTGCACACGTGGCACCGGTCCTAGCGAATTCCCCGCCAACGACTTGGTGATAAGCGTGGTCGAAGCAAACGTTGTGGTTGGAAAATCCGACGTGTCAGATCTGGCGAGGCTGATTGGTGAGGAAAAGAGGGTCGAGAACGGCGTCGTGGAGAAGTTGGTGGAAGAGAACCAAGGGAAAGGAGATTTTATGGTTTACGGAGCGAAATTGACGTTTGTGGATTTGGAAGAAGGTGGCATGTACGATGTTGTGCTCAATGGACACAAACCGGTTGTGGCGAATTGTAGCATCGATGGGGTGGGTGATCAAGGTGTTGTTTTGGTGCTTGCAGGACTAGAAGATGAAGAAGATGGGAGGAGTGGAAGAATGGTGACTGTTTCTTTGCCTGAAATGGAAGTTCAGCAGCTGAAAGATAAGCTAAGGGGAGAATGGGGTATTGAGCCACTTCCATTCTGATGGTCTAGAGCCTAATTTGTGGATTATTTTCACTCTAAAATGTGAAATTAACTATTGATTGGAAAATTAATAATTAAGATTGTGAGGTGTGTAAAATAATGAAATTATTGAAATTTTAAAAGTTGATTGTAAAGTGTATTTTTTTCACTTTAAACAAACTTAATTATGTAATGCATGTAATTGTTTTATAAGCGTTATAATGCATGCATGCTAATGATGCTATGAAACATACTCTTAGAAAGACAAATGTTGTTCCAGATGTTCTAACAAAACATGGTTTTTTCCCTTGGCCATGTCAAAGAATCTTCGATATTCTAACCTTTCTTAGACATTTCCTTGTCGGTGGATGATGCTAGTTTTTGCTTTGTTTGGGCCGTTTGGCCTCTGGGCCCTTTCCCTTACCAAAACAATTAAATGATGCATTCTATGAATTGACTATTTCTAGGTGGACAAGGGCTTCAAGTGAGCTATGATGAATCATTATAAATAGTGTAGTTTTCAAATTTGGCTTGGACCGGGAATCGGATATAGGTCCGGTTCGAGCCAAACTTTGGATCGGACATGTTTTTTACTCGGTCAAACCCAGTCAAACTCTGTTAAAACCGGTAAATCCGACCAAGATGAACCAAACGAGTTTTAAATTTATTATTTTGTGTAAAAAGCAGTCACAACTTTTCACGCTGTCCAAGGATGTACTATCTACTGTCTCCACGCTACCCAAGTGCTTTGTCTCCGTGCTGCCCAAGGTGTTGCCCAGTGTGCAAAACTTTGAATAAATTAAAATACTTAATTTAAAAAATGTACAACAAAAACATTACCATTCAGGTTTGAACCCACGTACATGAGCTCTTTTAGAGCATCAATTAACACTAAATCATCACAATTATTTAATAAAATGATGCAAAATGTAATATATATATATATATATATATATATATATATATATATATATATATATATATATATATCTTTATGTTACTTACAATTTTTTTTTAGTTGTATGATGTGCAAACAATCTTTATGTTACTTACAATTTTTTTTTTTAGTTGTATGATGTGCAAAAATATCTTTATGTTACTTATGTTAAATAAAATATAACTCGGAACAGTAAAGTAGAGAGAAAAGTAGAGAAGAAGAAGATATTAGAGTTTAGAGAGAATGATAATTGTGTGTATTCTTTCCTGAAGGAGTAACCTATTTATAAATACAAGAGATAACTGAAAAGTTACAAAAGATAAATAGAAATAAGGAAAGATCATAAAAGATAATACAAAAAGATATGGACAGCCACATATAGATTATTCATAATACTCCCCCTTGGATGTCCATTATTTAAGAATGTGTCTCGTTAAAACCTTACTAGGAAAAATCCTGTGGGATAAAAACCTAGTGAAGGAAAAAGAGTACATCATCCTTCAATACGTTATTACCTGCCTCATTAAAAACCTTGCCAGGAAAATCCAATGGGACCAAACCATGGCGAAAGAAAAAAGAGTGCAGAACGTATTTATTTCTCTCCCTCATGCAGACAATCATCTTTAAGACGACGAAGTCCAATCTTGTGGGTTAGTTGCTCAAAAGTCTTTTTTGGCAATGACTTTGTAAAGAGATCTGCTAGATTCTCACAAGAACGAACTTGTTGAACATTTATGACACCATTCTTTTGGCGATCATGAGTGAAAAAGAATTTTGGTAGAATATGCTTTGTTCTATCTCCTTTAATGTGTCATTCTTTCAACTGAGCGATACATGCAGCATTGTCTTCACATATGATCGTCGATGCCATTTTTCTTGAGGATAAACTGCAAGTTTCTTGCACATGTTGAATTACAGATCTCATCCAAACACATTTATGACTTGCCTCATGTAATGCTAAAATTTTTGCATGATTAGATGATGTTGTTGCTATGGTTTGTTTCACAAACCGCCATGAAATGGTTGTACCACCACATGATTGTAAACAAATATTCTGTTTGTGATCTACCATTATGAGGATTTAATAAATAACCTGCATCTGTATAACCAATTAGATCTGACTTTGAAACATTTGAATAAAACAAGTCCATGTCCATAGTGCCCCTAAGGTAACGAAGTATATGCTTCACTCCGTTTCAATGTCTTCATGTAGGTGAAGAACTATATCTTGCTAATAAATTAACTGCAAATGATATATCGGGTTGTGTATAATTAGCAAGATACATTAATGCTCCTATAACACTTAAGATATGGTACTTCAGGACCAAGTAGTTCTTCATCTTTTTCTTTAGGTCTGAAAGGGTCATTGTTCACATCTAAAGACCTTACAACCATTAGAGTACACGATGGATGTGATTTGTCCATATGGAACCTTTTAAGCATCTTCGTTATATAAGTTTCTTGATGCACAAAAATTTTGCCTTTTGAATATTCAATTTGTAATCCCAAGCAAAATTTTGTCATTCCTAGGTCCTTCATTTCAAACTCTTTCTTTAAGCAATTTATGACTTTTGGAAGCTCTTCAGGAGTTCCAATGTCATCTACATAAACAACAATTATAGCAAATCCATTTTCAGATTTTTTTTCAAAAAAATACATGGACAAATAGGATCATTTTTATATCCTTCCTTAAGCAAATACTCACTAAGATGATTGTACCACATGCGTCCTAATTGCTTTAATCCATAAAGAGACTTATTCAATTTGATTGAGTAATCTTTTCTAAAACTTGCACTGCTGGGAAAATTAAATCCTTCGGGGAGTTTCATATAAATGTCATTTTCCAGAGAGCCGTACAAATTGGTTGTAACAACATCCATTAGATGTAAATTGAGTCCTTCATGAGCAACCATTAAATATAAAAATACTTACATCCACTACAGGTGAATATGTCTCTTTAAATTCAATATTGGGTCTTTGTGAAAATCCTTAAGCAACTAGTCGTGCTTTGCATCTCACAATTTCATCATTCTCATTTTGCCTTTGCACAAAAACCCATATGTATCCAACTAGTTTTACACCTTCAGGTGTACGGACTACAGGTCCAAAAATGATTTGCTTAGCAAGCGAGTTTAATTCTGCTTCAATAGCATCTTTCCATTTTGGCCAATAATTTCTTTGTCGACAATCACTAATGAACTTTGGTTCTTGATCCTCAATATCATTTATTATATTTAGCGCTATATTATATGTAAACACTTCGTCAACGTTGACTTCATTTTGGTTCTATCATACCATTCATGACATAATTTGGGATCTCTTTATTTTCACTAATTTCAGTTACCTGAGTTCTTCTGGAACTAAAATATTAATTATGTCAAAGAAATCTTTTAAAGTTTTCATAACCTCAATTTAGCCATCTTACTTTTCAGCTCATTTTCTTGAGGATTTTTCATCTTTGGAACCAATGGGTCTATCACGTTTCATACGTGTCTAAGACTCGTTTTGCAATATTATATTGTCCAACAGGGACATCAAATTTCATTGGAGCATTAACAGTTGATACATATGATTAAGCCACTCTTTTGGCTAAACTTTGTAAATGAATTATCTTTTGAACTTATGGTTCAAAATGTTTTTGTACGAGGATCAAGATAATGATAATTCATTCAAACTAATCTCCTTTTTCCAACTGCTTATTATTTCCCCCTTATGTTGGGAAAACTAATTCAAAATAACAATCGACACATCAAGTCATCTAATGTTGATGATTCAACATATTTTATTACATAAAGTTTGCAAACATAAGTTTAAATCAAAAGTATGTTGCAAACTTAAGTTTGATAAAAATAAATTTACTATAACATGATGTTTGGGTATTTTTTGTTCAAAAGTATGTTGATAAAATAAAATTTGTTTGGATAATATAAATCAAAAGTACTTTTGCTTCATGTTTCTATTGTAAATATATAAATCAAAAGTACTTTTACTTTAAAAGCATCAAATTTGTTGCTTCTGATCCAAACCCGAATTTAGCTCTAACATTGGTTACAAAATTACTTTTCGAAACACCCAAACATGATACTAAACTGAATTTAGATCTCCAAAAATATGTTTAAGGTACCTAAACGGGTAACCAAACATACCTTTAGTGATTTGCAACCTTTTCTAGACAATTCTTAAACAGCCTATTACAAACAAAAATTGTCTTAAACAGCCTATTACAAACAAAAATTGTCTTTTGTCAAGACTCTCTGACCATTACTATTTTAAGCATTTAGTATTAAACAGGTTAACACGGCTTTGTATTTGTCACTCCAAACATGCCCTTTTGATTTTCCTTCGGGTTACAATTCAATATTGTCCCTAGTGTTCCTCGATTTTCTTGACAATGAAAGCAATAATGAAGAAATCAAGACCAAAAGCAACGAATGAATACCAGTAAAAGCTTGAAGTTTAATAATCATGACGGAGACAGGCATGGTTTTCTTGTTTTCCATCGTCACTTCAAGGGAAAATAAGGACAGAAATTATATTAAATCCTTTTTCTATATTTAAAATTTTAAATTAAATGACAATATAGTTAAGATTATCTTTAATTAATTAATTAATGATATAAAAACTTGACGACAACAAGTCGAGGGTATGTTAAATTTTTTGTAGAAATATTTTACAAGTACGTTTGAGAATAAAATTAATTTAAAATTATATTTAATTATTTTTTAAAAATATATTTGAGAATAAAATTTTGGAAAAAGAGCATTAAGCCCCCTTAAACTTTACTTCTTTTATAAATAGACACCCTAAACTTTAATTTTGTCTCAATTAATCCTTAAACTTTGTCTCTTTTGCAAATAGACACCATGAACTTTAAATTTATTATGATTGATACTTTAATTTTAACTTTTTTGTAAATAGACACCTTAAACTTTAATTGCATTTTAATTTATCTTTAACATTTATCTTTTTTACAAATAGTTTTTTTTCAAGTTATTTATCTTAAATGTTAATCATTTATTAATTTTTTTATTACAACTAATTTTTTAATATTTAAAATATAATAAAGAATATGAATTTACAAGATATATAAAAGGAGAAATAATAACATTAATCAAAAAAGTTTTTATTTGATTTTTAATTTTTAATTTTATTATATTTTAATGTTTGGAAAAGTAATCAGAGAAAGGTCCGAGGCACACATTTGCGGTTTGGTGAGGATTTAATAGCTATACAATGAATATAGAAATTTAGGAGTGAAATTGTATTGTAATACGTAAATGTTAGCTTCAGTTTACTATATGTTTTTTATGCAGTAACTTGCTATTGTAATGAGTCTTATTTTGGGCACCTCTTGTGTTCATAACAAGCAATCTTATATTAATGAATTATTTAGCTTATAAGACAAATGTTTGCAAAAGTGATTTAAAAAAATAAAACTAATAAATAGTTAAGATTAAATAAATAATCAGTTGAGATTTTTTTATTAGTAATTTAACTCTAATTTAATATAAAAAATTATTTATGAAGTTAGTAAATTTTAAGAATTAATTGAGATGAAATTGAAATTTAGGTGTCCATATGTAAAAGAGGTAAAGTTTAAGGATTGATTGAAACAAAATTAAAGTTTATGGTGTTTATTTGTAAAAGAAATAAAGTTTAAGGATCAATTTGGACAAAATTAAAGTTTAGAATGTCTATTTGTAAAAGGAGTAAAGTTTAGGGAGGCTGAATGCTCTTTTCACTAAAATTTTATACAAAAACTCAGTTTTAAAAAAATAAAATTTAAAATATTTTTATAAATTCAGTTTATAAACTTTAATTCACTATTTTTTTTTTAATAATCTTCCTTCCTACCTAAAAATAAATAAATTAATCTTCAACCGCAATACATTTTAATTTTAATGAAATGAAGACAACTTTCAGCAAATCACAGGTCATATTTTGTATTGAATAATGATATATATACATTCATTTATTTTAAACACCTCATTAATATTTCCCATTTTTCTCTATTTCTTTCTTTCAATTACATTATAAATTTTATAATATTTATATATATTTTTTCTCTCGCCTTAAATGTCTCATAATTTAATGGGTTTCTATGAAACTTTTTTTTTTTTTTGTATTTACGCAAAGTGTTTTTTAGAAAATAAAGCAACTTTTGTCAAGTCACATGTCACTGCTTTGCCTTGGAACTGCAAAAGCAACCAAACCAAACCAAAGCAGACAAGGATGCCACGCCATCACCTCTCTCCCCTAGAAACTAGAAAGGAGCCTCAATTAATTTTAAAAAATGGAAAGCGTCCCATTTTGGCAACCTCGTGGGCCCACTCCAGACAAAACGCACCCGTTTCGCTCCACACCATTACCTCCTTCTCTCTCGCTCTCTCTCTCTCTCTCTCTGCGTCGCGCTCAACCACCTCCTCCTCCACCACTCGCTTTCTCTTATCCCTCGAGCTCTCTCTCGCACACCGAAACCGAAAGCGACATATATACAGAGAGAGAGAGAGGAGTGCACTGCACGCGAGGTAGAGAGAACTAACTCACCGAACAGTAGAATAGAACTTAGACATTCTGAATTTGAGCTTCGGTTAGTTCCGAGTGTTTGTTTGACTTCGATGGCTTCGAGTTCCGAGCTGGTGCGAACCGTCGTCGAGTCGGTGCTGGGCGTTTCGGTGTCGGATTCGGTGCTGGCGATCGCGGCCACTTCCGTGGCCTTGGTGCTCGGGCTTCTCGTGTTCGTGTGGAGGAAATCCTCGGATCGGAGCAAGGAGCAGAAGCCGCTCGCGGTGCCGAAGTTGCTCGTGAAGGAACAGGAAGAAGACGAAGTCGATGCTGGTTCGGGGAAGACCAGGGTTGCTATTTTCTTCGGAACTCAAACCGGTACCGCTGAGGGCTTTGCGAAGGTGTGTTTATATTTACTACTTTTTTTTCCCACTTTTTTGGGTTTTGCTTTTTGATTTTGTTGAATTGATTCTAGATATAAAGTGTTATTCCTGGAAATGTTCTCGAGGGAATATTTGTTTATTTGCTTTTTAAGTGTCAAATTAAAGTGATTCGGATAGTGGACCGGGGCCACTTATGCTTAAGACAATGATTCTCCTGAACTTTTTTAATTTTGCACCGGAGAATGTGCTTTTGTTTTCACTTCTCGGTAACAAATGATTTTATGCTTTTATTTATAAAGAAAGGATAGTTTATTGTTTATAGTTTGGGCTAGAGCTGCTAGTATCAAATGAGTAAAGGGTCTTCAAATTTTGTTGGACTCATGTAGGGATTTTTTAGGTTGAAAAGTTAGTCTTGGAGTGTTTCATTAGGTTTTGGTACTTGGAATATTGGTATTTTGATTTTTGACAGACAAGTCTTTGGAGGTAATAGATACTGAGATTTGGAGAAGGGTTAATATAGCATGTGTCTTTAAGAAACTAAATGAGTTGAAGAAAAGGTTAAGGAAAGGAACTAGACACTGCAGGGTCTAAACAATATTAGAGAAAATGTGGTAAATGTAAAAAATATTAGAGACAAGATTTAACTTTAAAATTAATGGTTCAATGGAAGACTATCAATATCATCAGTGCTTATGCACCACAAGTAGAACTGGAGACACTTTGATAGAAAAGTTTTTGGACAATTTGAAGGGGTTGGTTCAAGGTTTTCCACAAGAAAAGATTCTCACAGGCAGATATTTAAATGGACATGTTGGTAGTGAAGTAAGGCAATTTACAAGAACTCATGGTGGTTTTGGCTTTAGAGAGCTAAATGAGAAAGGATAATCTGTTCTTGATTTCTCAATGGTATATGATTTCAATATTATGAAGACTTGTTTTAAGAAGTGAGAGAAACATCTAATCGCCATAATAGTCAAACCTCAAGGTCACAAATTGATTTCTTTTTTATAAGGAGTTCTGATAAAAGAGTTTGCAAGAATTGCAAGGTAATTCCACGAGAAAGTTTTATGACACAACAGAGTCTTGATCCTTAATGTTCGTTCTAAGAGTTGTAAACAATAAATCCGAAAAGTTACAAGTCCAAGAATCAAGTGGCGACAACTCAAGCATTATCAATCCCGGATGGTGGTGCGAAACAGCCGACCTCAAAACCACTGTAGCAGGATAACGGATAGTGGGGTGAGACAGAAAGAAAAGTTAGAAATAAGAGAAGGAAAACTTTGCATGAAGGGACAACCAAAGCTTTTAAGGAATTTTACCAAGATCTTGGACTCGGGGGCTAAGAATGGAGAATGGAGAATGAAGAATGGAAGATATATAAGCTTGCCAAAAATACCGAAAGGAAATCAAGAGATTTGGACTAAGTAATATATATTAAAGATGAAGAAGGAAAAAGTTTTGGTTATAGACCAAGATATCAAAGATAGGTGGAGAACTATTTTTATAAGCCTTTTAATGATGGGTAAGGATCATCCTGTAATATAGAAGGATTAGAAATCCAAGAAGACGAACACTATTTGGCCTACCATCACAAAATTCGAGTTGGAAGTAAAAGAAGCTCTTAAGAGGATGAATAATGGTAAAATTGTTAGTCCTAATGGTATTTCTATTAAAGTTTGGAAATGTAAGAAGGCTTGGGTACTCCTCACCTTACAAGCCGGTTTTGTGGGGTAGAGTTAGGTCTTAATCCCAAATTCAAAGAGCACCACAAAGAAAAAGGATGCTGGTGGTGTCAATTTGGAAATTACTCCCTGCAATTACATGTTCATAGTTGACTAATTATGGCATTTTCTAATTTTAGCTAGAAAATCATTATGACAATACTTTTTTGGTAATGATGAAGCTAATGTCACTATTTCCAAAAAGCTTGAATTAAAGGGGGATTTTGTTGTTTTCCTAAGAGCAATTTGCATTTATACCTTCAGTCAAGCATGTATATGTTATATAACCACTACTTTTATTTGCTATTTATATTTTTATTATAGGCTTTGGCGGAGGAGATCAAGGCTAGGTATGAAAAAGCAGCTGTCAAAGTTGTTGACCTGGTAAGTTGGCCTGGGATGAAATTTTGGCAATCCCTCTGTTATGGTTGTAGTGGGGAAAATGTGGTACTTTTTAAAATGTTTTTGTTACGGGGACTTTCAGAAAGTCTTCCGAACCAGTGACCTGCAGAATTATTCTATAGGAACTCCAAATGGTAAAATGTAGCTTACTGGATGTGGCTTAAGTATTTGATGTATATAAATTGAACTAGGATGACTATGCAATGGATGATGATCAATATGAAGAGAAGCTGAAGAAAGAGTCACTTGCATTTTTCATGTTGGCAACGTAAGAATTATGCACATAAAAATGGTTGAAAACTTGAAGTTCATTAGTTTTATTTTTTTTTAAATCTATGTTGTATTTGATGCATTTGGACCTGACATGGCAGATATGGAGATGGAGAGCCAACTGACAATGCTGCACGATTCTACAAATGGTTTATTGAGGTTTGTAGTATTACATCACTCTTCTAAGAAAATCCAAGATTTAATGTCTCTCTCTCTCTCTCTCTCTCTTAACTCTACTTAAAAGGGTTCTAGTTTTGGGGACATAATTTTAGGGTAAAGATGAGAGGGGTACCTGGCTTCAACAGCTCACGTATGGTGTTTTTGGCTTAGGTAACCGGCAATATGAACATTTTAATAAGGTAAAATTCAGATGATTTTAATTTTGTTTATTTGACAAAAACAGTTCATCATCTGATCATGTTTTCTTCTGAAACAGATAGGTGAAATAGTTGATGAAGAACTTAGTGAACAAGGTCTGTTATCTCATCTGTATTTTCTTGTGACCTCATAAATATCAAATTGGTATTTATGCTCCTATTTGATTGCATGATTCTGCTGGCATTATTATTACCTGGGCACAATGATGAATAAATAAGCTTGATATGTTCATAAATATCAAAAGCATTATTATTACCTCATAAATATGAATAAATTTATTCATCATTGTCATTTGTGGTGAAAATGTTTGTTTTCCTTCCCAAAATCCATTTATTTTCTTGTGTGATTTTGTTTTGTTAGCTTAGCATGGGCTGGTGCTTTAGTACGTTAGATCCAAAGTTTTTAGTATGGCAGTATGCCATACTAGAAATCTAATGGATGGAAAAATGTTTATTGATACTTGCAGAAAATACTATAACATATTTGTTGGAAAATCTTGTTATATATATTGACTTCCAGATTTACCAAGCCCACATACCAGCCTTCACTTATATTTTGTTGATGGAATTTAACAATGTAGGAAGAACTTGTATTGCTAAAGTATAGATTTAAGAATTTTTGCAAATTTATGTTTAAAATATAAATGCATAGAAGTTATATTTATGGGAAGTGAAAACATGAATCTAAGTTTTTAGGTTTACGCAAGACTTAAATGGTGTTAAAGTAGTTTTCGACTTTGCATAGATATCTTATATGCAGGCTTGTGTTTGGCACAGGTGCAAAGCGTCTTGTTCCATTGGGGCTAGGTGATGATGATCAATCCATTGAGGATGATTTTGTTGCTTGGTAAATATAATCCTGTTATGCATAAGATTCACTGGGGAATATAAAAAATTGTATGAAATGTGGTATGTGGCTATTGCTTTTTTCCATTTAAAATGTTTCTGAATTTGCTTTTTCTTTGCAGGAAGGAATCTCTATGGCCTGAGTTGGATCAGTTGCTCCGAGATGAGGATGATGTAAATACTGTATCTACTCCTTATAAGGCTGCGATTCCTAAATATCGAGCGGTTATTCATGATTCCACTGTCACATCTTGCAATGATAATCACTTAAGTGTGGCAAATGGTAATGCTGTGTTTGATATTCACCATCCTTGCAGGTATTTGAAGTTGTGCATGTTGATTTATGGCTGTTGTTATTGTTTACTAAACACGATACAATGAAACTGTTGTATCTTTTCTTGAAGGGTTAATGTTTCCGTTCAAAGAGAACTTCACAAACCTGAGTCTGATCGCTCTTGCATACATTTGGAGTTTGACATATCAGGGACTGGCATAATGTAAGTTGGACTATGTGTTTCCTGGCAAAGAATAAACTCATTTTTTTGGTAAGCAAGAAAACAATAACAGGGCTAGGCCCCAAGAAAAAAATAAAGAACAATAGCCATGGACAATTACTATTATGTTTTATCTTTTATGATTTTTAAATAAATTTTTGCAAAAAGAATATTTTGAGAATTTATGTATTTATTTTAAAGATATAGGATTATTGTGGTGACAATTTAGTTCTAGTTGGATATGATGTGGTTGGAAGTATTCTAATTTCTATGGGTTTTAAAATGTTATTCTAGTATTATTTTGCATGAGAATAGAGAGGAGGGTTGTGATCCTGATTTAGGGTGATATTTCCTTGATTTGTTGTATAGTTTCCTTAGATAGCTTGATCCTAATTCCTAATTTTTAGGGGTTGGTTCAGACACATTGTATATAAATATGTTGTACAAATCATTCATAATGCATATAAGAAAGTATTCTCAGTTTCAACTGTTAACAATTAAGTAATCAGGTGCATGGTTTTGTTTGATCTTTCTCAGATATGAAACTGGTGACCATGTGGGTGTTTTTGCTGAAAACGGTGATGAAACTGTTGAAGAAGCTGGAAAGTTGCTGGGTCAGGATTTAGATTTGGTATTTTCCCTTCACACTGATAAGGAGGATGGTACTCCTCTAGGAGGTTCTCTGCCACCTCCTTTCCGTGGCCCTTGCACACTGCGCTTTGCTTTGGCACATTATACAGATCTCTTGAACCCCCCACGCAAGGTGTTTATATGATCTTCACTGACTGTTTTCCATTTCTTTTTTTTTCCTCCCTTATTATGTAGTATATAATTGGTTTTACTTGTTATAAGTATAACAGTATGTTTCAATAGAGATTCTTTTTTTTAAAAGAAAAATAAAGGAAGAAATAGTTAGCTGTGCTTCTCTTTCAGGCTGCTTTAGTGGCTCTGGCTGCACATACTTCGGAACCCAGTGAAGCAGATAGATTAACGTTCCTCTCATCTCCTCAGGGGAAGGTTGAAATAAGAGTTATACTGTTTCTGTTTTCAAGTTGAGACTTTTCTATCTTTTTCTCTGTTAATGATAGTTTTGAAAATTCTGGTTTTCCAGGATGAGTACTCCAAATGGGTGGTGGGAAGTCAGAGAAGTCTTCTTGAGGTAATGGCTGAGTTCCCGTCAGCAAAACCACCGCTTGGTGTTTTTTTTGCTGCAGTAGCCCCTCACTTACAACCTCGTTATTATTCTATTTCATCCTCGCCTAGGTGATTATCTTATACTATCTAAAATATATGAACAAAATTTTATGAGAGAAGTGGCCACAAAATAACGTTGCTTAGTTTTTATTTTTTAGGTTTTCCCCGCAAAGGGTACATGTAACTTGTGCCTTGGTGTGTGGTCCAACTCCTACCGGAAGAATTCACAAAGGAGTATGTTCAACCTGGATGAAGGTATCAACTTTTGATGGATTCACACCTTGTGCTATCAAAATCTTGTTTCAACGTCTTGGACTCTTTTTTCCTCATCTTTGTCTGAATTTCCCCCTCCTTAGTGTATGCAATTACCAGTCAAGCTTTGTTATATCTAACCTGGATCTCTCAAATTATCAGAATGCCATTCCCTTAGAGAAAAGCCGTGATTGTAGTTGGGCTCCTATTTTTATCAGAACATCAAACTTCAAGTTACCTGCTGATCATTCCATTCCTATTATTATGGTTGGTCCTGGTACAGGCTTGGCACCTTTAAGGGGATTTTTACAGGTACGTTAACATTTTACAGATGTTTTATAGTTTTTAAATATTTTTGAAATCAGGTTGCTAGCTATTGCACAAACTGAAGAGGGGAAATTTTGGGGTGGAGGTGTAGAATAGAAAGTGAAGGATAGGAAGGAAACATAGGAATCAAATAGATAAGTACGTAAAATCAAGCACAATAATGAGCTATGATATGAAATACTTAATTCTGATTCTATGAGAATTAGAAGCTCCAATTCAAGTCCCAGTTTGTTGGAAAAATCTAGTTTACCTAAATGATGTGCTTGTTTGGGAATATAGATTGTTTTGTAGGAAGTAATCACTTATTTTTCAAAAACTCTTTCAAAAAATTGGCAAAAATAAGCGATTATTCTTTAAAATAAATTGAATAAAATACACACTAATGTTCCTGAATAACATGATACTGTTGAATCCATGGACTTAATTTATGATAAGACTCTGCTTTTTAATTCTTGCATTATCTTCGATTTACCCAGGAAAGATTGGCCCTCAAAGAGGATGGCGTTCAACTTGGTCCTGCATTACTCTTCTTTGGATGTAGGAATCGACAAATGGTAAAATAATTGCTTGGTGGGCTTTCAATCCTGATGGAGTTTTAGAATGATCCAGGATTTTCCTGTTTATAGGATTTTATTTATGAGGATGAGCTAAAGAATTTTGTGGAGCAAGGTGCTCTGTCAGAGTTGATAGTCGCATTCTCAAGAGAGGGACCTGAAAAGGAGTACGTTCAACATAAGATGATGGATAAAGTAAGAGTGTCATTATCAAGCTAGTAGGCAACAGATGCACTATGGATAAATTTTTTGATTGCATTAATTTTCTGTGTGCAGGCAGCAAATCTGTGGAATTTGATTTCTCAGGGAGGTTATCTTTATGTCTGTGGTGACGCTAAGGGTATGGCCAGAGATGTTCATCGGACTCTTCATACCATTGTCCAGCAGCAGGTGCTGATGCCTGATTGTCTTTTTTCATCCCTCCCTTTCCCAAGAATTACTCTCCATCCCCACCCTTGATTTTCTTTTAATCTAATGGTTCTAATGAGTAACTCACCTTTAACCATTAGATTAAAAGAAAATAAAGGGTGGAGATGAGTCTTGGAGTAACTTGATCTCTCCTCGTATATATAGGGATTTGCTAATGTACACCAACTTGTTTTTTAGTCGGAGTACATTAGCAAGCTATGCCATCAGTATAGTTTAAGACAATCTCTAGTTTTAACTTGTTAACGTACTCTAACTAAAAAATAAGTGTGTACGTTAGCAAACCCCACAAGCATTTGCTAATGTACACACTTGTTTTTTAGTTGAAGTACATTAGCAAGTTATACCGTCGGTGTATTTTAAGATAATCTTTAGTTATAACTTGCTACACACACACACATATATATATTTTGCTTGTGTGTTGATTGTGGAACATTTGTCCCTAGCTCCCCACTTCATTCTGATTTAGCCTTGACTTTAATTTTCACAAGCTGAGTAGGTTAGGGGGTGACCTGGACCACCTCCGTAGTTACTGACCCTGTTTTGTAATTCATCTGTTGATTTTACTGGACTTGCTTATGCTCTCGGTCTACATTTTATATTATATTTAGTGTACTCAATTGACTTCTTTGAATTATGTATAATTTTAAAACTTTTGCATTAAATTTATAATACTGTCCTTTCTTCTTACTCTTCAGTCCAACTTATTTTTGGTTGAGAAGTCATTCACAGTTAATACACTATATGGGGTTGTTAGGAAGAGCTTATAGGGAACTTATTTGATGAAGTTTATAAAAATAAGCTTTTATTTATTTATTTATTCCAATAATTTTCGTGGTTAAAGTTATCACATAAGCTTTTTATTGAATAAACACTTAATTATTACCTAATCGCATCTTATGTTAATCAGAACTATGTCTACAACCATGTTTCTGGTTTTAATTTCAGGAAAATGTGGACTCTTCAAAGGCAGAGGCTACAGTGAAAAAACTCCAGATGGATGGACGTTATCTTAGAGATGTCTGGTAAATTTTCTGATTATTGTGGCATCCTTGCTATTTGGTCTGTTAAGTTCAAGATTGGTTGAAGGATATTTGATACTCTGCTATCACGGAGTTTTGGGACACCAATGATGGAGGCTGAAATTTCCTTGAGAAAACAAATCGTTTTCGTGGACATTTGTGTGGTTTTCTTATATTTTCGCTGCCTTAATATTCTCTCTTATCATGATATTTGAACTAGGATTATTTTTAGGGGGAATGATAGATAGCCTCATAGATGATTTAACACGTATAGGTCGCACTAGGTTATTTCCAAGACCATGTATTAAGTTGTAGGAATTGGTAACGAATAAGCACTCGATTGATGAAAATAATTCTTCTAGTTGATGAAAATTGTGTATATTTAAACAGTGCTATCATAGCTTCATTTTATAATTTGATATTCTTAGTAGCTTTAGGCTTGCTCTTTCAGTAGTACCTGTGTTGAACACAAATTTCTCCACGTAAAATGTAAAGTCTCAACAACATTGATCTTACAATTGCGAACGATGGTTGTGCTAAGAAGGGCTAAGAAAAGATGGAATGAATCCTCTTAAGTGAATTTTCAGTCATATAGTATCTATCTCTACTTTTGTAAATATTAAATAGGGAGGTTTTATCAAAATTTGTGAATGTTGAGGATGAGAGACCATTTTTTCACAAGTCACTTGAGAGAATCCATTCATTAGAAAAGGGGTTAATCTATTTTAGATAACCGTTTCAATATCCTTTTTGATACGATTAAATTATTATTCACATTTTGTTTAGAGCAAATGCATGGCATTGCTACATTAGCAAAATGCTTAACAAGCACCGGTGCCTATTAAGCGCAGCCCGTTGCAGGCACATATGGCTGAAAAGGGAATAAGCACGAGCTACTTATTTAAGTACCTGTGTTTTTTTTTTTTTTTAAGCTAAAGACTAATATGTGGACTGATCTTTCTTAACATATGCTTTTCCATACGTATGATGATTTAAAATAGGGGATGTTTTAATTTTTTTTTATACAATTATACTTCTATGGATAAGAAAAAATACAATTAAACTTCTCAAATTTCTTTAATTCTTATTCATAAAATTCTTAAAAAGGTATCTGGAAACATGAAGCTTAGATATTTATTGAAAAGAAATTGTTATATTTGGAATATATCCCATTTTGAAATAGTTAAAAAAATCTCATAGTCGCACACTAAACATAGCAATACTATCAATATGAAATGATTAATTTCATTTTTTTAGTCGATTCAATCTTATAAAATTAATAATTTTGGGGGAATAAAAATCGAGTAATTTTTCATTTTTCATTTTCTATAAAAAAATATAGGACATTTAAGATAAAGAATAACGTATTTTTCTTTATTTAGAAAATATCCAAATTTTGATACCTAAAACCCCATAAATAGTTCAAACTGTATAACAACAATAATTAATTTTAGCTCGAATGGTTTGTTGACGGGTTTTGTACATCTATCCTTTCTCATAGCATCTTTTAGACTGGATTATTTTTTTTCCCCTTATTTCCTGTCCTCTCATGTTTTATTTTTGCTAATAATTAATTTTAAAAGATTTTTTTTTTCTGTGTATAGAAGTCTTTGAGGAAAACACTCCTATAAGACACCATAAGTAGAATTAAATCAATACTTTTTTTTGTTGACAAAATCAAATTTATGTTATTGGTCTAGGCAATAGATATGCATGGTTTTAAAGAAAATATACTCGTTAACTATCACTTTAAGATTACGAGTATCCAAAAATTTTGCGGGAGATTTTCAATATTAATAAAAGGTTATATCTTTTTATGAAATTGTGTAGGTATTAAAAGATATGATTATATAAAAAGTTATGAGATGTGACTCTTTATAAAAAAATCATGAGATGTGACTATTTACAAAAAAATCATAAGATATGATACTTCACCAAAAGTCACGAGATATGTCTTTTTAAAAGGTTATATCTCTTTACCGACCAAAAGGTATGAGTTTGGTCTATAAATAGAACTAATTTGCATGTAGAAAAAAAAAAAACTAAAACACATAAATCACTAGATTCTTTTTATTCAAATAACTTTTTTCCCTTTCTTTTTGTGTTTAGAGAATTGAGGAAAATATTATTTTGTAAAGTGTCATTCACGATAAACTTAATTATGGGAGTGTAAATCATAACAAGGGACTCCATTGTATCCAAAAGGCAGGGGCGGAGCCTTGTGTATTCATGGTGGCCTCCCCCCATCACCCCACCCCTCAAAAAAAACAATTTACATACACATAAACATTTATATATAAATCTTCTTAAAAGAAAAAAAATATATACATTATGTTTATATAATAATGTTTCAATAATAATTTAATATACTTCTATTACTTATAAATCCGTTATTTTCTTTTTTTATCTCTTATTTTCTTATAACATTTTCTCTTTCCTTTCTTTCTATCTCTCTTATTACTCAAAACTGATATACCTTCCAACAACTATATAAACATCATTTTTCATAATTTTGTAAGGCCTTTCCATTTTTTCCTTAATGTTTTTTTAATAAAAGAATATTATTTTAGTGTGATATGTTTTATTTTTGAGACAGACAATGCTACACAAAAAAAAAGTTGTAATCATTGAATTTTAATAACATAATTTATTACGTATTTGTACGTATTTTATTAATAATTTTAATAGTTGATTTTTTAATTGAATTTATTAACTATTCTATTAGTTTAATTAAAGAAATTGATTAAGAAATATTATATACCTAATTAAATACTTTTACTTTATAAAAAAGACGTGTTATTCTTTAAAAAAAAAAAAAAGATGTGTGAAATGATTTCTATATTTCTTATATAAAAATACTCTTTATATAATAATTTATATTTTTATAATCTTTTTCAATATCTTGAAGATTTCATCAAAAAAATCAATATCTTGAAAATAATGGTTAACAAAATCATTTTTCACAAAATAACTTCACAAAATCTAATAAATAAATAAATGTATTAAATATTTAACAAATTATTATAATGGATAGCCTTTATCAGTTTTCTTGTATTTTTTTCCCAAGTATAAAAAAAAAATATTACTTTCATTTTTTTATCTATTCCTTCGAAAGAAAAATTATTTTTTATTTATCTGTTATTTTAAAATTTTAAGTTGACATTAATTATATCCTTATAAAAAGAGGAAGAAATAACACTACTTGCATTAACAAAATAATAAAGATAAAATATGTTTTTAGCCTTGTAAAATTTTTCAAATTCAAATTTAGTGCACCAAAATTTTGTCATGTTTTCAATTTGAAAATACTTCACTTTTGATCATTAATATGGTTATAATTAACATTTTATGACGGTTACAAACCATCAAAAAATGCACTTTGAGAACTAAAAGTGGAATATTTTAAATTAGAGGGATAGAAATAAGACAAAAAAAATTTAGAAGAACCAAAAATATATTTTGTCCAAATAAGAAATAAAAAAATTTTAATAAAAAAGAAAAATAATTACGTTTCTTAATCTATATTTCATGATTCTAAACAAAAGATAAAAAAAGTAATAAATAAAATATAAATTTCATGAAAAAAATCAATAATTTTTATATCATTAAACAGTTAGCAAATAAATAAAATCCCAATACACAATAAGATTGGGAATAATATTAAAAATTATGTTTTATCAATAAGTTAATAGCATCAGTAGGAATTAAATTGAGAATAAATTAAGAAATAAATAAATATTAACGGGTGACATAACTAAACATAGAATGATAAAATTTCACTCTTTTGAAGGATAAATTGGTAATATCATAATTTCCCCCTCCCCAAGCAACGCATATGTACGTTCCGTACTCCTCCCATTTTCATTATATTATATAAATATAAATAAGGGGCACCTTTTATCCAACAAGCACATTCCGTCACAGATGGAGAAATATCAGTGAGTGAGTCAGTGGGAGAGAGAAGAGAGGAGAAAAACTGTGATTTCTTCTGCAACTTCCATTTGTTGTCAACTACCAGAGATGAAAAAGCAAAAGCAGAGTAAGGTTCCTTTCCGTGAGGATGATGCTGCTGTTCTATTGCAAAGGTCTCTTTTCTTTCCTTAGTTCGTCATTCTTCAAATTTTTTTCATCCACGTTCTCCTGCTCTGCTCTGCTCGTGCCGTCGTTTTCTCTTAAGTTTTTGTGATGCATTACGCAGGTACGATGCACAAACGGTTTTGACGTTGCTTCAGGAATTGGCGAATTATCCGCATTCGAAGTTCGACTGGAATGATTTGGTAGCCAAAACCTCAACAGGAATTTCTAATGCCAGAGAGTATCAGATGCTGTGGCGTCATTTGGCCTATGGTCACTCCTTTGTTGAAATTTTGGATCGCGATACCCAACCTCTGGTTCGTATATATAAGTCGCTTCTTAACTATATTTACACGTGAATGTGTTTTTGCTGAATCAAGGATCGTTCTTAATTATATTATAACCTGTTTTGTTTTTTCATCTATTGGATTTGGAATTCTGACCAAGTTTCTTACTGCCTTGTGTTGCTCTTAAATCTATGTTTTTGTCATGAATAATGCCAAGTTATATGCACCTGCTGCCTATCCTTCTTTTCGTTACTCGTATTTTTGGGATAGAAACTGTTTATGCGTGAGTCCTTTGTAAAATAATTTTATAACACTTCTTTATCAATGTGCATTCTATGAGATTTAATTATGTGAATTCATTGTATGACCTAATGAGTTTCATTTCACTGATTTAATCCGAGAAAGAATTTGTTGCTACGAAAAGATAGAGTGTCAGGTTAATTATATTTTATGTATTTACTCTTTTATGCCACTGTTTGAAGTGCAGTACTACGAGACAGTCTAACAATTAATAATTAAAAAAATTTTAGAGGTTAAATTTATGAGTTATTATAAAAATATACTCACATTTTCATGTTCATCTATTTTTTTTTCCATCACAAGATCTGTCACTTAATTATTCTCTTTTACCTTTTCTTTTTTCTTTTAACCTCCCTTCTTTTACTTTTTTGTCTCTTTTATCTCTCTTTACCTTTATTCTTTTCCTAAATTTATGTGTATGCTACGTTGCTTTGCCTATTTGTATTCATGTCAGTACACTTTTATGCACACTGCCTTTTGCTATGAAAAGTTGGGAGTCCTTTTTATGAACAGAAAGTGAGTGTCTACCTTTCCTGTGTTAGCAAGTCAATTGATAAGATTAAAGGCATGCAATGGTGGTGGCAGAGTTTTATTTTCATAAACATTTTAATTGTATTTTCTTTTCTTATTCCTCACCCTCTGGCCCGAGGGGACTACCTTAAGAGCCCTATCACTAGACCCAGGCTTATTAAAAAGTGAGTGTCTCTCCACCATGCAAATACCTACAATGCTTTAATATCACTAACCTAAAAACATTTTATCAGGTCTTAAATAATGAAGTAGTGTGGATGTGTGTAGCCTTTCTATTCAATTTTTCGTGCTTTTGAAATCTTAAATCAAATTTAGTTATACTGCTAATAAAAATCCATAAATTCAGGCCATTATACTGACTGAAATCGTAGTTCATAAAAGTTACTTTGATTTCTTTTAAAAGTATATATTCCATGTTAATAAAAGTTTGAATGTTCTTGTAATAAAGATAACCGTGTTCAGTATTGTATCAAGTAGTAACTGGTGAATATAGTTGAGTTGTCATGAACATGAGTATTCACCACAGGCAGATTAATGAAATTGTAAGCAACCATCTCCGTACACCAGCATTTTTATCTTCAACTTGCTCTTACAGTGTTCAGTATTTGTTGTATCAAGTAGTAACTGATGAATATAAACGAGTTTGGCATAAACATGAATATTCACCACATGCAGATTAATGAAAATTGTAAGCAACCATCTACACCAGCATTTTAATCTTCAATATGCTCCTCTCAAATCAGTTTTGCGCTATCTTACTGTTATTTTTATTGTTTGATTTGTTACTCTCGATTAAGTTATTAAATTTGTATAGCACTTCTTACATTCATACATATTTGGAATCTTATTTGCAGGATGATGATAGTGACTTAGAATGTGAACGAGAAGCATTGCCCCGCCCAAACAAGGAAACTGCAGCAGAAGCTTCAGCATGTATGCAGGTGGATAATAATTTACCTAATTATAAAATTTTATCCAGATATGCTAAGCCTTAATTTGGTTAATGTCTTAGTTAATTAATTACATATAACACTTTCTTAAAGATGATAATTTAACTTGAGAGAGGAATCTAGGGTATTTGGTTGCCCAGTCATTCCATGATTTTGGCAATAAATTTCTGAGCCAACTAGGCTTCAGTTCGAGTTGATTTAGAATTTGATTCTCAAACACATTATTATTAGCTTATGAGAAAGGCTTGTGTCCTTAGCCTGGATTCGTGTTTATGTGAATGTGCATTTTAAGGTTGTTTTCCAATCGGATTGACTTAGAAAAGAATGACATTATTCTTTGGATTAGGTTCTTCAGTCATTTATTTTGAAGTACAGAAGATTTAACTATTTAAATTAATAATAATTATTATATTATAAGATATTAAAAAAATTAATTTAATGAGTTGAGCCATTGAATTTAACTGCAGGAGAGGATGTACGTTTGTTATTATTATTTTTACATATTATTATTATTTTCCTTGTAGCTTGAGACCTATTCTTTTTGTTTTCTTCTTAATTTGTATCACCTATTATTGCCTTGAAAAATTTTAAATTATATATACAGATATAGATTTGCTAGCATGAGTTAACCTATTTTTTAATTAACAATAATTTGTATCACCTATTATTGCCTTGAAAAATTTTAAATTATATATACAGATATAGATTTGCTAGCATGAGTTAACCTATTTTTTAATTAACAACATGAACCAAAAGAGGACATGACATTATTAGGGACTCGAGTCGAGTCTCGAGTGGCCTGGCGCGGATGGAATCCAGCTAATTAAAAAAAAAAAAAAAGTGGATCCCACAAAGTATTTTTTCTTCCATATTTTTAAGAAATTCCCATTATCTCTGTCTCTGTCATACTTGTCTTTGCTTCTGAGGGTTAGTGGTGCATAATATAACAAAAGTTTTTCAGCTTGCTAATGACTGCACTAATTCTTGTTCTTCAGTTCTGACAAGTGTGTTTCTGTAAACGATTTCTTCATTAGGTAATGATTGCATCTTTTAAGCTGAGTGAATCCACTCCTACTAGCTCGGTGATTCAGGCTCCACTGACAATAAATGTTCCAGCATGTGATTCATCTAGAATTGCTAATAAGGATAGTTCACAGCCCTCTAGTTCGGGGACACAAGGAACAAACATTACTTTTCCAGTTACGGTTAAGAGACAGGCACTGCCAAATGTATCGTCAACAAGAGATGTGGAAGCCACTGGATCAGTTAGTGGCAACACATCCATTAAAAAGAAAAGAGAACCATGGTCAGAAGAAGAGGACTTGCAACTACGAGCTGCTATTCAGAGGTGGGGTGAAGGTAATTGGGCACATATGGCTAAAAGAGAAGACTTTCCTATTAAGAGAAGTAGCTCACAGTTGTCTAAGGTATTTTTTCAATCCTAAACTTGTGGACTTTATGGCCATTAGCCATTATTTATTATAATATTTGTTTTTCTTAGTCTCCATGTATGTATTTTATTGGTGGTGCATGGTTGACAGCATGTTAATGAAACTCTTTTTTTTTTTTTTTTTTTTTCTTCTAAAAGGAGTATTAATATTTAATAACACATTTTTTAACACATTCTTCCCTCCTAATATAACTCTTTCTTATTGATTAAAATTTATTAAAAACTAAAAAATCATAAGTGAAGTTCATTTAATAAGAGTGAGAAACCCACATAATTTTATAATTTCTAACAAATTTTAGTTAACAGTAGTAGAGAATGTGTTAGAAAGAATATGTTAAAGAGTGTTGGGACCATAAACACTTAGTAGTCCTAAACTATGTAATAATTTTTGGTAAATAGTGTTGCTAGCATTTCTCTTTTATTAATAGCCGAAAATCTTTGCGAACTGGGGATTTGTCTCACAATTGAAAATCTGTTGTTATATAGTGGTAATTAAAAGGAGTAAAGGACATTCTAGTTTGGGTGGATAAATTTAAACCAGTAAATATATTAACTATAAATATACTATATCCAAAATTTATTCTGGCGAGTGAGCTTGTCAGTTTTGTCTGCTTTTATTATCGGAATATTGGTCTGTCTTGACCCTTGGCATCCTGTAGGCGTATTGATCAATTGACTTGGATAAATAGGTCTGTATTTAGCTGAAATCCGATTCCATTATCTAATATAGCAATGCTATACTGGTCAGCTTATTGTTGAGAGGGGTGACTTTAGCTTGTTTATGTAGCCTACTGAAATTGGATCTATTGACAACTAACCAGTTTTGATAGGTTAAGTGTGTCACTTGCACCTGCCTCTAAAAGGAATAAAAGAAAATTGTGGCAAACAGAACTTCATTATTGTGACCTTGTCTTCCCCTCCGTATTTCATGCTTTGTTGGAATGTGATGAATGATGGGATTGCATACACATGTAATTTGTTGTTAAATTGTCAGGTCAAGATGTTGGTGTATCATCCACTTTTCCCACATCTGAGTTTTTTGGGAAAATCTTGTCATAGATATGATGTCTATTGCGATTGTGTTTCAATAAAAATGAGTTTGAATTCAGGAGACAATCCTTGAAATTATTTCATGAATTTGATGTAATTTAGTAATTGTACCACATATTTTTGTTTTTATTTACTTTTCATTCTACATATCATGGATTGTTCAAATACTTGCAGAGGTGGAGCACATTACGAAAGAAAGAGGGCGACACCAATTGATAAACCATCTCAACAAGCTCACGATCACTCATTTTATGTATCCACTTGATAAACAATTCATAATGTTAAATTCTTCTTCAATGAATCACAAGTGTGATTGTCTTCTGTCCTATGCTAATTTTACACTAGGAAATTATATATCATACCACCGTCTCAACGTTCAATATTATTACTAATATCCTTCGTTTAGCTGACTTGATCTCTTTTTAAATTGGCCTTCACAGGTGACAGGTTAAAATGTGTTATGAAACATTATAGTCCTTGGATTAAAAGACAACTTGTCAATTCAAATGAAGTAAAACAGCTCTTCAATTTGAATGAATCAATATATCCCTTCATTTTTTAGTAAAACAAAATAACTCTTCAGTTTAAATGAGATAACACAATTTATGATGTTATGAAAATTTCTCATTTTTTTTTAATCTTTTTATAGTAGATGAGCCCAAAGACCCAAGAAAAATAGAAAAACTGACTAATTAACCACGGTAAACTAATCCCAGCTTCATTATGCATAAGCATGACTGCACAAGAACTAAGGAAGGAATAGCAGATAAGCAGAATTCTCAAATTAACTTTGATGTCTCTTACTATGTTATAGCACGGATGAGAAGTATGGCACTCATCTCTCATCAATATAACCGCTACCATGCATTCATTTCAGCCATAACATTTTGGAGGTGCACATTTTAAGCAAGACAAGGACCAAATGACCAATTAGACCCCAAACCCAAAGAGCAGCCTTTACAGGGGAACCTATTCCAATTTTGTCAGTATAACAATCAGTAACTTGACCAATATTCCAATAACTCATCCACATTATGTTTGATAAAACCCATGGGATGTGGACCTCCCGAAATGAAAGCTTCAGTTCTAACTTGATTGCTCAGGCTATCCAAAGAGTCTAGTATAACTGATAATACGTGGTACGAGTTGAATAAAAAGGAATACTAGCAACACTATCTAATATATTCCTAACGTTCTCTACTATTGGTAAACCATGAGTGAGATACAAAGAAGTGAGACCAACAAAGTATTATGATTTTCAATAAATTTCAATCAATAATAATAGAGAGTGTGTTCAAAATAGTATATTGCTAGCATTCTTGTTGAACAAAAGCCCATTGCTATCCTTCCAAAGTAACTACACAAAACTCAAATAATATTTTCCATTTGAAGTTAAAAGGACCTTTTTGAGTTGAAGAGATGTTAAAGCTAATATACTAATCTAAATCTAAACCCAAGCTAAACAATTTACTCACCAAGAATGACCATAAGTCAGAAACATCACAATCTCTTAAGTGTATGCATAATTGTGTCAGGGGCCTCAAGACAACTAGGACAAAGATTATTGGGAGAGACCTATGCCAGGAATTCAATTATCTAACCAAAATATGATGTTATGACCATCTCCCATTGTCCAACCAAGGTCTCCTCTGACTACCAATTCCCAAGCACGAGATATTCCTTTCCAAACCATAGAATCTGAATTCTCTTAGTTTATATTAGGACTGGTCCCACATTCACCGTTATACTTTGTCCTTAACACAACTCCACAAGGATTGTTTATTTGCTATCAGCGACCAACCCAACTTAACCATATAAGCTTGATTTAGGTTTCTCAAATTATGAAGCCTAAGCCACCCTCTGACTTTGGAGAGCAAATGGTCCTCTAGGCAATGAGATGGCACTTTCTCCTACAACATTACTTCCCCCAAATAAAATCCCTACAAATCTTCTCAATTTCATAAAAAGCGGAGACCAAAATGACAAATGTTTGCATGGTGTAAATAGGAAGGCTCACAATGAAAGCTGGAGATAAAGTAACTTCCAGCAATGGAAAGGCTTTGAGTCTTCCATCCAACCAAATGCCTTTCAACCTAGTCAATGATAAAAGGGTATTTCTCCCTAGCTGATCTAGCATGTTACAAGGGAACTCCCAAGTTATTTGTCATGGAAATGCCCATAGTATTATTGATTGCTTCAGGTATTAAAGCATTGACAATCTTAGAAAAATAAACTCCTATTTTTTTCAAAACTCATCTTCTATCCTGATGCTAAACAAAATTCTTTTATAATTTCCATCAAAAGCATTGCTTGGTATGGGGAAGCTCCCGCGATAAGTACCAAATCATTTGTGAAGATATGGCTAGAAAACAATTTTATATTTAAAAATGCACGCATATTATATTTATAAAACTAAACATGCAAAAGGAGACATACGTTGACATGAAATAAAGAGAAAAAATCATTTGCTTTTGGAATGTGTATACACACGAACTCATGCATTTAAGGACTGTATGTCAATCTTGCAAATAGAAGCAAAACCAATCTCGAAATTAAAAACAGCAAGATAACTTACAGGTTCTATATATTGTCACAATCATACTGCTGCATAATTTAGAGTTTAATCCAAGTACTTAATAGGGTAGTGGAAGTTGATCTATATTGGGGCTGGGGCTGGTGCTTCATCATTCATACTGTATTGTCTTTGCAATGCCGGATTGACACATGCAAATAGTGAAGGATGATGCTTTTGCTTCTTTAACTTGACTCCAAACAAGAAAGACCTCAAGGGTATTCGAGCACGACTACTGGAGTGTTTCATCTGGCCATTACTCTTATTAATACTACTATTAATACCAATAGCTTCATCTAGCTCATCTAGTGTCTTCTCAACATCAATTTTCATTCCCTTCACAAGGCTAAGACCTGCTTGCAGTTCACTTGCTACCTTGCTGTTCTCTTGCTTCATGTTGAGAATCTCACCCAGAAACTTTGCAGCTTGGTACTTACTAATTAGCTCTGCCATGTCAGCGCCAGATTCCGTGTTCCCTGCTCTTGCTATCTCATCTTGGATGTTGCACAAAGATGAGTACCTTCCTTGCAGTTCATCCTGCAACACTGCATTGTGTTCCACCCACAGTGATAACTCAGTTCTTATCTCTCTCAGGTGTCTGAATATTGGCCTGAGTTGAGATTGCATAGGCTGTTGTTTAGAATGTGAATACCCTTCGGACTTCTTGTTTTTTTCCCTTATTATTTTCAGCTCTGCTTTTAAGTCCTGAATAGAGTTTTGGAATTTCTGAATCTGATGAACTGAAGTGCTAAACCTCAACCAGAACTCTAGGTTCTCTTCCAGCAAGTCATCGATGTCTGAACGGAATTTCTGTTCCAAGTTTGAAAGGTCTAGGCGCTTATCTTGATGTGCCATGAGCTTCTCTAGTGTCATTTTCACAGATGACAAGGCACTTTTTCCTGTGCTTTCAGTTTCAACTTGTTCTGAGAAAGGGGTTGCGGCTGCATTTGCATCTAAATTTGAAGGTGAAATTTCTGAGTCCGACACATTAGCTCCTGGACCTGCTTTTTGGAGAAGTGCTTCATGTGGTGTATATTTGTATTCTGTGGTGATGGTGAGGGGACTTTCATCAGGATTTACATCTGGACTGTCCAGCTTCTGATGTAAAACTTGTATCTCTTTATCCTTTGTGACAAGAGCATTCTTCATTTCCCTTAGCTGCAGGGGAAATTCTACATTAGTAGGAGTGGAGGCCATTGTCCCCACTATATAATGTTGAGTATAAAATTGACCGAAGCCATACCAATGTACTCTATTTGTAAGGAGAAATTCTTGTATTGTTTTGGCAACAGTATTAAAATATTCAACTTTTATTTTATAACTAAAAATCTCTTTTAAAATAACTGGAGCTTTTTTTTCTTACTCTAAGAATATTTCATCTTGCTTTCTTATGTATAGATATAAAAATTAAGTTATTATGTATAATTATGACAATTTCTAAATCTATATCAGATTTGTTAAAATAATTATATAATTAAGTAAATATTATGGATTGATCATTGCTTGCCTGAAGTGTCAACTCAAAAATGCTGTCACGATTTTTCTTTTCCACATCATTGAGCTTCACCCTGACATCCTTATAGTTCATTAGAACTGATGTGTACTCCTCCAACAGAATCTTTTCTCTGTCATCTAATCCACTTATAAACATCTGCCTCCAGTTAGGTTGATCTTCCTCACTAGTGTCCAAATCCTGTGATTCAGTGTCAAGATTGCTCACTGTATCAGATAAATCATCCTTATCCTGTTGTACCAGCTTCTGAATTCTTTCATTCATAAAAGTACTACCACTCAAATTGGACTTGTTATTATCAGCATTTGCACCATCATCTTCCCTTATTGTCTTGACATCCGAGTTATCAAGAGACAAATTATGATGATGTTTTTCAGACTTTTCCCCCAGTTTACCATCAGAAGCAGATCTCTTCTTCTTGTAAAGTAGCAAGTTCTCCTCCTCCTCATCTGGCTTCATGTTATTCAATTTTCCAGAAAGGTGCTCAAGGTTACAGCTAGCTTCAGTAAAGTGTGTTTGGAGGGTGTTGTCTTGAGTTCTGACACTTCGGTTGAGCATTTTAACTCTCCACAACTCTTCCTCCAATTCCTTTAGCTTCTTGTTGGTAACTTCTGAACCTTCTATGAGCATCTCCTTGTCTTCTTCCAACTTCCTTATATTTGTCTGAAGTCCATCTGTTTCTGATTTTAGTCTCTTTACCATACCAGTCTGAGATGAAACCGCAGTTTCCAAGGTACAAACCTTATTTACAAGCTCATCAATGCACTCAGCCATTTCAGTCACAGTGAGGGAATTACCTGAATTTTCGTCCAACTTTTGTTTGATCTTCTCTCTCAACAGCCCCACGTCATGCTCCTCTTGCTCCAAGTGATTCATCTCTTCATCTATGCATTTTTTATCTGTTCCTACACTCTCAGACTTGTCCACATCTTCTTGGTCTTGTTGATTCATATATTTAGAAATGAATTGGTCTCTAAGGGTCTCAAACATCTCATGAGCTTTCTTAACCCTTTGATACTCCTCTTTAGCATCTTTAGATGATTGTGCTTGTATCTCTTTCAACTTGTTCAGGGTCTCTTGGCATGATTTTAGAGCTGTGGCCGCCATCAAAGTTCTAGCATCATCGTCTTCTATCACTGTACCAACACCAAACTCATCTTGCAAGCTGCAAACTCTTTTCTGTGTTGCTGTGATCTGGTCTTCAATATCCCAGTACTTTTCATAGGCGCGTTCATACAAACTCCTCACGAACTCTTTCTCGGTTTGGAGTGACAATATTTCTTTCTGAAGCTTGTCAATTTCTGCCAAGGCTTCAACCTTGGTCAGACCTGAACTTGAAATTGTCGGAACATATTTTGCTGAGCTAGAAGTCCTCTTAAGTGGACCCTTTCTGGAGAGCAACAAGGATGGACTTCTAAAGTCCTTCTTTGGGGTCTTGGGAACTTTAGGAATGGATGGTCTGTTATGTGTTTGATTGTTGAGGTCTGGTGCTGATGAATTAGTTCCTGTGTCACTTTCTTCTTCATCATCTTCATCAATATGACATGGAACTTGGTCTGGGAAGACACTGGCTATAGTGCGGTTGGCGCTTTGGAGTTCCTTGGATAAATGATCATATCTATCTGCTAAGGCTTTATATGCTCGAAAGGCTTCTTCCACAAAATTTACCAGCTCTGGCCTCTTCTTGTAATACATTTCTGCTCTCTTAGCAAATGAGTCCCCCTCATCACACAGGACTCTGAGGGTTTCACCCACCTTCTCCTCCATATCTGTTATCATTTGTTTGCCTCATCATTGACAGTGAATTTCATTCGAAAAGTTAAACGCATAATAATTCAGATGAGAACTTCAGTTCTTAGAAACATGGGGATGGCCTATGCACCCATGAAACTCATAGAACTATACCATTATCCTATGCCATTCTTAATGTCATCAATCTATTTTCCCATGTTACTATCATTTTGCTTTACTTTCTCTAAATTCATCAATTAATTCTACATTAGGTCTTGTTATGCATATTTCATGAACCACTCAGAAAATGATGCATAAAAAAAGGCAATTACTACTTACTATACATTGAAAGAGAAGCATCATTTAATCAACAAATTTCCACAAATTTTCCCAAATAGTTTGGGGAATCAAGAGAAAATGAGAATGTTGGTCATTCTAAAATTGATAAATTTGATACCTCCTAGGTCTTATGTTGATGAACCAATATCCAACAAAATATATATGTTTTGATATTACTTGTGACATTGGAAAGAAAAAAAAAATCCAGATTGATGGTATAGGAACAATCATATACATGCATGCTAACAAACGTTGTACCTTGGAGGCTTTGATCCAGCCATTTTGACTGCTTTGTCCTGATGTGGCTGGCCCACCACCATGAATATGCATTGCTTGCTGCCCTTTGCAACATTTTTGTCCTAGGTAGCAATCATACACATTCAACCCATGGAAGTAAAACCTTTATGATGATGGTGATGATGAAGATGTGACACAGACAAATAATGGCCCACAAAATTTCTGATCAGAGAAAAGCTTAGATTTTCATTATCATGGTGGTTAATGAAATTATGGGAAAAAGAAAAGCATAGGTTGGCGAAAATGTCCTCTTATGGGGTACACATGGAGAGGAGCATACTTCGCCCCATGCATACGTGTAAGGTGTTGGCTCCTTTGAAGAGCTCAAACTTTGGAGGGCTTATTTAGATAAATTTCCTCACTTTTGGTTGGATTTGGGGAGGTTGGTTTGGCCAGGCTGGGCCTTGTTGGCAACCTAAGAAAAGGAATTTAACAAACTTTGGAGGTACATGTTACCATGGAAAAAAAATGGGGAACTCAAAACTTAAGTCAGTTTTTCATAACAAGAACATAAACACTTTGTCTTTTTTCTTTTGTGAAAGGTAAGTTTTGGGAAAGTTTTCAGTTGTTATAGTAACAACGACCAAATAAGCTATAACTTCCAAACCAAAATTGGGACAAATAATTCGACACCAATGCTATAGGTTACAACTTACAAACTGTTTTTCATGCATTAGGAACCCATGTGTCTATATGTTATTAGACAAATATTAAATTAAAATTCATGCATTAGGAACCCATGTGTCTATATGTTATTAGACAAATATTAAATTAAAAAAAACTAGAACTTAGATAAAAATTAAAGACAAATATTAATTTTTGTATCTAACGGATTCGTATCAGTAAGCATTTTTTGAAACCAACACTAGTTGACATAAGTGGTAACGGCTTGTGTCTCTTAATCACGTGGTTCAGGATTCAAATCCTAGTCTTAGGTATGGAATAAATCATGTTGGGAAGAAAATACTCACCTTGTGTGCACTCACAATCACCGGTGGAGATTAGTCATTGCTTCCGGAGGTGAATACTTGTACTAATACCATGGTCAGCGAAAAAAAAAGAAGCATTTTTCATAATTCTATTAACCAACCACTTTCATTTAGGAAAAAAATTTGGAACAATCGTGAATAAAAATGTTTAAAATTAAGGCGTTCTTAATTTTTTTCCTTGGGAAGAAGTATCCGTATATTGATTCTTTAAAAATATTATATTCTAGGATAATAAGTTTACATAGTGGTCAATACACATTGATACAAGTGGCTAACAATTCAATATAAACTAGTTAGTTACCCTTGCGTTCGTACGGGTTGTCTTGATTTTTACGTATTTAGTATATCACAACTTGCTTAAAAATAAATATTTTTTATATTGCTTAAAAATAAATATTAGATATACATTTATTGTTCAACGGTAATAAGAAACCAAACCATGAATGTTTAATAAAAATGATAGAGCAAGAATAGTTGACCTAGTTAATGTTGTATAAATTATATTAAAATAGTAACTTGAAACATATTAAAAAATTTAGTCTCACAATAACAAATGTCTCTGAAAGTGTTAATAAGAAAAAAAACACCAACAAAAATAGCACAAGATTTCATACATTTGCACGGGTCACTTGTTTTCATGCATGTTTGAAATACACATATTTATAAAATTAAATTTTTATATTGAGACAAATGTAATTAGCTGTTTAAATTATCCAAAAATGCAAAAGAGTTAGAGTATTCAAGTAGATAAAATATATTTAGTTATAATCCCATAGATATTTCTTATTTCATTTAAAATATTTATAAAATTGTATGAAAAAAAATTATGTTTAAAAAATTTAGAAAGGATTTAACTTAATTTAATTAAAATATTTTTGTAATTTTGAAATGTGAAATGATAAAATAATCCAATTATTTTACAAATATATTGTGAATAAAAAATATTAATTTTATAATATACTTATAGTTTATAAAGAATACTTCAAATAATTTAATTAACTTTATAATACTTATAGTTTATAAACAATACTTCAAATAATTTAAAGTCTAAGAATTAATTAAATTAAATGCAAACTTTTGAAATCAAATATTACTTACCAACATGTCGTTGATTTAAGTGGAATTAAGATTGAACCTCTTAAGCAAAGTCTTAAATTCGTGACTTGTGGTTAAAAGAGATATTGTTAAAGTCAATGGATACTAATAAATTATTATTTTATTCTCTAATAGACAAATAATATTTCATTAGTAAGTACTTGTGTAAGATGAGTTGTTATAAATTTTTAGTATTATCTTTAACCTGTGAGAAGAAAATGTATTAAGTTAAAAAAGAATAATAATTTTGTTTAAATATTTCAATCAGTTTTCCATGAAGAATTTATAATGATATTATATGTCGTAACTCGTAAGGATGTTAAAAATATATTTAATAAATTCATTATAATATATTTATTATATATATATGTAAAAAAAAGTTAACATTATTATAAAAATATTAATCAAGAAAATTTTCGTAATTGAAGTTATTAAACATAGAGTCAAAATATTATTTTGTAATAAATATATTAACTAATTATATTTATATTAATTTTTAATAAAAACAGTTTAACCTTGTAAAATAAATATTATTCAACAAAATATTTATTTACAAAATTATTTAAAACTATTTTATATGATTTCTAAGTAAAAATGATTTTATAGGATTTAAAAGTAACAAAAAATTGTTGAGTATTGAGTATGCAATTGTGTCAAATACTCAAAGAAATGCATTTTTCGTCCATAATGATCTTACCTGACTTGAGCAAGATTGTCTCCCGTGAGTGGTACATGTGAACTCTAACATAAAAAATATTTAATTTATGATATTATTGATAAAGCAATTTAAAAAAATTGTAATAAAAATATATTTAATAAATTAATATATATATATATATATATATATATATATATATATATATATATATATATATATATATATATGAATCAACAAAATTTTCGTATATAAAGTTATTAAACATATAGTCAAAATATTATTTTGTAATAAATATATTAACTAATTAGATTTAAATTAGTTTTTAGTATAAACAATTTAACCTCAAAAAATAAATATTATTTAATAAAATATTTATTTAAGAAATTATTTAAAATTATTTTATACACTTTCTAAGTAAAAATGATTTTATAGGATTTAAGAGTAAAAAAAAAATTGTTGAGTCTTGAGTATGCAATTATGTTAATTACCCAAAGAAATGCATTTGTTGCCCATAATGGTCTTACCAGAGTCGAGCAAGATTGTTTCCCGTGAATGGTACATGTGGACTCTAACATAAAAAAATATTTAATTTATGATATTATTGATGAAATAATTTAAAACAATTTTTTGTAATAAAAATATATTTAATATATATATATATATATATATATATATATATATATTTAATATTATTATATAGATATGAATCAACAAAATTTTCGTATATGAAGTTTTAAACATAGAGTCAAAATATTATTTTATAATAAATATATTAACTTATTGGATTTAATTGTTTTTAGTACAAAAATTATAACCTAATAAAATAAATTATTCAACAAAATATTTATTTATGAAATTATTTTAAATTATATTATATAATTACTAAATAAAAATGATTTTATAGGATTTACAAGTAAAAAAAAATGTTGAGTCTTAACTCTTAGCTATGAAATTGTGTTAAATACTAGAAGAAATAGATTTGTCGTTTGTCGTTCATAATGGTTTTACTTGACTCGGACAAGATTGTCTCTTGTAAATTATACTTATAGTCTCTACCATTAAAAAATAAAAACTAATTCAATTTATGATATTATTAATGAAGTAATTTATAACTATTTTGTAATGAAAATAAATTTAATAAATTAAATTTAATATATTTATTATATATAAATAAATAAATTTAACATTATTATGAATCAACAAAATTTCCATAGACGAAGTTATTAAACATAGAGTCAAAATATTATTTTGTAATAAATACATTAACTAATTAGATTTAAATTATTTTTAGTATAAAAATCTAAACCTCATAAAACAAATATTATAAAAAAATTATTTATGAAATTATTTAAAATTATTTTATATGATTTCTAAGTAAAAATGTTGTATAGGATTTAAAAGTAAGAAATATATATTGTTGAGTTTTAGGTATGAAGTTATGTTAAATATTCAGATAAATTGATTTGTCGCCCATAATTGTCCTACCTGACTCGAATAGGATTGTCTCTCGTGAATGATACTTAAGATTGTCTTTCATGAAAGATACTTGTGGACTCTATCATTAGAAAATTAAAACTAATTTAATTTATGATATTATTCACAAAGTAATTTAAAACTAATCTCTAATTAAAATATATTTAATAAAATTATTATAATATATTTATTATATATTTATGTAAAAAAGTTAATGTACTACTCGGACTCGGCACTCCACCGAGTAGTCGAGCTGGCCGAGTATAAACTATCACTCGGACTCGGATGATAATAACGGAAAGAATATATCTTACCATGTGATAAGATATAGAAAGATCAGCTCATAAGATAAAGATAAAAGATAGAATTATCTCTATCTTCATTACGAGATTTGAGGAGATTTTATAGGAAAATAACCCTATCAAATCTATCTCTTTACACCTTATAAAAACAGAACGATCCATCTCAATCGAGGTACGAATTCTAATCCCACTTTGTGATACCTGTCTATCCCTCTGCGCCTCTAACTTGAGCGTCGGAATGTCCTTGCAGGTACACCCCTCACCAGTCATGGAGGTGATCTCGACGGAGCCACCGCACCAGAAGGCTTACCAAAATCTGGTAAGAACATTTGGCGCCCACCGTGGGGCTCGGTGAAATTATTCCCAGCCACACCAATCGCAACAAGATTAATCTGATGACGACAACCCAGAACAAAGCAGCGAACCAAGAAAAGCGACCACAGGAGGGGGAAACCCAAACCCTGGGCGTACCACCTCCAGGGGATGCCCAGAGAGGTAACCCCAACAACGTGGCGCCCTTCCCGCGTCAGATGCTTGAGAATCACCCGCTGATCCAAGCCCTGCAAAGGGAAGTTAACACGCTGAAACAGAGCAACGCTAAGGAGATAGAAGACCTCCGCAGGGAGAACGCTATCCTCCGAGAGCAATATCAAAAACTGCGAGAGGACCGAAACGAACCTTCGGCAGCCCACGCCGCTACCAACGGACTATCGGCGGCACATACGACCGCCAACAGACACCCTGACCGAATAGAGCAGGAAGACACCACTTGGAGCGAGGCAGACCGAGCAACGACCCAATTGGAGTCCAGACCCGCCTCAGGATCGCGAGCACCACTAAGACGGAGTATGATACCTGAGACAACGAGGCGACACCCGTTTGTAGATGGAATCATGGAGACTCCACTACCGGCTGGGTGGAAGCCGTTATCCATGGACAGATACGATGGGCTGACCGACCCCGACGAGCACATCGACGCATTCGTCACACAGGTGAACCTGTACACAAACGACGACGCCATCATGTGCCGGGTTTTTCCAACGACCCAGAAGGGAGCAGCGTTGAACTGGTACACACGACTCCCCCCCCACTCAATTGATTCTTTTGCCACGTTAGTCGCTCGTTTCGGCGCTCAATACGCTACGAGTCGACCCCACCACCTGACGGCAGTAGCACTGGCCAATATACGGCAAGAAGACAACGAGTTTCTCAGGGATTTCATGGAAAGATTTGCCGAGATCTCCGTCAAGATCCGAGATTTGAACCCACAAGTGGCATTGACCGCCATGCTCATGGCGCTAAAATTTGGACCTTTTTCAGACAGCCTCTGCAGGAAACTGCCACACGACATGGACGAACTTCGAGCTAGAGCAGCAGGATATATTCAGATGGAAGAAATGACGAAGTTCAGGGAACGGGTCAGAGGCGAATCCTATAGAAAACAAGAAGAACGAGAGAAACCAGGAACAAGCCGAGAGCGGAGTAGCAAACCTAGAAGCGACAGACCGCCCCGTGCAAGATTTGCCCATTATACCCCCCTGACTGATAGCAGAGCACGAGTCCTGGAAGAAGCCTGCAGCGCCGAGCTGATAAGCCTGCCTACCCGAAACAGCTCTCCAGAGAAAGCAGATAGGTCCAAATTTTGCAGATACCACAGAGTACATGGACACACTACAGAGGAGTGCACCACCCTGAAAGATAAGATTGAAAAACTTATCCAACAAGGCAAGTTACGACGCTTCGTCCGAGACGACAGCCGAAAACCCGTGCAAGAACGAGTCCGGGATAGGGAAGACTATCGCGATAGAAAAACCCGACGCACGGAAGAGCCCCGCCAGGAACAACAAACCAAACCTCCCGAAACTTGACTCCGAGGTGTTATCAACACAATAGCAGGAGGATTCGCTGGAGGTGGTTGTTCGAGTTCGGCAAGGAAAAGAAATCTGCGTAGTCTCCGATCAATCAACTCGGCTTCAACAAACCCCAGAGTACACAAGAAAATGCCGCCTATAACTTTCACAGACGCAGACTTCGAAGGCATAGAGCCCAATCATGATGACCCGATGGTGGTCAAAATTGAAGTCGCAAACTGGTTGGTGTGCAAAGTCCTAGTCGACCAAGGAAGCTCGGTGGATATCCTGTATTGGTCCACTTTCAAACAGCTAGACATCCCTGAAAATAAGGTACAACCATACACCGAACAGTTAGTCGGATTCGCAGGGGAAAAGGTTGATACCAGAGGCTATATTGACCTCCTCACTACTTTTGGAGATGAGACGGGGTCCAAGACCATCACGGTCAGGTACCTCCTAGTCAACGCCCTCACTTCATACAATATTCTTATAGGCAGGCCAGCACTCAACAAATTAGGGGCAATAATTTCAACTCCACATCTGGCAATGAAGTTCCCAAATTCAGAGGGAAAAATAGTAACAGTTAAGGCTGATCAGGAGGCAGCCCGCGAGTGCTACTTAGAAAGCCTAAAGATAGCCAGCGGCAAAAAGACCCCAGAACTGACGATAAAACACGTAGCATGCACTTCTCTTACAACGCCAATAGAGGAGACCGACCTAGATCCCAGGGAGACCGAGCCGAGAGCAGAGCCCACAGAACAGGTAAAATCCTTCCAAATAGGAAGAGAGTCAGGACAATGCACAAAACTCGGGACTCAGCTAGAAAGCGAAACCGAAGAAGCCATTGCCAAAGTCCTGTTAGACAACGCCGACTTGTTCGCATGGTCAGCCGCCGACATGCCCGGAATAGACCCAAGCTTCCATTGCCACAAGCTTGCCATTTACCCGGAGGCCAAACCGATCTCCCAAAAGAAGAGGAAACTCGGGGCTGAAAGAGGAAAAGCAGTAAAAGATGAAACTGAAAAGTTACTCGGCGCCGGCTTCATCAGGGAAGTTCAATACACAACATGGCTCGCAAATGTGGTGATGGTTAAAAAGGCGAATGGAAGATGGAGAATGTGCACTGACTACACGGACCTCAACAAAGCATGCCCAAAAGACTCATACCCGCTGCCAAGCATAGACAAGCTAGTAGATGGAGCAGCCGGCTACCCGATCCTGAGCTTTCTGGATGCATACTCCGGGTACAACCAGATACCAATGTACCCACCGGATGAGGAAAAAACGGTATTCATAACTGACACGGCCAATTACTGTTACACGGTGATGCCATTTGGACTGAAGAACGCAGGAGCAACATACCAGCGTCTAATGGACAAAATCTTTACAAAACAACTCGGCAGAAACCTGGAAGTCTACGTCGACGACATGGTGGTTAAAAGCAGAGAACCAGAGTCGCATCCAGGGGACCTGACCAAAATTTTTGACGAAATCAGAAAACATAATATGAGGCTAAACCCTGAGAAATGCGTATTCGGGGTGCATGGCGAAAAGTTTTTAGGATTCATGCTCACCCACAGGGGCAGAGAAGCCAACCCGGAAAAATGCGCGGCTATCATAGGCATGAGAAGTCCGGGTAACATAAAAGAAGTACAACGGCTAACTGGAAGACTGGCGTCCCTATCCCGTTTCTTGCCAAAAGCAGCAGAAATAGCCAGACCTTTTTTTCAACTACTCAAGAAACAACAAGACTTCGGGTGGGATGAAAAGTGTGAAGAAAACTTCCTAAAGATAAAAACACTACTTTCATCACCACCAATTCTAACAAGACCTGAACCCGGCAAGGACTTAATACTATACTTAGCCGTCTCGGGAGACGCGATCAGTTCGGTCATTATCTAGGAAGAAAATCAGACGCAAAAACCAGTCTACTACATAAGCCAAGTATTGAAAGATGCCGACACCAGATATCAAAAGATAGAAAAGCTAGCGCTAGCCCTAGTCACCTCAGCACGGCGGCTACGTCCATATTTTCAAAGCCACCCAATAGTGGTACGGACAGACCACCCAATACGACAGATACTGAGGAAACCAGAGCTAGCCGGACGAATGATAGCATGGTCGGTAGAACTATCCGAGTTCGACATCAAGTACGAACCGAGAGGGCCTATCAAAGCACAGTGCCTAGCCGACTTTATTGCTGAACTAGCACCAGTAGCGGAAGCGCCCCTCCCATTCTGGACCCTTTATGTAGATGGCTCCTCGAATGAAAAAGGTAGTGGAGCAGGAGTCATAATTGAAAGCCCTGAAGGGATTATCCTGGAACAATCACTCAGATTCGACTTCAGCGCATCCAACAACCAAGCCGAGTATGAAGCCCTGCTAGCAGGGCTAAAACTCGCCAAGGAAGTAGGAGCGAAACAACTTAGATGCTGGAGCGACTCAAAACTAGTCACTGGGCAAATGGATGGATCCTATCAAACGAAGGACCCCCAGATGACAAGATATTATCACTTGGCCTCCCAGTTGAAGAACGAATTCATTAGTTTCGAGCTCGACCACATTTCGAGAGAGCAAAATGAAAGAGCCGACCTGCTGTCAAAGTTGGCAAGTACGAAGAATAAAGGCCAGCACAGAACTGTCATACAGGAAACAATATCCACGCCGAGCGTCGAAAAAATTGTTTCCAACATCAACTCGGCTGACAGAGAATGGATGACCGAGATATGGAACTTCTTGAAGGAAGGAACCCTCCCAGAGAGCCGGGAAGAAGCCAAAAAGATCAGAAGAAGGGTCAGCTACTATGTTATAGAAGGAGAAGACCTTTATAGGAGAGGCTTCACAACACCACTACTGAAATGTATCACGAAGGCTCAGGCCGAATATGTGGTAAATGAAATGCACAGAGGGATATGTGGAATGCACTCAGGCAGAAAAGCTATGGCCTCCCGAACTCTAAGAGCCGGATATTACTGGCCAACGATGCGCCGCGACTGCGCCGAGTACGTCAAAAAATGCGAAGAATGCCAAAAGTATGGCAACTTATCCCATCTACCAGCAGAAGAATTGCACAATATCACAGCACCCTGGCCCTTCGCCCTATGGGGAGTTGACATATTAGGCCCTTTCCCACTCGCTAAAGGACAAGTGAAGTTCCTCCTCGTCGGAACTGACTACTTCACAAAGTGGATCGAGGCCGAACCCTTGGCAACTATCACCGCCCACAACGTGCAAAAATTCATATGGAAAAATATCATATGCCGTTTCTGCATCCCCCACTCGGTGATTTCTGATAACGGTAGACAGTTCACCGAAAAGAACCTCGAAGAGTTTTTCAAAAACCTAGGGGTTCGGCACCGAGTGACCTCAGTGGAACATCCGCAAACCAACGGACAAACCGAAGCCGCAAATAAAGTGATACTCGGAGAACTGAAGAAGCGAGTAGGAGATGCTAAAGGAAGTTGGGCAGAAGAACTTCCCGCAATCTTATGGGCATATCGTTGCACACCGCAGTCAACAACAGGGAAAACCCCTTTCAGACTCTCATACGGATCAGATGCCATGATACCAGTAGAAGTCGGAGAACCCTCCCTGCGGAGAACAAATTTCATCCAGGAAAACAATGATCAATCACTCAGGCATGCACTCGACATGGCCGAAGAGACGCTCAATGTAACGACCCAACTTCGTTACAATTATATTATATTAAACTCTTATTTAATTATTATCATGTGAAAGAACTTATAAATTTTTTTCACATTTATAATACTTACACGTGTACTTATATACATAACGTTCATCACTACATCGTCCAAATGTAAAATACCGATGTGCAATTTAAGATATAAGGATACATATAATATCAGAAGAAGTATTCCATTGTAGAGAACCTTCACACTAATCTTAATATTTGTACAAAATCCTAAGTTGGTTTCCCCTTAGTATGTACATATATATATACTCGAACAAACTTAACAAAACAGGAGGATCGTCCAGTCTCTAGATCGTCCAATCCAAAGGAATAAAGGGATCGTCCAATCTTCAACCTTGACTAACATGGAAGCCTGCGCCATCACTATTATCTGCTCCCGTGTCAATACACGATCATTGCAGTAATACAATACAAACACAAATTGCAAGGGTAAGCTTACTTAGATATAAGAAAATTGATATAATATACACAGTTTCAATCACATCATTCACAATAAACATTTCAGTTATCATTCCACACATCAATATCATCATGCAACATTATGCTGACTCGACTCCATGGAGATTTCAACAACTTTCGGGCGGTCCCCATAGGCCCCATCCCCTACCATTAGTCTCGCCTTAGACCATTCAGGGAGTCCCTTGAGCCACCATGTGGAGGAAGTGTGAATTTAATCCGATATAGACAAGTGTGGGTATTGGCTTACCTCTGTCAGGTTTGCAAAACCTTCCATCTTTAGGAATTCGCCCACTTGTCTATTCTATATGCCCGCCATTGGCCACCACGAAATCCTCCAGCACTAGGTTGAGAGCCCACCTAGCACCCTCAACTTACGTGCCTACCCTTATGCAATATCATGCACAACTCAATCACTCTGATTGCCACACGCTCTCTCTATGTTATAAATTCACCATTTTTCTCAATTCGAGCTTATGAACCCATCCCGCAGTTCAATAAGCACAAGTAAATCGTCCTCATTACTGGACTCCTTACTCACAACTCATAATCCACGTTAACCAAAAGGGTGAATTTCCTAACATAGCTCTAGAATCAAAATAGTGGCAAATCAAACATCCTCGTTCGTAATAAGACTAGGTTCTGATCCTCTGTTAAACACACTCTCAAAATTTCACAACCACCATCGTTGGACGTCAGACTTTACTGTACCTAAGGTACTACTAGACGCGGTTCATTATACAATGACTCATTGGACGTTGGTCACTAGACGCTGGGTCATTGAACGCTGGCTTTACTATACTTCTAGTATTCACTGGACGTTGGTTTTTAGTCATAGTATAGATAGATGGACGATGGTTTTTCTTTGGACGAGTGGTTTTCTGCAGAGCCCAGAACCTTTCAAAAACCCATTACGAACACATGTTTCAAAGGTTTTGAAACCATTTTCCAACACTTACAATATCTTTCCAAAGCACAACAACATATTATCACAACAAACTCAGCTCATATCATCAAAACATCAAAAGAGCAAAATCATTACATCATCATAACAGATCTTTAAAGCATCCAAAACAGAAACAGACTTCCAAACATATCACCACCATATCAGTAAAACAAGTTTAAAGCTTCCCTTACCTACAGTTCTTGATTCAACCCGTGAAGAAGAAAAGTTAGAGAGGATAACTTTGAGATTCTCAAGTGATCTGCCCTTAAGTTTTGCTACAGAATCGACTAAGAGACACCGACTTAAACTCAGCCAAGAACTCTCTAGGAAAGAAGAAATAAATCTTCAAGTTCAGGGAGAAAAATAGCTCTCTCTCACTTACGGTAAGGATACTTATATAAAAAGAAAGATAAGAATGAAGAAGACTAGAAGAAACAGGAAGCTTTGCACGTTTAGTAAGAAGATTTGCATGGAATTTTGCTATTTGTCCCCACCTTTCCTCTAAAGACACTCCCTTCTCTTATTATTTTCTTCTACAACTTACGTAAAATCCTAAAAAAATCTCCCTACACACACTCTGAGCCTAACACCTTATTAAATTCCAAGATTAATACTACATCACATAACACAACATATAACATAAGTTAATTATCATATTATTTCAACATAATTTAATTTTCTCTTGTATTATCAATCAAACACTTGAAAAAAAAATATCACGACATTACACTCAACGAGGTCCAAGTCAGAATAGAGGCCTGTAAAAGGAGAGCCGAAAGGAGATATAACACCAAGGTCAAACCAAGAAACTTTGAAGCTGGAGACCTAGTTTGGAGAAAATGCGGGGAAGCAAGGAAAGCTACAGGAGAGGGTAAATTGGCAGCCAATTGGGAAGGCCCCTTCAGAATAATCGAGTCATTGGGAAATGGAGCTTACCGATTGGAGTACCCATCCGGCAAAACCATCCCCCGAACTTGGAACGCGACACACCTAAAGTTTTACTACAGTTAGAAAAGTTGTAAGTGGTGATGTACTCTTTTTCCTACTTTGACATTTTTTCCCAAGAGGTTTTTTGTCAAAGAGGTTTTAACGAGGCACACCCAATTTCTCTCATTAATGAAACTCCTTCAGATTATCTATTTAAGATTACAATTAACCGCGTAGACCTTTACAAGGATACAAAAAGCGAGTTAAACATAACCGAGTAAAGGATACAAAAGGCGAGTTATAATTAACCGCGTAGACCTTTACAAAGATACGAAGGCAAGTTACAATTAACCGCGTAGACCTTTACAAGGATACAAAAAGTGAGTTAAACATAACCGAGTAAAGGATACAAAAGGCGAGTTATAATTAACCGCGTAGACCTTTACAAAAATACGAAGGCGAGTTACAATTAAACCGCGTAGACCTTTACAAGGATACAAAAAGCGAGTTAGCGAAAAAACATACGAGTAACAAAGAAAAGTCATTTAACACCCTACTCGAAAGGCCGGGTGCGAGCCCTGAATATAAATTTCATTAAGTACCCTATTCGATAGGCCGGGTACGAGCCTTACAAAAACAAGGAAAATTAAAAAGGAACATCTCCTCCCTCCTGGATGTTGTCCCCGGCGCCGTCCTCACCAAGCGCAGACTCCTCAACCAACTCCCCCTCTTTATTGACATCCTTGTCCACGTCAAGAAGAGAAGTATCGGCATCCTTGAAGAAATACCGAACTTGGCGAAGTGCCTTGCTGAACCCGGCCTCATGGGTCTTCACAATCTCGTCCAAAGCCTCACCCAGATCGGCCTGCAGCTTAGCCTCAGACTCGGCAGCCTCACTCCTCGCTTGAGCAAGCTCGGAAACGAGCCTATCCACCTCAGCCCGTAACTCCCGAGCCGAGTTCTCAGAAGCAGCTAAGGAAAGTTTCAAGTCCTCCTCACGACTTTCAACTTCCCTCAACTTAACCTCCACTCCCTCTTGAGACCGCCGAGATTCTTCAGCGGATTGGAGAAGAGTCTCGTTGGCCCGGGTAGCCTCCAACAGAGCCTGCTCGGCCTTTGCAGCATTCTCCTTCACCATAGTTAATTCCCGGTGGCCGTGGTCGAACTCCTCAGCCCAATACTGAGCAATAGCCCAGGACCGAGCTTGGAAGCGACAAACAGCCTCCATAGAAAGCATTGGCCCAGCATCCCTTAACATATCCCGATCAGCTTGACCGAGACTGTCGGCAGAGATAAGGGCCCCGGGATTGAAATCTTTTCCCCAAAGCGAGGTCCGACCTTCTTTCATAGAAAGAAAAGCCGGATGCCTCTCAACAGCAGACCCCGAAGCCCCAGCACCAGGCGGACTCGGTTTTGACCTCTTCGAAGGACCATCCACTCCTTGAACGACCTCTCGCTGATCCCTCTTCGGAGAAGGAGGAGGAGGAGGAGGAGGAGGAACAGGTGGGGCAACTTGAACCGCCTCAGCAGCGGCCTCCTTGCCCTTCAATTTCTCCAGCCTTTGCTTTTTGGCCGTTCTATAATCAAATTTTCCCATCACAGCTGCAAAAAAGACAAAACATCAGTAAAAAATAAAGTAGAAGAAGAAAAACCGAGTAAATAAAAGATACTCACCGGCCCAATCCTCTCTCGGAGTCCGAGAAGAAGGAATTCCCACGAGTATTTTACAGGACAAGGAACGCGGTAACTTACACAGCGTGATCATGTCATCCTGATCCTCAGGAGACATGTCCACAACCTGCCAAGACAGCCGTTTGTTCGGGGAGCGGGTCCAATAGAGAGGGAACCTCGGCTCCCCACGGCCATCAAAAAACTCAACCTCTCCTTCTGGACCTGGTCGGACACGAAAGAAACCACTCTTGAAATTTTTCCAAGAGGAGGTATAAGGACTAAGGATGGACCGACCAGGAATCCCAGTCAAAGAGACCCAACCCCCCTTCTGACTCTCTTTTACTTTATAGTGATATAAAAATTTAGGAGCAGTAGGAGTTATAAAGAATTTACTACAGAGCACCCGGAAAGCCTGGAGAGAAGCCCAGGAGTTCGGATGCAACTGCGTGGGAGCAACATTCAGCGCCCGAAGAACGTCAGCCTCAAACTGGTCAAACGGCACTGTAATGCCGAGAACCGAGAACAAGGCGTCATATACAAAAGTAAAGTGTGGATGGTGCGAGTCAGCCGACATAAAAACTCGGTCATCGGGCCCACAAGGTTCGACATAGACCATACCCAGGCGTTCCGAATGACACAAGTCAATAGTTGCAAGAAAGGAAGACAAAGCTTCCTCGGTCTGATACCGAGAAGCATATGCACCTACCTCCCCAGCCACCTAAGAATAGCCGGAAGTAGTAACAGGAGAATATACCTTTCTACCCCTAGGATCAATAGGCTGGGGAACAGAAGGAGGTAGAAGGCGAGCACGCCGAGTCTCAAGAGGATGATCCTCAGTGGCCTCGGAATCCTCTAGAACCACTACCCCCCTGACTGGAACAACCAAAGGTGCTTGCGCAGGGTCGACGGATGGACGAACCACCCCGACACCCGCAGCGGCAACGTTTGCCGCCGACGCACCATCGCTAATTCTATCAGAACCACGACGGTGGGAAGAAGAACCATCATCGGAACCCTCTCCGATGGGGCGAACCTCCGGCGTAAGCATACGACCCCCGCCGGAGCGCCCAGAATCCCAGGAAAAAGAAGACATTATAGAACCAGAAAAAGAAATGGAAAGGAGATAGGGCGTACCTGAACAAAGTACAAAGAAAAAACCTAGAAGGAAGAACAAAATGGCGCAAGGGAGAAAAAGCTTGCGGGAAGACAAAACACAGAAATGAGAGTGAGCACCAACGTCAACAGTGCCCCTTTATATAGAACCCCAAACGTCGCGAATACGAAAGGGCGAAACGGTCCGAACCGTTGGATTAAGACCCTTCACTAGGCTAATCAACGGCTAGGAAGGCTTGAGACCTTTGGGAATCCCTAAATCGTTTCAAAATTCAAAAAAGTAATCACTGGCGCCGCCCTTGGGAACCGTTACGACATCAATATGTCTGAAACGACGTCTTCACCAAACGACGCGACGCTTAGAGAACCGAACGCGTCTCGGCCAAATAAATCCGAAATTGGTACATTACTAAAGCTCCTACATTACTTCAGAGCTTGGGGGGCATGTGTACTACTCGGACTCGGCACTCCACCGAGTAGTCGAGCTGGCCGAGTAGAAACTATCACTCGGACTCGGATGATAATAACGGAAAGAATATATCTTACCATGTGATAAGATATAGAAAGATCAGCTCATAAGATAAAGATAGAAGATAGAATTATCTCTATCTTCATTACGAGATTTGAGGAGATTTGATAGGAAAATAACCCTATCAAATCTATCTCTTTACACCTTATAAAAACAGAACGATCCATCTCAATCGAGGTACGAAATTCTAATCCCACTTTGTGATACCTGTCTATCCCTCTGCGCCTCTAACTTGAGCATCGGAGTGTCCTTGCAGGTACACCCCCCACCAGTCACGGAGGTGATCTCGACGGAGCCACCGCACCAGAAGGCTTACCAAAATCTGGTAAGAACAGTTAACATTATTATAAAAATATTAATCAAGAAAATTTTTGTATTTGAAGTTATTAAACATAGAGTCCAAATATTATTTTGTAATAAATATATTAATTAATTAGATTTAGATTATTTTTTAGCATAAACAGTTTAACCTCATGAAACAAATATTATTCAACAAAATATTTATTTATTAAATTATTTAAGATTATTTTATATGATTTTTAAGTAAAAATTATTTTATAGGATTGAAGAGTAAAAAAAAAAGTTGTTGAGTCTGGAGTATGCAATTGTGTTAAATACCTGAAGACCCAAAGAAATAAAATTTTCACCCACAATGGACTTACCTGATTCGAGCAAAATTGTCTCCCGTGAATGATAAATGTGGACTCTAACATAAAAAATAAAAAATATTTAATTTGTGATATTATTGATGAAGTAATTTAAAACAATTTTTTGTAATAAAAATATATTTAATAAATTAATATATATATATATATATATATATATGTATTTAACATTATTATATAAATATGAATCAACAAAATTTTCGTATATGAATTTTTAAACATAAAGGCAAAATATTATTTTGTAATAAATATATTAACTTATTAGATTTAATTGTTTTAGTGCAAAATTTCAACCTAATTAAATAAATATTATTTAACAAATTATTTATTTATGAAATTATTTAAAAATATATTATATAATTACTAAATGAAAATTATTTTATAGAATTTAAAAGGTTAAAAAAAATTGTTGAGTCTTAGGTATGAAGTTGTGTTAAATATTCGAAGAAATATATTTGTCGTCCATAATGGTTCTACTTGACTCGGGTAAGATTGTCTCCCGTGAATGATACTTGTAGTCTCTACCATTAAAAAAATTCAAACTAATTCAATTTATGATATTATTAATGAAGTATTTTAAAGGCTAAATGGCCATTTTAATCCTTTATCCTTTTTTTTCCAGTTTGGTCATTTATCTTTTTAGATGTTCACTTTGGTACTTCATCTTATTTAAAAGGTTCAAAATGGTCCTTCAAATATTTAAATATATTCTAAGTGGTTCTTTATTTGAGTGTTATTCGAAAGACAAAATTAAATATATTTAAATGGTTGAAGAACCATAAGATAATGTATCAAAGTGAATTTTTTAAAAGATAAAGGACAATTTTGAATATTTTAAATAAAAAGTGAATTTTTTAAAAGATAAAGGACTATTTTGAATAAAATAAATAAGATAAAGGAACAAAATGATCATTTAACCAATTTTAAAACTATTTTGTAATTAAAATAATTTAATAAATTAATTAGAATATATTTATTATATATTTAGAATAGTGTGTTTGTGACAAAGAGAAGTGACGGAGCAGCAGAATGAAAGTGATTTTAGGTGAGAGAGAAAAAATAATGAAGGTGGAGAAGTGAAAGGCCGTGAGGGTAGAGATTAAAATTAAAAAAAATGAAAAAAAAAGTAAAAGGAAGAGCAGGGAGAAGAAAAAGAGTGGAAAAGATGACAAATAAAGGAGTGACACGTGGTTCAATAAGGAGTTATTTTTCTCATATAATATAATAAGATAGAAAAGAAAAGAAAGAGTTTGTTAAAACACAAAAAAATCAAAAAAGGACTAGTGCCATTCAATTAAAAGGGGTTAGTATTGTCTTTTTCACAGCCTAAAAAAATCCTTATATAGAAAGTAGATTGTAACTTTCTTCATGGGTGTGCATTCAATTTCTTAATGCTACTTTCTTTGTCGACTTAATTATCAATTTGGTCACTTTATTTATTTAGAATGTTCAATTAGGTCATTCTATTTTCGAAAGTTTGAATCAGGTCCTTTACTTTTTAAAATGTCTCAATGTGGTCCTTTATTTTTTTTAAATGTCTCAATGTGATCATTTCTGCTAAAATTTGCAACTTAAGATCGTCAACCTCAATTGGACAAAAAGGACTACATTGAGGCATTTAAAAAAAATAAATGACCTAATTGAAACTTTCAGAAATAAAAGGACTTAATTGAATATTTTAAATAAATAAAAGGACCAAATTGATTATTAAGCCTTCTTTGCTTGATAAGCAACTTGATACTCTTCCCAATACTATTGGGAATCCCTCCCAGTTTGACCACTTTTTTTTAAATAAAAAAAACAAATTTACATGATACAATTATTTTGAGATTGCGAGATAACCCACCACCAATTATTATATATACACTTTTGAATTTTTTTTCCTACAAGAAACAAATATCTACCTTTTATTTTGGGCCTCTAGCTTTCACTTTTACCTCTTCAGAATACTCATAACAAATTCTAACTTTTAACTTTGCCCTCCCATTTTAAGTTTAGACCACTAGAGTCAAAGACAATTTTCCCCTTTTTTGCGCCTCAGTCAACATGCTTGCACAATTGTTTTGCACCACCACTAGCTGCTCTACTGCATTGCTCACTGTTGTTGTGCTCCTGCAGTACAAGTTTACAGAAATGTTATAGTAGCATACACTCATAATTCGTCTGTATTGACTTTTCCAATTTCAATCGCTTCCATGAAACTTGCCTTTTCAACTATAAAACTTGTGAAAACAAGACTTTGCAATAAAATGGAAAATGATTTTCTTGTAAATACTTTAGCTATTTATATATAAAAAAATATTGTAAAGATATTTATTACAGAAGAAATTATAGAAGAGTTTTATCCAATCAAGGATCGAAGAATATAATAATCTTGGTGGCTAAAAAAGATGCTTCATTATTAATTTGTATGTGTTTTATTTGCATAGATTATATGATATTTTTTCTTAAAAAAAAGACTATATGATATTTTATTGTTCGTTAGATTAAATTTTAAACAATTATTAATAATAAAAGATGGTCATTGTTAATTTTGCTTATCATTTGAATTATGGTAAATTTTTGCCTCACTAACGATTTTTTTTTTATTTCATCCTAGGGTGTACATGGATGACAAAGTAAGTTGAATTTGTTGAGTTAACTCATCTAGTTTCCTAAAAATGACCGGATGAATTAAGTGATTCAACTAACTAATCCTTCATAATTTGCTTTGCTTAACCCGTCAAATTGTAAGTGGGGCGAGTTGACATGCCTAACTCATCAATATTTAATGTATATCAAAATATATTTATACTTTTTTATATATTTAAAAAAGAGATAATATGTATATGTATATAAAATAAAAATAAGTGATGTGTTAAATATAAATGAATTGGTGTTTTTTTTAATGTTTTCCCTATTTTTCTCTTTATTATTTTTTAGGTGAATTTTGACATATCATCCTGTCAACCTACCTTTAAACGAGGTGGGTTGTATTTCCCAACACACTTTCATTGTCAGGTTAACCTTTCCAACCGATTTTAAGGCGAGTTGAAAAGTTGGATAGGGTGGATTGACTTCTTTTGTCATCCTTAGGGTTGGAGTTATGGGGAATTGAACTAGGATTGATTGATTAAATTGGTGCAAAATTAGAAACACATTATTAATTATTAACATGAGACTATTTTTGCCACATCACACTAAAAGTACTAAATCACATATCAATTTTCATTGCCACATGGATTTTTTATTTTTATTTTTTAAAATTGGACTTATCACGTGTGACATGTAACATGGGACACAATTTTTTTTTTTAAAAAAGTCTACCATGCTAGTCCACTTGACAACAACTTCGAAAATTTAAATAAAATAAATTTAAATAAATAAACTTAAATAAAAAAGAGATAATGTTTTTTTAATTCTTATACTTTCAATCAAAAGTGGTCAAGTCCTTATACTTTCATATTAATAAATTTGATCCTCAAACTTTTAAAAAAATATGGATCAAGTCCTTTTCAACTTTAAAAAACATGATTAATTCTTAGATATGAGAGACTAAATCTATATGTTTTTCAAAGTTTAAGGATCAAATTCATTGATATGAAAGTATGATGACTTGACCACTTTTGACTGAAAGTATAAAGATTAAAAACACATTTTCATTAAAAGAAATAAGGTTATATAAAATATTAATTATATAATATACTAATTATAAAATTAATTAATTAATTAACTTAAATGAAAAGATAAACTTATATAAACATTAATTATATAAAATATTGATTATATGTTGTATTAATTATATAAGATATTAATTATATAAAAACATTACTTATATATTATATTAATTGGGCTTAATTATTTTTTTATCTCATTATTTATTTATTTTGTTCAATTTTGTCTCACTATTAATTAAAGGTTCAATCAGGTCCCATTATTTTTAAAAGAGCCTCAATGTAGTCCTTTTGACCCTTTTAGCGACAATTTTAAACCGTTGCTAATTGTATCAATGAAAATTGTACGGAAAAGACTAAATTGAGACTCTTTTAAAAATATTAGGACCTAATTGAACCTTTAATTAATAGTGTGACAAAAAATGTAATTAAGCCTATTAATTATGTAATGCATTAATTATAAAAAAAACTTCAAAAATTAAAGTAAATAAAAGCAATCTTCAAAAGGCATACATCATTCTTAAAAAAAAAAAAAAGGCATACATCATGAATGATGAAAACTTATATAATAAAGTCTGTCTTTAAAAGGCATACATTTCATTCAAAAAATATTTTTACATTCTCTTATATCGCATTAACTCTTTGTGATTAGGCATCACATCCTTCATTAATCGTAATAAATTAAAATAAATTACGTTTCTCTTTTTATATTTTCATTATTTTATAAATTAAAATAAATTACGTTTTGTTTATTTATTCATTGTTGGTGACAAGTTTCAACGCAAGACTAACAAGGTATTCCTAGGACTTGTATTAAGAATTGCAGTTGGTGTCAAGTTTCAAAGTTGACACCAACTGCAATTCTTAATACAAGTCCTATGGATACCTTATTAGTCTCCTTGATATATGGTTGAACTCCATGTCATTGGCCTCCTTTGACAGTTTTTGAATGGTATTGAAGGTTATGACGAAGGTTTGTGAAAAATCTAATGGTATATACATAGTTATCAGACCCGGCTCGAACCGGCCGGGTCGACCCAATAACCCGCGAACCGGTCACCCAACCGGTCCGAGTCACCAATCGGACCGGTTATGCAATCGACCCGGTATGACCCGGGTTGACTCGGCCGGGTTTGATGTGACCCGGTGACCCGGTGACCGGGTTGACTCGGCGGGTCACGAATTTTGTTTTTTTTGTTTTTTTTTTTTTATACAGGAGAACAATAACACTCATATAAGAAAATTTAATTTATATCTTACACTTATGTTATTTATATATTTACTTACTTTTTTTTACCAAGCATAATCGCATATTAGGATTTGAGATGATAAAGGCATAAAGCTATTGTCACTTCCAATTTTGCCTTTTCTCCTTGGCTTATATTGTTATTTACGAGTAAAACTTGTATTTATCTTATCTCATCCAATATACTTACTGGTTCGAAAAATTATTATTTTTTATCAGAGCAATAGTGAGATGAATGAAAAAATTGTATTATTTAAATAAAATAGGTTTATATATACATATATATATATATATATATATATATATATATATATATTATGTCTGCCGGTGTACAACAATGATAGCTTTAGCTTTTAATAAATAGATGATAATGATATATTTTAAATTATAACTTAAGGTTGTGTATGTTGAATTTTAGAATAAAATATGTTGCTCAAGATTCTTAAACAAGTTCATAACTATGCTTCTAAATGTGTTGAATTTTGTTAAACTTTAAATATTTAAGGGTATAAGTTTATAAGCTATCTTTTCTGCACACAAAAAAAAGTGTACAAATTTACAGGTTATGAAATTATTGAAAAAAAATTATTAAAAAGTTTACAAGTTATGAATTTTTAATTATTTTTTAATACAGACCGAGTCATGCGGGTCAACTATTGACTCACCGAGTTGACCCCTGACCCAGTGACCCGGTACCCCGACCGAGTCGATGACCGGGCCGGGTCTGATAACACTGGGTATATATAGTTGCATTAAGAAGAGTTGTTTTTTTTTTTTTTGGTGAATGCATTAAGAAGAGTTGTGTTTGTTCATTTGTTATGATGACTTGAATTTAGTGGATGCGATGACACGAGAAAGGGAAATTTAGTAAGCTTGTGTTCCAAAGGATGTTGTTCAAATAAATGATGTTCATTTCATGCATGATCATGGTGTAAGTCATTTGAAGGCTTGACTTTTTTTTTTTTGGAAGAGACTACATATATCCTCCACAGAAGACAATCTTGCCCAAGACGAGTAGGATAACTGAGTAGCAAAATTTTTTCTCTAAATTTTTAATGCAACTATATACTTAAGACACAAATATGAGTCTACTACTTAAAATGAACAATTTCATATCAGTTGATTCACGCGCTCAGTGATGAAGGTTAACTTTATTTATTTTAAATTTGATTTTTTATTTGAATTTAATTATTTATTTATTTTATAATTAATATTTTATATATAATAAATATGATATGTAATTAATATTTTATACAATTAATACGTTTATATATGTTTGTTTATTTATTTTATAATTAATAAATAAACTTATATAAATTAAAATTTAATTTAATTTATTAATTTAATTAATACTTTATTTTAGTTTATTTATTTCAATTTTAAATTCTTATTTAAGTTTATTATTTTAATTTTTTTTTTAATTTTTGAAGTAGTTACATGAACTATTGACATCCATGTGACACTTTATTTTTTATTAAAAAAAATGAATTATATCTCACATGGCATGTCACAAGAAAATCCTAGTCCAATTGGCACTTTCAGAATGTGCCAAATAGACAAGCAATTCTCACCTGACATATCACATGTGATGGAATCTAATTTTAAATAGAAAAGATATGTGATATTAAAAATCGCCATATGACTTAATAATTTTGGTACCAATTAATAATAAACTCCCTCTAAAGAAAATAAATTTAGAATCAAACACAACACAACTATAAATAAGAAGTTTCATGAGAGAAAATTAATGTCTTTCAACATGTAATTGTATATCTATTGACCTTTTTTTTAGGAATGATCTAAACAATTCAACTAAATATATATGTAAAAAAAAGTGTGAAATAATATTAAATTATACTCAAAACAACTAAGAAAGTGTCTCCATACAAAAAGATATCCCCTCTAATTCTTAATATAAGACATTTTTAACATAATTACACAGACCAATAAAAATAAGTAAATTAGTTGATTTTATTGGTTTTTTTTAAAAAAATATTACTAATGTACCAATTTTACCCTTGTTAATAACCATTAACTTACAATGGGTAATATTTGAGAAAATTATACACCACTATCAATAAAAAACATAAATACTTAGAGTATTTAATAAAAATAAATAATAAAATAAACAAATAAATACTTCATAAAAATTATAAAATACTTTATAAAAAGAACAACCAATACCTTCTAGCTAGCACATGAGTATCATGGTTGTAAAGCAGAAGTACAAACAATATGAAGTAAGGTTAAATGATTACTCTATCACTTTCATTGCTTTGCTACTTATTCCACTGAAGTGAATATTAGCCTTAACATTTAAGAGAAACATGTTATTCTTCATTAGCAATAGATAATAAAAGCTTGATTATTAAACTGACATCTAGTCTTATTATTAAAGCTTGATTCTATAAAAGCTCCAAGATGACAAATTTAATTCATGATTTGACTTATCCATTAAATTACCCTTCACAAAAATCAAATACATACAAATATTCCAAATAAGCACTTGTAAGAAACTCCAATAACCTTGAATCCCCAAAGGGAAATGCTAGAAACTTTTGATTATTAACGGATCTATACAAAACTGTGCTAATTTAACTATACATCCATGCAAACTCCAAAAACACACACATATATATAGAGTACACCCATGTTATACAAAATTTATATACAGTTAAGTACAAATTTGAGTACATGATAAAGCATTCAACCAATTACCATATTTAAATGAACGAATTGCAAGTTCCAAAGTCACACTTCAATACAGCTCTCAATTCAGTCACAATGTTTGGACTCTCGAAGGAAGAAGAGAGCAGAATAGCAGTTGCACATCATTCTCAGTGCCAAAGCATCACAACTGCTTCATTCTTGACCATATCTGCCCCTCATTTTTTTTTACAATATTTACATTATACAAATTGTTTATTGGCTAAGGACCACAAAAGAGGATTTTTCTCAAGAAGTGCAGGGTCACAATGATGAATGGTTGTGCATCAGGTATTTCTAAGAGAAGAGAGAAAGTCTTCCACATATTTTTTGCTCTCTGCAGACAAGGGAGAAAAGGCATAAATGTTACAACTCTAGCCCCACCGGAAGAAAAAGAAAATCTGAATGCCATATAACCAACCACAAATATATGCAGAAAAGTCCAAATTAACATTAACCTCACAAGTCACATCACAACATATCATACTAGATATAAGTCCAAGTACACTCTCAATTGAATTAAAATCTAGTTCATGTCATTATTGCTAAAAGGTTTGTTGATTCCAGCTAATGGATGATGAGGATAAAGGCAGAATCATATATCCAACCAAATGGCAAATCTTATTTTAAAGCAAGAAAACTTAGTAAGATTAATGAATAAAGAAGTTCAGTTTAAAATCCTATCACCCCCAAATCATATTTGCCTCTTATGGTGCTTAAACAAAAATGCAGCAAGATTGTTGAATTCTCTGCTTATCTTTATCTTCTTTTATAACAAAATGAAGCAACTTCCTCTCAAAGAGAAAAATAAATTAGATAAGCAGTCTGGTTAAGCCTAAGCAAAAGATTATATCTGGCTAATCTCTTTTTTAACTAATGCATTCATGTTGGACTTCAGTAGCTGGTGGAACCAAAATGCCTAAACTGTGTTTTGACAGAAATCAGTATCACATGCTCAAACCCAACAAAAATTAAAGACAACCAAACCAACGTTTTAAATAGCTTTTACATTTTCAACTAATGTGTATGTTCAACCCAAATCCATGCATTTTTCAAATGCTAAATTGCCAACTATCCAGAGAAAATCAAGTTTAAAACAGCACAAATGCAAACTACAACAGATGTTAATAAAAAAACTCACCATCTGAATAACTGTCTGGAAAGTTCCCAACACCCCTCAGCAAATTGCTTTTTGGATCCTCCACTATTCTGCCATAGTCTCGTCCATAACAGCGAACAATCACAGCAAAGCTGTTATCTGTTTCATCATCACTTGGGAAACCAGGTCCATGAGGCTCTAACCAGCCAATTGACCAGTCAGAATCATCAGACTCAGAACCAGAAACACATCCACCATCAGATGGAACCAGAACAACATCATATTCCCTGTCCACCTTCCTCTCTTCCCTACTATGCCATTTGCGCTTTACCTTTCTTGACGAGGACCCCACATTCGCCTGAACCAAAGGAAACCTCAAAATATCCGATTCCCACAAATTCGAATCGGCCGAAGAATTTATAGAAGACCCATTTGGGATTCTTGGTTCTTGATGCTTTCCACTCCACAACCACCAAGAGAGGTTGGTAAAAGCCACAGACATTTACACAACTGTGTCAAGTCCTTGCAGCAAAAACTCTCTCTAAGCAAATGAGAACAGCCTCTTCTTGAACAAATAGCAGCCTCAAGTTAGGGAAGCCTATATAAAGAACTCAATTAGCACACCATTTGAATTGAAGTGAAAATAATGTTGACAACAGAAAATTAGGGAATCCAACGTTTTAAAGAAGAACCTCAACAAAAACACAAGCTTATAGAAAAAAGCACACAAAAAAAGAATTGTTTAAGCAATCAAATTCAGAAAATGTTAGGTGCTAGTACTTGAATTTCAAACACTAAAAGCTGGAAGAGCTGAAATTTGTGGCTGCGTTATTCACGTGTTTTCCACCTTCATAACAACGATTTACAACTCATAAACATGTGTCCTAAAATTTGTTACTAGTTATAACAAAGGGCAATAGCCGCAATACATTGAATATATACCAAAAAACAAAACCAAAACATAAACAGTACTCCCAAGTACATTGAACAAAGACACCCATTTTCTCAACAACCAGAATCAAGAGGAACAAACCCATCTTTGACACTTAATCCAAACAATGACAGATTCAAAACAGCAAAGCATTAAAAAGCAAGAACAAAAAATAGCAAAACCTTAAAATAGCCAACACAAACAAATTCCCAACGTGGGCACCATCAAGGTAACCGAACCTAAATTTTCAGTAAAAGTTTCAAACTTTCAATTATTTACCTCCCCCAAAAAAAGACTACACATTTAAACGTTTCAATGAACACACAAAAAAACATGTCTTTACTCCAAAATCAGATAAAACAAGGTGAAAAACAAAAAACCCAGAAGCCGAAACGACAAAAGTACGAATTTTTGACAAAGATTCAATCATTCAGAGAATCCACAAACCGCTATTTATGGAAAAAAAAAAAGTGAAACAAGGAACAGAGAAACGCTATTAATCAATCAGTATATACCTTAAAAAGGTTAAAACCTCAGAAAGTAAAGTCTCTATTATTCAAAAAATTGTTAATCGGAAACGAAGCTTTCATGAACAATTTTGGGCTTTCAAGGGAAAAAGGGTAGATAGAAAGATAGAAGAAGAAAAGCCAGAGTCACAATTTCTATACTGTTTCCAGATACCGTTGGATGATTCAGAATCACACGTGGCGCGTTCGGAACCGTGCAATCTATCCGAGCTGTTCCAATAATAATGTCACTTGGCATAAACAAGACTCGCAAGTAAAAAAGCGCCACGTGGATGTGGAGGAGAACAACTCAACAACATAACAACGAAGAGGTTGTGATTCGGTGCAGCCGGTTTCAGAAAAGAAACTACTGTTGAGTACGCGTGGCCAGCAAAGCTTTAATCAAATTTTAGGGAGGAAATCACTAAATTACTACTATAAGAACCGAATTAATTAGTTCCTATAATTGTAAACAAAAATTCCTAAAATTAATAAAATGATAAAATGGTTTTTGAAATTGGAAATTATTAATGAACTAGTGTTTTAGTCCGTGCATTTGCATCGGCTTATTTAAATTTTCACTACCTTATTTATATAGTTAATAGAAAGAAATTTGAAAAAAGATATAATATATTCTTAAAAAATGAGAGACTATAAATTAAAAAAAAAATAGAGAAAGAAGGATAAGCTATACAAAATATAAAGGAAGAAAAAGATATAGGGAGAGTTGTCAAATATATATATATATATATTATAATTTTTTAATATCAATAAATCTATTAACAATTGTGGATAATTATAAAATATTTGTCTATAATATTATGATTTTTTTACAAATTTTAATATCAATAACAACTAATTTTGAATATCTCGTAATTAAGTATATTATTCTAAAAAGTAAAATATGAAGTTTTAGATATATTTAATATTAACTTTAAAAAGTAAATGGAAATAAGGATTTGAAATTATTGAAGAAAGAGAGAAATCTTCGAAATTAAAAAATAGTTACAAAAATTGATAAAAGAAATATTTGAAAAAAATGAAATTATTAACTTTAAAAATTGAAAAGTAAATTGAATTAAGAATTTGAAATTATTGATAAAAGAGAGAAATCTTTAGAGTTAAAAAAATAGAGTTAGAAAAATTGATAAAAAAAAATATATTAAAATGATAAAATGGTTTTTGAAATTGGAAATTATTAATGAATTCATCATTAAGTGGATGCATCAAATAGTACAGGATAGTTCCATCTTAATCATAAGTCTCTTCACCCAAAAAAGAAAATCTTAATCATAAGTCTTAAATTTACTAAAAAAAAATTTGCCACTTACAATAAAAATACACGTGATGTTTATAAAAAAATTTAAATTTTAATGGTCATGCATTGACAGTATAAAATTATTTTACACTATCAACTAATTACAAATTATGATATGTATGATTTTTAAGTATTTTTTTATAAAAGTCAATAAATTTATTATATATAACAAATTTTTATTGAATAACAGTGTAAAAAAAATTACATTGTCACGTTGCATAGACTTTTTCTCAAAAAAATATTAATCAATTAAATTATTAAAATTATAATAATTAATTAAATTGATGAGTAGAATTTAAAAAATGACAATATAATTATAAACCGTAAATAATCTTAATTTTTCTATTATTAGCCAGTACCATAAATAACTGACTTGACATCTAGCAAGTAACTAACAACTAGTACAAATTTTAGAATGAGGGAGCACGTGGAGCGGAGGTGCAGGGGATGAAAACCCGACGGCGAAAAAATTGTGAAGGAAAAGGTGGCAGTCCAATCTCTAAAGTCATAGATGTGGTGCTGGTTGGCGCTGAGAAAGTAAATTTGGTAAACTCAAACAGGAATTGGTTTTGCATTTGCGTGGATGTGTGGTTCAAGTAACATCACTTAGAAGAAATAAAAATATAAATTTACCCACATGATTAGATTAGAGTTTAAAGCTTATGGCCTTGCATCTCTATTATTCTATGATGATTAAATTAATGAAAAGAAAAATAAAAGTTAAACGTAGTTCTATTTCTATTTTAATGTTGACTTCTTTATAATAAATCAATTTTAGTTTAGCTATGATTATTCACATTCAGTATGGTCTTTTTTTTTTTATATATTTTATGATTAAGTCTTCAGAAAAGTATTTCTCCTTTAAGCAAAATATGGATGCATGTTTTATATATATATATATATATATATATATATATATATATATATATATATATATATAATGAAGACAATGAAATTTGAAGTTAAAACATCATACAAACTTTCTAAATTCTTCCTCAGTTGACTGGCTTCAGTGTGTTAAATATGAATATATTCTAGTTCATTTACCCTTGAAGTTATATATGTGAATTTTGACTATTTTTATTCTATTATTTGAAAAAAAAAATTATAAGATTACAAGTAATAAGTTGGTTCTGTTCTATTTTACCTCATACCTGCAAATTCGGAAAAAGAAAAAGAAAGTACTAAAATAATAAACAAATTATGTTCTATCATGTTATATATATTTTTATCATTTCAAATACTTTAAACTCTATACCATATGTAAGAAAAAGAAGAATTCAATTTTGCTTTACATGATTTACTATTTGTGTTTGTTGCTAGTTGTTGGTGGAGAAAAAATAAAAGCAAGAGAAGAGAAAGTGAGATTTGGTCACAGGGTAGCTAGCAGTAACGGTCCCTGGTCCTCCTTTGGTCCAAAATCTTTGTTTTTTTGTTTGTCTTAGCCTTGCTGTGTTATAGGAGCCAATCAAGTGGCTAACAACAATCCAAGTCCACATGCTGCCAAATCAAAACTCCAAAGCCAAACCCATCTTCAAAAAAACACTTGAATCTGATTATTCCTCAATCCTCACCCACATCCAATGTGGCAAAAAGCTCAACTTCTTTTTTTTTTTTTTTTTTTTTAGTACATATTATCTCTGTCCCGGACCTAAAAGAGAATTGACGGTCCACAAATTTCTAAATTCTAACATTAGACACAATTATTATAATTATTGTTTTTGCCTCGACGTTTATCAATTCCTTTCTCAACCATTCATTATGAAGATCAGAAGATGCATACACGGTTCCTTTTCTAGCTTAATTTTGAATGGCTGTGTGTATTTAACATCATGGGGCAACCAATTCACGTGTGCCACGTGGCATGTGCAACTTGCTTTCCGATTGGAAAATGAAATATCACCATCGGACTTTTTATTTATTTTGGGTCCACAGCCAAACATAATCAGGGCAGCAACTGTGGAACAACATCTTTCATGTGATGTTCACTTCCTAGTTCCTCCCACAATCCAACAATAATCATGCAATACTCTCCTATCATATTATATATCTCTTTTACAAATTTTAATTTTTCTAAAAGTATTTATCACTTTAATGAATCTAGAATATATTAATTATTTTTTCAATAATATATTCATTTATTAGTATTTTATCTAAATAGTTAAATAAATTTACAACTACTTTTTAATTCTTTAATAAGAATACTTTTATCAAGAAAATAATTTTACCATAATAATTTATGCAAGTATTAATTTCTTAAAAAATATGCATTACCTTAAAAGAAAAATAATACAAATAAAAGAAATATTACGTTAAAGAATAAGTAAAAGTAAGCAAATGATAGAATACACAAAAATTTTAGTATTCTTGAATCAAATATTAATTATATTTTCTTTATTATATGTCACTAATAAATGCAATTGCCATACTTAATTTGTGGACCATCTATTTTAGGTTCCAATTCAATTGTAGGATTTAATTAAAAAAAATAGTTCTTTTTTTCTTTTAACGTCTACTTGTATTCAGAGGCGGAGGCAGCTGCATGTCCCCGAATTTTTTTACAAAGTGTATTTAAAGTACTAGAAAAAAATTATGGCCACCCTAAAATTTATAAAAAAAAAAAAAACTATTGAAAAATGATACATGAAAATTAGCATGTTAGTTGACACTTAAGGAGAGAAAGGGAGAAAAGAAAGAGAAGTATAAGTATAATAGGTAATAGAATATAATGTGATAGAAAGAGTGAGATAAAGAGAAATTATAGGTATTAATGAAGTATTTGTAATGTTGAAGTGTCCACATATAATTATCTAAAATTATTTTATACATCTAATTTATTTCTTTTCTCATATACAACCTCTATTCATATATAAAAGAAATAAATAACTAATTTATCAAGACCAATAAAAATAGTTAAGTTAGTTATTTTAATTTAAAATGTCATAAATTTAAATTTTATTCTAGAAATATCCATAGAATTCAATAGTTTAAGTAGTAGTTATATTTAATAACATTACTGAATAATTTTTTTCACCTATGAGATTGACTTAAATTGTTAATAAATCAATGAATACATCCACTTGTATATAAAATGATTGATTGTCTCATTAGTAAACTTCACAATAAATTATGCGTATAAAAAGAAATATATCTATTTGTTTCTTATATAAATGTATAATTAATATATTTGAAAATGAGTTTATGTTTTTCATAATTAGGAGAAAAAAATGTATCTATTTATTTCTTATACAAATGATCAAATTAGATAGTAATATTTTTATGTTCAATATAATTATATATTTTTTCTTTATAAAAAATATTAGATATATATCATATATTAAACATTTTTATATTTTTTATACATTTAAAAATTTAAATTTTCATTATTATTTTTTTTACCCCTCTAACCAATTTTCTGGCTCCGTCCCGGCTTATATTTTTAATAGAGTTGTATGTTGGAACAAAAGATATGAAAAATGTCAAACTCCTAGTAATTAAGTTAATTACTATCTTTGAGTTACAACTTTTTCAAAGAGGTGTGCTCTTTGCCAAGCCACCATTGGCGGACCTACATTGTGGTCAGGGTGTGCAAGTACACCTCCTCATTTTTTAAAAATCACAAGTAAAAATTTTTTTCACAGAAAATTACAAGTGAAATCCTATATTTTTATATTTTATTTCATCTATATTTATATATTTGAACCCTTAATTTTAATTTTTATAATTTGTACTGACTCACTATCCTAAGTCCGCCACTGTAAGCCACCATCAACTCCAACATCTTTATAGTAATCCCCACACCTTTGACCCACCGAACCTAACATACCATATTAGAATCTCTGCCTCACCACCATGGATTAGTGTCCCTTCGCACTTTCATTGCGTCACAAAACCGTACCCTACCATGAAAGGACACATCCTTCTCTTTCGTTGAATCAACTTGCTGGTCATGAGTCATGGGAAAAATGGGTTCCTCTAGTTTTCTTGTTTTGTTTTTGTGGATTATCTTTAAGATTTGGGACGAAGACGGTGAGAGTTTTGCTTTTTTTAATTATTATTTTTATTTAATATGGTATTATAATATTTGGATGTGTTGTTAACTTGTTATCGTTTTATTTAATGTGTCAGACACTGACACATCATTTCTGCGTCTATATCCACAAAAGTTTTAGGTAGGCATGATTTATCATAATCAGTGAAATCAATCCTTAATAATATAAAGGAATATTAGTAACACTTTTTTTTGGCATTCTTTTCAAAATATTATTGATAGATAAAATTTATGTGAATCTTGTTAAATTTTTTTGAAAGGCAAAGATAATATTATTAGAATTAAGGACTGCAGCACAAGGAGTGCATGCAATCTGAACAGCGTCAATTACATAGGAAAAGTCCATAAAATGAGGATCTTGTTAAATAACTTGGTCCAACTATCTATTTGGTGAAACTGACAAAACATTTACTTAATTATTAAAAATTGTTTAAAAAATAATGTTGGTAATATTTCTCTATATAATTACAACCATTTTAAATTATTTAAAAAGGAAAACTCTGTATGTCAAAAAAAAAGGGGGAAGACTCTGGAACTTTGTTCAAATGATTTTAAATAGTATGAATTCTAACGAAATTTCATCAATTAAGTTTTGTACTGTGAATTAAAAGGAGGGAAATCGGAATTAATCATTAACCAATTGCGTTTTGGTAAATACCACAGAACAAAATTAGCTTTCGTACTCACCAGCATTTTCGTTTTAAATTATAAGGGTTAAATTTTGAATGAAATTCTAAGGACCAGATCATTAATTTATTTAATATTTAAAAATTAATAACATTTGATTAATTCTATATTTTTTTTGAACAGTTGATTAATTCTATATTGAATTACGGCTTAAATATATTTTTAATCACTATAAAATGAGATGGTTTTTATTTTGGTCTATGTGAAAAGAAAAAAAAAATTGTTTTTCATCCTTTTAAAATTTAAAATCACTATTTTTGGTTCCTATAAAATGAGAGAGTTTTGGTTTTTATTCCTATAAAACATTTCTTATTTTATTTTCATCCTTCAAAAATCTGAAATAAATACTTTTGGTCCCTAACGTTCATTTTAGGCTAAATTACCATTTTGATCTCCTATTCATTTTTCGCAATTTTAGTCTCCACATTTTAAAAAATTTACAATTGTAGTCCAATCTTCAATTTTTCACATGTTTATTATTCTTTTTTTTAATTAATTAAATTATTTTTTTATGGTAACTACTTTAAATGAACATGCTAAATTTAGGATTTAATTGGACCAAAATAAAAGAAACGTGCAAAATTAAATATTGAACCAAAATTGCAAAAAAATTAAAATATGAGACTAAAATTGTGGGGAAAATAGGAGGACCAAATCCACAAATCAAGAATTAAAGGGAACTAAAATTACAATTTAGCCTTTATTTTAAAATTTATAAATAACATTTATTTTTACATATTTAGAAAGAAAATTAAAGATGACATAATACCACAAACACCAGTAAGTGTCATCTGAGATACATGTCATTAACAATTGTCACATAATAACAGACAAAAAAATAATGATTTTAGATTTTTTTTAGAAAGAAAAACCTAAGATTTTTTTTATAAGAATTAAAACAAAATTCACTCATTTTACAATAACTAAAAACATATTTAAGATTCTGGTAACTTCCTTTTCAGAGCACTTAAGTATATTCCTGAGGTTTTTGTTTATAAATTCTATGCAATGTCACACTCACACAGTGGCATACACACAATAGAGATTAAACTCCACTCTTGACTAATGCAGATGATAAAGATTAATGGGGGAAACAATTTTTCCCACTGAATAACTCAAAACAGATCATTGATACAAAGTTATTTCACTCCAAGGATATGCCGAGACAAATTGATGATCACTGGCACAGAATCCTTTGGGTAAACCATGTCTCATAAGCCTAAAAAAGGAAGCCAAATAATATATTTGTCTACCGAAGACAAGCTAAAATTAATGATTGATACACGTCTCAACACCCGATACACCACGTGCCTTTTCTATCTTCAACAGATACACCATAAGATTATGGTAATGGCATGCGTCTTAAATCATGGTCTTTGCCCTTAAGAGGTTAAGAAGTAAGAAATGGGCGCAAGATTAACGTCCATTGTTCTCTTTCTCAATTGTTCTTTTTTGTTTCACCGGACTTCTAGCATCTATCACTTCAGACTCCTTCTTATTGACAGGTTCATCTGGCTTACTAGCATTCATGTCCCCCAGTGGAAGGCCACCACCATTTGATGATGGTGCTTGCTTTCGCATAGCTCGTGGTATTTTCAAAGGTATATCTGTCTCATTTACATTTTTCTCTACCTTTGGGACAACTGGAACATTTTCAGGTCTAGATGAGTGCATTTTCTGTGGTATGTTCATAGATACATTGGCTTCACTGATGCTATTATTTTCTTTCTTGGGGACTTCAGAATTATCTGACTGCAAGGAAGGTGGAAGATCTGGAACAACTAATGTGGTGAGCACTGGGCCTATGGACTTCTTCCCCCATTTCCTTCTTTGATTAGCCTTCTGAGCATTTGATTTGGCCTGCAAAACAAACAGATCATCTTTAGACGCAGCAAAAGCACAAAACACTAAAACACAACACTGGAGTAATCTCAACTGCATCCAGTTCACATGAAATGACATAAATTTCTGAGGTTTGATTAGATCATTTATTTAGGGACTTCACTTTTCAAAGCATGACTGACACGCACCAGTGTATTTCCAATATCTGAAAGAGGTTTTCTTGGCCCATGATCACTGTGAGCGTCAGCAGGCCCCTCAACCAGTGCACCCTGAAGCAACTCAGCACCTTGAGCAACAAGAAGGTGATCTTTGTCTGCTTCCTCAATACTGGAATCATTACCAGTCCCTTCAACTTGTGCCTCATTTGAGACTGATGATCTGTTGGCACACTTGGATGCTAGGCAACCACAAGAACTCCCACAAATACCACCCAGAGCTCTGCATTTGCATTTATTTGTCTTGCAAGATGAAAATTTACTACAAGAGCAGCAGATATCTGATGCAGTTTCCCCAGATGCACCTCCAACTCCTTCTGTTGAATTATCTTTTACATCTTCTGAACTGATATTTGACTGATTGTCTTCCATGGTTACACGTCTGCTTTTAGATTTTCTTTTCTGAACGTGTATTTTCTCTGATGCTACCCATTCATCATCAGTTGCATCTGCAACATAATCATCTGGTTCTGTATCTGATACTGATAAATCCATATCCTCCAGTAAAATTGTAGATCGCCGATTTTCCTAAATGACAACCAAATGATCATTAACTATAGTACCCAAAAAAAAAGTGATTTGTGATGAGATAAGAATCATTTGTAGGCATACTAGGAGATCTAGTGATATGCAAGAGACCTACCATCTTGCGCAAGTCATACTTATGTCCTCCATTTATGTCTGGATACACCGAATCCCCCACAGATTCTGAGTATCTCTTTGCACTCTGTCATAAGTTTAAATAATATGGTTAAAAACAGATAAAGAAAAGAAGTTACTAATTTAATTGGAGAATCAAAGTTGCAAAAATAAGGACCAATATTTCTTCAATTTTATAAACTGCACCTTAAAATTGGAAAGGAGAAAAAAAAAATTAAGTTTCACTATATCAGTAAATTTTAAGTTGCATTGCAAAATTTATTTCCCAAGCCTAATAATAATCTGGATGGAGTGGAGCTCTCGACCAAACATACTAACCAGCAACTTCAACTGATGAATAAGTTCAGACTTTTGCATTTCCAACTGTCGAAGTGAACAGCTCAACCTTACTACTTTTTCTTTTAGATCTCTTATTTCCATGTCCTTCTCTCTGCAGGTAACTTCTTTATCTCGCAATAAACACCTGAAATATAGAAAGGCATAGAAAAAAATTCAGTCATAATCACAACATGGACCATAAATTTTATTTGCAGATAAAGCAAGCTACTACCTGGAGGAAGATGCCAGATTGAACAAATGATTCATCAAATTCTTGGCTTCAGGAAGGGAACGGACTTGGTTCCAACGCCCCTTGCCACTGAACACCCGTTCCCGCTCTTCTGCCTCTGACAACTGAGATGCCATTGACAGCAATGTTGTAGAAGAAGTAGCAATCATTTTTTCAAGGGCAAATATCCTTGAATTTCTTGCACCCGGAGACATTGATATGAAGCCATCACTAGATTAGCAATCAGGCAAGCAGATGTTGTCAATTATAGATTATAGATTATAGATTTCCAAATACAAGAATGTACAATAAATAATTGGCTTAGGTAATTCAAATGCTTTTTCACCTTGAATTGTTAAGCTTCATCATATCTGCTTCTTCCTTTAATCTTGCGATCTCGTTGGCCATTTTAGCCCTCCTGTAATGAATATTGTGAGGAAAACTCTAATATAAGAATAACATCCACTTGTGGATATTATCAAGACATTTAGGCACCGATAATTAGTAAATTGGTTCAAGTTTTCTCATCTTTTTGAAGAGAAAACATAGGTGAGCAAATTTTGCATACAAAATGAAATAAATACAAATATATAAAATTGACTTCATCCAGCAGTATCTCTCTAATCCATACTTTAATTTAGAGATGAAATTAACCTAAAAAGCAGTTGCCTTTCAGAGGTCCAAGCCTTCACCATATTATTCAAACTTATGCTCATAGATTGTTTTATCAGTATAACAACCTACTCAATCTGAAGGTTTCAGATGAAGAATCTAAATGAAAAAAGTAGAACATACTCTTCCATTTGACGCTCATGTGCTGCACGTACTTCATGCACTCGGACAGTGACCTCAAGCTCATGCTCAATTGCCTGCATCAAAGCCTTCAAATAGAAACAAATGTCAAGTAGAAGCTATTAAAACACCAAGACATCCTCCACAAAGTAGCATGATGGAAATATGATATATTGCAAAAGGGTAGAATATTTAGCGGCATCGAGCATTAATCATTGCTAAGGAAACAATTTAGTCCTTGTGATTCACAAGCATAGAAACAGATGTACCTGAATTCCTGGACCATTCCCACCTGCAGCACCTGTGTATAAAGAAAGAATTGCCAGTTAATTAATTAATAAGTTCACAAAATAGGGAAAGCTGCATGGCACAGTAAATCTCCTAACCCGTACTTTCACGTGAAGTCTTTCTAGATTCCAAAAGTTCTTTTAGCCTTTTCGTAGCCAAGGAAGCTTCTTCTGTCTTCCTTTGCAATACCTGTAATGAACTCATAAATAATGGAAATAACTAGTACCAAATAAGACCCCAAAAGCAAGTTATTTGAATGTCTACTTACCATCTTTTGCCTCTGATTCAACGCTAACAGCTTATGCATCTCATATTCATTCCTCCTTCCTTCTTTTTTAAGCTGAAAATTACACAATATGTATTAGAAGATTCACTAATAACTGATCAATTTGTTCATGTTAGACACTACAGGTCATTCCTTATATGCAAGAGGTCAGCAAATAACCTAAGTACCTAACAAAATATAAACAGAGATAATATTATTCTTAGAATGTGGGTTTGGGTCTATCCTAGATCCATTAAAAAGGTCACCCACCAAGTGTTGGAAAAGATACAATATATAAGTGGGGGGCAACCCTCACCCTATGAGCTAGCTTTTGGGGTTGAGCTAGGCCCAAACCCACATTCTAAGATGGTATCAGAGCCTATTCTAGATCCATTGGTGGGCCCCTTGTGTTGATCACACTTTAGGCGGGTAGCCTTGAGCATGAGGGGAAGTGTTGGAAAGCCACCTTAATTGTGGTCACCCTTAGGCCCACCTTAGTTGTGGCGGGTAGCCATGGGCAGAAGAGGGGTGTGTTGAAGTCCCACATTGTGTGGCGAGTAGCCATGGGCAAAAGGGGACATGTTGAAGACCCACATTGGCTAGTGTTGGAGATCCCATATTGACTAGTGATGAGGCCAAAATAGAGTATATAAGTGAAGAGCAATCCTTACCTTACAAGCCGGTTTTGTAAGGTTGAGTTAGGCCTATAACCCACTTTCTAAGAATTATAATCCCATTATCAAATGGATTTCCCTCCATGCAATTACAAGAAGATTGGAGTAATAAAACAAAAGGGATATTTTTTATTAAAAAAGTTGAAGAAAATTACTATGCTGAATGAATTTACCTGGAGAACTTCTTTCTCACGTGAAGCTTTCCATAACCTGAATTGTTCTGATTCCTGTTTAATCTTATGTTGCAATTGAACCTGAAATAAAAAACATTGTCGGTAATGACTCTAAAGAGAAAGAAAAACAAATCGCAGCTTTTTGCTTCAAACTGAGTATACGTTCCATTAGTAGGATCGTTGCACCTTTTGAGATTTAATTCTCTGAATCTCATCCTGGAGTCGTTTTGCTGCCTCGTCACCTTTCTGTTTTTGTCTCAACAGTTGAGCCTGAGCTTCTTGTTTCTTCTTCAGCACAGAGACCTGGAAAGCAAATATCAGTTTACCACATTGAGTGGCCATTAAGGGTTAAGACAATCCAGATAATAACTGCACCTGTGCTTCAAGAGCATTTAACTTTTGAAGATATTCCTCCTTTAACTTTTGAGCACCATCATCAGAGGTGGATGAAATATTTGCAAGATTGCACCTAAGTTCCTCAATTTCTTTCTACAACGAATAGGAACAGAGTTATAACGGAAACAATTTAAATGCAATATAATTAAAGATAGCACAGATAAAATACCTGCAAAAATTTCTTCTCTTGTTCTAACTCAAGAACTTTCTTTTCATAATGATGCTTAAGAACTGAAGTATCAGCATTATTAAACATCTTCATTTCAGCCTTCAACAACAACAAAAAAAAGAATAAAAAACATTAGACAGTAAAAACGTGTTCTAAAATCAGAATGAAGTTTACTTGACAAAAGAAGATGTTAGCAATATATGTTCTAAAAAACATTTGCCTAATTTGATAAAGATATGCAAACGAAAACTTGACAAAACAAATATTCAATGTCTTCACAAGTTTGAAGCTAGATCCAGAAACTTTACCTCCTTTTGTTCAAGTTTCTTATCCAATTCTCTGAGCTCCCTATCCAACTTTTCTTGAAGAGAAGAGTGTTCTATCTCCTTTGCATGATCTTCCATTTCATCTGCATACAGGTTGCACAATTTTAAAAAACTATCTATTGATATTTAGGAATAAATACCAATACAAAGTGACAGCAAAAAATGCAAATAAAAAAATTTGGGTATTAAGAAGCCTAAATGCTGCTGCTAAGTCTAGCTTTGAGAAATCAATTCATCATCTCATAAATTTGATGCACTTGTCTCAACCATAACAAATTTGTCAAGAATAATATTATTAACATCAGCCACAAGGGCTAACAATCAAATAAAAGATACACTGTACAATAATACATAATACATAAAAACTACTTCCAAAATTCTACCTGTTATGTCCACTGATTTGGCATCACAATCAGAAGAGTCCTCATTACCACATGCAAATAACACATTCTTTGACCGAAATCCACTATCATCTGAATCAACCCAGTCAACATGTCTATATTTCGCATTCGAATTTTTCAAACGCTGCAATTCACCTTCCAGATCTTGGATCTTTGAGACATAAGATTTCACCAGGTCATAATCCTAGAAACAAGTTCAGACCATGAGACGGTGATGGATTGCTTCATCAGAAAATTGTAATTATGCATTAGCAATGACTTGATGAGTTCAAACCTGATTTGAATTTGAGTCAACTTCATCCCAAGATTTACCATTTCGAATTGATTCAATTTTCATGATTAGTTGATCCTTTTCAACCTAAATTTAACACCTTGAGTGAGACCATGGCAAGTATTGGAAGCAACTAACATTTATTTTTTGGTAAAACACCCAATGTTCCATTAGAATTGAGAACATAAAGGATTAGAGAAAGACCTGAGCATCACAAGCACGTTGTGCTAAACTCTCACAAGTTACTCGACGTTCTTGAAGCTCCCGCTGTAGCTCTTCATTGCTTGCTTCGAGTAAGGATATTTTGTGTTTAAGAATCTAAGAGGAAAAAAAGGACATTAGAAACCTACACCCAGTAAATGAGGGATCAACTTCAGAAAGTTCCTAAAATAATGATGTACCTGAAGTTCCTCAAATGCCCCACCAGCATCACCTCTGTATAATAGAAGCTCAGACTGCAATTGCTCAATCTGACTTCGCATTCTCTGCATCTGAGCTCCCACCGGATCACGATTAATCTAAAAGAAGAAAATTTAAAACCATCATATGCAAGAAACATGAACGATTGTCACTCACAATTTAAGAAAAAAAGGGACAAAGCAAGACAAAACAAAATAAAACAAAACATCGAGAACACTAATATAAAGCACTTACGACTGCCTTATTCTGAATGTTGCGAGCACGGTTAGCATACTTTAGAGTGTTCAATGTCTCTTCAGCATTGGTGTCAGCAGGACTAACACATGCTGCAGCATTCGAAACAGATTAGATGATACATGTGATATTAAAAAGTGTTAAATTTTCAAAATCCACCAAGCAAGTACTGTACCTATCATAACAGTTTTGCTGTTTCCTCCAAGAGAATCCTACGTATTCATTAACCAATTCCGTGTCAAGATAATATAATATGAATCCATGATGTAGAGATTTCAAAAGTAAACACAACAATTAAAACATTATTATCACATTTTCAGTAATAATGACTTTTGAAAACAAGTTTCAAGATAGGAGTTGCAACATAAATCCCACACAACACTCAGTTCAGAAGCTCTGATGGTATGTCAAACAAACAATAATAGCCACACTTCCTTTCCCAACAATACCTTTAAAATACTGAGTCAATGAAGCCATCAGCTATGGAGTGGGATATAGAAAGAATCATACATATTATATGCAGAGCTGTTCAAGATAGGTATACTAGATGTAATGCTTTAACAAATACTGTGCAAACCTGTAGTAGCCTTGTTAATTTGCTATCGCGATATGGCACATGGCCACCTTCTTTTCGCTTTCTTTCATCTCCCAGTGCACTTATTACATTCCCAAGAGCTAATAAACCCTTATTGATATGAATGCCTTGACAATGGAAAAACTAACTGATCATTAAATAACTTAAAAAATTATATATATACAACTCAGCTAGCAGAAGGACAATGTAAGATTTTCAAAATTCTATTGTGATTTGTGAAAAATATGATATATTAGAGAACATATTTTTTGTATTAATTCTATTCCTATTCTTATCAATATGTCCTATCACAAACAACAGGAATACCTTCTTTTAAACGCATGCCATCTGCACCAGTTCTTTTTGCACGTTCAGAACCAGCAAGGTCTACCAAATGTAGTTTTGCACACAAGACATCTTCACCACTCTTTTGCTCCATAGTGATTGTGAATATAGCATGTGACCGACTAGACAAAGCACATAAACCATACAGTCATCACACTTTAAAGCAATTTGCCAGTTCAGATGAGGGAAAGATACATCACGAGTAAATTTTAATATGCATTATATTAGAGTCAACTTTATAAAATCAAACAATAAAAAATTACTCAATAAAAAAATGACATTGCAGATTTGATTATAGCAATTTACCTTGATTGACTGTTCATGTTTGTACTCCCAGTGGCGCGTGACAGTGAACCTCGAGAAAGATAAGATGACATTTCTTCTTTAGTCTTAACTTCAGCCTCAGTCACACCAGCCAGCGTTATTCCTCCATTCACCGTTTCTCTAATTTGTATGGGAACTCTACTGGGCGCAGCAGGCTTTGCAGTAGAAGCCACATCTCCTCTAGATGAATTGGGATCAAGCAAATCAAATACCTCTTCCTTGAATATCTGTCATCATATTATAGCAGTTCAAACTTCCATGTTTCAAAAGGTTAATTTCAATTACAGAGAGAATTAATTAAACATTTTTACCTCGATAAAAGATACCCTAATCAAAAACTCTGAAGATTCCTTCATAGTCTGAACCCTCTTGAATATTGTCTCCATCACCTTGGGTATAATTCCACCGGCATTGTCCTCTCCAGTGTAATTGGTGCCCATGGTGTATGTCTTCCCAGATCCAGTCTGAGAACAAAAACCCAGTTAATGCAAACTAAACATAACAAAACAAAGTTTCTGAAATATAATTTTCCTAATCATCAAAGTCTAAACCATATGCGAAAACTATACCTGGCCATAAGCAAGAACAGTTGCATTATAACCATGGAAAAGTGCGTCTACGAGTGGAGCTACACAATCATCATATATTACAGACGATGGAGATCCCGAGCTACCGTAAACATAGTCATAAGTGAAAGCATGCGACCCAATTTGCACCTACACAGCATACAACAACAACAATTATGCATCAATATCGCATATTCATACAAATTTCAACATGCACAAAATCAAAAGGAGCATGGATCAAATGAATTGATTGAGTGTGTAATAAAAGAGCATTCAGATTCAAACAGAAAAGACACCTGAGGTTCACCGGGAACAACGGAGATGCAGTCTGTACACCCGAGCATAAGCTCCGACGTGATCAGAGGGCGAATGTTGACGGCAACTCGCACGCACTGCGCTGAATCGGAATTCTCCATCTCCAACCAATTCGAATCAGCCTCGAGGTTGGAAACCCTAAAATCCAATCAAAACGCAAAAATTAAATCGAAGGACGTCGTTTAGAGTGAATCTCGCATAACAGCGAATGATTGTGAAAAAGTGTCGAGCGTTGAAGCTGGTGAAGTTTCGAAATGGAATTTGGAGTGTGAACTTGCTTACCTGCTGTGAGAAAGAGGAACGAAGGGAACGACAGAGTGAGAAAGAAGAGAAAGAGAACAGTGTGAGAGAACGGAAATGTAAACGAAGAACGAAGGGTTCTAAGTTTTGAACAGAGAAGAGAGGGTGGTGGCAGCGATTTTGAATGTGGATGTGTTGGGTTAGATTAAAGTGGATTTGAGAAAACGGCGCTCAGGTCCGAATTCAAATGAGGAATTTCGTCACGCGCGTGTCACGTGCAACGACGAATGTGAAATGTCAATGAAACTCTAACGGTCACAATGGTAAGCAGACACATAAACCCCACCTAAAAATGGATAATTATTTAAAGCACACTCCATTAATTAATGCCTTTCGCTCAAATGCGCTCAACCCAGCTTGTAGTATAAATTTTTTAGTTAACGATCATTTTTTTTTATGTAATGCCAACGATCATTAATACCTTTGGCTAACAATGAATACAAATAATAGTTGCTCTTATAAATTATTTCAATCATAAAATTAACATCATTGGTTTCATTGATAAAGGACTAAGCTGGTGTTTGGTAGAGAGATGTGAAAATGAATGAAAGTGAATTGAGATGAAAGTTTTGAATTAAAGTAGAGTGTAAAAAGTGTGGGTCTCACCTCATTTTATTGTTCATTTCAGTTCTTTTTTGTTCTCTTTCGTGGCAACCAAACGGAGGGTAAGTGCGTGTTTTTTTTTTATCCGTAGGAATTGAAGGCAGATACCGGAGGTCTACAACCACTCACGCACCCTACTCAGCTAACTGAGCTAGACCCCCTCAGTAAGTGTGTGTTTGGATCTGAGTTTCAGATTCACGTATTTACATAAATTCACGTCAAAAGTGAATAATGATGTAGAAGTTATATACAATAGCGTTAATTAGACGTGGATTTGTTGTCTCCGGACGTCAATCCAAACATGCGGTAAATTGATGATAGATAAAAATCATGTTAACATTTATTTATTTTTTGTTGTTGGACAAAAAGTTAAATAAGACTAAAATATATTTTTAATTTTTATAAATAGGATTAAATATAATTTTTAATTTTTTATTATGGTCTTGATAATTTATAAATTGTTTTAAAAATAATTTATAGGGTTAAATATTAAATATGTTTTTGGTCCTCAAAAAATTGATTGAATTTGGTTTTAGTTCTTAAACTTTTTTTTCATTGGATTTGGTCCTCAATTTTTTGAAAAAAGGTGAAATTTGTCCCTCATCCTAACTCCATTAACATTTTTGCTAACATGGCTAACGACTGCCATGTGACATCTACGTGTTTGCCACATGTGACATGTGTCGCATGACATCAGGGACCAAAACTAATATTTTAAAAAAAATATGGACTAAAATCAAATTTGACCAAATTTTCAAGGACCAAAACCACGATTTTAAAAATGCAAGTATTATGGCCAATTTTGACCAAATTTTCAAGGACCATAAACACGTTTTACTGTAATATTAACGACTTCTGGACACACATGTCAAATTTTTTTTAATATTGAGCAAATGTTCAAGAACCAAAAATAATTTTTTAATATGATTTTCTTGAGAAATTCCTTTAATTTTTATTGAAAAATAAAGAAAAACACTTACAAATGAATGCAACGTCTAAATTGCTAGAATGGTGTCTCACACTCTATTGAAGGAAGTAGGATTTTTCACTAGAGCCAGTGTGACATATTGATCTTGAGTTCCTATGCAATATCCAATGCCAAAGAATTGTTTATTTCCATTAGAAGGTCTGGTTTATAGATGCTAGAAAGGAATTCATATTGGGGGCAATGCTAGGATTCAACACTGGTCAGACGTCTCAGACATTAGACTAAAAGTATATGGGAACACCTCAAAATTAGGCACCAATATAGCATCTCAAACGTTGAATATCCTGTAAAAATTGAGTGACCTAGCATAGCATCCAAAGTGGATTGCTTTCTAGCATCTCTAACATAGACTTTATGGTGGAAATCAACAAGTTCCTAGCATTAGATCTTGCGTAGGAACTCAAAATCGATGTGTCACACTAAGTCTCTAGTAAAAAAATTATGCTTCATTCAATAAAGCATGGGACACTATTTCAACAATTTAGTGCATGACGGAGACCCCAAACTTAAGTTTGCAAAAGTAATTCCTTTGAAGTTATGTTTGGTTACCCTCCAAAAGTATGTTTGAGAGAAAATTTTTGCCTTGAAACTGAGTTTGGGAGAAGTAAGACTTGGGATACTTTTGCAAACTCAGTTTGCAAACTTAAGTTTGACCCAAACTTAAGTTTGCAAACTTTAATCCAAACATGCACTTAGATGTTGCAAGTGGTTGTGGATCACCAAAATGAGGGTAAGAACCAAAGTTTTTTACAAGCCCTTTTTTTTATACAATAGCAGTAATAAGGTTAGAACTGGGACCTTATGCAAATTATCTAAAATTTCTTACAAGGCCATTTGAATACTATTTGAAGTTCAAATGCATCTAAACCCTAAACTAGTCTTCATTATGCATTACACAAACACTTTTGCTCTCATTCTCTCCTCCCTTAGGCAGCTACAGCCGAGCACTTTCCATCCCCCAATTGCACCATATTTTTCTTTAATTTTATCTTTTGGAGACTCAAAGCTCCAAGGTCCCTAACCCCTCAAAACCTCTAACACATAAAAGGCTTCCACTTTCCCTCCATTTCTCAAGCATTCGTTGAACTTTTTTCCCACTCTTGTTATTTTTTGTGAACCACCATCTCCCTTCCTTCTCATCATATTTTTTTGTTTTTCTCCTTTTCTTTTTTCCAAAAAGAGCTTGTGTACTAATTACATCAAAATTTTGTACTAATTACATTAATTTCATAATTAAAATAATTTATTGTAGTCATAAACAATTTGCTTAAGTCAAATTTGAAGGAATTTCTAATTTTCAACTTAATTTAAATTAATTATGAAGATTATAGTTAATTAAATTAAGCTTAAAGACAAAATTGTCTTTTCACATAAAAAGGCCTAAAAAAATTAAGATAAATTTACCACTGGAATATGGTGATAATATAATATTCTCATAAAAATTTCAAGTTAAAAAGACTTAAGAATCACTATAAATAAATTTTTTGATTTAAGTACTTTATATTGAACTTAAGGACATTTTAGGAAATTCAAATTTTAAAACAAATATATTTAATTTAATAAAATTTACTTAATTTTTCGAAGTGGAACCTTAAGATACGTTTGATAAAAATTAATAACTCACATATTATGCATAAACGGTGATTTAATCGCGTAAAGTTTAAAATTGATAAAAGATTTTATAAAACTTGAATAATTTGTCCAGACTCTATTTTTTGGTGTTTTAAAATGCTTAGAACCTTGTAGAGGACATTATAATCTTCCACTTGACAAGCTTATGACTTTAGACAATACTATTCCTAAAGTTGAGAAAAAAAATATTAAGTATTAATTAGTTAACAAAATTTGTGAAGAATTTTGACGACCATTTCAACTGCAAAGTCATTATTTCCACTAATCCTTCTTATTTGAAATCAATTATTGGTAATTCTTTTTCTCTTCACAATTTCCTTTTCTTTTTGTTTCTTACTTAACCTTTCTCTTTTTTATTTTAAAAGAACAATCCATCTAAAAATGCTCATCTCCAACTTTTAAATCTAAATTCTTAATGGGCGTGATATTACCCTTTTCCTAACATAACCAACTTTCTCCCGATACATCTATTTCTAATCTCCTTATGAGTTCTAAGATTCCAACCTCCAAACCTAAATGTCATAAGAGGAAAGATGTCGAGTGAACTTCTGAATCACATGCTCCTAAAAAGATGTAAAAAAATGGAACAAATTGCCCTCTAAGTCTCCCCATAACTTGGAAATTATTGTAGAGGATCTAAGATGATGCTCATATTGGAGCTGAATATGTGTTGAGGTCCACATTGGGGAAGAAATATTTGCTAATCTAGATATTCAAAAAGAAAAATCCCAAAATTTGGATCAAAGTGCCACTAAAATTAGTTCTGATAGACATCAAAGTGAAGAATCCAATTTCAACCCTGTTGGTGGTAACCTTTGTTCTTCATCAAGTGAAGATGACCCAAATTATAATTCCAATGTCAAAAGTTCAAAAATGCCCCTCCCAAAACAATATGCATTTTGGATGATATGTTGATATTAAAAAGATTAATAGACTTTTTTATTCCAAAGATGTATTTCGATGCCTAACTTTAGTTGACGTTGATATTGCTTGTGATCGAGGCTCCATGAGATTTTAAAAGGGCATGCAGTTTTTTTTTTCAAAGTTTAATTAGAAACGAAAAGAACACCACAAATGCAAAGAACTAGAGCATGCAAAACTTAAGGAAACTCTACGCAGAAGAGAAAGCGTAGCTTTTAAGAGGCATGCAGTTTAGTTCGCCTGCATCTTATTAGGAGGCAACTTTTTATGTTCTTTTCTGCAAATGGATATGGATACGCGACAATTTCTTAATACCAAGATGAGAGAGAGGGTAAAGAGAGAAAGAGAAAGTCTGAGAGTAAGTGAGGGGAGGGTAGTGAACGCGAGGTTTCCTACAGAGAGAAGGGTTAACAGTAGGATCTCTTCTTTCTTCTTCTCAAAATTTCCTAATAATTTCGGAGAGGAAGATCTTTGGAAAGTTTTCCAACGTTGGGGGAGAGTGTGGGGAGTGTACATCGCAAAAAGAACAGATAAAAGGGGAAACAAATATGGCTTTGTTAGATTTATTGATGTGCAGAATGTCTATTTGTTGGAGAAGTAGTTGGATCATATCTATATAGGGAACATTAAAATGAATGCTAATATACCTAAGTATGAATGGAAACCACAGATATCAGGTGGGGTTGAGGCTGCGAACAAGGAGACAAAGACTAGAACTCACAATGTTCAGCTGGAGGAGCCCGAGAAGGTGGAAAATACTAATAGAGGAAAAGCAAAAATGGTGGAAAACACTTATGCTAAGGTAGTTCAAAAAACCCATCCGCGACATGGGATGAAATGGAAGTAGAAAGGGGGGGTAAATACACAACAAAAAGAAAGAAGATGGTGGGGTAAGGAGATTCAAGTGGCAGAAAACAACATGGAATGGCTGCAATGTAGTTGGATTGGAAGATTGAAAGACATATCAATGTTTGAAAGGCTGAATGATGTATTTATGTTGGAAGAAAGCAATAATCCCAAACTCAAGTATATGGGAGGTGACATGGTGCTGATAACAGGGATCTCAAAAGAAGCTTTACTAGAGAAATATAACAAAATAGAAGAGGGACTTTTTTCAATATTCCACTCTATCCAAAAGTGGACTGTAGATGTTTGCTCCGACAACCGCTTAGCATGGGCTTGCTGTATAGGAATACCGCTACACTTATGGGGGGAGGAGTGCTTCTCCAAGATAGTCGGTTCTTTTGGGGAATATGTGAAGACGGACAAGGATATCTCTAACATGGAAAGAGTGGACGTCGTGAGGCTCTTGATAAAAATTTCCACACCACAACAAGTGTTCTATAATGAAAAAGTAAAGATGAACGAGCATGTCTACAACATAAGGATAGTAGAGGAAGTGCCGAGGATAGATAAAGGATGTGATTGTTGGAAATGGAGAGACTATGATGGGTCTATCAAAGAAGACTTTATAGAGAGTGTATTTGGCATAAACATAGAATCATCAAAATTTGAAAACGATGAAGATGACATGGAGATCATTGGTGAAGGAGCCACGGGGGAGGAGCCACCTGAAGCCGGCGACGGTAACAACCGAAAAGAGGAAGCAACAGTGCAGTTTTCAAATTATGACACGGTAGGTAAAGACCAGCAGGGAGTAGATGCACATAGTGGTCAATTCTCTTGTATAGGATGTACGGGAGGTGATGAGGATCACGTGGTGATTAACAATAAGGGTGATGAAGGAAAAAAGGGGTTCATGGAATGAGGCCAGCTCCAAATAGTTGAAGAACAATATACAGAAAGTAAGAGAGAGAAAGATGGAGTGAACGGGAAGCAATCACTACAGCTCAATGTGGAAAGTTTTGATAGAGACGTGATAATAAAAAAATACTAGAGAGGAAGCATTGTGGGATGAGGTAGACTCGATCCAAGAAGTAGAGAGAGTACAAGAATCTGTAGACCAAGCAAATAAGGAGACGTGTGATGGGCTAGGTGAGGAGTCTGGGCCTAAAATAAAAGGGTCATTTTTGTGTGAGGCTATAGGGCCCAATAGAGGCAAGACAGGGAAGCAAGTAAAGAAAAAGGGGAAACATGGAGGTAAAAAGAAAAATGATGAAAATATGCCATCAGGAAGTGACTGGGACTAGCTTGCGAGGCGGAAATAGATTTTGGCCTCTTCTAAAAGGTGTTTCACGTGGACCTCTTAGGGGGACTTCTGTTTTTGAAGATGGATCTACATCACGTACAACAGAGATGGAGAAAGTTGCATGAGATAATAAGGGGAAAGCAAAAAGAAAAGAAGCAAGAGCTGAGACATTCACACAGAGCAATGTTTTGTTTGATGGTTGCATAAACAATTGCAACTGTCTGATTTGGATTAAAAATGATAAGTCAGAAGTGTTAAAGTTGTGGGAAGTGAGAAAGGAAATTGGGGTCACATACAAAGGTGATGAGAATGATGTGGTGCAAAAAATTCAGAATATGGAGAAAAGAGATCAAAGTGGATTCACGCAAAGTCAGGAAAGGCATAGGAAGGGAAATAGTGTAGTAGAATCATGAAGATGCTCACATATAATGTCAGGGGGTTGGGGGGAAGCTGAAGGTGAAGTACGTTAGAAAGCTAGTACAAAAAGAAGAAATTCAGTTCTTGTGTATACAAGAGACCAAAAAAGAGGTAATAGATTATTTGCTTTGTGGCTCAATTTGGGGGGATGGAAACGTGAAGTGGGTTTGTGCACCTTCAAGTGGGCCTGCAGGGGGGATTTTGAGCATGTGGGATCCAAACTGCTTCCAACAAACAAACCAGTTTATGTGTGGGGAGTTTGTTGGAATTGAAGGAGTTTGGAAAGAGGTTGTTATTGTAAACGTGTACGCGCCGTGTGATAATGCTAGGAAGACAAGAGTGTGGGAAGAGCTCAAAGAGAAGAAGAAAAAAATCACATTGATTGTTGGTGTATCATAGGCGATTTTAATAGTGTGAGAAGACCCTGTGAAAGGGTGGGCGTGGGGGGAGAAGACAGTGGAGCAAGAGAAAGAGAGGAATTTAACAACTTTATTTTGGAGATGGGTCTAGAAGATTTGCCATTGGTGGGAAGAAAGTTCACATGGTATAGGCCAAATGGAATGGCAAGAAGTAGGATTGATAGAGTTTTTGTGTCTAGTGGATGGCTTAATTCTCTGCCGAAAAGTTCACAATATGTTCTTGATAGAAATGTATCGGACCATTGCCAATTTTGGTCAAGAAAAATATTGTGGGTTGGGGACCTAAGCCATTCAAGGTGCTTGATTGTTGGTTTTTGGATCAAAGATTCATAAAATACGTGGAAGAAGCTTGGGGATCACTAAAATTTGAAGGGTGGGGTGCATATGTGTTAAAAGAAAAATTGAAGGCATTGAAGGAAAAATTAAAAGTGTGGAATGTTAAAGTTTTTGGCCACTTGAAGAAAAAACAAGCTCAAGTGGAAAAAGAGTTGAATGAGATGGAGAAAAGAGAAGATGAAGTGGCGTTGAATGAAGAAGAGAGAAAAAAGAAAAGAAAGCTTCAAGAAGAGTTTTGGACAGTGGCACTTTGTAATGAGTCATTGTTGAGACAAAAAGTCAAGAATAAAATGGATTAAGGAGGGTGACCGCAATTCAAATTATTTCCATTTAAGTATAAATTGGAGGAGGAGAAAAAACAATCTAAGAGGCCTAAATATAGAAGGGGTGTGGGTGGAGGAACCAATGAAAGTCAAAGAAGAGGTGGAAAGATTTTTTGAAGAAAGATTCAAAGAGTTGGAGTGTGATAGACTAAGGTTGGATAGGGTGAAGTTTAACAAGATCTCTTATGAAGACAATGTAAACCTTTTGGCAAAATTTGATGAGAGGGAGGTGAAGGAGGCAGTGTGGGAATGTGGTAGCTTGAAGAGTGCGAGTCCGGATGGTTATTAAGTTCATCAAAGAGTTTTGGAGGATCCTAAAAGGAGATATTATGACTTTCCTACAAGAGTACCATGAGCATGGAGTTTTCCCAAGAGGGTGCAATTCCTCTTTCATTTCCTTTATTCCCAAAGTACTTGATCCACAAAATTTGGGAGAATTTAGGCCAATCTCGCTTGTTGGATGCATGTACAAAATCTTGGCCAAGATCCTCTCAAATAGGCTTAAAAAGGTACTTAATGGTGTCATTGATCATCGACAAAGTGCCTTTTTGGGTGGTAGATATTTGTTACATAGTGCTTTGGTGTCAAATGAGGTGGTGGAGGAAGCGAAGAGATTGAAGAAGCAATGCCTAATTTTTAAGGTCGATTACGAAAAGGCATATGATTCGGTGAATTGGAATTTTTTGTTGTATATGCTTCAAAGGTTGGGGTTTGTGGATAGATGGATCAAATGGATTAAGGGTTGCTTGATTAGTAGTAGGATTTCGATTTTGGTTAATGGAAGCCCTACTAAGGAATTTATGGTGTCTAAAGGGCTTAGACAAGGAGATCCATTGGCGCCTTTTTTGTTTAATATTGTTGCCGAAGGGTTATGTGGGATTATGAGGGAAGCAATTGCGAAGAACCTTTTCAAAAGCTTTCTAGTAGGTGACAAAAAGGTGGAAGTGAATCTCCTACAATATGCCGACAACACAATTTTCTTGGGGGAGCCAACGTTGACAAATGTGATGACGATCAAGAGCATACTAAGATGCTTTGAACTTGTCTCTGGTCTCAAGGTAAATTTTTTCAAAAGTAGTTTTGGTACTATTGGTGTTGGGAGGGAGGTAACAGAAAGATTTGCTTATTTATTGAATTGTAAGTTGTTAAGTCTTCCGTTTGTATATTTAGGCATTCCCATTGGTGCAAACCTTAGGAACTTTGAAACTTGGCATCCTATTGTTGAAAAATATAAAAGAAAGCTTGGGGGGTGGAAGCATAAAACTTTATCTTTTGCGGGTAAAGTGTGCCTCATTAACTCTGTGTTGTCATCATTACCTCTTTTGTTCTTTTCCTTTTTTAAAGTTCCCAAGAAAGTCGATAAGATTATTGTAAAATATCAAAGGGAGTTTCTTTGGGGTGGGGGAGATGTAAATAGGAAAAATTGTTGGGAGAAATGGGAGAAAGTGTGCCAACCAAAGAGTCATGGGGGTCTTGGGGTCAAAGATATTTTTACCTTCAATAAGGTCCTTTTAGCAAAGTGGAAATGGGAACTTTTTTATGAAAAAGGGTGTCTTTGGAGTGAAGTCTTGGGGTCAAAATATGGAGGGTGGAGGAGCCTTTTAAAAGAGAATGTGTTAGCAAAGTCATCTTTTTGGTGGAAAGATTTATTTAAAACATGCGGTGGTAACAATGCTACACAATGGTTTGATTCTTTGGTGGAATGGAGAGTTGGTAGGGGCGATAAGTTTATGTTTTGGAGTGATAAGTTGGGTGATCAAAATCTTGCAAATAAATATCCTAGGGTCTTTTTAAATACTACAAAAAGGGACGAATTTATTGAAAATGTGGGATTTTGGAAGGGAGATGTGTGGAAGTGGGATTTTGATTGGCGTAGACAATGGTTTGTTTGGGAAAGGAGTGTAGTTGATAGTTTTCAATTGAGGATGCAAGAGGTGCGGATGCAGAGGAATAATTCAAATTATTGGTGGTGGTTGCCTAACCAATCCGGATTATTCTCTGTTAAAACTGCTTATGCAGCCTTACATCAGAGGATATTAGGTAGTAGTCCTGATGAGTTCTTATCACAGATATGGCACATGAAAATTCCTCCAAAGATCCAAATATTTTTGTGGAGAATGCTCAGAGATAGATTACCAACTGGAGATAATCTTCTAAAAAGGAATGTGGTAATATCCGAAGGTGAAGTTTTGTGTATGTTCTGTGGTGCAGAGGTTGAGACAGTCAATCATACTTTATTCTGGTGTCATAAGTCTCAAGCAATTTGGAACTCTTGTTACGGTTGGATTGAGGTCACATTAGCTTTCCCAAATTCAGCTAAGTCACATTTCAAACAACACTGCCTTTTGTCTGAAACAAAAGAGGCTAATAGAAGGTGGAAAGTGGTATGGTGTGGAATAGTTTGGGTGCTATGGAAAAACAGAAATAATATTCTGTTCAGAGGCTCATCCTTCGAGCATCAGTCAATTATGCAGGATATTGTCTTCTATACATGGACGTGGTTGAGGTATGGTGATCCTTCCTTTGGATACACTTTTGTTCAGTGGAGTGCAAGCCTAGGATCGTGTTTATTGGAAAAATAATATCATGGAAATGTAGACAGAAATGGATTGGTGTCTGTATGCTTAAAGACCTTTGTTGCTCTGGAATCACCTTGGGGAACATGGCTGTGACAGACGTGATATACATGTACCAAGTTAATTAAGTTGGTTTGCAGGCTCGTAGATACTTGTACACGTAGAGGTAGGTGTGTGCTGGTGTAGATGGAAATTATGACTGAGGTTGGAAAAATAGGTAGATCACAAGGAGTTTCATGGGGAGGTTATTAATTATTTATGGCAAAAAGACTACAAATAATAAATAACCCCTGCTATAGTTGATATATACCACTGAAAGCTGAAATGTGTGTATATAATAGTATGTAAACGGATTGGTACCCCTGGTACTGCTATATATAATATTCTATTTTGCTGATTAAAAAAAAAAGGCCATGCAGTTTTGCAGTATATGGCTCATGACTACATTCCTTTACCAAACAACAAATTTAGCGTTGGGCTGAAATGAAACAACTTTCTTATCAATTTGAAGAGTTAGGGTATGTTTGGATACCCATTTGGGTATTTCAAACATACTTTTGGAACCTCAAACTCAACTTGACATCATGTTTGAATGCTCCAAAAATTAATTTTGCAACTTATGTTTGGGACAAACCTGGATTTGGATCAAAAACAACAGATTTGATGCTTTTAAAGTAAAAGGACTTTTGATTTGTATATTTATAATAGAAACATGAAGTAAAAGTATTTTTAATTGGTATTTCTAAACAAATTTCATTTTATAAACATAAAACATAAATCATGTTACAGTAAACTCACTTTTATCAAACTTAAGTTTAACACATGCTTTTGATTCAAATTTATGTTTACAAACTTTAATCCAAACATGCATTTAAAGAAGTTAGTAGCCAAACTCATTTCAGATAAGGAAGAATCACTTTAAGAGAAAAACTTGCTAAACAAGGCCTTTAGAAAAGATAAAGAAAACTAAAGGCAATGATGGCCAAGGAGAATCTAGAGAAAAATTTGAAGTCGATGATAAGTTATCAACTCTCTAAAGCTAAAAATGTTGCACTATAAGTTGAGGATGACAAGCATTCTTATGCTCTTCAAGCGAAAAAGACCAAACATTTTAATGATTTGGGAAAATTAGCTAAAGATACTTTTGATAATATCATTACCCATCTGAAAGTTCTTAATCCTAAGCTTACAATTGGTTTGTCCGCTATCAATCACTTGGTTCAAGATGGCCATATAGGAAAATTGAATCTAGATGGGTTGTTTGTTCCCCTTATGTAATTCCCACATGTCTAGTTAAGTATTTTTTGACATTTACTTGGTCGAACTTGTTGTTTCGTATGCATGCTGAAACGCACCGTTTCAATAATAATAATATAAAAAAAAAGCCTTATCCCTCCCCTATTTTAAAAGTCACCGAGACCCCCCCCCCCCCCCTTTTTCTTCTCTGTCCCGAAACTTTCCCCTCCCCTGGGCATCGTTTTTTTTTCCTCTCTTCTTTCTTTCGTTTAAATCCTCTCTTCTTCTCATTCCTTCTATTCTCTTTTCCTTCCTTGTTCCAAAATCCATCAAATTTCTTACACTTTTGTGGTACTCAAGCTTGGAAAGGTGATTGAGGTTAAGGGAAACAATACCTATTTTTTTTCCTATTTGAAGCTTTTGAGGTAAATCCATGAACAACAAAGCTAGATAATTATTTTTTTAGCATAGATTAGTTATGGGTTGTGTGTGAGAGGTGTTGAAAATTTAAATATTAGGATTATTGTGGTTTTCTCAAAAACCCTGGGTATATTAAATTGGGGACTTTATCTAATTTTTCATTCTCTTGTTATTAATGTCTAGATTCCTTGGAAAACACAGTGGTTGCTCCTCCCCACGTCATTGGAAGACACTGATTGGGTTCTCTTTGGTTGTGAGTAGCTAAATTTACCTAGTGACTTTTTCATTGGTATTTTTAGGAGAAGCAAGTATATTTTAAAAATACGTTTTCTTAGTGATCTTAGTTCCTATGAGTACTTGAGAAAGAAAAATAAGTATAATATTTATTTTACTTGGTTGGATTTAATTCTTTATGATTTTTGATAATTTGATGATATAATTTAGATGTGTAAATTGAGTTCTCATTGTGAATAATGACCGTTTGCTACAACGAAGAGATAAAGTAACCTATAGGTTGAATACCTATAGTATATATATTTTTTTTCCGTTTGCTACAACGAAGAGATAATGTAGCCTATGGATTGAATATTCATAGTTCCTATATTTACCGTTTGCTGCAACGAAGAGATAATGCAGTCTACGAGCTAATTGTTGTAGTTCTATAATTTCCGTTTGCCACAACGAAGAGATAACGTGGTCTATGTATACATAGTAGAATTAAAGTTTATATAAAGTTGTTAATCTTGATTATGATTTGATTTTAATTCTTATGAGTTAGCAAGGGAATAAATATAAGTTTTATTAAAAATGAGCTGTATTTATTTCACTTTAATTTAAATTCCATTTAAATTCTTTCCGAATGAAAAACTCGTGCTATGGTTGCTTTTCTCCTTCCTGTTCACTTTGTATTTTTATGCTCTCACTAAGTCCTTGTGACTTACCTCATTCTTTCCTTTTCCTCTCAGATTCATAGGTAGTTGAGTAGCAGACTTCTTGGGATTTGCTGATCTCCCTAGGAATTTTGTTCAACTTTTGGTAGGCCTCCATTGCATATAGTGGAGAGTATATTTTGGTGACTCCAGTATAATGCAGCTATAGTGACAGGGACAGAAATAGATATAGATGAAATCCCTTTATTTTGAGTTTATTTTAGTGATGTATTTGGATATATATCCATATCAAGGGCCTATGTTGTGATGTGTGGCCTTGATATCTAACTGTTGGATCTAAATATATGTATATATGATTTCACAGGTGGTTCTGCATACTTGGCTTGTCCTGTTTTTAGGGGAGACTCTGCCGGATTTTTGGTAGTCCCCTTTATTTGTCTTTATTTATGTCTTTGTGTTCAGGCTAGCCAGGCTAAAGAACATGTAGCTTGTGCGCCGGTCATGATCCTAGGACGGGTTGTGACACATGCCTCACGTTCTACCCATGCTATGTACATAAGGGGATGACTAGATTAGCTAGCATTAAAGAGCACTGCAAACCATAGTTATAAAAATCGGACTGGACCGGCCGGTCGAACCGATTCGACCGGGAACCAATGCCCTATCTAGTCCGGTTTAGCTATTAGACCGGATATGTCATCAACCCGATTTTACCCGGCCGGTTTTGGTCAAAACCGGTGACCTAGCACCGGTTGACCCGGGTTTTTTTTTTTTTTTTTTTTTTACAATTCTTGTATCAATGTTGTTATTTGGAATTCTTTTTATAGTACCATTTAAAATTTGAAACCATAACAAAATCTAATTTCTAAATAATATATAATATAATATAATAATATACTCCTATAACATTTTAATTAAATTGTTAATAGTTAATTATTGAATAGTATATAATATTATGCTCCTATAATATTATTTTGATGTTGACAATAATATATAATAGCTAATTATTATAATTTTAATCTTGATATGATTTAATATTTATGTGCTTTATTCATCTTTACCATACTTGCTCATAGTCTTCCGACAACTTTTATATTTAGTCGTGAAAAATAACATGAGTTTCCTTAGTAGTTTAATGATAATATCCAACAAAATAATTTATAGTAATAAATGATTATGTAAAATTTATAGTTTGATCATGATTGATTTTAATTTTAGAGTATGAATTATGGATTGGTCACATTTTGTTAGATATATTATTTTTTTTAAAATTTTTTAATATATATCGGGTCAAACCGGATCAATTAGTGACCCACCGGTTCGACCACTGACCCATCAACCCAGTGCCTTGACCGGGTCGATGACTGGTCCGATTTTCACAACACTGCTGCAAACCATATAATGGTGGTGATCAAAGATATGTGAGAGATGAGAGAGGAAAAAGGCATGATTATAATTAATTGAAGTTGAAGGTCCAACACAGTCAGTAGATAGTTAAGTTCCTTAATAATGTTGACAATGGTTCGTTTCTTGATCGTGTGTATAGAGAAAACTTTGTTGGAAAAGGCAAAACCCACTTCGATGATCTCTATGCTTTGAGAGATTAATATCATGACTTCCAACTATAGAAATATCATGCTTTCAGCCAAAAAAATAATTAAAAAAGTTAAAGGCATTTGTCTTATTTCTTACTAGCATGCATATGCATTTCTTGTGAAGAGCAATGATTTTTTAATACCCTATTTTTTAAACATCTAGTTAATACTACCTCTGGTCCTAATTATAAACAATAAATTGACTTTTTCTTTGGTCCTAATTATAAACAACAATAACTAGTTTTTAAAGTTACTTAAGGTTAAATTTCTTTTATACCCTTACTTTATTGTTAACACTATTCCCTATGCATTGACAACCACTTAAAGCAAAGGGTGTTTAGCCCAAAGGGTTGGCGCAGTGGTGTAAGGTCCCGCTGCGTTCACATGAGGGGAACGATCTACTTAGCGGGAGAATCCGTGTTCGATTCCCTCCGTGTGCAAAATTCCCACGATAGCCACGCACCGCGAGCGGGATTAGTCTCTGACCCAGTGGGTTGGGGGACACCCATGGTCTCTGACCTAGGACAAAAAAAAAACAAAGGATATTTTTGGAATGAAAATTGAATTTATGGTAGAATTAATTGAAAAAAGCTACATTAACTACTTATTATTATTTTTAATTTCGTATCTATATTTTTCTTTAATTAATTTATCTCTTTTATTAGGTATCAAACTATATATATCACGCTACAACTATAGTATTTTGGACGTACAAATATCATTTCTGTTCCCGTGAATTCCTACCGCAGAATGACTAGAATCTCTCCCAACAAAGCCTCCCCCTCTCCATGTCCTCGTCCACGTGATTATAATAATCTGTTCAAAACACCTACGCCTCCGCGTCTCAATACCAGTGTCACCACACTGCAAAAACCTAAAACCAAAAAACACAAAATAAATAGCAACAACAAACACACCATCACTTCCCACACGACACACATACATGGATGGTGCAACTTCTTTGAACCCATTCCAAACGCTCCCCATCTTCACCCTCGTTCTCATCACCCCCTTCATCCTCGGCGACGACAACAGCGGCGCAACCCTTCCCTTTCCCACCCTCGAAGACGCCGCCGCCGCCACGTCATCACCGCCGGGTCTCTCGACTAATAACTATTCCCCTTCGGATCCGTTCAAGCCGAGAACGGGCGTTCTAGTTGGCGTGTTAACCACCACGTTCTCCCTTACCTTCCTTTTCCTCCTCTACATCAAGCACTGCAACGACGCCAACAACTTCGCCAACGCTAACACGAACTCCCAGCAACCCTCGCACGTGCGGAAGAACTCCGGCGTTGACCGCGATGTTCTAGAGTCGTTACCGGTTTTTAAGTTTGGATCGTTGAAAGGGCAGAAGAACGGTCTCGATTGCGCGGTTTGTCTTTCGAGATTCGAGGATCCTGAGGTTTTGAGACTGTTGCCCAAGTGCAGGCACGCGTTCCACGTGGAGTGCGTGGACGCGTGGCTCGACGCGCACTCCACGTGCCCGCTCTGTCGCTACAAGGTCGAACCCAACGACGTCGTCGTTCTCGTGGAGGATGACGCGAAAGCGAAGTGTAATTCGGAGGGAGAATCGGACGTAAACGACGACGCGTCGCGAGGGGAAAACGAGAACGCGGAAACGACGTCGTCGTTGGACAGCGCGGAACACAGGTTGGAGCACCGTATTGTTGTGTCGCCTCGCGGTGGGGTCCACCAACGGTGGAGTGATTTTCAGCAACGAGATGTGTTGTACTTGACGTCGGAGATGGTCACGTGGAAGGCACGTGGAGATAGCAGTAGTAGTAATAGTAATGTTGTGGTGGAGAACGGTGGAGCGATGAAGAATTTGAGGAGTGTGTCGGAGGTTACGGGAATGAGGAATGTTCAAGGTTTACTAATACTGTTCTGAATCGATACTCTCACGTCTCAAGTAACTGCTATACGTTTGCGACGTGAAGCTATAAGCTTCATACGTGTAGTAAATTAATCACATTGGAGATGTCGAACCAAATACTACACTAGTATTAGGGTTGATTAAATTTGATTGTTGATTACACAATAATTAGAGATGAAAGAGAATGTTATACATTGTTGAGATTTTAGTTGCAGAGAAATTAATAATGCTAGAGATTGGAGAGAGGATACCATTTTTGGAACTGGCAGTGCTAATTCTCTACCTTGCATTAGTATTATTTCATGTGAGGCAGAGATCATAGAAGATTCAAAGTAGGTTTTATTTTTTCTAACAAAATCTTCTCTATATATATACACATAGGCAGTGATATGTGTTGAACCTTGTTGATTGCTTGGAGAAGTATTAGTTTCTAAGTAATCATTTCAAAAATATGATAAGATAGTTATTGTTGATTAGATCAGGGCCGGGTTTTTAGTAGTTTCTACTTTCTATCTTTTTCGAAGGCACTTCTCGAATTTACTCCATACAAATATTGTTTTAGTTGTTTTTTTTTTGACAGAATATTGTTTTAGTTGTTAAGATTATTAAATATTAAATGATGGTTATGCTAATTTTTTTATTTTATTAAGCAATAGTTATTTTTTATTTTTAAAATTATAAAATTAAGAATTATAATAGTAAATAGTTTTCAAGACTGAAATAATACTATATTTTTTTTTATAATTTTAATAATTTAATTAACTAATATTATTCCCTCTCTTTTTTATTCTATATCTATCTCTTTTTCAAGGAAGTTAGTATTTCCATTGTTGTGTTCAGTGCAATAGCATCTCCATCAATAATCAGAACATTCACACTGAAGGGAGACATATTATTTTTTAAAAGATGGCACCTCGTCACTTCACCACCTATTTTCTGAAATTTTGATTGAATGAAAGAAAAGTTAGTGAAAGAGGTTTTATATATGAATTTCTTTCGTTCTCTTTTTGGGCAAATTTCTTTTTCAATGAATTCAATTAATGTAGTGTCAATTAAAAAAGTTAAAGAAATTTAAAGTAGCCATATTCTACACCCATAGCCACCGAATATTGAATTTCATTAATGCAAATAATCTATATGAGTGATAATTGCATTAAATGTAACTTCTCATCCGTGCAAAACACGAACCCATTGTCTAGTAGTTTATATAATTGAATGCAAAGTTTGAATTATTTAGCAAAACAAACTTCTAACAAGTCAGTTTGTCTTTTAACATAGAATCAAGACAGTTGATACAGATAATAAAACATTGAAACATAAATGAAATTGTATAAAAATGATATATGTAAGGGTGTTTGAGGTGCAATTTAATTCAATTTTAAAAAGTTATTCAAACCAAACATAAAAATTATATGTGATTCGATTTAGTCTTATTTAAATGTAATATCAAATCCGAATCAATCCAAACTAATTTTTTGTGATTTGGTTTGAATTGGTTTTGTGATTTTTAATATTTCAAATTTAATTTATCTTTATATGATTTTTAAAAATGTGCATTGGATCTTGAGGTTTTCTGTTTAAATTTTCTGTCTGAAAAATTGATGCTTCTTTAAACATTTAGACAACTTAATTATGTTACTATTAGTTAATATATGTGATCATCAGTTGTTGAGTACTACACAAAATGCCCATCATAATCATGTCTAGTGCAAGCCTTTTCTACCCCCCCCCCCCCCCCCCCCCCCGTTTTTTTTGGTGAATAGCTTTTTCTACCCTCTAGTTATAATTAAATTAACATTCCAAAGTTGGACATTCAACATTTTTTATTAGAACATCCTCTGCAAGGTTGAAACTAAGTAGAGGGCAAAGCTCCTCCCAACAACATTGAAACATACCCTTGGAAACCTCAAAGTCCTAACTAACATCCATTGTCCAGTGAATTAAAGTCACGAAAATTAGTTGATCAGTGACCAAATAATTAAAAAGCAATTGGCATAATCAAACGCTTCATCCACCAGATTGAATATATAGACATAGACTCCACCAAAAATAGTGCACCCAAATGAAGCTAGAAACAAGTTATATTATAACAAAGCAACTTAAGGTGTCAACGGTATATAATACCCAATGTCATCGGGGATGTACATTATTCAAGTCAAGGGGACTTTCGCATGTCAAAACTACATTTGCTATCCCATTTTATTTGCGCAGACTTTGTTCGCAGCCTTGGTGTTTTTATGTATTTTGTTATTTAGTTGGCCTTTAAAAAAAAAAAACATTTGCTTATCCCATTCCCAGCACATAGTATATTACGCATAAAACACACCTGAAACAAAAACGAAAATACGATACTTAACTATCATTAGTGGTCCGATTCCTGAGACACAAACCGCAAACCGAATTGATCAGTTGAGGCAAAAAACCATTCAAACAAATTAAAAAAAAATGATTTAGATTAGTTTTCTATTTTTTGATCAATTTTCAATTTTTTTTTATCAGTTTGAATTTGAACACCTCAAGATATATGCATTAAGTATTCCGTAAATTTTGAAATAACTTTATTAAAATGAAACATTTGTAAGACCAATGAGTATAATGTATGGATTGCTTAAAATTTGAATATCAACAATCATTGTTGAAGAGTTTGATAAGACAAATGTCTTACATTTCTTAATTATCAATAGTTAAAAATAACTTTGTAACACAATATAAATTATTTATTATAAATTTAAAATATAATTTATAATTTATATGTATAAAGATATTTATTTATTTATTATAAATTTTAATTATAATATAATTTATATATTTAAAGTAATTATTTATTATAAATTTTAATTATATAAAATAAACATTTATCTTTTGTATTACACAAGTTAAAATACTAGTAAATTATTAAGTAAAAATTTCAACCTCAAAAGTAGGCTTGCTAGGTCAACTAACTTCTGGCCTTACTCCACGCAAATGAAAATGTGAAAACTTAGGCAAAAACACCGTCTCCCAATTTCCCATATAAAAAAATAAAAAAATGCCTAACAGAATGGAGTTAATTCAATTCAGCCAACCAAAAAGCCTTAAGCTATACAAATGGCATGGCCAAAAATCATGTTGGCAAAGCAGAACCTATAAATCATTCAAAATTATATGAAGACAACACAACCATCAACAAATTGGACTCTTCTTTCAGGAGTCCATCACTTCACCTTCGAAGCCGCCTCTTTTTCAGAGGTAGTTCCTCCCAATGATCAGGTTCCATGCTGTCAAGTATCACATGATCATCATCACATGTGGATTTGTCATTTGATGCATTAGAAACTTGACCCAATTGTACTTTTGGTGTCTCTTTGCAATATAAGTCTTGATCTCCATTCCTGTGGCTGACACACATCGTATTTGACCATCGAGAAATTTCCATGAGAGAACCAGGAACTTCTGGAAAATGCTCAAAGTAGTTTTCCATGGCTGCATTATTGTTTTCACCTCGTTGATCATCATAACATGATCTTGTTTCATTTCTAATTGGGAAACTTTCAATGATTGCTATGTCGTCTGAATCATCTGTTGCATAACTTGATGTAGTTAGAGACAACTTAGTCTTTTCATGCTCTGACTGTATACAAGACAAGTGTTGATCTCCGTTCTTGTGGCCAACATACACTGTATTTGGCCATTGAGAATTTTCCATTAGAGAACCAGGAATTTCTGATAAATGCTCAAAGTAGTTTTCTATGGCTGTACTATTGTTTTCACCTTGTTCATCTTCAGAAGATGATCTTGTTTCATTTCTAATTGGAAAATTTTCAATGATCGCCATGTCATCTGAAGAATCTAATGCATGACTTGATGTAGCTAGAGACAGCTTAGTCTTGTTATACTCTGACTGTATACAAGACAAGTGTTGAACTCCATTCTTGTGGTCAACACACATTGTATTTGGCCATTGAGAATTTTCCATGAGAGAACTAGGAATTTCTGATAAATGCTCAAAGTAGTTTTCTATGGCTGCGTTATTGTTTTCACCTTGCTCAGCTTCAGACGATGATACTGTTTCATTTCTAATAGGAAAATTTTCAATGATCGCTATGTCATCTGAATCATCTGATGCATGACTTGATGTAGCTAGAGATGGCTTAGTCTTGTTACGCTCTGACTGTATACAAGACAAGTTTTGATCTCCATTCTTGTTGTCAACACACATTGTATTTGGCCATTGAGAATTTTCCATGAGAGAACCAGGAATTTCTGATAAATGCTCAAAGTAGTCTTCTATGGCTGTAGTATTGTTTTCACCTCGTTCATCTTCATAAGATGATCTTGTTTCATTTCTAATTGGGAAACTTTCAATGATCATTACGTCGTCTGAATCATCTGATGCACAACTTGGTGTAGCTAGAGACGACTCAATCTTGTCATGCTCTGATTGTGTAGAGATTCTTGGTCCATGAGAAATCTCCATTTCACAACCCCTAGTTAAGTATGTCAACGAACACGATTTCGGTGAAACTTCAGCAACTTGCTGAAAGTTGGGATCTGCCATTATGTACATAAGCTCCTCATTGAGATCAATGTCTTCCTGTGAAAATACAGAAAAAAGAACAGGGAAATTAGTTATGTCTCCATGAGTTTCTACTTTGTCACTTTTCCCCCTGTGGTTAGTTTTATTAGCACCAAGCCCCCTTGGTGTTAGTTCTATTGACAAAAACCCCCTTGTGGGATCATTCTATTGAATCCAAACTAACAGACATTGGCACTTTGCTGCTGTGAAATGTTCAAATAATCTCTGGCATCACCACTAAAATGTTAGGATGAAACAGATGTAGATTGTAAAGAATTTGAGCTAAAAAGAATAACATAAAACATTTTTCATAGTCACGCAGGTAATGACACCATTTGTACTTAACCCATTATAAACTTTTGTTATTAAACTTGGATAAGTTAAAATATGTTCTTATATGCGATTGTAAATTTAATTACAAACTATAAAGTAATGCATATGCAGTAATAATTGCTAAAAATGTTTTTCCACTAACCCCTATGAACATCCATTATGCTTAAAATCTGTTTCCGTACTTTGGTTTTGAATCTTTTGATCAATACAGCATTCTTTCTTTGCATCATTTTGTATGGCACAGCCCCTTGAGTAGCCGTGTTGCTATCAACTGAACATTTTAACAAAGAAATCATCTAAAAATTTCACAAAAGAGTGCCAGTCATCGTTTGGATTTAGCAGAATGATACCAGGGGGTTTTCTGCTAACATAACTAACCATGGGGAGCAAAGTAAGAAAGTAGAAACCACAAAATAGCTGAGTGATTTCAACCCAAGCCACAAGGGGAAACTAAATTTAACATTTATAACGTAAGAAAGTAGAAATCAAATGAATTTTTCTATGATTAGATAACAAACTATGCCCAGACCAAGTAGTCTGAGATTGGGCATAAGTTGATGTCATCAGTCATCATATAAAATGTAATGCAGGCAGCATTATTATTGTTATTTCTAGATAATGATGGTGATAACAATCATAGAACCAAAACACTTTTTAAAAGTCCATGAATTTAAATTTTTGACACCTACCAAAAAAAAAAAAACACATTTCATAACAGAGAACATACATGACCTGAAGCACTCAAGTGAGTAAAATGAGGTAAAAAAAACATACAAGTGAATTTTTCAGATTTTTGGTATTATCATAATCACAGAGTGGAAATAGTGTCTGTCATGAGCAGACACAATTAATATATCAAATATCTTGAAATCATTGAAGCATTGAGTGAAATGGAAAACTAGGAGAACACAAGATCCTAATGATAATCGTCCTTATGGCAAATTTAAGTTAGGTGTTTAGTGCAAGTATCAACTACAAGAATCACAGAAGTCTATTGAAGCATGAGGATTCAAAACCTTAATTAATGTGGATGAGACATGCTATATCCCATAAAATATGTAGGCAGATGGAGCGGCATGCCCCAAGGAAAGTTAAAAAAAAACTTAAAAAAGGCATGCAAGTGCAGATAAAAACACAAGTAGATACCTTCATTGAAAGAATTGAACCATTGAGACAATGATCAGATGACTGCAGGTCCAAAGATTGGCAATGTCCCATTGAAGTTCCAGCCATAGCTCCTGGTTCAAAATGCTCCTTAAGAACCATGTCAGAAGGGTTAAAAGATTGAGGATTCAAAGGTGATGGTTCCGACAATAGAGTGAAATCTATTCCCTGGACAGAATGGGAAGTTGATGAGTCACCATTGACTTTAGGACAAAGACTGTCAGTCCTGTTCTCATTTTTTTCTGAATAGCGATGGTTGTCACTGTAGTCAGAGGAAAAACCTTCATGTGAACTGTGGTTTTCGTTTTCCACAAGTTCAAAGATTAACCTCTGGATAAAAGTTCGCTTGAGATAAGCCTCCGCAGGTGGAAACCAGTCCAAATTGAGCTAGAAAATTTCAAGCTATGTTAGGTTAAATCCATATAAGAAACAATATGAATCATTGTGGAATTTACTAGTTATTATTGAAATGTTATGACATACTATATTGACTTGGTGAGGAACTAAAAAAGTTGGGAGAGAAGTAATATTTAAATTTGCATGATAAAAAAATCAAGACAGTTTAAAAATTTTGAACTAAGTTGAAGCTGAGAAAACCACTTACAAAGTTGGAGAACTTGGTTAGTTTGAATGGGTTGAAATTAAATGGAGCTTCAGCCAAGAAGAGCTCTAGATAGTGAAGTAGAAAGAGGCCACAATCATATGAGTTTTCTTGTTGCGGCGACTGTCAAGGACATTCAGTCACAAAACATCAGTAAAAAGCATCATCAAGAAGATAAATACTCACAATTAATAGTAAGAAATCTTTGAAAGAATGATCATCTCAGTGTTTCTAATCAGATAGTCATGAAAATGTTAGCATGTAATACCGCGACTGGGAGAAAACGCATATTCAAGAATCTTGATGAAAGGTCTACTCCACATGTATCCTTCTGCCTCTCTTTCCATTCTTCCAACAAATAACTGCCAATTGATGAGTCAATGTATCACTCATTACAATAATCTTTTAAAGCGAGAATACAAAAAAAGTTGGGTATCAAAAGAGAAATATTCAATGGAACAACCATAGAAAATAGGCAATAATGTAGGGCAATTAAAGCAAGGTAACAGAAAACAGACAGCTACAAAAGAAACAGAAGATGTGAATTTGACTATGCAGAAACTGTAGGCACATGAATTTTGGTATTGCTTCTTTCATATATTTTTTTAATCTAAAATCAAAGATTAGATTAAGAGAAAGAAGAGACAAGTTCAAAGTTCAAGCTGTTTAAATGATAAAGCTAAAGAACCGTAATCATATAAAGCTACAAATTATAAGTTTCAGTGTGTTGCTTTACAAAAAATTTGGATATTCTAATTACCAGTTCATCATTTCTTCCATAATCTTTTGAAGTCTTAAATTATGAAATTCACCACTATAAATATGTTCATTGTTCAAGTAACCTAGAAGCACATTCACTAGAAGATGGTTTGACAGTCCATTAAATGAAAGATTAACAATTTGAGCCCTGTTTTAAGATTTAAATATGGATAATTTGTGCAAAAAAGTTAGAGTATAACAAAGATAAACTAAAAATGCAGGTCAACAGAAGGGGAATTGACACTTATAGTTTCTTAGGCATGGATTAGGAGGGAAATTGGCATTCATAAAAATGAAGAACTAATCTAGGCCTGGATCGGGAGGAGAATTGGCACTTATAAATATATAAAGCATTAAAGCTAACTCATGATGAAATGGTTTTAAAATGATTCATTTTCTTGATTGTGCATTACTGCAGGAAGCAAACCAGGCATAGTAAACATAGAGGAGTCACCTAGAATTAGGTGGAACATGGGCTTAATTTTATACCACTTTTTCTTTAATGGAAAAAGCATATACAAACCAGTATACATTTTTGCTTTTTTTGGGAACAAAAACAACAGAAGGCAGGGGGGGAATGGAAGTGTAAAGCTGAGAAGTTAAAAAAATACCTTTGCAAAATGTTTTTCAGACCACTATGATGTCCTCTGATAGAATCCATATGCAATATACAGGGTACCTTAAGTGATTTGTCCAGTTCTTTATCTGAAATATGCATCATAACATAATCTTTGAGAATACAGATATTCTACAAGAAAGGAATTCAATAAGCCAATAACTCACCATTAAAACTAACCACTTCACCAGGATGACAAATCACGATTAAACTCCAGTGAAGACTGTCATTATAGAAAAAACTTATCATTGATTAGAAACTCCAAAACAAACAATACAAAGAAGTAAAAGTTTGATAGACTCTTACTTGAAATTAACAGGTATGAAAATATAATCCTTTTCGAATAAATTTACTTTTCTTGTCCATCTACGAACACGTTGAAATGCTGCTTTTCCATCGGAAGCACCAGATGGATTTTTGTCCATATCAATCAGCTTTCGAAAGAAAAAACTATTAAAAAAATGGTATCTGTGCCTTTCCTCCTTTTGTGTCTTGCTCTTCAAATATCTGCCAAAAATTGAGATTTTTGAAATTGTTATACCCATCTTTTATGGGGAACAATATGAATCAGAATCTAGAATTTTCTTTATTTAATATTTTCTACTACTTTAACATAATAACATTTGGAAATGGAAGTCCATTATGATATGGTTACACATGTGGCTACACATATGGTTATTTATTTTCATTTGTAGAATGCATTTATGAATATCATATGAATGTTTATAGATTTAACAAAGCAAAAGATATTTTAACCACCAAAAATAAAGGCAAAAGATAGAGTTCCATGGTTCACAGATAACAATTTAATAACTAAATGCAAACAAAGAGAACCAAAAAAAAAAAGTGAAAAAATTATTCCAAACGTTCATAAAGAAGAGATGAATAACATTTTCAATGATAGCATAGAACAAAAAATGCAATGTTCCAAAGGAAAACATACTTATAGGAACTTACTGGATGTAAAAATCAATAATCGTGTCATTGATGAATGTGTCTGGTTTTAAAAGATCAACATCTCTCTTACTTAGGCGAACAGCATCAAGGTCCCCTTTTGGATAGACAACTCTATCAAAAGACTCCTGAAAACTGTTTCAGATATAAAATGAAAGAATTAGCCATCAGGCAATATTTGGACCCCCCATCACCACCATTCACAAAACGGAGAAGGTAATAACAAGTGAGGGTTATTGCAATAGTATCAAATAGGTATAAACCATATATTAAGAAACTTTACATCCACCGCAATTATAACTCATAAACATTAAAAGGACCAAGAGTATTAGAGGATTTATGCATAAAATTTAGCCCAAAATGAACAATAGACAACACACATTTCTACTTTTCTAGTGTAATGGAATTTGGAAACATGAAATACCATCAAAAGGGAACCGTGGACTCCAACATATATTTTCGACAAACAGGCATCAAGGTATTAACAAAATCCTATGCCAAATATCTCAGCACCATGCATTAAAAAGAATGAGCTATAAGATTAATATACACCATGTACCATGCAAAGGCAAAAGAAATATGAAAATAGAAAACACCAAAGCAGAGGATATTATCAAAGCCAATGTTATTGAATCAACATATCAATGTATAGTTGTTAAGAAAATAAAGAAATATATATAATTTTTACTTACTTTGGGAAGTAGCATCTTGGTCCATGTGGAAATTTTTTGTTGTCTTCCACATCCATACTACAAGAAAACACGTAACTAGATATTTAATATGTTAAATTAAATGATCATACAAACTAGCATTTAGAATATCAAAGAACAAAAAAAGAAAGGGGAAGTCATAAGGATAATAATCCACCACAAACCAGGCTTTCTCCTTCACAACTTAATGTAATTTTCAATCCAATAAGTATGGCAAATGAAACCATGCATCACAAGTTTATATTAACACAAACATTGCAAGCAACAGAATCCTGTCAAGACTCATGGTGAAATAGCTGATGGAAACCATTAGCCTAAAATTGCAAACTTGCATTACATCAATAAACTATATAGTCATTTATAAGTATCTGACCAAGGAAAAATACAAAATTACAAAATACAATTGTATGACTTACTCGGACACAGTATTCCAAATAGCCCAGTATTTCTCATTAAGAGATGTGATCTGTTCATGTCTCAGGGACCAATTGCCATCAACAACTGCAATCTTCAATTCTTCCATACCTAGCATAAGTGTGGGTATGAGGATATAATTAGCAAGAGGAGGAGCTACTATTTGCAAAGACTGCTAACTGAACACTAAAGAATACCCAAATAAACTACTACTTACAGCTTACAGGGAAGAGTAAAACAATGTCAAGTATGTCAAGCTCTAATGAAGAAATTCATTCCACATTAACAAACCACATTAATAACATTTACCTGAAGTGCAGCTAATATGATTTGATGGACCTGCATTACTTGATACTGCACGGAGCTTCATTACTACCATTCCACTCTGAATAAAGTACACAAAAGTAAATATACAATTCACACAAAAAACAAATATTGCAAATAAAAGTGTTCCAAGTTCCAACAAAACTTTAAAACTCACACTTGGAAACAAATGACAGTCGATATCTATAAGATCATCAACTGCCCATTCAATATCAAATGCTCCTTCCCCTTGCTTTCCACATGCAGTTGAATCACTGATTTGGATGTAACACTGTGAAAAGGATAACTTTGTTCCTGTATAATAATTATCTTGATATATAACATAATCAGGATGAAGAACTACTTCCATGTTTGTGTGATCCTGAAGAAAGAAAATAATAGTCAGTAAAAAAGCTGAATCAGTGCAAATATATATATATATATATATATATATATATATATATATTAGAATAGGTATCTTGAATAAAAGTGTTTTTAAGAGTTTTTCTTCGTTGGTAACATTTTTGGGAATTTTTTTTAAACTCATATCGGTTTCAATTTGCCTCTGGACACTAGGGTTTGCTAGTTTTTATCGCTTTCAATCTATCTTTTAATCTTTATTTTTAAATTGAATTTCAATGTCTTTTTTATTTAAAAAAAATATCAATAGTTAAAAATAACTTTATATCACAATATAAATTGTTTATCATAAATTTAAAATATAATTTATATATTAAAAAATATTTCTTTATTTTAATTATAAATTTTAGTTATATAAAATAAACACTAATTATATATATTGCACAGTTTAAAATACTAGTGTGTGTATTCAGCTTTGATAGAAAAATGCTTTTTAAGAGTCTTTTTTTCTGACAATAATATATTTAGCTTATGAAAAAAAAAGTTTTTTTTTTGCATTTTTTAACAAGCTTATCTAATTATTATAAAAAAAAATTAAACACATTTTTTAATTAAAAACATTATTTTCATTAAAAAAAACAAAGAAATGGCCTTTTGAGGTAAAGAAAGCAGCACATGCAGATTCAATGGGTTGTATTTCAGCTTATATGTATTCAGGGATAAAAAATTTAACAGGTATCTATAATCAAAATATATAAACTGAAATAAATTACGAAACAGTAAAAGAACAATCACATCTGCCTCAAATTTTAAAATATGGCATTTGGTGAAAAAAATTGCATGCAATGTTTAACTATCTAGCACAAAGATTCTGTTAATTAATGTTAAAATAATTACCACATCAGAATTGCTGATGCAATGGTTAAATCCACAACCATTCAATGAAGCTGAAATTCACAGAAATTTAGTTTAGTTAGTAGTATTTAGTAAACAACAATGTAACACTTCCACAAAAATGTGATGTAGTTTATAAGCATTAGGAATCTAGGATTACCATAAAATGAACCATTTTCTGCAATATCATACAGAGGACTTGATGGAGTACTCCCATCCATGCACTCATCAGCTTCTAAATTAATGATAACTGATTCAGTCTGCAAAAAAAAAAAAAAAAATTGAACATAGATATTAATCTTGCATTTAAATCCTTTTTCTAAGAATGTAATGTTACAAATAGAAGTTACAATACACTGGATGGAGGCCCTGAAGGGGCATGAACTGTCTGGCTTGTCTGAGGTGAAGATACACCACCACTAGTATATTTGGTCTCTGGTTCAATAGAACTGTTATATTCTAGACTATCCAATTTAAAATGGGGATGATTTTCATGAGTGGAGCAATTTGATAGATTCAAAGCTTCTTCTAAATCAGAACTCTTTTTGCTATCACATATATCCCCCAATGTCTCCAGCCTTGTCTCCATAGTGAAGTTACCACCAACTGCATCAACATCAACACAAGGAATACTGTGAGCAACTTTTATACACTGACCTTATCTATCTGGGAAACTGTAAATATATTAAGTGAGCCAGCTTAAAGATAAACAATTATGTCAAGGAAATCATAAAAGCATTGGGATTTCATAAAAGAAGAAAACAAGGAGGTGGAGAACAATTCAAGAAAACTATTTCAAATTGAATTAGAATGCTAAAACATACACTAAATGACAAAGCCTGATGTATGACCCGACAAGATATTTTCAATAATAAGATACAAACTATATATAAGCAACAGTTAGAAATTGAGTGCACTGGGATTAGGGGTTGAATATTGATCGACTAATACTTGAAATCTCAATTGATCATAGAGGCCAAATCACCCTAAAGTCCATGCCTATTTCTTTTCTACCTTTTGTTTGTGACCCTGGTTACAACAAGTTTCAATTATGTTTCAGTTAATATTTTCTTCCTTCAATTCAAGTAGGTCGTGGTGCAACCCAGGTTGTTTTATCTTTAAGTTTTTAATTTCTAAACCGTATTGGGTTAAGCCCATGAGAATCCTAGGTATAAATATTTTTTTCAGAATGGTTTGAGGGTTCAAAACCTCAGAGATACCACGAACTAGGAGCAGGATTGAAGATTGATTCTTCTATTTTCTTCCTTCCTCTAGGATTTTTTTGATTTGGATGTTCTTGTCAAATCATTTCCTTGATCATTTCGCTGACTTGAGCGGAGTTTCACCGTGGCTATATATACTTGAGTAGTTTTTTCTAGGTTTATGATTTCTCACGTGTATTCACATTGAAAAGGTGAAAACTCCAAATCACAGTAAAAACTCTATCTTTCACACACCAATGTTCCATTGACACTCGCTTACCAACGTCATCAATGAAGATCAAACACGACTCATACAGCTACATGCAAAACAACATTGGAAAAGAAAAGAGAGAGAAGAGGAAAAACACAAAACGATACCAAATTGAAAATTTTTCGATTATGGTAGTGAAAGTCTTGAAAGAAAAATCATCTTACCGAGTGGTTGATCATGGTGGAGAGTAGGGTCGTTGATCAAATTGGCATCATTGAAATGGAAGGATTCCAAAACCCTAGGGTGAGACTGATTCATGATTGTCACCGATGAATGTTTACGTTCCATACACACACACACGAGTAAGTTGAATGAAAGCAAGACTCAACAAATGAGGCGCCAAAGAGAAAGTTGACACTTGTGAATGTGAAAAAAGAGAGATTTTGCCACTTTGGCTTTGGGGGTGGCACCTTCAAGGATTCAAGACTCCCTTAAATAATAGTAATAAATATTATAAATATAGTAAATAATAATAATTACAATAACAATAATAAATGTCCGAAACGTTTCGTTAAATTCAAAACCTTTCATAAATAGTCTAACTCGAGTAAATTTATTTAAGGGATTTTTTTTATCAATTTTTCATTTAAGGGAATATCTTTTTTATCATATTTTTCATTTAAGGGATTTTTTTTATCATTGTCTTTTTTTATAATATTTTTCATTTATAAAATTTAAATTTAAAACTTTATTTAAAAGATTTCTTTCTTTCTTTTTTGAAGGAAAAATATTTTTTTTCTTAAGAACACCGATATGGGAGATTATATTAGATTATGTAATTAATTTGAGTTTGAGTGGAGTCAGATAAAATCAGTGTAAGTAGTATAACTTTATATTTTAACACAATTATTACATTTTCAATTATTTTAACTTGAATTTTTTTTATTAAATTTAAACTATCTCCTAACATGAGAGGAGTTAATTTTAACGAAAGGAAAAATAGGTTAAATTTTCGGTTTGGAACTTTGAATAATATTTTATCATTTGATTTTTTTAAAATTAAATACATAAAATAAGATATTTCATATGACCTTTTAATAATTTTTATTCATATTTATAACCAGTTTATAAACTTTTTAATTTAAAATTGAAAAAACTAAGTCTTTAATTCATTTTCATCCTAAATTCTCTATCTAAACTAGAGCTGTAAAAATCAGTTTAAGGAGAATTCATTTACAAAAAAAAAAAAGGCTTAATAAATTCGTTGATACTTCTATAAGCTTTTTTTTGTCAATACTTTTAAACCAAATCATACTAAATTGTTTTTGTAACATGTCATGCAAGGTATTAAATAAATTTAATGAACTATGTAAAAAATCACAGTTGAAGAACATCAATAGAGCTTAGATATGATGGATAAAACATATCACAACAATAAAATAAGAGCAAATTACAGTAATATTTTCTAAAATTTTGTGTAATTACATAAGCATCTCTTTTTTTTTTTAACCATTACTTTCGCCTTTCTATAGAGAATGTCAGTGTAATATTTTCAAACATAGAAGGGAGTGTTAATGTAATATTTTCAAACTTGTTAGTGCAGGAAAATAAAATAGAGTGAAGTTATGTATAATTTGATAAAAACTCAGGGGTGTTACTGTAATTTACTCATAAAATTATCACAAATAACAAAAATATAGATATTCTATTGCTGTAAAGCTTATGTAAAACTCATTCATACCTCAATGACAATATGTTATTTCTTTGTAAGTAGTAAAATCATCTACTAAATCATCATGGACTGTCAATTTTGTAGCAAGTAATGTAATCAGACATAAGGCTCAATACATCCTTGTAATCAACTCATGCATTCCTTCGACAGTTTTTGCCTTTGGCTCTTCTTTTTGCGGTGGAAGAAATTTAGTAATGAAATTATAAGAATACTCGGTGACGATTCAATTAAAGTCATACCTAGAAATATAAAACGTGGACGTTTATTTTGGTTTATTTAATTTGATTTTATATCATATATTATTTATTCTATATTAATTAATTAGTTAATTAATTATATTAATTAATTAGTTAATTAATTAATGCTAATTTATTAGTATTTGTTTAAGAATATTCTTATTTGATTAAGAATACTCAATCTAAAATAAAATATCACCAAATTTTTAAACCACAAAATTTTATAAGCTTATTTGTTTAAGAATATTCAATCTAATAAATGACAATCTTTTTTTATATAAATTTTATACACAATAATTTTTTTTATCACCGTGACATTGATGTTGATGACTAATCTTCATTGTTCCTGGCTGACCATCTTTAATGGGATCTTCCTCCTAATTTCATTTTTTTCATCCACAAACCAAGAATTTGCTTAAAGGGATCGAACTCAGTACCACTCAGACCAATGATTTGTTGATATAATTTGTTTAAAATAATATACCGTAAATTGATTAAAAGACAATTTAATCTTCAACTTTAGGAATCGAGGAGGTCTAGCTTAGTTGGTTGAGTAGGATGCGTACGTTATTGTAAATCCCAATATCCGTCTTCAATTCCTACGAATAAAAAAAAAATCTTCAACTTTAATCAACTTCAGAATAAAAAGATAAATTGGTTATAAAGTTGACAAACTAAATTATTATGTAACATAAACTTTTACGAAATAATCTTATGTCTAGAACTTATCTTGTTACTTCTAAAAGTTCGTAGGGTCTATAAATTTAATATGAAATTAGTACAAATCATTGATCAATTAAAATCAATTAATAATATATTTAATGAATAGAATTTTTTATTTAATTATTTAATATTTTAATGTGGAATTTATTACGAAAATAAATTATACTAATGAATAGTATTTTTAGATTTAATTGATTTAATATCATAATAACAAATATGTATTGATTTATTGAAATAAGTTAATAATTTCATGAATAATACACTGAAACTCCTATTGATTTTTATGACTCGTAATAAAAACCGATTATACTGATTAACTCTTAAATCAATCATTTTTTTTACATACTCTTAAATCAACCATAAAAACTTATTATACACACACACACACACATATATATATATATATATATATATATATATGAAATAATACTTTTTTATACTCTCTCCAGACTTAAATATAAGCACACAAAAAAAAATCTATGTATGATGGACTAAAATATAAGCAAATTTTGACTAACTTTATCCTATTTAATGATATCATCTCTAAAATACTCTTTATTCAATTAGAGTTTTATTTCAAACAACCTTCTCATCTTTTGTCCTATATAGTTGAATGTAGAGAGTACTTTAGGAAATAAATTAATTTTTTCAATGAAACTACCAAAATTAAATGACGTTAACTTATTTTCTTAATTAATGTTAATCATTTTTTTTGTTTATATTTCAGTCTAAAGATAATATTATATTTAAAGTAATATTCAGCAAAAAAAATATTTAAAGTAGTATTTTCCTATTTATATATATGAATAGTATTTTAAAATAGTACTTAAATATGAAATTACAATAAAACTATTGATTGATTAAAATCAATCAATAATATATTTTATGAGTAGTATTTTTCTATTTAGTTGATTTAATATATTAATGTGAAATTTACTACACAAATTATATTCATCAATAGTATTTTCATATTTAACTGATTCAATATATTAATTTCAAATACGTCAAATTTTAATTGATTGGAATCCGTCAATATTTGATTTAATAAATAATAATCCCTTCATTCTAAAATAAGTGCCATATTTATAAAAAAAAAAAATTGTCCCAAAATAAGTATTGCATTTGATTTTTCAATGTAATATTAAGAGTGTGTTTGCCCAGCTTATTTTTTTACTTTTCTTCTCCTTAAAAAGAGAAGCTGGGCCAAACACTATTTTTATAGTACTTAAGAAATAAGCTACTTATTTTTAATTAACAAATTATCAAAATAAGTAGCTTTTACAAAAGCCAAAGTATATAACTTATGTGGAGCTTTTGTAAAACTTTTTCTAAAGGCCACTGTTCGAACCCCCCGCAAGAACTTTAATTGGTGCGATATATATATATATATATATATATATATATATATATATATATATATATATATATATATATATATATATATATATATATATATATAGTACGATTCATGTGAGAATACTTTTTTATGTGAGAATATGAGAACAATTAATAATAACTATCAGATCAAGATTAAAAATAATAAATGATTGAGATTAAAATATTTAAAATTCAAATTATGATCTAATATATAATCTAATAAAAAATAAATCTTTAAAAGATCTTAATTATCACTTCCTAAAATATTTTAAAATAATTTGAATTTTAAATATTTTGATCTCAACCGTTTATTATTTTTAATCTTGATCTGATGGTTATTATTAGTTGTTCTCATGTTCTCACATAAGACTTTGCCACTTTGGCTTTGGGGTGGCACCTTCAAGGATTCAAGACTCCCTTAAATAATAGTAATAAATATTATAAATATAGTAAATAATAATAATTACAATAACAATAATAATTGTCCGAAACGTTTCGTTGAATTCAAAACCCTTCATAAACAGTCTAACTCGAGTAAATTTATTTAAGGGATTTTTTTTTATCAATTTTTCATTTAAGGGAATATCTTTTTTTATCATATTTTTCATTTAAGGGATTTTTTTATCATTGCCTTTTTTTATAATATTTTCATTTATAAAATTTAAATTTAAAACTTTATTTAAAAGATTTCTTTCTTTCTTTTTTGAAGGAAAAATATTTTTTTTCTTAAGAACACCGATATGGGAGATTATATTAGATTATGTAATTAATTTGAGTTTGAGTGGAGTCAGATAAAATCAGTGTAAGTAGTATAACTTTATATTTTAACACAATTATTACATTTTCAATTATTTTAACTTGAATTTTTTTTATTAAATTTAAACTATCTCCTAACATGAGAGGAGTTAATTTTAACGAAAGGAAAAATAGGTTAAATTTTCGGTTTGGAACTTTGAATAATATTTTTATCATTTGTTGTCCCAAAATAAGTATTGCATTTGATTTTTCAATGTAATATTAAGAGTGTGTTTGCCCAGCTTATTTTTTTAGTTTTCTTCTCCTTAAAAATAATAAACGGTTGAGATCAAAATATTTAAAATTCAAATTATTTTAAAATATTTTAGGAAGTGATAATTAAGATCTTTTATAGATTTATTTTTTATTAGATTATATATTAGATCATAATTTGAATTTTAAATATTTTAATCTCAATCATTTATTATTTTTAATCTTGATCTGATGGTTATTATTAGTTGTTCTCATGTTCTCACATAAGAAAGTGTTAAGAGAGACTTTGCCACTTTGGCTTTGGGGTGGCACCTTCAAGGATTCAAGACTCCCTTAAATAATAGTAATAAATATTATAAATATAGTAAATAATAATAATTACAATAACAATAATAAATGTCCGAAACGTTTCGTTGAATTCAAAACCCTTCATAAATAGTCTAACTCGAGTAAATTTATTTAAGGGATTTTTTTTTATCAATTTTTCATATAAGGGAATTTTTTTTATCATATTTTTCATTTAAGGGATTTTTTCATATTTTTCGTTTAAGGGAATTTTTTTTATCATTTACTTTTTTTATAATATTTTTCATTTATAAAATTTAAATTTAAAACTTTATTTAAAAGATTTCTTTCTTTCTTTTTTGAAGGAAAAATATTTTTTTTCTTAAGAACACCGATATGGGAGATTATATTAGATCATGTAATTAATTTGAGTTTGAGTGGAGTCAGATAAAATCAGTGTAAGTAGTATAACTTTATATTTTAACACAATTATTACATTTTCAATGATTTTAAATTGAATTTTTTTTATTAAATTTAAACTATCTCCTAACATGAGAGGAGTTAATTTTAACGAAAGGAAAAATAGGTTAAATTTTCGGTTTGGAACTTTGAATAATATTTTATCATTTGATTTTTTTAAAATTAAATACATAAAATAAGATATTTCATATGACCATGGAAAATTTATTTTCAACTTTGCTGCCATAGATGGATGGATGGCCGACGATGATTCTGAAATGCTATACACATGGAATATATACCTTTTTCTTTTAATGAAAATATTCGGTTAGATCCCACAGTTCATTAGCACGTGTATAAAACTTAACTGTTTGATCACACATAACACTCACAATAGCATCCTCTGTCAAACCTTTCCTTTGCCCACCAACTGTTTGATCACCTCTAATAACAAACAAGCACTTTTCACTCCAACAAAAACCGAGAAAATCCTGTACCATTGGATTTGAGGTATAATAACGTCCTTTAGCAAATTCGTGGAGGCTTGCACTTTAATTATTGTACCTCAATGGAAACGGGGTTCACATTGACGCTGCACATTGAAAGTGCCATTGTGTAAAAATGGGACAATTTTGGATTAATAACTTATTGTAATTCTTTTTTTTTTCTTTTATTGAATTCATTAACGGAAGTTTAACGGTGTTAGCAGAGGAAGTTAAAAGTAATGTAAAAAAAAAAAAATGGGTGTTAGGTGTAATAAAAATCATAGAAGTGATCATTGTAATTAACTCTAAAATAATTGATAAGAACTCTCTGTTTAACATTTTTATTCGTTAAAATTCATGTAATTTTTATTCAAATAAAAATGAGATATACTTTCTCTGTTGTTATATATAAGACTTTTTTAATTAATTTATACCTTTTAAGAAAAATAATTAATTTAGTTAGTGACATTAAATTTGTCAATAATTTGTACTGTTCTTCCAAAATTACCCTTAATATTTTTGAAATTAATCATTTTCTCTCTTTTTACTTAATTATTTTTCATCTAATTAATTAATGTATGGAGAGAGAATAATAATAATATGTAATTTGTGACTACTTATCTTCTCCAATCTTAATAAGAGAAAGAAAGAGTTTATTTCACTAATTTCTAGCATTTATTATTTTTTGGCTAAAAAATTTGTTAATTAATTAAGGATATTTTAAGAAAAAAAATAATTAGTGCAAGAGACAATTAGAAAATAATCTTGTAAAAAAGGACAAATAATTTTTTTAAAAAGGTCTTATATACAAGGATAGAGGAAGTACTAAATAAAAAACAATACCAATATATTTAATGAGACTGACGTACATTTCATTTAATAAAAAAAATTAATTTTTATGTATAGTTAATATAATTTATTTTTACATTATTAACTAATTAAAAACCATCATAAATATAATTTTTAAAATAATTATTACAAAATTTAAGAAAATTACCATACACGACAATTTATAATTAGATGATGACAATATAAAAGAACTTTTAGAGATTCATGAAAAAAATGTTAAAAATTGTACTAACACGCTTACACACCTATACAAAGATAAAATAAGAAAAACAAACAAAGGAATTCTAAGAACTCACTCTTTCCAACACACTCACTCCTATTAGCTAACATTTACTGAAAGTTACAAAATCAGGAGAGATTCATCGACTAAGATGTAAGTCTCACAAAATTTTATCTTTTTCAATAAATTTCAACCAATAAACAAAAAATACATTCAAAAGAGTTTGTTAGAAATTATGTTTCTTAAACCATAAATATTCATTGACTTTATCTTCCATTTCATTTCCATCAGTTTTCTTTCTATTGACTCATTTATTACATGTATTAATTATAAAATTATAATATTAGAAGAGAAATTCATGAAATAAAATCCATCAAAATTTTTAATTTTCAATAAATCTCATACAATAATAAATAGTTTCTTAAAAAATACTCCTTTTGTCTTATAACAAATGTCATCTTAGGGTTTTTTTACATAGACAAAAAAAAAGTTAATAAATAAATGAAAGAAAATAACAATTTTATAAAATTAACCTTGTCATCTTTAATTCATTTATAGTTTTTGTTGTTCATCATTAATATTATTAAGGGTATAAATAGAAGAAAAAAATATTACATTGAAAAGCTAAAATGACACTTATTTTAGAACTTATTTTTTTCTTCTTACATGATACTTATTATGGGACAAAGAGAGTATGTTACTATCATTTCTTTTATTACATTTTACTTTTTTCATCCCATAATAAGTGTTGTGTAAAAAAGAAAAAAATTCAAAATAAATGTAATTTTAGTTTTTTAATATAATATTAATTACTTTTTTCTACTTATATTTCTAATAAGCGTCATTTTAGTTTTAATTAATATTAATATTAATAAGAAAGTTAGTTTCATAAAATTAATATTTTTTATCTATTTATTAGTTATTTTTAGATTGAGTAAAAAATTGTAAGATAATACTCTCTTTGGACTCAAATATAAGCAGATCTAACAAATTTCACCCTATTAAATTATATCATTGCTAAAACACCATTCATTTAATTGTAACTCTATTTTCAACGACTCTTTTTTATGCATGATATCAAGTTCCAATAAAGGACAATTTAGGATTAATCTTATTTTTATTTGAGATTAGTAAAATTAAATGATGTCTACTAACTTTCTTAATTAATGTAAAATTAGTTATTTTTGCTTACTATATACGTATGAGTCTGGAGGGAGTAGTACTTGTTACGACATGAAGAAAGTATTACTACTCATCCCTAAATATAAGACTCTTTTATTCACACACTTTAAGAAATTTGATTAATTTAGTTAGTAACATTAAATTTGTTGGCAATTTGTATTATTTAAATTAACTTTATAATTATTGGGTCTTGTCATTTTTTTCTTTCTACTTAATTACTTCCCACCTAATTAATTAATTAATGTGTGTTAGTCTTCTCCTCTAAGAGAGAATGTATTTATCTTTTTTTTTTTGTGTGGGAAGACTATACTCCCTCCAAAATATAAGCAAAAAAATTGCATGTTTGATGAACTAAAATATAAGCAAATTTTAACTAGCTCTCTCATATTTAATGATACTATTTTCAAAGTACCCTTCATTTAATTAGAGTTTTATTTTCAACAACCTTATCTTTTTTTGTCCTATGCAATTAAATGTAAGGGGTACTTTAGGAAAATGAGTTAATTTTTTTTATTGAACCTATCAAAATTAAATGATGGTAACTAATTTTCTTAAAAAGTCTGATTCAGTTTTTTTTTTGCTTATATTTCAGTTCGGAGAGAGTATTATATTTATCTTTCTAATTCATACTCCCTCTGTCCCAAAATGACTGTCATCTTAGATTTTTTTACATGACCAAGAAAAACTATTAAATAGATGAAAGAGAAAATTAATTTTACAAAACTAACCTTATTAAGTTATTATTAATATTGCATTGAAAAGTTAAAGTGACACTTATTAGAAGTATTAGTGAAAAAAAGTAATTAATACTCCTTCCGTTCTAGTTTATATGACGTTTAAGGTTTTGGTACAAGTATTAAGAAATGCAATTAATTTGTTGAATTTCCTAGAAAACATTAGGTAACTTCTTAATATACCATTTATCTATCTAATTAATTACTCATACTACACTACTCACACTAAGTATTAATTAAGGATAGTTTTGGAAAAAGATATTAAATGCAGTATTGATTTTGTAAAACGACATTTATTTTGGAACAAATTTTTTTTCTCTAAAACGTCATATAATCTGGAAAGGAGAAAGTATTACATTGAAAAGTCAAATGCGACACTTATTTTGAGACAAATTTTTTTTTCAAATGCTACACTTATTTTAGGACAGAGGGGGTAGTATTTATTGTAAAGTAATTAAAGGTGTTTTAGTAAAAAAAAATTAATACAAAAAAGATATAGTATATATATATATATATATATATTTTTTTTCTATTAACTCATTTATTACATTTCAATTTTTTTGTCTCCCAAATTAAATATAGACATTCATTAGTTCAATGTAACTAGCTATAAAAAAAATGTGCCCCTTCTTCAGGGAAGAGTGAGTAACCTCGCACACTGTGCGCCTTCCACCACCCAATTCCCCGGTTGGTTCCTCACTCACTCAGAATGCACAGCGCAACGCGTGCCGAAGCGGAGCGTCTCCTCGGGATCGCGGAGAAGCTCCTCCATAACCGCGATCTGTTGGGCTCTCGCGAGTTCGCGATCCTCGCCCAGGAGACGGAGCCCCTCCTGGAGGGCTCCGACCAGATCCTCGCCATCGTCGACGTCCTCCTCGCCGCCGACAAGCGCGTCAACAACCACCCCGACTGGTACGCCGTCCTCCAGGTCGATCGCCGCTCCGACGACCTCGACCTCATCAAGAAGCAGTACCGCCGCCTCGCCCTCCTCCTCCACCCCGACAAGTCCCGCTTCCACTTCGCCGATCACGCCTTCAAGCTCGTCGCCGATGCGTGGGCCCTACTCTCCGACCCTGTTAAGAAATCGGTTTATGATAAGGAGCTCTCTTTCTTCTCCCGCGTGGATTTGTCCGTCCCTGGATGGGTCCAGCAGGACAAGCTCCCGGTCCGCAGGACTGGGCCCGGGCCCAGCTCCCGCAACAGCGCTGCGGCCCGGGAGGACATTCACGCGGACGAGAATTCCAGGAGGAGGAACTCCACCTTCTGGACCGCTTGTCCTTACTGTTACCGTTTGTACGAATACCCTAGGGTTTATGAAGGTTGTTGTTTAAGATGCCAGAATTGCGAGCGAAGCTTTCACGGCGTCGCGGTTCCCTCGCTGCCGCCGCTCGTGCCGGGCCAGGAGGCTTACTATTGCTGCTGGGGGTTCTTCCCCATGGGGTTTGTTGCTGGCAGCTTCGGTTCACCGGAGAAAGAGGCGGTGCCGGTGCAACCAGCACCGCCGCCTCCGCCTCAACCGGCTTCCTCGCTGCCTAATTGGATGCCGGTCCCCGCGGAGAATGGCGCGGGAAGTGCACATGCGACACCGGTGGCAGCGGCGAGGGTGACAAGGTCGGCGGCGGTGGCAGCCACGACGAACGGGGTTGGATCGGGGACTGGGACTGGGACTGGGCAGAAGAAACGGGGGAGGCCGAGGAAGTATCCGTTGCCATCATGAGAAGAGGGGTTTTGGATGTGAATGGAGATGGTTGTAGGTACTGTTGTGTTGTTTAGTTGTTGTTTTTGTAGATATGGTTAGCTGGTTATTGTATGGTCTGTCTCTTGAATTGGGGTAATTTTTTTTGGCTCTGTGGTTTTTTGCTATGGGGTTGATTGTATGCCTTCTTGTTGAGGAGAGAACAATGTGGCCGGTTATCTATAGTTGGAATTAGATTCACAGGGCCTTAAGGCCCTTAGCTTTATTTTATGTGGTTTTTGAAAGGAAAAAAAAAAAAAAAAAACTTTGGCTTTGCCTAACCACTGTTAACAACTTTACTGTCAGCAGCTTGGTTTTAAATTGTGGTCGCGGGTTGCATTGTGATCCCTATAAATGTTGCTGATGCGATCATATTTGTGGTTATATTGTACACTGGAAGAAATGGAGAGGATCTTGATCCCTTTTCTAAAACCTTGGTTGGTCATCATAGAGTTGGTGCTGCCATTATGTTTTCCGAAATCTAGTTGGGAAATTATAAGTTTTGTTTGAATTACCATTGCTTTGTCGTTAGGGGTTGCTCAACATTTGAATTCCGTTGCTTTACTATTAGAGGGTGTTCAATGTTTGAATAACCATTGCTTTACCGTTAGAGTTAGAGTTAGAGGGTGTTCAATGTACTATTGAATTGGAAGACTTGCACCGATAATCCATATGTTAAAATTCTTAACATGAGATGGGTGGGGAAGCTCTGCTATTCCAAACTGATGCTTAAATGCCCTTTTGATTTAGATTTTGATAGAGTTGATTTTGGATTACTGATTGAGTTTTTGAATGTAACATGCATGTGTGTTCAAATTAGTCTCAAGTGATTTTGACTTTGCACTGTAATGTGTGTGGAGGCATGTGAATTGGTCCTGCGTGTTAACCACAAAATAAACTCTGCTGAGAATAAGGAAAAATTGATCTTGAGTTGTTAGTGGCGACTGTCCTAGAATAAGTCTTGAGTTGAGTTGTCTGTAACCAGCTACAAGGTCTTCTCCTTGTTGATTTCATTGTAATAGCTATTTGGATCTGGATTCGCAACAGTCACAATTTTCTTCTTGCACATAGTGTGACGGAATTGGAATCATTGAATGAAGATCAATCTATTCAAATTTTGAATACAAGTTGTATAATCTTTACTGAGATAAAATATGAGCTGTATGATCTTTATCCAACTGTTCCAATTCGCTCACAGTGGGAATGCGTGGAAATTGTGAATCTGGATCCTGGCTATCATGATGACTATTTTTTGCGATAATGAAGTGCTTTGTAAACTTATGAATCCATTTGAAAATACAAATTGGGAACATATAGATTAATGCTCATAGTAACTTAGCAAGTGTTCATCATTGTTGTAGAAGTTATTACCATGTCTAAACACTTCAGTTTCTTATGACATAGTTATGTCCTGTACTTGTTTCATTGTAATATCTATTCTCAAGAAAATTCCATTTAGAGGCTTCAACCTGAGATTTAGGTATGCAGAATCAGAAGCTTCGGGTTTAGAGGTTATACGTTAAGTTCGTGTGTCTCACTGATTAATAAACTTAGTTTGGCACTCACCGATTAAGGCCAGCGAAGTTTATGGGATTCTCGAGGCACTCATTAGTAGCACAAAACCATTGCTTTACTCGAGTGCTATTACTTTTTAGTTTTTACAAACTGATATTCTATGCAACTGTGCAAGTATTATGAGGATTAATCAAAATCCAACTCGGTGTAGCCTGATTCTGTACAATGTTGTATAGCTGATGGTGAGAATCAACCATTGCCGCAGACTATGTTGCATGGACATGGGTATAGATCAGATATCAGATACAGATATGGAGCGTGTTTGCTTTCGCGTCTTGATGTGTTATACACACGTTCAAGCAGATGCGACAATTCCAAGCTTTTGCGCAATTGAAAGGAATTTAATTTTTAAAAATTGAAGACATGGGTATGTTAACATAATTTTTTATGAATTTCATAAACATAACATACAAATACCTGCAGATTGTTGTGAAAACATTTGTAATAAAAGAAATGAATAAATTAACATCTCACAAGTTGAGATGAATGAGTTTAATTGAACAGGAAAACAAAGTTGGGAAAAATTCCCTAATTTTAATTGAAAAAAATTGTCACTTTTGTTGGGAAAAAAGGTCTAACAAGTAACAAGTACAAAGAGCAAATTTAGCCATCTCTCAGGTCGCAATTAACCTTTTGATCATCAGGCCGCAACTAATCTAATCGGTGGCATATTCAAGTTAATTTTAAAAATAAAAAAAAATAATTGAATAAGTACCTAGACATATGTAAAATATAACTGTACTTGGTACATTCCTGTTACAGGTAAGGTTCACAAAATGAAGTATTCGAATTGTGGTTACAGGATATTGCAAAATGAGCAAGTTAGGGGGTGTTAAATGGTCGACTTTTTGTTTTTTTTCCACGAGGACAAAATATGTTTTTAGTCCATCAACTTTTCTCAATTTTTGTTTTTAGTTCCTAACCAAATATTTGACTGATTTTAGTCTCAGAACTTTTTTTCTGTCAATGTTTTTAGTCTCTGCCACCAAAAAAGTCGTTAAATGATGACGTGGCAACCATATTTTGCAGCCATTATTTTTTAGGCAGTTTAAAATTGCTAGAATTGATTGACTTAAGTGTTTAGTAGGTATTTTACATTTTCTAGCAGTTTTAAACAACCAGAAACTACTTCACCATGGACATATGTATGACCAACACGATAGAGTCTGCCTCCTCTTCCGCGTGTCCTATATTACTGTTAACGGAGTGGACACACTCGAAGTTGAAACCGTCCTCCGGAATGACGTGAAAGGTGGAGTACCAGTACCACTTGTCTACGACTTTGTTCGACCTTTAATAAATGACCTAATAAGTCAAGCAATTATAACGATTTTTAACCGCTAGAAAAATAATCACCGCAAAATATGACTGTCACATAATCATTTAACGATTTTTTTTGAAGGCAAGGACTAAAAACATTGATGGAAAAAAAGTTCAAAAATTAAGACCAGTCAAATATTTGTTTAAAAACTAAAAATAAAAATTAAGAAAAATTGAGAAACTAAAAACATATTTTTGTCCTTTTCCATGATGTATACATAGCCATTGTTACGGTGGACCACCTTTATAGGTAGTCCAATATACACCATTATTTTTAGTCCTCAGCTACAAAATTTTATTATGCACCCTCCCATATTAAAACTGTTCCCTTCATCTTTTCTGTAACCCCTCCTTCTCCTGTAACCTCCATGGTGCCTCCGCTCGCTCTTTGCCTTGCGCTGCTGCCGGAAGGCGGTGCCACTTTATTTTTTTCCCCCGCTTTTCCTTCTCCGTACTCTCCCTTCCTCTCATGCAACCTTCGACAGAACCTCCAAGCCACCACTCCCACCTTCACTTTCTCTCTGAAAATCAAAACCCAATTCTTATTCAAGAAAAAATCAAACCTATAAGTTTAAAACCCACCCATTATGGTGCATCATATTTTTCCTTGCTCTTTTTATCTTGCCGCATCAATGCAAATTAGGAATTTGAAAAGCATGGTATGGCGGCATCAAGCAAAAACAGAGCGTATCAAACATTTTGAACAGTAAATTAGGGGTTCAAATTCACATGTGTCTCCCTCGCTACTACAATGAACAAACGAAAACTGAGGCAAGAGACGTCGGAGGACATTATTCTCCCTTCATCGTTCAAAGCCGTGTTGAAAAAATGCAGATCCATTGAAAAAAACTGAGGCAAAAAAATTGTGGCCAAACAAAAAGGATTTTTATGAACACAAAAACAAAATTGTTGAAAAAGTTTTTATTTTTCACATGTTGGTGTTGTTGCCGATAATTCACTCGTTGTCGCCGTCGCTGGAGGTACCGTTTCGGAGTCATCAGAGGCAAAGAGCGGCAATTATAGTGGGAGCTCATGGTCGCGACTGGGATCCCGTTCGTTGATGGTGTCGGTGTCGTCGCTGATGTCATCGTCAACGGCGTTGTTTCAGAGTGCGGTTGAAGGCTAAGAGTCCGCAGTTACAGGAAGAGCTCATAGTCAATGTTATTGAGAAGCAGAAGTGATGAAAGCCTGATATCATTCTGAAGGAGATGAGAAGAAATTAAAAGAGGAAAGAAACGTCGCCGCCAGAAAATGCCTTCGGTGGTGGCATATGGTAGCTAGCAGTGAGGGTAGCTGGGAGAGAGTTAGGTGAGGAATAATCTAGTATGGAGGGTCTCAAATAAAATGATGAACCATAGATCAATCCAAGGGCCAGAAATAATGATGCATTATGAACCATATGAAGAAGTGGTTCAACATAACCTTGGGCTGTATACATGGGTAATTTTAATGGGAGAGAGAGAATTAAAGTGAGGGAAAGACACCTTCTTTGTTATTTTTTTTAGTGTACAATAATCGTACTGAAGTTCGAACATATGACTTCATGTATATTATTCAAATCTATCCATTAGGCCGACCCTAGTATACCTTCTTTGTTTAGTTGAGGGGATAATGGAGAATGAATTAACTACCAACAAATAATGGAGCATGAATGTTGTGCCTATAAGCTATAAAAAGGAAATCCTTCCCTCCAAAGTGAGAGGAAGTTGAGGGGAGAAGGGGCAATGAGTTATCCCAAATTTAGGTGGGCTTTTTTTGGAGGAAAATTTCTTTCGTGCATACTACTTTAAAACGGAGGGGAGGTATATGTAATTTCTTCAAACTTCATGGGAGGTTTGTATAATTTTGTCTATAATTTATAATCTTATAGTCGTCATTTACCTATATTTTGATAAATTAGACATTTGTAATTGTTTTGTCAAAAAAGACATCTATAATTATATAATCTTATAATTGACATTTACTTGTATTTTTAAGAAATATGTTAAATTAAATTTATTTAATAGTTTTAAAATTTTATAAAAATTTGTAGACATAATCTACGTAATAAGAATTGAGTTAAATGGTGATGCATTGATAATGTAAAACTATTTTACACTGTCAACCAATTATAAATCATCGTTGATATTACTTTTAAGATAGTTACTGTAAAAGTCAACAAACTTACCATATATGGTGGATCATGATTGGATGATGGTGTAAAACTTTTTTATACTGTCAGTATATCATCTATTTTCCGATAAGAATTTTTAACTTAGATGTTGGATTACTAAAATTTAAAATATACATAGAGTTATTGAAGGGAGTACTAACTTCATCAAGCCAAGAAAGATTGGTCCAGTTGGTAAGAATCAAACTCATATCCCACAAGGATGTGGGTTCAAATCTCGTTCCGATATGAGGACCTTGTTAGTGGACGATCTGTAGGTACGTATCTTTGTAAGCGCTCTTTGAGCCTTAAGACATGTCGTGACTTCGGGACCTAACTCACCTAAACTTTTCCACCACCAAAAAGAAGGGAGTAAATTCACCAAAAAATATTCTCGAAGTATATATTTATTTTGTTTTTATATTTAATATTTTTAAAAAATTATTTTTAACTCTAATCATCATCATCATCATCATCATCATTATTATTATTATTATTATTATTATTATTAGTTTCAATATTCCATTAAACAGTTAATTATAATTATTCTTACCAAGAGGGTCTAGTTCAGTTGGTTGAGCATGATGCGTGAGTGTTGTAAACTCTCTGGTACTGTTTTCGATTCTTACGGATAAAAAAAATTATAATTATTCTTAAAATTAAAATTTAGGTGGTCTTTTAATCTTAAGAAGTCAAGTAAATTGTTTTTATGATAATCAATCATATTACTAGGTTAACTTTTGGAGTAAAAAAAATCACATTTAAAAATTAAATGATTTTACAAATAGTAAAACAGATCCCTATGGATATGTCATAATTTTCCTTAATGCTAATCTACTAAAATGAACGTTGAAGTGTTTTCTCTAATAAAATCAATGTTATCAAAATCGGACCGACCAGCCGATTCGACTGGTTCAACCAGGAACCGGTCTGGTGACCGGTCCAAATACTCTATAAAATCGGAGGATTTCAGAACCGGTTAAGAACCGGTCAAACCGGTATAAAATCGGCCAAAACTGGTGCTAAAAATCGATTTGAACCGGTATTTTTTTTAATTTTCTTTGAAAATTTTAAATTTAATATAAAATATTTTAAAGATAAATAAAAACACATATTTAATAAATATTTCAAATAGATACAAATTATTTTTATCAATTATTATTAAATTTTTTCTTGTAAAACATATAATTTGCTCATTTATATTTATTTGAAAAAAATTATATCTTAATTTTTGATAATTTTATATTTTATTAATTTGTCAATTTTTTTGTTTATTCTAAATGTAAACTTGTAATTGTTAATGAAACATTATTGTATTTTATTAAAATTTGAACTTTAGTATTATGGTATATTTGATTAGACTTTTATATATATATTGAATGTTAAAAACTTGTAAAATGATTTTTTAGGTTTTAATTTAGTTTTTAATGTTTTAAAGTTATGTGATATATTTATTTAATATTATTATATAAATTATTTAATTATTATTATTTTATTAATACCGGTTCAACCATGGTTGAACCATTGAACCTTGAACCAGTGCCTTGACCGGTTCAATGACCGGTCCGATTTTAAAAACATTAAATAAAACACTCCCTCTAACCATCGATCTAAACATCATTGGATCTGCATTGTCTATGAGTGTCTGTACTGTCTGAGTGTTGCACATCACAAATACTCTCTCCCTGTCTTTTTTTTTTAAGAATCAAATTAGAAATTTAACTTGATTTTCTTTTTATAAGAACTAATAGAATATTTTATTCGTTCATTATTTTTCACAAAAATATTCTTAATTATGATTTTTTTTAGTTCAATAAATATTAATAAATCAAATAAATGTATTAGATTCTATAAGAATTTAACTTTATGTTGCACAAAGAGTATTTTGGAATACTTATTTTGACTATTCACAATAAAAATTAAAGCAATAAATATATTAATAATGAGAGAATAAGAGTATGTCTGATTAATACTAAGACATAATTTTAGAAAAACATATAAATTTATGATAAATTTGAAAGAATTAATTAAGTTTTTACCCTAAACTATTTTAGATTTTAATTTTTAGTCCTTCAAAATTTTTTTGATAACTTTTAGTTCTTTATTAATTTTTGTCAATATTTTTAGTTCTTTTAAAAAAAATTATCTATTTTTAGTGGTTCATTTAATTTTATTGTTCAAAATTAGTCTCAAATATGAAATAAACAAAGAACTAAAAATAAATAAAATAAGAACTAATTTTGAATAATAAAAATAAATAAAAGACTAAAAAGGACAAAAATTCTAAAAAGACTAAAAATGCTGATGGATTAATTAAATTCTGTCCACGTATCTGAGATTTCATCGTATATCTTTTTTCCAAACTCCAGAGCGGACTTGCAAGAGAATGAAGTCTGCAACCTTCAACAAATACTAGTAAGCGTTCAAACTATGCAGGCGTCCAACCTTCCATAAATACATTCAAATTTCAAACATGCATTTAAATTTTTGGCTGAATCTTCATACAGCATTGCCATTAAACACTGAAGACCACTTCTGGCAACACATAATTATAGGGGGATCAAGACAGGGTGATGAAGTGTGGAAAGTCATTTGGTGTGCTACGATTTGGAGTCTGTGGAAATATAGAAATGGATGTATCTTCAAGGGGCACCAGTTTGACAGAGAAATTTTTTTTGACAGCGCCAGCTTTCACTCGTGGTCATGGTTGAAAACATGGGCACCGTTTTTCAATTATTCTAACAAACGGTGGATGGCAAACACAAAAGCACGTGTCCTTGATTTAATGAAGAGGTATGTATAAACACTAGCTTATTGCGGAGTGGAGGAAGTATCTCGTCCTAATTATAAGTAACATAAGAAAAATCATCAATACCAAAGAAAATAAATTATAACTTTTTTTAATTAATTCTGCTATAAATTTAATTTTTATTCCAAAAACACAATTTACTTAAATAAAGTAAACAATAAAGTAAAGGTATAAAAGAAATTTACTTTAAAAACTAGTGATTGTTGCTTATAATTAAGATCAAAGAAAAATTAATTTATTGCTTATAATTAACACTAGAGATAGTATTTGGGTACAATATGATAAGTGATTCAAAATGAGGACATGTCAGGTGCAGGGGACAGACCATGTGGAAAACTTTGCCTGAATATGTTGGTAATTTGAGGCTTGTCGGTGATTGGGAGTTGATGGTTTTTCGTGCAAGTCTATTTAAAGCTTATGGTATTTATCAATTGGAAAGGTCAGAGGAGGATGTTGGAGCTGCTATCAATTAGAGGACACTATATCACCATGGTTTTCTTAAGCTGTGTGAATTGATCTTGAACATGAAGAGTTAAGGAACGGAGAAATAGTATGTTTGTTTGCCAATAAAAAAAATGCATTCAAATTTCAATAAATAAATTCAAACATGCATTCAAATTTCAATAAATACATTCAAATTGGCATCCAAACCCACCAAAGTAAGCGTTTACAAATTATTTGCCGATCCTTTCTCAAGTTCTACGTCAAAGTCTCTCTGTCTCTTGCATTGCTTTAATTTTGTGTTTCTCATTTTGTCAAAGCATGCGTTTACTTGTGCACCCTAGAACCCGTCTGTATTTATATTGGGGGACACATTTTGTCAAGCAACGGGACCATTGGTACTGCCGTATTGGGCACAATGCGAGGAAATTTCTCCCTCCAAATCGTTGCAATTTTAATTATATTTTCTCAATGAATACAAAATACAAAATTTATTGTAGATGAAGAATTATGTCAAGGACAAATCTGAGCAATATAAATGGAGATCCCCTCAATCAAGTTCAAGCCATCCATCCCTAGCTCGCTCTTTCATTTCTCTTGTAACCATGAATACATCTCCCACTCAATATGCAATCATTTTTGCATGGTTGTTATGTGCAATCATGTTCAACACTGGCTTGTGCAGCTTTAATATCCGTTGCAACCTGAAAGACAAGCAAGCTCTCCTAACGTTCAAGCAAGGAGTCATAGATCCATCAGGTGTGCTCTCTTCATGGTCCATTGAACAAGATTGTTGTGAATGGAGAGGAGTGATGTGCGACAACATCACAAGTAGAGTCACTAAGCTCAGTCTCCCGTGTTCTACAACTCTTCCAACTTATACTGACAAAATAGATAAATCACATTGTCTCGCAGGTTCCATTTACCTATCCTTGTTGGTTGAGTTTGAATTTCTAAATCACTTGAATTTGAGCGATAATAACTTGACAGCTATCCAATTAGATTATGATGTGTATAGTCAGAATTGTCATAATGTATCTGTAGCTACCGCTCCTCATCATTGTGTAAACACTTCAGCTCTTCGTTATCTTGATTTATCATTTAACTCTCTTCTCATCAATAGTCTTCAGTGGCTTTCTCGTCTTCCCTCCTTAGAATATCTGAACCTTGATGCCAATTATCTTCACGAGGAATCTAACTGGCTTCAATATGTGACTATGCTTCCATTGCTTTCAGAGCTCCACATGCGTTTTTGTCAACTTGAAGACTTGAGTCCATCTCTTCAATATGTTAATTTTACCGCACTCAAAGTTCTTTCTCTTCCTGCAAATGATTTTCACTCACAGTTACCAAAATGGTTATTCAATATTAGTTGTGGTATCTCTTACATTGACCTTAAGTCAAATTCTTGAAGAGGCCAGCTACCCAAGGCACTGTTAAATCTTCGACACTTGGAAACCTTGGAATTGCAAGACAATCATTTCGATGGACCAATTCCAGATTGGTTAGGCGAATTTGAACATCTACAATATCTTAATCTTAGAAAAAAACATGTTTTCTGGATCTCTTCCTACAAATTTGGGAAATCTATCATCCTTAATTTTCTTGGCTGTTACCAAAAATCGATTGACGGGAGTGGTGTCTAACAGAAATTTTGCCAAACTGACAAAATTAAAGGAGTTGCATATATACATATCACCTCCATTAATCTTTGATTTTGACTCCCACTGGGTTCCACCTTTTCAACTTGAACGATTAATTCTGGCATTTTCAGGTAATATCTTTCCTGCATGGTTATATACACAAAGATCTCTTGAACATTTATCTATTTATGAATCATCATTTGAGGCTCAAGGAAAATTTTGGAATTTTCTATAAAAAAAAATGACAGAAGTCCATCTAGAAAATAATTCAATAGATGGGAACCTATCAAATGTGTTGCTGAACTCTACATTCATATCTTTGTCATCAAATGATCTGAAAGGCTTCCTGCCTCGATTATCATCCAATGTGGTTGTTGTAAGGTTATCAAACAACTCATTATCTGGAAACATCTCTCCTCTTTTGTGTGATGATAAGAGGCTCAATGGGAAAAGTAATTTGGTGTACTTGGACATATCTCTAAATCATCTATCTGGAGGGCTTACTAATTGCTGGAAGAATTGGAAATCATTGGTTCATGTTAACTTAGGAAGCAATAATCTAACAGGCAAGATACCCCCATCAATGGGCTTGTTATCTAATCTTACCGCGCTGCATCTGCATGAGAATAAGCTCTATGGGAAGATTCCTCCCTCACTGCAAAATTGCCACTCTCTATTGATCTTTGATGTTCGCGAAAACAACTTGTCAGGAAATATACCAGACTGGATACCGCACGGTGCAAAGGTTCTGCAATTAAGGTCCAATAATTTTAGAGGTAACATCCCAGCACATATATGCCAAATGTCTTCCCTCATTATTTTGGATATTGCAGATAACACAATCTCAGGACATATACCTACCTGCCTGCATAACATCACAACCTTAGTTGTCAACAATGCTTCGTATAGCAAGCTTTCTTTTTTCTTTCCTATATATGATGGTCGTCATTACACCTTTGAAGACAGCCTTCAACTAGTTATAAAAGGTCACAGTAATAGAATATGGGAAAAACCTACACTTTGTGACCTTAATTGATATGTCAAGCAACAATTTGTCTGGAACAATACCTCCCCAAATGTTTAGCCTCATTGGATTGTGTTTCTTGAACTTGTCCCACAATAAATTAACTGGAAAAATACCAAATGAAATTAGCAACATGAACAAGTTAGAGTCCCTTGATTTTTCAACAAACCAACTTTGGGGTGAAATTCCTCAGGGCTTGTCCAGTTTGTCCTTTCTTAGTTACTTAAACCTGTCATTCAACAATTTCAGAGGCAAAATACCATCAGGCACACAGCTTCAAGGGTTCAGTGCACTTAGCTATATGGGCAATCGTGATCTTTGTGGACCTCCACTTACCAAAATCTGCTTCCAGGATGGTAAACCTAAAGGCACAGAGTCAATAGATGAAGGTGGACATAAATCAGAATTTTTGTCATGGTTTTATGTTGGAATAGAATCTGGATTTGTCACAGGCTTTTTGGGAGTTTGTTGTGCCATTTTCTTTAATAGAAAATGGAGGCATGCTTACTTCAATTTTCTTTATGACTTGAGAGACAGACTTTAAGTCATGGTGGTTATCAAAATGAATTCCTTCTATTGAGGTCAGTATAACCTTTCATTTGATTTATACTGGGTAAATATGTAAAAAGAGATAGAGAAAAAATGGGGGCTTTATTATTATCATTTTTCATAATTATTGAAAATATAGATTAACTATATTAAATAATTTAAATAATAACAATAAATAATAAGTTTGAAATCAAATATTTACAAAAAAAAAATATAATTTGGTTATTAAATTTCTTTTTTTTTAAGATTTTTTTGTCAATTTTTTATATTATTTGAATTAGAATATATTTGATATACGTTTTATTTAAACACATACAAAGATAAATTTAAGTTTTAAACAAAACAGAAAGGGGTGAACTCCAACAAAATGGAAGTGAGTTTAATTTTTTTTATTCCTATATTCTTAAACATGATGGTGAATCCATCCACTTCTATTTTTTTGCTAAGGCGGGGAGGACAAAATTTGCCTCTATCCCACCTTGTTACCAAAGCTCAAAATCCAATAAGAAGCAAAGTTGAAAAGTAATGAAAGTCTTCCTACTAAGACAAAACTCAACTTCCAGTTAGAAATATGACTTCAGAACCTCAATTGTCTAGATAAAACCCGAAGAACCCAAAGCAGTGGCAATCCAACATAAACAAGATGGCTTCTAGCATACATCATATTGTCAAGTGTTGTTCTAGTACATTAGTATTTACTATTTTGACTAGCTACACTAGATAATTCAAGATTTTATTATTTGTTTAACCTATTTTATATTTTTACTTGTTAAGCTTTAAGGTATATTAAAATGCAAAGGGATCCATCTAATAGTTCTTAAAGATGTAGACGCAAGTTCTTGTCAAAAAAAAAAAAAGATATAGACGCAAGTGTATTGGGTCAAGATGTGTTTGTTATTGACAAAAGCCCTCTTTATCTCTACACTTGCACAACCATAACAATCAATTCTCTCTTTCTTTGACACGACGTCCACCACTACCATATTATTGTTAGACTCCTTACAACTCCAACTCCAACTCCTCACCCTACCATACATCATCGTCCTTACCTATATCTGCCTCCTAATTAACTTCTGAGCTTTTCTTCATGAATCCGACTCCTGTAAAGTGAGCAATTTAAAGGGTAAAGTAAGAAAATTCAGTCTTTAATTAGAAAATCAATGATCGATTTTATGTTCACAAGCGTAACAAATTATAGATGTGTTGAAATATGAATCATTAATTTTTTCATCAACGACTAGAATTACTTACTTTACTCATGCTCACTTTAGAAGAGCCAAATTCTTCCTCCGCAAGACCTTCAATTGATGCACTCCAACCATTTGTGCTCTCTCTACTTTTGAAGTGTGATTCAACAATGGTGATTGAAAAAATAGGTCTAGATAAGCATAATAAAATATTCTCTTAATTTTGATAAGCTAGCACTCTGTGATTATTAATTATAACTAAAGCATTTTCTCATTTCATCAACATACATGTCTCTCTAAACATGATGGCATATTTTCAATTACATGCCAATGGTGATTGGGATTATTTTTAAATATTTAAACTTTGATCATGACAAGCACCTGTAGAAAATGTGAAAAAGATATTAGAATTAGGAAGAGTATATTAGAAACATCAATTTAAAAAGATTCTATGATGCATTAATTGTGAACTAGCAAAATTATATGATAAATGAGTCTCCCGCGAAAGCTTGTCAATCTGCTTATTGATTTGGATCAGTTAGGTGATAATGCTTTTATTATATCTTATATCTCTCTAGGTGTTCATTATTCGTCAAAAGGAAATAAGTCATCAAGTGGAGGGGAAGAGAAGGGTCGTTATGTAGTTCTAATGACAACCATGAGCAATGCCAGCATTGATGAGATCAATATTTAGATTTGTTTATTGTTAGTTGATATATTTTGTTGCTTTGAGAAGTCGTGGTGATGGTTTTGTTATTTCTGGTTTGTTTTTCATTTGTTCTATATTATGCAAAATAATCATGTAAGAGTGTTAATCATTGTGGTGGCATTATTATAAGAAATATATAGTTTTAACATTCCTCTTTAAGTGAGATGATTGTGTTCAATTTGTTTTGACATGAAGTATCTTCTATGTGTCAAATACTAGCGCTGGTAGAAAAATTAATTTTTTTTAGAAAAAGTAGGGTGGTGCCAAGAGTAATTTAGCTGGTGCCAGTAACAAGGCCCTATCAAATTTTTAGCCTGACTAGATTGGGTCAATTTATTCATGGATTAGTAAACTTTTTAGGACAATTGTTCTATACACCTCCTTTATTGTTAATATACCTCTTGCAAACGTTATCCTCGTCATCTCACAGAAGGTACAGGTTCAATTAAAAATTGTTGTGAGAGGCAGGGGAAAGGATAAGTATTATAAGATTGGGATTTATATGGAGAATGTGAGTGAAAATATTTGACAGAGAGAGTTTGGAATATGAAGAGCAATAAAGTGAAGTATTGGCAAGTACTAAAGTGAATTAGATTAGAGAAGTGAAGTTTTATCGGTGTAGTGCAAGCGACCTGGTACTTCCGGAAATGTGTTTCCGAAAAGAGAATATTTTTGAGAAAAAAAAAATATTAGAGGAGGTATATTAATAATAAGAGGTATATATAACAATTGCCATTTTTTTAGCCTAGTACAACTCTTTATGAGTTGCAGGCCGAAGGGTTGACCCATCCGTTCATTTTTTTTTTTTAAATTCACTTCTTATTTTTAAATAACATAAATGATATAAAATTAATTTTTAATTATATATAATATTTATGTAAAATAATCTCTTTCGTAAGATTATATTATTCTAATGACTAATGAAAATATTGTCACACTTTTAAATTAATGTATTAAATTTAAGTATTTAATTGGTAATATATTTACAAGTCACGAAGCTCATCACAAAAAGAAAAAAAAAACGTATAAGCTTTATTTAATAAAACAAAATTTAGAACATCATTACATAATAATATAAGAGGTCATCATAACACGAAAAATATACGATCTTATTGCAAAAAACTAAAAGCACATCATATATTAATATATAATTACATCACAAAGATTATCATCCCTACCAGGAAGATTGCTCGTGGATGTCTTCCTACCAGGAATAGATTATCATCCAGAGGAGTATCATGCCCAATTACATGTCCACACTGCCAGAATGATCCAGAAACAGATTGGCACACATTCATTGGATGCACAAAGGCGAGATAGGTTTGGAATGAAGCCTTAATGTGGAATCACATAAATGCTGAACTTGAAAATCTACAAGATATGAAGTGTTTTATTTTTCATTTTCTGGACGTCTTCACTTGTCAAGTGTAAAGGCAAAAATCACAAGAAGGCTGGTTGAATTGTGATTTATAAAATTTTTCACAAACTTTTATAAAACGCGTGTTTCGTCTGTAATGAAAAAAGAGAAATAATTATGGAGAAAACGTTTAACAGACGATAACGACAGATGAAAGCCTTTTTAAGGTAACAAGTTTAAATCACAAGACAATGTCAGTTCAAGCAGTTATAAGAAATAAAAAAACAGGAAAGACAACAGAAGAATTTATACTAGTTCGTCTCATCCCGAGACTACGTCCAGTTCTTGGCAAACCACCAAGTTTCACTAACTTTCACAAGTTACAAGTATTATTCACTGCCACTTCTGGCCCACCCAAGTAGTTTTCACACTTAGCATCTCCAAGCTAAAAACCCAAGTATTCTTTACTACCAAGCCACTTCTGGCTCTACAACAAATCACAAGATTTGTTTTTGTAAGGGCACATAGACTTATATGTTTTGCCTTACAGACGGATATACAAAATGAAAAACACAGTTTTTTTCTCTCAGGATACTCAAAGTGTTTTGAGAACTTTTTACAACATAGAGAATTTACAAGAGAAAGAATGAAGGCTTGAAAGAATACTTGTGTAAATTGAATTTTGTTCCTTGTGATCAGCACTTCAAATCTTCTGCTATATATAGACTTGCTGAGGAAGTAACCGTTGTCTCTAAACGGTCTTTTTTCTTACGTCTGACCATCGTCTAAAGGAGAGTGGTTGTTGAGGCATTTAATGCGAGCATTAAATGCTTGTCACCAACTAGTCATTTTGAGTTGATAAAGCACTTTGCTTATCTTTCTTGAGATACACTCCATATCCTTCTGTTGCAATGGTCACATTGCTTGCTCAGACAAGTACTCATTGCTAGTTGTAGCACGTCTTTTGAGGCGAGAGGAACTTCTGGTACTTTGACTCTTCTTTCTATTTCCCTTTATGCATTTCGACAGATCCTAGGTAGGATATTCCATGAACATTCCCTTCAATACAGATTACAAAACGACAGTGCATTTACTATGCCTTTAAATGCTTCTTCAGACTTAAGTGTTTGTTTGCGTATCATCTGTATCATACAGACACATATGCAATGTTTTCTGTTGGCATTTATAAGACGTAATCATTTTACTTAATATTTGTTTTGCATTAAATCAAAATTATTGAGGGTCCTGATTTGTCTTATGACTCAACAATCTCCCCCTTTTTGATGATGCAAAGCAAATATTGTAAAAATATGTATCAGAGTTATACATGTAAAAAAAAAATATAAGCATAGAATATAAACAGAGAGAAAAGAAGACTCAGGTTTGATGAGCAATCAAACAACTTGTCTTATTAAAAAAATTTCACATCAAGTTGATGTGTTTTTACTCTTCCTCTTCTCCCTCTTTTGCATGGTGATTAACAAAACCTAGTTCTCCAGGAATTGGACCATCAGAATAAGAGGAATTAGAATCTGAGTCAGATGATAAAACCATAGGGGATCCTAGTAGAGTGAGAGTGCGTCGATGGTGATGACTATGAAAGAAGGCATCAATGTTGATCCACTTTTTGAGCTCAATCTCAAGTGTTTTCCTATCCTCCAGAGCTTGACGCAGAGCTTTTCTGTTTGCCCAAAGTTCAGGATACAAATCATAGACTTCTTCATCAGAGATGGGAGGTCTGTATGGAACAATGGCATCTTCGGGTTCTTGCAGTATGCCCAGAATAAGCTTGGAGAAGAAGAAGGTTGAATATGGCAGATGGACAACAAAGGAGAAGTCCCTATCAGACGGATAATAGAAGGTGGACTTCCATGGTATGATTGCTGAAGGACTAGATGTAGATAGGAAAAGCTGATGACCCTTGCACTGAAAACATCTTCCTATCTTGGACTGGTAGCCATAGGCAGGAGGCTTCTTTTCAGCCTCCAGACCAGAGCAGAAGGCATCAAACTTCCTTACGCGTCTGATGGTTTTTAAATCTTCAGACGTTCGTTCTACATCTGTCTTGTTGAAAATAGCCTCGATTTTGTGTTTGAAAGGCCAGCCTCAGCGAACTCGAATATGGTGTTGGGGAGCATTGTCTTGTTCATCTGCCTTTTCCTTACCCTTATAGTTCAAGATTGGAAGGATTGGAATGACCTTGTCCAACGCAAGCTTGAACTGAGTCTGATTGGAGGCCACACAACTAAATTGTGTGCCAAGGAAATGAGGCATCATCTGTGCACACCTTTGGATTTGTCTGAAGGAGTTATGCCGCTTTTTAATCTCCTCCTTGTATGTCTATAGCTTTATGCGCAACTCCACAGAGTAGTCTGAGGATTCCCATAAATCAAATGTTGGACTTGCTTCTAGATCATCCAAGTTAAGATCTTCTGTGTAGACAGAGCGTCCAGGCTCAGCATGATTCCAGGGGAGAATCATATTGAGGTAAGCAAGCAGTCCCATCATTTGTTGTAAGTTGACAGGCTCATAGAAAGGTACTTCATCAGTTAGTATTGAGAGCCGCTGCCAGACTAAAGCTTGAGGAGGGTAGCGTCGTCTGCTGTGGGGATTATGCTCAAAGATGAGAGAGTTGAGATTAAGAGGTGGCGTCTGACGAGGAGGAAATATTCTGAACTGAGGTTCCTGCTTATAACATGAAAGGGCTGGAAGTTCTTCCTCTGGAAGGACGTTATAGTTGGGAAGATTGAAGGGATTAATCCCAGGAACACCCTTCTTCCATTACTCTAAGTAGTCAATGGAGTCAAGTAGGAAGGCTTGATCCTCATCAGTGCAGATTCCTTTCCTCCGGCATTCCTTGTTGCAGCATTCCCATTCATTCACCCTTGGGCGCTTCCATCCACGATAATATCTGACATTGACATCAGGATTTGATGGTGGTTGTACTAGAGGAACTGGAATGTTTGGGCTACGTCTGATGAACCAGCCATAGCCTCTGGGCTTTGGTACTAGGTCTAGAGCTAGACTTACAAATATGTACCCTACAGAAAGAGAGGCTTTGACAGCATATCTTCTTCATATGAATAGCTCATCTTCAGTTAGATTCTATATGTCCTCAACAGTCTGATTCTGCGAATCATTAGCAGAGACAGATGATGTGACACCATATATAATCATCTGTTTGGCAGTACGATCCTCTTCAGACTTTGCCAGGTGCTCATCTACCTTCTTCTGGTCATTTTTAATGATTGGTTTGTAGATGGCATGAGCAGCTGAGTCATCAGTCTCAACTTGGTCTTCAACAAAGTCCAGATTTTCTGCACTTGCCATTAAAACAGACTGAAGAATGGCTTCATTCAATTCCTCGATCTTAGCATAGTCTGCATCTTCATCCACTGTGAGCGTTTGTAACTCCTTTTGCTTAGCAGCAATCTCTTCAGACATAATTTCAACTATTTGAATCATGGCTGACTCCATTCGTGTCAAAGCTTCCACGACTGCTTACTTCTGTTCCTCTTCAGACAGAGTCTTGATAAACTCAAGAAGAGCTTCTTCAATGGCTTCTTCCTCTGCAGCTTCATTTGTAGGAGCCAAAACTTCTTCAACAACCTTCCTCTTCGACTCTTCGGCGGATAGAGTCTTGACAGACTCTACCACAGATTGTTCCAGCTTAATCTGCTCCTTCTTCTCTAGGCTTTTGTCTAGCTTAGCCTTTTTGGTAGTCTCCTTCCTTGATAGCTCCTAAGCCTTCCTGATTGCTGCTACTTCCTTCTTGTCAGCAGGTGGAGGAAAAGATGAAGGTTTAGGCTTGGGTGCGGGCTTAGGCTTGGAAGAGGTTTAAGATTTAGGAGGGGATGCATCAAGAATCTGAACATCAGATTCCTGGGTTTGGGATGGTGAAGGTTGAGGTTCAGATTGGGGTTCTGGTAAGGTGGTGAGTTTGGCTTTGGTGACAATGCGGATTTTGGTGGTTCTGGTGAAGGGCTTTTTGAGAGGTGGTTCAAAGATAGGTTCAGATGGAGTGTCTACAACCTTTCTCTTAAGAGATGAGGGAGGGTCTGAAGATGGTTGTTGTTTAGGTTTCTTGGTTTGGTCTGAGAATGGAGGTTGGGAGCATCTAGTGATTGGTTTTCTGTGAGTCTGAGAAGGCTGTGGTTGGGGTAGGGTCTGTGTCTCTACTTCAGACGCATGTTCTTCAGACGGTTCTTCCTTAGACTTCTTTTTCACCTTTCCTCCATGCTTCTTGACCCATTCAGGAAACTTGTGAGGTATCCCCATTCTTACAAAAGTAGTTCCTGAGACCTGTATAGCTCCTCCAGAGGCTTCAAACTCTGTAAGATCAACACCAGCATCCCTCATCAGTTGTGTGAACAACATGCAGTAAGGGATGGGGTTCTTCTACTTCTTTGAGGAGAATCGGTCCTTGAAGGCTTGCTCTAGATGATAGAAGATCAGATAAGGGAGATTGATCTTGTCTTCTACCATGATGTTGTAGATGCAGAACCTGTCCCTCTCGCTCACATGATCTCTTGACCCCGTCCTGGGGAGCATGATGTTGAACAACATGTTGTGCAGGAGTTTGCAGATGTGGATCATGTTTGCACATCGTAGAAAGTTCTTCATGGCTGCAGCACGCTTCTTTGAGTCTTCGTGTTCAGGCCTCCCTCAGTCGTAAAGAAGCTTGTCCACCGTCTCTTGAGTGATGGTCTTCTCCAGTCTTTGTAGAAAATCAGTCCTTCCTCAGTACACCTAATAGCCTTAGCTATGGTTGAAGGGCTGATTTCTACTATCGTCTGACCAATAGTGCCCCGAATGCACTGGTCGTCCTCTATCTTGGCAATCCCCCAAAAGAAAGCATAAAGACCATGGTACTAGACGTTGTGTTTTCCAATAAAATTGGTCCACCCAACTCTGGTGAACATGTCCTTCACATCAAAACCTTCTTTTGCCAGCTCCGTTAGACTCGCCCATTTTCCAGGAATGAAGAGTTCCTCTGGAAAAGTTGTTGTAGCTTCCTCTATCTTGCGGATGAGAGGAGTAGCAGAGCATGAAACTTGCTTCCTTGGTGCCATTTTTGTTCACAAAGATTGAGTTTAGAAAAGAGAAGATAAGAAAGTTTTGATCTTTGAAATTTTTAGAAATTCAGAGAATTCGAAAGATTAAAGGAACCTTCTTGTTTAGGCACTTCGTCCTTTTATACCAGATAAGAGAGGAGAGAGAGAACATTATAAAAAGAGCGGTTTAAAGGCTTTAAAAACTTTTTTGAAAACTGTCTCATCATGGCTAAAAGCGCAGTGCATGTTTTGAGAGAAAATGAAAAGACTTGTAACCGTTGTGAATGTGGGGCTTTATCGTCTGTACTCTTGAACACACATTAGTTCAACAGATTAATGAAAAAGATAAGACGAAGAGTATCGTTTGATGAATGCAAACATTAATCTAAAAGCATGTGCATATGCAGATGATCCCTAATACAGATGAAACGTTCTTCAGATAAAGGTTTTGTAAAGATATCAGTCCATTGGTGATCTGTATCTACAAACTGAATGTTAAAAACACCTTTTTGAGCACAATCATGAATGAAATGATATCTGATTTCAATATGCTTTGCCTTAGAATGTTGTATGAGAAATTTAGATAAGTTGATTGCACTAGTGTTGTTACAATATACACGTATATTGTTTTCAAAACTAGAGTAATCTTCTAACTGATATTTTACCCATAGTAACTCTGAGCAACAACTGGCAGCAGACACATATTCAGCTTCTGCAGTTGATAGAGCAATTGAGTTTTGCTTCTTCCTTGCCCATAAGATGAGATAGGGTCCAATAAAGTGGCATCCTCCACTTGTGCTTTTTCATTCAACTCTGTCTCCTGCATAGTCTGCATCACAATATCCTACTAACCTGAAATCTTGATTTTTCTTATAGAACAGACTAAGGTTAGTGGTGCCCACTAGATAACATAGGATCCTTTTAACAGTTTTGAGATGTGACTCTCTAGGATCAGACTGAAATCTAGCGCACAAACAGACGCTATGCATGATATCAGGTCTACTGGCTGTAAGATAAAGAAGTGAGTCAATCATACCTCTGTAGATCATCTGATCTACTGGTTTTCCTGATTCGTCTTTGCTCAAGGGATTGGAAGCATGCATTGGTGTCTTCATAGGTTTAGCATATTCCATTTTGAACTTCTTAAGAAGCTTCCTTGTGTATTTCTGTTGATGAATATAGATTCCCTTGTTATCTTGTTTGATATGAAGCCCTAAGAATAACTTAAGTTCTCCCATCATACTCATTTCAAACTCACTTTTCATCAAATCAGAAAAATCTTTACACAGAGATTCATTGGTAGCTCCAAAGATAATATCATCAACATAAATTTGAACTATAATGAAATCTTTGCCAACTTCTCTTTTGAAAAGAGTAGTGTCTACTTTACCTCTCATAAAACCATTTTCTAAGAGAAAAGAGCTCAGTTTGTCATATCAAGCACAAGGTGCTTGCTTCAGACCATACAGAGCCTTTTTGAGTTTAAAAACATGATATGTAAGAGTGGAATCTTCGAAACCGGGAGGTTGTTTAACATAAACTTCTTTTTCAATAAAACCATTTAAAAACACACTCTTAACATCTATCTGAAAAAGCTTAATGTTTTTATGAGCAGTAAATGCAAGCATGATTCTTATAACTTCTAGTCTAGCTACAGGAGCAAAGGTTTCAGTGAAGTCTATATCTTCCTGCTGGTTATAGCCCTGAGCTACCAACCTAGATTTGTTTCTTACCAATTTCCTTGCTCATCTAGTTTGTTTCTGAAGACCCATCTTGTTCCAATGATGCTTTTATTCTTTGGCTTAGGAACTAGGGTCCAGACGTCATTTCTAGTAAACTGGTTCAATTCTTCTTCCATGGCTAAGATCCAATCATCGTCTGTCAGAGCTTCGTCTATTATTTTTGGCTCTATTTCTGAGACGAAAGCATAAGATGCTTGATCTCTGAAGGATGATCTGGTCTTTACACCTTCTTTTTGGTCTCCTATGATCTGGTCTTGTGGATGATAAATTACAAATTTCCAATCCTTTGTCTGTGGTTGAGAGTCAGATGCTCCTTCAGTCCGAGGAAGAATTTCCTTAGGAGGTTGAACTTCATCTGACTTCGGCGTACAAACGGACCTATCTGCATATCTGCAAAATCATCCTCAAGATCTGATAGTCTCCTATCAGACGTTAGTCCCTTATCAGACGTTAGTCCATCATTGAACTTAACATGGATAGATTCTTCTACAACTAAGGTTCTTGTATTAAAAACTCTGTAAGCCTTAGATGTATCAGAATATCCTAGGAAGACACCCTTATCCACCTTAGAATCAAATTTTTCCAATTGATCTTTGGTGTTTAAGATGTAACACTCACCTCTGAAAGGATGAAAGTAAGCAATGTTGGGTCTTCTTCCTCTCCATAGTTCATAGGGAGTCTTTTCAATCATAGGTCTGATCAATACTCTGTTTTGAACATAACAGGCAGTATTCACAGCCTCTGCCCAAAAGTGTTTAGGTAGAAAATTTTCATAGAGCATGGTTCTAGCCATCTCCTACAAAGTTCGGTTTTTCCTTTCAACTACCCCATTTTGCTGAGGTGTTCTTGGTGAAGAGAAGTTGTGGAAAATCCCATTCTTTTCGCAAAAAGATTTGAACTCAGCATTTTCAAATTCAGTTCCATGATCACTTCTGATGCTAGAAATGCAAAAACCTTTTTCATTTTGAACTCTTTTACAGAATATTTCAAAGACCTTGAAAGACTCACGTTTATGGCCTAGGAACTATACCCATGTGTATCTTGAATAGTCATCTACAATAACCAAGCCATATTTCTTTCTGCCCAGACTCAACGTTCTAGTAGAACCAAATAAATCTATATGCAAGAGTTGCAACGGCCTGGAGGTGGAAACAACTTTTTTAGATTTAAAAGATGTTTTAATCTATTTCCCTTTTTGACATGCTTCGCAGAGAAGATGGGTTTTCCAAGAAATCTCAAGCAATCCTTTTACTAAACCCTTTTTAGAAATTTTTGAAATGTGTTTCAGATTCACATGCCCAAGTTTTTTATGCCAAATCCATCTTTCATCCACTCTGGACAGCAGACGCGTTACCTTCTGCTTGCTAAGATCTATAAGATCAATTTCATACAGATTGTTGTGTCGTTTAGCAGAAAAGACAGACTTGTCATCACCTATTTTGACTATGCATCTGCCCTTGTTGAAGGAGACGATATAACCATTGTCACACAATTGACTTATGCTCAGTAGGTTATACTTCAGACCTTCAACATATAAGACGTTATTTATAGAGGTTAGGGAGGACATACCAACTTATGCTTGTGATGCGTCCTTTTCCCATGCCTCCAAAGGCAACTGCTCCGCCTTCAATTGGCTTTAGGTCCAAGAACATAGACCTTTCTCCCGTCTTGTGTCGTGAGCAGTCACTATCTAAGTACTAGCTCAAACCCTTGCCTTTTCCTACCAAGGATATCTAAAATAGGAATAATTTGAGACTTTGGTACCCAAATCTTCTTGGGTCCAACATCATTAGTGCCCTTAGACATCAATTCCTTCTTATGTATGCATATGAACATGGAGTGTCCAGACTTTCCACAGAAGTCACATTTGTTTGGATCAGCCTGAGTAAAAGCATATGCATCTTTTTCTAAGCCTAAACCAGATTTATCATGAGGATGTTAGTGATATTTTAAAAGCATAGTGAGAGTATTAGAGCTCTCCAGAAATTTCCCAAAATCCTTAGTTAAACAGGCTACTTCCTCCCTTAGTTTTTCAACTATGGATGGATCGTCTATTTGACTTGAGCTACTGGTTTGACTTAGGCTCTCTTCAAGAGTCTTGACTTTTTCTTCCAGTTCTACATTTGACTTCTTCAACAATTCTATTTCACAAATAGACTGTTTGAGTTTTTGTTTAAATTTTTTACATTGCTGACAGATCATATGACAGTTCTGAAGTAAAACGTCATAAGGCATCTCTTCTTCATCGTCTGATGAAGAACCAGATGAGCTTTCAGATTCATAGCAAGTTTTTACCTCAACTTTTTCTTCTGTCTCTGCCATCAGACAAATATTTGCTTGTTCATCGTCTAAGTTGCTGCTTTGCTCACTGTCTGAGTCGTCCCATGTGGCCATCAGACTCTTCTTCTTTTTCTTGCCACCATAGGACTTCTTTTTCTTTAGCCTTGGATATTCAGACTTCATGTGTCCAAGCTTTCTGCACTCGAAGCAGATGATCTCCTAACTGTCCTCCTTATCTTTCTTCTTGAATCTGGAATCCTTTTTCCTGGAGGACTGTCTAAACTTGTTTTTCTTTTTCAGCATCTGCTTGAACTTTCTTGCCATGAGGACAACCTCATCGTCTGTAGATCCGACAGAGATTTTATTTGATTCATTTGACTGAATAGTTTGAACCTTCAGAGCCTTGGGGGCTCTTTCCTTTTCTTCATTTTTGGTGTTGGTTTCACCAACTTTGAGAGCAGTGAAATTGTTTGCGTTGTTTGCAAGCAGTTGATCACGATTTTGCAAATGCACTTCATGCACTCGTAAAACTCCCAGCAACTCATCCCAAGACAATGTTCTCATGTTCCTTGCCTCTTGGATGGCTATGGTATTGGGTTCCCACACTTTGGGCATACTATCAATGTAACACCCTAAATTCGGGTTTACAAATATTCTCATTTACAAACTTATTTTAATTCAATAAGCATGTTAACTAACTTTAATCTTTTCCAAAAACTGTGAAGTTAATAAAAGATAGATCGGAATTTTATCGGATGTTTAAAACTTTTCATTAATTAATTTTGGAAATTGCGTGTCACTGCCTCAATTATAAGTATACTTGAAATAGAGATTTTCATATCCCAATTACTTTTCGGAATAATAGTAATATATACATTTCCAAAGCGTATTCCAAATACATATACGAAAACTGAATATACATGCCATCAATCTGAAGCCTAGGTCTACTCATGCCAAGATACATGAAAAGGAAAAAGGGTCCTAGGACTCAGAGCAGACATCACTAATACCCAATCCTGCATGTTAAACCAACCTCCAAACGAAAAGTGACTAAGCTGATGAAGATAACGTCTTTATGACCTCCACAGGTATTGCCACCGGTTCCTAAAAAAATAAAACAGAGGGTGAACTCTCTGCTTCATCAAGCAATACACACAGAACGACTTCATAGTCACATACACAATCCTACTAGCCACCACGATGTGGTTCTCTAGCGGTCACACCCGAAACCTATTCGTTTCCACAACTATTCTTGTAAATTATTTCATACTGGCCAGCTGCCACTAGAACTTCCAGAACTCAGTGGTCTTACACATTTTTGAGTTGGATGACTGTTGGGAGTACACCTCTCACCATGGTACTATGGCGGGCTCTCACCAACCGATGATGGCTCGTATTTTTGTCAGGGTGGCCGAGTCAGCTATGTGATCTATCGTCACAACTCAGTGCCTTACCCTCCAAGGTCAACCTGCCTTACGATCATCTCCCAGGTACCAACTGTGGTCATCCATTACTCCGAGGACTGACTCCTCAACACTCTCTCACAGAGTTTATTTTCTTTTTTTGTCGCATATGGGTTTCTCGCTGCACATGGTACAGGTGCGGACGAATTGACGCCGAGCTAAAGGTACCACCTCTACGCTCACATATGCATATATAAATAAGGACTTTGCCTTTATCGCTACATCGTAATGATCTCATCACATCAAGTGACGCGTCATTCGCAATCCTACCTTGGTTCACAGATAACTCGCAGCTGAAATATCCCACGCGATCTTTTACAGGTCTGTGTGAGCTTTTCTACCAAAGGTACTCGACGGCGGTCCTCAATCAACATATGTCCCAGACATACAACACGGAGATCAAACTCCCCCACTATCACAGTGGTTAAACATTACGACCCCGTCATCTCACAAGCACAATGCTCACCGTAGATAAAGCCTCCACATGACCTCTCAACACTTGCCCATTTGGCTTTCGGTCACGTAAGATTATCCTTCTAAATCGACGCGTAGCAGTTATCCACTACACCAGTCACACGTGACCCCCAATGAAAAGGTTTCCCTTCTCATTCGATCCTCACCAACACAAAACAAGGATCACAGAACTTATGCCAATCATCAATTACTAAATTCACACTCTTTTTACGGATTAATTAATTACTTTCCGTCATTTTTATCACAAAATCACCATTTTTCACAAATGTGCTCCGCATGGAGTTCATTTGTTCCCACGAAGATTATAAATCTTCATCCCCACATTCAACATCCAAAACACATCAAAATCATGCACACACAACTTTTTCCACAATGCCCAGGGTTCACACCCCCTAGGTCTCAGTCCACAATATACGTAGTACAGTTAATTTGTATAATGAATCAAATCATAGATAATTAGTCAACACATAGCATATTGATGAATATTCACCTTTAGAGGTAGAATATCATCTCTCAAGCTTAAATACATCATATCACATCAATAATTTTATCACATTAACAAACTTGACCAAATGAGGTCGATTTTTCTTTGACAGTACTAAATGTGAGCTCTCACTGATACAAGCAAATGACCTCAGAATTTAAAATTTTTTATATCAAATCAAAGCTCTTGAAATCTATTTTATAGAAAGGTATCCCACTTATAAAATCAACATCTAGAAAATTTTATAAAAATTTTCTAAGTCAGCAGCCCAGAATTTTGAGTGCTCACTGAACATAGCTCAAAGAAATGTAAATTTCTCCCACTTCCCAAATTCATTTTGAGCTAAAATTTTTACAGTAGAAAGGTAACATCTTTGTATTTTTAAAAAGGTAACTCTTACCTCCAAATTATTTCCCTATTGTTCCCAGTAAATTTGTTTCTAACAGCTTAAGTTTCAGACTCAAAACAGAGCTCAAAACCCTTGTCCTGTTTCTTTTTAAAAAGTTAATTTAGAAATTGGACATGATAATTTTTGTAATTTATATGGTTAAAAAGATTGTTTTGTTTAGATTTTAATGGTTCAAAAACGAAAAAGAAAAATTAAGCACACAACTGGGAATTTGAGAAAAACCGAGACATGTTCCAGGGAAACTTGAAAACAGAATATCCATTTTTAAAGCCACGGATGAACTTCAAAACGTGGTTTTCTATCCATGATGTCAAAATAAAAGTTGTTTGTTTTTGTGTCTATTTTCATTCAAAACAAATTTCGTGAAAAACCAACGGTTAGATCTCTCAAAAATCACAAAACCGTGAGAGCTGTCCAGGGACATGCGAACCTGACAGCCACTGTTCTATTGGTTTGGAGTTTGTTTTCAACATACAACCTTCATCAATTAATTCTACGAAAATTGGGCATGGATTCCCTTGTTCCAGGGACCTTCCCACTCAGTTTCAAAAGAACAAAACAACACTAAAGCCAGGACATGCACCCACACAGTCACTGCCAAGGGTTTCAAACCCATTTCATCAACTTTTTACATTCAACCATTCAAACAAACACACACAACAGCCAAGAGAGGCATACATGCTGTAGGTAGTTGAGTCCCCTAGCTCTCAACCACCCTTAAACCAAAAATAGAATTCACAAAGAGTTCCCCTCACCTTGAATTTTTTTGTTCAGCTGAAATAGAGGAAGAGAAGATAAGTTATTGGTAATTAGGAGTGAACCACCGAGCCTTGTATGTAACCAGCCAAACAACAAAAATATAATTTGTCTTCTCCCATGGTAGCTCTTGGCAGCGGCAGAGAAAAAAATATAAAGGAGAGAAGAGAGCTTGTTCGTATGAAAAGGAAGGAATGAATGAATGAATGAAGAAGCAAAGCAATTCACGTTATATATTTGGATAAAATTTACAATTTTGCTATTTGCAGCCATCATCCTCTAAGGACACCCCCCTTCTCTTTTTTTTTTTCTACAACTTACGGAACTTACGTAAAAGTTCCAAAATCTCACAATAACACTATGACACATAACAAAACATAGAACTTAAGTTAATTATTATATCAATCAACATAATTTAAATTTCGTTTGCTCTTTCATTATTAATCAATCACTTAATCATATAATTAGGAAAATCACAACGTTACCATTCTCCCCAACAAGAAAATTTTCTAATTAAATTTCTCACGTTCATACTTATTGGGTTGTAATTTTCGGGGTGTTACAATCAAGGATCTTCAAATTGATCTTAGCTTTAGTATAAGTGTGCCCAAGAGATTCCAGGTCTAAGAGAAGAACCTGAAGTCTTCCAAACGTATCATCAACACTTTCTCCTTCTTTCATGGAGAAACTCTCATAATGTCTGGTCAGAGTAGCAGCTTTTCTTAGTTGAACTTCTTTAGTTCCCTCGTAATTGGTGCAGAGAGAATCCCATATTTCTTTGGCCAACTTGAGTCTACGAACCTTTTTGTACTCATTTCTAATTAAAGCACAAGTCAGAGTATATTTGGCCTTATTGTTGAGTTGAAGGATGTTGTAGTCATCTTGAGTCCATTGATCTTCGGGCCTTGTGATGGGAATATCTCCATGTATGATGATGTTCCATAGTTGATATTGATTGGACTTGATGTACATCTCCATGCGATCTTTCCAATAGGGATAATCATCTCCAAGAAAGGCTGGAGGCCTTGTTAGAGAAGCTCCCTCGGGAATGAACTAATTGTCGTGACTGACCATTTGGATCTTTTCCTCTAGACACTGTCAGGTGCTCAACCCTTAGAGGCTGAGCTCTGATACCAAACTGTAAAGGCAAAAATCACAAGAATGGGGGTTGAATTGTGATTTATAAAAATTTTCACAAACTTTTATAAAACGCATGTTTCGTCTGTAAAGAAAAAAGAGAAATAGTTCTGGAGAAAACGTTTAACAGACGATAACAACAGATGAATGCCTTTTTAAGGGAACAAGTTTAAATCACAAGACAATGTCAGTTCAAGCAGTTATAAGAAATAAAAAAATAGGAAAGATAACACAAGAATTTATACTGGTTCATCTCACCTCGAGACTACGTCCAATTCTTGGCAAACCACCAAGTTCCACTAACTTTCACAAGTTACAAGTATTGTTCACTGCCACTTCTGGCTCACCCAAGTAGTTTTCATACTTAGCCTCTCCAAGCTAAAAACTCAAGTATTCTTTACTACCAAGCCACTTCTGGCTCTACAACAATTCACAAGATATGTTTTTGTAAGGGACACATAGACTTATATGTTTCGTCTTACAGATGGATATACAAAATGAAGAACACAGTCTTTTTCTCTCAGGATACTCAAAGTGTTTTGAGAGCTTTTTACTACTTAGAGAATTTACAAGAGAAAGAATGAAGGCTTGAAAGAATGCTTGCGTAAATTGAATTTTGTTCCTTGTGATCAGCACTTCAAATCTTCTGCTATATATAGATTTGCTGAGTAAGTAACCGTTGTCTCTAAACAGTCTTCTTTATTGCGTTTGACCAGCGTCTGAAGGAGAGTGGTTGTTGAGGCATTTAATGCGAGCATTAAATGTTTGTCACCAACTAGTCATTTTGAGCTGATAAAGCACTCTGCTTATCTTTCTTAAGATACACTCCATATCCTTCTGTTGTAGTGGTCACATTGCTTGCTCAGACAAGTACTCATTGCTAGTTGTAGTGCGTCTTTTGAGGCGAGGGGAACTTCTGGTACTTTGACTCTTCTTTCTACTTCCATGAACATTCCCTGCAATACAGATTACAAATTGACGGTGCATTTACTATGCCTTTAAATGTTTCTTCAGACTTAAGCGTCTGTCTGTATATCATCTGTATCATACAGACGTAGATGCAATATTTTCATCTGTTGACATTTATAAGACGCAATCTTTTTACTTAATATTTGTTTTGCATTAAATCAAAATTATTGAGAGTCCTGATTCGTCTTATGACTCAACATCAAGAAATTGAAAAAATCGTTGCTGTTCTTTGGTGCATATGGCACAGAAGGAATGAAAAGTTATGGGAAGGAGTTAAAAAGCCTTTTAATTTGTCTTTGAATTTTGCTACACAACAAATTCTTGATTAGAATTAAATTCACAAAAAAAGAACAACTTCTTCATCCCAACATGTTTGCAACTCTTCAACGTGGATTAGACCTTCACCAGGAAATTTTAAATGTAACGTTGATGTTGCCCTTTTTCATGAGTCAAGTATGTTTGGGATAACATTATGTATCAGGAACTCATATGGGCAATTTGTCTCGGCTAGAATTGCATGGCATTATGGCATTGCATCTCCACAAGAGGCTGAAGCACTAACATTACGTGTTACAATAATTTGGTCTTCACAAATGAAATTTGATAACATTATGTTTGAGACTGACTACAGGTTTATTTCTGACAAAATAAATGCAAGAAGATATCAGAATAATGAAGTTTGTCATATTCTGAAGTCTTGTGCATGTTGGGGGAAAAACACACATCTTTTTATTAATTGCAATGAGAAAAAATATACAACTGAAGAAAAATGCAACACCGTAAAGAAAACTGGAAAAGATCACAAATTTGTTTAACATGGTTCGGCCCCTTATGCCTACATTCACATGGTTTATTTTGTTAACGTGGTTCAGGGCCCTCATCCTTACATCCACAACCTCGAATTTGTTTAATGTAGTTCGGACCCTTATCCCTACATCCACGACACAACTTTGTTTAATGTGGTTCGGACCCTCATCCCTACATCCACAACAAGTTTTCTGGAAAAACTTGTAAACCCTCCCTTCACATGACCCCCTTCTCTCACTTAGGGTGGTGACCCCCTCTTCAAGCTGGGCGATTCTTCTCGTCTCAACAACCACTATTTATAGACCTAGCATCCTAATCTTAATTGAAGAAACAAATCTCTAATTTACAAATAATATCTCTAAATCTAAACAACATCCTGGATATAAGATAATATCTTTTAATTCTAAACAATATCCTAGAGATTTGAAATTAAATAATTTGAATTGTTTCCCAACAGTGCAAAGAATTTATCTTCTTTTCAAAAGGTATATAGTTTATAGGTAGACAAGCCAATCAAGTTGCTCACTGCTTGGTTAGGGCATCTAGATCTTATGCTTGTCCATAGGGATGGCAATGGGTAGGATCCTATAGTATTCGTCCCCATACCCGCATTTAAAAAAAATACCCATACTCGGCCCCATACCTACGCAGGAAGCAACTTTAATCCCCATCCCCGTACCCGCTGGGTACCTATATACCCATACCCACACCTGCTACCCACACTTTATTTATGTATGAAGTTAATAAATTAATTAAAAAAATAGGCTTAAATGTAATTTTGGTCTCCTATTTTGCATAATCCGCAATTTTAGTACTCCTATTTTAAAATAGAAACATTTAGTCCTTCTATTTTACACAATCCGCAATCTTGGTCCCTGTATTTTAAAATAGAGACATTTAGTCCTCCAATTTTGTAAAATCCATAATTTAGGTCCTTTTATCAAATTGAAAGCATTGACAGTTAAGAGATTAACGTTGACCTTGACGTGGCCCAAATATAGTGACGTGACACGAGATTATTTATTTATTTTTAATTATTTTAAATACTGAGTAATAATTATTTGTTTATCTACGTCACTAAAGCACATGTCAATTTGAATTAATGGTTGGGGTAGTCGTGAGTCCTAATATAAAAATCACAAGTCTTAATCATTTATTTTAAACTAGTTCTACGTTGTTGAAGCACATGGCATATCGTAGTCAAATAAATGATATTATCTTTTTTTTTAAAATATATCTTTCATCAATTATTCTACTCAGTATTTAAAATAATTAAAAAATAAATAAATAATCTCGTGTCACGTCACTATATTTAGACCACGTTAATGTTAACGTTAATATCTTAACAGTCAACGCTTTCAATTTAATGGAAGGACCAAAATTACAGATTTTACAAAAATGGGGGACTAAATGTCTTTATTTTAAAATAGGGGGACCAAAATTGTGGATTGTGCAAAATAGGGGGACTAAAATTGCGGATTGTGCAAAATAGAGGAACCAAAATTGCATTTAAGCCATAAAAATATTAATTAAAAAAATTACTACAAGTAAATTGAAAATTCACGCTTAAATAATTCAAAATTAACATTAAAAGTATCCACACATAATATTAAAAATCTTTTACTGTTAGTGTTAATTTATGGAAAATATATATTTTTTTATAGAAAAGTATATATATAACATAATTATTTATTTAAGTAAGTTATTTTAATTACATTAATATATTAATATTATATATACATATATATATGGTAGGTGCGAGGCGGGGCGGGGCGGGTACTATAGTACTTGTACCCGTACCCGCACTCATGAAAAATTATGGGTAAATACCCGGCCCCAGCCCCAATAAGCGGGTATTTACCCGACCCGCTTGCGGATATTTTTGTGGGTATCCATAGGGTCCGAGTACACTTTGTCATCCCTACTTGTCTACATGCTTTTTATTTCAGTCCTACATGTATTAAACTCTCTTATTGTTAATGATATAATATAAGTTTCTTCTTCTAAAAAAAAAAAAAATTACATCACAAAGAACATTGGTTAAGTTAAAAGAGAAATACATTAAAAAAAAAGGTAAAATGTGTGTTATGATCATGATTTTGAAAACCGGACCGGACCGGCCGGTTCGACCGGTTCGACCGGGAACCGGTCCGGATGCTCTATAAAACCGGAGGAGTTCAGAACCGGTGGGAACCGGTCAAGAACCGGTCAAACCGGGCCAAAATCGGCCAAAACCGGTCAAGAACCGGTACCAAAAACCGGTTTGAACCGGTTTTTTTATTTTTTATTTTATTTTTTTATTTTATTTTTTAAAATTTTAAATTTAATATAAAATATTTTAAAAATAAATAAAAACACATATTTAATAAATATCTCAAATAGTTATAAATTATTTTATCAATTATTATTATTATTTTCTTGTAAAACATATAATTTGCTCATTTATATTAATTTATAATTTTTTTATATCTTGATTTTTGATAATTTTATATTATATTAATTTGTCATTTTCTTTCTTTATTCTAAATGTAAATTTGTTATTGTTAATGGACATTATTTTATTTTATTAAAATTTGAACTTAAGTATTATGATATATTTAATTAAACTTTTATGTATTTTTTGAAAGTTAAAACCTTGTAAAGTGATGTTTTAAGTTTTATTATAGTTTTTAATGTTATAATGTTATGTGATATTATATTTATTTAATATTATTTTATAAATTATTTTATTATTATTATTTTATTAATACCGGTTCAACCGCGGTTCAACCACAGTTGAACCATCGAACCTTGAACCAGTGCCTTGACCGGTTCAATGACCGGTCCGGTTTTAAAAACATTGGTTATGATACATATAAATTTATTGGGTTAATTATGTTTTTCAAGTTTCTGAAATTGGGGCTTTTGTTTTTTTGTTGAATTTCTTAGTGGAAATTTCAATTCCCTAAGTAATTATGATTATCCTGTTTGATTACTTCCGATTAGAGCCATTAATTGTCTGATTCAGCCGTGTTTCATATAATTTGATAGAGACTGAATGTACCCCAACGTTTGTGCCCATGGAAGATCTCAGGTCCTAATAGAACAATTTCTGGCGGTTATAAGCCGCCAGAAAATGGTCAAATATATTTTAAACCCTTTAAGCATGCATTTTTTGGCGGTTTTTGAACCCAGAAAATAAAACACCACAAAATAACTGCCACCTCAGCGCTTAATAGGGATGGCAAAGTGTATCCGGACCCTACGGGTACCCGCAAAAATATCCGCAAGCGGGTCGGGTAAATACCCGCTTATTGGGGCTGGGGCTGGGGCCGGAGCCGGGTATTTACCCGCAATTTTTTGCGGGTGTGGGTACGGGCACAGGTACTATAGTACCCGCCCCGCCCCGCACCGCACCGCACCTACCATATATATATATATATATATATATATATATATATATAATTAAAATAACTTAAATAAATAAATAATTATGTTATATATATATACTTTTCTGTAAAAAAAAATAATTTTATATTTTCCATAAACTAACACTAATAGTAAAAGATTTATATTATAACTTACAATAATTTTATATTTTTAATATTATGTGTGGATGCTTTTAATGTTAAGTTTGAATTATTTAAGCATGAATTTTCAATTTATTTGTAATAATTTTTTTAATTAATATTTTTATAGCTTAAATGCAATTTTGGTTCATCTATTTTGCACAATCCGCAATTTTGGTCCCCCTATTTTAAAATAGAGACGTTTAGTCTCCCAATTTTGTAAAATATGTAATTTTGGTCCTTCCATCAAATTGAAAGCGTTGACTGTTAAGAGATTAACCTTAATCTTAGCGTGATCCAAATATAGTGACGTGACATGAGATTATTTATTTAGTTTTTAATTATTTTAAATATTGAGTAGAATAATTGATGAAAAATATATTTTAAAAAAAAGTAATATCATTTATTTGACTATAATGTGCCATGTACTTCAACAATGTAGAACTAGTTTAAAATAAATGATTAAGACTTGTGATTTATATTTTAGGACTCGCGACTACCCCAACCATTAAAATTAACGTAATATGTGCTTTAGTGACGTAGATAAACAAATAATTATTTCTCAGTATTTAAAATAATTAAAAAATAAATAAATAATCTTGTGTCACATCACTATATTTGGGTCACATCAAGGTTAATGTTAATCTCTTAACTGTCAATGCTTTCAATTTGATGAAAGAACCAAAATTACGAATTTTACAAAATTGGGGGATTAAATGTCTCTATATAGAGACCAAGATTGCTGATTGTGCAAAATAGGAAGACTAAATGTCTCTATTTTAAAATAGGATGACTAAAATTGTGGATTGTGCAAAATAGGGGACCAAAATTACATTTAAGTCTATTTTTTATTGATTTATTAACTTCATACATAAGTAAAGTGCGGATAGCAGGTGCGGGTATGGGTATATAGGTACCCAGCAGGTACTGGGATGGGGATTAAAGTTGCTACCCGCGTGGGTATGTGGTCGGGTACGGGTATTTTTTTTAAACGCGGGTATGGGGACGGGTACTATAGGACCCTACCCAGACCCTACCCATTGTCATCCCTAGTGCTTAACCAACATTTTAAACGGCAAGCACGAAAAAAGAATACGAAGATAAAGTTTAGGAACTAAAACTAGTCGATTTTTTATTCAGGAACTAAAAGTGAAAACTTGAAAAAGTTTGGGGACTAAAAATATAATTAATCCAAATTTATTTTTTATATTTTTCAGTTTTCCAATTCCAAGGCTAATAAAATTTTGAGATTTGCTACTGACACCCCCCAATTGCTCACGACACCTCCTGAACATTGTAATCGATCATAATAACTTAAATGTCTATCACAACGGAAATTTGTTTTCGTTATGAATTTGAATAATTTTTTTATTTTTGTTAATTCGGGTTTTAAAAATTAGACTCCATGTATTTTGAAGAAGAGTTTGAGTTATGCCTTGGGTTGTCCCAACCCAGTCCACGGTCTATATTATTTTAAAAAGTTTAATTTTTTAACAAATATATATTATTAATAAGTTTTTTAATTAATTGGTTAATATTTTGTATAACATGGTATTATGTTGTTAATGATATGTCGATCAAAAAAAAAAATGTTGTTAATGATATTATTTAGTTTGAAATATATATCGTAAAATATATCTTAATTTAAGTTTTATTCTTTTTTTATTCTACGATTTAACTATACACAATGTTAAAATTGATAAATTACAAAAATTGGTCGGATTGACTTGATCTTATCCCTAATTTTTCGGATCTTGATCAGGTCGGGTCCAAGTTAAAAAACTAACTCTAATAAATTTTTGGGTAAGGTATAGATAGAGATAAATTCATCCCAATTTGTCTCACGCTCACCCTGAGTAATGAAAAATTATTAGATGGTTCTAGACCACCACTTGATCCATGGTCATGATCAATCTCTACATGACATATAATTAAAATACATATCACATTACATATAAATTGGTCAAGACCATAAATAAGTGATGGTGGTTCAAGACCACTTAATAATTTTTCCTGTGAGGACTCAAGGTACGTATATCTCTGTTATCGGTTATGGCTTTTTGCTACATCGTTTTTCTTCTTCTTTTTTGTTTTGTTTTGAGTCAATCCTTGCTCATGTAGCTTTTATCTTTAGGGAAAGTGAGTACCTCATGTGTTTTCATTGAACAGTATATATCGTGTTCAAATTTTCTTTGTGGTCTCACCCCCTTCACTTAAAAATATATCCTTGATCAAATATATAAAATCTATTCCTTGAAGATTCTTTTAATTTTTATAACCTGATAGGTTAAAACAATTGCATTGATGCTCTTGGTATTAAACTAGCAGCCATTGAAATCAAATCATTTTTAAAATTATAAACCGGTGGTTTTTTCTTTTCAAATATGTACGTGTTCAATTCGCCGCATATATAGCACGTTGCACTTTAACCATTGTAATCCAAAAATAAACAGAAAAGAGAGACTCCATTACTCCTCCCGACTTGATATAAAAAGAAATAGATATATATATATATATACATTATTATTATTACATAGCTAGCTAGGGACACTGATGATAACACCATGATTAACTACATTTTTTTATAAGCCCATGATTATTACATTATTTTAATAGGACAATGTACTTATTATTTTCTTTTTAGTTCTTTTGATGAGTGTTGTTTACCGACAATCAAATTTTTATCATTAGGTTAGTGTTTTCGTTTTGGCTTCTATTTGTTTCTTTCTTGTTGAAACATGATGATGACATGATAGGCGAACTTGAGAGTTGTTCGCATAGCGACAATGGGGAGGCATGCAGCTTTTATGGGACAAAAATCAGAGGATCCGTAGGGTTTGGTACTGTGAGAAATTCCTTTGCCCTAACAGTCCACCCCAATTTGCTAGATCAGTCACACTTTTGTCTCACCTTTTTCCCCCTTCTTTCTTTCCCCCTTTTTTACCTTTATGAAATTTTGAAACCTAAATATTGGAATTTGCATTCGAAGCAAAAGCTTTCCTGGACCCAGGACCCAGGACCCAGGACCCAGGTCAGTGTTTCTTTCTGTAGTCCGGTGCCATTGCATCATTGCGTGGCCATACCAGAGCCTACAAAGAAAAAGAGCAAAAACTCTTTTTTTCGTCTAAAAATTAGTGTCATCTCATTAATTATTTTTTTATTATCATTTATCATTAAATTAATTCTCAGATGTATAAAGCAGTTAATAAATTCTTATTATCACTTGAATGTATTAATATTTTATATTTTAGATGTTTCAAGAGTTATTTTTGTGATAAATTAAAAATTCCCTGAAAAACTACTGTGATGATACTATAATATTTATGATAAATTTAGAAACAATTAAGTACATAAGAAATTCAAGACTACCGTCTTCTTTTACGTACTAAGAATCTTTATATTTCATCTGTCAAGTCAGAAACATTATTATGATCATAATTGATTTTAATAAGAATATATATAAATGAATATTGAAATTAAGTGTTGGCTGATTCGATTGATCAAGTCTCTTACAAGTTAGAACAAAGACTTAAAACTTGTAAATTCTTTTGATTTAATTATTGTTGAAGTTAATTACCAAAGATTTAAGTAGATATCTTAAGTCATTGTAAAATTTCTTAATTTATAGAGGGATTTGTCTTTGATATAAATGAAGAGAAGAATCTGCACCTATTCATCTTCGCGTAGAAGGAATTAAGAGTACATGGAAAATGATAATTGATAACTATAAAATACTCAGTGTGTTTGTGTGTGTAATTAAGCTAGAAGGTCATCAAAATTATGGAAACACTTTTCTTCCCAAACCCCAAGTATCTATAGCTACATTCGTACGTCTCTTTTAAGAGACCTAAGTTTTAGTTCTCCTTTGCTAATTTTTTAGAATCAATTTCTTCTACTATGAGACACGATTCAATATAAATAAAATCAAATTGAAATTAATTTTATTAAAATTAGACTTGATCCTGACATTTTATGGGTTCAAGACAAAATAATAGATAAAGTTCTCTTATATCTAAGTATTTTAAAACATAAACATATATAGACACATTATTTTATTATAAATGATACATTTTATTACATTAAGCAAATAACATAATTTTAACGAATCTTAAAAAATTATATTTTTTCATTCAATTTACTCCTATGTTACTGTTTATTGTTGAGAAAATATCAGTCTCATACTGAAGCTTACATATATTTTTTCTTTACTAATATACTATTTTTTTAATTTCAATTCCTTTTTAATTTTAATTCTGGTTTGCGTTTCTTATTTTGTAAAAAAAAAAATGCTTTAAGTCTACACATTATCATCATAAGTCGATATATGTTGATATATATAATAAGCTAAAAATTCATTTAACATGAATCTGCAAATGTTACACATCAGGAACAAAAATAAAGTAATATTATCTAATACATGTCACATTTTAATTAATTTGAATATAAAAAATAAGATATGAAATCGAATAATAATTTCAATCTATTTACAAAGATAACATAAAATAATACAGAAAGGTTGCTCAATGCACAAAGTTGTAGATTTTTTGTAATTTTTTTAGTCTCTCCCTACCCCGTGCCCTAGATCATCACCTCTTCAAACTAGGCCCATAGCTTACTCTAACTAAAAATAATTTTACCTAAAGCCCTTAATATACCATTGGCTTCTCCCTTCACCTTTTTGTTTTATTATTGCAACAAAGGGCATGTGGATCAATAGGTAGGGGCTCACCACACGAAAGTTAAAAATGAGCAGTGCAACAAGAGGGTGGGGTCGAATTAATAAGCAACAGGCATTCGAGACAGATCGAATCGAATAGTGAGCCTGGTAGACATGCTCATTGCATCATGGAGATGTCAAAATCATAGTATGAATCCAAACTACTACTGTTTGAAGAAGGAAAAAGAAAAAAAACATGCACGAGAGAAAAAAAAAATGGGAACAAATAATTATATATACTGAACTACTCCCTTTATTTCTAAACTCTTGATATCTAATATTAGTACACACAATTTAAGAAATATTTAATATTACGCATAAATAATACATTTAGTCTAAAATATCCTCATTTAATATCTATGAAAGAAGAAATTGTAAAAATCTAAATCATGTTAAATAAAGATATATGTGAAAAAAAATAATTAATAAACATTGAAATATATAAAATATCAAGAATTTAAAAATAAAAATAAAAAAACTAAAATATCAAGAATTTAACAAATGAGAGAGTAATAATTAATTTGTGGTCACTTATTATTAGCATATGTTCAGTTTAATTAACTGAGCATAGTTCAGCTGTATGATCTGCCTTCTGCCTTCTGCTGGTTGGGTGATACCATCTAAAGTCTCATCTGCTCCTTGCAGCCGAAGCACTGACATAGGACGTTGATTTTTCCTTCTTCATTGTTACCCCTTGGTGGGGCCCACCCGACATATTCACATGCATAATGTTCAGATTGATTTTCATATTTATTTATTTACTATTATTACAAAAGTAACCTCTAAACTGCCCACACTGGAAGGAAGGAATGTGGTAAACCAATAGGTGGGGGAAGAAAGAATATACATGTCAGTGAATAATGGAGTGACCAAATAATGTATCCATCCAACTTTATCTATTTATCTGCTCTCACCTAATTAGGGTACAAGGGAAGATATTAGTAAGAATATTTAGATGCATATAGTAGTATTATATTCCTTATCGACCTCTTGTAGAATAGAAGAAAAGTTTGTGTTATTTACGATAGTTTAATGTGGGGTGAGATCAGACGAATGATGTACCATCTGTTTTTTGAATACATCTAAGATATGCTAAGTGAATATAAGTTAACAATACTTCAATATATAATAAGCTCCCAAATTGTAGTAGTAAGTATTGTATGTAAATCACGAAAATGCATATGAACTACAATATTATTAATTGGTCGATCTAAATCTTGAAATATCTTTACGATTCTTAGGATGACAAATGGCTACTGATAAACTCACTGTGATTTAAACCCTTGGTCAAAATACTACTGTTGGACAAATAAAACTAAATTAAACCAAAAGTTTGATACAGTATTGGAGTTGATAGATTTAGGTAGCTTTCTATAGTATATGTTAATTAAGGTTTAATTCATATCTATATGTATGAATATATTTTGTTGTGAAAGTTATATTAATTTTTCTGTTCTTCATTTAAAGAGTAGTGATATTCATTTATTTAAAAAATATTAGATGATCAAATTGAAGTGAAAATAAGAGAGAGATAAGATCAAGAAAAGAAAAGAAAAAAGTAGAGATATATAGAAAGTGTGATAGATATAATAAGTGATGTAATGAAAAAAAAATGAAATTATTTTTTATAAAAGATATTAGTATTCTTCTATTAAAAAATTACATGGAGCTGTCACATGAGACTTTTAATAACATGTACATGAACTGAAACTGGGCATCACAATTATACCAATGCCTAGTGAAAAAAAAAAGCTACTAACTTGTATGCAGCCCCAAATGTGTACCATGGAAAACATGCAAGCATGAATGCATGCAACCATGCATGCATGACTGTAAATTCCCATTTACTTTTCATTGGTATTTTTCCTTTTAACCCCTCAGGCAGAGTAACAAGCAAATTAACAGAATCGTTGTCTTGGCCAGAAGAGAGCCAGATGAGGGCATGCATGGAGCTGAGTATGCTATGAATAAGATAACATTGTTACGGGTTTAGGACATGGTAATTAAAATACACCACAGGGACAAAAGGGGTTGTGTGAAAGCGATACGTAGAGAAGACAGTGATGCATATACTCTCTATATACAGATTATTACAGAACAAGTGATTCATCCAACCCAAGAGGCCAAAAGAGGTTGTTGTCGGCTTAGCACATCATCACAACCTGTCTCGTTTTGATTCCCTCAACAAAGCTGTCGGCGCCGGCTGCAGGAGCCAGGAGTAGTATTGAGGCTATTTATAAGTAACAGTTCTTTTGCCCCTTTGAAAATGATTGCATTATTCCCTTCCCTTTCCCTTTTTGCACCAAACACCACCACTATCTCCACTCCATAAATTACCACATTTCACCCTCTCACTATCCCTTTCCCACCGCATTTACCAACATTAGTAGTAATCCACTCCTCTACACTTCTTCTTATTCGCTAACCCTTTTATTCCTCTTTTTATTAAATCCTCATTGGAGATACATCATTCGATTATGTACCCAGATTGTATCCTGAGGATTAACCCATTTTTTTTCTTAATTATATGAGCCATTAATAATTTATGGAGCACTTTTTTTAGATTGGATCCTATTTTAATAACAAGATATGATCATGTTAAAGAAAAATATAGAATTTTATTTGAATGACTAGTAGCGGATCTCATTAATATAATATAAAGACTGGATTGGTTTTGAGAATAAAAATCATCTTGATTAAATTGTTTTTATTAATGAGACAGTAAATACTAAATAAACTTTAGTTTTAAATACTATCATATTCATTATCTCATCAGTCTTCAATTAGTAAATAGTAATGACATTCATTTTTTTTTTTATAGATTATATGTATTTTTTATAGGAGGCAATTTTTTTCAAGCCTATTAATTCATTTTTTTGTATAGACTACAAAAGGTAATCCTTCAACCACCGACTAAGATAAAACAACATCAAATAAGTAGATCCATATATTCAGACATTCATTAAAATAAGAAAATCATAAGTAAACTACAAAATATTAAACAAAATAATATTAAAATTACCAAAGTATTAATATATAATTTCATAAATATATATAAGCTCAAAATAGTTCATATTGAATTGATTTTTAAGATCATTTAAAATTGAGTAATATAAAAAATCAATTTATTATTTATTCAATTTTCAGTTTATTAGTTCAATTGTGACTATTTATATTAATTTTTTATATTAAATTGATTCAATTCTCATACTTACTATTAAGAAAAAAGATTCACCTTTTTTTTACTGCACACATAAAATATCAACCCCTTGGTACCAAAACTACAGTCAAATTAAATTCCAAAAGGATAACACATTGAAAAAGCCACAGCTTTCGATAATTCATTGTCTGCAAACAGGGAAATAAAAAATGAAAAAACAAAAAAGAATGTGTATAAGTCATTTCTGAGCAACTCCCTGTCTCTCATTGTAGACACATGTACAGGCACTAATTTATTCCCCGGTCTCTCAAAGGTCACACTCATTCCCTCACACAATAATCCTTCTCACTACTTCTCTTCTCATTCCCATTCTTTCATCCACCTCGGGCAACCCTCCCTTCTTCTCCTCTTCAAAATTTTATTTATTTATTGATTTATAGCAATAAAATAAAAAAGTACTACCACCATTCTGCTCATTTGTTGGGATCCCATTCTTCCACAACAGTTCAAAGTTTGCCCCCTCATTCCTCACCCTCCTCTGCGTAAGTGCCTCTCTCACGTACACACACTATTTTCTACCTAAAAAGCTGCCCCCCAATACTCCGTACACCGTATACCTAAACCACCCCAACAACAACGGACACTAACACATTATTATTACATCACATTCTCACACCCATCAAAATCTCGTTCATCATTCTCCATATCGCTAGCAAGATAGAAAGAACGAAGATGCTCCCGTTTCGGAGATTCTACGGGTTCGAGAGCTGGCTAGACCATGACTCAGGCCACGTTCCGAGCTCGTTGATTAAAAGGGCGGTGGAGTTGGACGGTGCCAGATCGAAAACGGAGCGCAAATCAACGGAGGCGTGTAAGAGTCACAGGGAAGCTGAGAGGAGACGCAGGCAGAGAATCAACTCTCACCTCTCCACCTTACGTTCTCTCCTTCCTAACGCCGCCAAGGTTATTAACTCTTCTCCATTCTCATTAATTATTTCCTCTATATTTCTTTTTTTTAAAATTTTACTAGTACGTGAACCACACAGTACTGAATTATATTGACAATTTTATTAATTTCTTTTATTGTGCTAACATGAGTTGGTTAAAATTACTAAAGATGTAAAGTTAACTCCTATTTTTCATTTGAATTTAAGGTCCATTTTCCTTCATCCTAATCAAATTATTCTTCTAAGAAAGATCATTTTGCATTTGGAAACTAGTTAAGTGATTACAACTAGATAGAAATGCTTGCTGTTTAATATACACCAAAAGAAAATTCTTGTATTGCTGAAAAATATATTGGTTAAAATTTCTCTAATAAAACACTTGATTTACTTGATTATTATGAAAGAATAATATGTGAATTGGATATGAGGTTATTTTGCATGGTTGGAGGGCAGAGTGGTAAATTCAAACTTTGTGTTGTTTTGCAGTCGGACAAGGCGTCGTTGCTGGGGGAAGTGGTTGAGCACGTGAAACGGCTGAGGAAGCAGGCCGATGACGTCGTGGAGTGCGGGGACTCGTCGTCCTCGTGCAGCGGTGGCGAACCGGGTTCGGTCCGGTCTGAGGCGTGGCCGTTTCCGGGGGAGTGCGACGAGGCGACGGTGAGTTACTGCGACGGTGGCGATGGTAAACCGAAGCGGGTGAAGGCGACGGTGTGCTGCGAGGACCGGCCCGGTCTGAACCGGGACGTGGCGCAGGCAATCCGGTCGGTTCGGGCCAGACCGGTTCGCGCGGAGATGATGACGGTTGGGGGAAGGTCGAAGAGTGTTGTGGTGGTGGAGTGGCCTCGTGAGGGAAAGGAAGAGGAGGAGGTGGAGGGAAAGGAGGTTGGGGCGCTGGAACGGGCTTTGAAGGCTGTGGTGGAGAATCGGGCTTTGGTGGGCTATGGAATGGGCCCGGTTATTGTGGGCCAGAAACGGGGTAGGGATTGTTGCGGTTCGCCAAGTAGCGAGGTTGACTCTGACTTCTTGCTGAGGAATGGGAACTTCTGCTAACTCGTAATTAGTTTCTTTTTTTGGTAAAAGAAATAATTAGATGTTTAGTTAGTTTTCGGGTTGGTAATATTGGAGATGCCATTTTTATTTATATAGGCATGATGCTTTAGTTTATACTAAGATCTATAATCTATAATCTATAATTTATAATAATATATAATGACAATAATTTTATTTGATCTTTGCTTTTCTTTAGACGTCTTTATTTCTCAATTGCATATGATAATTAACTCTTCTCATCTTATAACTCAAGTTTTATCTCTCAATTGTACATTATTATCTTTTATTTAACTTCTTCCTTCTCTCTTTTTATCTTTTATTTTCTTAATAAATGTAGAGAGAGTGAGAAACACTTTTTTTTTAATCCGTAGGAATAAAAAACAGTACCAAGAGATTTACAACACTTACGTATCCTGTTCAACCAACTAAACTAGACCCCTTTGATGAGTGAGAGATACTGTGTACCTTTTTTCTCTCCTAATCTATCTATAATCTATAAGACTATAACCATAATAAAAGAAATACTCCTTTTTAGTCTTCATTTTTATAAGACAAATTTATCCTTTAATTACCCTCTAAATTATCTATTATTTTCCTCTTTAACTACTCTGTAAACTATTCACTACACCCACTATTCTTTAAATTAACTAGATTAAATTGTTAAAATAAATCAAATTTAATATATATTTTTAAGTAAAACACGTGGACAAATAGTCACATAGAGTTTGTCTTATCTTTTCACTGGTTATTATATTATAATTATAATGAGGATATTATTATAATGGAAATATCCCATTTTGGTTTATAATTTTTGTTGACATTTTTATACTTAATTTTTATTAAGTAACTATCATGAAGTTAACTACTTACTCTCATTCTTTATTTAACCTCTTCCCCGTCTCCCTCTCCCTCTTTTATTTTTGTTTTTTATTTTTTCAAAAAATATATAGTGCTTAACGTTCCCTGTGTTTGTCTTGTAAGTTTTCTTCTGCTAACTCAAAAGTTTTTAGGAAATGTTTATAATGAAAAAAGAAATTAAAGGTGAAGTTAGATAGATATTTTAGGAAAGTTTGAAGAGCAAATACTTAAATTAGTTATCATAACATTAGTCATTTTGGCTTATTAACGAGAAAATTACAATTAAAGTCCATAAATATACAATTTTTTTTATTAAATTACTCTTCACGTCTCAAACCTTGGAGACTAATTTTCATGACCTACATGTAAACTAACTAGTCACCCACGGGATTTTTACTTTCAATTTTTTTAAGTCTATTTTGATTGACCTTCTTAAGACTATGACTTGACAAGTTAGTCTACTCAAAAACTTATTTCATATTAAAAATTTTATATAAGTCATGTTTATCTTAGGCTAATCGTCTAATAGGATAATAGAAAAAAAATTCTATATAAAACAAATTATAAGCTATAAAAATTAAAATCACTACTATTCAAAATATGAGACAAGAGTAGAAATAAGTACGATAGACTTTACAAGAGTCTAGTATAACTTATTTATATGATATATGCAATTTTTAAAGTCTAAACTAATCTCCATTATAACTTTTTAAAAACCTATTTTATATTAAGGTCTCTAAATAAGACATATTTTTATCTTACAATAAGCTTATAGGCTTAATTATTATATAAGTCAACATGTTTAATAATTTTAAAAAAGTAAATAAATAGAAAAGCTTGTCAAGCTTAAAAAAAATTAAATGACTTAAAGCTTAACATTTTTAACCAAACAAACTTTTATAAAAGTCTTGACATAGTTTATTTTTTAAAAGAGTATTTGAGTCTAGTATAAACTAGGTCATGGGTCTTAGTCGAACAATTTGATTTATTTTCATTCCTACTTCTTATGTAAATAAAGTGAAATAAATATTATTTAAAGAAGTTCGATACCCTGAATAAATAAATAAATAAAATGCATCCATTAGGATTGACCTAGTAGTAGAAGTTTGGGTAGTAATGTCATAAGTTCCAACATTAATGTAATTGTAAATAGAAGAAAAAAAAAGCTTAATACCATGTAAACAGTTATTTTAGATAAATAAACCAATTTAAGTTTTAAATTAACCAAATTGTTTCTTTTGTTAAGAAGAAAGTCACTTCCTTTCAAAAAAAAAAAGAAGAAAGTCACTTTTGCTGTGTAAAAAAGCTCTTCATGATGGGAATATATATATATTTTTTGGTATAGCTTCGTGATGGGAATATGGAATTCCTAGTTTGGCACTGGATTAAATTTAGACTTAATTATCAAATTGGCCCCAAATTATATGAAATATTTTAATTTGGTCTCTAAATTTTTAAAAATGTATTAATTTAGTCCTTTTCGTCTAATTGGAGTTGGTGTCGTTAATAATTTTGGACCAAATTAATGCCTTTAAAGGCTAAATTATCCCAATAAGCAAGAAGACTAGACAAGTCTTGCCAAATTGGTCCCAAATTATTAACGGTGTCAACTCGAATTGGACAGAAATGACCAAATTGATGCATTTTTAAAAATTTAGGGACCAAATTGACGTGTTTTAAAATTTGGAAACCAAATTGAAGTATTTAAAATAATTTGGGAACAATTTGGTAATTAAGCCTTAAATTTATTTTAAAGAAATAATTAAAATTTAAGAAAAATTTTAAAAAAATAACTTTTTTTGTAAAATTAGCGTGAGACCAATAAAGGAGACACTCATCCCAACTATATTGGTTGCACTAACCAATGAGGCCCACACCAAATATCATTAAAAGAAGGAATGGACAAGATGGGGGACTAGGCCAAAATCCATAAAAAAAACTAACAAAACCTGCAGTTAGGGAGCTGTTGTCTATTACGAAGGATGTCACCCCTAAAAATTATAATTATTTCTCTATGCTTAAAAATTATCAAATATATCATGTTGGACTAAAATTTCATATTGAAAGTGTTTTAAATAATTATGCTAATACATGTTTCGATGTGTTCCCGAAATAACTACTATATGGAGCTTCTCTAGGGATATATCTTTGGTCAATGATAATGTGATCTTCTACATGTGTCAGAGGGGGTGTGGTTGTAGAGACTACAACACTCGAGTTATTCAACAAAGTAACAATATTATATGTTGAAATTATGTGTACCTAGTGAAGATTGGAATGGGGTGTTTATAAAGAACGAAGTAATATGTTTGGTGACTTTTGATCATCACCTTTGTCATGTCTGCTCAGAAGATTAGTTGTAGATTACCTTAAGTATCCTTCACGCACAATGTCCATGCTTGTGACAATGGTAGTTGCGTGATTTCAGGAATTGATTACCAAGTGATTATTATTTTAAGGATCAACATTCATAGATGTGAATCATGTATATAATCAACATTGGGGGACGAACCAATGAGGTGATTGGTTATCAAGCAAGGCTACTCTGTCTTGCTATACTTCCAACACAAGATCAATGTTTAGGATGCATGTTTTCATGTGAATTTATGTCAAATTTTCTTAGAAGAAATATTATTTATACAACAAAGTCTATGATTAAGTTAATAAAATAAAATTATACAAGTGACTCTTCACTTTTTATCTCTCTATTAAATAATTTTCAGTACAAAAATTTTATAATCCGAAGATTGACACGAGCTTAAGGAGTAAAGGAGCAGATAGAGTTTGGTCAAAGAAAAGAAAAAAAGAAAAAGAGCAGATAGCGTTGCCAACTATGAAAGTGACTTGAGACAATAATAGACATAACATACCGTAGATGTCTGGCTGCAATGAAATCCCACAAAATGGGATAACTACATCATGCATGGTACGTGTAACCATCGGATAAGTCTCTATAATTGAGTGTTCTCCATGTCATCCTCCCTACCCTTATCGTTTTGCAATCAATAGCCACGATCATCTCCCCATTCCACAACATAAACGTTAAACGATAAATATTAAATTAAATATATAACACATACATTAAGTTAATTGATTTAATGATTATAAAAATAAGGATAAATATGGCATGCGTTGTACTTCAAAGGGAGTTTGCACTCTGTAGTCACTGGTCACAATTTGTTGGAGAGAAGAGATGGTTTGGCCAATTAGTGAGTACCACTGTAGCATTGCTTCACCCAGCAATTTTCAATTGTCTTGTCCACAGTGTTGTTGTTTTAATTTTTTTTATGTAATTTAATTGCTGATGCATTGCAGGGTCCAGAGTATGTTCACTTCTCTGTTCAAAGGCACCTTTAGTGAGTTCATACGTCTATGACTCATGGTGGTGCTCATGCTTTTCTGGTCCAACCAGCTCCTCCATAACAAGGCCTTGGCCAAAATTTGTGAGTTTCTTCAGTATTGTCCTATGTTAAGCTGTTAGAAGCTGTTAATCAAACATTACTTTCATAATAATTTTTTCTTATATGTTTGTTTCAATGCTTGGTTATGATATTTTATTGTTTGCTTTCCTCTTGTCTTGTTGGGTTTCTAGATGGATTGGGTACAAATGGACCGTTGCCGTGCAGCAGCGTCGCTGCCTTCGATCAAGTAAGTTGAAGTTTGTGATATTAACTTCATGAATTTTGTTGAACCTTTTGGAGTTTCACTTTAATTAACACCCAATTTTGATAAAATTGATTTCGAACCGAGCCTAAAATAATTTCAATTAGAGTGAATTCATGTTCCGAGAAAAAAATAACTGCGAAATTTCTTTTTCTTACAATTCTGACAGTTAAACTATTGTTTTATATGTACATTTTTCTTTGACCAATCTGTGGCAAATTGTGAATTTGGCTGAATGATTTGAGTGGAAAGTAACATTTGATTACAATTATATCATTTGTTGTCATTAACAGTAGGGAGAAAGAACCAGAGGGTCCTGGTAATTGTGTCAGACTCAGCCGAGAAAACAAAGGTCTTAATGAAGGGAATATGGCTGAAATTGATGGCTATCAAAACTTGTTTGGTTTGATGAAACAGAGATTTCTGAGTTTCAAGAACCAAAAATATATGTAAGAGTCGGGTTGAGCATTTTTTCAGATTTGCTAAAATTTATTTCTTCTTGTTAGTATAGTATCTTATACGCTGTATTTCCTCTAGACAGAAAAGAGTTGGAGCATTTTCAAGCTCTTGCTGAAGCTCAATTTCCAAAGGTGATAACAAACAGATTTACCTAGTCCATTTGACATTTGATTTATTTGCTTCTGAACTGTTCATTCCTTTTTCATGAATAATCTATAAAAACATCACATTTTAGCTTAATTTATTGACTATGCTGGCCTTAACTGATAAATCCAAGTACAGTTTATGGTAATTGCTTGTGCAGACTCTAGGGTATGCCCCTCTAACATATTAGGATTCCAACCTGGAGAAGTCTTTATGATACGTAACATTGCCAATCTTGTACCTGTTATGAAGGTATTTGCATAATTGCTTTTTTTAATTTCTGCCTAAAGAACTAACGGGAGTTTCAAAATATTGTTAATTTTTATTTTTCTGTCATTTTTTTTTTCTTATGTTGGAGAGCAGAATGGACCATCAGAATGTAATGCTGCTCTTGAGTTTGCAGTAACTACTCTTCAGGTACACACTTATTTATAAAGCTTTTGTCTTGTAATAATCATACATTTCTCAGCAAGTTCCTAAACAATAATTTTAGAAAATGCAAATGAAAGTCTAAAATGAGAGTTTGATTGAGGAATATCCCTTTGATATGAAAGGGGTGGAAGAAGACATGGAAGTTTTTGTCTGTGTTTATTAGTGTATTTGTTGTGGAAGGTCATGCCCTAAATAACTGCGAAATTCAAAATGGTTGTTGAAATTTTTAGGTTGAGAATATACTGGTCATTGGTCATAGTAGCTGCGCTGGAATTGAAACTTTGATGAATATGCAAGAAGATGCAGAATCAAGGTATCTCTACCTAACTACTACACCTCAAAATTTTTATTTCACCATTAAAACAGTTGTTATTATATCTCTAATTCTCATTTAGAGTTCGTTCACCCTCTAGAAACTTCATACACAAGTGGGTTGCCAATGGAAAACTTGCCAAACAAAGGACAAAAGCTGCCGCAGCTCATCTTAGCTTGGATCAGCAATGCAGATTCTGTGAAAAGGTATCCATCATGTACTGCATTATGCTCAGCCAAATTATTAGTATGTTTGAATTAGCTTCATGGTGCGAAATAATCAATTAACTTTTCATGGTAGAGATAAAACAACAAATAGTTGCTTATACTTTTTCATGGTATCACAGAGATTTTATGGAAGTAGAATTGATTCTTGTGTATTATCCAAACACACCAAATAGTTGCCACTAAGAAATCTTGGACTTGAATATGGTGAAACAAAATCAGATGTACTTAAAATAGTTCTGTAGCACCAAGTAATTCTAATTTCTGAAGGCAATTAAAGTGAGGTTCATTCAATTTTTGACAGGAATCTATTAACCAATCATTATTGAACTTGCTGAGTTATCCTTGGATAGAAGATAGAGTGAGAAGAGAGTTGCTTTCTCTTCATGGAGGACATTATAATTTCTCCAATTGCTCGTTTGAGAAATGGACCCTTGATTTTAAACAATGCAATGTTAAAGAAGAAGGAAGCAGCTATGTTGTCAAAGAACAAGAATTCTGGTGCTGACTCTTGCTATACTGAAGCTTGAAACTCACACCATTCATGAGGATGAAGACAAATTCAATTGGGGCTATACATTATACCACTCAATAAATCTTATGTTAATGTTAGTCTCTGCCTGAAAATGAATTAATGAAATTAAATGTTGATGCTTAATGCCGTGTCAGCTTTGTCATAATTGTAACATTTAATGAAGCTACTGTATAAATTATTGTTTTAGGAAGCAACACAAATTCAGAAGAAAAGGTCCCCTCTATCTATATATATATGTATCACCATTGTTCCGATATCATGCAAATTTCATATATGCACGACGGTGACAAACCAAACCATTGTCTTTTCAAGACATTTCATTGCTTCCCGAATCTCCACGTGTCGCTTTTATCCCTTAATCATAATTTCAGATTTTGATTCCCATCAATTATAAAGCAAAAACTCTTCACAGTTTTATGTACTCGGTTGAACTAAACCCATTAGCACTTGGAATTTAATTCCTCTCAAGTAGAAAGATGTATTAATACATATGATAAACTTAATTTACTTTAAATAAGGATGAATGTACCTATATTTTATTTTATACGTATTTTTACTTTTGATGATCCAAATCCAGTATGACTGCAGTTGAAAAGAAGATAACATTATCAGGTACTCAGCTAGAACTATCAAGTGTATCTCTGGAAAACCGTTGGGACTTGGGATGCACCTAAATGACCCCATTCAATTTCATTGACACAAATTTCTCCTTCACCAATGTGTTTTGAATGGTTTTCCAAACATACTCTAACACACGGTCATGGCTGTGACTTTGGACATTTGGCGTAGCACTGCTTAAAATTATTCTTGTCTAGTTGTCTTGTGTGTAGCAAATCTGTGACTGTTAACATACGTAAATAAAAAAAAAAAAAAAGGAGATAAAATAATTAAGGTAAAATATGTTTTTGATCCCTGTACTTTTACTCAAAATTGATTTTAGTCCCTACACTTTCAAATCGACCATTTTAGTCCCTACACTTTCAAATCGACCATTTTAGTCCTTAAACTTTGAAAAATATGTGAATTTAGTCCATCTCCTTTATTAATATTAGTGTTGTTAAGAGACTAAATTCATATATTTTTTAAAATTCGAGGACCAAAATAATCAATTTGAAAATACAGAAACTAAAATCAATTTTTAATAAAAGTATAGGGACAAAAACATATTTTATTCAAATAAATAATATAATAAATAAAATTAAAAATAAATTATGAAAAAATACTGTAAAAAAATGAATGAAAATAGCGTTATTTTTATTTCTAGCTGGCTAACTCTACTTCATCTATCAACCAAAAAACAAAAAAAAACTCTACTGCATCCGTGCAAGCTAAACTGTAAGTACATGAGAGCATCTTTAGTAAGAACATTGCAACTTAACTAAAAGTGGACTTAAGTTGTACAAAGATATTTTGACAAACTCTATCATTTAAAATAATTTAACATATTTTAATTGAAAGTGGAATCTAAAAATAGTTTGTACAAAGATAATAAAATATAAAAAATGAATTCACATGACATTAAAATATAAGTGGGATCTAAAGAAAATAAAAGCAGCTAATGTTCAATGAAACAACTAATTATTTTCTTAATTACTCTCCAATAGTTTGTGAATTATCAATAAATTACTTCTCTGTCATAAAGTAGTACAACAATTACTGATAAAAAAAGTAGGACAACAATTCTCATTAGACTTGCCCCCAATAATAATTGTCCCTGGGGCCTGGGCTAAGGATCTTGGCAATGAAGAACTAGTTGGGAGCGAGGGGGAATCCATAGCGGCAACAATTTTTTCTTGTTAAATAAGAGTTTGTCTAAATCGAAAAAAAAATCATTTTATAAGTAATTATAAAATTTTACATTATTTTTATTTTTCTTAGTCTCAAGAATCTCATATTAATATTTTATATTGATATACATATTCACCAAAATAGTAAATGTTGATTGTTTTTACTTTATTTTATATACTTTATAACAATTTCATGTCAATATCATGATATTATTTATTATTATAACAGAAAGAAATAGCCAGGACAATTTTTAAAAAAGAACTTTACATATAAGTTTGATTGAGAAAAAAATGTTTATTCCTTAAAAAAATATTAAATTTAATGAAAACATATAATTATTATTTTTAAAATAAGTTGAATAAAACATGTATAAATTAAAAAGTTTTTTTTTGCAAGAGTTAAAAAAATGAAAAATTATTATTATACCAATACATTTTAAATCCATCTAGAAAGAAGTCCAAAAATTATAGAACGAATTCGAAAATGATTTGTATATATATATATATCTATATATATATAGACAGTTAATTGCAACGAGTAATGTTAAGTGCTTAGAAAACAATAATAGATTACTAGCCATTTACAAAGGCAGCAGCTGCAGGAGGTGCGTGCATCGAGCGGAGCCATGATCTCGCAGTTCTTCGTTCTGTCGCAGCGTGGCGATAACATCGTTTTTCGAGACTGTTAGTTCTCTCTCTCTCAATCACACTTTTGCTTTGCGATTTTTATTTTCTTTGTTTTTTTTGGATCTGGTGCTGTTTGTTTGATCCAATGTTTTGATGGATTTGTGTTTAGCTCGAGTGTTTTAGTTTAGCTTACTGATCCATAGCAAGATTATTTCTAACTCAATAATCGGTAATTCGAGTTCACGCATCCAGATCGAGCTTACTCGATTCACATCTTGATCGCGTGCTAAGTAATTACTGATTACTTCACTGTAAAAATCGAGAAACACGATGCTGCGTTGCTAATTTCTTTTTAAAATATCTGAACTCTGATATTTCGATGAGATATTTGCACCGTTAAATTTTGCTGCACGAGCTCGAGCTCATTGGAATGCATCTTGATTCGTTACAGTTTTTTTTTTTTTGACAAGCTTGATTCGTTAGAGTTAGGAAACTGTTTGTGGAAATGCATTTCAAGATAAGATAATTGCTGAGATCTGTATTGGACGCTGACCTATAACACAGTCCGAAAATAATATTATTATTATTTTTAATATTCTCGTTGTATTAACTGTAAGTTTATAAAAATTTAGCAGCGATTGCACTATTGCTAGCCATGGAGTTTTGCAAACTATAGTTCAAAATCTAGTTGGTGCTTATGATTTTACCTTGTCTCTGTTTCAGTTTCCTTGTTGTATTTTTCCTGTTTTGTGTAGCTGTTTTTAATTTTAGATATCCTAGGTCAAGCAAATTGAACCTTAAAAATTAAAATATGAAGATATACTGCAGAATGGAATGCGAGCATATGGCTCTCAGTAACTATTGCTACTTTATTGTCTTGATTACAGATCGTGGTGAAGTGCAGAAGGGAAGTGCAGAGATATTTTTCCGCAAAGTGAAGTTTTGGGAAGATGGGGGACTGCAGGAGGCACCACCTGTCTTTGTAGGTATTATCTTTCTGAATCAGGCAGAGCATATTATAATGTGCTTTAAGCTTGAAAGAGTATGTAACACTATTATAAAGTTACTTTCATGGGACATCAACCACCTTAGAATACCAACAGTATTCTAACTATTTAGAATGATACAATTATACAATTGAAAAGGATGAGATGTTTAGAATGGGGAGGGTGAAGAGAGATCCCGGTCTGTTGGTTCTTGGTAGATGAATGACCAGTCATGCTAACTATTGCTATGTCCTGCCTTCAATTTATATATCATATGCAGAATTATTGATATCTATGATTGGCAATGTCATCTGCTTATGGTTTTGATAGTAATATAATGTTTAATTTACTCAAATTAAAAATGAGTTGAGATCTCATAAAATGCTTTTTATTGAAGGTGTGAATTTCTATTCACTTTATGTCATGTGCTACTCTTCGGTAGAATATGCTGATTTCTTTTGTGTTATGTTTGTTCATTGACAGAATGTGGATGGTGTAAATTACTTTCATGTGAAAGTTGTTGGCTTATTGTTTGTTGCAACTACAAGGGTTAATATATCACCTTCTTTTGTCTTGGAGCTTTTACAAAGAATTGCTCGTGTTATTAAGGACTACCTTGGGATTCTCAATGAAGACTCATTACGAAAAAACTTTGTGCTTGTGTACGAGTTACTTGATGAAGTTATTGTGAGCTTCCTCTCTTGCTCTATTTGGTTCTTTACTTCTTTAAAAGTCCCATGTTTTCTTAACTTTAAGGCTTCATTGAATTAAATTATCACTTTATCCAGGCTGGCTCCCTTTTTTTAATCTAATCTTTACACTTGAGGCTCATTTTCTTCACTATTGAGTCTTGATACAAATATTAAGTATTTTTTTGAACAGTTAATAACAGTAGCCTCTGATAGATCTGACAGATATGTTTACAATATTTTTCTGGTAATGTACAACAGAAAGTACAAACTTCTGAAATTTCTGGTGGATGTTGTATCTGGTTTTCTTTTTTAAAAAAGAACTGAAAGAGCCTATTTGCAATTTCTTTTATGTTTTACTCCTGCTTTGACCTAAGATTCTTAGTCACTCAGTTATGTTTCCAAAAATCTTACTTATGAGTGACCCAATGACATTGTTTGAAGGATTTTGGTTATGTTCAAACAACATCTACTGAATTGTTGAAGTCCTATGTTTTCAATGAGCCACTTGTAATTGATGCTGCACGTCTGTCACCTCTTGGACCTGCTGCAATTTTTGCGGTATGATGCTTAATATGTTTTATATCTGGGCACTATTAGTTTTCTGTAAATACTGCTTGCGCTTATTTATGATATTCATTCTTAATTTTGGTTTCAAGCAGCAAGGGACAAAAAGAATGCCAGGGATAGCTGTCACAAAATCTGTTGTTGCTACAGAGCCTGGGGGTAGAAGGAGGGAAGAGATTTTTGTAGACATAATTGAGAAAATCAGCATCACTTTTAGCTCCAGTGTTAGTAAATACATCTTAAAATATTAAATGACTCTGAATTTCATTATGTTGTTCCATTGTTGCTTCATCCATCATGTATCATCAGTATAGATGCTTTGCTTATGGTTTCCAGGATGCTAATTGACAAAACATAATTATGATGTGTTGAGAGCATGGATATCTGAGATCAAATTTCACTCTTGACTCTAGTGTCTGAAACTAAGTTAATCTAAGTAAAGAACCATCAATTCCTATTAAAATTATTTACCGTCTAATTACTTCTTAAATGCAGAGTGGAAAAGCTTAACTTGTTTACTGAAACATAATTAGTCAATGTTGGATGAAATTTTTTGATGCATCATAGTAAACTAGCACTTTTATGGTACCATGTGTTTAGTGGTAAAATTCCAACAAGAGCATAATCAAAGTGTTGCAAAATGAAAATGTTGTGGTGGATGAATGGACATACAAGAAAAGATAACATTAGGAATGAAGTTATTAGAAAATAGTAGCACCTTTTGAGGAAAATATGGCAGAATCTGACCTAAGATGGTAAGCCATGTGAGGATAAGACCAATAGAAGCTCTATTGAAAATAGCCAATTAGATGGAGGATAGTTGTTACAAACCCAAAAACAAAGTCTGAGTTTTCCAAGAGAAAGGACTGAGAAAGAAGAGAAAATCGGAAAAGAAAAGACAGGGCTGCATGAATTATCAGTGTCACTAACGAAAGTAGAGAAGGGAATTCTCCTTCCAAAGATTTCCCCTTTCAAAAGCTGAGCTAATGCTTGGCTCTCACAACACTGACAATTCAGAATGAAATCTTCTACTCCCCTCCTTCTATCTATCTGCTTTGCTTTAATGTATTTCATTCTTTTGTCCTGGGTCCTATCGATAGCCTAATAGAGGTAGAGGAAGGCCAAGGAGAACTCTTTAAAGAGAAGCCACTAAAAGATCTAGATCTATACACCTTTAAAAACATTTGGTTTTGGACAAAATGACGTTGTTTAATCCGTTTACCTGATCCCCTAGCACTTAATTTTTTTTTTCTTGTTAATTTGTGTTTGATGTGCTACTTAGTGTGATAAGGCTTGTTTATTGTTGGTTGTATTTTCAAATGATTCACTTGTCATATGTTTTGTTCATCATTCTTAGTATTTTTAATGTTATTTGATCAGGGATATATACTGACTTCTGAGATTGATGGCACCATACAAATGAAGAGCTATCTTTCTGGCAATCCTGAAATTCGATTGGCACTTAATGATGACCTCTCCATTGGAAGAAGCCAGGGATCAGCTTACGGTAACTTTCAGTTTTTTGTTGGTTTTTAATGTCCAGTTCTCTCTGTTCTCCTTCATAATTGAGCATTCATGCTTAGGATTTCAATACCTATTTCAAGAAACAAAATGTATGGACAAATATGACTTTCATCTTGGTTTTTCTAATGTTCATTATTGTTGCTTTTGTATATGTTCCCATTGACTTTCTCTGTCATTCAAGTATTGTTTCCTGTGATTTTCCAATATTTCTAATTATTTTGATACTTATGTGGAAATGTTTCTATAGCAGGTTATAGGAGCTCATCTGGCTCAGGAACAGTTATATTAGATGACTGTAATTTCCATGAATCTGTTCGTCTTGATAGTTTTGATGTGGACAGAACTCTATCCCTGGTGAGTAGTGAGTACCAAAGTAGTCTTGAAGATCATAAAATTTTTGAATATAAAGGTATTTTATTGACTTTGTTTCCTTTTGATTATTTATTTTAATGGTACACTGCCAATTTTAGGTACCACCTGATGGTGAATTTCCAGTCATGAACTACCGTTTGACACAGGAATTTAGGCCTCCTTTTCGTATTAATGCTCTGATTGAAGAAGCAGGGTCGCTTAAGGTGATGCCTACTTTTCAATAGTTATTTTCTTTGTCTTATTCTTTATATGTCCTCTTTATAATTCTTTTTGCACCATTTTAACATTGGACTAATTTTGTAGATGTGTTTCAATATATCAAATTTAAATGTTTCAAATTATGAAGATGTTATAAAAAATTTCCCTCTCCCTTATCTTCATTGTATCTACACACGCACACACATATATATCATTTGTCTTTCTTTGCAGTCACTAACACTTTTGAAATTGCTATTACAGGCAGAAGTAATTCTTAAAGTAAGTGCTGAGTTTGCCTCAAGTGTAACAGCAAATACTATCAAAGTGCAGATGCCACTACCAAAATGTACCTCCAGGTGTTATTCTATACTTCTCTATATCATTGAATAAATGACTAGAAATTATCTTTGAAAGTGATTTTCCATTAATTGGAAACTTTGGCAGAACATGTTGATGCATTCAAGCATTGATGTCTTTTGAAGTCTGGGCTATAATAGTCTTACTAAAGTACCCCCTGCCCCCAACAGGTTTTGGACACGTGACTGATTTTAAGAAAAATATTTAGAGGGAAGTAATTATAATGTTTAATTAATTAAAAACAAATTTTTAACTAGTTTCCTTGGAGCAATAGGGTTGCTTTTGATCACTTGTTGCCCCTTCTAAATCTAATAAGCTAAATTTCAGCACAAAGTAGGGTGGGCGTGTGCCTTGTCCACACTTCAATCCCTAAGGGCTTTAGTGTGAGGGGCCGTGTTACTATAGAACCATTCATGTGCTCTCACCTGACAAGTCATGACATATATGTATGAAATCTGAACATGTGTAGTTGGAAAAAAGAGTTAAACTGTTCAAGGGACCATTATATCAATATTGGAGGAATCAAAGGCTTCGATTGTGTCAAGGACCATCTCTCTTAAAACCTTGAGCTATTAGGTGAAGACTTTGCATTGCATATGGTAGAATTTAACAAAGCAATTAATAAAGGTCAAACAAATATCATCAAGTATTTTGAGGAGCACTTTCTATAACTGTACTGTGGAAGTTAGCATATCATGCTTCTTGGTCAGTTAGCCCTATGGATAAATGATGGCTAGTATTATAGTTGCTGATGTAAGTTATATGGAATTGTTGCAGAGTTAGTTTTGAGCTGGAACCTGGAGCTGTTGGACAAACAACTGATTTTAAGGAAGCAAATAAGAGGCTAGAATGGAGTTTAAAGAAGGTCATATTTCTTGTCATTTCTCAAGCTTTTTTTGCATGCCATTGCGTATCATTGACTGTCATTCTTCAAAGAAAGTTTAAAGTGTATGATTTGGGTCATTATTTTTTTCTGGAGAAAACGGTCACTAACAAGTTCTACAAAACAGATTGTCGGAGGATCTGAGCATACTCTACGCGCAAAGCTAACCTTTTCTCAGGAATCTCACGGTATTTATGCTTATAGTTGGTGCATGCACAAAATGGATTCTTTACTTTTTCTCTGGTTGAGTGATTAATATATCATATTTATGCAAATTTATTTCTTGACAGTTAATATAACGAAAGAATCGGGACCTGTTAGCATGACATTTACTATACCAATGTATAATGCATCACGGCTTCAGGTAAAGTGATCGTCAACTTGCTGATTCTTTTCTAGTTTTGATTTGACCAAAAACCTTTCCTTTATCAAATTTCTTGTAGATTGATCTGATGGTGTTCATTCTGAGATCTCCCTATAACTGTTTGTATTGAACATTAGTCTCATATTATATGCATTACCGTGATTCTTGTTCTCTATTTTGTCATGTGGTTTCTATTTGCCCTGTTTGTGCAGCCATGTCTAGTTAAATTAGGAATTCTGCTAATATCAAATGTTTTTGTATTTCTTTATATTGATTGAGAAATCAAATTTATGAGTAATTTGCTAAAACAAAACACGGAAATACTTTGCCATCCACATGTGTTGAGCAATGCATAACCGGTAAAACAAAAAATGAGTTTCATTTGAATGTGCTAAGTGCTTAATAAATTTTCTAAATGCAGGTAAAGTATTTGCAGATAGCAAAGAAATCTGCAACACATGAGCCATACCGGTGGGTTAGATATGTTACACAGGCAAATTCCTACGTCGCTCGTATATGATTCCGTTAAGAACACAGTCCCCCCACCTTTTTTATTTTCCTCCCCCTATTGCTCTTTACAAACACATGCTTTGTTTATTTATTTTATTCTTTATTTGTAAATTACATTCTAAGTCGAATATAGATGACGTTAGTAGTTTGCCTTATTTCTCATTCATTACACAATAACAAGCTGGTCATAAAACCTGGATGAATTGCATCAGTTTTTGTTCTTATTTTCCCATCCCATAAACGATCACTATCTGTCTTTTAAATATGTAATCTAATGAATCTTTTCAGCACCAAATTTTTTTTTATCAAATGCTTCCTAAATTTAAGACACAATATTTAAAAAAAAAAAAAAAATTATAACAACTCAAATATGGGGTAGTGTTATGCGAAGTGTGGGATGGGATGAGATCACTTATCTAAAATGTATCACCCCAAAATATATCGTTAGAACATGTTGGCATGAGATATGGGGTTTGTCGATTTTGTGTTATGAAATGTGCAAATAATGGAGAGAGATATCAAGTCACCTCGAAATCTATTGCCAATGAAATTTATGTTAAGTGTGAACGATTAAGCCACCTTGTAATTTAATGGTGGAGATTTTGTCGATGTTTTACCCCCTTTTGTTCCAAACAAGTGGTATCAGATTTGACGATGTGACCAAGTGAAATCGGACGAGTACTAAGACATAACGAAAATGGTGGATGATCCATTTATTGGGATATTGAAAGTTTTTTTTTGGTGATGTGGAGATTAGACATGTCCTGTTGAGAGAGAGAGAGAGAGAGAGAGAGAGAGAGAGAGAGAGAGATATTATGAGGGACCAAATTACACCGGTATAACTTTGATCAACTATTACACAATTCAATAACTTTCAATTGGATAATGTTTTCTTAAAACCCACTATTATATTGAAAGTTCTTTTCACATAGATCATATATACAAAATTTCATATTATTCCTAAATTATTTACTATCTCATTCATATAGATTAAAATCGACGTAATATAAAATTTTCAAAATATATTAAAGTATGGATCATTTGATCACCTTATTGTTGTTCGATTTTGACAAAATTTGACACAGACAATCTTGGTAACATGTAAATATAATTCAACGGTTGGATTGATAAAAATCACATTATATATCAAGTTATTGAATGATATAATAGTTGATCAAGTTACATTGATGTAATTTGATCTCTCCTCTCTCTCTCTCTCTCTCTCTATATATATATATATATATATATATATATATATATGTGTGTGTGTGTGTGTGTGTGTGTGTGTGTAGAAACTACATGTATCCTTCATTGGAGACAACTCGAGCATAATAATGGTCATGCCCATAGTGTATTGATATGAAACAGCTGAATATTGATGAAGTGAAACTCTCCCTTTAAATATTTAAAACAACAGAGATATTTAAAATAGTTGAATATATGAAACAGCTTGAGCATAAACTTCATTGGAAACAACAGTAAAACTCTCCCTTTAAGTATTTAAAATTAAATATTCAGGACTTGAATTCAAAACTTTTAGTTAAGCTGAAACAACTTGTAAAGTTGATTCACATGCTTGATGGTATATTGATGAGCTAATAATAGTACAGATATATAAAGTGTATTGATGACAATGACTAAACTCTAGTACCACTATTAATACCTGTAAAGTATGAATAAAAAGTCTCATATTTGATGAGAATGAGCATATTAAACAATATACAAGTGGTAATAATCCACATAAAACTTTGACTTTGATGTAGTATCAATCCCATATATTTCCTATATATATCACTCTAGTTATGCAATTTCCTAGTTTTGTTTGATGGGAATGATCCACCATAAACTGTGTTAATCATTAATGCAGAATGTTTGGTTCCGTATATATTTTAATATTCAGTTCTGGCTTCAAAAGGAAAAGAACACAATCGAGTATAATAATTATATTCTGATTTTGTTCAATACGCTAAGCTAATTATGTTTGAGGGAATTTAGACCAACTCATCGGAGTAATACTACAAAGTATCACAAACCTTGCATTAGCCACTTGGGAGTGAATGGCGGCCAGATGTTAAAATGTAAGTAAAATTGATTAGAAGTCTGGGGTCCCATTCGATGCATATTTTCCTGGTTTACCTTATCCTGTTCAATTTACACATGTCAACACAGCAGTGAAAAAATTTACAGGCATCTTACTATTCAGCTTTAATGAATTTCAAGTGCGATTCCTTATTCTTACACCTTTGTTTCCTCATTAACATTTTCTAAACTTATCGGTTCATGATAATCTCTGTGACTATGCATATTGTCTTTTTTCAATGCTATACTATACATTTTAACAAAAAGTTTTCCTTCATATTAAATTATTTATTTTAATTATTATACTATTCATATTATTTATTTATTTTTCAAAATTTGATCTTTAATAAAATACTTACATTATTTATTATATTACCTGAAAATATAATTTTGTTATAAAATAAAATTATATAATAAAAGGTTATATAAATATATTTTTACACCATTTTATAGATAATTAGTTTAATAACTATTTTAACATTTAATTTAATAAATTAACTTGACAAGATTTAACTAAAAAATAACTTTTAATTAGCTTTTCAACTTTTGTTAAGTATTTTTTATCAAACGTAACAAAAATATAAGTTCAAGAAAGAGAAGTTTAGATGAACTGGTGCGCACATAATTTGAGTAATCTTTAGATGATCTTAGGTTGAAACTTTAATGCATTTGCATATACCAAAGTTAAAAATATGGACATGAAATTCCAACTCAAGTTCATTGTAAAAATGTTCTGCACAAGCTCCATAAAAGACCTAATATAAGTGATTAGTACGTAGTTTAGATTTTTTTAAGTGCGTGTTTGCTTCCCTGGTTATTCTATTATAGCACGAAGTATGAGATAATTTAAGGGAAGTATATTCAATTAAGATTTTGAAATATTTTAAAAAACTTTTTTTTATATAAAAAAGTCTTGTGATATTCAATCAGAATTTTTAAAGAAGATAAAAAAGTCTTATGGTATTCAATCAAGATTCTCAAGTTTTTTTTTATTACAACAAAATCTGGTGGTATTCAATGAAGATTTTTTACAACTTAAAAAAAGTTTATTTGTGGAACCCACTAAAACCAAAATTAACTCTCATAAATCTTCTCAACCAAACGTCCTCACAAAATTCTATCATCGCCTCCTCCCTACCTCAAAATCTTCGACACTAAACAAAGTGCAACACATGAGCTAATATGATTTAAAAACACGAGACTTAGTTTTTTGGTATTGTTATATATTTAGAATTTAAGTTTCATTTAGATAACTTAAGTTGTCCATTAATGCAAGTTTTTATTAAATGAATTATCAAGATGAAGCTTTAATTTTAATTAAGAATATTATAAAAGAGTTTAGTGTTCATGCATTCACAGTGTAAAATAATTTTATATTGTCATTCAATTATAAATCATCATTTTTTTTATCAGCAAAAGTGAATATATATTAAATAAATATAAGAAAAGGTACCAGCAGCACCACAAAACACAAGAGTTCAAAGAGGCTCAAGTTACAATATAGAAAGACCACCTCTCAAGGTCCCTTTCCCCACATAACTCAACCCCTTCCCTTGTACAGAATAAAGCACCAGTTTAATTCGCCAGCCATATTTACGCTTTGTATACAAAATCCATTCCCTGCAAGACAGTGTATTTATTTTTTCTATTGGCATTCCTTCAAACATAGAATTGGATTTGTTGACCAAGCATACCACGATGCGGTAAATTTTATGGTTTTTGCTGACAACCACCTCCAAGACCTTACTTTGGCTAATTCCCAAACTTTTTCCAAATCCAGTGATTCATTTTTAAACACAATTTCATTTCTATGTAACCATAGGCTCCACACAACTGCAAACCAAATGACTTTCCAATACTGGGATATTGTTTTATTACCCCTTGGTAGATATGTTGACAGAAGTGACTTCTCGGTTCATTATGTTGAACAATCTCCAGTCCCCCCCACCGATAGCATTTATTCCAAACTGCACAAGAGAAACCACAAGTAAGGAATAAATGCTGCACTGTTTCATCCACCTGAGCAGAACAGAACGGACATGCATAATTATCATCAGGAAGCATCACTTTCCTTTTCCTCAAATTGTTCCTTGTCTGTATTTTGTCTAACAAAAGCCTGCAAGAAAAAGCTGTCAAGTTGGAAGGGATAGGATATTTCCACAAAGAGCTGAGCACACTAATATTTTCACTTGCTATTCCATTTTGTTGTAACACCTTGTACGCCTCCCTCACCGAAAACAATCCTCATTCACTTGATTTCCAGCACCGGTAGTCAGTTTGGTTCTCCCTCAAAACCAATGAGCCTATATCCACCATGAAATCATCCAACAGAACTTTCTCCCACTCAAAGCACCTTCTCCTCCATTTCCAATCCCAATGCCAAGTACCTTCTCTCCACTCCCCCATCTCACTAATAACATTATTCTTTTGTTCCGAATTGGAGTAAATCCTTGGGTATTTTAATGCCAAAGATTCATTTCCCACTATATTTTGATGCCACAGATCCACCTTACTACCCTTACCAATTTTCCATGAGATATTATCTTCAAACCAACCATTGCTTCCCCATTTCCCACATACACTTTCAATATCCCTCCACCATCTTGAAGCCCTCACATTATTGTCCACCTTGCTCATCCTAAAAGAAATACCATATTTTGAAGTAATGACTTTACCCCATAAAGATTCCTCGTTTAAAAACAACCTCCATCTCCATTTGGGCAATAATGCTTTGTTAAAAAGTTGGATATTTTTAATACCCAAGCCTCCTTCCTCCTTTGGTAGACATACTTTTTCCCACTTGACCCAAGCTATTTTCCTACCTTCTTCCCCCATCCCCCACAAAAAATCCCTTTGAATTTTCTCCACTTTCCTCACCACCACATTTGGCATTTTGAAAAAAGAAATGAAAAAGAGAGGTAGAGCCGAAAGGACAGAATTTATGAGGCAAATTCTCCCCCCAAATGACAAGTGTCTATGCTTCCAACTACAAAGCTTCTTAGACAATTTTTGAAGAATAGGATCCCAAGTAGATACCTTTCTTGAATTTGCTCCAATAGGTATACCCAAATACACAAAAGGAATAGACATCACATTGAAATTCAAAAGAGAAGCATAAATCTCCAAAGACTCATTACTCAAACCCATCCCTACCAAATTGCTTTTTGAGAAATTGATTTTCAATCCCAAAGCTAGCTCAAAACATCTAAGCATACTTTTTAAGATCATCACATTTTCTAAAGAAGGTTTTGCAAAAAAGAGAGTATCGTCCGCAAATTGAAGCAAATCCACCTTCACTAAATTCCTTCCAACCTTAATCCTCGAGAACAAATTTTTTGAAACCGCCTCCCTCATCAATTCCGCCAAGCCTTCCCCTACACAAAGAAAAAGAAAGGGTGCCATTGGGTCTCCTTGTCTTAATCCTTTTTGCATCCCAAACTCCTCCGTTGGACTCCCATTCACAAGCACCGATAATGAAGCCGATTCAATACACCCCTTGACCCATTTTACCCACTTCTCACAAATCCCCAATCTTCTCAACATGTAAAATAAGAACTCCCAATTCACCAAATCGTAAGCTTTTTCAAAATCCACTTTGAAAATTAAGCATTGTTTCTTTTTATTTTTCCTCACCTCATCAACCACCTCATTTGCCATCATGACACCATCCAATAAGAACCTCCCACCAATAAAAGCACTTTGCCTTTCGTCAATCACTTTTCCCAACACCTTTCCTAATCTTTTTTATAACAATTTTGATATCACCTTATACATACATCTTACAAGAGAAATGGGTCTAAATTCCCCTAATTCAAGAGGATTATCCCTCTTAGGAATTAGAGAAATAAAGGATGCATTCCCTCCTTTCGGAAAGATTCCAAATGGATGAAAATCTTGTAACACCTTTTTAAAATCATTTTGGAATATATGCCAAAAGCTTTTAATGAAAGAAAAATTATACCCTTCCGGGCCCGGACATTTGTCACCATCACAATCCCACACCGCTTGCTTGATTTCATCATCTTCAAAAGGAGCAATAAGAAAAGCATTATCCTCCTCTCCAATAGTGTTGAAATGTACCCCCATCAAGTTTAAGCCTATTTCGCTCCTCTTCTTTGAATCTTGCTTGGAAAAAGTTTTTGACCTCCTTCACTTTTATTGGATTGTCCTCCCACTTTCCCTCTACATTCACATCCCTCATGCAATTTTTCCTTCTCCTACCATTAACCATGGCATGAAAAAATCTTGTATTATCATCCCCTTCCTTTATCCATCTACTCATAGCCTTTTCATGCATCAAATATTCATATTTTGTGGAGACTCTCCAAAATTCATTTAATAATTCCTTTCTACATGACAAGTCTTCCTACAAATCATCGTTGATATGACTTTTAAGGTAATTGCTATAAAAGTCAACAAACTTACCATATATGATTATTTTTGCGATTGAATGACAATGATTTTACACTGTTAGTGCATAACCTTTTTTGTTGTGTCATTATAAAAATATCTGAATTTGTCCAATTCAAATTTGTCTATGTTTACATGAGTTCACGAATATAATAGCTTAGGTGACATTATTTACACAAGAAAATAAGCTTGCCAAACGGAGCTAGTCGGAGTCTACAATTTATAATTTATAAGGTAGTCATTATAAAGGAGTTAGCTAACATGTGTGTATATGTTAGGAATTTTATTACACTTGTTAGTTTAAAAATTTTATAATTTTTGTCTTAATTTTAAAAATTAATTTAAACCTTTTTAAGTTTAGGGATGGCAAAACGGGCTGGCCTGGCCCGTTTTGGCCCGGCCCGCCTGTGGCCTGCCAAAAACGGGCCGGGCCGGGCTGACCCGCCAGAGGTAAACGGGCTGCATATGCTGGCCCGCCCCGCCTAGAGTGGTTGGCGGGCTGGCCCGCTGGCCGGCCAGATTTGGGGCAAAATTTTCAAATTTTTTTAATGCTTTAAACAAGAATGGACATAAATAAAATAACATAAAAATTATTGAACATTATCATGAATAAGTTGTCTCAAAATAAAAATAATCTATCACAAGTTCAACATGATGAATATTGAATAACATACTAATAATACTATAATAGTCTATCACAAACAAATACTTGAAATACACCACAAGTTCAACATGTTTCTCTTCATTCAAAACAAAAGCTCAACAAGACAACAACACAAACTAATAGTCTATAACAAATACACCACAAAATACAAATAGTTATTAGTTAATAAGTCTTCACCACAAAATACACCACAAATTAGCAAGTGTCTAAGTCAAATCCATAATACAAAGTGAAAAACACAAGAAAATATTCAAACATCATCTTCCATTTCAACAACATTAGAAGCACCCCTTGAAGAAGTCACCTCCACTTTGCCATCTTTGTGACCCTCCTCTTCATCATCTACATCACATTTGATTGAAAAAAAAAATTCAAAATTAGAATATCGAAATGGTTATCAAAATAATAAAAATATACAAATAATTACATTTAGATTAATTTAATTACCCTCACAAAAACCATGCTGCCAATTGGAACTACAAATAATTGCTTCCACATTTTCAGGTAAGAGGCGATTTCTATACTTGTTAAGGATCCGAGAACCAATACTAAATGTAGATTCAGATGCAACTGTAGTAACAGGGATGCTTAACAAGTCTCGAGCCATTAAGGGAAGATTTGAAAAATGTTGGCTATTATTCTTCCACCATTGTAGCACATCCATATGCTCTGTGAAATCAAAATCCAATGTTGGCTCATCGAAATAAATATCTAGTTGAGTCCTTCCAGTGTTCTTAGCATCTTGAAGCTTGCGCATTTTTAATTCCTAATATGAAAAAAAATTAGTTAGAAACATACATGATACATAATGGAAAAAATATAAAGTAATTGAATTAGAAAAATAATGTGAGTAACTTACATCAAAAAGGCTTGGTTTGCTAGCAATTGAGGATGAAGAATGAGTATTTTTACGCTTTCGAGCATTTAAGGTGGAACCTTTGCTAGAATATTGGGAGAAAAGCATGTACAATTTTTTCTTTATGTTCTCCAATTTTATTTCCCAAGTAAGCGGATCAATCTTTTCATAACAATAACCCAATGTTTCCAACTTCATCCTTGGGTCTAAAATTGCACCAAATGCAAGCACAACACTATACTCATCCCAATATTGATCAAATTTCACCATCATCTTTTCAGCCATGTCCTTTATAACTCCATCCTCATCTTTTACACTTTCCATTAAAAGGCATTGAATTTTCCAAACTTGTAAAAAATACAAGTTGGAAGTAGGGTAACTTGTGGCAGAAATTAAGGTTGTAATATCATAGAATGGCAACAAAAATCTACAAATCTTTTCTGCTCTTTTCCATTCTTCCTCTGAAGGACAATACTTGTAATTTTCATCAACCAAGTGTAAGCTTAGAAACACACGTTGATATTTAAGAGCACTTTGAAGCATCAAATAAGTTGAGTTCCATCTTGTAGGAACATCTAGACACAAGGCACTTGATGCATTAATGTCACCAATTTGTTCAATGCATTGTTTAAACTTGATCATTCTACTCTCTGAACCTCTCACATATTTGATGCTATCCCTAATTTGATCTAAAGCATTTCCAAGTACCTTCAATCCTTCTTGAACAATCAAATTTAAAACATGTGCACAACAACGAACATGAAAGAATTCACCATCACACACCAAAGACTTTTGCAAGACAAGTTGACTTTTTAAAGTCCTTTGCAGAACATCATTGGCAGAAGCATTATCCAAAGTGATAGAAAAAACTTTTTTCTCTATTTCCCAATCATGCAAAAGTTCATTAATTTTCTTAGACAACTCAAAACCAGAGTGAGGGGGAGGCATATGACAAAAGTTAAGAATCTTAGTATTTAACTTCCAATTTAAGTCAACAAAATGAGCAGTTAAACATATAAAACCTTCAGTATTACATGATGTCCATAAATCAGAAGTCAAGCAAATTCTACTAGGAATGGCAGCCAACTCTTCTTTAATCTTGGTCTTGTCTCTCATAAAAATTCTGAATATATCACCCTTGGCTGTATTTCTAGAAATTGGAATTGCATCAGGATTCAAATAACTTATCCAAGCCCTAAGCTCTGGATACTCAACAAAATTGAAGGGCAAACCACGCCTAATTATTAGATTAGAACACAACTCACGTGATACCATTTGATCTATTTTTCTTGCCTTCAACTTTCCTTGCATGTCTAAAATCATTTGACCCACATCTTCATATTTGCTTTTCTCACATTTGGCAATATGACGCTTTAAATGAGAAGTCCCATATTTTTTGCCACCAATTACATATTTTTTGCCACAACCATTACACTTTGCCCTATCTTTTCCATCGTTACCCATACCAATCTTAGTGTAAAATTTCCAACAATCAGATGTTGTGGACTTAACCTTGTTCTTATTAGGTTCAACACAATCAGATTCTTTTTCAACATCCTCAGCCTCAATTTCATCATCACTAACTTCATCATCATTGGCATCATCATTACAATGGGGCTTACTAATTGACTCATCCATTTTAATTTCCAAATCAAAATCCTGTTTAAAATTAAACAGTTCAAATTATATCAAAATTTCAGTTTGCTAAGACAACCACTAAAGCATTTCAATTTCAGGTATTAAGAAACACAATTATAGATTCATAATAAAACTAATTATCTTTTGAACAATAACTTTTTAATATCTGTAGTGTTCTCTCTAATAATACAATGTTCTCTCTAAACCAGACATACTATCTGGTTATCTGCAGATTCTGCACACAAACAGAATGACTAAAGCAGGGACATTAGTATTTGAAACTCACACTCACATAGTCACAGTCACAGTCACAGTCACAGACACTCCCACCTTCACCAACACACACTATCTACATATCACAACACTCACAAACAACTGAAACAAGACAGTGAAGACAACACATAATTTCTTTGGGGAATCCAGTCGGAAGTCACAGAGCTCAGAAACAGAACAATATCTTTGGGGAATCCAGTCACAGAGCCATAAATTAGTAAATTACTAACAGATTAGATTAATAAACACAAGCATTTCTCTGCCAATAGATTCACACAGTCCCAAACACAACACAAGCACACATGAGAATGAGATGACTATAATAATCAAAATACCTGATGCGGTGGGAGAGAGAGAGAACAATCTACGTAGCAGCGGTGGTAGCGGCGCGGGGCGACGACGATGCAGAAGAGGGGCGGCGGCGACGACGCAGACGAGGGCCGGCGACGACGACTCAGGCGAGGGGCGACGGCGACGACGTAGGCCAGGGGGGACGGCGACGACGCAAGCCAGGGGTGACGGCGACGGCGACGCAGGGGGCGCGACGACGCAGGAGACGGGCGGCGCGACGACGCAGGCTAGGCACGAAGTAGGAAGCCGAAGTAGGAACAGCGTCACAGTCGCACGCACCAGTCGGAGACTCGCAGCGGTGAGCAAATCGCAGCAGTGAGCCAGTGAGCAAATTAGAAATCAAATTACTTAGGTTTTGTAATTGAAGAAAGAAAGAAACTGAAGTTAAAAAGTAAAATTTAAAATAAAGAAATTAATATATTATTGAATTTAAAATATAATTAATAATTATATAATATTATTTATATGTTTGACGGGCCGGCGGGCCAGCCCGCCCCGCCCCGCCTCTGGCCCGGCTGGTTGGCGGGTCAGGCGGGCCGGGCCTAAGCGGGCCAAAAATTCCAACCCGCCCCGCCTATTTTGTAGTGGGCTGGCGGGCCGGGCCCGGCGGGCCCGACCCGTTTTGCCATCCCTATTTAAGTTAAAAGGAAAACAAACTATCTCTTTCATTATCTTTTCTTCCCATATTAAAGATAGAGTTTAAGATAGTTATTGTAAAAGTTATAGAAAAAGTCAATAAATTTAACATAAATGATAATTTGTTATTAGATGAATGTGTAAAACTATTTTACACTATCAATGCACGACCTTTTTTTCTCTATTAGTTATATAACGATTTATGGATGAGATATTAGATATGTTTCATTATTTTTTATAAACTAAAAATTGATCTCATCCAAACTATTTTAGATTAAATTAGATTGATTGAATTTAAATTTTCAATTGAATGAATTAAATAATAAATTAAAAAAATTGAAGTGATTGGATAAAAAATTTCTATATAAAATTGATCAAATTTAATCTACAAACATCTTCTACGTCCTTTAAAAATTTTGATGTGCAAAGTAGGATAAACATGCGTAAAAAATGCTGAAGTAGACACATGCTTTAATAAAAATATTTTACAATATTAGTACTTGTACTATTTACTAAAAATAAATATGTATATTATGTTATTTACTTGCTGAAATACTAATTATGCAAATAACACAACTTAGGTACGTTTGATTTAAAATTACAAAAGTATGTTTATGTATTTCGATGCAAAATTGCACTTTCTAATATGTAAAATGAGAAGGAAAAATTGTTACTACTTTAGAAATGATTTGTACGAGACCCGCAGACTATTCGGTATAGCCAACTGAATAGTCGCACTGCATTCACACGACCATTGTAGGATACTCGATAGTTACCATGCTATCAACCGATCATACTAAAGAGATCAATAAGAAAAGGTAAGTAACTAGATTATCATAATACAATGTATTCAGAACCTTATTGACTTAGATATCGTACCCCCACCTTACAAGGAAAAGAGTGGACGACTACAGATAAAAGCTAGGAACTTGATAAGAACAAGAAAAAAAAAATACTTTTAAACTCTTCCGACAATAATCCAAATATGCACTTAAATATAAGTAACAAAAATCTTAAATCAGGATAATTTGATGTACACGAAATGATTCATGTTTGAAATCACGAAGAAGTACAATTTAGAAAATGTCACATGAGGGAGAGGAAGAGAGAGGAGGGTTTTGACGTCAAAATAAGTGTCCGACCGATACCGAGAGCAAAGATTTTGAATTAGTAGTAAATTGGAAGGGTGTGTGCGCGCAGGAAAAAGGGCATCCGCCAGCCCCATACCATACCCCAAAACCCAATCCATCAATCAAAGCCGTCCTTATCACTATCTGTACCACGGTCACCCAAGACAACCTCTCCTCTCCTCTCTCCCCTGTCTTATCTGTCACCGTGGGTCCCACCCTGCTCCTACCACCGTCACCATTAGTCTGTACTTCTTTCCATCCTTACCCACCTCCCCTCTCTCTCTCCATAAAACCCCCAACCCAACACACCCTTCTACAACCTTCTCTTCTCACACTATCTTTCTTCCTTACTCTTTCTCTAGATTGGCCAATTCAACACACATGATGACACAAGAAGTAGTTTGAAGATTGAACTATCACCAACATGTTCTCAAAGCTTCACCCACATCAACAACAACAACAACAACACCATCATCAGCAGCAGCAACCTTTTCAATTCTCTCGGGAATGTCAAAAGTCCGAGGACGATGACAGCCGAAGCAGCGGTGGCCCCAACGCTGTCGTCGCCCAAACGCCTGTTTTGGGCGGCGGAAGCAGCGATGGGGCCACAATTGAAGTGGTGCGACGGCCCAGGGGTCGCCCGCCCGGGTCCAAGAACAAGCCCAAGCCGCCTCTCATAATAACGCGCGAGCCCGAGCCCGCGATGAGCCCATTCATCTTAGAAATCCCGGGCGGAAGCGACGTTGTCGAGGCCCTAGCCAGGTTCAGCCGCAGAAAGAACACGGGCCTGTGCGTTCTAACCGGTTCCGGAACCGTCGCCAACGCCACTCTCCGTCAACCCTCCTTCACTCCCGGCGTCGCCACCGTCGCCACCGTCACGTTCCACGGCCGCTTCGATATCCTCTCCATGTCCGCCACCTTCCTCCTCCACGCCTCTCCGGCGGCGATCCCGCCCAGCTCCTTCGCGGTTTCCCTCGCCGGACCGCAGGGGCAGATCGTCGGCGGACTCGTCGCAGGGAGGCTCCTCGCCGCCGGGACGGTGTTCGTGATCGCATCGTCGTTCAACAATCCGTCGTATCACCGGCTGTCGTCGTCGTCGGACGCGCAGAACAACTCCGGCGGCTGCGACGCGCAGTCTCCTCCGGTGTCGGGTGGCGGCGCGGAGAGCGGGCACGTTCCGGCTGAGTCGTGTATGTACAGCTGTCACCTTCCTTCGGATGTGATTTGGGCTCCAACCCCTAGACCACCTTTCTGAATCATCAATCAGTGGACTCTATTCGTCGTTGTGCTGTGAATTTTGTTTCGTTAAATTGTGGGGATTTTTTTTCGGTTTTACTATTTTCTTTCTTGAGTTTGTTTATTTAGTTGTAATGTTGCTGTTAGCTTATTTAGCTCTAGTTCTAAATAGAAAACAATGATTTAGATTTTTACAGTATTGCTTAATGCGTTATTACTACTTGATCCTTGGTTTCTTTCTTCGTGTTCTTTTTAGTTTCTGAGGAATGATGCTGACATTATGATTTTGCTCGACTGAGAAGAAAATTTTATCTGATCTAAATTGTTAAACTTATTATGACTTCCTTCAGGTAAAATTGTTTGATCCCGAATTTAATAAACTCTCGTTCATTCCTGATTTTGTAATTTCTTTTAGTCTTATTATTATTCAATGACTGTATTAACTGGAATGATCAGCTTGTTCAATTAGTGAGCTCGAATTCGAGGTTTGGATGGTTTTTTGTTTCATTAATGATCTCGAGTTCTAGATTATCTCTTGTATAGAATATAATAAATTTTAATTAAGTTATAAATCATGAGAGGTTAAAATATCGGAAATTAAGGTAACCTGTAACGTGGGGTTTGCTTGGTTTTTTATTATATGCATGATGTGATTAGTTCATTTTGTGCTTAAAATATTACTTGGAAGAAGATAAAAAGTGATTCAAATAATTAAGCAAGTTTTAATATAGTAAAAGTGAAACGTCCAGAATGGAACTTTCTGGTGTGTTTGGACCACATTTGGATTAGTAGGAAAGTTGTTTATTTAGGTTTTAGACCAGAACCTACAATTTGCACAGTGGGTTATTGGGTGGTAATGAGATATAATGGTGGTGGCTTTGAAGACCGAGACTGGAACAATATCTGTGCTGCACGATGATTGATGCTGGTTGCAGTGGAGAAACGCAGAGTGTAGGTTGCTGACTGCTGCTACTGTGAATAGCTTTCTTGATTTGGAAAAAGTGTATGGCAGTGGAGAACGTGGCAAGGGTTGTGCTTTGCCAGTTTCTAACATCAGCATTCAGCAGCAGTCATTTCCTTGTTCCTTCTGCTTGGTGTGTTGCTGCTGTGTCCACTACGGATATAAATCCCTTCCCCTAACTTTATTTCTACGTCTCACTGCTTTATATCTTCTGTACTTGTTTTGTCTCTTTCTTGGTTTACACTCTCTCTCTCTCTCTCTCTCTCTTGTTCTGGTTTCAACAACTTGAAAAGTAAAAGGCCAAGTGTAGGTTGCAATATTGAACACTTGCACCTCCGTGACTGTGCGTTTTTCTTTATTGCATCATCATCGCGATGAAGGAAGCTTATTCTCAACGCTGATTCCTGATGGAACTGAAAATTCCCAAAATAATATTGACATCATTAGTGAATTTGGAATTTGACGTGCGTACTATTATATTATAGCTGTGAAATTAAATCTCTCTAGTTTATTGCATCATCACTACTGGGGTCTTGTGTTAGTGATTCAAGTACTGATGGGGTCAGGTTTTGTTTTTTTCGTGCGGATAATGGGTGTTTCCTGTTAATTTGACATACATCAAAGAGATTTCCTCCAAGGAGAAGAAGATTGGCTTGGTTTATGGTTTGAAATTTCAACAATGATGGTGTGTGTCAATGCTTCACTATACACCTTTACTTGTAAAGTCTTCAGTGAGGCCAATGTCTTGCGAATTCAAATCATCATAATAGTATGGGAGATCCATGTTCTTATTTTATGTGATCATACTTCTGAAGTATGAGAACATAACTATGATGTAGGGGTCTCATTGATGGTTTAACATTTAGTTCCGTGGTTGTGTTTATTACTTGTGTTTTGTTTTATTTATATCTTTTTTAACTTTTAAGTATTGGTTAACATTTTTTTTTAAATTGTGAAATATGGGTGGTTTAAGTCAATCTCTTATTTTTAAAAGGTGTTTTATTTATTACGATAATACCATCAGATTTAAAAATAAAAGAACAAAAATTATTTTAAACTGTTTCTATTTTCTTATTTTCAGAATTATAATTTTATGAAAAATTTTCAAATATATGTACAGAAATCAATTACCTAAACGGTTCTTTTATTTAATTATGTAAAAAGACTGATAAAAAAGATTTGATTATAACAAGGGATTAAGTCAGGATGAAAAATTTTATATGATCAACCAAATGATAAATTTACTTACTTTACTCTTTAAAATAAATTTCTCAATTTAGAAGGGTCTAATATATTCCCTTATTTTTCTATCTCTTATTTTAAAAAGAATAATTTTTATTTATTTATCATTTCAAAATTTAAAATTGTTATGAAAATATATAAATAGAAGATAAAATATTTATAGAGAGTAAAGAGAAAATAGAGATAAAATTAAAATTAAGATAGGAGAAAGATATGTAGAGAAGAGATGTATAAGTAATAGGTATCTTATTTCATCATTATATATGCGAGATATTTTATACAAATAAAGGGAGTTCTTATACAAATGAAACCCTAATTATATAATTATTTATAATATCTTCTTGATATCATATCCTTATGAAAACAATTAAATCAAACCGTATCCTTTTAAATGTTCTTTATTTAAAATTGCGTCTTATCACATTTAGTAACATTATGACCAAGTTAAAAATGTTGCTTTTCCTAGATCCTTCATTTAAAATTGTTTCTTTAATTAATTCCCAACTTTTGGGAGCTCTTTAGAAGTCTTAAGAGAAAGGGCTCTCCCAAGATTATAGAAGTTGTTCCTGTCGTGGGATAAGGGGAGGGGGCTTTCGGCAGTCGCTTTGTGTTCTAAGATCTTTTTGTAATTCGTTCGGAAAGTGGGGGTACCTGCAAGAGACACTCCAACGTTCAAGTTAGGGTTCGGCGCAGAGTATTAAATGTGTGTAATAAATGAGAATTCAGACCTCTTTACCTTGGAGAGTGGATCCCCTTTTTATACTTATCTTATTGGGCTTGGGCCCTCATGGGCTTTGGCCTTTTCCTTAATCACATGTATGTGGTAATTAAGGATACTTAATTACCTTTTAGCCTTAGGTTTATGTTGTCATGAGTTGCTAATTGTGTTTATACCTCTACTGGTGTTCGGTCCTGCAGGTGCCGAATACTACTATTTAGGCCCCTGAGGTGAGGGGTTAGGGGTTTTCGGCTTTATAGATGTCCAATACTCCTTTCTGGCAAACGGACCGTACGGCGCTGGGGTGTTCGACTATGCTTTGGACATCGAACACCTGTTCATACTGTCTGGTGGGGGTATTTGATTTATATGTGTTGTCGAATACCCCAACTAGTACAGAAGTGAAAATCATGATTTTTGTTTTGGTGAATACATCTCTTCATGATTGATGAATACCATGAGACTGAGAGCTTCAATAAACATGTTCAGAAATGTGACAGGATCCAAATTAAAGAGAAAATTGAGAAAAACTGTTATGGACACAAATGAAAGAAGTAATATTGCAAGATGATCTATACTTCGGTTTATACTAATTAATTTCTAAGTAACTCTAATTACCTCTAATAATTTTGCTGGTGTTGTATGTTACTTTAGTGCCCTATCCTGGGGCCTAATCTAAAGATTTGAGTTGTTTCCAGTTTTGATTTAGTTTTTTTAATATAATTCAGAAACTTGATTAAGATTTTCTTTTTCCTTTTTTAAATTACGTTTAACCTTGATTCTGGTTTTGAATTCGACCTCTGTCATGGCTGGTTAAAATCTTCCGCATTAAATAATTAGTTTTTCCTTAGTTTGACATCGAGAATTTGTTAACATAATTAGGATTGTTTCACTTTCACATTATATTTTGATGCTGCTTCTAGTGGATTATAAAGCTTCGATTTACTTGAGATATAAGTGTTACGTGCTAGAAAGTTTCGTTTTCTGAAGTGGTGGACTTCCATTGACTTGAAAAGATTAGTTAAATGGTACTTTGACTTATCCTGATTTTTTTTGTAATCAATAGATGTTATAAAACATAAAAAGGCATTTCAATAGTGTACCTTAATTGCATGAAGCCATGCTGATAGATGAAATCGCAATGACTCATTAAATATATGCTATGTTCGGTCATCCATTGAGTCTAATAAGGTTTAGTATATAATAAGTGAACTGAATAGATATTTAAGACATTGAATGCATATGTTTTTCAATTATATGTCATTTAATTAGTCTATTCTTATTAAATGTGAACTTTTTTTCATCACACTTGTACGCACGCGACATATATTGGGGGTAATAGTGTAAAGTTGTGTAATAATTACTTTAAAATTATATAGAATAATTTTAAAATTAATTAATAGTATAAAATCTTCACAATGCATTTTTACAATATATTTTCTTTTTATATATCTCCGTCACATTACTTATTTTGTACTATTACTCATATTTTTTCTTATTTCTTTTCTTTTATTGTAAAATTTATTATAGAAATGACATTTATGTAAAAATAACGTTACTAATCTTTTGTTTGAATTGAGTGATTTGAAAGATTTTTATGTGCTTAGTTAGAGTGAAAATGGGATGGAAAATTTATAAAAATTTGTGAGTTCCTCCATAAAGTAAATCCCTCCTCAAGTGTAATGAAAGTGACGGGTTTCTTATAGAATTAAAAAACATTTTTTAATTAGTATAATTTTTTATATAATTTATTCATTTTGTACTTTCTTTTCCATTCATCTAAATAAATAGAGAATTTTTTTTTACTTTTTTCGTCTTATTTCTATCTATTTAAAAATATATATTTTTTTATTATATTTCTATCTTTCCTATTTCACTTCTAATATAAGATAAAGCATAAGAAACATGAGAAAAAAAATTATTTCAAATCCTTAATATTTCATTTAGGGGAAGAGGAACATGATGTCTTCACAATTTATGTACCACTTCCTTTCCTATTAAATATTTGATGTTGTTATTATATCATTTATTCATAATTGATATTTAAATGAAATTTACGCCCTTAAATTACTACACCTCACAGGCGTTGAATGGTGAAAGGAAAGGTTAAAACTTTCAAGAGTTTATCAGCAATCAGCATGTTTATTAAACAATTATTTCGAAAAAAAAAATGTTTTAAAGTTCTTTCACGGTTTTTTATATTTCGTATGTCGTAACTAATTTATAGTTCAACCGTTCCTAATATTGAAACTTTGAAAGGGAACAAGAGTCATCATTTCAACATATTTCCCTGCTTCGGCCTCTTATTTTCATGTTTTTCAACAACCACAAACGTAGCAAAATTAAAAACCGTAGGGAAAGGTGACGTGAGGAAGACAAGAAGAAGGGGTTAGCTGCAAGACAAAATGGAGTGAGCTAACAGCTGTGTAACTTTGACTGGGAGATTGAGCAGAACATTGAGCATGAGTTTGGGTAAAAAAAAAAATCAGCTACAAATCAAATCAATTTGGTCATATAATTTGAAATATTTTGCGATTCAACCAAAATATGGTGGGGTCAGAAATTAGAATAGTTGTAATCCCCACTAAATATGTGCTTGAAATAATTTATTTTAAAAAAATTATCCTTTCAAAAACTTTAATTATGAATTATTATTTTTAAAAATAATCAACACTAGTATTTTTACATTGGGTGTTCGTCATTTTATCAACGGCAATAACATATTAAAAAATTATTAACAGTCATTTAATAATTTTAATTTTTTTATCTCTTTCTTATTTTAATTTGGTCATTTAATTATGTATTGTTGAACAAATTCATTCTTTTTATTAATATTTTATTTGTCAGTAACACCTCAATTGTACATATTATTTGTATCGTCTAAAATAGCAAAACAAATGAGATGATGTCATGAAACTAAAAGATTTGTAGGTGTCTATGTTATCCATATGATGATGAGGCTTGAATTATGGTCTGATGGATTTACACAAAACATGCATTATTTAAGTTTTTGTAATCATATTACACTTTAAACAAGATGTCTTTAAGCTTATTGAAGTTTAAAAAGCTTAGCTTTATATACTTGCTAACCATTTGTGGATAATTTTCTAACTAACAAGTTTATTTTTTTAGAGGAAAAAAAACTCAAAAAACTATCAAAGTTTCAAGTTTGACAAATTTTTAGAAGGTCATAATTTAAACCCCCTTCTTTTGGGACTAAACTCATCATCAGTTCAATGCATTCCTTCATCTTAACATCAACGTTTATACTTGTTTTGCATATCTCTCATTTTATGATCCAGAAGGAGCTTTCCTTTTTTCTACTAACAAGATCATGCTTCCTCTACTGAGTTGCCATATCTTGTAACGATCCTCAGATCCGGCGTCTTAGCGGCTCCACTCCACGACACTTCACACGGTGACACTTCACTCAACTCCTTGTTGGTCAGAACCCTTCACCAGTTAGAACCCTCTGTGAGTAGCCCTTTCTAAGACGTCCAGTCGCTTTCAGGATCATTGACTGTCCCCACAAACCAACACGAGACTTCTCAGTGTGCTTTGTCCTCACTCGCACACTTCCTGGTAAACTTCCCAGTAGGTCACCCATCCCATAATTGCTCCAAGCCAAGCACGCTTAACTCTGGAGTTCTTAAGTGATGTGCTACTGAAAAGTAGATGCATCTTGTTGGTATAGGTAGTACCAATTATTTTCTTTAAGCCATCCTTAAATGTATAGTCTCACATCTATACAGCCTTTGGATTCCTCTCATTCCGGTGTGATTCGCCTGGGTGTTACATGCCCACCAGCTTCCGCCTAATTCGTCCTCGAACCACACCGTACTGGGAGAGAGGTCTACTCTGATACCATTTGTAACGACCCTCAGATCCGGCGTCTTAGCGGCTCCACTCCACGACACTTCACACGGTGACACTTCACTCAACTCCTTGTTGGTCAGAACCCTTCACCGGTTAGAACCCTCCGTGAGTAGCCATTTCTAAGACGTCTGGTCGCTTTCAGGATCATTGACTGTCCCCACAAACCAACACGAGGCTTCTCAGTGTGCTTTGTCCTCACTCGCACACTTTCTGGGAAACTTCCCAGTAGGTCACCCATCCCATAATTGCTCCAAGCCAAGCACGCTTAACTCTGGAGTTCTTAAGTGATGAGCTACCGAAAAGTAGATGCATCTTGTTGGTATAGGTAGTACCAATTATTTTCTTTAAGCCATCCTTAAATGTATAGTCTCACATCTATACAACCTCTGGATCCCTCTCATTCCGATGTGATTCGCCTGGGTGTTACGTATGTTAACACCAAATTAATTTTCCACTAATTGTAGTTTCATCTAACTTTCTTGCTAAGATAAAGTCCAGACACATTTGTGGGACATATCTTACCTACTTCAGTATAAGCTTGTTTTCGTTTTCATACATCAAAGTCACATCACCAATGTTAGTAATCTATCTTACGATGTGGTTGTCTATCTTCACCATACCAAATCAAGTCTCCTCTTTGATATGATGACAAGAACTCTTCAGAAGTAGCATGGAAAGATGCTTTTGAGTTTGTTATCCAAATGCAATCATCATATGTGACATTAATTTAAATAATTTTCTTCTCCAATTAAATAAGATTGTCATTGTTTAAAATCATTATTCTAGTGGTTTTATCTTTCTTATTCCTCTTTGTTTTAATATGATTAAAGTGGATTGTTTCAACCTTTGGATCTCTCTTCAAGAATTTGCACTTTGTGGCTTGGATTACCATAGTAAAAGCAACTTAAACCTTTGGTGCAACACTTAGATCTTGCTTGTGATTTCTCATGGCCTCCTTTACCATGATGAGTACTCCTTCCTCTTTTTAAACAACATTGACTTCTGAGTGGCTACTCAAGTCTATTCCCTTTTGTCTTGACTTTTCATTTAACAAATTGACTATAAAAGTATCTATGCTAAGTTTTTCTTCTAGTGCAAAGTTAGTAAGAGTGATAACTAGAGTGTCTCAACTCTCAACTAGAGAACTGAGTACGTAATAGAAAAGTTTGCATAATTTACCATATCTATCTTTATTTCTACCTTCATTAACTAATTAACAATCCCTTTGATAATATTCAATATGATTTTAATTGTCGATATACTTGAACTTCATCGATCATCTAACAAGATTAGGTTTCATTCACAACTTATATGAATTGGTATAAGTCAATACATGCTCAAATAAACTTTTGTCAATATACTTTCGAATCATAATGACAATTTTACAATTTAGAAACTTCCCATCCTTGTCAATTTTCTTCTCTAGAGTGTTTTAGTGGGTAATTGGATCATGCAAATCCTTGTGAACTAAAAATAGGCACTCAATGGAAATTAAATAAACTTGAGAATATATTAGAATAATAACACCACAATTTTTAACATGAAAAACTATTTCAATGTGAAAAAGAAAAATGTTACAAAAACCTAATCTAACAAAATATTTCTTCTATTAAAAGTAGGATTACAATACATTATGGTAATTGAGACAATATGTGTTGTCTCTTTTTCTTTTAACAATTCCAAGCAGTGTTTTAAAAACAGGCTTAGACCAGCCGATTAGACCAGGAATCGATGGTGCAACCAATCCAAGCCTCTAATTGGATTGGAGATGACATTGATCCGGTGGAACCTGGTTTAGCTTGGCCGAGTTTTCGGATCAACTGCTGAACCACAAGTTTATGATTTGGAATTGGTAACACGCAATTATTGCACGATTCAAGGTTTATGGCCTACAATCAGTAAAAATAGCATTAAACATGACTTAAACCCCCAAGACCTACATCAAGCACAAGCGCACTTCACATTTATGCCAGAACCTGTTACTTAATATAAGATTAACAAATTTAATATTAATACTATATATAATTATAGTACTATTATTCGTTCATGCAGTTCAACCATTGACTCATCAGTTCAACCAAATCCAGTGATCCAATATCTTCATCATGTTGATCGGTTTGAGTTTTACAACACCGATTCTAAATATTTCTTTCTCTTATTTGATTAAATTTGTTTCTTATCATTAAATTTTTCACTCTCTTATTTATAGAAGGTAATGTGTGATTTACAAAAATTAAGATAAGTATTTAATCTCCATAAAACTTTGTATATGTACCTTTCTATTTCTAGATGACAATCAAACACATTTAGTTTTAATAGTACAAGCTAAAGTTACTTGAAGTTTGTTTTTTCATTAATTATAAAAAAATTCTAACAATAAATACAACACACCCATCTATATTCCTTCACAGTTTTCTGCACTTTTACAACAATGACCATATTCCTTATCCTCGATCCCCGGCGTTCTCTCTCTCGATCTCTTTTTTATTTTGCTTGAAAATTTTCCCAAAGTCAAACACTTTAAGCAATTTCTTAATTAGAGTAGGTGGGATCCTCCTCTATGGTTGCCACCTTGGTACCATATGTCAATTTTTCAACCATTAGTTGGGCACTAATACCATTCCCATTTTCCTTTTGCCCACACCAAAACCTATTAATGATTCGTACATGTCTCGTTGTCTCATTTTATATTGACTTTGTTGCCTCTGTGTGTCGCCGAGTAATTTGCAACGTCCAAATTTTTTTCAAAACCAGATTCCCCGTTTGGTTTATGCACATTATATATATCCTTTGCATTTAGATTAGAAAAGGCAACACAAAGCAAATTAAAGATTTTCTTCGTTTACCAACCCACTTTAGCCTTTCTTCTGCTCATTTACTCTTAGTGTTGTTATGTGCGGTACGTTCAACGGTTTGAATCTTCCCACACCAAAGGCCAACTCAACTTATGTTTCTAAAAGCAAATTTAAAGATGAGCTATTTTTAAACTATTGAAATAATTTATTAATATTTTTGTAAGTTTTTTTTTATGATTTTTTTAGAAAACAAAATTATTTAATAATTTGTTGTAATTAATTTTGTTTTGTATTTATTTCAAGTGATAATAATTAAAGACATTTTATTTAATTTTTACTAAGACATTATTTATGTTAAACAATATTTTATTAATTTTAATTTTGAAAAACTTCTTTGTATTGAAATAACAAAAGTTGTTGACAGTGTTACATAAGTAATATATGCATAATAGGGATTAATATTTATAAAAAAAACTAATTTTTTTTTGGATTTAATCTATTCTAACATTTACAACACTAAGTAGTAGAATATATGTATTTTAATTAGGATAAATAAATAAGTCAACTAATAAGATAAACAAAATAATTACTAATTAATAAAAATGTGTCATAATAAAATAATGAATTTACTTTTTTAATAAGGAAACATTTTCTATTAGTATAACTTGTATTAATTCGCTTTTTTATTTTTAAAAAATATCAATCATTAATAATATTTTTAAGCTTTTTTTTATAATTTTTTTGTCTTAATCAAAGGCTTTACTTTATTTGCTTTATATTTAAACTGGCTTTCCCGCCTATATAGTCTCTAAAAAAAATAAGCATGCACCTAGCATATGAAGAAAGTTAATTTCCATAACACAGGGATGCGTAAAAGTTCAAGAATTTTAAAATATATTTCAAAAGATTATATATATATATATATATATATATATATATATATATATATATATAGTGAAAGGGATTATCTTATATGAGAGTGAGAGGAACAAACATTGACCACTAGATATTGTTTGAATAATCAAGATTAAAATACACTAAGTCATGTGAGTTTTTTAAAAAGTCATATGATTTTTTTAAGTAATCATATAACATTAAATCTTGATCCTCCAAATATAGTTATACGGTCTAGATTTAACCCTTTCATTCTCATATAACATGTCTTCATCTCATTATATATATATATATATATAAACCTAGTAGAAGTTTGAGTGAAATTGATTGCACTAATCAAATCATGGACATGACATGGATTGATTTCATGATTGTCTTATTTGAAAATATTTTAAGACATATAGTACATTTTCCATAAAAATCCTATAATCTAATCATATAGTTATTTTTTAATTTTAAATATATTTGCAACAAAAATGAGAAAAAGTACTAACTTTTTAAATTAGATGCTATAGGGTACCAAATTTACTCATCATATTGGTGGCTATAAGCTAGCAAAGTTGTGGGTCTTGGCATTGGAGCTTATTAAGAGTAGATGAGGAAAAAAAAAAAAAACAAGAAAGCCTTTTTTGTGGCTGATAGGGATATGTAGGAATATGATGTATCCGCTATGCAATGTTCTGTTTGGTGATATGTATGTATGGGCAGCAGCAAAATCCAATTATGTTTGTGCCCACTGCCCACTATTGCAACACATGCACCCCCCATGTTATGATGTTAATTTGCTGATCCTCGTTATTAATTTGTGTGTGGGTTTTTTTTTCTTCTTTTTTGTGGGGATAGAAATTAATATGTTTGTATTTTTTATGGTAATATTAATATTGACCAAACCTAGCTTGTTTGATTCCCATGCATATATGCATGTATGAATGATTCTCTACGCTGCAAATTGAAAATGGAAATGTGTCACTTTCCTCTGGTTGATTATTCTGGCTGTAGTAAACATGATTACTAAAAAGTATGATACGTGAATCTGGATAAATATCTAAGACTTCAAAAATTATTTGCATTTTTTATAGCAATTTTAACTGCGATTTCCATGCTTCTAGAAAACCTAATCAAATTTCAGGTCCATTGAATTGGAATTGATTTACTATAGCGGCATAGATAAAGTGGGGTCACTGCGGTGAGACACACCTTATCTTTCTACGACTAGATAAATATGCCACCTGCAAAACCTAGAGTCATCCTATAGATAAATAATCTTTCTTTTCTTTTCTTTTTGGTTTACGCTGTTTCCATGTCAATTATAGATAAAGCACAATAAAATCTACAATTTTGTTATTTTATTAATATGCAAATATTATAAATTAAAATTAATAAATTTTGCATACATAAATAACTGCAGTATTATATTGAAATAAATATAGTTGTTCATAAATATGATCGGCATAAACCTGTATTATATTAGACCTTTAATTATAATCATCAGTACAATATATTTAAATAACTATAAGTCTATAACAATAATATTTAACCGTCAGTAAAAACTATTTTTTTTAATGAGTTTCCATATTACATTTAGTGTTGAGGCAGGAGTACTTTAGGTAGCTTGTACTTGTAGTATCGATCCGCACGTGAAAATAAAAAGTCTAATGCACTTCCATGCATATATAAATAATTAAATAGAGATCGTACAGTATTTGGTATATTCCAATTGATCTAAGAGCAGGGGCGATGCAGGTTAAGCATAATGGGGCAATTGCCCCCACAAGTTAAGTTTTTTTACTTATATATATATATGATAAAAAAAAATTGTCCCCATAAAAAAATAGATGTTGCCCCCATACACAATTTTTTTTCAAATGAATGTAGAAAATTATAACTAAGAGATAAAAGAGAGAATAAATTAGTATTTAATTTTACTGTTTTATGTAAGATAAATATTTTACCAAGAACGGCACAATTTATATGAATTTAGAACACCGATAAATAGATAGAAATTTACTCACTTGTTGAAGACATGATTAAGAGTGATGAGAATTGTCTGTGCGTTGCACAACCTTCAGAAATCCAAAAGTCAAGTCTTCCTTTGCCTAATCACACGCTCCACGTTCTAGAGTTCTCAATGGGGCAAACCCTAGTGAGCAGTTGAATGACGTGACGGCAAAGGGGACTTAGCCTCTCTATTTATTGACCCTAGGCACCTCCCATTATGGGCCTAGTGGTTCGGCCCACACTGATCAAAATTAGGTGTACAAAGCCCGTAAAAATCAATCACATTATTAGTGGGCTTAAGTATCATCAAATGGATCATAATATTAGCCCGTTTTTGGCAAAACAAAATATTACAATTAATTGTAGCCCACATAAATTCATAGGAAAATTCTAACATTCTCCCACTTGGGCAAAATTAATTGTGTATCTTTGATTTTAAAACATTTTCGAAAACGACTCTCGGGCTAATAACATACCGTGGCCACAAAACATATGATCCCAAGATACAACACCTAATTAAGACTCCATCCAACAAAAGTCATGTAACACCGAATCATGGCGGTAATTGCATCCCTTATTGACGCAACACCTTCCATGGTTACAAAAATTACCGACTTTGTCGACTAGTCATCAATGTGGAGTGTAGCAAGAAAATGACGTGCTAATGTGATTAAAAAGCCATACCGTCATTTTCTTCGTCAGTCCTCAATTTCTCTCAAGTGCTTGAAAGCCAGAGAAATTACATGGTTTACTTGGAAACCATCATGCCTGAGCTCCAATCCTGGTGTCGATCACCGGCACAGTGATCCCAACAACACCGAGCTTTAATATTATTATGCCTCAGCTCCAACCTTGGTGTCGATCACCGGCATAGTGACCACAACAACACCGAGCTTTAATATTATTACATTTGATATACACATACAAAAGATATCATAATGAAATTCATCTAATCATTTATTCATCAAATCAAATGTAAAATGTCATCAATACACAATTCCCAAAATTCAAAATAAGGATCGAACATTATAAAAAGGGAAAAGGAAATAACATAACTCCTACTAACCAAGTATATCAAAAGAACTCACAATGCCCATGTTTTCAACATGTCGTTTGAAAACAACATGCCTAAGTCCCTTGGTCAAGGGATCAGCCAACATGGAATATGTGTCCACATGCTCTACAACTATGGAACCATCTTTCACATGCTCTACTTATATATATATATATATATATATATATATATATATATATATATATATATATATATATATATATATATGATAAAAAAAATTGTCCCCATAAAAAAATAGATGTTGCCCCTATACACAATTTTTTTTCAAATGAATGTAGAAAATTATAACTAAGAGATAAAAGAGAGAATAAATTAGTATTTAATTTTACTGTTTTATCCTTCTAATTTTTACTATTTTGTTCTTATAATACTAAATACATATATTAAGTTAGTGACACAAACACACACTTTGACTCAATTGTAATTTATAAAAGCTTATATAAGTAATTTGGATTGTTTTTATCATAAAATTATGTATTTCATAAAAATTTATAATATTTTTCTTTCGTAAAAATGTATAATATTTTTCTTTTGTAAAAAGATAATATATTATTTTCTTGCCCCCACTAAATAATTTTTTTGGATCCGCCTGTCTAAGAGTTTTATTTTGGCATAGATTCTAGGGTAGAGAAAAATGGAAACTGTCACAGAAGTGGTCGAATTCCATACGTAAAACACTTTTAGCTGTGGGGCTAATTTCACATATTCCCTTCCTATTGTTTTTGGATAAATATTGAAAATTAAGTAAAGTCTCATACTAATCCTTTAAAATTATGTATTATCATATATATTTACCTTTTTTAAAAAAAAATTACTAAATTAATTATTTAAATATTTAAAATATTATTGTTATAGTTATTTAAATATTTATTAACTTGTTCAAATGAGTTGCTTAAAGATTCTTTTATGCTTTCGTTTTAGTCTTTCATGAAGATTAGTTCAGTACCAATTTTGAATTTTGAGTCAATTGGTGACAAACTTTTTAAAAGACTAATATATATAGTAACATTTTAAGTGCTTGCATGATTTAATTGGTAAGCACAATATTTAAAAAATAAAAAACTAAGGTTGTCGGTCTAATGTAACTCTAAAAGATTAACTTATAAAATTTACTTAATAATAATTAAGAAAATGTTTAATCATTTATTTTGTCCTATAATTACAAAAAAAATTCCTTTTAGAGTCTCTATACTTAAAAGTTAGCATTCTCTTTTAGTCCATATATATATCATTTTTAATTGTTTTAGTTCTCGCCATAAGAACTAAAAGAGATTAAAATGATAGGCTAGGAACTAAAAGGAAAGTTTTTATAACAATAGAAACGAAATGAATAATTAAAGCTTAAGAAAAATAACACATCATTCTAATAGTAGTATCATTTAGCCCAACACACCAACATATATCTACGGGTAAGAAAATATCAATTTTTTCTTCTTCCTTTTTTTATATGCAATATCAATATATATTTTGTATTACAAATAAAATCGCAGTGCAATTTTTTAACAGAAAAACTAGAAATCCTTTCTCACTACAACTTTTACACGAATAGAACTGTAAATTAATCCTACCCAAGTGCAACTTTAAATGGACCAAAGTTACAAATCCTATTGTGCAATTAATGACTTAAAATCCGGTTCATCATATACCACGTGGATGGGGTCAGAGCAAAGACTTGGGACAAATTCGATATGATGAGAAAGTGAAAAATTGGAGAATGCTCATTTCAATATAGACTTTGACAAGATAGAGGAAGCAAGCATATTGAATTCGTCTCTCAAGAGGACTCTGTGAAGAACGTCCTTCGACTCATCTGCACATATTTGAGATATGTTTTGCAGTGCAGAAAATATATGCTATTATTTACATGGATTGAATTGAATCACCTGTCTTTCTGTTTGGAATGTTCTTTTTTGTTTCTTTAATTTAAAAATGACATGTCATAAAAAGTATTCTTTCTTTTTTTAAAAATAACATTTGCTTTCCTATTTGTTAAGTTTTATTTAATTGAAGAACTTATTCAACATGACACATACATCTTCTCCGAAATGGGGCTCGTTTTCATGCAAGCAATGTGTAATTAAAGCTTCTAATTTTGCTGGGAGTAAATGTAAGCTACTAGGACTGATACATAAGCATCTTCTGACTTGTAAGGGGTTTTTAATTCAGCAATATTCTTGGTGTAACCAACATTTGGTACCCCTGATACCCCGTTAATATATTTTATCTTTCTTTGGCTGACCCAAAAAGAAAATGTAGATCTTCTCCATTGTTTAAAAAAAACTAAGCAATGATATCTTAAAATAAGCAACTCATTAAGCAATAAGTGTCAGAGATATTTATAGACTCAAAACCAAAATCTAAAATGAGATCACAATCAGGCTGTTTATCAAATTATTTCTAGATTTTATGTTTTGCAAACTTCACACTACACAGTCTATTTTAAATATATAAGAATAACTTCAAATTCTCTTACCATATCTTTCTGTTACTCTTCTTGTTTTGTATAATAAATATTTGATGTTTTATGTTTTCAACACATTAAATATATTTATTTATTTTAATACTTTCTTTAAAAAAAACTATTAAAACATTAATATAATTTTTTTTAAATCTTCTTACAACATCTTTTTATTACTCCTCTTACTTATTTTGTACAATTAATAACTATTAAATATTTTTATATTTATAACGCATTAAATATATATTTTTTATTTAATATTTTCTTTCTATTGTAGAAAAAATTATAAGATATAATAACTCATATTAAAAGCTTTCTTTATGGCATTTTACTTTTAAAAAGATTTATAAAAGGATATAGCATTATTCATAACCAATATGATGTTATACGATTGACAGATAATTTTTTTCTTTAAGTATATGTAGTCAGAAATTCCATTCTCAAACTTATGTATATATATCTATTAAAAGATATTAATTCGTTAAATAAATTTCTATATATTAAAAAAATTAGCACATTAAAAAATTAGTCGTTAACTTCTAACTAGAGATACTTTGAGTTCTTTCAACATTGCTCATATATTAAAAGCTTTCTTTATGGCATTTTACTATGTAGGTGTCCAACCTTAAAAATTTACACGGGTACTCATCTTTTAATTAACAACTAGCTAATATTATTTTATTTAAAGGTATGATTGGGGATAGAAAAAGGAAATTTTGAGTCTCATAAAAACATCTTTCAGCCGAAAAGATCAATTGTCAATGACTTTTGTATGAGAGGGGTGATTAAGAAAGATTTTATTATTGAACTTTGTCCCTATGTGTGACTGATTTTAGCCATAACTCCCAAACAAAAAGGTTAACACTTAATAGACCCGCAATGATCGCTGTCGGTAAGTAAACACACTCTTAATTTGTTTTTCTTTTCCTTTTGCAGCTCGTCTTCTAATATGGATCGCAGGCATGTCCATGTTACTCTAATTAATGTTATTATCTAAATGTAAGGGTCACTACCAGAAAAACGGCAATTAGCCACGGTTAGATAGCCACGTTTTTGGAAACTGTGGCTAACATAAAAGAAATTTCCAATTTCACTACGTTATCACCGTGGCAAATCAAACCCGCCAATCCCTTTTCACTTTTTGTTTCTCCCACCGTTAAATTCCAATTTTACCATGTTACCACCGTGGCAAATCAAACGCGCCAATCCCTTTTCATTTTTCGTCTTTCCCTCCGTCTTTTTCTTATCTTTCTTTCAATCTTTTTCCCTAAAATCACCGCACAATCTCTCCTCTCTCTCTCTCGGACTCTCCTTATTGCTCTCTCTTTACCCCCAAAACCACACTCACTCTCATTCTCTTCCCTCCTTCTTCCATTCCTCAATATTCCAAAAAACCCTAACCCCAAGCCCAACCACATTAACAATTAACACACTTAATCTCACACGCGTGCTTCACTCTGACCCGGGGAAGGACACACGACACTTTCATCCTTGCATCGATCATCCTTTGCAGATAGGAGCAATGCGATGCCGCGAGAGGGGTCTGACAGCGGTCATGTGAGGTTCGCGGCTTCTTCGGTTCAGGGTTGCGACGGTGAGCGGTGAAGGGGATGGTTCACGGTGTGCTCAACCTCATCGAGGGTTTAACTGTAATAGGTCTCTGTTTTGTGGGACTCGATTTGGCTGGTGGTAAGAATGTGGGTTAGTGGTGTTCGTTTGGGTGATGAGAGGTTGATACTGATTATTTTGTGTTTTGGGGTTGATTGCAGATTATGATGAGGGTAACGTGATGCTTTGATAGAGATGAGATTCAAATGTTGATTTTGTTCGGGTGAGGTGGTACACGCTGAGTGATGGTCGAAGGCACATGGTTGTGCTCATGGTTCGACATGCTTGGTTTGGTAAGCTTTAGATTCAACTATGCTATTTGATTGTGCTCATAGCAGTGGCTAATGTTTGACAGCGTGGATTTTGTTTTCATTTAGGATGGTTGACGTTGATGGCTTTCCTTTTGATTCATTTTATTTTCACTGACGTGTTTTGTTATCCAATTTTTTATTTGAAAGTTTGAAACTTGTGCTTGTTATTGAAGAATCAGAGAGGGAATACTCAGAACGAGCAGAAGAGAAAGGAAGAAACAAGGCATGCCTCAACAAATCATATCAAGCAAACAACAACCATCACTCCATCAACAAAGCAAATAAATTTTGAAAGAGGTATCATGAGTTAGAAGATTACCTGACTGCTTGTCATGGCTACAATGTTCTTCTGCATGCCAAATGTAATGCATGCTCACTTGCTCTATAGTTTTAATGAATATTAGAATTAGAAATCTTTTCCTTATTAATTTAGAGACTTTGAGTTTAATTTGCGGTTGTCATCTGCCGATTCTAATGTCAACCAGAAACGTGATTGTTTATGCTGCTTTTGGAGTTGGATGATTATGATATGCTACTTGCTAGTATAATGGTATAATGTTTGTATGTTTGTGCATGTGCATACAATTGGGGTGAACTTAGTATTTGTGCTCCAAGTGTTATTATTTGTTAACTTTTAGCTGACACTATGCATAAGAAGGATGACAGTAACTAGCAGTTATATTTCATTTAAAGTTTAACATTTTCTCTGTGATTTGGGGACAACCAGGCTGTCTGGGCATTAGGAAATGTTCTAGGAGATTCCCCTAGATGACGATTTGCTTCCTCTGTTGACACAATTGAATGAGCATGCCAAGCTTTCTATGCTAATAAATGCTACTTGGACACTATCAAATTACTGCCGAAAACCACAGCCTCCTTTTGATCAAGTATGAAGTTATGCATTGTATGATAATTAAGTTTTGGCACCTTTCTATGCATTGAATGAATTCATAAAATATTAAACTGTTTTTCAAAATCTCTAAATGAATTTTTAGACAATGTTACTGCTGCAAAGGGATTCCAAGTGGGAGAGTATCAAAATATTAAACTCTGTTTTGTATTTTATTCAAGATTTATTCATGATGCCTTTTAACATTTGATTGAAAAGTGTTGATCTATTTTACTACTAGGGGACTATTATGTACAAGATTATTGTTGGGTTTTGAAGATAACCCTTCTATTTTACTGTTAAAAGGATGAGGATTTAAAGAAACAAATAGAAACTTTGGAAGAGAAGCTTAATGAAGAGAAGCTTTTTGCTGGATATGAAGAGACCAAGAAGCAAGTGGAAATTCGTCAGAAATTTCTGCGACATAAAATTGGTGATCAGATACCTATTTTCAACCAAGGTTTTCCAACATCTTAGATTAAGTTGCTTAGGAATTGATGTTAGACATCTATTGTTAGGATAAGATGTTTCCTTTATATAGTGATCAATATATTGCAATTGTTAGACTTTTACTATTTTTATTAGCGAATATTAACTTGTATACTGAGTATCTTTATTTTATTGTATTTGGATTGTCTTTTGATTGTTTATTGTTATTGGAAACTAAGACAATGTTAGATTATGTATTGTTATTGTTACCAAAATCCAGTAAGGTGTGATAAGGACAATCAACAATTTTTTTAAAAAAAAAATTGTAAGTTAGCCACGGTTATACCATGGCAAATTTTTGTGCCATGTTAGCCACGGTTATGACCATGGCTAAGTAATAATTCTTGATTATTTATTAAACAAATTAGATACGGTTGAGACGTGGCTAAATAAAACTTTAACCGTGGTAAAATATTGTTACCACGCATAAAATAACCGTGGGTAATGTTAAGTTTGACCGTGGCTAAGTTTTGCGACGCCAGGATTAGGCACGGTTAACAAAAACGTGGTAAACCATTTTTGCCACAGTTATTTGATAAATTTGACACGGTTTTAAACGTGGCTAAACACCGTTTTTTTTGTAGTGGGTGGTTTCTTTCTTAATAATAATTAATAAATTAATAGATGTGCCGAACCTTACTTTCTATGTTGAAAGTGACAATACTTTTCTTATGTTGAAAATTAGTTTAAAAAATAACACTTCAACCTATCGTGTATACAGTTTTTCTTATATCTCTTTGGGCTTTTGACCATTCAATAACAAGAAAGCATATTCCATCGGGCAGGGGTTGACTTTTAGGCCTAAGATGTTACATTTAATTTTTTTAATAACTTTTACTAACAGGTTATGCATGTGATATATATTGGAATTTTTAATTGAAGTCTATAGGATACCAACAATAGCATGACAATAGGACAATCATTTCTTTTGTTAAAACATGTAACAAAGAAAATAAAAGACATTAGGGCTACCTTGATAGCGAGAGCTTAAATAAGTTGCATGAAGTTTTTAAATTTCAAAGGGGCTTACTCAAATTAACATAATGCAACTTAAGTCCTTTGTTTTAGGTACTCTAAAAAAAAGGTTTTTAGTATTAATATCATACAATTTTTATTATCAATTGAACTAATATAGTGGTAACTAAAATGTGTTTTTTGTTTAGAGAATGAGATTTTTTCTTTGGTGATTTTTAGAGAATGAGATTTAAACCCTACTAAAGAAAACGAAAAACCACTTTTGTTTTTTGCAAGATCTCTAACTTTTTTTTGTTATTCTCTCTCAAAATTTAGTTTAGGCCTTAAAATATGTTTGACTTACCCTGAATTTCAGTACTAACATTGTGTAAATAAAAACATATTTATCACATACATGTTTGTTTTTGTATATTAATTTTATATATACAAATTATGTAAAGTAAAAATGTTCTTTACACCATTTCAATTATAATACTTTATCGGTACTATTATAGAACCTTTTAAAATCAACAAATTAATCCCGATAAGCACTTTCAATGTTATTAAAGAGTTGTTCTCAAAAAAAAAAAAAAGTTTAAAGGGTTGCCTTTTCCTTTGCTTTTATTATTTTCAGCACCTTAACTTGCCTAAGAATTTGCTTGTCAAGAAAGTAGAGCACTCTTAAGAAAAAATACGCATATATAATTACTATAATCAGTAATTAGTGGCAACACCCGCAAGCAAATGGATAACTATAATTTGCGTATTCGATAGTTGTAGTTATCACATCAGTGATTAGAGACCATTGGGACATTTATTTCCCTTTCTTCTGTCATCACTCAATTATTTATTTTAGACCAAAAAATTGAAATGCAATAATGGGAACGCGATAAAATTCATAACCCTAAAAAGGTAAAGGATACAAAGGGACAAACTTCAAGTCCTGTCTGTCTGTGTATGGAATGGATTGGATGCCCAGTGTCCTCTTAAAATTGAATAGACATGATCTAGAGGTTTTGGTCCCTTTTTGGGGCAAGTTGACAAATTGGGTCCACACTATCTCTCTCTTACTCTATGTATAATATTTTAAATTTTATTTTTTCAAGCTATGCATTCTCTCCTTCTCTCTATATAGAGAGTATATATGTTACACATGAAATTAGATTTCACTCTTCTAAAATGAGATAAAATGAATTTTAGAAAATAAAGTATAATAATAATAATTATTTAGAAAATTTAACAACTGAAATTGTAATTAACTTAAACTTTATTATATATGTATTTGATTTTATTACAATTTTTAATCATTAATATTTTTTAAATAACGATTGTGAGTATATTTTATTTTCTAAATTGTATCTCTTTATTTTAAGAAGAGTCAAGTCTCACCAAATTGTAGATAAAACAGTGTAAGTTGAGTTTTATCTTTAAATATGTTCAGCAAAATCTTGTTATATATAACTGAGAATTCTTTACTTTTTTGTTGGGTTAACATCATCTTTAAGTAAAATCAAATATTTAAGGATAAAGTATATAATTATAAAGGTTAAATTATTGTATACATGTTTATTCTTTAAACGTTTTTAAAGAGATATCTGTATTTTAAAGAATTAATTAATTCCTTATTTCTTAGTGGTAGTCATTAAAATGTTGTTAATATTAGTTGAAAATATAGAACACTGTAAGAATTTTAATTGACAGAGATAATACGATTGAATATGTCCTTATATTTTATCCGCATTTGTGAACAAGTTTATTAAAGTCTTATGTAATCTTCATTGATGTGTTGTAGCGTCTTGGCTAAAATGATTTTATAATAATCATTATCACTTCGATTACAAATAATTTCCAGATAATAATCACTAGCTCTATTAATAAGTTTATTGAATGAAAAACTGAGTTTTATCAATCGAAAAAAAAAAAACCTAAGTCTTAATAATGTTGATGTAACAGACTTTTTTTTATTATTAAATAAATATATATATCAAATCCAAAGCATCTTTAAACCCCATAGGATTAGCGCAGTGGTATAAAATCTCACTGCATTCACATGTGAGGGGAACGATATTTAATGGGAGAATCCATATTCGATTCCTTCTGTGTGCAAAATTCCTTTGGACTAACGACAATCACGTACCACGAGCGGGATTAGTCTTTGATCTAGTGGATTAGGGGACAGTGTGATCTCTGATCCATGACAAAATAAAAAATCCTAAGCATCTTTCAATTCTCATGCTTTGTTTGATTAGAAGTGAAACAGGGAGAGAGAGAGAAATAGAATAGAAAAACATATTATTTAGATGAATAGAAATAAAAAGAAAAAAGAAAATAAAATTCTGTACATGTTTAAATAAGTAAAAGAGAACATAGGAATAAATAAATAAAGTGTATAAAAATATTTTTACATTAATTAAAAATTAAATTTAATCCAAAGATATAATTTTTTACTTTATTATTTTTAATATAAAATCATTTTTATTGTTTTTTATGTTATAAAAATTTATTTAATTTTTTAAGAAACCAAAATAAAAAATAAAAATGTATTTAATCTATTGAAAAAGCAAAAATTGGAAATCAAGCTTGAAACTATAAAGATAATGTTGCCACCCGTTTTTACTTTTGTTCTTATAAATCCTCTTTTGTGGAGTGATATGACACAAATAACTTGGTGCTTTACTACCAATTGAATTACAGCACCGCACTCCATTTCCATTATATTTTATGGCTCCAATGGGTGAAAACAAACTTTGGTAGGATCCACTAAAATTATTCTTTTTTTCTTTCTATTTCCATGTCAATCATACTATTAAGAGCTCCTATTTTTTTCACTCTTCCAATTCATTCCCTCATAAATCATACAAAACATAGTATTAGACTCTAAATACTAAACATATATAGAGTATACGATAATATAGATAACAAATAATAAAAACATTTTGAATAAGAATTACAGCATAGAAATTAAAGTAAAGAAAGATAAGTAAAGATATGAGAAATGTTAAAAGAACTTACTTAATATTGATAAAAAAAAAAAAAAAAAGAGATTAATACAAGCTCGAAACAAGAAAACCTGTAAGCATTTGAATATAACAAAGATTTGTAACTAAGAGAGTATTAAGTACGTTTCGTCTTGCACCTCTATAACTCAAGTATTTATAGAAAGGAATGAAATCTCAAGATGCTACCTCACTTGCTCTTGCTATGTAGTTTTGGCTCTCGGGATTATGTAATTCTTGGTCATGTAGTTCTGAGTTTGAGATGTTGTTTTCATGTGATTTTGAGTATTGAGATATTGTTTTATGTGATTATGGAGTAAATAAATAATTTGATCCTTAAAGTATTATTGTCTCTTCTAAATGGTCCTTAAATTAAGAAAAAATTATTTAAGTAGTCCTAAAATATTAAAAATTATACTAAGTAGTCTCTTAAATATTGAAAAATCATTCAAATTAGTTTTTGAATTTTACTGAAATATATCAACTAAGGGGACTAAACTGATGAATATTTTACTGCTTGATTAATTTTATTACTTTTAAGGACTATTTAGAATAGAAGACAATAGTTTGAGAAGTAGTTTATTCTGTGATTGTGTGTCTTGTGATGCACATATCGTGTGACTTTAGTCTTGGGATGCTGCTTCCATGTAAATCTAAATTTTAGGATGTTCTTTTCTTGCGAATCTTACTTGGTCAGGTTTTTAAATTATTACTTGTAGTATTTTGTCCTCTCTATTTCAAATGTTTGGATTTACAAAAATAAAAAAAATAAAAAACCTTTTAATTATTTAACAGATAAATGTCACAAAAATCTCTGTCTACATATAAAATCATTGAGGAAAGGATGTGAAAAAAGAACACCATCTACAACAATACATTACGTGGAGCTTCCATAGTTATTATTTACTGTTCAGGGCGTACTCAATAAAATTTTCAATCCGTTCTGTCCCTTGACTTTATACATGATACACCAGAATTTCTATCATTAAAATGATTGGATCCTGCTCTCTGTACAGAGTCAGTCACCCTAAAACTACTGCTACTCCTACTTGTATCTAATTTCCTATGCTCTATATTTGTGTCAGGATGAAGATGAGAAACACTTCCCCCACTCCTTTTAACATCCACTACTCTGTTCCTGTACAAAAGACCTGGGGGAGGTGGCTGCAACCCAGTTGAATGTGGCAAAACTGAATCATGTTGGTCTATATCATAAGAGGGAAAATATCTAGAGTGGGGAGAAGATGACAATGCAGGGGAAGTGTTGGAATCAGAATTTCTCAACATGCCACCTGTGCCACGTCCCAAATCACCAAGAATATAATCAGCAAACTCATCTGTACTGGTTGAATCGCTCGTGCTATCTGTACTGCAAGAACCTTCATCAGAATTGCTGCTGATAAGGGATGAATTATCACTTGACGAGTCTTCTTCCAAAATCCTTCTAGAGTGGAGGAACTTCGAATAGATGGTATCTAAGGAGGGTGAACCATCTGGAGAAGTCAAATTAACACCAGCACCGGTAGATAGTCGTCTCGACTTCATTATTGTCGCAGTTTTTCCTTTCCATTTTGAATCTGAAGATACTATACTGTTCCTGATTAATCTTGGGGCCCTAGGTGAGCACCTATCAGGTGGTTCAGATAGTCAGAGATGCAGATATGACAATATAATAAAAATAAACCTTACACAGAAGCGAAAAATAAGATGTTAACCAAAAAGACAATCAATAATCAGATGGGTTACCTTGCATAAAAAAGCATGTATGCTCCTTTTGCCAAAACACTTTCCATTTCAACAGCTGTTACCTGCAAGACAAGTATGAGAGATGATTAAGTAAGTTCTAAGCGACAGCTGCAGTGGAAATATCAATAGATCAAATAGACTTTGTAATTATTTCCCTAACAATCAAAGGTAGAAATCTGATTTGCATGTTCACACACTGAACTCAAAAGGAGCTCAGCTCTGAAGAAAGGGTTTCATGAAACAAATTTGTTTGGGGAGCTTTCATTCATGGACTCAAATCAGGCTGTTGCCCTGGCCTTTTTTATCATTCATTGATGGAGCCCTGGTACCTTGCATAATATTATTCAATGTTTAGTGTCATGTGCTATGGTTAAGAGTTTTATTTGGATTATAAATAATAGAATTACTGATAATGAAGTCTTAAGTTATTTTTATAGAATAAACAAATCATATAAATTCAACAAGATTATGTACTTAAAATTTTACTCAAATACTGCTTATAGCAAATTACAGAGGATCGTTTTCGTGCATGATCTTATTGGAAGAACCACTAATTAAGGAAAGCATAAATCCATAGTACATTTAAGAACCAAAGAAATCTGCTCTCAAGCTATGCAAATAAATGGAAACTAAGACATACCACACTATCATCAACCTTGAACCACCTGCTTTGGAAATTCTTCACATAGCACACATAGTGACCCGAAAAAGCAGCATTCATGGTATCCAGGTGAACAACTACCCCATATAACCTGTATATAGGCAAATCACTAGTCCCACTCATGAAAGGTGCCAAGTCCAGTATTTCAGGAAACCGAATAGGTTTATTGAGCTTCCCAAATTTTCCCGACTGCAACAACACAACAAATATTAAATCTTCATACAAGATGGGTGATAAAATCTTATCCTTAAATTTAGCAGAAAATACCTGAAATCTCTTTAATGCAATTGTAAGAACATTAGGTGCCTCCGAAACTGTCATTTTCTTCTTGGCCTTCTCATAAGATTTACACCTGCTCAACACAGAAATGTAAGGAAACTCTTTCAACTACAATAGTAGTACTCCAAACAATGTGTCAAAGGTTACCACACTTGACACAAAAAGTTTTTTTGAAAGAAAAAAAAAAACCTAGAGAACAAGAATGCATGATATTTTTTGGCCAATAGAACACTGAAGAAAATTGGAGAAACAAGAACACATGATTCTCTTACGGGCAATGGAATTAGCTGTTAAGGGGGGAGAATCAAATCAAGCACTTAAATACTCCATCACACATCCTATTCTACTTGATGTGGGACTTAGGCACCCCATAATACCCAAGTCCCTATCAACCTCTAAATTTTCCTGAAGGGAAAAAGTAAGCTAAAATAGACACAAATATCACACCTAACTTTATGCACCAACATATTCTTTTGGCCTTATGAGTTATATAATATTGAAAAAAAACAGTAAGATCTGATAATATTGAAAGTTTTCATGAGGCTTCTACAAGATCAACCAACCTAACACAGTGGTACTTGTTTTCTCCATCCAGAGTCTCAGCGCTTGTAAACTGTCGAAGGGCCTCCTCCAGTGTTGCTATCTCCCCTTCTATCTCAACTGTCAGATCCATCATCCTTTCTTGACGCTCAGATTTCCCTCCACATTTCATGCATTTTATCTGCCAATACATTATCAGCTTTATGTTCATTGCCCATCTTACTAGCATCAGTGGATGATATGACAAGAATAGTAACATTATGTATTTCGAAAACAGCCCAACATTGTATTGCACCTATAACTGGGGAAGGTACAAAAATAATTACAGATAACTGCATTTTTTTCAGATAGAAAAATAATTTTACCTTTGATTGAAGGTAACCTCCAAATGTTAGGCCCATTAAATTAGTTTCCTCTTTCAATGAGTCAGACATGTTATCCCCAGATTCCATAAGGCAAACAGATTGCATTGTCTCTACAGCAAGCCTGTCAAATGTTGCATGACTCATTAAATTGAAGTGAAATATAAAACAAGATATTATGAAATATCAATTTACACTGATTCAATGATGTAAACAACACCTTAGAAATTCATGTGCATCTTCTTCTCTTCCATTACCAAGTTGACTCCCAATATTCTGTAGTTGAGAGAGTATGCCCACAGGTGAGATGGGAGATTTTGTGTCTTTTGACTTCAAAATCAAACTTTCAAACTCACAGGTGAAACACCATTTTTTATTTGCACCTGGAATTGACATTAGATATTAACCCCAGGGAACAGTTCAACAGTATTCAAGAATATCTGATGATTCCAATATGAAACTATGATTGCATACATACATGATTTAGAATGAAGTCCTTGAAGCAAATAAGCAGTCAGGGGTGGTGTAAATGCCAAGCACTGGAGTACAGCATTAGCATAACAGCTGCAAATTGATTGTAAAATTAAGAAAAGGAAGTAAATCCTATGCAAGAACCTAACAACTTACAACGATTAATTACCAAATTGGCAAGGAAGAACTTAATGTAGTCACACTATTAAATTACATCATAAACATATCATAAACCAATACACATAATGCACACTATTTCTCATATACAAATGATTTCAAATTACCTGTTTCCACAGTTTATAAGACCAAATGGTTGCAACTCCACCCTGTTCCAGTTATAAAGCTTGACAAACAAATCATATGGAAAAAGACCCTGCAACAAATATTAATAGACAATGTAAGATAATGGTTCCTCAAGGCACAGAAGAACATAAAAAGACTTGTTCAAGAGTAACCTTGTCACTGTATTTTCCAGTAATATCACTGCCAACAGCTGATGGAAAGGGTTTAGACAACTTTGATCCTCTAAACTGATCAGAACCTTTTAGAACAGATGTTTTCAGGTCATTCTTAGAATTTGGAGAGCTAACAACCTGAGATGAAGTACAAGTGCCAGATTGGATGCCATTGTTCCCACATTTTGTACTATAATGTGAATGCTCTTCAGTTCTAGAAACTAACTTCGTATCAGCAAATGCATGTGGCAGACATCTACTTTCAGCTGACTTCAAGGTGCTACCAGGGTTGACAACATGATTTGATACCCTAGAACCAACTGTTTGCAAATTATGGATGCTCAAAGCATCAGCACAACCTGAAGAATCAACACACTCATTCTCTGAAGATGCTGATCCTGCACATGGCATATTGTTCTCAACTGACTTTGGAGGAGAATCATCAGACTGGGATGAAAGAGGGTCACTATTAGGGTCATCTTTTATCCTCGTTGAATCAAGAGCACTATTCCAGAATCCAGAAGATACTGTTGAAGGCTCAATTGTTGCCCCTTTCCGCATACGCAAACCAGAACTACCATTTGATGTGAGCTTACTCTCTTCTTTACCAAAACAAGGTCTAACTTGATTTAATTTATGGATTGCAGGATATCCACCAACTGAATCAACCACACTAGCAAACTTAGGTGATAATGGAATGGATTCACCAATGCTATTACAACTTGAAGTGGTATCAGAAATGTCATTGGTGGGGTCCACAAAAATATGTCCCTCGCATTTCTCATGCTCATTCGAGGTGATACTCTCACAGACAGAAGAATCATCAGATGATTCACTAGCACCAGTGGAAGCTGAGAATCCAGAGAATGAGTTACTAGATAATTCAGAATTAGAGCCTGTAACATTTCCCTCTTGAAGAGACTCAACTCTTACACTATCATCCTTTGCATGTGAAATATCCGGAGAACCGCTCAGATCAGACAACGGGGGTTTCTCAGATGATGTTGCATACTCTGTGCTTTTAATCTTAGACTTCTCATCATGGATTCCACGGTAGTCTGGTTCTGCTACCTTCTTTCCAAGATCACTTACCAGATCATCAGTCTGGCAAGTTGGGCTGGGAGGATGGCATTCGTCTTTGTGACCTTGACGCCAATGAACAATTTGGCACTTTCCAGAACTGAAACACATGAAAACAAAGGTAAGAAATATTAACATAATAACTTTCATAAAAGATACAAAGACAGAAAGACAGACATCTGCAGATAAAAATCAAAGAATTGAAAACTCAGTAATATGGATTGGACCGTCATGTCAGCTATATCACTCAGCAAACTGCAAGAACACAAAATCCAAACACCAAAAGAGAGTCTTTAAAAAAGAGAGACCATGAATGCAAAATTTCCAGCTATCATATTTCATTCTCCAAACATAAGAAAAAAACGTATAAAGCGCATATTTGATTTCGTATTTGCTAAGGGAAACTTGCGTTTTATACGTGACCTCTGAAAGCTACAAAGAGTAGCTTCTCCTTTGGACAGGGACATGACGTGCTATACATATGTCTCATATTGGACTCCAAACACACACAAAGTAGCATTTGTCTTCCACAAGGTAAGAGTCTCCAAGTTCTGTTTTATGCTCATACCAAAACTTACATAATTTTTATTTCCACACACAATACCCCATCATTTTGTAGAAAGGAACAACCAACTGATCTCGCAAACGTTGATCCTACTCAAGAATGGACCAACTGAAAGATCCCAACCTCAAACCAAGACAGATTTTGCATGAAAACCCCAAAAATTAAATATCTTTATCCAGCACAAAGCAATAACGAAAAGCATTTAAAAACAAAAATGATACAAGTGTTCAATTTTATTTTTCTACAATAGGGAAAGCATTTAAAAACAAAGAGATACAAGTGTTCAATGTTTTCTTTTCTATTTTATTTTTCTACAACAGAAGCACCTAAATTTGAACCTATCACCTCATAATTCCTAATGGCTTGGCAAAAAGAGAAAAATTACACAACACTATATATAGCAAAAATAGCAAGCAAAAAAACAAAACCTTAACCGTATAGAAGAAATTGAAATCGAGAGCGTACCAGTAGTTAACCGCTTTGCACCTTGCGCACCGCGTGGTGGTGGGAGAGTAACACACGGCGCATAGTTTGTTCTTCGGTGGTGCCGAAACGACGCCGTATTGGTAGTACGAGGCCTCGGTCTCGGCCCTACCGGACTCCTCCTCGGCGAGAACTAGGAGCCTCTTGATCTCCTCCGCCCTGGCCGCCGCGCGCCGGCACCGGCGAAGGACAACAAAGCTGATCGCCGGCGCGACGAGGAAGACCACCGCGACGAGGACCAGGCTCCAAAACCCTAGATCGATGGTGACACGCATTTATCCAGCGAAGGCGAGGAAACGCGCCGCGTGGGCGCGTGGACAGTGGCCGAGCGAGCGATCGCGGTAGGGGTCTCTCTCCGATTGGGCGGTGACGGACACGCGGGTGAGGTTAGCGCGGAAAAGCGAATTCGGAGGGAAGAGTGAAAGAGGAGGCATATGTAGCTCGAAAACGCAGAGTGAGAAAGGTTGGTGACGTGTCACGCGTGAGTGTTTACAATTGGAATTGGAATTAGAATTAGAATTATATACACGAAAGAGGAAGAAGAAGATGAAGGTGGAATTGAAACTGCGTTTCGGTTTCGAGTCTTTCGATTCGGGCAAGAGAGAAAGGAAATTGTTCCGTTTCTGCTTCGGAAGAAGAAAAGAAAGAAATGGAATTTTACCGTATTTTGGAATTTGAGGAGAGAGAGAGAGAGAGAAAAAACATAAATGAACGTGGTGAATACGCGGTAAATAAAATAATAATGTGTATTTAATAATATTTATTGTTGAGATAGGTCGTTACGGAATTTAAGAAATTGATGGTCGAGGGAAAGGAATTTTGTTTCCCTCAGGCTTAGGAAACAGTAAATTGACTGAATTTTATATTGAAAAATGTTAACCCGTGTTATAGATAAAGAAATAAAAGGAGAAAGATTTTTATTGAAAGTATAAAATTATGTTGTTCAGAGTTTTTTTTTACACTCTCTTATAATTTTTACAATAAATATTTTTTTCTTTTAATTCCTTAATCAATTACTAGTTAGCAATATCCTTATATATTCTTTTGTCAAATATTCCTACTTGTTAGAATAAATTCTTTGTTTTTTTTTAATAGAGACTAGTAATAATGAATATACTTTGGTTCAATGTAAAAATAAATCTTTCATGTGTCCTTGAGTATAAGGTGTGTAACTGTACCAAAAAATTATTTCTATACCAAAAAAAAAAAAAAGAGTATAAGGTGTGTAACGGTTTTTACCGAGTAACTGAACACGTTTAATGTCTTCTATTTGTAATCTTTAAGATATGAGATGAGATTATTTCATTAGTTTTTGTTTGAGATCGGAATATCTAGAAATAAAAAGCATTGAAATTATGGAGAAGAAATCCATAAACTTCTATAAATTTTAAGAAATATATAGAAAATTTATAGTGGTTTATTATGTCCAATCTTTGACCAATTAGTTAATATTTTCATTATCTTTAACTTGTTTGTAGTCATTGCGTATATTTCTTAATCAAAATATTCTTTTATTAGTCTTTCCAGATTTTACAACTTAGAACTCACCTATGATAAAAGAAGAAATATAATGTTATATTCAAAAGTACAAAGAATGCTTAATGATTTGTCAAAAAAAAAAAAAGAATGCTTAATGATAACTAATAAATAAAGGCAGTCAAAAAAATAACTAATAAATAAAGGAATTTTTTTATATACAGAGAAGGAAAGAACTAATAGATTGTATACTAGAATGCATTAATATGAGATAGTTTAATGTCTTAAAATCTTCATTCTTTACTACTTATAGTTATAGCTCAAGCCTTCCTTCTAGGCGTTAGAAATGAAGCTTGATGTTATTCAAAGATTTTAGGTTTAAATTTGAATCACGCATTTAATGTAGAAATATGTTCTTTTTTTTTTTATCACCTTAAGAAAACCAAGTTATTTTGGACTTTATTTTTTTTTATCCATATGAATCAAAAACAGTGTAAAAGGGTTTACAACACACATGCATCATGTTTAACTAACTAAGCTAGACCCTTTGGTTATTTTGAACTTTATTTGTGCAGCTATAGCTTAAGCTTTGTGTCATTTTTCAGTAAAAAAATAATAATAATAATATTCTGAGCTTGACGTTCGATTGTTACTATTATCGGGAGTCTATCTTGCCACATAACCACATTCATTGTTGTTATAACTTGTAAGGACAGATTTTTTAAGAAAATTTGACTTTCTTTAAAAAACTTAAGTCTCAAATTGGAGAAAATATTACATGATTTAAAATGATGTGATCTCGATTAATTTTCATATAATATATAATTACATTTTTTTAATTTATAAAAAATTAAGAACATGTCATATGGAAAATCAAGTACATATAATTTCTCCTCAAACTTAATTAAGTCTCAAATTACCTCACCAAAAAAAATACACCTCACCAAAAAAAAATTAAGTCTCAAATTAGTCCTCATGAATCATGATCTTCCTAGATTCCTGACTTTAATTTTTAAGGATATTATAATCATCCTACATATATTTAAAATATATTTATCAGTACAAAAATATATATTTACGCAAAGTTCTTGACTATAACAATTTCATATATGAAAAGTATAAAATTGTCACCATCAATTATTCAAAAACAACTTTAATGTATGTACCTAACATTAGCAAGGAAAATCAAAATAGTTGGCCCGGGATAAAATACGTGAATCGGTTTGCTATGAAATGTTGTAGAATTTGAAATGTCTTCTTTATTCCAAAGTCCAAACCACGTGGAAAAAGAGAAGGAAGAAAAGACCGACAATAATAATTACGATCACATACAATATTTTAAAATTAGAACAAAACTCATAAAGACTTTATTAAGATTTAATAATTTAATCGTAATTAAACCATTAAAGAAGTAATAATGTTTAAAGAGTTTAATGGTGATGTACTGACAATATAAAATAGTTTTACACTGTCGTCCAATCACAAATCACCGCTTATATGACTTTTAAGATAATTTTATAAAAGTCAACAAACTTACCATATACCGCTTGTATGACTTTTAAGATAATTTTATAAAAGTCAACAAACTTACCATATATGATGAGTTGTGATTGGATGACTGTGTAAAATTATTTTACACTGTCAGTGTATAGTCATTTTTCTCATATTTAAATATATATTTTTAATATTATGTGATTAATTATTTTTATGTTTTTGTTAATTTTTCTCCTAATAGTGGTTGTTTGAAAGGAGAACGGAAAGAATTAGATCACATTGTGTACAATATATTTTTAAAACTAAAACTAGTTATTGAACTACATAGACTTTAGTTCAAGATTCAATTATTCAACAATTAAAATTGTAGTTGAAGTAATAATTTTTAAATATATATTTTTAAGGGGGAATGATCTATTTAGCGGGAGAATTCGTGTTCGATTTCCTCCGTATGCAAAATTTTCTTGGACCAGCAGCAGTCACGCACCGCGATCAGGATTAGTTTCTGACTCAGTGGGTTGGGAGACACCCGTGGTCTCTGACCCAGGACAATATATATATATATATATATATATATATATATATATATATATATATATATAATATCATGCAATGTTTTAAAATAATAAAGTAAAATAAAAATAAAAGAAAATGAAATTAACTAAAATTTTAAAGTAACATAAAAGAATCATATTAAATATTTTATAAAATAATTCACGATAAATAGTTAAATAATAGCAATCCTACCAACAAGTCGTTAATTCGAATAGTGTTGGCTCGGTCCCCTTAAGCAAGGTCTCGAATTCGAGCCTTGTAGATGGAAAAACGTGGTTGGAAGGGGAGAACCCTACTAAATGTGGTCAGTCAAGTTCCTAACGGAGATTAGTTATCGACAAAGTCGGTGGATACTTCATACCAATAACATGATAAAAAAAATAATAACAATCCTTGAGTATATCATATGAGAGTCGTTATTCATTGCATAAGTTTTACTCGATTTTAGTTAGTTCTTAACTAGTTTGCTCGATTCTTGATCATTTTTTTGCTCTTTTGATTTTTTGTGTAACACCTCAAATTTATTTGTAAGATTCAATTTTAATAATATGATACAGACTAACAAATTAAATTTTTCTTGAAGTCTAGAATTTTAAATTAGAAGAGAAATTTATACACATAATTTCTACAGAAATCAGTTAGAGAAATTTTAAACAATTATAATTGCTATATTATTTTAAGCATTATTAATAATTATTACTTTAATTTTTATCACTATTGTTATATCCTAATAGATTTTTTTAATGCATAAATATACTACTAGACTAACTAAAATTCAACCATTAGTGTTATATATATATAGTTTTGAATATGATGTAATGGAGTTTTTTTTTTGGGACTGTTGGTGGTCTAACTTTTTGTAGAAAACCACAAGTACATGAAGATACTTGCTACTTGGTTCTTCAAGAGAGATTGAAACCTATGCTTGGAATTCATGATTCATAGCTTAAGTTAAACATATAGATTGTTCAACAAAAGAACTAAAATTATAGAATAATTCATACATGTCATGCTTGATATGAAACTAACTCCAAATGGTTGGAAAAGGTTCTTCAATTGATGATGTTGTAGATATGCCTATGCATTCAAAGGATAAAGGAACAAGAAGTCAAGTAGAATATGAAGATGCTCATGAAGAACCACTTGAAGACTAGTTGCATGAGTTACCAAAGGAATGAATCACAAAAAAAGACCATCCCTTGGCAGTGGCGTATCTAGGACTCTAAGTTAGGAGGGGCAAATTATAAAAGTTAATTTCAGCGGGTGCAAATACATAAAATTATAGGAGATAAAATATAAAAATATAAGTTTTATTTCTAATTTTCTATCCAAAAAAAAATTTACTAATGAATTTTTAAAAAATGAGGGGTGCACTTGCACACCCTCACTACAATGTAGATCCGCCTATGTCCCTTGGACAACATCATTGGAGAAATATCTAAGAGAGTTTCAACTAGATCCGAACTTAAAGACTTTTGTCACTTTATGTGTTTTGTGTCTCAAGTTGAACATAAATACAATGATAATGCTTTGAATGATGAATTTTGGTTAAATGCCATGCATGAGGAACTTAACCAATTTGTTAAGAATGATGTATGAAATTTAGGAAAATATATCTAGTGAGAGGACTTATCTTGTATGAGAGTGAGGGAAATAAATATTGACCACTAGATCTTATTTGAATAGTCAAGATTAGAACACACCAAGCCATGTGAGTTTTTTAAAAAGTCACGTGACTTTTTAAGTAGTCACATGACATTAAATCTTGACTCTCCATGTATGGTTATACAATCTAGATTTAACCATCTCACTCTAATATAAGATAGCTTCCTCTCATATGATATGCCCTCTGAAATTTAGTTCCTAAAACTCCTAATAAACAAGCTATAGGTTGCAAGTGGGTCTTTAGAATAAGCAAGATGAAAATGGTATCATCATTAAGAATAAAGCTAGGCTGGTTGCTAAATGATATAATCAAAAAGAAGGTATTGATTATGATAAAACCTATGCACCCGTAGCTAGACTAGAGGTTATTCGCTTATTAATCTTTGCATTTGTTTGTTACATGGACTTTAAATTGTATCAAATGGATGTAAAGAGTGTTTTTCTCAATGAATTGATTTAAGAAGAGGTGTACGTAGATCAACCTCTCGATTTTGAAAATTATGAAAAATTTAATTATGTGTACAAACTTAAAAAGGCTCTCTGTGGTTTGAAACATGCTCCAAGAGTTTGGTAAGAAAGGCTTAATAAGTTTCTTTTGAAAAAAAAAAAGGTTTTGAAAGAGGAAAGGTCAATACAACTCTCTTTGTTATGAAAAAGGGAAATATATACTCATTATGCAAATATATTATGATGATATTATACTGGGTGCTACTAATGAATCTCTTTGCAAGGAATTCTCAAAGACTACAGAAAGTGAGTTCGAGATGCCCATGATGGGAGAATTAACTTTCTTCCTAGGTCTACAATTCAAGCAAACTCAAAATGAAATTTTCATAAGTCAAAATATTGCAAGAACCTTCTCAAGAAATTTGGCACGAATAAAGCTAAGGAAAGACTGACTCCAACAAGTACTTCATCATATATTGACAAAAATGAAAAGGGAAAGCCTATTGAGGTAACTATGTATTGTGGAGAGAGAAGTTAGTTTAGTTTTTTTTTTTAATTTAAGGGTCAAATTATTGTTATATCCTTAAAATAAAGAGATGATTGGATTTTTTTTATAAATATTTTGGTATAGGTTGTTAACATACTCCAACTAAAAAAAGAGGAGAGTATGTTAGCAATCCCATATATATGAGCCAAATAAGAGGAGTGTATTATTGTGAGAGGTAAGAAAATTAAATAGTAATCTTAATATAAAAATAATCAGTTTTAATATAACTTTCAGTTAAAATTTCACGTGCCTTTCTATCTACCTTCTCTTCATGTGCACTCATACTTCTTCCCTCTCTTTTGCTTTCTAACCATGACAAATGCAAGGGAGCAAGCATGGGCTCTGCCCTCCTCCCTTTAGTACTAGAGTTGGGTATATGAGAGAGGTTTAGAGATGACACATTTATCCCGCAACATGTAATGTTGGGTGAAGAGATTGTTAAAGTATATATAAGAAAATGTATTGATAATATTTTTTTATAAAAGCTTTTTATTTTTCATTTTGAACTAATACTTATAAAGTACTAGTATTTATTAACATTTTCCGTATTTTAATACTAAGGTCGTTTTCAAAATAAAAAATAAAAATAAATTACGGTCTACGAGTAGCTTCCAGAGTTGTTCTTCTGTATATCCATCTATTGAACTTTGAATAAAACAAAAATATCACGTTGAACACGAGTTTTGAAGATATTTTAGGCTGAATTACCAATTTGATTCTCAAATTTGTTTATTAACGTCAATTTGGACTCCATATTTTTAAAAATGTCAATTTAGTCCTCAAATTATTTAAAATGTGTCAATTTGATCCCCACAGTCAGTTTCACGTTAACGCTGTTAACGTGTTAAACACGTGGCTGCTGACATGAACAGTGTTAATGTTGGGCACACGCACATCCACCATCTTCTTCCCTAATTTATACCCAAATTTTAGGGTTTTTTTTCCATATTTGACGGTGAAGCAATGTCGCATAATTCTTTCGGTGGGAATCAGATTTCGTCATCGTTTGAGATGTTTGCAGGCACCGATTCACGAAGCTCTTCTTCCACTGGCCTTCGAAGAGCGGCACCTATTTGCAACTGTGAGGGTATCGCGGTTTTGCGAACCGCCACGACAAATGCACATTTTGGGAGGAGATTCTGGGGATGTCCAAACTACAGGGTGAGTGAATGTTTTTCAATTTTTTTAATTTGATTAATGATGCGCCTTTTTAGTTTCAGTTGCTGTAAGTGGTATTATACATTTTCGTTTTCTTAATTTGTTGTTGATTTTTGTGCTGAAAATAGAGTGGTGTTGACGAATGATGCAACTTCTTTCAATGGTTTCCAAATGAAGTTGTTGATGACAGGAACTTGGTTATTGCCAGACAGAGGAGGAAGATTAATAAACTTGAGAGCTCATTGAAGGCTAAAGAAAAATTGCTGAAGTTTGTGATTGTAGTTTGCTGTGTGTTGTTAATGTTGAATGTTATTGTGATGACAATGTTGTGGAGCAAAGGAGCTGTAGATGGAAAGATTGTGTATCTGAAGTAGTATGCATTCAACTGTCTTTGATGTAGTACTAGCTTAAGAGTAACAACGTTTGATATTCCTTAAGTAGTGAGGATTTGTAATTTAGTGGTGCAGATGTAATTATCTAATCCTAATGTATATGATGTTGATTAGTTATGAATGAAATGAGGCTTTCTTCCTAACAGTGATACATATTGAATATGTTTTTATCATTTTGTATATGTTTGTATATGGTTATTCCTGATATTCAATCGCCTTCGACCCTCATCTCTCTCAGACGTTTCTCTCAATGAACTCTTACAATGTGGCAACAAATACCCTTTCGATAATCACAAATTCACAATCTTGCAAAAACCTAAACGCATGCGTTTAGTGCATACAAAAACGACGCAATTTTAAATTTTTTTAACAAAAAAACAATTTAAAATTTAATATATTTACACTTCATTAATAAATTAACTTAAATAAAAGCCACGTCACACACCTCCGTCAGTCAAATTAACGGAATCTGACGGTGAAGACCAAATTGACATATTTTTAATAATTTGGGGACTAAATTGACGTTTTTAAAAATATGGAACCAAATTGACGTTAATAAATAAATTTGAGGACCAAATTGGTAATTAAGCCGATATTTTATTATCGAAATAAGTTATAGTATTTTCCTAATAAAAATTTTAAATTGCAATAAATAAATATTTATTTTATTTTATATAACAGTGTAATTGGTTCAATAAATAATTGACTCTTTATAAAAAAAAATGAAATAAATAAATAATTTACTCAATAACTCCATACCTTAATTAATTCTAAAAAAGGTAAGTAAAAGCCAATAAGTTGATAATAACGAGTCAAAGAGCTGTCCGAATTCAATACGAGCAAGCAAAGTCAAAGAAAGAGGAGAGAGAGAGAGAGTAACTAACCATTGTCTGAAGTCTAAAGCGAGAAGCGAACACGACAGACACAACTGAGAAACCAAAGCAGCGATGATGTCGAGTGGTGGAAACCTTGGTTGCGTGTTGGTAGCTGTGGATGGCAGCGAGGAAAGCATGAACGCGCTGCGTTGGGCACTGAACAACCTCAAGCTCCGATCCCCTACACCCGATTCCACGGATGCTCCTCCTAATAATTCCTTCATCATCTTCCACGTCCAATCCCCGCCCTCCATCGCCACTGGCCTCAATCCCGGTGCCATCCCCTTCGGTGGCCCCAGTTCCGTACATTTCCTTTTCTCTCAATATCTGAGTTCAAGTTATACATACATTATTGATGATTGATCCCTTCTTTGGTTTTTCACCAGGTGATCTCGAAGTTCCTGCTTTCACTGCAGCCATTGAAGCGCACCAGAAGCGCATCACCAACGCCGTACTCGATCACGCCCTCGGAATTTGCTCCCAATTCAATCTCACCGTGCGTTTTCCTTTTTCTTACTTTTTTTCTAAAATCTCTTGCCTGCGCCATTTGTAGCTTTCTTTGTTTTGAACGATATTGAAATGTTTGAAACAACGGAATTGCCTACGGCTACCTATTCCAATTTAATTTAGAGATGTGTCTAGTTAAATTGTTAATTATAGGATCAATTAATGTCACTAATAATTTTTTACTGTTCAACATTTTTCATTGTCTCTACTTTGCATTTATTTCTCAATCAGTTTCATTATGTTGTTTGTTTCTTCGAAAGTTTATTATATTTTCCAATGACTTTTTTTTTTTTTTGTCACTCTTCCTTGAATTTAACCTTTTGGCAAGTACATTTCCATTTTTGTCTGTTCGATTGTAAGCATTATTCCCTTTCGTACTCGACTTTACACAACCTTCATTTTAGTCCTGAATTTCGGACATAAAATAAAAGTTTATAAAATTAAGACTAAAGTGAATAACGTTTACAATCTAGTTAACAAAGTGGAGATTCAATCACTTTCGGCTTTGCTAAGGAACTTTAGCTGGTGGTATAGTATGAAAATTGGTCATAGAAGCTTTAGGGTGTGTTTGGGAATGGAATTTCATAAAAGAGAGGAGTAACTTTTTTATTTTTAAATTAAGAAAATTATATACTCCGTAATATTTATGAAAATAAATACTACTATAATATTAGAACAATTAATTTATGTTAATATACTATTTTATTTCTTATTTTAAAAAAATTATCAAATTTAAATTCATTAATTTTTCCTTCAAAACTCAAGCGGAAGGATTAGTGCCACGACAGCGTGGGACACTACTTTTTTGAGCAAACAATTGTTCCATTTCAAGTTATTGTCAGCTATCGTTCACTGTTTTTGACTTTTCTCTATCTATGGCAGAGTAAGGTCAGAACCCATGTCCTTGTTGGAGATCCAAAGGAGAAGATTTGTGAAGCTGTGCAGGATTTGCATGCTGATGTGCTTGTGATGGGGTCTCGTGCATTTGGCCCCATTAAGAGGTACAAACAAATTAACTAGTGACAAATCTTTATAATTGCCAGAAAGTAATCCATAAATTTGAACTAGCACATAGACATACTTTATCGTAGCAAGCATGATTTCGACAGCACATATCACAAAAAAAAAAAAGACTTGATAAACAATCTGGACGATTATTCCCTTTTTGAGAATGTTAACAAGTACTAGGACATTGTGGACCTATTGTTATACTGGGGAAGAACTTGGAGTTTTCAGACTTGAATGCCGTCATGCCTTTCCTAATAAAATGTTGCCAAATTTGTTGGCAATATATGATGCTAGTAGTCTAGTAGATGACAATCATAGTCCATATCAGACAAGTTATGTGATTATAAACCGATGCCAAACATTAGTGATGTGATTATAAAGTTGTAAAAACCTTCAATACACAACCAACTTCTTGACCTTTTAATTTTTTTCTTTATCATTAGTCCTTTATCTGCAGATACAAATAGGTTTGCTTCTATTAACATTTTGGACATTTCTTGTTTTAAACAATTTGAATTTTGAATTTGGCTTACAGGATGTTCCTGGGAAGTGTTAGTAACTACTGTGCCCACCATGCTCCATGTCCTGTCATTATTATCAAGGAAAAGGACAGTGTCAATAAGAGAAACTGATGCACTTCTACTATGCTACCATGATTCTTGATCAGTAGGTAAGGCTGCATTTTTATGTTGCATCCCTTAGATTGTTTAGGATTTGAGATAAGAGTATTATAGTTGAATTTGGCACAAGAACTGAGGGGTCAGTCTTTCTTCATTTGTTAATCAATCTAATTAGCATGGAGAGCAGATAAAAATTGACTTCTTAGGCCTTATATATATTTGATTACTACCCTCCGTGCTAATTGCTGATTTGGTAACTTGGTTGTCAGTGCTACTTGTGTAATCTACTTAAAGGAAAGTTGACATGGATTACATATGACATGATTTAAAAGGACATCCCAACTAGGATTAGAAGTTGGAGTAAAAATATGGCTTGGAAGCTGGAATCTTTAGGAACTTCTATGAGTGATATTGCTGAAGATTTTATTCTTTTTGTGTAAGCTATGTGCCAGAAATAGATTTATCTAAGGAAGGATTTGATTTAAATTACAGTTTCCGTCAAATATAGGAAGGAGTCTGAAGGACAGAGAAAATATCACTTTTCTTTCTAAACAAATTTTCTTCTAGTTTCCCTAGTTGCTAATAAGAAGACTTGCCTCCTTGGTTGTGTTTTGTGTTTTGATCTCTTCATCCATTTTTTCTTTTTATTTCTCTTGTGTGATACAGAACATACTTCAATCAGAATCAACTCATAGATCATACTCCTGTCACACATTCACACAATTGATAGATCATACATACATAACTCATTTCATTCTCATAATAAGTCACACCTCGCACTTGATATGCACTTATATATACTTGGATATTCCTTTGGTACCCGTTGTTTTTATGAGGATGCTGTTATCCTTAGCAACTAGCAGTTGTTACTTAGTCATGTGTCCCAGTTAATTAAAATATAAAATACAAAAACAACTTGGTGTATTTTATATTTAAAGTGGGGCATGTGACTAATATTTTTCGATATAGTTGTTTTTATATTTTCTAGAACTCTTGCTACAGCAGAATCTTGCCGTCACTTGCAATTTTCAAAGTAGTAGGGTTCTGAAACAATTTCGATTTTATTTTTTAGGTTCTTTAGGTGGGTTGCCAGTGCCACATTTTAGTTGCTGATGCTGCATCCTTGCTTGCCAAATTAATTATGTCAAAGGCATTTTCGTCTTGGGATTTGCTTGCTTTGTTAGACCAGTGTTGTACCTCATCTTTGAAGCTTATGTCTCTTTGTTGTGCCAATGCTGGCCAGACCCTGCTACAAGTACGTGTTTTCACTTTCTGTGGACAATGATGCCATGCGTGTGAAATTCTTGCGGTTAAGAGTGCTTTACAACTGTGCTGTTACAATGTCAATTGTTGTGCCAAATGGTTCAAAGAGATATTTGACTCCAGAAGGTTTGTATTCGTTTTGAATTTATACAATGTTGTACACAAATGTTGCATTACTATTGCTCCTTGGTCAGAGCCAGTTCTAGTTGTGATATGCAACAAACTGGCCATTCGTCATGTACAAATTTTCAAATTGAGAATGCAGCTAGTGTTAGCTGCAGCCTGCAGTGTGTCTTACACTCTTGCATTATTGACAGAGTGTCATGCTTAAATAAATATTTATATGATTTATGACAAAGAAATTTAGAGTGCCATGGTACTAGTTGATTTACTTTTAATAGGGACGGATATGCATCTAGTTCAATGACTTTGCAAAATGTGAGTTTGACTAATTCAACTATCGATTTTTTGTCATGTAAGTTAAAACTTTGAGAGTATTTTAACAAATTCAAGTTATAGTTTGTTAAAATGCTCTTTGTAAAATCTGCACTTGTCCGCATGATAGAATTGCCACTGAATGTAAATGAGTATTTCGGGTGAAGAAGAATGCAAATGGTTTTGTTCAAAAGCTTAAAGCTAGATTAGTTGTAAAGGGCCCTCATTTGCAAAGGACTTTCATTTGAGAGAATGGTTTGATATTTTAAAAGCTTTTAGTCTTGTAGTCAAGCCTGCAACCGTTATTGTTCTCTCCCTTGCTTTCTCTAAGTCTTGAGCCACTCATCAACTCAACTTCAATAATGCCTTCATCAATATGATGATTTGCAGAAACCAGGGTTCACTTAGAATTAGAATCTTGTTTGCACATTGGAAAAGGCTCAAGCAAGCTCCTAAAGCTTGATTTGAGCAGTTGGTGACTACACTCTTTAGTTTTGGATTTCATTCCACTAAGAGTGATTCCTCTCTCTGTTAGACGCATTGCTCAATCCATTATCATAACCTTAGCTTATGTTGATGATATTATAATTACATACAGTTCCTCTAGTGAGTTCTTTGATCTAATTTTAGGCCTAAATGATATTTTTTTCCCTCAAAGTCCTATCTACTTAGCTCCACTACTTCCATGGCATTGAAGTGACCACAACATCTTGGGGAATGCTTCTCAGTCCAAATATATAAAAATTTGAGTAAGGTAAATATAGGTGATGTTAAAATCCATGCATACCCCTAGTAGCCTCGTAATGAAACTTTCCTCTAAAGGGAGTAATTTGTCCAAGACCCAACTCTATTGATTTGTTAGGATCGTGAGTTTACTCGCTAACTTCTAGGACCCTACAAGTTTTGGGCATTGGGCAAGTTGTATGTATGGTGGATCTTTGCTGGAACATATTGTTGGCAAATCGTGTAACGTCCTTTGGTGAACTAATTGACTCTAATTGCGGAAATAACTCCATTTTAAGAAAACATTATTTAGTTTAATTATGAAAATAGGTATAAATTTTTCATGTTGTAAAAAGCAAGGTAAAACATACATAAATAACAAATTAGATTTAAATTAAATAATCTCAAATACAAATACTTAATAATACCTTAATGCATAAATAAAAAGATAATCATGTGCTGCACCTAAAGGTGCTACAACTGAGGTGAGCCAACACCCATTTTGGCTGCTCATTAATTAGATTTGGCATATTGGCTTAACCAGTTCAAATGATATTGTTAGAACAGTTAATTTCGCGGTGCAAATGATAAGCGAGTTGTCTAGGTGCAAATTAAATTCCCTGTAATTTAAAACTAACAACATTATTATTACATGTGATTTCCGGGTACAAAGCGAGTAAGTGATAGCCACATGGGATCTGTATAACTACCAATTTCTGTCAATAGTAGTCCACCCCTTTAATAGCACATTATCTTTTCTAGTAGTTACAAAATTAAGCAAAGCAAATTTTAACTTAGACCAACCTATAAACCTGTCCCCGTTTTCATAGGAGCAATTCCACCCCACCCCATTTTGGAGTTTGCATGATAGAAAGACAAGATATATTAGTGAATGGCATAACTAAATTCTCGTGGCACCAACCATTTCTAAACGTTCCCTCTCTCTCTCTCCCATGCATATAACCCTCGCACACTCTCCTCCCACCAAATCCGTACCCCTCTTAATTATTCAACCGCAAGACCAAGAAAAACACAAAACTTGATCGCAGCACGAAGCCTCGAGACTCTCTCCCCCTCCCACATCTCCATGCATATTTGATCGATGAAGGTGAAGTAGCCTAACATAATAAAAGAGCCTTGGTAAACACAGATAAAAATACATCATGAGCTCCTAAACCACCATCATCGACCCTGGATCATAGGTCCACAAAATGGAGATGCAGCGGATGAGGGAGTTGCTGTTACTGTGTTCATCATTTGAAAGCAAGAGAATGTCCCTTGTGGGTGGAAATCACACTGCCGCCAGATTTTGCACTCGCTAAAATTAACAATAATACCCCCCACAACCCCCTTTTCTCTCCTTCCTCTCTAATTATCTCTTCTATAACTCTCTTTTTCTTCTTCTACATATATAACAACTCTCTTTAAAATTTCAACACTATCATCATCATCTTCTTCTTTGTGTTTCTTTCTCTTTTGAATCCCCTACACTTGCTTAATTTGAAGCCACAAACCAACTATATATCTTGTGATTAGGTTACCTAATTCTGAAATGAGGAAGGTTTCTTCTCACCGTGTGTTGCTTTTGGCATTGTTTCTAGCTTCCTTTACCTTGATATCTTCTACCTCAACTCAACAAGAGGAAACCAAACCCGACCCTGTTGCTCTCAACATGAAAACAAAGCTCGGAACCACAAGGAAGCTATTAGGGTACGTGCCAGAGGCCAAGAAAGCTGCGTTGCAAAACCTAGAAGACGTGCTTCTCGAGCCCCCACGTTCGGCTTCGGGGAAATCAAGGGTGTACTTGAAGCGTACGAGGTACTTGCCTGATCTGATGGGTGATTCTCTCGAGAGTTACCCTCGTCGCGTCTTCATCGATGTGGGGCTGCCGGAGAAGAACGGAGGGAGTGGCACCGATTGGTTTGGCAAGACGTACCCTACGAGGAACAAGAACTTTGAGATGTACAAGATTGAGCCCGTGGCGGAGGGCGGTCCGCAGATAGCGATGTCGGATTGGTTGAGGAAGAATGTGAAGGAGGAAGAGTATGTGGTGATGAAAGCTGAGGCGGAGGTGGTGGAGGAGATGGTGAGGAGCAAGGCCATAATGTTGGTGGATGAGCTTTTCTTGGAGTGCAAGCCACAGCAAGGGAATAGGAAGAGGAAGAATAGAAGGGCCTATTGGGAGTGTTTGGCTTTGTATGGGAAGTTGAGAGATGAAGGTGTGGCTGTGCATCAGTGGTGGGGCTGATTATTCAAGGTTTTAAATTGCGGTTGCAGTTGCAGTTTTGTTGTGATTCTTGATGTTAAGGGAAATTGCAGAAAGATGCGACTAATGTGATTGCAGTGACCTCAGAAACCTTGATGTTGTGGTCGAAATCATGATAGTGAACCATTTTTTAATACCTTGATTAATTGATTGATTGATTATTTTGGTAGAAACATGTAAGAGGGTGTTTTAAGAATTTGTGTTTGATAGAGAGAGTGGTGTAGATGAAGACACGGTGTTGACGGTGAAGAGTGTTAGAGAGATTCGAGAGTGGAGGTGGCACCTGAGGACCAAAAAGCCAAGGAGTTTTAATTTTTCTCTCTTGTCCTTTTAATTTCTTCTTTTCTTTTGTGGCTTGTGTTTTAACAGTTTAATTATCATATTTTTCTGTGACTGCTTTGTGGACGTATATTAAAGTTGTTGATTGAGAAAGGATCGTGAAAATAGTGGACCATCATGGTGTTACAGTTGAGGAATGTCTTCAACGAGAGGGGTGAACTTTGGTCACAATTCAGATCATGGTGTGATTATTTATATATTCTATGACACGTAGATGTTGAAGCTACGAATATGCATCAGTTGTATTTAATTTTGTTTCATGAAACTGGTAAAACTTTGAAATTTTATGGCAAGCTGTGAGAAAGTTTTCTCTGACATTTTGAAATGCTGTGAAACGCTGAAGTAGTATCAAAATTATCCTAAAATTTTGACAAAATATACTGAAACTTATCTGATCAACTGAAACCCTCTAAATCTTGAGCATTTGATATATTTTAGTGCTTCATGTAAAGAAATTAATTTGTGTGTGAACCACTGTGACAAGCATAAATTATGCCCTCACATACGAAACCAAGGCAAAATCTCGATTGAAGTTGGTTCAAGTTTTTCCAACTCTCAATATCCTTAATTATAGAAATTGATGATCGACATCATCGGGGAAAGGAGCAAGAAAAATTAAACTCATAAATGGACTAAATCCTCAAATTAATTTTCGAGATTGCATTAATCATACATTTTAGTCCTTGAGACTTTAAAATTTTAGTTGGTGGTTAACTTTGTAAAATTTCGTTCACTTTAATTTTTTTTAGTGCAACACAGAGTGAAAAATAAAGTTTAAAAAAATAAAATGATTTACATTTTTAAAGGTAAAGAGTAAAGGCTATAAAGTAGGGTTTTCAAAATATAGGAACTATTAATTATACAATCTCCATGATTAATATTTAAGAGCATACTCCTCATAAATCTTTGCGTGAACACCTTAATTCCTAACTTTTTTTTTTTTTGAGGGAGCCTTAATTAATTCCTAACCTTTAATGTTGCCATTGTTCGCGAGGTTAAACAAATAATTGTGCACCGTTTAATTTAAATAAATGTTAGTTGTACATTAATTTTTATATAACATGTTATACAGAAAGGAGAGAGATAAAAGAATAAAAATAAGAAATGTGTGATAAAATAGACTATATGATAAAGAGAAATAAAAAAAAAAAGTAGTGTTAAAAAAGTGTTGCATATATATATAACACAAATAATTTTTGTAACAACTACATGAGAATTGAGAAAGGTTAATCATCATCTCGGATTGATCGAGTAGTTTCTAAACAACACTATCACTCTTAGTCTCTTATCATGTTTAATTATATGGATAATAGTGTACTGTAAGCAGTGTTATCAAATTCGGACCGGTCATCGACTCGATCAGGATATTGAGTCATGGGTCGACCCAGTGAGTCACCAGTTGACTCGCATAACTCGGTCTATATTAAAAAAATTCTAAATAATTTCACAACTTGTAAACTTGTACACTTTTTTTTGTGTGCAGAAAAGATAGCTTGTAAACTTATACACTAAAAAAAATTAAAGTTTAATAAAATTCAACATATTTAGAAGTATAGTTATGAACTTATTTAAAAATTTTGAACATTTTTTTAGAATTCAATATACACAACCTTAAGTTATAATCTAAAATATATTATTATTATCTATTTATCAAAACTATCATTGTTATACACTGACAGACATAATATAATATATAATCTAATATATATATATATATATATATATATTTTATTTAGACAATACAATTTTTTCATTCATCCTATTATTGCTCTGATAAAAAATAATCAATTTTCAAACCAGTAAGTATATTTGATGAAATAAGATAAATACAAGTTTTACTCGTAGATAACAATATAAGCCAAGGAGAAAAAGTCAAATTGAAAGTGACAATAGCTTTATCATCTCAAATCCTAACATGCAATTATGTTTGGTAAAAAAAAGTAAGCAAATCTATAAATAACATAAGTGTAAGATATAAATTGAATTTTCTTATATGAGTGTTGTTGTTCTCCTGTAAAAAAAAAAAAATCAAAACTTCATGACCCGCCGAGTCAATCGGGTCGCCAAGTCACCGGTTTAACCTCCAAACCGGCCGAGTCAAACTGGGTCAATTGCATAACCGATCAGATTGGTGACTCGGACCGGTTAGGTGACCGGTTCTTGGGTCAATGGGTCGACCCGGCCGGTCCGAGCTCGGTCTAATAATACTGTACGTACACCTAGTTTTCAGGTATATGAGGTAGAAAAAAGAGAAAATAAAATAAAAAATGGGATAAAAATATATGAGAAAAAAATGAAAGGTAATCATTATCCCAATTATATTTTGACATTTTCTGTATATATATATATATATTGACATTCAAGAATTAAGACAAAAAGCATAAAAATGTTATTGACAAATTTAAAACACGCTCCATTCCTTTTGTTTCATTTTTTAAATATTTTTGGGGATAAAACTTCTACCAACAATTAATTTCCGGAATTCTTTTCATGAGTTTCAAAAATTACTTTTTGCAATTGAGAAAAAATAAACAATGTTCTGAAAATTAATTTTTGGAACATAAGGATTTATGTTATGAAAATTAATTTTCGTAACCTACTTTTTATTATTTGTTAATAGTTTTAGAAATTAATTTTTGAAATAGAAATCATTATGCTTGGAAAAGTAATATCTGAAACTGTTTAAAAAAAACAAAAAACTGGTTCCAAAATTAATTTTTGAAACAAATATATTTATGTTCCAAAAATTAATTTTTGGAGGGATAAAAAATTATGTAAACATGTAAAACCTCAGCGCAGAAAATTCAAAATCTGATCAAATAATTCTTGAATGATATGTTTAGAATTGCAATGAAATAAGATTAACAGAAAATTCTAGTATCTTTAATAGGGAGAAGAGATGGCAAAGAATAGGTGGGAAAGGTTTAGAGAATAATGAGGATGAGGTGAAAGTAATTGCTTGACCAAAATTGTGAAAGCAACAAGATAAGAGTCCACATTCCAAGCCCAATATCCTCTAAGCCAAGATATTGACCCACAAGAAATATAGTTAATGCACTCAAAAGCTTGGATCAAGATTATGTTAATGGCCAACATGAGTGAGTCTTGCACCAACGTGGCGAAGAACAAAGATTCTGTGTTACAAAAAACATATAAGAAAAAGGTAAAACGTAAACGAAATTCACTAGTTACATGTGATATTTCACTGGTTTCACGAGATTTTGCACTCCTACCTAATACCACTATGTGAAGCAGACCCTTTTCGTTAGTTCGACTATTGATAGAGCCTATCAACATATGCTAGAGTCTAGTTCTAATGAAGACCCTTTGAGCTTAAGAGATGGATCTTTACACTCTCAGGTGTACTTTATCAATGATCCTTGTGATTTTCTGTTAGTTTCTTGTACTAAGATAGAGTTTCTCAAGATCTATGTGGAAGGGTTCTACATAGAGGTTATCTTCTTGTAGGATTCAAGAAGAGGATTGGTAGATTAGGATAATTGTGTGTGCATAGTGTTTGTATACTTTATTATTCTATAGTGGAAACCCAATTCAGATTCTTGGATAACTTGATGTAGGTCTTAAAGGACTGAACTAGTAGTATAAATTTGTGTCGCTTTGAATCTTCTATTCTCTATTTTTTTTTTTTAAGAATTCAACATATTGGTCTTAGTTAATCAAGATTGTCATCAAGGGATTTTCAATCAATTTGCAGCTTAGTGTTTTCATCAAATATCTTTTAAAAACTTGTCTTGAACACTTGATTTGAGAAAAAGGTTTTGAATAAAAAGGGTGAAAGAAAAGTTTTGTTTTTGTGAAAAATAGAAAAGAAAGTTAAAGAATCTATTCACTCACCTCTAGATTATTTGTTATGGTCCAACAAGTATTACCTATATTAAGATGCATATATTTTTCAGTAGTTCATCATTTAAGAATTTTACAGTTAATTAAGCGTGTTTGATTTAGAACAATTTTTGAAATGAGTGTTCTCCTGAAAAGTTTCCTAGAAAGCGTATGAGTGAAACCAAAGTACACCAAAAAGTCTTGTATTGGTTTGTAGGCATAGTCGTCAATCCTAAAAGCAATTAGGCGTTACAACTACTATGTTGGAGTTATCCGGAATTAGAGGAAGTACTAATTTTGCGTTTGAAGAGGGAGATTAGATGATAGAGATAAAGTGAAGAAAAATAGCTAAGTATCAAAATTATATTGAAGGCATTGAAGATTTTGAATAACACATTTTTGAGAAAACTACGTCATCAAACAGTGATCAACAATTATTGAAATCACCTAAAAAGTGAAGAAAAATAGCTAAGTATCAAAATTATATTGAAGGCATTGAAGATTTTGAATAATACATTTTTGAGAAAACTACGTCATCAAACAGTGATCAACAATTATCGAAATCACCTAAATCGAGTCGGATGTCAAGATCTTAGATAATCGATCCAAGGTGCTTAAACAAGTGTATATATAAGATTTTTTTTTTATTATTAGCGTTAGAAATCTATAAAGAAGGAATTTTATAGCCATTTTTTCTTGGTTGAAACACATTGCACTAAAACTCTGTGACACCTACACGCTGAAACTCAATCATGGCTATTGGTTCAATGAACAAATCTATATTTTTATCCGAGTTTAATTCAGTTTCTTACATTTTTGCTTATTGTTTTTTTATCATATCATATCCTGACTACACAGTCATAAGGAAATATTTAAAAACAGATGTGGACGGATAAGAATTAGACATAGTGGCGAATGTATATGTATTTGAGGGAGTGTACTTATACCCTCTCACTTTTAAAAATTTACATATAAATATCTCAAATGTGTATATTTTGTCTCCCTTAATTTTATATATTTGAACCTCTGTTCTAATCTTGTACTCTTTTCATGTATTTATTAATTTTATTTAAGTATTTATTTTAAAAGTTTAATTTTATCTTTTTTCTAATTGACTCAGGATAAGATAATTATCTCTTTTACTATAATTTGTTATTTGTTGCGCTAATAAGATATGATAATATTATCATGTCTCTATACGTATATTTTGTCCCCCTAACTTAGGATCCTATATCCGTTACTGAATTTAGACAAGAGACAGAAATCTTTAGAACTTAGAAAGTGACTTGTGGTCAGTTTGTAGGGGAGATTAATAAATGAACATTACTTCATATTTTGTCCATGGATGGGTCGTGCATGAGATGTGGTCGATCACGGGCATAGATTGAAGACTATCATTGATTTATTTGCATAAAATCCATGCATGTATGGACCCCTCATTTGCAGTTACGTATGGATCAACATGCATTATATATGATTCTGCAACTCCGGTGAGACAAGCAAATAATCATTTCCATTTGTTTTTATCAGAAAAACAAAATCCATCTCACATAATATATATTTTTAGCTGTAGTTCATCTTCTTCCAATCTTTTCTCGATACGTCTCTTCCAAGCCAAATGGGGATATTAGCACTCCAATATGTAACAATTATTTCGTCTATTTTAAGTGGTTTTTGTATAACTTTTAATTTATCATAATTTGATTAAGAAAAGATAGATTATAGTAAAATACAAATTAACTGTACAGGTCCTACAGGAATAAAATACTGTAACAATAAACGCTCTTCAAATTGGGAATAAAAATTGGTCGGTGTTGTCCCTTTATGTTTTGGAAATTAGTGTTGTCCCTTTTTAAGGGGCTATTTTGTTGCTTCCGTGTTCAACGAAGCGTAGACAGCTGAACTTCTACAAAACAAGAAGACTTTACCAGCTAGCCAGGAATCCAATGGAAGATTATTGATCTATTGCTAGTTTGCTACATCGATTTCCGTGCATTGTAGCAAAATGGAAAAGGAACCAACAGAAACTATTCATTTCCCAGTTTCCACAAATTACACACTCTTGGAGATTCCTCACCAGGCTAGGGTTACCATAAGTTTACAACACATTACATTTAAAGTTTTGTTTTTTTACAACTAAAACTCCCATTTTTAATACATATATACTTACAATTTTTCATCAATAAACTTGTATGCAATTTGTAAAAGACACGTGACTTTAAAGTCACTTACTCTCATTTAGGGACATGAAAATAGATGTAGGGCTTATATCTTAGCTTGCATCAAAACTAACTCACGCGATGCTTATTTGCTTAATAAATTAGAGTAGTAAAGTTTCTTTTAAAGTTTATTTAGTTAAAACAACAAATCCTGAAATTATTCAAAAAAAAAATATTTTATCATATTCTACCCTCATAGTTTATCTTATTCTATATTATATCTCATCTTGATCATATTTAGAAATGGATGTAGGTTTTGTTTGGTAGAATAGAAATTGAGAGGAGGGAGAGAGATAAAAATAAGTTGATTTGTTTGGTAGAGAAGATTAGGATGGAAATATTTTTAAAAAGTGTGGGACCAACCTGTGTTATTTTTAATCTATTTTTACTCATATTTCTATCTCTTTTCTCATCTTTTTTTATTTTTCTTTAACTTAATATTTTTTTATTTCTACTTTATTTCTCACCTATTTTTATTCATCTATTTTATTTCTCTCCTCTCTAACTATCGCGGCAATTAATAGAGGGATAAGAATTAGACAAGAGACAGAAATCTTTAGAATTTAGAAGGGACTTGTGGTCAGTTTGTTGGGGGAGATTAACAAATGAACATTACTTGATATTTTGTCCTTGGATGGGTCGAGCATGACATGTGGTCTGTCACATGGTTTCATCAAGGCTTAATTGTAATTTTTACACCCAATTTTTTAATTTTTGGCAGATTTTACCCCCAACAAATTAATTTGACGCATTTTACTCCAAACTTTTTAAAAAAGTTACAAATTTTACCCTCCACAATTTTGATGACGTGGCATGCTAAAATAGTTATACTTTTTACCCCCAATTTTTTACTTTTTGACAAATTTTACCCCTAATTTTTTCATTTTTGACAAATTTTACCCCTAATTTTTTACTTTTTGGTGAATTTTACCCATATTTTTTATACTTATGTCAGCATGTCACGTTATCAAAACTGTGGAGGATAAAATTTGCAACTTTTTAAAAAAGTTGGGGATAAAATGCCCCAAATTAATTTGTTGGGAGTAAAATCTATCAAAAATTAAAAAGTTGGGGGTAAAAATTACAATTAAACCTTTCATCAATAAACCTGTATACAAAAGACATGTGACGTTAAAGTCACTTCCTTTTGTGTTTAGGAATGAAAATAGATATAGGGTTTAATTATAACTTAGCCCGCATATCAAATTTTTATACAATATTTTTGTATGTTATACCCTTATTTAGAAATGGTAATGGGATAGGACAGACACAAGTACTCACCTTGATGAATGAAAATTCATCTTGTACTCACCCCATACATGTACTGGTATCCATTAAGTGAATATTGATAAGTTTTATGAATATTTGCATATATCTATGAGTATTATGAACATTTGTTAAAATTTAATTTTTTCAATATAAAAGTAAAAAAAATAAATTAAATTAAAATAATTAATTTTAATATATATATATATATATATATATATATATATATATATATATATATATTTATACTAAAAATAAAATTTTGTACCAATAAAATAATAAAAATAAACTAGAACAACTTAGGGTGTGCTTAGTAGAATTAGCTTAAGAGCTAGCTAAAGCTTATAAACCACAAATTAGGAGAATAAATGTTGAAAGCTTATAAACTAGCTTATTGAATTGAAAGTATTTAGTAAGATTAACTAATAAGCTAGTTGATACATATAAAATAATATGGAAGAATATACTTAGTTATTTGATTCTAAATTGAAAAGAAAAGTAAAAAAAGATTTTAAATAAAATAGTAAGGATAAAAAAAATAAAAAAATAAAATGAAAAAGATGTTGGTATGCACAGGCCCGCGATTGGTCTGCAGGTGGGCAGGCTAGCCTGTAAGCTAAAAAAGAAAATGAAAAAAAATGAAAAAATTAAAAATAAGGCTTAAATGCAATTTTGGTTCCCCTATTTTGCATAATCTGCAATTTTAGTTCATCTATTTTAAAATTGAAACATTTAGTCCCTTTATTTTGTACAATCCGTAATTTTAGTCCCCCTGTTTTAAAATTGAGACATTTAGTCTCCCAATTTTGTAAAATTCGTAATTTTGATCATTTCGTCAAATTGGAAACATTGATCATTAAGAGAATAACGTTGACCTTAACATGATCCAAATATAGTGATGTGACACAATATTATTTATTTATTTTTTAATTATTTTAAATGTGAGTAGATAAATTGATGAAAAAATATTTTTAAAAAAATGTAATATCATTTATTTTAATGGTTGAGGTAGTCGTGAGTCCTAATATAAAAATCATGAGTCTTAATCTTTTATTTTAAACTAGTCTCACATCACTGAAGCACATGTCACGTCGTAGTCAACATTAATCTTTTAACTGTCAACAATTCTAATTTAACAGAAGGACTAAAATCATGGATTTTACAAAATTGGAGGACTAAATTTCTCGATTTTAAAACAGGAGACTAAAATTGCATATTGTAAAAAATAGGGGGACTAAATTTATCAATTTTAAAACAGAGAGACTAAAATTGCAAATTATGCAAAATAGGAGAACCAAAATTGTATTTAAGCCAAAAAATAATTAAATGTTACATTGTTGTGTATTTATATTTGAAACATTCTAGTAATTATTAATTACTTGTAAATATTTTTGAAATGTCACGCTACTTATAATTTTTTTTATATTAGCACGGTAATTTAACATCTAAATATGAATAATACTAATAATTTCATATTAAAAAGATTGATATGTTAATATTATGAATAATATACGGTTCCATCCCAACTGTAACAGTGATATTGGTAGTCACCAATTTTTTTTTTTTATATTAGGACTTGTGAATATCAATGACGATATAAACAAAATCAAATGAAAATATATAATTACTTGTAAATTTATTCTTAAAATTATTAAGTGGGTTAAATTAATAGGTTGATTGCAAATTGTAAATCAAATATATTTAACTCGTGAGCTAAACGAGCCAACCAATATAAACAAGTATTTATATGGGCAGATGAAAATTAGGCCCAGGCTTACACGGACTACGACCTAAATGGGTCAGTTTGTGAACTGCAATCCATATACCTAACTATACTTAATTGTGGAAAAATTTTAATTTCTTATTATAGCTCCTCACTCCCATTAATAAGTAAGTAAAAAAATTATTTATTTTATTCATAGATATTTATTAAACTATTTATTTTCATTCCGTACATCATCTGAATAAGTTAGTCTATAACTCGTTGGTAGATATATAAATATAGATTCATTAAGCTATTCAAAGATATGTTTTTAACCTTACTTAATAGTATTTAATAAGTGATTCTATATAAAATAATTTTAAACGAGATTGATATTAGGTCATGCCAACTTTTAAAAGTTCTTTTGGCATCTTTGAAGCAGCCAGCAGGTCCTAAACCAAAAGCAAAAAGATTACTTAAAAGTTAAAACAACAAACACAGCAAGTACCACAAGTCCACAACACTTCTTATTTTGAGAAACACTCCAAAACCAAACCATTGCCCACACGGCTTATTCACCACACCCATTAGAACAAGGTCCAAAAAGCAAAGCAATAATGCAACCTAGGAAACAAGCAAGCAAACAAACAAACAAACAAACGTACCGAGAATTAAGATAAACAAAAATTACACATGATGGTCACCTAGCTAGTTACAAAGCTCACGCGCTATGCCAACCCTATTATTAACGGTGTCAAACAAAACCCTAAGGTTCTGCTGCTGATAGTTGGCAATGACATTGAGCACCGAGTTCACGTTATTTGGCGCCGCCGCCATGGCCAAGCACGCCATCGCACCGAAGGAGCTATGTATGAGGGTGTTCTCGTAGGGCAGAGTCACATCCAAACCCGTGAACCGAAGCTTGATCAACGGTACCAGCGCCTCGTAGGTCTTCACAAAACACGTGTCGAACCCTCCTATTCTCATGAACGGTCCCTTCACCTGGTTCCTGAACTCGTCCCTTATTGCGTTGTAAACCGGTTCCACGAACCGGGTTATGAGCGTGCCCGAATCTATGATGGTTCCGGATCCTCTGTTCTGGTCGAATGCGAGGTACTCGGTGGGTAGTGAGACCCGGACCCGGCCCACGGTGACTCCCGTGAGGTTCACGTAGTAGAGAGAGGGTCGGCGAGGGCTTCGGAGAAGCGGGGTGGTCCGGATCCGCCTGGGCTGGCCCGTGGGCCCGAGTTTGAGTGACCCGGAAAAGTAGGAGGACTTGAAACTGGGGAGGCAGTACGAGAACACGCCCGAGTAGAATGACCAGGATTGGGAACGAAGTGACAAGGGCCCGCGGCCCAGGCCCAATAGGCCTTGGGCCGGGATTGACCCGCCCGAGACCGAGTTGACGCACCCGAAAGCGTAGCTTGGGAGGGTCTCAATGGCCAACCTTAGCGAGTCTTGCACCAGCGTGGCGGAAAATGTGGAGCCTGCAATACGCAAGATATGTGTAAGGAAATTTCAATTTACGTGTGAAAAAACAAAATGAAAAATCAAAACAACATACTCATATAAATTGAAACATTAGTTAAGGAGTGTATATTCTTATTAAAAATTAAGCTAAAACATGTTCATAGTATTAAATATTATACCAATGTAGGTTGGTATAAGGGATGAAGGATTATGAGACACCACTAAAATCTAGTTTGATAAGCAATATTTCTCAAAATTAAAGTTTCACTTCAGAATATTAATGTAAACTTTTTATTTTACAGATTACTTATATTTAATTTCAATTTTGATTGAAAGGCAATAGTTTAAATTTATTTAAGTTTGTTTAATCCTAAAATAATTTGAGTAGTCAAAATTGAAATTACAATGTCACCTGCGTAGGATTGGTTGAAGGTGCAAGCATTGGAACCGGAGGAGGGGCAAGGGAGGGCACCACGAGCCTGGGCACAACGCGGGGCGTAGCAAGCTACGGCGCCGCCGTAAGTGGTGGAGGCTTGCGGGGAATAATAGGTGGAGGAGGAAGAGCAACCGGTGCAGCCAGTACACGGGACCCAAGCCTCATCAGTGCTGGTATCCAGAACCATAAAAAAGAGTTGGCTCGGCGAGCCCAGTTTCACTCGGACCACGTAGCTACCAATGCCGAAGGCCTGGCCAGAAGCGATTGGGGCCGCGGAAACGGGCTTTCTTCTCAAGGATGCGTCGAGGCTAGACAAGTACTGGACCCTCTGCGGGTCCTTGGAGGCCATGTCGATAATGATGTTCTCCCACGAGGTGGAGAAGTTCTTGAAAGGTGAGCAATTGCCGTAGATGGGAATCACGGTGATGTCGGAGTCGTCGCGTTGAGAAGGGCATGGGTCGTTGGCAATGGCTATGGTGGAGAGGTGAAGTAGCATTGAAGTGAAAAGAATTGAGGTGGTGGTGTGCTTCACACCCATGATTGGTGTGTGGTGCAAGTCGGGTTGAATTGTTGATGGAGGAGGAAAAGTTAGTATCTAAGAGCTAAGTGGCTAGTGTGCATGCATGGACGAGTCCTTTAATACATGCAAAAGTAGAAATTATTGTACAAACTTGTGTGTATAATTTATAATGGAAAAAATGTTATTTTCACAGCATTTTTTCACAATTTTTTTTTACAACATATCTCATTTGATATTTCTCTCTCCTTTCTCTTTTATTAAAAGTGGTGATATTTGTACATCTTATTTTAGAAAAAATTATTGTGTAGTTCCAAATATCATCATGGTTGACCTAGGACAAAAAAAGAATATCATCATGGTCCTAATCAATTTTTATATAACAAGTAATTAATTGAGTGTTATTAATTCTTTCTCACAAATTAAAAAACTTTAATAGTGTCACATTTACAAAAACACATTGTTGTTCGGAACTATCTAATATTTTTTTTTTGTATGAGTGGAAGCAAAATAATAGAGATAGTGAAAAAATAAATAAATGAAGAGAGAGAATCTAATGGGCATGATAGATGATGTGATAGGAAATGAAGAGAGATAAAAAAAAAATGAGATGAAAATGAGATATGGAAGGAAAAGGGAATGTATATTTATAACTTTTTCTTTTATTAAAGTAGTTATTGTACAAAAAATTGTGAAAATAAAATTAGTCTATAATTTAGGATCCTTTATTTAGTTTATTTATTCTGTCCATTCAATTTAGAAAGATAAAAATTAATTAATTAGTGTTCTAAGGAATAAAAACATAAAATATTTAACAAATATATAATTTTTCAATTTTCATTATATTAAATATTGTTTTATGTAACCTATAGGGTTGACGCAATAGTGTAAGGTTCTGCTACGTGTTCACATGTGGGGGAACGATCTATTTAGCGGGAGAACTCGTGTTCAATTCTTTCCGTGTACAAAATTTCCTTGAGCCAGCGATAGCTATGCATCGCGAGCGAAATTTTTGTCTGATCCAATGAGTTGAGAAACACCGGTTGTCTCTGATCCAAGGCCAAAAAATACTGTTCTATGTTATTTAATAAGTCTGTACGTATAAGACATTTATTAGTATGACTATAAAACATTTCAATAAAAAAAATATTTTTAAAATGATAATTTTTCTATTAGTTATTAGAAATTCTTTTATTAAATTGTTATTTTTAATTAAAAAGAATGCGGGAGAGATTTAAAAAAAAAAGGAAATATGATTTGATTCTTTAATTTAGATGTATCATGCCAAAATAATACACTAGTTAGTGATCATAGTATTTTTTTAATATAAATTAATCAATAATATGTCAAACACGAAAAAAAAAAAAAAAACCTCATCAATTCATTCATAAACAAAATTTAAATAGTTTACGCAAAACTCTATCTCAACATGCTAGTATTAAACACGGAACCACATGATCAAAACTTCAAAAGATAAAACACGGAACCAGACATGCTATTAATTATGTACATTAAATGTGTGAAAGAATTTTAAGAAATGTAGAGACTCGTATACAGTCGTGTGTAAGATATTCCTCATCGGTTGTACTAGCACCACTAAAATATGTCATCCGTCAATTATTGGTCATTATTATCTTTCACCATTTATACAATTACAATGATAAACATTAAATGTATTATTCTACAGTGTAATTCTATGGCAAATGCTAACAGTGCCCTAGGTTAAGAAACTAAAAAGAGAAATATTTTTGTTGGAAACTGCAAAATTGCGTTGTCCATAATTTTTTTGTGCTCTCCTATGATTTCTACAATAAATACTTTCTCCTTTTAATTCTTTAATCAGTGTCCTTAGGACACTGATTAACAAGACCCTAATTCTATAATTAAAGTAAGCGAATATTGTGCCAGCTCATACAAATTTATTGTACATGATAATTATGATTGAATGATTAAATAAAAATTCTTTACATTACAAGTGCATAGAGTACTTACTCTAAATTAATTTTAGACCAAATTTTTGTATTGATGTAACACACGACATAATGAATAAACGTACCGTTGTGAAATTAAATTTATAACCTGTTTGAGATTCTGCTCAACTTAAAAACAACGTTTGATTATGACGTTTGCAAAGAAAATAAATCTGATACAAACGGCGTATTGATCATTGGGGTAAAGCAAGTAGACAAACTCCGGTTTCAGACACTTTTTGGACTTTAGTACAGTGAATCCAGCTGTTACAGATCTAGAAAGGAGAAAAGGTGGTATTTGGAACTGGTAATGGAAGAAACTTTACAGTGTTGGTGGTGTTATTCTTGAAATAATTGAAACTTTAACGGTATAGTGAGAAACAGACGTAGATGGTTAAGAATTAGACAAGAGTCAAAATCTATAGAAGTTAGAAGGTACTCATACATGGTCATTTTGTAGGGGAGATTAATAAATGAACATCACTTCATATTTTGTCCTTAGATGTGCATGAGATGTGGTCGGTCACGGGCATAGATTGAATACTTTCATTAATTTATTTGCTTAAAATCCATGTGCATGTATGGACCCCTCTCATTTCCAGTTACGTATGAATCAACATGCAAATTTCTGATTCAGTAACCCCGCTGGGAGAGGCAAATTATAAATAATCATCTCCATTTATTTTTAGTATATATTTTAAGCTGTAACCTGTAGTTCATCTTCTTCCTATCCCTTTTTTATATCAATATCAATGTATATTACCACTTTTATTTAAGATCAATAAAAAATCACTTTTATTTAAGTAGTTTTTACATGATTTTTTGAATTTATTATTTGATTAACCAAAAATAGAATATAAATAAAATTATATAATGTACAGGAAAAAGAATACGCTCTTCAATTCAAATTGAGGATAAAATTTGTTCAGTATTGTCCCTTTTTATTTAGGAAATTAATGTTGTCCCTATTTAACGGGCTATTTTGATGGTTCCGTGTACAATGAAGCGTAGACACAGCTGAACCTATACAAAACAACCATACTTTACCGGCTAGGAATCCAAGAGAGTATTCATTTTCCAGTTTCCACGAATTACTCTTGATATTCCCCACGAGGGGTACCATAAATTTACAAGACGTTACCGGCATGTTTGTTTGTAGGAGTAAGTACAATCTAACAATTTGGATGAATGCGTTGACGAGGAGGAAGCACTATTGAAGCAAGTGTATGCACCTCTCGGGAGAGTATTTGTAGAAATCAAAAATAGGTATCAAACGGTTTATAACAACTCATGCAATCTGCTTAATCAACTGAGATAGATTCTCTCCATAGTTCAAACTCTTATAACTTAAATCAAATATATTTTTTTTAATTTTAGAAAATTAAAAACTCTTTTTGAAAAGGGTAATCAAACATCGCATATATATTAAGTTACAGGTAACACTCTCATTTTAAGAGATATGATCTCTTACAATTTTTCATCAATAAGCTTTATATACAAATGACATGTGACCCTAAACTCACTTTTTGGACACACGTTAGCAGCATCTGTTATGTATATTTGACGTGATTTCTTCCCTTCCTAACTTTAATTTTAAGGATGAAAATAAATTTTGGATCTATAGTCTAGCTAGTTTACATTAAGAGCCCTGTGCCGTAGAGAGTGCAAGACCATCTAGGTATTTTTATCTTAGATATCATTTGGAGTGCAACTTCTAATGTACTTATTAGTTGTTAAATTTTTTGTTGTGTTCCAATAATGTAATAATTCTTATGCATGCATGCCACCATTCTACCTTTTGTAATTCGTATTGCAGTGTTAGTGTATCATATTAGAAGATAATGCACCATAACATTTTAGGATAAAGTAATTAATAGGTTTTGTTGGATTGCACCTTTTTGCCTATGTTTGTAAAGGTGTAGTCTCTTCAAGCTTTAGATTGCGAGCTTATGAATGCTTTAGTGCAAAAGATGCAGCTTATTACAAAGTTAAAGTTTTATAAATTTGTTACCTTAATACTATAATTTTTTAAACAATATTAAAACAAGGTTGAGTCAAATATTTATAAATCCAAATCTACTCTCAACTCATTTATATGTCATGAAAAATTGTGTAACACCCTGGTTTTTTTTTCAAATTATAAAAATATATTAGTTATTATTAAATATTCTATTTTGTTGCTTTTAATTAAATTAATAAATAATTTGGGAATATGTTTTGGGTTTGGAATTGAGAAAAATAGGATTTTAGAAAATAAAAGGATTTTATAAGCTGATGATCTCTTAAGTTACGTGTTGGACTTTAGGCTCTATAAGTCCAACTTGCCTCTAGAACCGTTTCTTTAAAACCTAGTCTTCCTTCTCTTTTTGTTCTCTTTGGGAATCGTGCCGTCAGAACCATGAACGGAGGAGTGAAGGGAACTCGCGAAGGATCGTCGTTACTTGAACCCTTGTCGTGGAATCACATCTTTCGAGGTAAGGGGGAGTGAGATTATCTTGCTCATGGGTATGATTATGGTCGAGAGTAGCAGGGTTGGCCCTAGACCCCAATTGGGTGTATATGTTTTTCTTTAAATTCAATTAGACGGGTTGTGAATACCCCGAAACACCTTCATTGTTGTTGTGATTTGATTACATGAGCGTATGACTGTGATTGTGTGTTTTCCCCTTTTTGTACTTTTTAGGGTTCTTGATAAAGGAATTTGGTATTAATAAATTATTATTAAAACTACTTTGAATTTGTATGTATATTGGGTATAATAATTTTCTAATTGATTGAATTTGTTTGTATATACATATCATACTGGGTGTCGCGACAATCTTTTTTATTTCCTGGTCATTAGCGATTATTTTGTGTGACTACGTTTCGTTATCTTTTACGCACAATGAATGTACTTGAGTATAGGAATTTGTCCCTTTATTGTATACACATATTGTTATGATTAAAAGAAAAAGAGTGGCAGTGAATATTTCCATATTAACAAAAAGAAAGTCTTCAATTTGAATTACATATGCATACATTGAAATAATTTCTACCTTTATAATTTCCTCAATTCATGCCTTACGTTGATTATACATTTATGTCATTTTGACATTGCGACTTCCTGTCTTGCATTCGTGGTTACAGTATATATATTTTCTATATATATATATATATATATATATATATATATATATATATTCATTATGAGATTTTAGTTTTCTATATATATAATATATGTCTGCGTATAGACATAATATATGTGCCTGGATATTGATTTCTCTTGAATCATGATCAGAATTAGTTCTTACGCTAGTTTTATATTGTTTTATGTTCAGTTTATATTTATATACATTTCGATTAATTATATGTTTCTTTATATATATATATATATATGTGTGTGTGTGTGTGTGTGTGTTCATTTGTTCATTTTATTATTATTAATTATGTCTATAATGTTATAGTGTTGCTATAGCATGAATCTTAAAATTATTATTGTGTTGGAATTTTAAAATATTATGGTTTTATTTGATGTATATATATATTGTTGTGCTATGTGAACACTGCTATGAATGTTATAATATGATATGCTTGGTACGAGTAAAGTATGCATGATGTCATAGTGTATTGTTGATATGAAATAAATGATGACCAAACCTATGTGAGGTAGGATCCTCCATGTGATAAGTTAAAAGAAGCCATGAGCATTTGTGTGGATCATGCATCATACCATAACGTGATGTATATGTGTTTTCGAAAGTAGTTTATGAACCTAACTGAGGAGGCTGTGAAGAACTCATTGAGTTCTGGCCTTGGGGTGTTATCTGATTTGGAATCTCCTTTAAGCTCATGCCGATCCCATGGGTTGGAGTATCCTTGCAAGACTGGGTAACCCTGACGAGCTGCTAGGGGTATCATCCTGGTTGAGACTATTAGTGTCGGATGCCCATGGTGTGGCTATTTGTCGACTGCACGTAATCCCGGGCTACTTTCACAAAAGAGTTTTGAATGGTACCACATGCATATAAAGCTAAGAGCATAGAACACATTGCATTGCATGAATACTTGGTTGTGACTGTGCTTGATGTATGTGAATGCTAAGAGATAATTGTTATGTGATTATGTAGCTACCTGTCTCCATTTTCATACCACAGGCATGTAGTGAGATGTATCTCACTCCCTTTGTTTTGTGTTTTTTTTTCTTGTGTATGTGTTGGTGACAGGTGATGTCCAACAGGACCAAGGTGACATTGCTAGAGAGTAGGCACAAGCCTTCTTTTATTGTCTTTTATTTACATTTAAAGTGAGATTGTAAGGCTTTGATAAATTGTGATATTGGGGCTGAATTAATGTTATTATTTTTTTTTAAGTTTGATTTTATTTTTATATAACCTTTTGTATGGCCTTTGGAGTGCCAAAGGTATTTTTGAATTAAATAAGTATTTATTAGGTTTATTTATGTATGGTTTGAGAATTTGGTGTTCTTTATTTGCGAAAAGTTTTCTTGAAAAATCGTCTTTCTTTTTCACAACGTAATATTTATTATTATTATGCTATCGGGGTAAAGGGTGTCACAAATTGACTCCAAACCCAAATCGAATTTTGTAGATAAGACAAAAAGAGTATTTATGAGTGTTTCAAATTAGGTTTCACGACGACTTAACTCAGACAATCTTGACCTAATAAAGTTCCATCAATCTTTGTATAAGGCATTTTGTGCAGTTTCCTCTCTGCCTCTCAGTCAGGCTCCTTGATATAACAATACACGAATCCTAAAATGTTTCATATTGTCTGAAATGTGCGTCATCACCTAAGGAACATATAAAGTTCCATTAATCTTATCCTACTAATACTAAAGACTTGTCAATCGTTGATCCAACTTAACGATCACAATCATTCAATGATTCATCAGTTTCCGTGCTGAAGCCTAGCTTATGTCTAGGATACTGTTTAATTTAAATAGGTATATATTCTGCCTTCCAAAAAAAAGGTATATATTCTTCTCAAATAATATTCTCTTGACCTATGTTTATAAATGGGAGTAGCAATGTTCTCCTTCATAGGTATGCGTTTTGAATCAACTTCATTATCTCTATCTTAAATCATTACTAACTTGAGTTTTATGGAGGTACAACAATCTTAATCGCTAGAACTTTAGGTGAGCTGAAGACAGACTCCTCAAAATTGGGCCGGTAAAACAATCTCCATTATTGGCCTTGCAAGAAAATTCTAGCTTTAGGCCCACAATGCACCAATAAGTATGAAATATATTTGTCATCTATGGTTCAAGTTTTAATTTTGAAAAACAAATTTGATTTCTCAATTCTCATCCCTGATTATTTAATTTGAAAAACAAGTTTGATTTCAAAAGGAGAAAAAATAAAAAACAACAACAATCAATGAAACGATATGAAATTTTTCCTGGATGTGAATGTAAATGATATAGGTTCCTGCATTATAAAAGTAAATTTTAACAAGGACAAATTGATAAAGTTAATAGGGTAGGTCATACACCAACTTAAAAAGACACTAGTTTAGACATGAAAGTAAAAATTTCAAAGTTCATAAATACGCAATCAGTGGGATAGAAGGAAAATCAAGCCATAAAACCAAATAATTCAATCTAAAATATGCATATTTAACTACATGTTCAATTGCACTATCAATCTGCAATTTAGTTTTGAAATAAAATTTTAAATGAATGAAGCATTACTGACTGGACAAAACTCAAGCTAAACTTTGTTGTTGTTCTTCTCCCATTACACTCGAAATTGTAGCATGCTTTATACAGATTTTTTTTTTTAACTACTCACAATGATTTTACTAAACCATTATGCCTTATACACTCGAAATTGCAGCATGCCCGATTTGTAGCCAAACATGATGCCAGCTGTGTTTAATTTCGTATCAGTCAAGAAGCCATGGATTGATTAATACAATAATTAATTTGATTGATACATGATAATTAAATTATCTACCATATAATCAATTACTGTAAAATGATTTTGATGAAGCGATAATTGATTTCATGAATAAATTTGTAATTGATTATCAATTTAATTATTGTATTATTCTATTAATTATTAACAAAATTATATAAATATTTAATAATTACATTGATTAGCGTTGAACATGTAATTGGCGACGAATTAATATTGATAAAGGTTTAAAACTTTTTTATATCCCGTGATTGAAGTTGAGCATTAATAATATTTGATTTTTTTTTGCTGAATTAATAATAATAATATTTGAAATAAATTGGACGGATGTCAATCAACAATTTAAATTATTTTCTTCAAATAAATGAATATTCAATATTTAATTTCATGTTTCATTCCATTATGATTATTTTCATTTTAAATTGAAATATTTACAAAAATATTTTCATATTAATTATTTTCATAAATAAACGAAATATAAATTTATATTTGGTAAATAAATGTCATATTAAATTATTTTCATAAATAATTGTCCATTTTAAATTTATCTTCCATTTTAAATTTTGGTCTAGCAAATACAATTAAATTATTTTCGTATATAAATTTCATATTAAATTATTTCCTTAAATAAATTCCTTGCTAAATTAAATGATTTTTGGAAATAATCCTGGACAGATGTCAATCAATAATTTATTTAATGAATATACAAATAATATAGAGGAGATGACATGTAGGATTTGTAGGCTGAAATGTACTAAACTGACATACGGTAGATGGAGATTTTATCATATTGGATAACATCAAAACTTATCTTGTTCCTATCATATTCTATTTTTATCATGCTCTCGTATCTTATTTTGATTTATTATATATAAAAAAAATCTCCTTACTTGGTATATATTCTTTTTCTGGACTACTTTGGGTGCATTTGTTTTTTCCGTTCCAATGGTGTTCAACGAAACTTTCTCACTTTTCTCCATTAGAAACAACTGAAAAACAAACAAACACTTTCACATTTCACTTCTGTCTTTGTTGACAATGAGAAACACATCGTGGTTCACATTGTTGCGGGTTCTATTGAGCATGTCAGTAGTTTTTTGGAACGGGATTAGACTACTATCAAGGGTTTTATTATTGGTTCGGGGCACTTTCGTCTTTCCACTAATTGCTTATTGTCGTCTTGCTACTGCCATTTGTTGTGCCTTCTCTGCAATCTACCTTGAAAGGTAATTAAACTTTTTCATTACAAGGCTTTTAAATATTGCGATTGAGGTTGGAATTGTGGAAAACTCAAAAACCTTATAATTTCGTCAGAAATTGCAAATAAATAATGCTGATGTGACGGGGAAATGTAATATGATTGTGAAGGTTTATAATATTTTGATCTTAATTGTTACCACAATTATAGTTACTGACCACAGTTTAAAATTATGTTCCATCTATTGATTAATTGTTTATTTGCTTTGCTATAAGTTCATGTTGATTGGTGTTAGGTATTTATTTTTTATTAGTGTTGGGTAATTTTGATGAAATATTTCTTTTTTTTTTACAACAATGAAATATTTCTCTTATATAAATTAGAATAATTATATTGAAATAAAATACTTTTTATATTATCATTCAATTACAAATCACTATATAAGATAAATTTGCAGACTTTTAAGATTATTTTACATTGTGCACATAACCTTTCTTTTTCTCTTTTTTTAATGTCGAAACAAAGTATTATTAGAATCTATTCTTTAAGAAAAGTACTTTTAGGAGTTTTTCTTCGACAAAAGTATTTTCAGAAATTTTTATTAGCATCATGTCTCTTTTAATCTATTATTTTCATTTCTAAATTAATTTTTAACTATTATTTTAGCATTGTAATAGACAAAATAAGTATTTATTTAATATAAATAAAAATTTAATGAATAAGTTATAAAAAAATCTCTAAAAATGCTATCGTAAAAGAAAAATTTGTAAAAATACTCATGCGTATTCTAATTTTTTTTATGAAATATTCTTGGGTGAACACAAACTTAATACCTCATTCTTACACACAATGAATAAAAAATTAACAAGGTAAAATGTAAAATAAAATATGTTCATTACCTATTAAATTTAATTTATTTCCTTAAATAAGGATATGATATAATTAGTTTTCTTTAATAAATATTTGATCTAACGAAGATATGTTAAATATTTATCGAATAATTAGTTTTTAATTTCTCTTGTTATTTTTTGTTTATGTAAATAAAATAAAATATCTTCTCATATTTTTCCCCTGACCCTTTTGCTTATTGATGTTCTCTTGAATTAACGATATGGGTTTGTGGCCCTGAATTTGGAAATGCATTTGGAAATGGGAAGCTTGGGCTTGGAGAAAAATTGTAAGTTATCAACTGTGAGTTGATTCGAAATTGAATTTTGAATGAGAGTCTTAAACACCCTGAATCATAATTTTTACACCGGTGATGACGTCATCCACCCGGTGTTAAACCGGGTTAAATCGGCCGGGTTTTCCGAGTATTCGCCGGTTTAAATACTGCTCCAAATTTCTCTCACGCGCACGTTCTCCACACAAATTACGATGGCTACACACTACTTTATACTTGCTTTCACAAATCACGCTGCACCCTTTCTTTATGGTTGGGCACACATCACGTTGCACCTTCTATGCACACAAGGGAGCATTTAAATTCAAATATTAATAAAAAATAGAACATTAGAATGCAGCTGCTACTGAGGATCGAAACCAAGACCTTATATTTTTGTCAAGTATGAGAAACCACTTGACCAGATTAACTTTCTACTATATAAATAGTGATAATTATAATATATATTATATATTATGTGATATACTAGTATTATATGTATTTTTTTTATAGTACTAGTATTATATATTATATATGATATATTAACAAGAGTTTTTTTTTAGTAATTTAATTATGCATCAAAATAATTTATAGTAGTATGATTATGTAAATTGTAGTTTGTTCAGTACTTCATTAGCTTTCCTTCATTTTATCATTATAATTAATCACATATATATATTTAGTTTTTTTTAATATATACTGGGTCAACTGGTTCAATAAGTGACACACTGGTTCGACCACTGACCCATTAACCCAGTGTCTCAACCGTGTCGATGACCAGTCCGATTTTCACAGCACTGCCCTGAATTGAATAATAACAAGTGGTTTTTATTTTTGTAGGAAGCACTGGATGAGGCAGCTTCATCTTGCTTATGGTCTTGGGTAATTAAAGTCACACCATATACTTTTCATCTGAAAATATTCTTCAATCTACTTTATCTTATTTTTGTGGTTGTAGCAAAAGATTCCCTTCTTGGCAAACTATCACAAGTTGTAATGTATGAACATTTTTCTTTATTTACATTTATACCAATTTTCAGTGGCAAACTATTATCACATAATTAATGACTTGGTTTAAAGCTATAGCCGATTGGCATTTCCTTAAGATATGTAGAAAAAAATACTAATCCAAAATCTATATGCAGACTTTTGAGCTTGCATTTGTCGACTAGGAGTATGAACATTATTCAATTACTAAATGGAGCAGCTGCACCAAATAATGTAGCCGCTGCACCAGTTGTAGAAGTTGCAGAAGGATCAATAAGCACAACGGCTGAAATTAAAATTTTAGATTATTCAATCCCATCCAACATGTACTACTAATACATTCTGTAGTTCTTGAAATTGAAATGTCAGACAAAAACTAAAAAAAAAATTATTATATTTTATTTCGGGTTGTAATGTCCAAAAATAAAAGTTTATTCTACTGAATTTTAGAGTGATCTAGGAGGAAAGACTTTAGTTGATTGAAAGTTACATTGGTCAATAAGATGGCTCACGACTTCGTTTTTTTCTGCGGGTTCGATGAACACTTCTGGCTTCGATAAAGAACCACCTGACGGCGGCGGTCATCATATTCCCCAACCCCCACCACATCAATCCTTCCGGGATATGTTCATGGGTGACAAACCTATTCCACCAGCGAGACCAAGAGTAGATCTCATAGATCGGAAACTGGCGCACATTGAGTATGAGGATGGCAACCCCCTCAAACCTAAAGTCCACATTGCTGACTCAGTTTTTGAAGGCCTTTGCGCTCCCTGGCAAGAAGCTCTTGTTGTGAAATTGTTAGGGAAACCACTGGCCTACCCAGTAATGCGAGAGAGGCTTCACTGACTCTGGAAATTGATTGCGGGCTTCGAAATCATGGACATTGGTAATGGGTATTATATGGTGAAATTCGATAATGGCTTGGACAGACAGAAGGTGATGGATGAAGGTCCTTGGATGTTGTTTGATCACTACTAACAGTGCAGAGGTGGTCCCCTGACTTTTTCTCCCCAAGTGCTAAGGTAGGAAAAACCATCGTGTGGATCCGTTTTCCTGGACTCAATCTTTTGTACTACGATGAGAGTATCCTTTTAGCCTTGGCGGCAGCAGTTGGCAAGCCTGTCAAAGTAGATATTAATATGAAAGATGTTCGAAGGGGACATTTTGCAAGGGTTTGTGTTGAAGTTGACTTGACAAAACCAGTGGTAGGCAAGGTTTGGTTCCAAGAGTTTTGGTACAAAATTGAATATGAAGGCCTCCACAGGATATGTTCTCATTGTGGCTGTTATGGGCATTTATCCAGGGAATGCAAAAACAAGAATACAAACTCCCCTCAGGAGATCCCACCATCTTCGACGACCAGTAACGGCGGCATACAACAACCAACGTCATCTACAAACCCTTCTCCGGATGTTGCCAAAGATGCAGTTAATGCCAACGTAGATCCTTCCGATTCTTCTGCGAAAAATCCGAAGACAGTTACTACAAATAAGGAGAATATAGTATCCAATGATGATGACGCTCTGCATGAGGATTGGCTTGTGGTTTGTACAAAAAAACAGAACAATCCAAATCAAAAACAGAAAGATGGCAAAGCAATCATTGGTGACATTATTAAGAAAGAGAAGAATATCGGGTCTCGCAATCATCAGCCGCATTATACGAGTATGGGAGGTGTAATTAATAAATCCAAGCAATCAATTACCAAACCTGGTCGTACTGTGGACCCACCCCAACAGAAAAGATCACAGAATGATTCTGATACCCCTATTACCCAACTGATTCATAATAGCCTCAAAACTAGGTCAAAACAGTCTTACCATAATCCAAACAACCCTAATTCCTCTGGTCCCATGAACCCTACGTCTCATGTTGATCCTTCTACATCTTCGTCATCCTTGAAGAAGCACGACACTGTTATCCATGATCTTGGAGAAGGCATCAAAACAACTTTAAACCTCCAACAACCTTCCAACAAGAATTTTGAGGTCTTGCCAGATGTTAATGATATGGAAGTTATCAATGATTCTCAGGAATGTACCACGAAGGCTGCTGGCCAAGTGGCAATTAACAGCTCTCAAGTTGTTCCCACGTAGAGGCTATGGCCTATATTCTCCCCTCTTGTTTGTTGCCATGAATATTTTCCAAGATGTATCTGTTATTGCATGGAACATCAAAGGTGTTGTGAGTCGCTATAAAAAGCGATATGTTAGACAAATGGTTTCTACCCACAAGCCTTCCATCATTTTTCTATTTGAAACTCATTCTCAATTTGCAACAGTGGATGTATTTTGGAAGAGCTTGGGTTATGATCATCTTTTCCTTTAGGAAGCCCGTGGTCACTCTGGAGGAATTTGGGTTCTTACAAACAGGAATGATATTACCTTCTCTCTGGTGCAGTCTATGAATCAATGCATCACTTTTCTATTGAGAAGGCAAATTCTAAATGGTTCTGCTCTGCCATGAATGGCTCTCCTGTTCCTACAGCAAGGGAACTTTTATGGAACCATTTGATCTCTGTTAGTCGGTGTGTTGTTGGTGCTTGGCTCTTCATGGGAGATATGAATGAAATTTTAAATCCTTCTGAAGTAGCGGGTGGCTCCTTTCACCACTCAAGGGCCAACCTCTTCTATAATGTGTTAACTCAATGTGGCCTCATAGACATGGAGACTACTGGGGGCAAATTTACATGGCGGAAAAATGTGCAAGTAGGCGGGCATGTTCAAAAAAAGCTGGATAGATGCTTAGCAAATGCTGACTGGAGGATTGCTTTTCCTAACGCCCTTGTGGAGATCCTCCTTCCTTATAACTCGGACCATAATCCCTTACTCCTTCATTGCCGCAAGTCAGCTACCTTGAAAGTCCCCTCTTTTCACTTCCAAGCTGCGTGGATTTCCCATCCAGCATATGAGAATATTGTGGAACAAGGTTGGGTGCAAACTACTGGAAATGCTTTGGCTAAACTTCAGAAGGTGAGATCCGAATCCATTGTCTTCAATAAAGACATTTTTGGCAATATTTTCAAGGACAAGAGAACTCTTGAAGCTAGGCTGAAAGGAGTCCACAGGCAACTCGAAATCTATCCTTCCTCTGATTTGATTCAACTGGAAAAATCACTACAACTTCAATTCAATCAAGTTCTATATAGAGAGGAAATGCTTTGGTTTCAGAAATCGCGGGAAAATTGGGTGAAGTTTGGTAATAAAAATACCAAATTTTTTCATACCCAAACTGTTATCAGGAGAAGAAAAAATAAGGTCTCTGGGCTCTTTATTTCAGGTGTTTGGTGTACAGATTCAAATCATATTCAACAGGAAGCTGTAAATTTCTTCAAGGATCTCTTTCAATCTACTGCCAGATGTCTCCCGCATTGTCTTAATCTCCCTAATATCCCTCGTATTGATGACTAGGTTTATGAGGCCCTCATTGCTCCTGTTTCAAGGAGAGAAGTCAAAGATGCTCTTTTTTCCATGAACCCTAATAAGGCTCCAGGTACTGACGGCTTCCAGCCTATTTTTTTCAGAACTTACTGGTCCACTATATGCAATGATATTTGGAATATGGTAGTAGAGGTTTTCTCTTTAGGAGTTGTTCCACCTCAGCTTGCAGAGACATTGATTGTCCCTATTCTGAAGTGTCGCAACCGGGGTCGCGGCGGGACGGCGAAAATACGTTTAAATCAGAGGAGTCGCCACCATAGTTTATTAAGGAAAACCACGGAAAAAACCTTTAAAAGGAAATGGTCTCAAAACCAGATTTTGGGTTCGGGAGTCAATTACGCGTAGGGAAGGTGTTAGCACCCTACAACGTCCGTCCTAAGACGGTTACCTCTAATTAATTAAGCAAATTATTTATAACTTTTTAAAATATTTATCTCACCCAAAACTAATTAAAAAAAGAAAAATTATGACAAAGGTTTATTTTATTTATTTTCATGAAGATTAATTTTATAATTATTATTATGAAAAAAAAGAGTTAATATATATTTTTTTCTTTTTTAGCTCGACAGGAGTGGTCCCCTGCTCCTACGTATCTCCAGGTGCAATGGAGAATTCAGAGTTACGTAGTTCTTTTGTAGAAAATGGTTATGTGTTGTTATTTTTTAATTTTGTTATTAATTTATGTTTTTCTTAATTTATGAAGTTTTTATTTTTTGTAGTAATTTAATTTGATTTTATAGTGCCAATTTTAGAGAGAAGTTTTAAAACATCAAGTCGTCACGGCTTGTGTCTCAACACCTCAGGATTAAGAAGATGTCACATCCAATTAATCCTTTCTCTAATAATCATCTTGTTATTAACTAATTATCAAAAAACTTATATCTAGGATCGTGTTATTATTATTGTTGGAGCGTAAAAATTTGGATTTAATAGTGCCATTTAGAGAGAAATTTTAAAACATCAAGTCGTCACGGCTTGTGTCTCAAAACTTCATGATTAAGAAGATGTCACATCTAATTAACCACTTCTCTAATAAAGATTTTGCTATCGTAAAAGGTAAAAGGGTTTTAATAATTAATATCTTATGCTATGATTTTTTTTAAAGGGATTTTTATCATTAACTATGTTTGAAATTAATCAAGGGAGAAATTTGAGTATACCAAGTTGTACAACTTGTATCCCCAAAATTTCGGAAGGTTAAAAAGATGTACATCGAATCAACCTCCTTTTTTACCTTGACAACTTCACTTATTTGTTTTTTTATTTTACCTTTTTTCTTTTTTTTTTAAAAACTATGCCTAATTTCAAAATAAATAAAGGTCTCTTTTTCTTCTTTTTGAAACACGTATACAAAGCTTATAAAGGAGATTTTTTTTAAAACAAAGAAAAAAAAAATTGGATCTTTATATTTGATTGATTACACATGCTATAAATTCTAGTAAAAAAGGAACGAATATTTAAACGTAACTAACGGAACTCATAAAAAAAACGTAACTAACAGAAATTTAATAAGGAAAGAAAAAAGAAAAAAAAAAAAGGAAGAAGAAGGCATATAAACGTAGATAACATCTAAAATAAAAAGAATAAAAAAATAAAATAAAATAAAAGGGAAAGTTTTGAAACGAACCCATGCTTGGCCCATCAAGCCCGTAATGGCAATATAAGTGATCAGGAATGAAGCCAGCATAAAAATAAAAGAAAAAAACAGTAACTAACTATGATAAAAAGAAACAAAGGCTAGAAAGGGCAAACAAACGCAATCCCTAAATATGTAAAAGAGAAAAAAGGAAAAGCAGAGGGACCATGCTGGGTTGCTAAACCAAGGGAGAGGACTCGCGCGGACAATGATGTGGTGATTTGCAAAGGTCATGGAGTGAAGTGTTTGGAAGTGGGCAGTTGCGAAATGGGATTTGAAGAAAACGACACAGAAAAGCTTCACGTTTTTTTTTTAGGGTGATCGTTGGGCTATGATTTTCTGGTTTGGCATGTGTGGTTTTTCTTCTGTCTATTTTGTTTTCAAAGGTTAGGTGGTGCTGGGAGTTGATTTATTGAAGACGGAGGTATCGCGTTTGCCGTAACGGGGATCGGTTTGGTTTTCGTCGGTGAGACTATGGTTTGTTTTTTTTTTTTGCTTCTGGCTTTGGGTATTTCAGGGTGGTCATGGTATCTCATTTGGGAGATGGTGAGTAAACCAGAGTCCAAATATACCAGGAAGTATTGCAATGTTGAGTTAGAGATATACCTGAGTGTTTGCCTTGTTCAGTGAACAAGGAATTGGGAACCAAATGTGCTCTGGACCAATGTTGGGGACTCTCCTTCCCTTCTTCTAGCTCTCTCTTAAGTCTCTATTGCTCACCTTTTCACCGAAACAGCTATTGAGCCAATGCTCTTTTTTAGTGTGTGTAGTGTGTTTTTTTTTTGTGGTGTTCCCCCTCTTTTATACACAGAAACCTTTCTTTCTTATTGTTTTTTTTTTTTTTAAATTGATGCCAATTCTTGGTGGTTACGGTGCAGGTCCGTAAAAGGAGAGTTGTCTCCTCTGAAAAGCTAGCCGTTGGAGGGTGAATATGGAGCAGTGGATGGTGTGCGGTACTGTGCTGGAGAAAAAAGCTGGTTTGTTTGGACCAAAAAAGGTTGGTGCAGGAAACATGGAGAAGGGTGCTTTGGGAGCATTATGAAAATGGTCTCTATGTGTTGAACGTGGTGGTTGCATTGTGATTTCTTTTTTCATTTTCCTTTTTTTCTTTTTTCTTTTGTCAAATCTGAAATGTTTTTTTTTTTTATATTTTTAAATTTTATATCTAATTGAGTTGCAAATTGGAAATGAAAAGAAACAAAATTAGATTTTGAAATTCATTATGTTAAAGCAAGATTAAATGATTTTTTTTCTTTTTCTTTTGGGTTATTTTTGTTTTTTTATTTCTTTTTTTTTTAATTATTTTAGGTTGCTCGGACAAAATTGGGTATCTACATGAAGGTTGATAACCCTACTTCTATTAGGGATTTTAGACCGATTAGTTTGTGTAATGTTTTATCTAAACTAATCTCTAAAGTCCTTGTTAATAGAATCAGGCCTCATCTTGACTCCATTATAGGTCCTCTCCAAAGCAGCTTCATCCCTAATAGAGGCACTTGTGATAATGCAATCATAGCTCAGGAGATAGTGCACCACATGCATCAAAAGACTGGTAAAACAGGCTACATTATGTATAAGATTGACTTTGAAAAAGCTTATGATAGAGTGGATTGGAGCTTTTTGAGATTGACCCTTTCTGATTTTGGTTTTCCCTTGAATATTGTCAATCTGATTATGAACTACATCTCTTCCACTACTTTGTCTCTGAAGTGGAATAATGAGAAGCTTCCCCCTTTCTCTCCTCGACGTGGCCTGAGACAGGGCGACCCCCTTTCTCCTTATCTTTTTCTCCTCTGTATGGAAAAGCTTGCCCTTTTAATTCAGGAGTTTGTGTCTGATGGGAGCTGGAAACCAATCACTATCACCAGAAATGGCCCCAGCATCTCTCACTTATTTTTTTACAGATGTCTATCTTTTCTTTACTAAAGCATCGTGTAGCCAAGTCAAGCTTGTTCAGGATGTCCTCCGTAACTTTTGTCTTACTTCAGGGCTGAAGGTTAATGTCCAGAAATCAAATTTTTTTGTTTCAAAGAACGTGGACAAGAGGCAAATCTACAAATTTACTTCAATTTTGAAGTTCCATCATACCCATCAACCTGGGAATTATTTAGGGTTTCCACTTATAGTTGGTAGGGCTAGGAAACTTGATTTCTCTTTCCTCCTAAACAAAATTGATAGAAGAATTTCTGGTTGGAAAAGTAAGCTCCTTAATCGGGCTGGACGGATTACTCTTGCCAATTCAGTTATTTCAGCTATACCCACATACACCATGCAGAATTATTGGATCCCTGAAGGTGTTTGTAATAAGATTGATTCTAAGCTGAGTTCCTTTATTTGGGGTGGCCCTCACAAGCACTGGGTGGATTGGTCAACTATTTCAAAACCAAGAAATAAAGGCAGCCTTAGTATCAGGAGGAGTAGACAGGCTAATATTGCCTTGTTAGGCAAGCACGCTTGGGCCCTGATGAATGAACCCAACAAACTTTGGGTCCAGTTGCTTATGTCAAAATATCTTCATTCAACCAACATCATGTGCGCTGGCATTTTGACGGGGTGCTCTTATACTTGGAGGTCTATAATGAAGGCCTTTGCTCACCTTCGTGATGGTTTTTCCATTCGTATTGGGTCTGGAGAATCCTTATTTTGGTTTGCTCCTTGGCTGGATAAAGGTCCTCTCTATCTTCATGTGACTTCTATTCATGAACGAGACTTGCACCTTAGGGTTCGTGATGTCTTCAGAGATGGAACCTGGCATTGGGAGCATATGTCTACTGTAATTAATGAGGAGATTCGTCTCAGCCTCCCTGGCTTGTTCATCAATGATGCTTTGCCTGATAAACTCATACGGAGTCACTCTTCATCAGGGGGATATGATACTAAATCCGGATATAAGTGGTTAAATCGTGAGCCGAATGATCATCTTACTTGCGCAGAATACTGGTCGTGGGTGTGGAAAAATCCCTTACCTGAAAACATTAAACTCCTCATCTGGCTTTCTTATCGGGGGTGTCTCCCTACTAACTCTTTCCGCTTTATGCAACATCTTTCCTCTTTTTCTTTTTGTTGCAGGTGTGGAGCTGTGGATGAAGACTGGATTCATTCTCTTAGGGATTGCCCTAAAGCAAGACAAATTTGGGGTATACTTCACATTGACCTTGGAGCAAACTTCTTCAACATGGACGCGGCTTACTGGCTTCGTTCCAACGTTCAAGGAAGGCACCAACTGCTGTTTGGGATTACTATCTGGTTTATTTGGCGTGATCGTAATGAAGCTATTTTCAATGATACCAATTGGTCTCTCTGGTTCACTCACAGTCAAATCATGAATATGTTAAATATCTAAACAAAGGATGTATCTACATGCAACAGCCAGTCTTCAGGAACTCTAGTTAAATGGAACCCACCTCCGACATCTACTGTCAAGATCAACACTGATGGGAGTTCATTTGGGAATCCTGGCAAGGCGGGTTTTGGAGGGCTTCTTCGTGATGAGACGGGAAACTGGTTAGCGGGTTTTATGGGTTCTTGTAGTTACAGCTCTAACATGACAGTGGAGCTTCTAGCTATCTATTATGGCCTCAAGCTTGCCATGAACAAGGGTTTTCATATGGTCATCTGCAAGTCAGATTCAAAAATGGCTCTCCAGTTGATTCAAGATGGAGTTGTTGATTATCACCCTCACGCATCCATTATAGCTGCTATTCGGGGTCTGATGGAACAAAATTGGTCTGTCACCTTTCAACACACCTTAAGAGAAGGCAACTATTGTGCTGATGTCTTAGCAAAGTTAGGAGCTAAGTCTCAACAGGCCTATACTTTGTTTGAGGTTTGTCCAACTGCTGTTAGGGCGGCTCTATTAGCTGATGCAATTGGAACTTTTTTCCCTAGATTGTAGTTTCCTTTTCTGTCTTTTATTTCATACTCATAAAAAAAAAAGTTACATTGGTCAATTGACCTATAGGAATTTAGAATCATTTAATTCTTTGATGTCAATATATTAATTTTTTAGGAGTTATAAAGTTGGTTTAGTGGTTGAAGGGAGAAGGAAGAAGGGAGAGGTTGTGGGTTCAAGAATCCCCTATTAACAAAAACTAACATTTGTTGATAAAATATATTAATTTTTTAAAATGGAAAAATTTCAAGTTATCCTTTTTTCATGTTAAATTTGAAATTTGCGATGAGCTTTTGTATTGACCTGCCATTCTGTTTGGATTTCTTTAATTTATTATTTGAATTATAATATTATTCAGAATATATTTACCATGTTAAAAACGCGTGCAGTACATAAGCATAATTAGATAATATATATAATCATAAAAGAGATTATTAAATTTATAGAAGAAAGATTAGGTGTTAAAAAAGACTACGAAATAATGCAAAAGAAAAGATAATAAATAATGAGATAAACTTAAATAATAAAGTAGTAGGGGATCTACGTTTTAAAAAGATAAAGATAAAGAATTTTTTTTTTTACAAATTTCAAAATTAACAATTCAACAATGGAGATAAGCTTTTGGATAAAGATGAACCTGGTGAATATATTCTGTAAGTTAAATCATATTTACCAAATTTTCAATTAGGTTCCTGAACTCTTTTATTCTTTTAATTGGGTCATTGAACTTTTACTTCTTTTTTTTCAATTGGATCCTCCATCTAAATGTCGTTATGAAAAATTAACCACAAATACCTAATTAGAGGTGCAGATAGTGGACTAATATTTTTGGAGTGTGTTGTAAGCACAACTAAATCAATTGTAAGAGTTTTCTATAAAGTTTCAACCTTCAAACAATTGTGAGAGACATATGAAAAAATACTTGGGTTGAATTGACATGTAGAGGTTAAGTATTGGTCTCAAATATAAACCAATCTTAACTAATTTTATTTTATTTAATGAGAACATTCTTGAAACACTATTTAATTAATTAAGGTTTTATTTCTAATGTCTCTCTTTCGTTCTTGATATCAAGTTTCAAAAAATGATAGTTTAGACAAAAAAAAGCTTATTTTTTTAAATGAAAATGATATAATTAAATGATGCTAACTAATTTTCTTATAAGTTAGTTTTTTTTCCCCTCTTATATTCCAGATGGGAAGAAGTTTATGTAAGGGGTGTTTCTATTCTCACCCCCTAAAATTGCTATTCTCACAACCCACGTGGGTGATCTTTTATTAATTTCCAAAAATGCCCTTTCCCATGGAAACATGATTCCGTTGTATACTTGTACAACGGAATCGTGTTTCCATTTCAATATATGGGTTGAAAAAAATTTGAACAACGAAAATATGATTCTGTTGAATTATTATACAACAGAATCATATTTCCGTTGTATACTAAAGGGGTGAAAAAAAATTTGAACAATGTAAATACGATTTCGTTGAATAATGAACAATGAAAATATGATTCCGTTGAATATTATTCAACGGAATCGTATTTCCGTTGTTGAATTTTTTTTTAACCCATATATTCTAAAACGGAAGTGTGATTCCTTGGTGAAGTACAAAACATAATCTTCCCTAACCAAAATCTTATCTTGCACCCTCCCCATAGTGGAAATAAACGGCTTCAACAGCACCTTGAGAACCTATTGCTTCGAGATCCCAGGAATTAGGTGCGGAGTCGGCACGGAGATGACACGGGGGTGGCGTGAGGTGCGTGGGGATGACGCTGGGTGGTGCGGGGTGGTGTAGGGAGGCTCGGGGTGATGCGTGGCGGCGTGGGGTGGGTCAGGGAGGATGTGCGGTAGCGTGGGGTGGGTCAGCAAGGACGCGCCGTGGCGTGGGATGGGCCGGGGATGACACGCGGCAGCACGGCCCGACGCTGCTTAGATCGGCAGCGTTGCTTGGTATGGGTCAGGGGAGGGGTGTAGGGATTTAGTGTGGGGGGCAAAAGAGAGATTTCACAAAAGAGTGGGGTGAGAATAACAATTCCCTTATGTAAGTCTCTTGTTCCGCAACCACATGACATGATGAACCACCTAGAGCTTTAGGTGAGCTGAAGACAGACTCCTCAATATTGGGCCTATAAAACAACCTCCGTTATTGGGCTTGCAAGACAATCCTAGCTTTAGGCCCACAATGCACCAATAAGTATGGATTATTTTTGTCATCTATGGTTTAAGTTTTAATTTTGAAAAACAAACTTGATTTCTCAATTCTCATCCCTGATTATAAAAAACAAAGAAAAATAAAATAAAATAAAATAAATAAAAACAACCATCAATGAAACAATATGAAATTCTTTCTGAATCCTGTGATGCCATTTTGGATATGAAATAACCATGTTGAGAAGAGAATACTCATCTTGATGTGCGCTCACAGTTTTCAATGAAATTTAATTATTACTTTCGACGATAACTAATCCGTACCAATACCATAATAAAAAAAAATGAAATTCTTTCTTGATGTAGATGTTACTATTATTTATTTAGCAAATACAGTAGTTACTAGTTAGGGAAAAAGTACACGTACCCACTACCCAGGAAACATTTTAAAAGAAAAAAAAAAACCCTGAAAATTGCATTGGGAGCTGGGACCAGCACAACCCTGACGGCTGCGCCCGCCACCAACTCTTTCATGTTCTGCTTCTTCTTTTCTAGTACTACCTTCGCTTCCTTTCTAAACCAGACAACCTCGTCATTTAAAATTGCTAAAATTAAGAAAAACAAAAAGGCACGTGTCTTCCACGCCCTGCCCACACCAATAACAATTATTCTCTTCTCTCTTCTCTCCCTAGTACCGTCAACAACGCACCCGAATCGGAATGGAGGTTGGGGTCTCCGATCCGAACCCGGTTCGGGTGAAGCGGAAAACCCTCGAGGCCGTGCTGGAACAGTGTCAGAGAGCCCTTGAACTCCTCAATGCTTCCGATGAAGAAGGAGAAGACGACAATGACGACTCTGAGGAATCGCGTCCTTCCACGCGCCCCGATCCAGAAACCGATCAGGCAATTACTCTTTCTTTCTTCTCATCCAATTCAAATGTTTCAATTCTCTATCGGTTAGGTTAATATGAGGAAGCTTTTTATTTATTTATTTTTGGATAAAACATAGATGCACGTTCTTAGATACATTTCATGTTGTTTTCTAATTAGAATGGAAGTTTTACCTTAATAGTTAGTAATTCGCTTAATAAAAGTTTGCATTAAAGGTCAACTTACGTTATAGAGTGAAATTCCAATTCTGGTTGAAGAACAATATAAATGGATAGTCTAATAGTGTGTTTGGATTACCGTTTTAAAGGCAAAATAAACGTTTGCTTGCACTTTCCAAAGCGATAAATGGAGAAGCAAGATCAGTGTTGGATTGAAGTTAATGTGGGGTTACGTTGGTTTCAACTGTTTCCCAAATACACTGCTACTATGTTTTGTCCTATTTTTTGTGCTAATCCAAACAAGCATTTATAACAAAGGTGTGGATCAAGTGCTTCATCAAGATGCAATTATTGTTAGTGCTGTGTTGTAAATTGTAGTTGATGCAATGTGTATTGTGCATGCTTGATGATTTGTTAAGAAGCTGTTGGTTTGTTGTTGGAGATTTGCCTTCATAACATGGCATTCCGTGTGCTTCGTACAGTTGTGTGACCTGCTCAAGTCTAGAGTTGAATGCCCTGACTTCCTTGAAAAGTTGGAGTATGCACAGTCATCAGTTTTGCACAACACGGCTGGTATGATCTTGGTGAAAATGTTTTCTTTTTGTTTAGGTTTTCAGTTTTAGAATGCTAATGAAAGAAAAAATGCTTGGGATTATGACAGAAGAAGGTAATTCTTGGGATTTTGTTAGCGAAAATGATCTTTGGGAAGGTGAAGATGCTGACTCAGACCAAGAAGATTATGTCCTTGTTAGACAAGAAGATATAGTGGAAGGAATTGCGTGCTTCATGGCTGCGTATTTGTTGTCCCTCAAGCAAACCAAGGTTTGTTATCTGTGTATTCTCTTGTTATTCAGAGGCTCTACCATACCCGTGAATCTAGGTATATGGTACATTCATTGTGATAATGATACTCTCTTGTGCAGTAATTTGACAAAACATGAAAATCTGAATTTGTTCACTTAGAAGTACCTTCTGAGTTCTGACATTCTATGTGAACGGGCACTGCATATGCTTCAGTTGGGATGCAAATTCCACACAGGAAAAAATGGCTTATATGTTTACTACCATGCTAATGATGTTATTTAAGCTAACACGGTTATTTGGTGCTTTAAAATGTTTTTCTTTCCTTGGTTTATAATGGTGAAGTTTTAAGTTTATAACTGCTTATTTTCTCTGTGAAGATGTCCACTTTGAAGTTGGTGATGTTTGAATATCAGGAAAAAAAAAACATTGCAAAATGAATATTGCATTACAACTTTTCTTTCACAATTCAGCAACTCATAATTGAATGCACCCTATTTGATTATTCAAATTCTTTATTTTCATTCTTATGATAGACAAGTTTCACACTTCCACTCACTCTATGCACTGTATTTGGCTGTTATATTGCTCTGTTTTCAGTCTTTTGATTTTTAGGCCTCACACACTTAGTTATGACTTATGATTTCGTTTCTTGAGACTTATGGTCATTTTTTAATTTAAAATTTGATAGGATTTATGATTTACAATTAAAAAAATTAGTTTGACGATTCATAATTTGAATTGCAATTCGAACACTGCTGTAGTTTATACTCTCTCTAATTGAGTGCTTTGCTTTTTGCAGGATTTGACCCCAAATCAACTCCAGGATGGTGAGTCTGATTGCTTCCTCCGTAGTATGATATTTTTGTTTTGTCCATAACTCCATATGTTTGAGTGAAAAATGGGGAAGAAAGTAGAAACAACTCCCTAGCTACCTTTCTCATTCCAGATAAAGTTTTGTACTCTACTTTAGACAAGTTATTACCAAGATAAAAGAATGGGAAGGGATTTGTGACTTGTTTTTGGTATGTTTTTATTAGCTCTCAGCAAAACATTTTCTGTGAAAAAGAAAAAGGGAAAGCTTCGAAAAGCATGGGATGGGAGCAAAGTTATTTATAATGTTGCATCATGGGGAGCTACAGCCATTGGGTAAGTGGCCTTATCAAACACCCCTCCTCTTCTCTGTGAATATTAAGGAATTGATTAATGTATAATCCAGCTGATGCAAGATCTTTGTAAATTGCAAAATCATGTACCATGTTTGCCTATGCAGTTGGCTACCTCCTATTAGTATAAAATATAAATTATTGATGTCTTGTGTTGGACACTAATTTCTGAGTTTATTTCTGTTGTCAATTTGTTTTTATATTTAGTAAAACAACAGAAAAATTAGTGGGATTGTTTTTACCCTCTTTTCAGCTCATAGTTTCATTTTTATTGATTACTTTCATTTTTTATTCTTGACAGGATATATCAAAATCCTGTTATTGTAAGGGTTGCAACTAAAGCATTCTGGACTTCTTGTCAAGTTATATCAAAGCTACTCTGATTTGCCAAAGCAGCTTGGAGAAAAAAAGTTGGGATATGGAAGTTTGACTGATGTGTATTTGCTTGTGCTGCAATTAAGCTTGGTTTTTCACACTCCCCTTGCACCAAAGATCAATTGATCTTAATGTAGTTTGATCATGTAAATATCTTTACTCAAATGTTCCGAGTGCTATTCAAATTCTTATTCACAACTTAGGCCTGAAACATAACCTTGCTCTCTTCGGCTGTACCCAACTCAGAACCTAGTCTTAAATCAAATCAAGATTGATTGAAATTATAATAATTTTAAAATTCTTTTTATTTGAGAAATAGTTAATTTTTAATTTGATATGGTGTGTTGAGAGTTAAAATTTAAAATTTAATTTAAATTTAAATTATGATTAATTAAATTTAAACAATAATATTTGATAAGAATAAAAATCAAATGAGATAACTAAATGGGAAAGAGAGTGAATTCAAGTTTATAATAAAGGGTGTAATTATTTTGTTGAGGGTCAACTATGCTTAATGTTCGTCTATATGTAATTTTTTTTATAATGATTGTATTAATATTATAAGCTATTATTTCATGTATATTATCCAAATTATTCACCACTACACTGACTTTAGTGGATTACGTATAAACTGATTCTCGTATATTCTCTAAAAATTGGGGGAATATGCTAGTTTTGTACGAATTTACTTTTCCCATGTTATTAGTTGCATTTTTTCGTAGTTTGGTATTTGACTGCTCCTAAAGTTTGATCTTAGCGACTTGGGCAGAAGAACGAAGTTTAGGTTTTTGTTAAACATACCTCACACTTTTAATCATATGTCTCCCTTTTAGTTACTTTGTAATCATTTTTCTAAATATATCTTTCTTTATTTTTGGAAATTAGAGTGCACCCCTTTGTATTTCATCACATTTCAACTTAACCATCCTCTTTTCTCCTTTTCATTCCATCTTCGTATCATGATAAAAGAATAAATATAATAATTTCTGAATAATATTTTCACCCATTGAGACGCCATGGAAAAACAATTTGAGCAAGGAATAAAATAACGACAATGTTAGGCACAATAAGTTACGTGGGTGTAAAGAGACATGTGTTTTGCTGCATGAAGAGCTTTCATTTAGTGGTGGAGGCAGCGTTTGGATTAAGGGGGGCCAAGATTAAATCTCTTATTTTTTTTCTTTTTATTTAGGGATGTCATAATATACTTTTACATAAGAATTTTAAAGGAGGTTACAAATTTTGGGGGTGACCATGGCATTCCCACGTCACCCCCTGCCTCCGCCCCTGCTTTCATTCTTATAGAAAATAGCACATGTACAGACATGAACTGTTTTTGCAATTTGGTTGTAAGATGGGCATGCATTATTAGTTTGGTAGGTTTTGTTAATGGGGATTTGAATTTACGACCTCTCTCTCTCCCTTCTTTCTTAGTCATCAAGTCAATTTTATAATTCTAAAAAGTAAAGAATAAAAAAAAAATTATGTTCCACTTTAATATCAGTAAATTTTTGCTTGTAAAAAAAATGAAAAACAATATGCTCTCCGCACACTTAACACCATTTAATGGGGATGGTAGCGCATTGCTCAACAAACCAGAGATATTCTCCATATAACCAAGTCCATCAAGCTCTCGAACCTCGTTTTTCAATGTGTCTGATATTTCATGGAATGCAGTAACAGACTAGTAACTACTTGGAACGAAACGGGTGATGGACCTGATGGTGGCATTGTGTGATCAATGGCAACATATAGGATTGAGAAAAATACAGTAGTAATTAATTGTTTCTCACTTATTATTCATAAAATAATTAAGAAAAAATAATTATTTTTTTTAAAAGAATGTGTTCTAAAAATAAATTAACCTATTTCAAAATTAAATCAATTAATTCCTGATTAAAATAGTTTAGAAATAAAAAAAATCAAATACTTGCATTAGATATTAGATATATGTGGGTTGGTTAAACATTACCAGTCGTAACTAATTAACTGTGATAGGATAAGGCTTGCATGACATCTCAACTAGAAACTTTATTAGGAAGAACGACATGGTCAAATCCATTACTGTCAAGAAATCTCTGAAATATTGTTTTATTTGAAGGGGGTGTTCACTTTTGGGGATGTTTGTTTGGTTGAAATTGTCGTAGGAACATGCTAAAGTTTGAGTGAAGGAATGAAGGGGAGAGAGAAAAGAAGGGAGAGGGGCCAAGAAAAAAAAAATGAATCAGCTAGGTGGATTACTTAGCTGGTGATAGATATATCCTTAATAAAAATGGGAAGCAAGGAAATTGTGATGGCTGTATCAAGAACTAATTTGGCATCATGCTTTCATAATATGGTCAAAGAAAGATCTACTATATATTTTGTTTGTCAATTTTAGCTGTATATATTTTGCTATTAAAAATTAAAATTGCATGTTGTCCTCGCCAGTCATAATTTTAGCCCCTACAGCAATGTAGAGATCACTATTTTCTTCTACAAAAAATTCTCTCTCTATACAGAATCGCTATTGACCAAATTTGCAACATTTCCTAGTATCCAAAGGCAATATCTGCATTAAAAAAGAAAATTTTCAATCAACAAATGGAAATGTTTGTCACTTGATAACAGCAGCCTTGGCTCTCTGCAATCTCAATATTAAGATAGTGATTGAACTGCTAGGTATGCTAGTGTGAATACTTATCTAGGAATTGGTATGCAATTATATCTCTCTTGATCAATACGCTTTCTTATTTCTTTGTTGAAGACCATTGATTTGGACCTGAATGCCATTTTCATGCTTAGTTAAAAAATCGTATTATGAAAATCAGTTTTTTTTTTTTTAAAGCAGTTTGATAACCAGTTCTATAAAACAGTTTGACTTTTAAAACCAGTTCGGAATCGGTTTGCTTCTTAAAATCAGTTCAAAATCAGTTCAGTTTAGAACCAATTCTTTAAAATCAGTTCAGTTATGAACTGGTTCAACAAAACAATTTGCATATTTGGATTTAAAAACTGAACGGTTAAATCGATTCAGTTCGGTTTGGTTCAATTTTTTGTTTTTTTGTTCGAATCGATTTTTGCACATCCTAACTGTATTAGTACCCCGGTACCTTTTTAATAAAAAGTTCCTTTGCTGAATGACCATGATAATGATGAAACAAAATGAATTTCATAAAAGTGAATATCTAACACTCACGTACACACCATCTGTTATTAAATAGAAGTAGTTGAATATTAAAATTAAATCGTACTACATGGAAAGGACTCTAATTAATAAAGTCAGGATGATCATGATGATGATGATTAAACAAAATGAATTTCATAAAAGTGAATATCTAACACTCAAGCACACACCATCTGTTATTATATAGATGTCGTTGAATATTAAAATTAAGGTTAAATGTCTTTTATCTTATTTATTTTGTTCACAATGATCATTTATAACAAAGTGAATTTTTTTAAAAGATAAATGATTATTTTGAACTTTTTAAATAAGAAAAATGATTAAAATAAACGTTTTGAAAGATAAAAGACCAAAGTAAATAAAATAAATAAGATAAAAGACTAAAATTATCATTTAACTTCTTGAGATATACATATACAATCAATAAGACTTACGGATAAACCCACCTTAACAACCGTTAGTCTCAAAAACACTGATGCAAATGCTCCTGGTAAGACTTACGGTATAAGTTTCCTTTATGTATTCTTCAATTCTTCTCCCTTTTATAAAGCAAAACGTTTTGAAAGTTAATCATCTCTTTCCAACGTGACAGCAAGCTTGGAACATTCGGAGGATACTGCATTTTTCTTGACACCATGTTCACGCCCCAGGGGAAGGCCCAGTGTGTGGGAAATGACGAGAATGCCCTCGTTTCTGCCATCCATGTTAGCTGGGGTTACCCTCTTCTTTTCATTCTCGTTTTGCATTTGCTTCGTCTTTGGTGTTTGGTTCTCATTGCCATCATTTTGTCAAAACTACAAAACTTCTTGTCTAATAAATTTCTCTGTCATTACCTTATAGGAAGAAGAAGATAATAAGAAATTAAAATAAATTGAACTCATAAATTAAAATCAATTTTAAACATTGAAATGCATAGTTGATTAGAGAAATTTAATTTATTTTATTTTACTTTTTATTTTTAAAGTGTTTATAAAAAAAGTTTATGCAAAGTCTTTTTAAGTACTTTTAAATTTTAATGATTGTTTCTAATTAGAATTACAATTTCATATTCATGAGTTATTCTGACCTTTTAACGTAATTCATACATTTGTTGAAGGACAAAATTTAGGTGGAGTTCTTCTTAGGGTTTTTAATAACATTAAAAGCACTTAATGAAATGTTTTGTGCTTTATTAAATTACGAGAGCTTGGTACACCAAATCAGAGGCCGAAATCCGCACGAATATGCACAAAACCGTATGGACATGCACAGAACCGCACGGGCGTGTGGATATGTTTGGCTCCTACACGAAATCAACACGGACATGCACAATAATGATTTATAAGCAAATGATTTGTTATTCTTTAAAGAAATGAATGATAGATATAACCTCTATTGTCTAAAAAGTAGTAACAAATATTCTCCTTCTTTTATATAATATAGTATAGTTGATTATCTTATTGTTTTACTGGATGAAAGGGCTATAAAGTTTTCAATTAAGAGCAATGCTATTGCCTCCGAATCCAAAATGTCGAAACATCCTTCGACTTCTTAAATTTTGACACTTGTCACTGTAAAAAAATCATTCAATTCAAGTTTTTGAAACTTTGTTTATTTCCAAAATTACCCCCTCCCATGTGTCTCTTTCCAAACTGTTGTTACCCACTTACCCAATTACCCCCATCTTCTTCCGCTCTTGATAAAACATTGGGGGTAAGAGTCAAAGCTTTCCGGTGAACCCCATTTGAAGTACAGGTGCTAAAGGGAGACGAGGGGCACCTGCTAGTGCATTCGGATGAACATACTAAACTATTGAAAAAGAAACAACACAGAAACAACTCAAAAAAGCCAACGCTGAAGTCATTTTTTTTTTTCGATATGGAAAATGAAACAACGCCGAAGTCATTATAATCATATACAGGGCCATATTAGATTAAGTTCTAATTGTAGTCAAGTTAAAGTATTTTCTCAAGATTTTAAAGACGTGTTTACTAAAATAACTAACAAGCTCAAAGAAATTAATGAGTAAGAAAAGAATCAAATAGAAGAGAAGATGAAGAGATAAGAGAGAGAGAAAAAATGAGAAGTTGAGAGAGAGAGAGAGCAGAGGACAACAAAATTTGACAGATGAAAAGAGAGAGCGCAGAGCAAAGTTAAGGGGTAAGTTTGGAAGATAAAAGAACTTTAAAAAGTTAAATTCAAATAATATTTTATATTTAAAAAAGTTGACGGATGGCAAAAATTTAATGGATCGGAGGATTTTTCCGCATATTGGATTCGGAGGAAACAGCATTTCTCTTCAATTAATTCAATCCAAATGAAACATTAAATAAATATGGAGAGCTAGATGCCGAATGATGCAATTGGGAGTTTTGGAAATACTTTGCCACTCATGATTTGAATTAACCCTTTCATTTTTATTTTCTTTTAATTTATATAGATATAAAAAATAAAAAAATTAAATGGATATATATTTGTTATGTGTGTCATTTCTATGACTGTGTTGCGTTGACTAGAAAAGATTAGTTTTATATGAGATTGAAACTGTGTGAAAAGTTTTGTTTGATTTGAATTGATTTTTTTATTGAGCATTAAAATGAACTTAAAAAGCACATATTATGAATCAATGCTTCTTTGAAATATAAATTCAACTTGTTAAGGTGTATTTTAGGAAAGGGATAAATTATAACTACTTAGATGTAAATAAATAATCATCTTCACTCATAACACTATGCAGATGATGGATCAAAGTGTGAAAATGTAGATAGATCAAAGTGATGCGTCACAGGTGAAAGCTTAATTATATTTTCTAATTGTATTTTTTAATTTTGCTACTTTTTTTAATTACATTTTTAATAGATGAAATATCATATATTATTTACTAATAATTTTTAATTTGCAGACTGCAGTAGAAAATGAAGTGCCTCAAGAGGAAATAATTCATCTACAGAGATCACTAAAGGATGCTGAAGAAAAGTTAGAGAAAATGAGTATCTTTTAATGTTGTTTCAATTCTCTTAAAATATATTTTGATTAATCAATAAAGTCTTGTATAACAAGTGTGCATTGTTTGAGTGAATTACTTGAATTACATATTTACTTTATTATTTGTCATTTTGAATTGAATTCATGCAATGTTGATTAAGTTAATTGACACTTGACTTATTTACATTTAATTAAATTTTTAATGGTAGAATATCTTACATCTTTTACTAATATATATATATAATGTGTGTGTTTTTGCAGGATTCTTGCTACAGAAAATATAGAACATGAAAACCAAATAGTTGATCTTATGAGAGCAGGCGAGAAAGTGTACCGCTAATTGGTTTTGGAAGACAATTCATAATTTAAAAACTACATTATTTACTAATAATTTTTAATTTGAAGGCCGCGGCAGAAAATAAAGAGCTTCAAGAGCAAATAATTCACCTACAGAAATCACTTGAGGATGCTAATCAAAACTCGGAGCAAGTATAATTAACATAGTTGAGAAGGGTCTTAACTTATATATATATATATATATATATATATATATATATATATATATATATATATATATATATATATATATATATACGATTTTAAACCGTGCATCGCACATGTTCATTAAATTATATATTTTTGTATTTATGTTTAATATTTATTTTAAAAATATATGTACATAAAAATTATTTTTAAAATATTTAGTAGTATATTAAATATAATTATACTAAAATTCAAAAATATGATTAAATATATTTTTAATTGAGAAGATGTTGTCTTAAAAAATATTAAGCCTATTAAAATTTATTATGATTTGTTCTTTATCCAAGTAATAAAAGTGATATAATACTTATATGAAATGTATAAATTTTAAAAGATATATATAATAAATATAAATTTATAATTATTTAAATATGAGTTTTCATTTTTGTTATTGTGAATATTATGTTTACATGTACTTTTATTTTGTATGTTTATAATTAATATTTTTAAATGTTTTTATTGATAAAATTAAAATTTATTTAAATATTTTAAATATGTGCATCAATTGTATAATAAAGAGCATTGATGTGAGTCATATAATCTTCCATGAATGTTAAATATGATTAAATCAAATAAATGGTTATTGTAAAGTTTTTTTTTTTAAATAACAAATCATTTGCTTATAAATCATTATCGTGCACGTCCGTGCGGTTTTGTGCTTGCCCGTGCGGTTTTGGGCACGCCTTCATTCAATATTAACGATCCCGTTTAGTATGTGTGAAGCAATGCTAATGTTACCAATCTTTATATGTTAGAGAATAAATATCATCCTTTTGAGTTCTCTTGGAAGCTTAAGCTTCTATATTAAGCATTTCTTCATTTTCTTAATAGTTTCAAATTTTCAAACCAACTTTGTTAATGCGTGGAACTGAACACAAATATTATCTTTAGAAACATGCATCTTCTATATTAGGCATTTCTTCGTTTTCTTAAAAGTTTCAAATTTTCTAACCAGCTTTGTTAATGCTTGGAACTTAACACAAATTTGGTGTGGAAAATCCTCCGATCTGTACATCTCTTTTTTGAAGAAAAAACAAAATTTGCTAAACTATTTGCTGCCATATTACCTCCTCTTTTTGTAAAAAAAAAACTCACAAGCTATGAACATAGGCTTCATAGCCTTGCAGTCATCAATCAGACTTTTAAAATAACTCCTTGCTACTGCCTCATCATTTTGTTTCCAAGCATAGAACCAACACATTTAAACTATCGATTTCAAAATTGACTCTTTGATGTTGTGTTCTTCCTTTAGCATGTTCTTCCTTAGTTTAACCAGCAATTTAAGACTTTAGTTTATCGTAATAAGATGGATAGAAAAAATGAATAAATTAGACTTAAACCAAAATACTAATTTTCAATCCAAGTAAAGCAACAATTGTAAGCAATAAGTGTATTTCTATTGGTTTGGAGATGATGATAGTGAAAGGAAGGGGTTGATTGTGGAAGGTGGTCTTTGGGCACATGTTATCTGTAAGAGAAAAGTTAGTGAGGCAATGTTATCATGTGTGTGGAAGTGAGAACATAACAGGTTTGGGTGTCGATAATTTATGGATGTACAAGGAATAATTTATGAGCAGGTGTGGAGTTGATATATATGGCATTATGTGGTGGAATAAGCAATTTGGCAAGTAGAACTGTTAAAACGGGCCAGCCTGACCCACTGCGTCTAGCCCATCTCGGCCCACTTAATAGGTGGATCAATCCAACCTGGCTCACCATTTGGTGAGTCTTTAAAATGCTGGTCTGTCCGTCTCATTACGAGTTGGTGAGTTAAACGGGTTGACCCACCTAAAATAAATAAAAAATTAAAAAAAATCAATTTTTAAAAAAATAAATAAAATTTGTATATCTCCTTGTGTATGTCTAAGTGATCTTAGACCTTTGGTGGGCTGGGCCTCTTTTTCTTAATGCACAACAGAACAACACTAAGTGACCGTGAGGCTTGTGATGTGAAGGAGGGCATGTTTTGTTGGTCTATGTTTTGTTGGCAAGGCTTTAATAGATATAATATGGATCCAGACTTTTAGCAGTGGTGGTGTACTGTATCACTAAAGGTTGGTCATAGCATATTGTATGTAGTTTTTATTTGCAGCCTTTTGAATTTGTAATGAGTCTTGTTTTGGACACCTCTTATGCTTAGGGCTTTGCTATTCTCACCCCCACAAATTGCTATTCTCACCCCTAACCTTGTAAAATTACTCTACTGTCCCTCCTCCATTTCTTACATCCCACCCCACTCCCTTCTCCTTACATCCTCCACCCCCACTACCAACCTCGTGTCACTCTCCTCCTCCTATAGTTCCTACACTTACTCATACACGTAAGTTGTGTAGATCAACGGAATCATGGTTCCGCTGTGTTGAATGAAAAGCGGAATCTTGATTCCGTTGTTTTTTTGTTTTCTACAGTATACAACAGAATCGTGATTCCGTTGTGTTTGAAAAAAACATGCACAACGGAATCATGATTCCGTTGTGCATTTTTTTTCATACACAACGGAATCACGATTCCATTGTGTATGAAAAATGACATGCACAACGGAATCATGATTCCATTGTGCATGTTTTTTTCGAACACAACGGAATCGTGATTTCGTTGTGCACGCAGACAGTATTTGATTTATTTTTTTTTACTGTTATTCATTGAGTGAACTTTGAATTGTTTTTTTTTCTTTTCAGTAGTAGCAATGGATTGGAATACTTTTATTTCTGATGAAGTTACGATGCCAAGTAGTTGGGGAAATATGATTGATGCAAGTGAAAATGCTTTAGACCAACCCGTTGAACAAAATGAAATGCAAGCATATGATTATGTGATGGACGTTGAACCTCAGCACAATTATCCTGACTTCTCCAATAATTTCATGACTGACGAGGTTGATTGATTAATTATTGTTTTTATCTATATGATATTTTTTGTATGTGTGTTTTGTTAGTGAAGGAATGCATTTTGTTTTTAGGCTTTTGAAGAGGGAGATCATTTGTTGACGTGGATTCGATCTGTCACAAAGGAGCTTGGATTTGTTGTTATCATAGAAAGATCAGAAGTTGGGAAGAAAACTTTTGTCCTACCGGCTTGTGAAAAGAGGGGAAAGTACAAACAATATAGAGATAAGTTAATCCGCAAGACTACTGGAAGCAAAAAAATGTCAGTGCCCATTTAAATTAAAAGGGAGGCTTGTGAAAGGCATTGGTTGGAAACTTTATGTGGTTTGCGGTTTTCATAACCATGAAGTCAATGAAACATTGGTGGGCCATGCATATGCTGGTCGTTTAAGCAGTGAAGAAAAAAGTCTGCTAAATTAAATGACCAAAAATATGGTGAAGCCTGGGCAAATTCTGTTGACAATCAAAGATCAAGATGTTGCGAATGTCACCACCATCAAAACCATATACAATGAGCGACAAAAATATCGACAACACCAAAGGGGTCCAAGAACTGAAATACAACATCTAATGAAGTTGATAGAACGTGATCAATATGTTTATTGGTATAGAAGGGTCGACACTGAAGATGTTGTAAGAGATATCTTGTGGGCACATCCAAATTCTATCAAGCTCCTAAATTCATTCTCAACAGTGTTAATATGTGATACTACTTACAAGACGAACAAATATCGTCTTCCGGTATTGGAGATTGTTGGGGTGACTTCAACAGACATGACTTTCTCAGTTACCTTTGCTTATTTACAATCTGAGAGGACAGACAATTTTGAATGGGCATTAAATAGGGTGAAAGAAATGTTTGTCAAAGATGATGTATTATCTCAGGTTATTGTCACTGATAGAGATCTTGCATTCATGAATGCATTAGAGAATGTCTTTCCTTCTTCAACCAACTTGTTATGTCAATTCCACATTTCTAAGAATGTCAGGGCAAAATGCAAGATGCATGTGGGCAACGCGGAAGAATGGGACAAAGTGTTGGACGCTTGGAAAGGGTTAATGCAATCTGTTAATGAATAATTGTATAAGGTTAACTTGAAAAACTTCACAAACCTATGCTCACATTATCCACTTTTCCTTGAGTATGTCCATTGTACATGGTTGATACCTCACAAGGAGAAGTTTGTACAAGCATGGACGGATCGAGTTATGCATCTTGGAAACACAACAACTAATAGGTACTTTTCCATATAATTATATTCGTTGATTTTAATTATATACTTTGCTTGATAATACTTTTGGTTGCATGATAGGGTTGAAGGCACACACGCACGATTGAAGAGGTTGCTTCGAGATAGTATGGAAGACTTGTGCAGTTGTTGGGATGCCATGAATAACATGCTTATATTGCAACATACTGAGATTTTGGCTTCATTCTAAAAAAGCATCAAGGTTGTGGGTCACAGGTTTAATAACGTGTTTTACAAGAAGATACGGGGCTTTGTATCAAACCAAGCACAAGACCTGATATACAACGAGTACAAATGGGTTGACAGCGTTGGTATTAATAGTTATGCTTGTGGATGCACACTTAGAACTACTCACGGTCTACCGTGTGCGTGTGAACTTGCTAGATTCAACAATATGTTTGGCTCAATACCCTTGAGGTCAATTCATGTGCATTGGAAGATGTTATCCATCAATCAAGATGACACCGGTGATTCTTGGGGGGACTTGACTTTGACACACGAGGTTGATGCATTGTTAAAGAAGTTTTCCCAACTTGATGTCTTCGGGAAAATCACAATGAAGACTAAAGTCCATGAATTTGCATTTCCAGATACCACCTCAATGTGTCCACCTCCAGAGAAGGTGAAAACAAAGGGTGCCCCGAAGTCTGTGAATTCTACTAAGCGTGCACCTTCAATGTGAGAGCAAGTCGATGCAATGCATACAATGGTAGGTAGTTCAGGAACTCCTACTGCGCCTCCCAAAGTTGTCAGTGACAATAAGCGGAGTAAAATGATGCCTTATGTTAATGAGTTTCCCGATGAATTGAAACCATTCATCCAAAAAATTATTGATATCAAAGCAGATGGAAATTGCGATTATAGAGCAATTGCAGCTTTGTTAGGTATGGGTGAGGAATCCTGGGCTCTCATTCGTCAAGACTTGATTCGAGAACTTCAAACATGGCACTCTCTTTATCTTCAGCTCTTTGGCACGGAAGAAAGATTGGTTGAACTAATCAGCTCGTTGTATCTCGAAGGTGGACCAACAACCATTGACAAGTGGATGACCATTCCCGACATGGGGTATGTGATTACTAATCGGTATAATGTGGTGTTGGTTCACTTATCTTTGCTTAAAAGTTGGACTTTCTTTCCACTTAGGAGCCGGCCTCCATCTGCTGCACAACAACGTCTTATAGCTATTGGATTTGTTAACGGAAATCACTTTGTACAGGTACACATAATATATTAAACTATTAACTATGCAAATTTGTTTACTAAGTTAACCTTACCAGTTTAATTTTCATTGATTAGCTATTTTTACAAGATGATTGTCCCCTGCCTCCTATTGCACCTCAATGGAGAACATACTGCACTGTTCAAGCTCGATCATGGCCAAAATTGTACATGCAACGCATGCAAGAATTGAACTCAATACCATTTCATTCAACTAGAAGATCTCAATATGTAGTAGACATTACTAGGGATTCATTTTAGGTAATTAATCTTCTATTAATAATTGTTATTAGAGGACTTTATTTGTGTAATGTTTTGGTTGTTGAATATTTTTTACAAAACTATATTGTATTATGAATGATTTATGGTATTTTAAACATATATTAGGCACCGATACAAAATTTAACCAGGATTGTACCCTAGTACAGTGGAATCAAGATTTCGTTATACAGTGTACAATAGAATCACGATTCCATTGTACATTTATACGGCGGATTCATGATTCCGTTGTACACTGTACAATGGAATCACGATTTCGTTGAAAAGTGTACAACGAAATTGTGATTCCGTTGTGCAAGGGGGTGAAACAAATTTGTACAACGGAATCACGATTCTAGTGTACCCTTTTTTCACCTCTTGTACAACGGAATCACGATTCCGTTGTACACTTTTCAACAGAATCATGATTCGGCTGTACAATGTACAACGGAATCGTGATTCCACTGTATAAGTGTACAACGGAATCGTGATTCAGTTGTACAAGGATATTTTGGGAATTCAAAAAAAAAACCACCCACATGGAAGGTGAGAATAGCAAATTGGGGGCTGAGAATAGCAATTCCCTATGCTTATTACAAACAATCTTATATTAATGCTGGCGGGTCCACAGTGGGAGCAATGGGGCAATTGTCTGCGCAAAGTAAATTTTTTTTACTTTATGTCAAGTAATTATTTTTCCCCATAAAAAATAAGTGTTGTCCTCATAAGATAATTATTTTAGAAAATGAATGTAAAAAGATAAAAGAGAAAATAAATTAGTACTAATTTTATCCATAAAAAAAATAAATTGGCACTAATTTTACTCACAGAAAAATAAATTAGTTCTAATTTTACCCACTTTACCTTTTTAATTTTAATCGTTCCCAATTTCTCTAATTTTTCTAATGTGTAGAAGATAATTGTAGAATTTAGGTATTTTGATTTTTTGTTTGTCATGAAATTATGTCTTTTATAAAGGTTTATAATATTTTTTGTCAGTGAAAATATTATAAACTGTTTCTTTGCCACTACTAAAGAAAATTTATGGATCTAGAGCAAAAGTATGTGTTTTTGTTGGCTATGCTTCCAACCAAAAGGGATACAAATGCTTTGATTTCATTTCCAAGAGAATCTTTGTTACTATGGACGTTACCTATTTTAAAAAAACTCCTTTTTTTTAGTGATCATCTTCAAGGGGGGAGACAAGAAGAAAGATGTTCAATATTTTCAAACACAAAAAAGATTGATTCTTTAAGAGTGAACATAAAGATGAAAAATGATACACATAACCTACATCAAAGTTCTAGCAAACTAAATAAAAAGAGGCTTTGAGAAACGAATAATACCTAGGAAGTATATTTTCACTATGAATCTAGATATTTGTATAGATCTCATTTCTAATATTTATACATAGGGTTTGCATCTTCTGGTAAGCAGTAGACATAACCATTTCATCTTTTGTGTGTGTGTGAAATAGTTATAAAATTTTAGTGTATATTTAGGTATTAAATTTTAGGGTCTTACTAACTTAGGGCACTGGTTAAGAAATTAAAAGAAGAAAGTATTTATCGTAAAAATCATAGAAGAGTATAAAAAAAAACTATGGACAACGCATAACCAGTGCCCTAAGGATACACTGGTTAGCATTTGCCTAAATTTTATAATAATTTTTCATTAATAATAAAAATTTTATATAAATAAATCCATACTAAAAGTCATACATTTAATAGACTTTTGTCCATACTACCCATACTTTGCTTGTCAAAGTAGGTATAGGATCAGACAAGTGTATATATATTTCCTGCTTTTTTGGTTATGTCCAAATCTCGTGGAAATGTAGTGTAGTACAAGTACTATTAACTACATTCATACATACATCATTTAAAAATGCTAGTACTAATGGGTACAACGAAAACTAAATTCTAAGTGTAAACTAAGCTAATAAAATTTCTCGTGAGTATAAGGAGTTGGAATGCTATCATTAACAACTCGTATTAACTGATCATCACCTTTGTGATGTAAGGTAAAGGTATTTCGACAATCCACCAAAACAACGATTTTTTTTTTAACTCCACCAAAATAATGATTTAGTGTTTAATAGGCATATACTATTAAATATATAAAATTCTACATTATTAATCAATTAGAAATTATCCATAATATAACTTTTAAGAGTTGTTAACAAAATCATTAAACTTACCATATATAACAATTATAATTAGATGACGATGTAAGAAACCTTTATACTATTAGCACATATATTATTTTAGTTATAAACAAAATATTAGTGCTGTTAGACACTGCACTAATTAATCAAAAGGCCAAGGTTTGATTAATAGAATGCAAAAAAAAAAACTAATAAATTTATATATTACTGCTACCAAGTATTACAATGAGTAATTTACTGTATATATACCATATGTTAAAAGAATCACTATTCCCACTGAAAAGCACATCAATCTTTCTGGGAGCAGTTGAGTTGCTTGCTCCTACTACAAAATTGGTGATCCATTAATTCTCTTTTTTACCCCCGTGTATTCCTCCTCTCTTCATATTTACATGTAGAATTGGCCTAATAGTAAAAAGTGTTGTCCTTGTGATTGGGAGCATCCTTGCATAGCATGGAACGAACTTCCATAATGGATCTAGGTGGCTCCAGGTCTTTCTCATGCAATGCATTTCCTAGAAGCTGTTGCATGTGTGAGGCAAAGGTATCATCCAGAATCTGCACATATTACACTTCAGGTCAGAAATCACAACCCTAAATAAGCACATAGAACATGGTAAGGGATGCATTTTTGGCACATTCACTATACTACTGTAATCAATCTGCAGCAATGTTTCATTGGGACCTTGAAAACTCGTGGAAAGAAACATGCATTTTTGTTTTCATAACTAACCAAGCAAATGCACTGTTATCAAATTAACATTAAGCACTCGTTTAGTTTAAGAGTTAAGTCATGTGAACCACACATATTTACATTGGAATGCGTGCTTTTCATTAAAAAGTGTGAAAATTGATTTCATAACTTAAAAACAATCAAGGGCTAAGTTCACTATATCAAAATCAATATAAGGACAGAAACACGTGCATTTTTGTTTTAACTATATAAAAGAACATCTTTGTCATTCTTGGTGACTTGGTACAAATAAAAACACTGTTAATAATTAAGCTGTTAGGTAGCTAGCTACTCACAGAAACAGCGACCCTTGAACCTTTGTACCACGATCTATTCTCTTTTCTGTTCTCCAAGAAACTTAAAATTTCCTGTTAGATAGAAATACGATAAATATGATGCAATCAACATCTCAAGAGTCTGAAATCTAAAGATGCTTAAGGCAAGGCAACGAAATCCAGATGAAAGTGAACTAACCTGTCCCATACGATCCCAATAACCTCGACAGATGGCAATGAAAACATGAGTCTCAAAGACACTGTGAAGGTGACTTACGGAACTAGCCAACTGATCTTTCAGTGGCTGCATTCTACTTCTTAAATCAGACTCCACCACAGTTTCCTTTGAATCTTGAAGAATCTTTTTTAATTTTGTGGTATTCTGTAACTTTGTCTGGAACAACATAGAAGATGATATTAGGATACGTGAATACTTTATTAACATTATTCTGAAATGGGAACAAAAATTTCAGATACCTTGCACTGCATAAATATGAAGAAAACAGTAACTTCACAGGCAACCAAAATTAGTCATATTTGCAATTTGATAGTATCAGAATATTTGAAACATATTGATATGTGCATAAACATCTTGACTGCAGTACTGCTCTAGCTACGTAAGTTAAATATTATGTTATTAAGAACAGTAAATTTGCTTTCAAAAGGCTACTAACATTCTCCGCAAGTTTCTCCACAATAGCCTGCACGCAGTTCCTGAACTTTGCTCTCAGCATCACTGTCACCTCACTAAGTCGCTCACCAGGTGTCGTGTTTCCAACATGTGGCAAGCAAGAACCCCATGTCTTGAACTGGGATTCAACCTTGGGACGCAAGATGTCAAGCATTCTCTTCAAGGAATTCAAAAGAATTCCAAGCTGAAAAAAGTGACATAAGTTCAAACAAAAAGTATAAAATATTTGCTTATCAAAAAAATAAAAAAAGTATACAAGACCAGAAGAACATTTTGAATTTTTTAGAAATTCAACTCACCTCATCAGGAACCACATAGGCACATGTAGATCGTTTGGCAAGTTTTTGGACATATTTATTAAGCCCGAATTTCTTAGGACCCATGCTTTCTTTGAGAGGAGATAATACATCTGCATATTGTTTGTCTAAAGCTTCCACAATGGCCTTTTCAATATCAGCAATGGCCTGTTGCCAAATTTTTTTCAAAAAAAAAAAAAAAAATCAAACTCATTCTTCAATCTTTTGTCCATCTCATACAATAACACATTTATAATTAAGGAATAAAAACTCCTGTGCTAAAAAATGCCTTTTAATATGAGCAATAATTTAAAAAAAAAAAAAATCCTTAGGATAGGTATTTGCTTATAATAGAAGAGATCAAAAGATGAAAATGGAAATGGATAGCATCTGAAATTTACGGGGAAAAAGGGGGAAAGAAATAATAGGAACTGGCATACATTCTCTAAGACCAAGGTATATTCCGGCCAGCGGCAAATGATGACCTCATAGTCTGTCAATGTCTCCTTCAGCCGCTCATACATATCATCAATGAAGGGAGTAGTAGAATGTTGTGTTCTAACTCCAGACCATTTCACCTGCAACAGCAAAGTATTTAGATTTTAGACAACCCTGTTGTCACAAAACAATTTACTACTGAAGAGATGCAGCAGTTAACATATGACTAGTTTTGTATCCTTCAAAATCAAATGGTTCATTGAAACCTAGATCACCTAAAGGGAATATGATGAAATCCTGAAGACACAAAATGGAATATGACAATAATGCGATATGTTAAAAATAAGTACCTTATCTAATTTGCACGACTCCAGCAAAGATAAACGTTTATCTTGTATCCAAACAAGAATATACAAATGGAACAACTCTTTTGCGTCTACTCCACCTTTGATAGGACTAAGAAGGAAATAAAACAAGTTAGACTTCTGTAGTATTAGGGTTTCTTTAACTAAAAATACTGGGCTATACTCTTGGTCTCTCCAACTAAAGCATTGCAGCACTTACCCAATACCCCAGCTTACGAGATCTCCCTGAAAATCTGATGTTGCAATAACAAGTTCTGCTACTGGTGATGATGGGCCCGTTGGTGGACAAGATATGAGGAAGGCTCGTAATCTATTGCAAAGCTCTGTACTGTATATGGAAGCAGAAAGATTTGGCAGGTCCACAAAGCTGTGAAAATATTGAACCAGCTACATTAGAACCTTAACCAACAATAGTAGTTTGACAAACTAACATAACATGCAAGAATACTTAAAACTAAGGAAGATGCAGTTTGAAATGCATCTAACAAAGCGATTAAAATGATGATTTGCCTGAGTCCAGCTTAAAACAAAAGTAATCATTATACTAAGAAAGGTATGCTGTCACATGTGAATACAGATTCAAGATAACAATTGGGGTTAAAGAGACCAAAATAATACAAAATGCAATAAACAAGAACAAAGACCAAAATAAAAAAAGTTAAGATCTTTAAGAGTGAACATAAAGATAAGAAATGATACACGTAACCTACATCAAAGTTCTAGCAAACTAAATACATACAAGATGCTTTGAGAAACGAATAATACCTAGGAAGTATATTTTGACTATGAATCTGGATATCTGTATGGATCTCATTTCTAAGATTTATACATAGAGTTTTCATCTTCTGGTAAGCAGTAGACATGGCCATGCCATCCATCAAACTGCTTTCATTATTTTGTGTAATATATTCATCTGTTTCACTCAGGTGCCTCTTGGACCTCTTTTTTGCAGCAACCTGGGAAGACACTAGTTGTCAATTAAATTGATATGTGAATACAATTAGCAATTGTCATCATAAAAAACTCAAGTTTCTCTAACCTGGAAATAATGACAAAATGCAGTTTGAGCCTCAGGAGATAAGATATCATGAAGAAGCTTGTAGAGTTTAACAGCAGGTTCCAAGGCTGGTGCTGCTTGACCAGTTGCTGGTCTGAAAACCTCTACGATGCCCGAGAAAGAAGACTCGTCAAGTGATTTATAATTCTCAAAAACAAGTGTAAGTATCTGTTCAATTTGATCCTTGGTCTCTCCTAGTATTCGGTTCTGGAGGTGAACAAAAATCATACCATGTTAGACAAGACAAAAAAATCAATGAATTTAATAGTAAGCAAATGCTACCAAAACAATCAGTTCAAGTATATTGACTGCATCTACAATACAGTACATTGCAGTGAGCAGTTGAAGTTATATCACGTGAATTAAAATATGTCAAAGATACCTCCTGGTGGCTCAAAGAAGTCTTGCTATTGCCCTTCATGATAACAGGTGCTAGCAGATTATACACCAAGTTGAGGCAGTCGGCTGTAGGTGTAGCCACATCCATGACATAAGATAGATATCTATTTAAACAGAAAGTTGTGAACACCATTAGTATAATTAGAAAAAGTGTGAAACTACACATATAAGAAAGCAAATATTCAGGGGAAAAGTGCAAATCCACTTCACATTACCGCAACTTGGTATATATCTCAGATACCCCATAATAGGATGCAAACTCTGTCAAAAGCCATTTCCATGGACCATGCAACAATAGATTCCTTTGCTGAAAGCCCTGAATTTTCATTGCAACTTCCATAACTAAGTCATACGCAACTGTCTCTGCTACAGAACCATACTGGGATTGCAAGAAAAGACAATAAAATGTGAATACGTGAGGCACAATATATTAGAAAACTCAAGAATTTAGAATAGCACATCATTGAGCAAATGAATACTCCAACATAAAGCACATGAAACATTTTTATTTTCCCATTTCTGATATGTTGTCAAAGAATAATTATATCTTTGTTTCTTTTTGCATTTTCTGTTGAGGATACATACAAGAAAGGAAAGGGGGTTGGCAGAGAGTGACACCTGGCTATGAATTGAAAATATTTGGGCCAATATTTTTGAGAAATGTTTCCTGTTTTCATTGTCTTCAGGACCACTATTCCTATACAAATCATTGAAAACAAGAAACAAAGTATGTCTGATGGCAACATGTCATGGCAGACATACAAACAATGTGGCAGTTTTGTAATTGTTTTTGAAAACAGAATGAAAATAGAAAATATTTTCTTAAACTAAACAGACCCTTACATTGCATCTGACTAAAATGTAAAATCACACAATGGATATGTCTGATGAATGAATGTAAATAAAGTTTTAACATAAAAATCAAAATACTTAATCAAATAGTACTGTATTTTTGGCAGCCCAAAACACAATGGCTTGTAATGTTATCATCACGTAAATTCAGTTCTAGATATCATAACATGGATTCTAAAAATAACTTCAAATATCTATATAAGAAGCCCTGGGAAGTTACCAAGAGATATGATTATCTTTTCTATTTTAAATAATTTATCAGTTAGAAGAATCCCTAGTTTTTTTATGTTGCCATGATAGTTTGATGGTGGTTTAAGAAAGAACAGCTCACAAGATTTGAGGCTCTCACTGCTACAGCTTATATGTCCACACAAAAAAACTACTTATTGTTCACAGTAACTAACCTTAAGATGACTATTGTCATCTGCACTTGTTGAATAATTTATATACAGTTGTAATTTGCCCACAAGCTCATGGTCTGGTTCACGATAAATAGGCCACCAGCGTAATTTGTCAGCCTGTTTCAGTTGAACATGAATTTTATCATGATGATCATCACTCATGACAGGCACCAATAACATCCAGAAAAATAAGCAACATATAGCATTACCGGATCGTCAGCTATAGTAGCCACTTGGACAAGAACACGGCCAAAATGCTTTCCCTTGGAATCTTGAACTTCAACAAGCAAATCATCTCCAAGGCTATCTGGAAAACTGTACAAGTATTCAGAAATTTATTCAAGAGGTACAATCATAAAAGATTAAAAAGACAAAAAAACAAACAAGTAAAACTTACAACATATGTACTTCACTAGATCCAGGCTGCAACCTTATTGCATCTTCTTCAACTGTGCTTTTCAGCCTTAAGAAACATGAGTATGTCTCTGATCACATGCATAGGTAGAAAAATAAATAAAATGAAACAAGCCCAAGCAAAAACCAAACTAGTGAAATGAGAATCAAGTAAGTGCATTTAGAACAGCAACATCATGAATCACAGACTCGAGTAATAAAACATGTAAGGAAGTATAAAAGTCAAACAAAGATCCACAAATTCAGCAATAACTCGTTATAATAAAATGAAATGAATAATTTTTTTTAACTCTAGCTGTAACAGGAATACCATCCAAAGCTGTCTCATAACTATTGTTAAGATTAGTTCCAGCTAGGGAGTATACCTTATAGCTAGAGCAGAATTCTTTTTTTCCTAGTAATAAAAAGTTAAGAGAGAGAGAAGGGTTCCCAATTATAAGGTCAGGGAAAGACACACGTGTTAATGATACCTTACAGACCACAGTAGGAATTGGACGACTGTTATGTTGACTCTATTCAATCCTACTCCTACCTTTATGTCAACCTCTATAGCTACAATGCAATTTTAATTTTAATTGTGATAAGAATGTTATTATTACACAATTCTGAGTAAGGAGTACCACAACCAACAAAGTATAGTGACACTAGGAACCAAGTGCATTGGTTTCACAGAAGGCCAAAACTCAATTTGGCCAAATTGCTTATTAGAGTTAAACACGAGTCTAGATATTTCATACATAGTCATAAATCATAATAAAAATATTGAGAAAGGATTTTTTATGACAATTTTCGCCATAATACATATTGATAATGAATAGTTATAATGCATGTTGCATTCTTACATACCTTGCACAACTTCATAGGATGATGAATTATTCCTTAGAGTTGTTACACCAACTTTCAGGAGTCCAGACACCTGCTGTATGTAGCGGGTGCTAGCATGCACATATGCCAAGCTCTGTCGAGTCAATGAACCATTTGCAGGCAAACGTGGTACAAATCGAATTCTTCTGAGAGCTTGCCATCCAGCAGATAGTGATGATTGGAAATTGGAGAAATGGTGTCGCACAGATTCCATTTTAATTTTGGGCATCATTAATGATGACATGCTACAGCCAGTAGGAGGGTCCAAGCCCATTTTGACTTTACGAACTGCAAAGTGAAGAATGTCTCAACAAAAACTCGCTTTGGGATAAGTTAAATAATTTTATTAGTAAAGATAACATGAGAATGTACCTTGCACCTTCATCTTGCCAATAAGTTTTTTGGGTTTTGGAGCAACACCCTCGCTGGAAGGCTCTGCATTGCACTTCACCATTAGTTCATCTTCTGATTGTAATAGTATCTGTCGCAATCTGCATAAAAAAACAAAAATCCAATAAGAACCAAAGTAATTGTCAAGGACCAACTATTAAAAAAACTTTAGTTAAATAGAGGCACGTGAATGGTTTTATATATATCGCACTCCCTTCGCATGAGCCATTTAAACTTTGAAGACAATACTACAAACCCACTCCTTACGCTGAAGTTCAACTTTTATTTAGAAGAATGAGGGCGACAATGATCAAACTACTGATCACTTTGGTCATAGAGTTTAAGATGTTAGGTGAAGGCAGTTTTATATCTAACACTAATAACACTTAAGAAAATGAATCAAGGACAACATTGTTAGTCAGAGAATAGAAAGGGGATTGAGCATAAATTAAGAACAAAAATTGGAATTGCAGAGAATCAATTTGGTTTTATGCCAAGAAGGTCTACAATAGAAGTTACCAAAGCATATGGTTTTTATTGACTTGGGAAAAGAATAAGATCGAGTGCCAACAGAAGTTGTGGAAAGCTTTGGAAAAGAAAGGTGTCACGTGGCTCAAATATGGTTTTTATTGACCTTGGTTCATAATATCAAGTTTTGTTATTTAATGACAAGAGAAAGACTGTCCGCTGTTGTCCCCTTACTTGTTCCTGAACCAGCAATTTTTCTGAATGGAATCATGCAAGCTCAATGTTTACTTGTTTCACAATTGCAGCAAAATATCATTTTTTTTTTTAAATGTTTTGGCCAGACTCAGCATGGTATAGTAAATACCTGTTTTAGATTCTCCATAAGATACTATCTACTCATGGAACCAGACCATGTACAGTTAGCAACACTTGTTTATACTCATGGATTATACACAGCAGGGTAAAGCAAGAGTATCTTTACCAGAACTAATCAAGACTTGAGGAAGGAGAGGGAAGAAAAAGCAGTGGAGGAAGATCCTTAACTTACCCAAATGAATCCCTAAGTAAAGCACATTCATTTTCCAAAAACATAGGAGCTTCCATGCACTGCATTGCCCAAGCATGAAGGCAAAGACGCACACAAGCATCATATGCAATCACTCCATGCCATGGCCCAAGAGCACTGAAATGAATTTACATATTAATGCACATTCAAGGAGAAAAGTATTCAGCACAATGAAGAACACATGAAATACCTTGCATGAAATGTTGGAAGGCGAGGTGGGTGTGAATTTGAAGATGTAGCAGCCTCTGAACCAGTAGCAGTTCTGTGAACATAAATCAAGATTAAATAATATTGGATTGTTATACGTTCCCATAAATTGTTTGACTAGGAAGACATGCACTAGTAAGGAGGTTAAGAACTCAAATGTTGAGAGGTTATTATCAAATATACTAACCTAGCAAATTGGTCAGAGCTCCCATTTTCAACATGGTTTTCTATCTTATCCCCAGACATAGATTTCAAAGAACTTGATTCTGCTTTATTTGGAGTAGCATGAACTCTGGAAGCGGGAATTTCCTCATGTGTTTGTCTGATCTCTTGAGTAGAACCAGAAAATGGGGGTGCACTGGGAATGTCATCATACTCATCATCAGATATTCTTCCATTCTGGGGATTTCATAACACAATTCAAGAAGTTAGACTAATTTCAGCCACACAGTTGTATGCGAGTGGGTGCAATTAATTCAAAGATGAGAAATTTATTACGAAATAACGAATGCCAAAGAAGAGACACACCGCCCATACAACAATAGTCAGTAATGCAGTATGTCTTATCAAATATAAATTTAAAATTACTGTGAGCAGTAGTTTGCATGATCAAATTCGTATTAATTGGTAAAAAAAACTGCTATTCTAAAAAAAATACTTTTTATCACCATTTTCATAAAATTAAAAAAAAAAATCAACATTAACAATTATTCTAAAAAAAATAGCAGGCACAAAAGTTACATAAAACTTTCTTAACCACAGCCATATCATTTTCAGTAGTACTGTAGGCACAATACAGCCGCACACTTCAATAATTTATATCATATCCACCATTCCATACCTTTTCTGCAGTACTTTTCACATTCATCCTTGAAGGCACACTAGAAGCATACGCTTCAGACAAATAAGTTCTACTTCTTGGAAGTGCTCCATTGATACTTCCTCCTACCTGCGTGGTAGAGAATTCAGAGCTGGCCGCAGAATCCGATGAATCATCCTCTGTGAAGCCACTCTGCCTTACATTTGTGGCCCCCCTCATCATCGGATCCCTCACAGTACCAGGTCTCCCAACCAGTGTTTCCCTGGAAGAACTGACCTCGGAATATGTATAATCACTTGCATACTGGGGTCCCCTCTGAGTGAGGTTCCCATATCTCCTAGCAGCACCATTGGGGACTCTTCGGTCTTGCGGTGACGAATCCAATGAATACCTGCCACCATAAACCTCCTCCTCCGATTCGATGCTGTCATCATTATCAGAATTTGAAGCGCTGTCGCCAGTCTCACCTGGCATAACTGTTGATACAGGGATTGCATTAGCAGGAAGATGCCCACTTCTGAATTTTGCTGGGGGTGGTAACCCAAACCCTCTGCCAGCACCACTCTTCATCCCGCTGATGGGATCATTGCGAGATCTCAAAGCAGTGTTTGAGAATGGAACTTCTTTCTAATCACCAACAAAGACAAAACAAAAAATCAGAATTTTCACAAACACTAATGTTATCTCAAGGTGCACTTGGAGAATGGAATTTTCCCTCTAAACACTAACCCAAAAAAGAAAGGAAAAAAAAAACATAACCTTGCAAACATTAACGTGATCTCAATGTAGTGGTAATGGTGTTCCAGAACACCAGCACAACAATTAAAAAAAAAATCACAACTTTACAAATAATAAGCCAAATTAAGAAAACCCCATTTTGATATACCCTTAAAAAATCAAACTTTAAGAAAGAAAATTAAAAGGGTGGAGTTAAAACGAGTGAAGGTTACCTCTCTAACCCATCGAAGTGCATTTCTGTCAAGGCCTTCGGTGAACATCTTAACCTAACCGCCAAATCTCAAATAAGCAACCCCTTGATGCAAATGCACTTCCAAATGAAAGGCCTAACACAAAAGACGAAGCTTTTGGTTAAACAAAGCAAAGGGTGCAGCAAGAAATGAAGGAAACTGCAGCATTCTGAGAAGTAAGAACACAAGTTAAAAGGGTTTTGCAGTGCAGAGGGTACCAAATGGCAAAAAGAAAGAAACTCTTGTGGAGAGAGAGTGAATAGAAACTAGAAGGAACCTAATGGGTTGCGAGATTTGAGGGAGAGAAAAACGGGGTTTGCTTACTCAAAAAACTTCCTTTGGTTAGCACTCACTAACTCAAAGACTGAACAGAAGAATAGACCCACAAAACTCAAAAGCTTTTTATGCTCTCTGCGACATGTCTCTTTCCTTCTTTTGGTGGGTTTGCACTAAAGTTGTTCTTTAATGATCTAATAACACCAAATTATGACCGTTTATATTATAAAAAAAATACGAGGAGGTTAAGGAAATATTCTGTAATCCATAGCATTCATAACAATATTTTGTTTATTATTGTAAAAAATCTTACCTAAATGTTGCTAAATAATTTGATGTTCTTTTTTTTTTTTGACAGAAAATAATTTGATGTTCTTAAATTTTACTCAATAATACAAACATCTAAATTAATATCGAAAATATACTGCTAGGATTGTTTAAAGAGGAATGCAACTGTCAAAAAAAAAAAAAAAAACAGAGGAATGTTGTATCCTTGGAAGCTTACACGCCGAATCATCCTCCGAGCCACTGAAATTTGGACACCTGTTAATTGATTTTACAGTACAATATTTATTTAAATTAACATTTTAGAATTTGTTCCCTTTCCAAACTTACCCTTCCCACACGACCCCACCTCCTCATTCATCTCACAGGTTCACAGTTCACACGCACTAACAGGCTGCGTACATCATTTCCTCGACAAATTTTTTGAACAGTTTGAGCATGTTGTTGGAGTTTGCTTCGTTTCTTTGGTTGAGATGGAAATCGCCCACGAATAAAAGGCCTTACCGATTCCATTGAAGTTGTCGCTGTTGGGGTGATGAGCTTGGTACCGACGGGGTTCTGGTTGATTAGAGTTGGAATATATCTTCCCTGTATACTGTAATTGAGTTTTCGAAAATTGCACTTGAAAATATCTTTGGTAATTCAATTCGATTTGTATCTTGGGAGAAACTTAGCAAATTGTAACCTTGCTTTTCAATCCCTTTTCTGCATATTTTTTTAGCAGTTAAAGGAAAAGGAACAAAAGCACAGCAAAGCCATTCTATTTGACATTAATGAACAAAATGTATTGCAATTCCAAATTGTTATCGCAAACTCAGATTCAAAATTTGCAACTGGTTAATGAGTCTAATTTCAAATGACAATTGCAACATAAATTTGAATTCCAGAAAAGTAGGGACACACTTCACGTCGAAAAGATTAGGTGAGGTGGGGAAGAAGCAAGTCAGCAGGGAAGGAGGACCACGAGACCACTGTTTGAGGTGAGGGATTGAAACTGACTATTTTTATTATTTAATGTTTTTACAAGGCCTGCACTTTGCCGGAGATTCTGGGCTTCGACAGTGTCGACATTGCAAAGGACATCGTCGTCTTCTACCTGTCCCCAAACATGTGCGTGAGAACGCGTGGAACAAAGAGGGCGTGTGGTAGAGTGATTGTGTGTGAAAGCCGGAAGGGTAAATTTGGAAAGATATTAAATTAATGTTTTACAGTAAAATCTTGGACAGATGTCAAATTCTTAATGGGTCGTCCGATGTTTCGGACGACTTAGCATTTCTCCATGTTACTTTAATCCCTGGTTTAGTTAGTATCAATTTTGCATTTAGTAATCTTTAAATCAAATCAATCTTGCAAAGAAGACATATTATTATGTTTAAAATGTACATTAAATTGTAAACTTGATCTTCCTAATATTAAATTGACATCAAGCTAAGACTGAAATTATTGTGCGAAAAATATTATGATAAACTTTTCTACTTTCCTGTTTATAACCTTTATCGTTACTGTAATATATTTTTTTATTTTTCATTTTTTCCTTAAATACAAAAATTTCAGTTAGATTTTTTTATTACATTTGCTTAAACTACTATTATTTAACATAGAGCAATGTTATAAACCATAGTTTTAAAAATTGGCTCGGTCCGGCCGATCGGACCGGGAACCGGTCATGCAGCCAGTTTGAGTCATTTATTCGATCAGTTATGTTAATGACCCGGCGTGAACCGGTCTGAACCGGCCGATTTTTCGGTTGAACCACCGAACCGGCTAGTTTATAACCGGTTTTGAATTTAAAATCCTACATGCTTTCCTATCTTTGCAGACTATACACTGTTCCATCTGTCCTATCTCATCTGCAGCAGGTTGCGAATCTCGATATCAAAAAATACTCCTACAGTCTTACTACAAGCCTAACATCTACAAGACTACAACTATAGACTTATTATAATAATATCAAATTCATGTAAAATATAATATAAATTATAAAAGGACCTTGGGCTTACGATATGTACGTTGCTAGGGAAGGGGTTCTGTATATTTTATGGCTAATCACAATATATCAGAGAAAGAAATATCAAAGCTACACATGATATGAGAAATGAAGAAATGAAAAACTGCAGCAAAACAGACTGCTTGTTCTCATTGGTTCAAAAAAATAGATCGTGTACAATGAAACTTACTTTAGGCAATATATAACCAACTACTAAACATAAAAACTGACAATAACCAACTACAAACTGCTAAATTGAACCCACTAAGCTAACTGCTAAACAATAACTGCATCTTAATGGACAACCCACTACTTGTCAGCGTGATAAGAAAAAAGAAGGCTGGTCACAATTCTAATAATATTTCAATATCAAAAAAATATTTCTAATAATATTTTGTCTTTCACCTTTCAAGAAAAACATTAACAACCTTAATTCAAATAGTATTAAATATAATTCAAATAAACAATATTATTTTTTTGGTAAAGAAACAATATTAAATTCAATTGTAAGCAAATATTTATTGTGTTAATAATTTATAAGAATTAATTTTTAATAATATTAAAGGTTAGTAAAATTAAATTTTACAAGTTTAGAATTTGTATATAATAAATATTTTTATTTTTTTAATAAAGACCGGGTCATGCAGTTCAATTAGTGATCCACTTGTTCGACTATTAATCCAGTGATTCAGTATCTTGACCAGGTCGATCACCGGTTCGAATTTTAAAATTATGCGAAAAACTCTTGCACGAAAACATACTAATTCTAGATTAACCAATAAACATGCGCATAACCATTCATAGGAGAGAAAAAATAATTATCGCTGTCCAATAAAATAACAGCAATTAATCTTTCGTAACTTTCGCACAACAAAAGTTTTTCGTAAGATATAGCATTGCTCTTTAACATATTCAAAAAATAATATGAATTTAATATTTAATTTAATTGAAAACACACTACATACATATCAAACTCTGAATTGGAACATGTACCAAAAAAGGTTGTATTGCATGTACCCAAAAAAAAAACTCTGAATAAGAACGTTTTTCAAGATACATTATTAATTTATAATAATAAAACGGTTGTATGAATCTAGAAATTTTTGTAACAAACGACGACAAATCATGAAGACAATGGTAATACGACATCGTTTGCTCGGCGCGAGAGGACGATCACGTACACTTATTTTACTGGTTTATCACCGACTAAAAAGGAAAAAAATTCGCTGACGGGTCCGAAAATAAAGCGCACGTAGTTTATACTAAGATACTTACTTGACCAATGGAAATGAATGGGGGTATTAATTTGCTTTAATTGAGGTTTTATATATATTTAATTCAAACCAACATTAAAGATTGGGTCGAAACTCGAACGTTGTAGTGGGGACACTTTATGGTCTTTTGTCTTTAACAATAAAATTCGCAGTTGTGCTTGAAGGAAAAATGAGCAAAAGAGCAAAAGGGGTCCCCACATGTGACACATGCACATGGTGGTGGGTCCCACTTGACGCCTAATCTATTTCTCTGTTATGTTTATATGTTGTTGGATACAACCAAAACAGCCACTGACTCGGCTTGGTTAGGACGGTCAATGAGTGGCATAGTGCTATTGAAGGGAAGAAGGGAAAATTGTTGGCACAGCCAAGAGGAATATGCTTCACGTTGACGGCTAGAATCATGAAGAGAAGGTGTCTTTAATTTGAAATTTTTTGAAGGTCAATATTATAACGATAAACTTTTTATGATATTTGACATTTTCCCATTTCAAATAATTAACCATGTCGCTATCATTTTGACGTAGGAGTCGCACTGGTACTTGGTTGGTTGTAACCTTCTGCATATTAGGCAAGTAAATGAATGATACACGCGCCCACCAAACTTTTTAATTTTAATTAATAACACCTCACTAAAAGCCTAGAAACCCACACAAGAATAAGAATAAAATAGGAATAGAGTTAAATAAAATAAAGCCGTTATGGTTTTTTGGTAATAATGGAGGAATGAAGTAACTGAAGTTATGTTAGAGAAGATGGGTCATATTAAAGGCATGGTGCGGTGTGGTACACCTGAGCATCCATTCAGCACAAAACAAGGTGCAATAGCAAGAGAGACGTTTTACGTTAAAACTGGATAAATATGAACGCGTTTTAATTAATTTATTTATTTTTGGGTTAATTATGTTTTTAGTCCATGAATTTTTTCGAGTTTTCACTTTTAATCCCTAAACAAAATTTTGACAGATCTTAGTCCCTGAACTTTTTTTCCTTCAATGTTTTTAGTCCCTAAACTTTTCTCAATTTTTATTTTTAGTCTCTAAACAAATATTTAACCGGTCTTAGTCTCTGAACTTTTTTTCCTTCAATGTTTTTAGTCCCTAAACTTTTTTACAATTTTTGTTTTTAGTCCCTAAACAAATATTTGACCTGTCTTAATCCCTAAATTTTGTTTCTGTCAATGTTTTTAGTCCTTTAGGGACTTTTTATGGTAGGCACTAAAAACATTAAAAGAAAAAAAGTTCAGGACTAAGACCGGTCAAATATTTGTTTAGGGATTAAAAACATTGAAGGGGAAAAAAGTTCAGAAACTAAGACCGATCAAATATTTGTTTAGGGACTAAAAACAAAAATTGAGAAAAGTTTAGAGACTAAAAATATTGAAGGAAAAAAATTTAAGGACTAAGACCAATCAAAATTTTATTTAAAAATTAAAAATAAAAATTTAAAAAAATTTAGGGACCAAAAACATAATTAACCCTTTGTTTTTAAACTTTAGACAGCCAGGCAAGTAGGCAACAACAGTGTTCAAATTTCAATTGACAGCTGCGTGTGAAAGCTTCATCTACGAGGTGACAAATAATTGAGAATAAAAAAATCAAGGACCAAACCATGAGACAATTTGATTGGAAAATGGTTGAATCGACCCAATGCTATACTTATATTGCCTGATAGAAACATATTACGTTGAGTTGTCCCCTTTATTGGCTTTATTAGTTACAACATCTAATATAAGCTCGTAAATGTATGGCTCATGGTGCATACGTTCGCAAGTATTATCATTACATTATATATAGTAGATCGTAAAAGGAATGATGTGATCTTACACAATTTTTAGGATAAATTTAATTGGGTATTAAAAAAAACTATTTTTAAGCAAGCCTGGGGAAGTTCATTTGTCAGGATTTGCACTCTGAAGCAAACAGTTGTGACTAAGTCAGCAAAACATGAGTGGCTGAGTATGCACACATGTAAAGGAACGGAATTAAGGTAGCATCACACATTACAATGCATTTCATGATCTGAATCACATGGCACTTTTGCAATGTACTCTGCTTGTGCCTAATCGGCTAATCTTATTCTATCATCAATATCTAGAAAAGGCTCATCATGATTCTTTTATAGACAAATTCGGGTAAAAGGTCACCAGTTCCATAAATACCAGCTTGCTTAATTATATATTACCAACCCGATTCTCCATTCCGTTATGATACATTTAAATGTTGTTAAATTAAATATGACTCAAATAGGTCACCAAAACTCAACCACCATTTCAAAACAGTTCGTCTAAATAAATTTAAATAATAAAAAAAAAAATCATCTTCATTGTAGATGGAGGGATCCAACAACCAAAACAATTTATTGCAACCAGCTTCCTTTCTTTTGATGGGTATACAAACACATCTATATACCATTATGGAATGAGGATTTCATTAATCTAACTCAAGCGTACAAATCATCAATATTACACTCCCCAAGAAAAACCTTGATGCTCCTCGGAGAACCACAGTTACCTTCAGCAATTAGTGCTCTGTCATTGGCAGCCATATGTGCAATGATCTTGTAAATCATTTCAATCTGCAGAAAAAGTAAAAATATTTACTAAATTTATAAGACCTATGGTTCTTAATAAGGTGATTAATAAACCTAAGTTGAGAAAATTAATAGATGGGAGCGGTGAGTATATACATCTTCTGGGGCATGGCAACGGTCAGCTACTTCTTCAAGCGTTAATGGTTCAACAGGCTCCTTGCAGCTGGAGACAAAAACAGATAAATAGTAATTAGTGGTGGTTCAACATGCACATGCCGTATATTTTCAAATATTTCTTGCTAAGACAGAGAAGACTGATATATACAAACACACTACATCATACCTTGCTTCATTTAGCACTGCCAATACCCGCTTCTGAAGTGCTAACACTTCTCCTGCAGCTTTCTTACCAGCTTCCACACCTAATTATCAGATTCAGAAGCAGTTAAAAATGACAATGATGACACTACGGGTAAAATATGTTGTTGATCCCTATACTTTCATTTAAAATTGGTTTTAGTCCCTGTACTTTCAAATCGACCATTTCGATCCTCAAACTTTGAAAAATACGTGGATTTAGTCCCTCTACTTTAATGATATTAGTGTTGGTAAGGGACTAAATCCACATATTTATCAAAGTTCGAGGACTAGAATGGTTGATTTAAAAGTATAAGGACTAAAACTACCAATTTTGAGTAAAAGTACAGGGACTAAAAACATATTTTACCCATGACACTAATTTAGTCACTAACAGAATAAAACAATTTAATTTGCATCACTCAAACTTCCAAACCAACATAGAGCAACAACCACAATACATGACAACATAAAGAACAATTTCAATATTTTACTGAGATCCAGAAATCCTAAAACAGACTAAAGCTTACCAGGTTGGTGATAAGCATTTATGTTAACAAGTGAGGCATATATTCCAACTGCCCGTTCATAAAGGGCTATAAGGGCACCAACTGATCTGGGTGTCACTTCTTGCACCGTGACTGTAACGGATTCACGGTTATTGGCATACAGGGCTGACCTTGTTCCCTGTAGAAACTTCACATTTTAGCACTGTGCAAACATAACAACTAACCACATCCAATCTTAAATAGAATCACCATCAAATGGAATGAGAAAATATGCATGATTAGTAGGTCAGACCTGTAGCATACCAAACAGGTAGTCACCGCATGTGACACCTGGTTCAAGCTCCCAATCGTGACCAGGTGGTCTATCGCGTAGCACCTCAATGAATGTCACAAAAAAATTGTGCACACCTTCTCTCAGTTGCTGAATGTAGCTGTTTCGGGTAAAACTTTTATTAAACAATTCAAACCAAAAATTATGCCAAACAAACTTTAAACTAGAATAAAAACTCACGCATGCTGATCTGTGCTTCCTTTATTTCCATAGACACTAATTCCTTGATTAACCTGTGGAATCAAATTCGGATGACATTAATTCATGAAGATTTGAAGTGTTTAAGATTAAACACTGCCACTGTGTCACAAATTGTGAGATAACATGTAGCATGAAAGATCCATCATCCTAGGATGTAAATCCAAACTAGGACACTTTATAAACAGCATGTCAATCAAGTTGATATATCCCAGGTATGATAAAAGCAGGAGAGCTCCATCTAAATCTAAAAGTGAAATGTGTACTTCCTACGTGATTACAATTTACAAAACTATAGATAATGTCCATTCAGCTTTTTCTAGATACAGGCAGCTGTAAATGATTAAAGAAAAATCTTCTAGCATTTTCACCCAAAAATGCAAGACAGTATGAAAATAATGATAGTCAGATTTGTTACACATATCACATTCACATACCCGATTACCATCCAAGTCAAACTCCTTGCCTAGAGATTCCATGACCAACTGCTGCAAGTATCTACTAAATAATAACAAGCTATCCTTATACGGAAGGATAACCATATCCTGAGGAATAAAAAGGAGAAGATCATAATAAGCAATAGTGACATGAAACAGAGGAGAAGACAGTTGCTAATCATTCATAAACTATAACTCTATGATCCATACTTTTGATCCTACACCATCTGTAGCCCAATACCAACATAAAGCCAGCAAAGCTGCAGGATTATTCCTTATCTGCATAAAAGTATAGATTAATAAGAGTTCTTTATGATTAAGGAGAGGGTCAAAATTGACCAGACAGAATGGTAAAGTAGAAACAAAGGTGGAAATGGAATTCTACTACAATACATAACTAATTCCACACCAGTTACCACAATCAATCACACTATGCTTAAGAAGGCAAGGACTTTCTAAAAAAATTGTTTTCTGAAGATATAATCAGCTTAGCTTACCGTATTCTAATTTTTCACTATACAGGTTTTCCTATTTCCAAATATCACTTTAATGTTCTCAATTTTGCCTCATTCACATATTATTGAACACTCTGCCATCAAGAGGAGAAACCGATAGTTTGCATAGCCACAAAAGCATGTTATAGGTTGAAATGAGCCATGCTTATTCTAAAACAAGCTCACACTATTGAGTTTTTTACCATGATGGTAAAAAGACACATTACTTTGAGGACAAACATTCACACAACACATCAGCATCAAGTAGTTATAAGCTAAAAGATCCCAATTCAAATCATCTAGTATTTTAGCTTTAGCATGGATTTTGACACTGATTGTACGTTGTACCTTATTAGATGATTACTGTTTAGGGCTACTAACTTTACCAAGTTGTTATTTTATTTTATAACTTCTAGTTCTAGGGATATTTTGGTGATTTTCTAATTCATGGTTGTGAGTTTTATTTAGGCTTCTGTTTATCCTACTTAATTGTTATTAGATTTTGTTTAATATAATCCAATTTCATCTATTTCCTAGTTCTTTTACCATAATTGTCAGGAGGCCTATTTAAAACAGCTGTAACGCTTTTTATCAGACTTAATGGTCAGATGATATTTACAAGATTTCATTCAGCACAACAGCATGTTGATTGTGCAATGTGATCAAACCCTAAGTGTGGTTCCTAGGTTATTTCGACTTAATCTCTACCTTATTTTATTTAATTAATCAATTTTCTTTGGCAGACTCAAAAAGCCACCAATTAAGCCTTAAAACCCAGACACTAACCATGAACATACTGTAAACAGCACCCAAATGGCCACCAATTAAACCATTAAAACCACATTACATTGCTTGCAAACGCCTCTCAGTAATCTAACTGCAATAACCCTTAAGTCCTTAACCAAACCACTTCTATCCTTGCTTTGACAAAGAAAACCCAAGTAAATCCTAAGCCCCTTTCTGTTGTACATTGTACTGTCTGTATCATATGATGCTGGACCAGTACAAAAGATTTTTGAGAAGTTGGATCAAACTCTACAAGTCTACAGTCATTATGACAGAAAGTAGGAAACAAATGGAACTGGGAAAGCATGACACATGGTTTACAAAGCTTCTTGGCGTATGTAACATGATGATTTGGTCTATATGTTACATTTACACTATGATTCTCAAGACAATTTAGCTACATTACCATTGAAATACCCATAATCACACCTAGTTTCAGTTGAAAGATGACACTCGAAGCTTTTTGTTGCTAAACTTTCATGATTTATGGGTCTCTGGATTAATACCAGTTCTAATTTGAAGTTGGCCAGATTCAGATGGAAACATTCTGCCAGCCTGTCTATGTTATAGCTTAGGCTACATATATCAAAATTACATGTTTGTGTAATTACTAATTAGAAACCATAAAGAACTACTAACTTGTAGAGTATGAGAATTTCTTACTTATAGTGCATTCCCAGTTTCCGTTCCAAGTCAGGTGAAAATATGAGTAATAAAACATTATATATATATATATATATATATATATATATATATATTAGACGCACAGAGGTAGACACTGCAGGCACATTAATTCAGCTTAAAGCAAAGTATACTTGCCCAGGAAGGAGCCTTCACAACTATCATTATTCTTGTTCAACAAGGTACTTTCTAAATCTCAGCCTATCCAAAGCAGCTTATCAATTATGAATTGCTCAGTAACATATCAGTTTACTGCATCCTAGAAAACACTGGCCTCCTGCTCACTCAATAGGTTTAAGATGCCAAATTCAAAACCAATGAAAGGTGGGCACTAACTAGATCTAATTCCGAAAAGATCTATATATCCCTAAACACCAATAGGCACTCAACTCATTTAGAGGGAGGATAGTCAGAAGGAATGATAAATCATACATCCATATCAAGAAGATGCTATGTACAAATACAAAATACAAATGTTTTACAAGCATCTCACTTGTTGGTAACTAGTTACGTGCTAATTTCCAAATATTTCATACTCGGCCACCACCATTCATGTATTTGGCACATGGAGCATCAACAGTACTCAAACATAGACACAGCATTAAGTAAAAGTTGTTCACTTGTTCCTCTTGGTGGAAAATTTTGTAGATAGGGTCTCATAATCGCATTGTTATACAGGAAAAACTTTCATCTAAATTAGCACATCACTGAAAGTAATCTTCAAATATTAAAACATTGGATAGAATGTCAGGAAACATATGCATACCACAGTACTCCTATTCGCCTCATCCATTAATGCTGCACCAGCAAGCATTTCTCTGATGTCAATGCTCTGAATCAAGAAACATTACAATTGAATATCAAACATCAAAGTAATATAGCAATGAGTTTATGTTTAGGGTCAATTACCTGAAGGGCTGCTGGAAGCAGGCCAACTGCAGACATCTCTGATGTTCTACCTCCCACCCAGTCAAACATGGGAAATCTAGCTAACCAGCCCTCAATTCTTGCAGTGTTATCCAACAAAGAATTTTCTTGTGTTATAGCAACACCCTGCATTATACCATGCATCAGCAAATGAAAATGAGTGTTCACAAACTGACCACAGATTTACAAGTGTAGGGCCCACATCATTGAGAAATTCATAACATTGCCGACAAAAAGCACATTGCTAATAACTAAAATTGTGATAGATAATAAATACTCAGAAACAATATTATATTAAGTTAATATAAAGCAATTTTCCATAATTCAAAGAATTAGAGCATGTTTGGAATTACGTTTGCACACACGTAAACATCCGCTCACTTCAATCCACCTAGAGACAAGCTTTTCCATTTGCACTCGTTGGAACATGTGTCTACTGATATCCAAACACACAATTAACCTCACTCTTTAATCAAAGAGTGGAAAAAGAAACTTTAAATAACTGAAGAAGCTCAATTATAACTAGACAAGGCAAGAAAATCTACGAAAATAGAAGGCATAGCAGTGATCTAAAATACTATCTTAAGATTTTAACACATCATCATTCAATAATAGTTAAAAGGAAATCCTTAAGAAAATTAAAACCTGAGATTAAACCTGTTTTGGGAAATTCAATCCAGCTTCACGAAAGGCTTTCTGCACTTCTAATAAGCCATTTCTAGTCTCAGGGGTACCTCCACTCTGAAGATAAATCAAAATTCATAATTCAACAATATACAATAATGAATCCCACTACACCGTATTCAAACAAAAAAAGTATAATCTCTATGCAGACCTTCGAAATTACTATCACAAGTGTCGAAGCTAGCTCAGGCCCAAGTTGCGCAATCTGATGATCTATTCCAGCAGGATCCGTGTTGTCAATAAATCTTATCTGCCAAAAGTCCAAAACATAAATTTTACCCCATAAGAATGTGTTAGAGAATGCCTTATTAGCATTCCTCAAGGAACAAAACTTAAGGGGTTGTTTGCTTTGATAAAAATGTCTTCTATTTTCATTTTCTATTTTAAGTTTGTACAGGATAAATGGAAACATATGAGTTTAATGTAGATGCACGGTCAACTAATCGAAAATCATCGCTGGTATGACTTTAAATGTAGTTATTGTAATTGTAAAAGTCAACAAACTTATCATATACGGCAGTTTGTGATTAGATGACAGTATAAAAACCCTTTGTACTGTCACTACATACACTATTTATTGTTTTACTATTTCTTATATAAAATTTTGAAAACAAGAAACAAAGTGAAAATAAGGTGTATTTTTGTAATTAAAAGTGAAAGCAGAAAATGTTTTCACAAACCAAACTGCATACTATTCTGCAATCAAATTTAGAGTTTCCAGTCAGTAGACTTTTAATGTCAACCTTCGTTACACAAATTACCGAGTTAAAACTCCAATTTTAAGAAAAGAATAACTCCTAAATTTTGTCTAGATCTCTTCACATATCACTGATAGAAACCGCAGTATGAAACTATGAATCATTCATTTATTTGCATGAATTGGATTACCTTGAGTGGAGGATTATCAGGAGCCAGCGCCTCTGCCACAAACTGCGGTCCAAGCGCGGAACCTCCGATCCCTACAGAAAGTATCTGTGTAAACCTCCCCTCCGGCGAGGATGGCGGCTTAATCTGCCAAAACCCAAACCATCACAATCACCAACCACACACAACAAATTCAAAACATGAGAAATGCTAGAAACACACTCGTTGTTATTGTTTGAAAATTATTGAAAAATCACAAAATTTAGTGGGCCTCATATCATATTCAATGAATCTCTATAGTGTATTCCTCTTGGAAACATAACTAACTAACGACGAGGCGTGACTTGGAACTAACCTTACCGCTGACGACGTCGTTTGCGAAGCTGCAAATGCGGTCGAGCGTGTTATCAATCTGCGCCTTAAGGAACGAGTTTGGCGCGCGCGCGGAGTCCCTGAGCCAGTAGTGTCCGACCATGCGGCCCTCGTCGGGGTTGGCGATGGCGCCCTTCTCGAGCTCCTCCATGGCGCGGAGGGCGGCCTGGAAGCGGGGCTCCATTTCGCGGACGAAGTCGTCGGAGAACCCGACCCGGCTGACGTCGAGGTAGAGGCCGAGGTCCTTGTGCTGGTAGAGCCAATCGACGTAGCGGCGCCATAGGGCTCGTGGGTCCTTCTCGAGTCCCGCGTGGACCGGTGTTGTTATTGCGGAGAGTTGTTGCTGCGCGGGAGCCTCACGCGCTAGGGACCGGGGCGGGGAGGGTTTGTTGGGGCGGAGAGGGAATGAGGGGAGGCGTCGTTTTGGGGAGGAGTGGCTTTGGTGGTTGAGAGTTGGGGAGGATGAGCAAATGCCTGAGATTGAGGCCATGATGGGAAATTATTCAAATGAATGAGAACAAGGCTTTGCTCATGTTTTTTGCTTAGAATTTGAAGTGTGTTGGAGGTAGGAGAAGAGGAGGGAGTAGCTGCTGCTTTCTGTGATTGTTGATGACTTGGTGTGCTGACGGGGATATTGAAGGGACTGTGAGTGGTGGGCTTTGATTGGTTGGTGAGAGTAACTGTATCTCTTGCCTTTGCTAAAATGGGGTTCAATTCCACTCACTATTACCTCCATGCCCTCGCATATTCCTCCTCTCTTTTACGCAGATGATTCATGAGGGAAGCAGAGAAAATATCACGAATTTAAAAGAGGAAAGGAAATTTTGAAAATTACTAGTATTTAATTTATAACTTTTAAAATAATAATAACATATTATAAAAAGAAAAATTAATAATACTCAAATATTTTATCAGAGTAAAAAAAAATACAATCATCTACAATAAAGACTATAAAAAAGGAATAGAATATTTTGTAAAAAATATAAAATAAATAAATAACACATAAATGTTATTATTTACACAATCATACTCCTAAATAAAAATAATTATCCTAATAAACAAATATACATATATATATATATATATATTAAAAACATACATTAAAAAAATTTAGGGGGCAAGCCCCCCAACCTAATAAATGGGTTTGTCCCTTCTTTGCATGATCATAACTTGATTAACTTTTGCTTATGGAAATTAAAAAATAATCGTTAGTGCTTAACAATTCAATGGGTTATATATTTATTTTGATAGACAAATCATTTTTTTTCAACAAGATTAACTCATTTCATTCATAATAATGACAAAGATACAACTTGAAGGATAATGAAAACTATGTGGACTAGCATGAAATCTAGACATCTTAACAAGAGAACAGGCGATTTGATTGGCTTGCTTATGAACAAACTTCATAATAGAGTTTTAGATGAGATGAAGTTTTTCCTTTACAAGTTCTCAAGATTAAATCAAATTCAGTATTAATCTGGTTCCTTGAGAATATGTCAGCAATAACTTGTTTGCAGTCTAATTCAAAAATAACGTTGCTAAGATTCTGGTCAATGATCCAATTGATTGCAGCTAAAAGAGCCTTAGCTTTTGCTATCATGACATGATACCAAAGCACCAACAAAATCACCTTTTTCAACTCTAATACAAGCTCCAACTCCATAGGAATTTGAGTCACAAAAAATACCTGCTTCAACAATATTCAAAACACCCATCACAGACAAATAAATTTTATTAAAGCATTACAAACAATACTTAATATCATAAACAAGGTGTAATAGGACATAAAATCACCGAGAGAAAATAACATGAAGAATTTGCCCAACAAATTTTACCCAGCAAAGCCAACACAACTAACACAAGTTAAAAGCCTAATAAAAGCCATCATTTTTTTTTAAGAATAAAAGCCATTAGTGTTAGTTACTACAAGTTGAAGTCACCCTAACAACATGAAGAAAATGTGATATCGTGTTGGACTTGGTGCATATTTTGATTAAAGTTGAGAAAGATCAAAAGTAATTTTACTCTTAAGATAACATTTTTTTCTTTTTCACTTTGTGCATTAAAATTCGTTAGTATGCATTGAAATTCACAAAAGTACTTTCCAAACTTTAGTCCAAACATATCCTTATATTGTACCAAAAGTACTTTCAAGTTCCAAAGAAATCAAATAATACAATTATACAAAACTGCAAGACCCAAAGCCACCCAAAATTTTACCATGTTAACTCACAAAAAGAGAAACCGACCATCTTACTAAAAAAACATCTCAATGGCTTATATATTAAATATAATTATATTATTATGTAGAAAACAATGCTTTATAACCTAACTTAAACCAAACCGTCAAACCAATTGGATCAAGAACTAGACCTATAACTTAAGTTTATTATTATATCAACTATGTTACTGACTCGATGATGACATCATGAAATTGGTTAAAACATTAGATTAAATTAGTAAAAATTGATACTAAGTGAACTAAAAATTCAGGTTCAAGGCTTATTGTTAGGTGCATGAGCCTTCTTTCTTGAGCACAGTGTACGTGTCAGCTTTCTTTGTTTCACTTTGTCACATAATTTCTTTTTCATGACCTCTCGTTTCAAAACATGCTACTTCTTTTGTTATAAAAATAATAAAATTATAGTCAAAGCATGGACCAAACCTTGCCCCTTATAGTTTAGGAGAAGTTTACTACATCACTGAATCATAATGATTTTTTTTGTTAAATATGCGACAAATATAATATATATATATATATATATGTGGGATTGTTAATGCATTCATACCCTTTTTTCAGTATGAATGCATTAGCATCCTATACCAAATTTAATACATGGATATTATAGTAATATTGTATTATTTATTTTAAAAAAATAAGAATAGAAAAAATCTCTCTCCTCTCTTATTTCTCTTTTCTCTTTCCTCTTTCACGTCCCACTGCCATTAAACAAGGTGACGGTGTGATGTTGCGATGCTGCAGTGTCACCACCATTGAAATATGATCAAATGTAATTTGTTTCAATGGTATGAAACTCTCATCATTACCAATTTATTCAACCTATTTAAATCTTCTATTTATTCTGGTCGGCCGTTTTTGTCAAACAAACTAATTAAGACACTTTTACGTTCTGCAAAAACGTTTTCTGCAATACACACATCAATCGTAGAACCAAATTTCCAGCGAGCATTCGCGTCCCTTCTTCGTCTCCGACCACAAGAGTCGTATCCCGCACGACAGCTTCCCAGCCTCTCCCTTCCACTTTTCCAATAGGCTCCGACGATATTCCATGCCCCTTCCAGCGTCGGCGACATGATTGGTGACGCCATTGCGGCTGTTGAGGAACCTACAATAGAGTTCCTTGGTGGAGTGGCGGGTGGAGATGCGGCCGGATTGGGCAAGTACAGCGACCATGACAACGTTGGAGAAGGACAAATTAACATAGAGCACCAGAAGTCCAAAACACATATACATTGTTTAATGATGGTCAATGGTGAGACGTCGGAGAGGAAAGAGGAAAGAAAAATAATGAAGATAGGAGAAAGATTTTTTTTTTTTTAAATAATACTGTAAGATGTTATTATAATATCCCTGTATTAAATTTGTAAAACAAAAAGGATAGAGTGATTTTTTGTCTAAAACTTTTGGTGTAGGATGCTAATGCACGGGGGGCTAATATCCACCCTAATTGGTGGGCATTAGCACTCCACAAAAAATTTTGGACTTACAAATCCATTAATTCTTTTGTTTCTTAAAATTTAATTAGAGAATATTATTGTACTTTATTATTTAATCTAAAAATTTAAAAAAAAAAATTTCTCTCTCCTCTCTTTTTTCCCACAATTTTCTCTCTCTTCTCTCTTAAGTCAATTACAACTTCTCTCATTGAAAAATTCTTTCGTAATCGTCTTCTTCATCTCATTTCTGTATTATTAATACCTTTGTCACATTTATATTCATAATATTCACCATAGCTATGGAGTATTGGGCATTTGATTTTGTTGCCCAACTGCAAGATATATCATAAACCACCTTTATCCACGGTCAAAGTTTCATGATTTGATTCTGAACTGCAAAAGTAGATATTATTGAATGAATTTTTCAAACATCCATTGGTTGTCGTTGCAAGTAAGAAAATCCATATATAAACTTTCAATGGCTGATGACTGATTAAGGCTAGGTGAATCAGGTATTAGAAAAAGTTTGAAGATATTACAAAATAGAAACATACATGAAAAAAGGTATTAATATGAAAAATAAAAGGAATAAAGTAGTTAAGCTAAAATAGTGGAGAAAACTGTGGGAAAAAAGAGAGGAAAGAGAAAAAAGATATTTTTTTTAAATTAAATGATAAAGTACAATAATATCCACTAATTAAATTTTGATAAACAAAAGAACTAATGAATTTTTAAGTCCAAAATTTTTGGTGTTAAGTGCTAGTGCCCACCAACTAGGATGGATATTAGTGGCCCCCCATATATATATATATATATATATATATATATATATATATATATATATATATATATATATATATATATATACCAATTCATGTAGTTTAACTAGTGACTCATCAGTTAGACCACTAACCCAGTATCTCGATCCGGTCAATCACTTGTTTGAGTTTTAAAACATTAGTAGAAAGACAAGTTAAAGTAAAGACATAGAATGCTTTTATGTTCTCAATTGAATTAATTATCTATGGACTGTGGGCAATGATTTTTTTTTTTAATCAATCGATTAGGACTGCTCCCTTCATTTGGACTTTGAAGGGTGGGTAGTAGGTAGCAAATAACAATAATAATCCAATGAGACTATGAAGTTGTGAGAAATTAGTCGAGGTTGAGTACCTAACGTGTGACGAAGAAGAGTTATAAAGGAAAAAAAAGATCAAGAAATTACTATGTAATCTACTATCTATATATGCATTTTTTAGGCTAGGAAAAATACTGTACTGACCTCTATTCATTTTGTGACACCTGTTCTCTTTTTTGGTTTTTTTGTCTTCTATTATTTTTTGTCTTTTATTTATTTTTTCCTTTAAATTTTTTCTTTCTTTTTTCTTTTAATATTTTTCTTTCTATCTTACTTTTTTTTTCTTTTTCCGTTTTCCTCTCTCTCTCTCTTCTGTTTTCTACTATCTATATATGCATTTTTTAGGCTAGGAAAAATACTATACTGACCTCTATTCATTTTATGACACCTTTCCCTTTTTTTTTTGTCATCTACTATTTTTTGTCTTCTATTTATTTTTTCCTTTAAATTTTTCTTTCTTTTTTCTTTTAATATTTTTCTTTCTATCTTTTTTTTCTTTTTCCGTTTTCCTCTCTCTCTCTCTATCTCTCTCTCTTTTCTGTTTTACGTTTTTTTTCTTTTATTTTTTTACATTTTTTTTTCTTTTTATGTTTTTTCTTTATTTTTTCTTTTATATTTTTGTTTTTACGTTTTTTTCTTTGTTTTTTTGTTTTTACAGTTTTAAAATTTTTATATATTTATATTTTATTATTATTATTATTATTATTGTATTATATCTTTTATTTATAAAAATTTATATTCTTGAAATATCTACTTTCTATATAAAAATTGTTTAGGATAGCAAAAATACAATTTTAGCCTTTCTTAATTTTTGACATAAATGATACATAAATTTATTTGTTTATAATATTATAAATATAAATATTTGTATTTTAACTCTATGTTTAACAACTTCATGTACAAAATTTTTGTTGATTAATCTTTATATAATATTGTTAAATTTTTATTCATAAATATATAATAAAAATGTTTACTTTCTATATAAAAATTGTTTAGGCTAGCAAAAATACAATTTTAGTCTTTATTAATTTTTTACAGTTGTCCATTATTGGGGGGTGTTTTAGTATTTTTTGGTATTTTCCTTTATCTTATTTATTTTGTTCAAAATAGTCATTTATCTTTTAAAAAGTTTACTTTTTATTTAAAAGGTTCAAAATATTCATTTATCTTTTAAAAAGTTCACTTTGGTACCTTATATTATTTAAAAGGTTCAAAATAGTCATTCAACCATTTAAATATATTCAACTTTGACCTACAAATAACAATTAGATAAATGATCATTTTGAATGCATTTAAATATTTGTAGGACCATTTTGAACATTTTAAATAAGATGAGATACCAAAATGAACTTTTAAAAAGATAAACGACCAAACTAAACAAAAAAAAAGATAAAAGATTAAAATGGTCATTTAGCATTTAAAATGCTTCATTAATAATATCATAAATTGAATTAGTTTGAATTTTTAAATGGTAAAGACTACAAGTATCATTTACGGGAGACATTCTTACCCAAGTCAGGTAGAACCATTATGGACGACAAATATATTTCTTCGAGTATTTCTTCGAATTAGTTAAGGTCCACATTTATCATTAATGAGAGACAATCATGCTCGAATCAGGTAAGACCATTATGGTTGAAATTTTTATTTCTTTGGATATTTAACACAATTACATTCTCCAGACTTAACAATTTTTTTTTTACTCCTCAATCCTATAAAATCATTTTTACTAAGAATTCATATAAAATAATTTTAAATAATTTCATAAATAAATATTTTGTTGAATAATATTTATGTTATGAGGTTAAAGTGTTTATGCTAAAAAATAATCTAAATCTAATTAGTTAATATATTTATTACAAAATAATATTTTGACTCTATGTTTAATAACTTCAGATGTAAAAATTTTCTTGATTAATATTTTTATAATAATATTAACTTTTTTACATAAATATATAATGAATATATTATAGTAAATTTATTAAATATATTTTAAATTACAAATTAGTTTTAAATTACTTCATTAATAATATCATAAATTATATTAGTTTTAATTTTCTAATGATAGAAATCACGAGTATCATTCACGAGAGAGAATCTTAGGTATAATTCACGAGAGAAAATCATGCTCAAGTTAGGTGGAACAATTATAGGTGACAAATCAATTTCTCTGAATATTTAACACAACTTCATACCTAAGTCTTAATAATATATATATACTTTTAAATCCTACAAAATCATTTTTACTTAGAAATCATGTAAATTAATTTTAAAGAATTTTATAAATTAATATCTTTTTGAATAATATTTGTTTTATGAGGTTAAAATTTTTATACTTAAAATAATTTAAATCTAATTAGTTAATGTATTTATTACAAAACAATATTTTGACTCTATATTTAATAACTTCGTATACGGAAATATTGTTGATTCATATCTATATAATAATGTTAAATATATACATATATATATATATATATTAATTTATTAAATATATTTTTATTACAAAAAAATGTTTTAAATTACTTCATCAATAATATCATAAATTAAATATTCTTTACTTTTTTATGTTAGAGTCACATATACCATTCACGGGAGACAATCTTGCTCAAGTCATGTAAGACCATTATGCGTGACAAATGCATTTCTCTGGGTATGTAACACAATTTCATACTCAAGACTCAACAATTTTTTTTTTTACTCTTAAATCCTATAAAATCATTTTTACTTAGAAAACATATAAAATAATTATAAATAATTTCATAAATAAATATTTTGCTGAACAATATTTATTTTATGAGGTTAAACTATTTATATTAAAAATTAATTTAAATCTAATTAGTTAATATATTTATTACAACATAATATTTTGACTCTATGTTTAATTACTTCAGTTACAATATTTTTATAATCATGTTAACTTTTTTACATAAATATATAATAAATATATTATAATGAATTTATTAAATATATTTTTAACATGCTTACGAGTTACAACATATAATATCGTTATAAATCCTTCATGAAAAATTGATTAAAATATTTAGACAAAAATATTATTCTTTTTTAACTTAGTACATTTTCTTTTCACGGGTCAAAAATATTAATTTATTAAATATATTTTTATTACAAAAAATTGTTTTAAATCACTTCATCAATAATATCATAAATTAAATATATATTTTTTTTTTATGTTAGAGTCACATATACCATTCACGAGAGACAATCTTGCTCAAGTCATATAAGACCATTATGGGCGACAAATGCATTTCTCTGGTATGTAACACAATTTCATACTCAAGACTCAACAATTTTTTTTTTTACTCTTAAATCCTATAAAATCATTTTTACTTAGAAATTGTATAAAATAATTTAATAAATAAATATTTTGCTGAATAATATTTATTTTATAAGGTAAAACTGTTTATATTAAAAATTAATTTAAAACTAATTAGTTAATATATTTATTACAAAATAATATTTTGACTCTATGTTTAATAACTTCAATTACGGATATTTTCTTGATTAATATTTTATAATAATGTTAACTTTTTTACATAAATATATAATAAATATATTATAATGAATTTATTAAATATATTTTTTGCATGCTTACGAGTTACGACATATAATATTGTTATAAATCCTTCACGAAAAACTGATTGAAATACTTAGACAAATATATTATTCTTTTTTAACTTAGTATATTTTCTTTTCACGGGTCAAAGATAATACTAAAAATTTATAACAACTCATCTTACACAAGTACTTACTAATGAAATATAATTTGTCTATTAGAGAATAAAATAATATCAGTATCCATTGATTTTAGCAAGATCTCTTTTAACCACACGTCTCGAACCTACGACTTTATTTAAGAGATCCAATCTTAATTCTACTCGAATAAACGACATGTTGGTAAGTAATATTTGATTTCAAAATTTTTCATTTAATTTAATTAATTCTTAAAATTTAAATTATTTAAAGTATTTTTTATAAACTATAAGTATTATAAAAGTAGTAATTTTTTATTCGCAATATAGTTGTAAAATAATTGGATTATTTTATCATTTCACACTTTAAAATTACAAAAATATTTTAATTAAATATAAGTTAAATCCTTTCTAAAATTTTAAACTTAAATTTTCCATACAATTTTATAAATATTTTAAATAAAATAAGAAATATCTATGGGATTATAACTCTTTTTGCATTTTTTGAGAATTTAAACAGCTAATTACATTCGTCTCAATATAAAAATTTATTTTATAAACATTTGTATTTCAAACATGCATGAAAACGAGTGACCCGTGCAAATGCATGAAATCCTGTGCTATCTTTTATGGTTTTTTTATTAACACTTTCAAAGGCATTTGTTATTGTGAGACTAAATTTTTTAATATGTTTCAAGTTATTATTTTAATCCAATTTATACAACATTAACTAGGTCAACTATTCTTGCTCTATCATTCTTATTAAACATTCATATTTTGGTTTCTTATTACCGTTGAGCAACAAATGTATATCTAATGTTTATTTTTAAGTAATATCCAAAAAAAAATATTTATTTTTAAGCAAGTTGTAATATATGTAAATCATCTAAAAAATACGTAAAAATTAAGACAACTTGTGTAAACGCACGGATAACTAACTAGTGTATACCAGTGTATTAAAAGAAGGAAGTAGCTATTTTTTTATATAAGCATATTACTTAACATTAAAAAATCGGGGGAGGGGGGGTTAAGTGTGGCCCTACTAGGTAATCCCTATCTCTATCACTGCCTACATGACAAAACATTATTTCATATATAATTGATTGATAATTAATATGAGTAGTGACTTTTTATCCATAGTATTTCTATAAGTTATTATCTTTCATGTTAAGCTATGTAACTTCTTTTATTTTGAATATGTAATTATTATTATTATTTGTAAATTTAATATTGTTATTTCTTTTAAATACTATTATTTAAATTTATTAAATTCTTTTATTTTTAAAATTTTAATCTTAATATATTATATATGTTTTTTTAAAATAAACTTATTATTATAAATTTAGTCCATTTAAATTTGATTTTGAATTTTGACAAACTATTTCAAATGAGATTATATATATTGATTCAAATAACTTATTTTTATAACTTCATCCTCAATTTTAAAAGTCTTGTCTCTTTCATTTTTCTCACTTAAAAAATAAAATATTTATTATTAATATTGAGAATATTTATTATTCTCTTTTAAAAAAATTGTAAACTTTATCCATATGGTGTATGGAAAATTTTCTGGTTATTATGAAAATATTAGGCTTAAATGCAATTTTGGTCCCCCTATTTTTCAAAATCCGTAAATTTGGTCCTCCTATTTTAAAACAGAGACATTTAGTCCCTCAATTTTTTAAAATATGCAATTTTAGCCCTCCTATTTTAAAATAAAGACATTTAGTCATCTAGTTTTGTAAAATTCGCGATTTTGGTCATTCTATCAAATTCAAAGCGTTGACCGCTAAGAGATTAACCTGATGTGGTCCAAATTTAGTGACGTGACACGAGATTATTTGTTTAATTCAAGTCATAGTCAACCTTAATTTCTTAACAATCAACACTTTCAGTTTGGTGGAGGAACTGAAATCACAAATTTTATGAAACTAAGGAACTACATGTCTCTATTTTAAAATAAGGGGATCAAAGTTGCGGATTTTAAAAAATAGAGGGATTAAATATCTCTATTTTAAAATAGGAGGACCAAAATTACGGATTTTGAAAAATAGAGAGACCAAAATTGCATTTAAGCCAAAATATTATTGATATACATAAAAACATTAAGAAAATAAATCACTTGAGATGTAAACGGGATTGGATCATAGGATAAAGACATAGACGAAGTTTAGCGTGTGTAAGCCAAACTTATTACGCATGGTGCAAAAGCTTTTTACAACCTTTGGATTTAGCAGTTTAAAATCTAACGGTGAATATGATGGGCATCTAAGATGCACATCACACATTGGATAACAATTAAGCGTCCCTAGCCTGACCTAATTTTCTGTGTAGTGTTGTATCTCCGCTGACGTGGATTCGATCCCACGACGATTGCCATTTTTTAATTTTTAAAAATTATTTTGATTAACTAAAAAAGAAAAAAAATTAACGCAAAATTTAAAATTTTAAGAATTGAAGGCGCATGTGTCTAATTGCACTTAAAAGATACATATGAATTATTTGGTAAATTTTATTGTATTTAATTATTCTTTTCAATTTTTTTTTTTATTTTATTAAATTATATATTTAATATTTATTTGAACATGCAACGTTAAGTTAAATATTTTAAATATAGATTTAAATATAGGTAAAAAAATCATATTAAATTATTATAATAATTAATTAAAAATCATTAAAAGCAAATTAGATATCAAAATTAATTTACATGGAAAAAAAACATAACAATCAACTTTAATATATTATTATGTAAATTAGGAATGACATCGGGTAATGTACCCAGTGGATACTTGCAAAAATTACTTACGATGGGTAGAGTAATTACTTATAAATTTTAATAAATACATGTGTGAGTATGGGTATCTTAATAATAATAATAATAATAATAATAATAATAATAATATCTAAGAAATAAATCATATTCCTTAATCCTCCAAATATAAAAAAGATCATGTTCGTTATTTGCTAAGACATATATCACATTCTTGAATTCCAAAATGGAAAAGATTACATTCCTCGTATAGATAGATCATGATCTTTATTTGTTTAGAGATGAATTATGTTCATTAACTAAAAAAATTGCATTCCTTATTTGCTTCTTTTCTCAATTTTCTCCATCGATGTTTTATTATTATCATTGTTATGTTTCGTAAAAGATCTTTGAATAAGATTTAAATTTTTGTGATGTTTTATGATTATGTTATGTAAAAGATTTAAATTGGATTTTAATTCAATTACTATTATATTTTTAATTAATATTTTATTTATCAAATTTTCATAATTAATTAAACTATGGATAACGGGTATGGGTATGGGCACTTAATTAGGTACCCAATGGGAAAGTGTACATTATTAAAGTTACTACCTACATGGGTAAAAGGTTCAGTTACTACCCCCACCCAGACCCTACCCATTGTAATCCCTAACATAAATGAATTTAAATTAATTAGGTAAAAAATAAATTTGCTTAGATAAAAAAAATTATAAAAAAATTGGCTAATGTAACGTTGTGGGTTTTCCTAATTGTATGATTAAGTGTTTGACTAATAATGCAAGAGGAAATAAAATCTAAATCATGTTGAATTAATATAATAATTAACTTAAGTTCTACGTTGTGTTATGTGCTGTGGTATTATTCTTTGTAGATTTTCAAGAGGTGTTGGAATTAGAGTTGTGTTGTGAGATTTCGAGATTCTTACGTGAGTTTCGTAAGTTGTAGAAGAAAATAATAAGAAAAATGGGTGTCCTTAGAGGAAGTGTGGAGACAAATAACAAAATTCCATGCAAATCTCATTATTAAACGTGCCAAGCTTCTTATTTCCTCCATTCATCAATTCTTATCTTTCTTCCTCTCTAAGTATCTTGCTTTTATCTTCTTTCTCCTCTGAAAATCTTCTTTCCTTGAATGGAAGTGTGATTTATTTTCCTTAGAGCTTCCTTGGTCGATTACAAGTGGTAAGTCCAGTTCATCATTATTCTTGATTCCTAAGTAACTTTCTCATCTCTTCCCAAGAACATGAGAAATAGGTCTTGGTTAGATTTTAAGATATGAGAGAAATCTGGATTTTGAGTTTACTTTGATGTTTATTTAGGTGTCTCCTAGTCGATTCTGTAACAAAACTTGAAGACAGATCATTCGAGAACCTCAAAGTTCTCCTTTCCAGCTTTTCTTCACAGCTTGAGTCAAGAGCTTTAGGTAAGGGAAGTTTCATATCTGGTTGAAATGTTGTGATGGTAGTGTGTTTGGAATTTTGTATCTGTTTGGATGCTTTAAAGACTTATTTTGTGATGTGATGACTTTTGCTCTCTTTATGTTGTGATGATTTGAATTGAGTTGTGATGACAATATATGGTTGTGCTTTGGAATGATATTGTAAGTATTGGAAATGGTTTCAAAATCTTTGAAGCATGTGTTCGTAATGGGTTTTGAAAAGTTCTAGGCTCTACAGAAAACCCCTCGTCCAAAGAAAACCATCGTCCATTTACCTATACTACAAATAAAACCAACGTCCAATGACCTCATTGTATAAGACCAAAGTCCAATGACCTCATTGTGTAAGACCAGCGTCCAATGACCCAGTGTCTAATGACCGTGTCCAGCGGCACCTTATGTTCAGTAAAGTCTGACGTCCAGTCATGATGGTTGAAAAGGAATCTCTGAGGGTGTGTTTAGCAGGAGACTAGAACCTAGTCTTGTTACGAACGAGGATGTTGGATATGCCACTATTTTGGTTCTAGAACTATGTTAGGAAATTCACATTTTTGGTTAACGTTGATGTTGAGTTGTGAGTAAGGATTCAAGGGTTGAGAATGCCTTACTTGTGCTTATTGAACTACTAGATGAGTTCCTAAGCTTGATTTGAGAAAAATGGTGAATTTATAACATAGAGGGAACGTGTGGCAATCAGAGTTGTTTGGTTTGTGTATGATATTGCATGTGGGTAGGCACGTAAGTTGAGTGTGCTAGTGAGGCTCTCAACCTAGTGCTGGAGGATTTCGTGATGGCCAATGGTGGGCATATAGAATAGACAAGTGAGCGAATTCCTAAAGATGGAAGGTTTTGCAAACCTGACAGATGTAAGCCAATACCAACACTTGTCTATATTCGATTAAATTCACACTTCCTCCACATGGTAGCTTAAGGAACTCCCTGAATGGTATAAAATGAGACTATGGTAGGGGATGGGGCCTATGGGGACCGCCCAAAATTTGTTGAAATCTCCATGGAGTCGAGTCAGCATAATAGTTCATAATGATAATGGTGTATGGAGTGACATATGAAATGAACTTAATGTTTAGTGTGAATGATGTTGATTGTATTGTGTGTATATTCTATCATTCTTTTTATAAGAAGCTTACCCTTGCAATTTGTGTTTGTATTGTATCACTGCAATGATCGTGTGTTGACACAGGAGCAGGTAATAGTGATGGTATAGACTCTCATGCTAGTCAAGGTTGAAGATTGGACGACCCTTCTGTTCTTTGGATTGGATGATCCCCCTGTTTTGCGGAATTTTGTTCTAGTTTACATGTACATATTATGGGGACCAACTTAGGAGTAGTATATATATATTTGGATTATGGAGAATGTCCTATGTAAGGTGATCTTTTGGTTGACATTATATGTACCTGTGTATATGAAATTTGTAATTTTGTATATTACACTTTTATGATGTGATGATGGATCTTTTATATAGAAAAGTAGGTACATATACATGTAATGAAAAAAAAATTATACGTACTTCATATGATAATATTAATTAGTTGAATGTTTAGTATAACAAATCTGTAACGAAGTTGAGTCGTTACAGCTAAGATGTAGGATAATTATCCGTAACTGATAGGATAATTACCCATTTAATAATAAGGAGGAGGAGTCACATTTTTAGTACTGCTATAAATCACATTCCTTAATTCACTAAAGAAAATCATGTTTCTTATAGAGATATATTAATTCATTAAAAAAATCAAGTTTTTTATTTACTAAAATATCATGTTTTGTAAATGATTATAAAAGATTTTTTTAATGAGATTTTAATTTAATTACTACCCCATGTTTACTGAGATTGGAATGAAATTATAAGCATTCACAGCAATTATCAGGTATGAAGATTTTTTAAAAGTGCGAATATAGAGACAAGTACTATAGTACTCTATCCAAACTCTACCCATTGTCATCCCTACTAAGAAAACACTATAAAAAATATATATATTCATATTGAAATGAATACATTAATAAATGAATTTAATGGTTATGCTTAGTCAATGTAAATTTTTTTTATCTACATATTTTTTACCTAATTAATTTAAATTCATTTACCTTTTATCCATGTAGATAGTAACTTTAATATTTGTACCCTTTCTCACTGGGTACCTAAGTGTTTATACCCGTACTCGTTATCCACAGTTTAATTAATTATGAAAATTAATAAATAAAATAGTAATTAAAAATATAACAGAAATTGAATTAAAATCCAATTTAAATCTTTAGATAACATAACAATGATAATCATAATTTTAATATGATTTTTTTACCTTTATTTAAATATATATTTAAAATATTTAACTTAACTTTGCATGTTCAAATAAATATTAAATATATAATTCAACAAAATAATTTAAATACAATAAAATTTATAAGTATCTTTTAAGTACAATTAAACACATGCGCCTTCAATTCTTAAATTTTTAAATTTTGCATTAATTTTTTCTTTTTTAGTTAATCAAAATAATATTTAAAAATTAAAAAATGGCAATCATGGGATCGAACCCACATCGGTGGAGATACAACACAGAAAACCAGGCCAGCTTAGGGACGCTTGTTATCCAATATGTTATGTGCATCTTAGACGCCTATCATATTCACCGTTAGATTTTATACTGTTAAATCCAAAGGTTGTAAAAAGCTTTCGTATCGTGCGTAATGAGTTTGGCCTACGCACGCTAGACTTCATCTAAAGACATAATGCAAATTTATATAAATAGTCAATAAGACATATGATAACTCTCACTTTTCCTGTCAGCATGGATTTAAATCCTCCCAAACTCATTTAAAAACCTATTTAGTGAGCATTCTTTTGAACTAATTAAGTAGCAATAATTAAATACTTTGAAAAAAAAGAAACAAAAGTATCTATAATTAAACAAAATCCCCTAACGTTTAAGCTTATACGATAATCTTAAATTAGACTTTGCTAATCTCGTCAACATGTTAGCAACACCTTATAGTTAAGATCGAGAATATAATAATAATTTCTATCCTACCATAATTCAGCACCCAACAACCATAGAACTTAGAAGTGAGTCAACGTATCCCCAACTTGAACCAAACAACACTTGCACCATTCAATTATAATTTTTTCGAAATAAACCAACATAAAAAAATCACCGAATCAACCGAACATGTCATAATTGGTTGTTTTTTTGCAAATAATGTTTGTGCGTGTATATATAATATCGCAAGTCACATCTATACGCTAACACCTTAAGATTTTTGTCGTTTAAATTGTGAATTGTATCTTGACACATTCGCTTGCAAGAGAAAGAGATATGTTTTGGGAAAGAAAATGATAATTTATTTTGTTCACGCCAATCCTGCCATTATAATAATATCTTGAAGAATTATATATAAAAATAAGGCTTAATTACAAATTTTATCACCTAACTTTAATTATTTTGTGAATTTTACCATCCAAATTTTATTTTTACAAATTTTACTACCTAAGTTTTCAATTTTCGCACATTTTACCACCGCTGATGTATCACAAAAAAAGTTAAAAGAAAAACAAAACGACGTCGTTTTGTTACCAATGTGATGGTAAAATGCACAAAAATTAAAAACTTGGGTGATAAAATTCGTAAAATGATAAAAGTTGAGTGGTAAAATTTGTAAAAATAAAACTTGAATGGTAAAATTTACAAGATAATAAAAGTTGGATGGTAAAATTTGTAATTAAACCTAAAATTAATAATATCTAAAAGAGGAGTTATTGTAACCGACTCTTTCTTTTAATATAATTTTCTTATTAATTAAAATTTTATCAAAAAAATATTCCAGCATGTTTCACATCTCATGTTTCACATCTCTTTAAAATTGACTCCTCCCTTAACCTATCAAGGTGTTTTTTAAAGAAAAAACTGTAATAGTTCATTGAGCATCAAAATGGACAATATCTTGAATGCGATAACTCTGACAATGCTTATAGATTTAAGGTCCGAGCATTAGAATGAGCAATAAGCCTGAGTCACTCTTAACCCTTAGTTTTGACTAGGAGACTTGTACCGGTACACCAAAAAGTCTTGTGTTTGGATTGTCATTTGAAAGACACCACTGTTTACGTATTCCAATGTACAAAACAAATAAATAGTAACACTGATGGATTGAAAAAAAAACGTAAAATACTTTCAGCTAAACTATAACCCAAACACATTAGAGGTTGAAACAGATCAAGGATAATTTATAAATACTCTCCTCCCTTTTTATTTTGGTGTGAAAATACTCTCCTCTCTTAATTATTAGGGACGGTGCATCGAGTATCATAGCGAATAATACCTCAAATACAATGACCTTAATGATGCTAGCAGACTTGAAGTCTGAAAATAAACTATAAATTATGAATAAAATTTATTAAATAAAAAACAAGACTAATAAAACTTTATATTTCTAACAAATTTCAAAATTTAAAGGTTTAATTGCAAATTTTACCATCTAAGTTTTCAATTTTGTATATTTTACCATTCTGATATTTCAAAAAAAAAAAGTAAAAGAATTCAAAACTCTTTTTTTTTGTGAAACATCATAGTGGTAAAATGCGTAAAAATTAAAAACTTAGGTAGTAAATTCGTAAAATGATAAAAGTTGGATGGTAAAATTTGCGAAAAAATAACTTGAATGGTAAAATTTACAAAATGGTGAAAGTTGGGTGATAAAATTCAAAAAAAAAAAAAATTTAGGTGATAAAATTCACAAAATAATAAAAGTTAGATGATAAAATATGTAATTAAGCCAAATTTAGAATGGTGTGTAATTTAATTTGATATCTAGAATTTTCGTGGGGGGAATGTTAATTGCGTTGGGTTGTTATATTTGTTGGCGAAATGCGGCATAAATCAGACGTACGCGGCACGCCGTGACACACAGAGACAAAGAACCACTCAATTCAATTATTTCCTTTCACTTTATCCCTTCCTTTCGTTCCTCTTTAACTCCTTTCTTCTCACTCACAACTCACAAACTCAACCAACATGATGTGGGAATGGGACGATTACGAAGACACCATCCCCAAATCCGACCAACCCGAACCGGATTCCCATCTCAATTTCGATTTCTTCTCTGCCCTCTCCAGACCCAAGGTGCTGCTGCTGCTGCTGCACTCACTAACACAAACTCTTCCTTTTTAAACTTCAAATTAGGGATTGTTTGTTTGTGTTGTGTAACTGCGTGTTTTGTTGTATTGTGTGTTGGGGACAGGATTATTATAAGATACTGGAAGTAGATTACGACGCTACGGATGACGCTATTCGTTCCAATTACATTCGACTCGCTCTGGTGTGTTGCGTTGTGTTGTAAGCATTTTAGTTTTGTTGGGCTTTCCGATTGGGCCTAATCTATGTCGGTCTCGTTGTGCACGCAGAAGTGGCACCCGGACAAGCACAAAGACCAGGATTCTGCTACCTCGCGATTTCAAGACATTAACGAGGCCTATCAGGGTACGTATACATGTATCCCCTTTTAGGATTAGGGTTAGGGTTTAGGGTTACACGTTGCTCCTGTTCGATATTTGTGGTTTTAGACCACTAATTGCTTTATAATATAATTATTTATGGATGTTTTTATATAATTGTTGTGAAAAAACGTTTACAATAAATAGTCTTGGGCAATTTATTTGTGAAAATGCATGTGTAGTTCAAACCAAAAATGCACCGCTCTTGAAGTTCTAACTGTTCAAATGGATTTTGTGGGAAGAAGATCGGGACTGATGTCAATGTAATTTTGATGTGTTGAGATGGAAGTGCTGCGTCAATGGGATGCTTGTGATCAAGATGGGTATCAAATAATCAATTGTTTGGCATAGGGGTAGAGTGTATGTGTAATAAACTAATAATCTCTGTATTGACTTTTTTCTGAGATTTAAGAAATCCAAAGGATGAAAGAAACTTGAGCAAGCGTACTTGTGTTAAAATTTATTTGAACAAGCATAATCATGGTGATGCTTGTGGTTCTGAAGTGCCACCACAAGCACAAGCATTGTGGTGGATGAGTAGTTGTACAAGAAAAGATAAGACCAGAAATGAATGAGTGTATTTGATAGAAGGTTGGAGTTGTACCTTTTGAGGAATATAGATGACTAAATCTTGCCTACAGTGGTTTGACTTTAATCTAAATGCTTGTGGTTCTGAAGTGCCACCACAAGCATAAGCATTGTGGTGGATGAGTAGTCGTACAAATAGTCAACTCTCATTAAAATTGCATTTTCTGTCAATTAATTGCAATCCCCACAGCTCAGGATCAAAAGATTGAACAGTTTAGTTTTTACATTATTGTTTTATACTGTTTCTTTTTTCCCCATTTTGCATCCTTTGGTTAATAATAATCCTGGCTCTGTTATAATCTCTAGCCTTCTAGGAGATATGTAAACATGCTTACAACTTGGATGCTTAACATGTTCTCTGTGTGTTATAAGCTTAAAAAAATGTATCCTCCCTAGTCCTGCTCCTCGCAAAAGATGAAAAGAGGAAATGTTCCCAAACCTGGCTCCAATTCCACCTTATCTCCCCTAATTTACTCATATTCCTATATGCTTGTTTTGGAAATTCCCCCCCTTTAACTGGAAAGGATATTGCTTTGAAGTTTGAAGCTTACAAATGCATTTGCAATGTACTCTACCACTTGATTGTTACCACATCCAGATTTGATGTAGTTCATTTTTATATGATGTGAGGGTGAGCCTTGGCACATTGATATGGTTGCTGCACTTGTGACCTAGATGTCGTCATGGATTCAAATCCTAGAAATCCGCTTGTGGGGCCAAGGCTGCATATATTTACCTTCCTCATGCATTGAGCCACCCTATTAAAATTTTCTATGATGTGTGTCATATTTTTTTGGCTTGTTAAAGTGAGGTTTGTTATCAGGGATGACTGTCAGATGGAATAAGAAATTAAGAATTGATAACACAACTGGTGGATTTTTGAAATTGTAGGGAAATGGGAGCTTTATCCCTTCTTACATATTTGTTTCCCTACCAACCTGGCCAATGCTTATAGTCTAATAATAGGCATGTGACCGATAGTGAAGATGGTCCATTGATGCAGATAGATTATAGTTGAGACAGTAGCTAGTGAAAGGGATTAGGTTAGCGGTTCAATAAATATGATATTACTATTATAGTCTAGTACCCCTCTGATGGGTACTATTGGAAATCCCATTTAAATCTAATGAGATCTTAATATTCTGCTCATTATCTACTCCACATCTCTGTTATCTGCCTACCTTAATTATTTTCTCTTAACTAAGTAGATGGGACTGTATGAGTCCTGTCAAGTTATTATAACCTAACACCTCTTTGGCTTTTATTGGACAGTTTTGAGTGATCCAGACAAAAGGAGGGAATATGACATAAATGGGATGCGTTACGAATATGATTACAATATCATTGTAAGCAATATTTGTCTTTCTCAGACATGTATTGTATTTTGAAAGAATGTTTTATTTACTCTGTTTTATATGACATTTTTTTTATGTAGGATTATCTCAACCGTTACAAGGGCCTTATATTGACGTGCAATGGCCTTGGCATAAAGCATTCGATATGGTAAACAAAACCAACATCACAGACATCCTTCCAGTGCATCTGGGACAGTTTTTTGAAGTACCTGTCACTGCAAGCCATGCTTAGTAATGAAGATATCTGATTATGATGTCCTAGAGAGAGTTTCATGCATTTTGTATAAAAAAAAAAAGGACAAAATGGGACTTCTAGCTCGTGTAACGTCGAATGTTGTCGCCTCGATCCCTTGTCTTTCAAATTTGTGTTTATATCATCTCACCCTGCCATTTTATCTGTCCCCTGTGTTTTGATTTTTTTGGCGGCACTAAGGGGCTAAAGCCCCTGAGAAAGAAATATATTGATACCCACGAGGGAAGTAATCGAAGCCACATGAGCCAAAACAGAAAAGAAAAGGTAAACGATAGAAAATAGGAAGAAAATAAAACACAATTTAAAATGTTATAAATAAATAATTTGAACATATAAATTGTATTTTAGATTTATGATAAAATGATAATGTTATTTTTTAATTGTTGATCATTTTTTTAAAAAAAATACATTGGAATTTAATTTAAAAATAAAGACAAAATAATATATATTGAAATATGTTAAGAAAAGTTTAAGATTGTTTTTAAAGTTTAAGACAAAATAAAGTTTTTTAAAATGGTTTCATTGATTTTTTTTTTTTTTTGAAGAATAACTTTAATAAATATTTATTTAAGATTGTTATTCTAATTTATATAGAGAATATTTGTATATGCACGATTTTTTGTTTTGAACTTAGAACATTTTAAATGGGAGTTGCTTAATTACATGGTTATCAATAAAATATTATTTTTGTATCATCTTGTGATTTTTTATTATTTAAAATTGGAGAGTTACTCATATAAGCAATCAATTCTCATGAGTTGTTCGCATTGGGTTAAAAATTAATTAAGTTGCTTAAAATTGATATAACATACATAGAGGACTCACTTAAAGAGATAAAGTTAGTTGCTTATATCAAGAGCATCATCCAAGATGCTCTTTAAGATATTTTCCAATTAAGAGTCAAAACCTAATCTGTCCATATAGAGATTCATTAAAAAAAATTCAATAAAATTGAAATCTAATTTATGAATAGACAAGTCAACAAAAGAAATTAAAAGATCAAATTTAATAATATTTATAACTACTAAAAATCTTTTAATTTAAATTAAATTACAAAGTATATTCCTTCTTATCCAGGGGATATGAATCTTAGGATCATGGTAAGCAACATCCACAATCGATATTCTTGCCCTTGTTTTGTCTTGGCAGTTATGGGTATTTTACTATTTGTCAGATCAGAATTTCTATGGAGGCATGTAGATACTAATTTTATGGGTGAAGAAGGAATTAAATTCCCATGGCCCAAGTCCAACACTACGTGAAAATTCTAAGTTGTAATTTTCAAAAAGGTCTATGATAAGTGATATAGTTTAGCTTGTATAATGTTTGATATATAGTTCTAATTTAAATAATATACTTTATTTCCCGTTCGCAGTTTTGGTAAAAGTCATATCCAGCACAATCAAGTAAGAAATTAAACCTTCCTAGTTAGGATGACAAAAATTACATACTTAGAAGTTAGAATAGAATCTGAATACACTTTGGATTTATTTTTATCCTCAATTTTAAAAATCTTGTCTCTTTTATTTTTTTCCCACTTAAAAAATAAAATATTTATTATTAAAATTGAGAATATTTAAATTTTTCTTTAAAAAAAATTTGTAAAGTTTATCCATATATAGTGTATGAATTTTTTTTGGTTATTATTTAATTGTTGGAAAATACAGCTTTTTTACTTTCAAGGGGTAATTTTTAAAAAAAATTATAGGAATGGATATTTTTTGAATTTATTACAATAGAATGAGTAAGTCGTGTTTTAAAACACAACTTTAGTTTTTTTCTTGTTTTTTTAATAGAAAAGTCGTGTTTTGTAGAACAACTCTAGTATTTTTTATTTTTTTTAACTTAAATTATTGAAGTCGTGGTTGAATAAATGACTTTAGCAATTTTGTAGAACGACTTTAGTATTTTTTTTGTTACATTTTTTACCTATTAACCTCTACTTTAAATATTTTCGACGCTATACTCCATAATATTGAGAACATTTCATTTTTTATTAATACTTTTATGCTCACTTATTACTTGGATGAGACTTTCAAAAATTGTATGTCAAATGTTTGGTCTCTAGTTTTGACGCTATCAAAAATTGTGCTCTATAATGTTTTTTTGTTACATTTTTCACCGGTTATCCTCTACTTGGAGTATTTTTGACGCTATCCTTATGTACTCCATAATATTAAGAACTTTTCATTTTTTATTAATACTTGTATGCTCATTTATTACTTGGATGAGACTTTCAAAAATTGTACGCCAAATGTTTGTTCATAACAACTCTATGGTTATACCCTTGAGGGGAAATGTTTACCTAATCAATCGAAAGCAACACCACAAAACAAGTAACATGTTAAAAGAATACATAAGAATTTTCTTTTCTATCAATCATCATTTGGATGAAACTTACATTATATTTATAAAGCACCCTATGAAAAGTCAGTAAGGAAATGATTAGTCTTGACAAAACAAATTTCGCCAATAGTACCCACATTCTTAGGTCGAAGGGCTAACATAAATGAATCTTGATTTGCCCAAGGGAAGATGAGCCGTAGTAGTATTGGAATTAATCACCATCTTCCCTATCGATTGCCCCAAGTTAGCTGGTTCTGGCAGCATAGAGGAATTGGCCTCAGATGATTGCCCCAAGTGTATTTCTCTTTCTAGATGTATTCTATCTTTCATAAATGAAAGTGATGGACATATATTTTTTGGGCGTAACCTTTTCGTTAATAGAATTTGTTAACCCTAAAATGAGGGGGGTGTGGGTTGACTGAATAGAGTAGTTATAGGGATAAAAAAGATATATTTTTTTATCAGTGATAAAAAAGATACTACTTTCATCCCTAAATATAAGACTCTTTTCTCAATTTTTTTGTCCCTTTTATAAGACTCTTTTCAAGTTGTCTTTTGCATTAATTATTTTTTGACCAAAATACCCTTAATTACTTTACAATAAATGCTATAAATTAAAAAAAAAATGCATTCTCTCTCTTGTAAGGATTGGAGAAGAATAGTAGCATACATTAATTAATTAGGTAGAAAGTAATTAAGTGGAAAGAGAGAAATTATGAGTCTCAATAATTTTAAGGATAATTTTGGAAAAAAAATACAAATTGCTAACAAATTTAATGCTACTAACTAAATTAACAAACTTTCTTAAAGGGTGTAAATTAGTTAAAAGAGTCTTATATTTAGGGACGGAGGTATTATTTAAAAAGGTGGTTAGAGGGATAAAATAGAAAAAGAAATGTGTAAACCAAAACAAAACATCCTATTCCCTTTATATATCTGAATATAATATTCGATTTTTTTTAGTTCCATTCTTTCACCTGTTATCCTATTTTTGAAATATCTCTCACGCTGCCCTTATGTCAAATTTTTTTGTTATTAAAAATAATTTTAATTATTTTTTTACATTTTATAAATAAACTTTAAATAAAATTTAAAGCTTAATTTGTGAAATTTGTTTTATAAAAAAATATATTTTCAAGTAGCAAAGTCAAATTTTACTCTTTCATTTTCTTGACTCTTTTCTAGACTTGTCCGTGCAACCAAAAAAGCACATATGCACAATTGTTTTAAATTAAATTGTTTTTTTATTTAATAATAGAATTTTTTTTTTTTTACAATAATAGAAATTTTCTAAAAACACGTAAATGAAAACTGTATTACTAGTTATTCTTTGTCTATCTATTACTTTTTGGTTCAATAATAAATGAAACTATGAAAGGAAAAAACTAGAAAAGAATTTTTTTTAACATGGGTCATGTGTAAATGTAAAAAAGAATTCAAAAAAAAAAATTAAAAGTATGAAAGGCTGAAATGTTATCATGTGAAATGTTATTCTTTGCACAATAATCCCAAAGCAACAAAATACTTTGCACACGCAATAGCTAAAAACCGATAAACCCAAGCCACTCCCCCTTATATAATGTATATTACTCCATGCAATGCCTTAACTCTAATTCTACTGGCCAAAGTAACAAATTAACTCCAATTCATTTATGCCATATTCCTCATCTTCCATCTTTAATTCCTTTTAAAATCTCATTTAGCAAGAGCATTTTTTTCATAAGCAAAAAGAGTATTATTGATGATTCCAATTAGTCAAAATTGGAGCAAAAGAAACATGATACATCCCTAGCCCCACCCTTATAAGACCCACCCCATATTTCCACATAAACAGTACCCCTATCAATTCCATTTGTTCCCAATATACATATACATGTGAGTGCATGTCATAAATAAACCCTCTTAGCAATCGTAGACAGCAAAACATTAAACAAACTATATACATCTTGCCAGAGCCGTGCCTAGGTATTTGGGGCCTAAGGCAAATTCTTTAAAAAAATATTAAAATAATATTAATTATTAATTTTTAAATTTCTAAGCTACAAAATTATTTATCAATGTTTTATAATCAAGTTGTTTTAATATGTTACTTTCAATGTTTTATTTATTCAATTTATGTCATTGTTGTTCTTATGTAAAATATAATTACTTTTAATTTTGTGGAAAAAAATTGGCAGTAGCAACTATTGATAATATTGTCAATAATATTTTATAAGCAGTGCATACATTTGAAAAATAAATTAATATTTTGATATATTTTAATATTTCTATTAGAGCGTTGATTTCTTATTTTAACATTTCTTTTTATATTTTCACTTCTTGAAATAAATGAACACCGTCAACATCAAAATATAATAAATCTTAAATTTTTTTCAAGATTAGTTTTAAAAATTTTGGGTTCAAATAAATAAATTATTTCATATTGTAAAAATTGTTTAAATCGAGTCTAAATACGAGAAATTGACTTAACAAATATGTATGAAAAATATATAAAATGAAAAGTGTATTATTTCAATAAATTTAAAAAAGAATTATTAAATTTTATAATATATGCATATGTGCATATACGTGTCTGCGCGTGTGTGCGTATGTGTGTTTATTGTATTTCATAGTCCTACACCTTTCAATTTGACTTTCAATTATTTATTCTCTACGGAAACACTTGGTAAAACATTCTGGCTTATATCTGTGGTTGTCTTCTTATCACAGGAATTATGTATTACACACGTGATTGGCCCGTCCCTCATGGCCTGCGAAGTCGTCACCTGCAAAGATATGTCAGGGGTGTAGCTCTGGTGCTTCTCTATTACTTTTCGCACTACATTGACGAGAACGCGGAAGGTGGACCAGATTTATGGTCTCTGCTTGCCACTAGTTGTTTTGTCGTTGTGACTTTAGGGCTAGCAGCAGCAGATCACTTTGGTTTCGAAAGTGATTTGCTGCAATTCTTCCTAGGACTGCTCATGTTCCAAGTTCTCAAAAGCCAGAAATGGAAATGGATCATTGTTGGAGGCTCTTTCATCAGCTGTTGTCTGATGGCAATTTGTCTCACTTTTCCATCTCATATAAGGAGAGAGCGAAAAGTGAGAAGAGAACGAAAGGCAAGGAGAGAACGACAAGCAGCAACTTTACATGCATGCATGTGTCCAGCTTTGATTTTTATCAAGACATGTTAACAGTTAGGGTCATATATATTTAGGATAAAAATAAATAGACACCCAATGCTAAAAGACATCTAGAGTGAGAGAAATGTATGAATGATACTCCTCCGTTCCTTTTTTATTTGTCGGATTTTTAGAGAATTTTTGTTGCTATTTATTTATCGTTTGTAAAGTTCGAGATCACATTAATTACTATTTTATCAATTATACCCTTATTTGTGTTCTTATCTTTAATTAATTTACACATGCATTTATTATGGAGTGGAAAGAAAAAGGAGTAAAATAGGAAATCCCACAACTATTTTATTATAATCAAGAAAAATTATTACATTTCTTGATTTCTACAAAACAATCTTAAAAGACAGATAAAAGGAGCAGAGGTAGTAGATGATATCATAGAAAGAGAGAAATCAATGTATAAGTTTCATTAGTAAATGTTTGTTGATGTTTTTTTTTTATCTCATCCCATTATTGTACTATGTATATATTTATATATTATATTTATATTATTTACGGATTGCCCTCTTCGGATTATATTAATATTACTTACGGATTTCGCTTTCTGGATTATAAGAGACACTTATGGATTGTCCTCTCTGAAATACATTCGTAACATCAATGCTTAGCTTCCAAAATGACAATTCCGGAATGAATTCATATCCACATATTTGGGAACAGTTAATCTGGAATACATTTTTCATTTTCAGAATTGGTATTTTGTAACAAACACTTCAAAATGTTACAAAATCAATTTTGGATCAAGGGTTCTCGAACACATGGTGGAGTTTTCCGGAGATGCAAATATAGAATTACTTTTTGATAATTTTGGATTAAACAATCTAAAATTATCAAAAAAATAATTCTGGATTTGCATTTATTAATTTAACTGTTGAATATTTCTATATTATCTCAACGATTATATACACTAGATTTTAAATAAATAAGATATGTGTAGTTAAGTAATAATAGAGGAACAAAATTGATTAAATTAAATAAAAAGTGTGATAATAAGATTATAACATTAATTTAACCTATGGTGTCATAGAAATCAAATCATCTTTGAGGGACATAGCCTGGATTTTGACTCCACTATTGAAATCATTAAATTCAGATCATGGGCTTGGCTTCATGGAAAAGTTCAGAATTTTAAATGCTCTTTCTTTGAATGGTGACGAAGTCTGACTGTGTAAATAAAACTACTTAAGCACGGTGCGAAAAAAAAATTTGCAAATTTTTTTTTTCCACCGTCAAATGTAAAAGTAAAACAACTAATGATCGGGATCACGAGAGAGTACCGTGTAGAAAATGTATAGAACTGATTTTTGTTTAAAGTTATAATAATCACAACAAAAAACGTAGAGATTTTTATCGTGACTCATGAGGGGTTCAATTCTGGTTGATGTAACGACCCATCTTCGTTACAGATTTGTTATACTAAAACATTTATTAATTATTATCATATGAAATTTTAAAGAATTTTTTTTTTATCATTTAACACATATTATATGTACCTACTTTCCTACTGATAACGTACATCATCACATCATAAAAGTGTTAAGTCTGGCTTTACAAAACTTACGTATATATACATACATACATACAATACCAATATAGTCTTCTTTTAAAGGACATTCATAGCAACCTAAATATTTATACATATTTCCTAAGCTGGTCCCCATACTATGTACATATATACTAGAACATAATCAGCAGAACAGGAGGATCGTCCAATCTTTAGATCGTCCAATCCAAAGGAACAAAATGATCGTCCAATCTTCAACCTTGACTATCATGAGAGCCTGCGCCATCACTATTACCTGCTCCCGTGTCAATACACGATCATTGCAGTAATACAATACAAACACAAATTGCAAGGGTAAGCTTCTTATAAAAAGAATGATAGATTATACACAAAATTTCAATCAACATCATTCACACTAAACATTCAGTTCATTTCATATGTCACTCCATACATCAATATCATCATGCAATATTATGCTGACTCGACTCCATGGAGATTTCAACAAATTTCGGGCGGTCCCCATAGGCCCCATCCCCTACCATTAGTCTCTTCTTAGACCATTCAGGGAGTCCCTTGAGCCACCATGTGGAGGAAGTGTGAATTTAATCCAATATAGACAAGTGTTGGTATTGGCTTACCTCTGTCAGGTTTGCAAAACCTTCCATCTTTAGGAATTCGCCCACTTGTCTATTCTATATGCCCACCATTGGCCACCACGAAATCCTCCAGCACTAGGTTGAGAGCCCATCTAGCACCCTCAACTTACGTGCCTACCCGCATGCAATCTTATGCACAAACCAAACAACTCTGCTCGCCACATGTTCCCTCTATGTTATAAATTCACCATTTTTCTTAAATCACACTTATGAACCCAATCTAGCAGTTCAGTAAGCACAAGTAAGGCATTCTCACACCTCGAATCCTTACTCACAACACAACACTAAATTTAACTAAGGGTGAATTTCCTAACATAGTTCTAGAACCAAAGTGGTGGCATATCCAATATTCTCATTCAATATTTCAAATCTACACTCACAATTATATTACACATCTCAAAGAATGTCAATCGCACTTTTAAAATAATCATTTATATAAGAAAAATGAATATATATCACATTCATAACAAAATTGGATCCTGGACTCAAAGCTGAACAAAAGCACCAGAGTTGACCAGAGTTGACTGGACGTTGGTCACTGGATGCTGGGTGAGTCATTGGACGCTGGTTGGCTGAGGGGGTCATTGGACGCTGGTTGGCTGAGTGGGTCATTGGACGCTGGTTGGCTGAGTGGGTCATTGGACGCTGGTTGGCTGAGGGGGTCATTGGACGCTGGTTGAGTTACTGGACGCTGGTTCTGCAGAATCGGACTCTCACAAAATTTTCTACTAACAGAACATTGAAACAAGAATTTCTGCAGAATCCAGGGCTTCCCAAAGGATCCCAAGCATCCAAAAACATGCCTCAAAGGTTTAGGGACAATTCACGACACTTGCAAGACCATTTCAAATCAAAACAACACATCATGATATTATAATAACTTCAACTTAAATCACAATTTCAATCAACTCATCAAGAACACAAGTACCAAACACCACCAAATCAGTCAAACAAGTTTAAAGCTTCCCTTACCTAAACTTCTTGACTCAAACCGTGAAGAAAACTAGAGAGGAGAACTTTGGATTTCTTGAGTGATCTGTCCTCAAGTTTTGTTACAGAATCAACTAGGAGACACCTAAATCAACATCAAAGTAAAACTCAAAAATCAAGATTTCTCTCATCTCTTAAAATTTAACCAAGACCCATTTCTCATGTTCTTGGGAGGAGATGAGAAAGATACTTAGAAATCAAGAATAGGAAGGAACTGGACTTACCAACTTAACATCAACTAAGAAATCGCTAGGGAAGAAGAAATCAAACTTCAAGTTGAGGTAGGAATCAAACTTCCATTTACGGAAAAGAAAGAGCTTAGAGAGGAAGAAAGATAAGAATGAAGGAATTGGAAGAAATAGGAAGCTGGACACGTTCAAATTAAGAGATTTGCATGAAATTTTGCTAGTAACACCCCTATTTCCTCTAAAAGCACCCCCCATTTTCTTATTTTTTTCTTTTCTACAACTTACGAAATTTACGTAAAATTCCTAACAACAACCTTACCTTCTAAGCCCGACCGTACATGAAATATTATCAACAACATTATAGCACATAACAAAACAATCTATTTATTAATTCTTTTATATATAATATAGCTTTAATTTAATTTCCTCTTGTATTATCAATCAAACACTTGATCATACACTTAAAAAAATCACGACATTACAGTTGATGGTTTCACTATATTTTTTCTTTAAGTTCATTATTTATTTTGGTAATAAAAACTACAATTATCCTTAAAACCACCTAGACCTAGGATTCGAACCTTACTTCAGAAATTGTTCACCAATTACACTACCACCAAGCCATAATCAGCTTTACATTTTGACAAAATAAGTATATTTATTATTATAAGCGTAATTGCTTTTTAAATACTTTTTTGATCCATTTTTGCACTTAATTTTTTGTATACATTATTATATCCATTTTTTATCCATTATTATATAAATATTGCACTTAAATATAATTATAAATTAGTTGGTAATTTTTTAAAAATATTTAGAAATTTCCAGTAAAATAATTTTCAATCAACTTAATGAATTTTTAAAATTTTAAAATAATTCTTTTATATATACATTGTTTTTATTTTATTTATATTATCAAAATAGATTCTTGTAATTTGATTAATCTCTGATTAAAATGTATTTGAATATATCAGTTGTTATTTGTATCTCTCCTAATCCCATGCATATGAGTATGAGATCGTTTATAAAATAATTCAAGGAGATCTAGCTCAATTAGTTGAACATTGTGCATGAGGTGTTGTAAATGTCTTGGTACCGTCAAATTTTAATTTTTGACTTTGAATAAACAAACTTTTTTTTATCGGCCAAATGTTAGTTGTTAATATGTTAGCAGGGGGATTTGAACCCACAACCTATCCCTCCATCCCTTCTCCCTTCTCCCTTCTCCCTTCACCACCAAGCCAACCTTATAACTCCTTGAATAAACAAACTTTGATTAATAATATCATAATTGTTAAAAAAATAAAATGAAATTTGATAATTTACGTTAAATTAAATTATTCAATAAAAAATGTCTAAAACCTTAGACTTTTTTACCACGACTATGTACTTAAAGAATATGTCGATAGTGGGTACGAGTATATAGATACCCAACAAGTATGGGGATGAAGATTAAAATGTTATTTTTTTAAAATAGATACCAAACATGAGAAACCAAAATTTTCAATCTAAGATTTTCAGAAAATTAAAAATTTCTCCCTCTATCAAATGCCCCTTAAGGCAGAGGTGAAGATACTTTGGTCATGACTGAGTTGAAGATCCTCTACCCAAGGCAGAGGTGAAGATACTCTGACCGAGGTCGAGCTTAATATACTTTGCTCGTGGCAGAGATAAAAACACTCTAGTCGAGACAGAGATGAAAACACATTGGCCGAGGCCAAGCTGAAAACACTTTGGGTGAGGCAGAAGTAAAGATACTTTAGTTGCAATAGATGTGAAGATACTTCGACTTAGATTGAGATCAAATTACTCTGGTTAAAATAAAACATTTTCTTCTTTATTTAGTATCTTACCCTGTGCTTAGGCTAGAGTAATTTGACCTTAGCTTGAGCCAAAGTATCTTTACATCTGCCTTGAGCAAAGTATGTTTAACTCGCTCTTAGCCTTAGCCAAAGTATCTTCAACTCAGTCTCAGCCAAAGTAATTTGAACTTTGACTCGGCCAGATTAATTTTAATTCAATCTAAATCGAAGTATCTTCACCTCAACCTCAATTAAAGTATATTTACCTCAATGTCAATCTCAATTAAAGTATCCTTAACTCGGTCTCAACCAAAGTAATTTAATCTCAACTAATAAAATAGAAAAAAAAATTGGATATAATAATGTATAAAAATAAAAATTTAAGTGCAAAAATGGATAAAAAAAATTAAAAAAGCAATTACGCATATAATAATAAATATAATTGTTTTAGCAGAACATGAAGCTGATTATGGCCTGGTGGTAGTGCCATTGGTGAACATTCTTCGAAGTTAGGTTCGAATCCTAGGTGGTTTAAGGTTAATTTTATTTTTTATTACCAAAATAAATAATGAACTAAAAAAAAAAATAGTAAATCCATCAACCAGTGGAACCCCTCACCCAACGGTACTCCCTTAAACGAAAACCGCTTCTATACATTTCTACACGGTACTCCCTCTTGATCCGGACCATTAATTGTTCACGTCAAACTTCGTCTTGAATGGTATACCAAACCAGCTTTGTGTCTTAGAAGTTTATAGAAGTATGGTTTTTTGGGCATTCGGGCTTTCATTACTTGTATAGTTCTGTTGGAAACGGTGGATATGATGATGTACGATGAAGGATACAAATTATTGCTATCTTTCGTATAGCTCGGTGTGCATATGGGTATGGTATTGGCAGGGGAAGGGAGATATGAAAACACTAAGGTGTGCTTTCATAATAGCTTTAGAATTGGGACTTAACTTATGTATATGACCACATAGATGGGGAGGGGTATATGTATTTTCTATATTTTGCCTTACTGTGTAAATGGGAAAGGTACCCCTTGTACCTATCTTAATGAAGTCTTCTTTGCTGATAAAAAAAAAAAAGAGTAATTTAACCTACAGTAAAAAAAAAAGGAGTAATTTAAGCTTTAAATTTACTTCGATCATCCTCTCATACAAACTTTTCTTATCAGTTGATACATTCTCTCTATATATTAGACACTATCAATACTTAATGTTCACATTAATAATTGAAATATTATCAGAATAAAATGTCAGCGGATCAACCTTTTCCCTTGTTCATTTTATTCATATATGTTTTTATTTATTTATTAACTATATGTTTATGTTTATTTGTTTGATCATGCATACGGATCATACTCCTTCATAGTGTAAAGATCAAAGTAGCTTTGGGCTACACTGAGGGCAGGGCCCTTGCGGCCCATGTATGCAATATATTGGCAAGAAAATATAAATAACCCATTGTAGTCCATGCCCATATCTTGTCACTTTCATTTGAATTGATTTCTCATTCTATTTTTTGTCTCAATTGTTGCTAATAATGAATCATTAAAGTTTCTTTCATGTAATAGTAATTAATAATTGTGCACTTGCGTCTTTGGATTTACATCTAGTTCAGCCATGTCGATCATTATTAGAGAATATATCCGTTTGAGATTATTTATGGACTTGGAGCCATTTCATGGCCGTTGAAGCAAATCAGACAATTATCAATGGATATACTGCTTTGTATATTTGGCAAAGATTCGATCTTAGAGTATTATGTGTTAAGCCTTATTCATGCGTCTTTGTGAAGTTGAGGGTGGACTAATTTGTATACCAAAGATTATACCTCATGTGGATTTTGTAGTGGCAAAAATTGTACAGAGAAAAAACGATAACTAATAATAATTAATGTAAAACAAAGCACATGGCGGTAACCAACAACATCTCGTTCGTGTGAGTGAGTGGGAAGGGTATGAGAGAAAGGTAAAATTTCAAAATACTACGGGTGTGAAAAGTAAAAAAAAAAAAAGGTTTGAAATAGCAACCCGGTTTAAAAAATGGCAGCTGATTCATCACGTACCAGCCCAAAAGAATTAGGTTAACGTGAATTGACGCGTCTATTCTTACAGATATGGTAAATTTTGCTAGCGATTGAATTAAAAGAGTTAAATTTTTTTAATAACAATTTTAAATAAATTAATTCGAAACCAGTATATAATGATTTAATTCTGGTGGCTAAAGTAAACTCTGAAATTTGTTGAAAAAATTTGACAATAGATATATTAATTCTAATAAGGGTAAAGTCAGTATTTAAGAAACTAGAAATGTTTTTTTTTTTTTGGATGGCAAGAAACTAGAAATGTTAGTTATATTAGTTTTTAAGCATTTGAATACATTAATTTTTAAAAAGGATTTGTATTTTGATGTTTGTGATCTGTTAGAGTTAGGTGAATTATTTACTTTTTTTTTTAGAAAAATAAGGTGTCAAATGCTAAAGTTTTCAAGAATGAATTTAATGGTTTATCCTAATGAAAATGGTGAAATATAAAACACATAGTGATCACTTGGCTCATTCGAGTAGAAAGCACGTAGTGTGCCCATAAGTTCAAAATTGTTAATGTTTCCTCTATCTGGCTAGCTATCAATGATATACGATATATTGTTTAACATTTAAACAATGATATTTGAACATCTCATTGTTTTAAATATATTGTTAATATATCTTATTTTTGTCTACCTCTATTTTTATCAGATGATATTACCTACTATACCTATATTTTTTTTTCTCTTTCTCACTAAGTATTGAATAGCATTTGGAGTGTCTAACTATATTTTTCCTTAACATTTACTTAACTGATTTTCTTCATTGGCATTCTTCTTGAACAAGTGTGCACCGTCCACAGTCCTCAAAGCGAGTGTGTATTAATTCATTATTTGAATAATTTGACTAATGCAAACTTAGAATAGAATATTAGTAGTTAATTTAATTAACAAGGGTAGGGACAAAAGAATCGGGCTGCAAAAGTTCCAAACAAAATAGGCACTCAATCGCATTGCTCACCCATTTTCCCCGAACACTTTGGTCCCATCTCATCGCCAATGCCCAAATGACTTATTGAGGTTTATCATTTTATTAAAACGAGGTTATTTTAAAGTGAGCTAGTGAACAAAGATGTACATGTTCTTAATTTTAAGGGTTTAAAATTATGCATTATCAGTGTAATTTATACTATCAATCACTATTAGTATGAATTTTGAAGTATTTATTGTAAAAATTAACAAACTTACTATATATAATAGTTTATAATTAGATAGCAATGTAAAATAATTTTACAAAATAATTCTATATTGTAAGTGCATAATCTATTTTCTCTAATTTAATTTTAATAGGTTAAAAATATGATTTTTTTAACAGAAAATATGATATATTTTGAATCAAAATAAAATTAAAACACTATTACTTTAAATATACTTTCATTTTAAAAACAGTACCCCTTTCTCATATGGATCTTCTTCAGCATTTTGATGAAGACATTACTTAAGACAAGCGATTTTGCCAGCTCAATTAGTCATGGGCCCTTAAACTAATGCTAGTAGTTGTATTGAAGTTTTATTTTGCACGATTAAGACTTTATTGCAACCCACAACTAAATCGACATGACTGTTTAAAAGATTTGAAGATGCACGAGGGATGGATAGTCCGTTGAGAGGAGGATCCCACTCCATGTAGGAAACTATTTTATAAACATTGTTTTGAAGAATTAATATTGCTATTGATGATGCTTTTTAATTTTGCGTTTAATTATATTTTTAATCACTCTAATTTAAACATTGTGTAATTTTTGGTATCTTAAGTTCTTTGTTTCAGCAGTAAAAAAAAAAAAAGTTCTTTGTTTCAAATCCCTCTATTTTTAAAAATTAGCAAATTTAGTCCCTTTGTCAATTTCTTTTGTCTAAATTTTTTTTTTCTATTTAACTTTACAAATTGAATTAATTAAATTATCTTTTACTCAAAATTCATCAACTGAAGTATCAAATTTCTCCAAAAAAAAAAAAATTCACTTTTTTAAACTCTAACCTCACATCTTATAAACCCCTTTAAATTTTATCAAGTTTCTATTAAACTTCTTTCTTCAAAACTTTTAAAATTATTTCATATCATAAATCCCAAAATTATTACATTCTCAAGAACAACAGACAAAATGTTTTACTCTAACATCTGCATATAATTATTTTAAGGTTAAACAAAATTAAACAATTAGTCATCATAGTTTTTACCTTATTTAGATTTTAACCGCATTGCGATAACAGTTTGTGAAATACACATTTAAAAGAGAGAATATTGAAATCTCTAATAGAGAGAGTAAGGAGAGTGAGAGTCCCACTTTTTAAATTATGTATTTTAATTTTATAATACAATAATACATTAACAAAGTCTAAGCCTTTAAATATGTTAATAAATATATAATTTTAACACACTATAGAAAAGTTTTAATATATTATGATTATTTTTAAAGTTTTTAAATAAATTTAAGTGTAAAAGATTTTTTGTATTATTTAAAATCTAAATTTTTTAACTAAATATTTTTTTTAAAATCTTGACATAACTTATTTTATAAACAAGCCAAAAAAACTCATAGGGTTAGCGCAATGGTGTAAGGTCATGCTACATTCACATGTGAGGAAACGATCTATTTAGCGGGAGAACCCGTATTCGATTTCCTCCGTGTGCAAAATTCTCTTGGACTAGCGGCAGTCACGCATCGCGAGCGGGATTGGTCTCTAACCCAATGGGTTGTGGTCTCTGACTCAGGACAAAAAACAAGCCAAAAATTAAAATCTAAAACCAGTGAATATATAGGGCTTAAAATTATGTATAAATATGCGGACAAAAATGTACCACTTTGCCGTTGAAGTATTTTATAATTTTATAGGGAGTCCTATAGTCAGTGAAGCATTGGGTTTGTTGTGGTACCCGAGACACAGAAGATTCGGCGGATGTTGTGGGTGCTTGTGATTGCCAAGCTGAGACATAAGGCAGTGGCATACCATGGCTTTGGATAGGTTCTATTATTGCATATATATCATATGCCAACATCACCAATTTCATGATATATAAAACAAAATTCATCAATATTCTTTATTTTATTTCTCTTAGTAGGCAACATTAGAATTATAGCGGATGGGATGGTTTGGTATTTATACTTTAATGGGGTAGTGAATCTCAAGAAGTTCAAGCATGGAGTGGCGGGAAGTCTCTTTCTTTAAGAGAAAACGAATCCAATCTTTCTCAGCCAGCTACGTACCTTTGTTTCTACATCTTTTGTTGACGGCAATTAAATTCTGCCTAAGTCTTCCTGGTAGTGTACTCTTGGTAGTTATTTTCATAGACTCAATAATAAATGTATTAAACTCAATGGGTGTATTTCAATTGGTAACTTACATGTTGAATTTGTGGGGAAATATTTGGATTTGATACACACATCTTTAGAGAGTTTTATAATCAATTCAAATAACCGAAATTTATGTAGATACCACGGAATTTTCTTAGAGACTCAAACTCTAATTACGATAGTTAAAAAATAATAAATATATATAAAACAATAGTCTATATACCTAGCAACGTTATAAGAATTCGTGCAATGAGTAAAGTGAAATTAAAATGATGAGTAATTTTTTTTATATGCTAAAGAAGTTTCTCTTATTGACTTTTTTACCATGGTTATAATTAAGGAGAGTAACCTCAGTTAATTTAACAAGTTTTCCATTGTTTTGTTTTTAATATCATTAATAGTATTAATTAATATATATACATAGCTTAGATCCGGCTGATTTCACACATATGCGCCCAACCCAAGTTTAGTTGAAGATTTTTTATTTTCTTAATTTTGGAATGTGACAAGTTTATTGATTATTGATAGTTGATACCCATGTGAGGATGAAACGTGATTATGTAAGCGAAGGTACCCAATGAAGGATCGTATATTTTGACACATGATAAGGTGGGCAACCACGCATGCACGACAAATATATACTAGTATAAGCATAGAACTGTGTCCATCTACATGCACACACAGCATTTATATCCATATGCATGAGAACTGAGATGATCTGAATGAATGGTTGGTTCGCATCAATACTCATTACTTAATAGTAGTAAATACATATCTAACTAAAACCTTTCAACCCATATGATTGATACAGTAGTATAAGATTTCGCTGTGTTCATGAACGATCTACTTAGTAGAAGAATTCATGTTTGATTTCCTCTACGTGCAAAATTTTTTTGAGCCAGCGATAGCCACGCACCGCAAGTGAGATACGTCTTTGACTAGTGGGTTGAAAGATACCGTTGTGTCTGACCCATGACAAAAAAAAAGACAAAAAAGTAAATACATATCTGTCTAAAATAAAGTCGTTAACATACATGATTCAACACTTGGTCCTTTAATCAAAGTCTGGAATTTGATCTTTGACTAAGTATGGAGTCGCGACCAATGGAGGTACTATTTGGTGAGAAGAGGAATAATTGGATGTCAAATAAAAGTCTCAAATACCTTCTGGTTAAAAAAAAAAAAAAAGTAAATATATATCTGAATTGAAAACGACTTCATATGCTACAAACATTTGACTCGGCCTCGGGCATGTAGCAGAAGATAACGCAAAACTAAGAGAAAGAAAAGTAATTAATCATGGAAGGCATGAGTTTAAAAAATAAGGGGTGGCGGGTGTTAATACACTCTGTTAAGCTCGGATCTCAAACAACCAAGAAGACTCTCTTTTGGACCATAAGGAAAAGTCTTAGGAAGAGGGGCCTTAACCTCACTCGTGTCTCTCTAACCTTTGTTTATAATATAGAAAAAATAAAAACAAGTGTGGGAATATTGGCTTTGAAATTTGCATATATACTGACACGAACCATATGGGATAAGTGTGTTTTATTAGTTGCCCATGACCATCTGAGGTAAATTGTGAAAGTGAAAAAAGTTGAATTTCAAAGATTTCATTAGAAAAAGGGTTAGAAATTTGTGTCCTAAAGTCTCTTTTGGAAATATATGTTTAAGCATGTCTATTAATGCTTACTTATTGAATCCAAGAAACCGAGCATCCTAAGTGGCAGAGATTAATTAGAGTTCTTGTGGTCCAATTCAATTTCTATTTTTACCATTCAATTTGTTAAATGTTAATTATTGGTCATCCAAAATGATGATACGTGGTCAAAGGGCTACAAAACAGGGGATCTTAAGTAAAATTTTGAATTTACAAGGGATCTTGGATAACTATTGGTCGAAGTTTGAAGCACTGTCACCGTGTTTATTAATTGGTCATACAAGATTTAGTGATTGACTAGTGATCATGATTGATGATTCACTACTATAAGTTATAGGAATTGAAGGGTCAGAATTGCTAAAGAAATTATCAGTATGTTTACTATTTTAGGGGGAAAATTCAAGAACAAAATAAAATTAATACCTATACTGGAAAGTTTGAAGGAGCCAAAAAAGTTTTGACGTATGTTTTCTAAGTTATGTTATTCTCACTCAATCTCTATATTAGTGGCTCATCTTTAGGTAGTATAATTACATTTGTTAAGGTTTGTAATATGTCATAACTTTATAATACCATTTCCTTAAACTTTCTAGAACGAAAAAAAGAATTTAAATATACGTAATTAATTTGATTGTTGGCTCATATTTCAGTACATTATTTAATGATATATGTATTAGTTGGTGGACAAAAAATGTTTCATTGTAAAGATTGAAATCTAAGATGAGATATTGCTTTGCATATAAGGGAAAATAAAAATATATTACTTTGCCTGCAAGCCATGATCAAAGAATTTATATGAAATTCTCTCTTTATGATAGAAAGAAAAAAAAGTGTATATGAAAAAAAAATTAAAAACTACTCGGAGAAGCAATGCTGTGCATTGTCGAGGAGCATCTGAGTGAATGATTTAAAACCAAAAACAGGTTGGATAAGGATTGGACCAACTTTGTCAACAAAATCAATTTGATCTAAATCGTCAAATCCTCACAAATTTCCATGGTTCAAGCCCCCACCTCTCTCTATCAAACAATAAATAAATAAATAATAGAAAAATAGAGAAAAACAAAAAGTGGCACTGCTATCACCAAGGAAAAAGATACAAAGCATTCCTTTCAGTGTGGAAATTCAATGTTGCACGAAATTGACTATCCATAGTTGATGATTTTAAATAAAAGTGTGTTTGTAACAAAGTAGTTTATATTATTTAAATTGTAGTGATAAAATTACTTTTGAATATGTAATTATAAATAAAATGTTACTTGGTGCGTTTGGTTCGATTTATAAAAATAAAAAAATCTAAGTCCCTAAATATTTTAAAAAGATAAAAAAGAGCTAAATTATACCTTTTATTATGAGATGAAATATGATATTCTTTAGTCTATTTTAATACAATTTAATAAACCTTTTTGCAATATGATAAGTAATTATATATGAAAGAGCTTTAAAAGAGTCTTTTTTCTATAAACTTTAATATTACTGTTTATTAATTATGACGTCTTACTGTCAATTTTTTAATTTAAAAATAACATAAAATGGAGTCTTTACCGCCTTATTCTTAGTTTTGAAATATCATAAAAAAATATCCTTACTTTATATTCTAAAATTTCTCAAACCAATAGTAAGAATTTAAAATTAACTTTTATTATAAGCCAAATGAATTTATTAAAACTAATTGTAGAAGCTGCTAAAAATTTCAGTGTAAATTAAACTACTCCACAGACGTTCGTTGTTAACATTAAAATTAAATATTAAAGATAATACATATTAATCTTTTGATTAAGAAATGACAGTGTAATTTTTTAAAATAAGAAAAAAGATAATATAATTCAAACAATTCTATTAAAAAAGTATAATTTAATTAAAAATAAACGTACCATGATTTTTTATATGTGGATATGCCCCCACTCCAGGGTCAAATTATATTATATGGTTCAGGATTATCTGACGTAACCATTTTTAATTTATAAAAAATAGTTAATAATGTGTCATATGAAGGTTGATCAAAATTACATGATTTCGGACAATATAATAATTTCTCTCCAAAATACGATGAATTAGGATAGATAAAAGAAAGGAGATAGGAAGAAATTAAAAAATATGGAGGAAAAAAAGTAATAAATATAATAAGTGACGTAAGATAGAAAAGAAAGGAAAAAAGAAGAAGAAAATGAAGAGAAAATGTGATGAAAAAAAAATGTAGGTGAATGTTTATAATTTTTCAAAGAAAAATCATGTCTGTGATTATCGATGTGTTGTTTAGGTTGAGAGCATTTGCACTTAGCTAGTTATCTTTATTCGCATAGCTGAAATTGGAACTTTACCACAAGTAAAATGTAACTAGTGATGGCTAAGCCAAACTTGGAAATATGTAATTAGAAAGGATTATCCTAATTTTTCATTCATTACTCCACCTTGTAATAGTCCTTGCTAATTACCCGTTATGAGGATGAGGTCCTACTTAAGGTTGTCATGTTTAGTTTAATGTCAACATAAATTTCATAAATGCAATGCAAACACATATTGACAGTTCCCAAAAGGCGATGCCTTAAAAGTGAGAAAAAAGGGTAAGTACATTTCCTTTTACGCTGACCAAGCATGAAAGACAATTCCCAAGCAGTAATTTGGCTGATTTTCACAGAGATTTTAATTTTATGGTTTCATTAATATTTTTTTTTAGCAAACGCTAACTAGTGTCTTGAAACACTAGTTAAAAAATTAAAAGAAGAAAGGTTTATTAAAACTAATTGTAGAAGCTGCTAAAAATTTTATGGTTAAAACACTGTTCATAATTTTTTTTTTGTTCTCCTATAATTTTTACAGTAAATATTTTTTCTTTTTAATTCTTTAATCAGTACCCTTATGGCACTGTTAGTAAAACCTTTTTTTTTTTTTATCTTTTTAATAAAGTCTACACAACTGAAGAGGGGACAACTAGTTCCGTGAATGGGAGAGGAAATTGGATTATTTTGGTGCCACACATACCAGAAACGTACACGCTTGAAGTTAATATTAAATGCCCTATATGATAGATTGGATAATATAATTAGATGTTCATCGAATTGCGGCATGTGTATTGTTTTTGACACATTATTTGAAGAAAATTAAATAGCATTTTATGGTAAGTTTTGGTATCTAAGTTATTATAAAAATAATCAATTTGATTGTAAATATGTTTCACGATTCATTTTATAGTCGCTATGAAAAATATATAAATATCGTAGCAACTCTCATTTAAAAGACATTCAAAGATCATTGGGCCAACGTCCCAATTTTTATTTTTATTTTTTGGTTATGAACGTCCCAATTTCTTTTAATCCTCCTGGAGCACTAAATAAATAATGGGTCGTGACAAGATTATGTCTTTTTGGAGCAAGATATATAATAAACCATATTCTAAAAACAAACATATATAGGGGTAAGCGAAAGAATTATGAATAAGAAAACTAAAGTTTAAACGTTGGATTAAACATTTGTTAATTAATAATACTAGTCATTGCAATTATGATTGTGAGATTGATTTTAAATTGATATTTATATATGGGAAATCATTAAGAATAATCCTTGTAAAGATATTTCGGTCAAAGCTATACTTTATATTGATAACAAGTCGATAGAGTCAATAATATTTATAATTATGGAAGGTGTTGCATCAATGAGGGGTGCAGTTTCTGCAATAATTTGGTATTAGATTTTTTTTTTATCAGCAAAATAATATATTATATAATAAAAAGGCACCAGTGATGCTGCAAATACAACAATTCCCTTAAGAAGCCGATCTCCACTGAGTTAGTTGGTTATGAAATATTTATGGTCAACATGAACCATTAATATTAAAAACCAAGCATACAGGGAAGTCCTATATGATGGAAAGTAATAAAATAAGCACATAGATACAAATTATAACATGTGATTATAGCGATAAAACTTAAGAAGGTTATCAAATACTAACCTGAATTCGCATTCATCTTCATGAGAATTGCTTGCCGGAAGAAACCCTTAAAATGCTCTTGAGAGGATTTCTGTCCACTTTTCTAGGAGATTGTTTTAAGAGAATCTGAGCGTCAGAGATAGAGTGTGTAAATTTGCTTAATGGGATAACAAATTTATAATCCCCTAGCAGTAGGTAGGGACCTTTCAATGGACTATCTACTAAATGATTGACCCAACCCATCACAAGGACAATTTTATCATAATTCCATCCAAAATATCCGTAGTATACGTATGATAATTATCTTATCTTTAACTGTCGATTAATGATACTAAAAGATAATATAATAATTATTGATTGATACTAATCCACAACAAATATTTTAACATTGTCAACAATAATCAAGACTAGAATGACAATTTCAATCATATGTCAACAATGTAAGAAATGATTGTAGAGTTCTGTTAGAAAATTTTGAGAAATAGTGATACTTTCGTATATAATCGCATATTTATAATCTCAAAATGATAAGAATAATTTATTTGCAAATTTATCCATATATGCAATCATGATCAAGTTAAAAGGTTCAAGGTGTCACTCATCTTTGTGTATAAGTCCAATGAGCTTTGATGACTTAAAGAGTATGTAATGTCATCTCAAGAGAAAAACTCCAAATATAAATCAATATAACTCATCATATAAGACCAAATGAGTTTTGATGACTAACGAGTATATAATGTCATCTCAAGAGAAAAGCTCCAAATATAAATCAATATAACCCATCATATAAGACCAAATGAGCTTTGATGACTAAAGAGTATATAATGTCATCTCAAGAGAAAAGCTCCAAATATAAATCAATATGATTCATATAAAATACATTAATGATATAGTTTGTAATTGCCTTAAAGAGTGTTCAACAAAATATTTTCAATAATTTCACAAGTGAACACTTTAACAACAACAAGGCAATAGAGAATTTAATCTAGACTTTGGATCAACTTGGCATAAAATGATTTGAAATAATGCCAATTGCACCATTAACATGAAACAAATTAAATTTTATTATAATCCAAAATTTCTTTGACTAAGGCACATGATTAGAGAAAATATATACTTGACACATATTTGTCACAAATTAAGAATGATAAATGGGTCTAGATTTGAACGGTATAGTAGTGAAAAATACAATGTATATTAAAACATTGAATTATGTCAATTTTAGTTTTACTTGATATAGAGAAATGACACAAAGTAATATACAATTCACTACGTACGTTTACTTAATTTTTAAAAAAATAGATAATCTTCAACCCAAGTAATAACAAGGAAAAAATGTGACTAAATATAGAGAGTGCTTGAAAATGTTTTATGCTTCATAATTTGTCATTTTCAAAGTTTTGACAGAATTAGGGAGGAAAACTAAACATCACAAAACATTATGTGATTCTAAAGAAAAGTTCAGTCAAAAGAGAGTCCCTAAGCAAAAGTGCAACAATACAATGTGTTATAACTTATATTACCAAGATCCTAATACCAATAGGGTACCAAGAAATTGATTAACAGAAGCAAAGAAAAGCACATTGTGCAACAATAACTCATACTAACAACAACATACCGATAGGGTATAATTATTATTAATGTGATAGAACCAACACAAAATTCACATAAATGTACCCACGATAGGTGAGATTACAATCATGTAAATTAAGGAAAAATTATACCCATCACAAAATTGGTAATTTATACCATGCATAATTGTATAACAAACATATAAATTCACATCACTATATCCACGATAGGCGAGTTATAGTAATGCAAATTAAGAGAAAAATTATGCATATAGTGGGAGAATAATAATAATTGTATCATGTTTCAAAAAAAAATTTATCATGCATAATTATAAAATGACCTCAAATTAATTCCTTAATAGTGACAATAATAGGGAGAGTACCCAATACTAGAAAAATTACTAAAATAGTAGGAAATTGTCACACAAAAATTGAAGTCCAAAATTCGAGAGTACAATATTTAAAATCCCAAATTAAGTCTCAAATTAATCAAATAAATATATTTTGAAGCCAAAAAAGTTCCAGAAAAATTACCAACAGTCTCACAATATTAAATAAATAATATTTGGAACAAAACGGAACAAAATTGGGCCTAGGAAGTGGACCCACGTGCTGCACGCGCTCTACTGCAAATAGGGGTGGCAAAACGGGTCGACCCGCCCCGGCCCGCCCCGACCCGCCTTGACCCGCCGAAAACGGGCCAACCCGCCCCGCCCCGTATTTGAAATATGGGTTCAAAGTATCAGCCCGCCCCGTTTTTGTTCGGGTTGGCGGGTTGGCCCGCCAAACCCAAAATTATTAGAAATGGGTCGCGGGTTGGCGGGTCAACCCATTTTTTTTTAAAAAAAAAAAAGCTTTTTACATGTAAACTAATATATTCCATGATTTCTATCTCAGTTGCTGTAAATATGACTATCTAATACACAAGCTGTGATATGATATCTAACAATAATTATGGTTAAAGAGCCAAAGGAAAAAAAAATTCAAGCAACAAAACATCAACATGACAGTAAATAAGCCAAGTGTCTAATAGTCTCATACAAACCAAAGGTCCAAAGCTGCAAACATAAACAAAAAACACAGGACAACAACCCAAATCACAAGTAACAACAATCCAATTATCCATGAAGACTAAACAGTGAACAAAAAATAAAACAACAATCCAAAATGATAATTTTAATGCCAAACTAAAACAAGTTAATCTTCATCATCTTCCAAATCCAAAACATTGGACGCTTCCTTAGAAGACAACTCCCCTTTTTCTTTTTGATCTTCATTGTCACCATCATCATCTACATATGACAAAATCAAAATAGAAAATAATTAAATTTACAAAATCACATGACACATATAGATGATCATCATAATTAAATTAAATTTAAATTAAAGAAATTACCATCATTAACAAAACCATGCAACCAGTTGCGTGTACAAATCAAAGCATCTGCATTTTTTGACAAGAGACGATTCCTATACTTGTTGAGGACAATAGAACCAATGCTAAAGGCTGATTCAGATGCAACAGTAGTAATTGGAATGCTCAACAAGTCACGAGCCATTAGGGACAGATCTGAAAATCTATTCTTATTATCCTTCCACCATTGTAAGACATCCATGTTTTCATAGTAACTGAAATCCAGATTTGGCTCCTCCAAATAAACATCTAGTTGAGACTTCCCAATCTTACTAGCAAGTTGCTGATTATGCATTTTCAATTCCTAAACAAATAAAATGAAGGAAAAAGAAAACATTAAAGCAATATAATGATAATAAAATTTAGTAAGAAAAAGTAACTAAACTAAATTGTTAATTAAATAGACATAAAAAAAACTTACATTAAACAACATTTGAGAGAAAGACTTGGGTTCATTCACTGTGTTGGGAGTAGAAGATGTGCCTTGGGTAGTATTTTGCTCCTTCAAAGAACTAGAATATTGTTCAAATAGCTTGTACAGCTTCTCCTTTACTTTTTCCAGCTTACTTTCACATGTAGATGCATCAACTTTGGAGTAACAATAAGTCAATAAAGAGAGCTTTATGCGTGGGTCAAGAACCGCTCCTAGAGCAAGTACAACACTGTACTCATCCCAATATTTGTCAAACTTCACAACCATCCTTTCAGCCATTTCTTTTACAACACAATCTTCATCATTCAAACTTTCAAGTAAAACACACTGAATTTTCCAAACTTGCAGAAAATACAAGTTGGAGGTAGTATAAGATGTCCCAAAAATCAAATTAGTGGTTTCATAGAAAGGCAACAAGAATACACAGATCTTTTCTCCTCTTTTCCATTCTTCTGCCGAAGGACAATACTTATAATTCTCATCATGAAAGTGAAGACTTGAAAACACACGACGATATTTAATAGCACAATCAAGCATCATATAAGTCGAGTTCCACCTTGTAGGAACATCTAGACATAAGCTAGCTGAAGTATCAACACCACCAACTCTCTCAATGCATTCCTTAAATTTTTTCATTCTACTCTCTGACCCCCTCATATATTTCACACTGTTTCTAATTTTATCCAAGGCTTTGTCACATACTTTCAGTCCCTCTTGAACAATAAGATTTAAAATATGAGCAGAACAACGCACATGAAAGTACTGTCCATCACATAACAACCCATTTTGCAAAACAAGTTGACTTCTCAAATGCTCTTGCATAACATCATTGGCAGATGAATTATCTAAAGTGATAGAAAAAAAAAATTCTCAATTCCCCAATCAAACAAAAAGCCAAGTATCCTTTTAGACAACTCATGTCCAGTGTGAGGAGGAGGCATGTAACAAAAGTTGAGAATTTTGCTATTTACGTTCCAATTTATGTCAATAAAATGAGCAGTTAAACAAATGTAACCCTCAGTGGTACATGCAGTCCACAAATCAGAAGTTAAACATATCCTACTTGGGACTCTAGCCATTTGTTCCTTAAGTTTTTCCTTCTCCCTCATATGAATTTTCAAGACATCGGCCTTAGCAGTATTTCTGCTAATAGGAATTACATCAGGATTGAGGTACTTCAGCCATTGCCTAATCTTTCTATACTCAACAAATTTGAAGGGCAAATCATGTTCAATTATTGCTTGAGCACACATCTCACGTGAGACCATTTGATCTATCTTAAGAGTATGTAATATTCCTTGCATGTCTATAATCATTTGACCAACATCTTCATATTGAATTTTCTCACACCTTGGAATATGGCGTTTCAAAGATGATGTCCCATAAATTTTACCACCACATTTGTACTCTTTATTACAACCATTACATCTTGCCCTATCAATTCCATCTTCACCCTTTCCTGTCTTAGTAAAATATTTCCAACAATCTGATGTTAATGCCTTTTTTTTTCCTCTTATTAGGTTGAACAGATTCGGACTGTTGTTCAACCTCATCATCCAAACTCTCCTCATCAACATTGTTAACAGAATCCATTTCTAAAATTTAACAGAAATAAAAAGAAACAAAAACTCAGAACAGAGATCAACTTTCAGTCTTTCAGATTAACTAAAAATACAATACAGATAAAAATTACCCTATGAAAAAAAAAAAAAAAACAATAATTCAGAAGAACATAAACAATAACACAAACAAGCAGTAGCAGACCACAAACAATAGTCAACAAACACAAAGAAATTAAGAGAATGAGAATAAAGGTTAAAGCAAATAAACTTACCTACTGGCTACTGCTCGAAGTCGGAAGAGGCGGAAGAGCTCTGCTTTGCTGCTGCAGCTCTGCCCTGCTCGTGCTCGGAGTCTGACGAGACGGTCGAGCGGACGAGACACCACGGTGGGGCGAACGAGGCACGACGGACCGACTGAGGCCCTGCTGCGTCGGACATCGGAGCGCGAACGAGGCCCTGCTGCGTCGGAGCGCGAACGAGGCACCTCGGAGCGCGAACGAGGCCCTGCTGCGTCGGAGCTCGAACGAGGCACCTCGGAGCGCGAACGAGGCCCTGCTGCGTCGGAAGTCTTCGCGTCGTGTCGGTGCTGGTGCGGGCTGCGGCTACGGCTGCCTCACTCGAGTCACTCACTCACTCCCTAACCCTAAGTGACTAAGTTCACTCACACCTGGACTGGAGAGTGGAGGCTGGAGCTGGACCGGACCTATTACCTAACCCATAAGTGCCTAAACAAAAAAAAATAAAATTAAACGGGTTCGCGGGCCAACCCGCCCCGGCCCGCCTTCAGCCCATTTTTTGGCGGGCCAAGTCGGGGCGGGTTACATCAGTATGCGGGTTCAAATCATTGGCCTGCCCCGCCAAAAATACGGGTCAAAACGGGTCGACCAGTCGGGTTGGACCCGTTTTGCCACCCCTAGCTGCAAACAACTTCCTTCCTCGCCCAGATACAGCTGAAATGAGTTTTTTTTACTCGCAAAGGAGATCCAGTTCGTTCTCGCAATCTAGGCAATGAAATTGAACGATTTGAGTCTCGTTTTGATCTTCTATAGAAGGGGAAGAAAAGCCTTCAAGAAATTTTAAATTTCATTGAAAAACGAAGGATAAATCGAGAAAAAGACGCAGAGGGGATAGATGCGTTTGACAAACAGTTTCCAAAATCGTATTTGTGCAAATACTCTCTCGTTTCTGAATAAAAACTCAATTTCTAGTATGCATTTTGCTTGAAATTGATTGATTTACAAAAGCCCTCAAGAAATTTTCCAAATTCATGAAGAATCGAAGAGAAATCGGGGCAAAAGCAAACGCGTTTTCGCGGACAAAAAACCCGAAACTAATTTTGTAGAATTCTCTCAAATTCGTGAATGAAAATCTATTTTCTATAATGGGTTTTGATCGAAATCTCCCGATCTACAAAAGCCCTTATTCAATTTTACCAAAAACAAGTCAATGGCGCGAAATCGAAAACGCAAAAGGGAAAATGGGTCGTAACCGTTTGGGCGTTTCAAATCACTAAATTCTCTAAATTTACTCAACGAAATTTTGTGATTCTTAACATGTTTTCATTACAATGTTATGGCAAACAAAAGCCCTCAATCAATTTTAAATTTCATGCATAAAATATACATGTTTTCTTTGAAATTTGAGAAAAAGGAGAGGGCATTGCGAAATTGCCTTTTATCGCATACTAAATTTAAAATAATAAAACCACTAATTTTAATTTCAAGAATAAGAACAAAGAAATTAAAATTATAGGGCTCACACAACAAACAACTATAAAATGTATCTAAGTTGACTCTGATACCAATTGATGGAAAGTAATAAAACAACGCACATAGATACAAATTATAGCATGTGATTAAAACGATAAAACTTAAGAAGGTTATCAAATACTAACATGAATTCGCATTCATCTTCATGAGAATTGCTTGCCAGAAGAAATCCTTAAAATACTCTTGAGAGGATTTCTGCCCACTTTTCTAGAGGATTGTTTTAAGAGAATTTGAGCGTTAGAGAGAGAGTGTGTAAATCTGCTTAATGGGATAGCAAATTTATAATCCTTTAGCAGTAGGTAGGGACCTCTCAATGGACTATCTACTAAATGATTGACCCAACAGGGACAATCTTATCATAACCCCATCCAAAATATCCGTAGTATACGTATGATAATTATCTTATCTTTAACTGTCGATTGATGATACTAAAAGATAATATAATAATTATTGATTGATACTAATCCACAACAAATATTTTAACACTATACTCCTACAATTCTGGTGCCTATGCACAAAATCTCAACAAGCTGAACAAAATTTGGTATTAGATGACTTTTGTTGGATGAAGTCTTAATTAGGTGTTCTATTTGGAATCATATATTTTGTGGCCACTATATGTTATTAGCTTATTAGCTTGAGAGTTATTTTCAAAAATGTTTTTAAAATTAAAGATACTAAATTGTCCAAGTGAAAGGATGTTGGAATTTTTCTATAAATTCTTGTGGACTGCAATTAATTGTAACATTTTGTTTTCTAAAGAATATGCTAATGCTGTGACCAATTTAATGATACTGCTAAATTATATAATAAATGAAGTATTGATTTCAATTAAGTACAGTTACTAAAATTGCTAAATTAAATAAAATAAAAAATCTCTTGTGTGTAGAGATTATTCCCGAACATTAAATATGTGTGTACTGTGCTACTGCAGAAAATATGTATACACTGTAACAGTGTGTTAGAATTAAATTTAATTAATTATTTATTTTTTATGCAGAATTAATTAATTATTTAATTAAATGAAATACCAAGCCAAATGATACATTCCATTATAATCTTTCTATTTTCTAAAACTACTTGGTACGTCAAAATTTATTTCAATTAATTATTAGAATAAGCTTAAACGAAAAATCAATTTTAATCTAAAAATAATATTGTAATCAAATTCCTTTGTTTTGAATTTCGATTTTATTTTGGTATACCTAATTTTATGTTCACTTCTATTTCACGAGATAAAAATTTCCAGGTTTGAAAATTATAACTAAAGGAAGATGACTAAAACGTAGAAACAAAAGTCAAGCTGTTTATGTGTCTTTTTATTAATTTACACTTCCATTATAAATATTAAAGAATATTGAAAATATGCTATTTTTTTAATGATAACTAGATAGTACCCGTGCGATGCACAGGTTTTTTGAGGAGTGAATGAATTTTTTGTATGTATAAAATATGTAAAATTTTAAAATTACTTTAATTAAAATCAATATATATTATGCAGGTTATCAAATATTCAAAATATAATTTTAAATTTTGATTCTCACAACATAAAGTTGATCAAGATATATTATTTTAAAATTTGGCAATTTAAATTGGAAAGAGAAATATAATCATATTTAAATGTCTTACAAATATTAAATTGTGATGTGCTAATCAATTATTAATTAATTAATAATAGTAAAATTAGGAATAAAAAAAAGAGGGGGGAAATATCACCAGAATGTGACACATGTACTAACAATCCTAGTCAACAACTGTATTTTATATAATATATTGATTGATTGATTATGCGATGCACGAGAAAATTTTGCAAGTAAGGTAGAGTAATCTATATATTATTGATATTATTGATTATTCCTATAAATTATTGATTTAAAATTAATTAAATAAAATATTTATTATCTTCATTTATCGATACATATAAAAAAAATACCTAATAACAATTGACTAAACACTTAAAATACTTTATTAAATATATCAAAGTATTTCACGTTTATACTTATTTTCAAAATAATTTTCATATTATTAGCGAGATAAATATGATTTAATTTGAATACGTTTTTGTATATATTTATTATAGTGATACTTTATTAATAAATGTCATTGCTATTATAAAGCTTCCATTCTCATGATGCAAATATTCACATTGTAATTTAAATTTAAAAATTATTTTCCTTATTTTTTAAGATCGGATGATAAAAGTATGAACTACGATTATTCTTTCAAAAAATCCTTGCATATTATTATATTTTGCTATAAAGTTTTCATCTCTTTATTGCGTAATTAATGTTTAGGCTTGTAATTATATTTTACTTAAATTTTAATATTTTTTATACAAAACTTTCATTCATAATTGATGTAAATATTTACCTTTGGTTTAAATAGGTTTAAAAAACTTTTCAAATTTATGAATATTTGTATAAATAAATTTAAGTACAAATGTTACTTCTGATAATTTGAAGAAAAATACATTAATTTAATATTAAAAAATTATCTATCATTTGATTAAGTTTATATTATGTTTTTTTTTTGGAATAATAACTTTTCAATTAACTATCATCTAATCTTATCCTAAACTTAATATTACCCTTGCAAAATAAGTAGACCAAAATATTGTCCAATCATAATGCCAAATCCCATTTAAATTAGGTAATAACAATTTTAAATCTTCTAAAAAAATAACACTTTTAAATACTCACTGTTTACCTTCCCTTTTAAAAAATATATATGTCATGATTATATATCATAGTTAATTCAAATTAGAATATATATATATATATATATATATATTTAATTATCTTAATTATTATAACTGTTTAATCGGGCAGGGACGTTAATTTCATGTGAATTTGAATAAAAAATTAATTTATCTTCATTTAAAAAAAAATTATAAGAAAAAATCAATGAAAATTTTGGGTTCATTTCAATTAAATAAATTAACATTCCATATTAACAAAACATTTTTGACCAAACAAAAAAATTATTAGAAAAGAAGACTTAGGCATAAATTAAAAAGTTTTGTTAATGTAATTTAATATGTCGTTACTTATTTAAATATCTTTATATTGATCCTATTTTGAAAGATAAGATTATGATAATAGTCATAAAAAAAATAAGTGGGCAATAGAAATGAGAATTAACATCATAACTAAAAACAAATAATATTCCCTTAAGATTATGACAAACTTATTAAATCATATATTATTCTCTTCCTTTCTTCTTCCCTCCTTGACAGAGAAATTGCCAAGGTTGTTGTCATCTCCCTTTTCTACCAATACACCAAATTTGTGTCTCAATAAAGAATCAATAACCAATAATCACGTAGATCAAAAAAATTGTAAAACTATCTAATAAAAATTTGTAAAACCTAAAATAAAATAAAATAAACTTACAAACAAAAAATAATTAGCAATAATGGTCTCTTTCCCTTCCCAAATATGCAATAGAGTTAATGTCACCACGTGGAATCGAAGATCAAAAGATAAACATGAGAAAATAAAATAAAAACAAAAGCAAGATAAAAAAGAGAAAACATTAGAAGAAGAAAAAATATATATATTACAACACTGTCAAAACAACATCATGTGTCGGTCATCAATGTCAGCACCTGTAATCGAAGATCAAAAGAAAAACAAAGGCAAGATAGGAATAAGAAAAATGAAAGAAGAACAAAAAGAGAAAATATTAGGAGAAGAAAAAAATCCACTACAACATTATCAAACTAACAACATGTGTCTGTCATCAACGTCACCCGAAATCACAATTGTCTCTTCAAAGTATCCACATCATTTGGAAACATGCTTTAGGAAAATGACGATATAAATAAAACACAAACATTCTTTGAAATTAAATAAGGAAATGAGATTCTTCAATCTGAAAAAAAAAATATAAATGAGGAAATAATTCTTCAATTTTCACATAATATTTATTCAATTTGTTGTAATCATACAACCCAAAATTAAATGAGGAAAGAATACTATTCAATTTTCAATATTCAATTGATAACATATAGTAGAATATAATATAAAATCAAATCAAATATCATATAATTTTAAAATTACTTTAATTAAATATTAAATTATTTGAGTGATTTAATCAATATAATTTTAATATTACTTTTTTAAAAAAATTAAAATACATTTCAAAATATTAAATCTAATTCACGATTACCATATATTATACATATAATTGAAAATAATAAATAATAATTTTCAAATTGAATAAATTAATATCAATATAATTTTAAAATTACTTTAATTAAAAAATTAAAATATATATTAAAATATTAAATCTTGAAAGAAAATTAATAATATATTAAATGTCTTACAAATATTAATATTGTGATTGTTCTAATCAATAATTAATTGATTAATTATATATCTATCTATCTATATTTATCTATGTATTATATAAAACACAGTTCACCAGAATGCGACACGTGGATTACCGGTCCCAGTCAGTAACTATGTTTTATATAATATATAGATAGATATAGATAGATAAATAGATAGATGTCTATTTAACAACCCCAAAAAATTATATATTGCCATGTATGTTATTCAAGGATGGATCCAAGGGGAGGCAAGGAGGGGCCTTGGCCCCCCCTCCCTTAGGATCTTTTATGTATATACATGAAAAAAAATGAAAAATGAAAAATAAAAAATACTAATAAAGAAAAAATTATAAGAAAAATAAGTTTTTCAGTTGATATTTGTTTAATTTTATTCTAGTAGTGGATTATATCTTTAGTTTTACACATAAAATTAATAATAAATATTTTTTAAATTTGTTATTTATTAAATAAATATTTATTAGAAGTTAGATATTTAAATAATTGTGTAAAAAAAAATTTTGGCCCCCCCTATAATACACTTGTGGATCCGTCCCTGATGTTACGGATGCATGCAAGTTAGGGTTGTTCATAGTTCAGTTCGAGAGACAAAACTAAAACTAAAATAAACTGAACTAAACTAGAAAATTGATTTAAAATTATTGAATAATTACCGATTTTATCTTATCTAATAATACATATATAATTCACCTTGTTAGGTGAATGGCAAAAGACAAAATGGGAGGAGTTAATGAAAGCAAAAGGGCAAGCGCATGGAGCAGCTAGTGGGAGGGAAATCAAGGATTTTAATGACTTTCTGTTGGGAGGATGTTATTTTATTTTATATGAATAAATTTTTAAAATTAAAGGATATTTTTTTTTGAGAAAATTGCGTAAATTAAAATATATTATTTGTATATATATTAATTTGATATGATGTACTATTAAAATTTAAAATTCAAATTCCATTTGACTTTCGTTTAAACAATTGTATATGAGAAAAATAAAATAAAAATAATATATGTAACGTTATAAATGTAGGGAAAATCATGTAATTTCTTAATAAAACTGGATCATAGAGGTCTTTAATCTGAAAAATGAGTATTCAAATTTGATATATAAAAGTTGATGTTGAATTATTTTCCAATTAAAATATTTAATTTACGAAAATTCTTCTAATTAACAAACACATTATTTCTATGAGCTATCTTCCGTGCTCATTAGAAGAACGAAGTGATCAATCAAGTTGACACACTTATTTAGAAAATCGACTCCACAGATCTTTCCATTTAGTAGATTCATTAAATAAGTATTTTATGTTTTAAAGCTTTTCATGTATGGTAGTGACATTGATAATAAACCATTTAGAAAGCACATCAATTGCCCATAAGAAGTTTCTTTCTCATTTTATCACACGGTCCAATCCCTGATTTATTTTCCTAATAATAATGGAACAGATAGGTGTTTGGGATTTTGCAAATATTAACTGAAAGGTCCAGTTGAAGAAAACTTGCTACTCTTTTATTTTTATTTTTTTTATTATTTGAGGAAAATAACAAAATTCGTCATTTGTTTTTCACTTTGCTAACCTAAATCGGTCTATAAAACGGGTGAGAACAAAAATTCTTGCTGTCATTTTTATCTATTGAGGAATCCAAAGAATATTATGTACAATATATAGGAAACATTTAAAGTGAAAAATTAAAATAATACAGAAATAAACACAGTGCCACTCTCAATCATGGTTGTAAAAATTATATTGACTTAGCCAATTGAAGTGAGAAGTCGGTGGCTATAATTAGTTTTTTTTTTTTTTTATGAATTTCTTATATACCTAAGTCATTTCGAGTTTAATTACATCAAATTTAACTTAACAAACTAGTTAAGGATTTTTTTTTTATGCAATGAGGAGATGGTATTCCAGTATAAAAAAAATGTTTTAAATCTTAACAACCACTTATAAAAAGATTACATTTATGCTTCACATTAAAATAAAAAGATTACATTTATGCTTCACATTAAAAAAGTAAGTGAGAATTTAAATTTATTAATTATTATTCCTAAATGTTAGACTATTTTTTATTTCATTAATTCAACTACTCATTTGAAATAACTGAACAAGTACCGAGGGGGTCTAATTCATCAGTTGGTTGAACAGGGTGTGTGAGTTGTTGTAAATCCCTCGGTACTTGTCTTTGATTTCCACGGATAAAAAAAAATTGAATGAGTTATATTCTTTTAATTAATATCTATTTTTTCCTATTTATGATACTTCCTCCATTTTTTTTTAAATGTCGGAATTTTGGAAAAAAAAAATTTCTATTTATCTGTCGTTTGCAAAGTTCAAGATTATATTAATTACTTTTTTTATCAATTATACACTTACTTCTCTCTTAATCTTTAATGAATTTATACATACATTTATTGTATAGTGTAAATGAAAAGAGAGTAAAATAAGAAATTTCATAATTACTTTATTAGAATCAAGAAAATTTAATGTATTCTTTGATTTCTACAAATAAATTTTAAACAACAGATAAAATGAAACGGATGAAGTATATTTAAACTCAAAATTAGAAAGAAAGAAACAGAACTCCTTATTACATCCTTCATTAAAAGGTTTGTATTTCAAATCAAAATTGAACACTGTCTCCTCCTGAATCATGATTATTTTGAAATGTTTTTTTTTTCTATTGTGAGTTTATTTTCACACCTAGTCTTGTTTTATTGGCGGGGAAAGGTGGAGGGAAACAACAGCTAGTGGAAGTGCAATAGCAATACATTGGGTGGTGGGTGAGAGCGAGAGACCAACCAAAATCTCGAGAAAAGAACGAAACGCAAATGTCAGCGAAAGACATGCGTCAGTATGAGAGAAACAATACACACTCACTCTCAGAGTCTCAATGGTCCTCTTTCCTTTCGTCCTATATATCTTAAAGGTTTATATACCGTTTTAATCGTCACAATTTAGTGATTTTTTTTTCTTATAATTTATTTTTTATTTTAGTCATTACAAATTATGTTTGTTTTATTTTTCATCTTTAAAGCAGTTTAAATAATACTTTTTTTTACTATTTAAAACGCTATCTAAACCGCTTTAAGGACAAAAAATAAAATAAATATAATTTACAATGACTAAAACAAAACAAAAATTGCAAAGAAGAAAAATAAAAAAAATACTAAATTATAAGGATTAAAAATGTATTTAAGTCTATCTTAAATTTTAGTCCCTACTCTGTGAATGCTTATAGCGAATTTCTATGCCTTGTTAGATATTTTAATTTCAAATTTTTAAGGTGGAGGTTTATTTCATGAATCTAATTTAAATATATTGAAGTGTAAGTATTATTTTTTAGATTAATATCTAATTAGATTTTTATATATATAGTGTTACTAGAGATAGGTTAGATAACCTATTAGAAAGAATGTGTAATTTGGTAGAGTTATCAAAGCGAGTCAATTTGACTTATTTGGGTCATTTATCATAGGTTAGTTAAAAAGTGAATTAGTCTGATTCACTTTTTAGAAAGCTAAAAAATTGTCAATTTGACTAAATCTACCATGGATTTGTGAGTTAGTGTGTGTTTAGATTTATGATAGTTTGAACTCACCGTAATTTTTGGAAGCAAAAAATGAAGTTAACTCATCAAAAATCATGATGAGTTCAACTCACCGCAAATTTAAACACAATAAAAAAAATAAAGAATATGTAAGTTTCACAAGTGCTAAGTAACATAGTAAGACAAAGTTAGTGTATAATTTGTGGGATGATTGTCAATTTTTATAAAATCTTTTAATAATAAGAATATTTTCTCATAGATTCAACTTATCTTTATCATTAGTGTAATAAACTAAAGAGATGAGAGGAAGAGAAAAAGTAAAAAACACACATAATTTTATAGAAAATATCTTTCTTTTACAAGAAGTGTCTTATATTTTATTTCATTCTTTATTTTTATTTCTTTTAAACATAATTTCTTAACTTTAATTAATTTCAATTTGAATTTAAATTTTAAATTTTCACTTACTATATTAAATTAGTAGATATAGAGATAGTCTATTTTTTATTTAATTAGTTTTTTCATGAATTTTTTATAATTTAAAAAGTTTTATCTATTCCATTTTTTATTTTTTAATAAAATAGATTCTTTATTATCGACGACTAAAAACATTTGCTATTATACTTTTTTTTTGTGAATACATTTGCTATTATACTCTTTCTTAAAATACACGTTTTAAAATTTCATTTAAACTATAAAAAATTCACACAGTACAAATAAGTTAATAAAACAAGAGTAAATTACAATAACATCCTTTGAGGTTTCGTGTATACAAGTACCCCCTGCTTTTTTAACCATTACATTCATTTCCCTTTTAGGGGTGTTAGTGTAAAATTTGAGAGGGTGATAGTGTAATGTTTTCAAACATATAAGGGAGTGTTAATATAATGTTTTCAAACTTAAAGGGGATTAGTGTAGGAAAATAAAAAAAAGGTGGGGTTAGGTATAATTTGATAAAAGCTCAGGGAGTATTGCTATAATTTACTCATAAAATAATGCGAGAATGCTTATAACTCGGGTCTTAACACACTCGATCTTTTTAAATTTGGTTCTATTAAAAGAAAAGATTCACTTAAAAATATTAGTTATAATTTTCAATAAAAAATTGTTAAATATGTTTTTAGTCCTTAAAAAATATACTATATTTGATTTTAGTTATTTGAAAAAAATTTCTTTGCATTTGATCTCTGAATTTTAGAAATACATGATTTTAGTCCTTTTCTTAATTTTGTTAAGATGTAGGAGACAATGCATTGAACTGATTCGATGGAGATGATGAGTTTAACCAATTACATCGGTTCCAAATAGAATAGATCCATCAGAGGAACACTACATTCTCCAACATTCTATTTTATTACTTTTTTACTTGTTTTTCTAATTATGTTTTTAATTAGTTTTTTTTTAATTAGTTACATGGCATGTTAAATCACTTCAAAATTGCTAACTAGGATCACATTTAATGGTAGAAGCAAACAAATTTAAGAAAATGACTAAAATCTAGTATTTCTAAAATTATGGAAATCAAATGCAAAGAAAGTTTTTTCAAATGACTACATTCAAATTCGGTGTATTTTCAGAAGACCAAAAACATATTAACCCATAAAAAAATGATTAATAACTTATATAATTTTTCATGCAAACATATCATAATTTTTAAGTGTTTTATCTCAATTTTCAACCATTGATTTTCTAATTAAGGAGATAAATTCTGTAAAAAAAAAACAACGAGATAAATGCACTTTATCCTCTAAAGTGCAACCCCTCATCTTAGAGGAGCCAAATCCTATTTTTTAAATTATTATAGTAGAGCTCATTTGTTTTACAGTTGCAATGCAAGATATATATTTTTAATCCATGTTTTTTTTTTTGCTGAATTTTTTAATCCATGGTTACCAATATGCATTTTACTTTTAAAATACCTACCAATTTTATTTTAATTTTTTACTTTTAAAACATATATTTCTTATTTTAGAATATACGTATCACCATTTATTTATTTTTTAACTAGATTGTATCATCAAATTTCTATCGCCTTAATTATATGAGAAATTATTCTTTCTTAATTTTTTTTATCATCATGACATTTGTGTAAAGTATCTATCAATTTTGTTGATGACTAATATTCACTAAAGAACTTTGTTGACCACCTTTAACGGGTTTCTCTTCCTAACCATATTTTTTTCATCCATCTTTGGTGAACCCATTTTTTTTTCTCATGGTGTGCCCAATTATTCTTTTAGTTTAATTTTGTTTTTAATATTGTGGTTAAGATAATACACATTTAATGATACATAAATGAAAAGAAAAAGGGCACTTGATTTTCTAAATGTTATCTCTTTTTTTTATTAGATACTTATTTAAATTATCTCCGGCTTGAACGTGGAGTCATGATTGGATATACCACTTTATTGATTTAATGTTGGTGGGAGAAAATTAGTTGGGTACCAAATATAAACCTTAGATGCCTCTTGTTAAAAAAAATCTTAATTTTATATAGGGTAAAATATGTTTTTGGTCCCTCATTTTATCTAAATTTCTGTTTTTAGTCTCTCATAAATTATTTTCTCTGTTTTTAGTCCTTCATAAATTGTTATGTTCTATTTTTAGTCCCTCATAAATTGTTTTGTTTTATTTTTAGTCCCTCATGAATTGTTTTATTTTGTTTTTAGTCCATGACATTAATTTCAACTGTTAAGTGATCTCGTAGCGAACAGAATTTGCGTTTGAAAAATTTCTGTTTAAGTTTCTATCAATTTTTAACTGCTACAAATTTTTTGGCAGACTAAAACCGTCAGAAATGTTAAAAAAATAAAAATAAAAAATCAAAATCCCGAACACCAAAATTTTTGAAATCACAAGAAATGTTACAAAAATAAACATTTCTGACCACCAAAAAATTTGTAGCGGTTAAAAGTCACTAGAAACTTAATCAGAAAATTTTCACACACACAGTTTATGTCCGTCATGTCATCACTTAACAGTTGAAATTAATGTTAGGGATTAAAAACAGAACAAAACAATTTATGAGGGACTAAAAACATAATACAACAATTTATGAAAGACTAAAAATAGAGAAAAAATTTACGAGGGACTAAAAATAGAAATCAAGATAAAATGAGGGACCAAAAATATATTTTATCCTTTTATATATACTTTTTGTTATGCTACTCTCATAAAATATTGAACAACATTATACTTTGTTATCTTTTTCAAATAATTCTGATCAATCGTAGATTTCACATGATATATACAAATATCTTAGGAAATCAAAGTTGTGTTTCATAGGAAAGTTTACTATGATAAAAATGGATGTTTTTGGTGTATTAAACATCAAACAGAGTTCTTCAAATATATCTTCTGTGACTGCATAAAATCTGTCATTTGAGTATTTTTTTGCAACACTCAAAAAGGAAATTCTTTAAATAAATCGATTTTTTTATTCTCTCGTGCACAATTACATCAATCATCTTGCTGTTTAATACGAAGTGTTGAATTAAATTTTGTAAAACAATTTTTTTGTTTGACGGAAATCACGCGGTGGATTGGTGGTATAGGTGTTCGTCTAAATTCGTTTCTTACTATTAACTATTAAGTATTTATCTTTTTCTTTAATCGAATTATATTGAGGATTTTGTGCGAAGGAAAAGAAGAAATTAAAAGTGTTCATGATTTCTGATAAATCAATGTGCTATGCTACAAATCAACGCACCGTCCTTCAATTCTTGCACATGGAAACATCTAAAGTTGAATGCTATTAACAATTTTCAGCAATTAATCTCTCTTTCTCTATCCGTGTCCTTCAATTCTTGCACACGAAAGTATCTGAACTTCAATTAACTTCAATTTCATTAACCATTCAGCCTTCAAGATCTCCCCATGTTTCCTTTATTGGGGCTTGATTTTTCACCAATAAATTCGTGATTTTTGTTTTCATTAATTAAGGACTAAAAAAAATAGTAAATCTGTCAAACACATGTGTATACTATAAATCACGTTAAAACTTTGTGTGCATTTTTTTCTTTTTTTTTTCTTAGCATACATTATAATCTTAATCTTATACTACATTTATTCTTATTTATAAGACTCAAATTAAAAAAATATTATTATTTTTTATAAAACTCAATCTATAATATTTCTTGCATTAATTATTTTATACTAAAATATTTTTAATTATAAGAGAGAGATTGTATTGCCAAACATTTAAAAGATAGAAGAACATTAATGACAATGGTATTTTAAAAAAAAATATAGTTTCTCTGTCCTAAAATGAATGATATTTAAGATTTTTTTTTACACATATTAAGAAAAACATGTATATTCTAAGAAAATGGACATTACCAAAAAAAACATTACCAAAATATTCAAAGAAAATGATATTTATTATAGGACAATTTTACTAAAATATCTTTATTCTCTTTCTTAATTTTAATAAATATATTACCACCAATTTTTTTAATAAATGTATTATTAAAATTTTCAAGATAACAATATTTATTAAATGACAAAATTGAAATAAATCTTTTTATATTTCATTAAGAACTGAGAACATCAGTCAATATACTTTTTTTTTCAATACTAAAACATTAATCAATATGAAAATAATTAATATTAAATTAACGACTTTCCTTAATCTTAAAACATCAGTCAAGATCATAGTTAAGTTTTCACAACACACCTATTACTCAATTTTCACGTCTAGTTCATAAAAATGATGCAAAAGTATCGTTTAGCTAAATAATAATTTTGACTAATCTTCACCTGATATATAACTGAGATTTCAATTTATGAAAAAAATAATAAATTCAATTACAAACATGTTAGTAAAAATTAGTCAAAACCATAATAATACATCATATAATAATATATTTCCCCTTAGGCCTTAGTCTCTTCTACCTCATACCATAGATCATAATAAAATGGCATACACTGTTCTTTAATTTCTATGACTTTCGCGCTCAAACCCTTCCAATTCCTCTGTCCCCTAACCCCACACTTACACGCGCGCACTCTCTCTCTCCACTTTTTACCCTAAAAAAAGAGGCGTTGGTTTCTTCATAAGGCCCTCTCTTGCAGCAGTCTTTTCGGCCAAACTTCGAAAGAGAGGTGAGAGAGAGAGAGAGAGAGAGAGAGAGAGACAATCACACACGCATATATAAAAGACGACTTGGGTCTATAGTGATTTTGTTCTTACTTCACAGATTCTCATTTGTTCTTTTCAATCATCATTTCATAAGAGATCTCTCTTCTCCCTTCTCCGCAACTTGTTCTGTCTAAAAGACTCAATCTTTAATCTGAACGCTGCGTTTTTCATTCTGGGGTCCCCTTTTTTTGTCCCAAAAAAAAAAAAAAATTGTTCATTTTTTTTCATCGGAAAGAGTTTTTTTTCCACAATGGCGCCCAGTTTTGATTGCTTTTCGAGCCTTCTCTGTGCGGAGGACAACAGTATTTTTGACGAAAACGATTATGGGGGTTCGGTGGAGGTGTTGGAGGACACGTGGCAGCATCCTAGATATAATCGAAACCGTAGTCAAGGTGAGAACTTGGATGTCCCAACTGGGTGGCTTCCATTGCAGAGTGATGAGTGTTTGAGACTAATGGTGGAAAAGGAATGGGATCACTTGCCTAATGGTGATTATGTGAATAAGCTGAGGAGTGGGGATTTGGACTTTGGGGCCAGAAAAGAGGCCATTGATTGGATTGAAAAGGTGGGTTTAAGAGCTTGTTTGATTTTGCATGCTCTTTGAGGATTCTAATTTGTGTTTTTGCGTGTGGCGATGAAGTTGGGGATTGTTTTTCTTCTAATCTTAAATGGGGTTTCTGAAGATCCATACTTTTGCTTTTGATGACCTTGTTTTGAAGAGTTTTATTTGGATTTGGCTGCCTCGTTCTCTTTTTTGTGGATGATTCAATTGGTGAATCTGAGGTTCTTGGATTGGATTGGATTGTCCTTTTATTTTGAAGTTGTTTTTTGGGTGGGATTCTTTTGTTTATGCATATTTTTAAAGCTAGATTAGCATTTCATTTATACATCAGTGTGAAGCCAATTGATCTTTAAAACATGGATTGATCATCGATCGCCATTTGCTATTCTCTAACTAATGAACGGATGTACCTGTTTTATAGGTTCGAGAGCACTTTGGTTTTGGACCTCTCTGTGCATATCTATCCATAAATTACTTGGACCGCTTCTTATCTGCATATGAGTTACCAGTAAGTCAATTAATGAAGACAAAAAGGTTTTTGATCTGATCTTTGTCATCTCAAATGGTTTTTGATATGATCTTTTTCCATTTGCAGAAGCATAGAGCTTGGACAATGCAATTGTTGGCTGTGGGGTGCTTATCTCTGGCAGCCAAAATGGAAGAGACTGATGTTCCTTTGTCTCTTGATTTGCAGGTAAAGTATTTCAATTTGATGCTTAGTTTCATGAACATATTGATTGCATGTTTAGTTCAGCTTATTTTGAAGATCCAATTGTTTATTTTTCTGAGAGATTAAGTCCAGGAAATTATTATTTTTCCAAACATGCACTAAGATAAATGTTATTTAATTTTACAATAGGTGAGTGAATGTAAGTATATATTTGAAGCTAAAACAATACAGAGAATGGAGCTTCTGGTTCTGAGCACGTTGAGGTGGAGAATGCAGGCAATTACCCCATTTTCATTCATTGACTATTTCCTTAACAAGATCAATGATGATCAAAGTCCAATTGGAGCTTCAATTTTGCAATCCATCCAGCTTATACTGAGTACTGTAAGAGGTACCTGTCTGTTCTCCTCCCCTAACTCTCTGCAGCAATAATAAATATGATAGGGAGGAAGTAGAGATGATAATTTGAGGAGTGGGAATCCAATGCAGGAATTGACTTCTTAGAGTTCAGACCCTCAGAGATTGCAGCTGCAGTGGCAATATCTGTGGTGGGGGAGGGCCAAACAGTGCAAACTGAGAAAGCAATTTCTGTTCTGATTCAGCTTGTAGAAAAGGTAAATATGGTGGTGGTCCAATGACAATAAAAAAAAAAAAAGTGAACGTATATAAATGATGGTTTTCCTTTTTGAGCCTGATCATTTTAAGTTGATTACTTCTAAGTTGTAACTCATCAAATGCAATTAATTGTTGGCATGGTTTAATTAATGTTTGCATTGTCCTATTTGTTTTTTCTTTTTGGCAGGAGAGGGTCTTGAAGTGTGTTAAAATGATCCAAGAGCTGTCATCAAGTAGTGGCTGTTCTGCTAAGGGTGCTAGTGCTTCTGTTTCTGTTTCTGTCCCTAGCGTGCCCAAAAGCCCAATAGGGGTGTTGAACACTGCATGCTTCAGCTACAAAAGTGATGACACAAATGCTGCTTCATGTGCAAATTCTTCACATAACAATAGTCCAGATGCTAAAAGGAGGAAGCTAAACAAAACCTTTGGGGAATAGCCATTGTGGCTTGTGATTTTTAACGTCGTTTCTAGGATGCTTTTCATAAAAAAAGATGTTATGTGTTTTGAAGGTGCCCCCTCAAGGGAATACCCAATGAAGGAACTTGGAAGCAGGAAAATAGATAGGGAAAATGAAAAAAAAAATATATAATAAAAAAACCAAGCATAAAGGGGTGCCAAAAAGATAAAGGTGGATCGTGACTGGTGGGAGATTTTAAGGAATGGAATCAACACATTTCATGCTCCAAGCAGGAAGTGACCACTCAACACCAGCTGTTAAGTATTTTATAGGTCTTTTAACAGCTACAAAAGAGGTAGTGAAAGAGGGGGGAATAAGGACTAATGTATTTGTATGTGTAAGTACATTTTGTCTTTTTACTTTTAAATGAGGGAGTAAAATAGAAACCCGAAAGGCAAAAAAAAAAACAAAATAAGATGCAGAGCTACTAGTATTGAGAAATATTTGCGGCATTTAATTTTTTTTGTCATGATCCTTATTTTATTTGTTACATTATTTAATAATGAGTTTTGCAGTTTCTGAAAAGTTCAGAAAAGATAACAATATATTTTATTGAGGTACGAAAATAAATACTATTATTGTCCTGTCACCATACGGATGTTGCTTTTACCACAGTATGCCCTGTCAGCAATTCAATTGGACACTTTGACCGAGTGACTGTTTAGAACATTGCTTGGTGGTTTGATAACTTCCTTTCCGCAAGCACCAAAAAGAAATGTACAAAACAATAAAGCTGTCTTGTCTTCCTAAATCTTCTCACAGTACAAAACTTCAATCATAATTAGAAAAAGGTTAATGCTAACCACTCTTCTTAAGACATTAGTTAAAGAATTAAAAAAAAAAAAAATTATTGGAAGGTAAAAAATTATGTTATTTATGATTTTTTTTTGTATTTTTCTATAAATTTCATATTAAATATATATTTTTTTAATTCCTTAATCAGTGCTCTTAAGATACTGGTTAACAAGATCTTTAGAAAAATTATGTTTGTTATAATTTTGATTCATTGGCTAGCACCTAGGTATAAGTAATAATAATAATAATAATTTACAAAGTTGTATGGTTACTGGGTCGTACCACCATACTATCATATAGCCTTGTTCAAGTGGTGAGAAAGTGTTTCTGTAGCAATATAAGTGGCTTCCAACATGTGAGGGGTTGAGCTTTGATGACATTGGTATAATGAAGTGTTTAGGTTGTGCCTGTTAGCCTTAGGGAAAAGGAGGCGTAGGAGGCATATAGAAGATAATTGAATTGTCACATTTAGTTTCTAGCATTGTGTTATGGAAAATTAGTCTCAGAAAAATGAATTTGATAATGACATTTTCATCTCTTTTTTTTTTTCAATGGGTTTAATTGAGTTCAGATTAGAATCTATAAGCTTAAGTATATTACCTAAATTTCCCACTACTATATCAATCTTAGTGGTTTGACATTTTCATGTTTGGTATATGATTTTAAAAATTGTTTAGATGTTTTTATTTTTAAGAAAACAATGTTTACACGTTTTCACACAATTTTATTTAGGATAAATATATTTTGTTCAGTTTTTGGAATGTTTATGGGTAGATTTTGTTTGATTTTAAGGGGGAATAAAAACTGAATTAATCAGAACTGTTTAGTTTGGTTTTATTTAGTTTTGACAGATTTTTTCATCAAATCTCAAGCCAAATTAACTCGATATAAAAACGAGTTAATTCGGGTTAGGTTTATCAATTCCAATTTTATAATAAAATATTTTAAATAAATTAGAAAGTCTCTATAATTTTTGTTTTTTCCCACCAAGTCAAATCCAATCTAGAATCAAAATTTAAAATATTTAAAAGGGTAAAATATATTTTTAGTCTTTGTATTTTCGGTGAAACTTGATTTTAGTTCTCAAACTTTAACTTTCATCAATTTGGTCCCTAAACTTTACAAAAACAGTGGCTTTCATCGCTCCTCACGGTGAAAATCATTTTTGAGGAGGGATGAAAATCACTATTTTTTAAAATTTAGAAACTAAATTGATCAAAGTTAAGATATGAAGACTAATACCAATTTTTACCAAAAGTACATGGACTAAAACATATTTTACCCTATTTAAAATCTAAGTTTAGAACTTATAGCAAATAATAATAATGTAGGTGATCAGGTTGGGTTATAAAACATAAATTCAATGGCCAAACCAATGAAGGTCAAGTCTTATTGATTTGATTCGGATAAAATCCAAGCATAGAAAAAATCAAATCAACTTAACTTTTTTTTATATGTAGGAATCGAAGACAAGTATTAGAGAGTTTATAACAACTCATGCACCATGTTACAACAACTTAATTGGTTTCACTCAGGTGGTCGATTGGGTTGGTTGGGTCAAATCAAATCAATGAATACCCTTAATTTCTTGTAGAAATACTAGAATTTGCCATTTAATTGAGCTAGCAAATTTTATTTTCACTCTTACTTTCTCCTCTTATTATTTAAATTTTTAAAAATATTAAATCTTAACTAAAGACGTTAACAAATTTATTTAACTAATATTTTAATACATGCATTGCACATGATAAATGTTTGTTTTTATATAACTAAAGTTCATAATAAATAAATATATCTAAATGAGGAGGGAACAAGTTACTCAAAGAGTAACTCTAAAATAGCTACTTCCCGTCCTCGCCATTCATTTTCTTAAAATTTAATAGTTAAGATTAGTTATTCATTATAACCAATAGATTTCAAGAAAATGAATGGTAAGGATTAGAGTTACTCCATGATCCCTCCTCTCTTTGAATATATAAATTATATTTTACATTTACCATGAACAAATTTCAATTGTGATATAAGCTTATTTGTAACTATTGATAATTTTTTAAAACATTATTGAAATTTAATTTAGATGTAGAGATAAAAGAAGATGGATTGAAAATGATAGATGATTAAGAAGATCAAGTATATACATAAAGATGAAAGAAAGTCATATTGAGATGGTTGGGAGAATTTTTTTAGCTTGTTACAAGGATAGTGTGTGAATACACTTTTAAAAGCGTAAAGAGAGATAATATTGAAAATGTCTAATAGAGAGAGTGGATGAGAATTCTCATTAATTGAAAATGTCCATAGACACTCACAAAATATCGGATGCTAAAAAAGTGTGTCTTAACACTACACAACTAGGGATGTCAAAGTGTATCCGGACCCAACGAGTACAAACAAAAATATTCGCAAGCAGGTCGGGTAAATGCCCGCTTATTGGGGCTGGGACCGGGTATTTACCTGCATTTTTTCGTGAGTGCGGGTACGAGTACTATAGTACCCGCCTCGCCCTGCCCCGCCCCGCCCCGCCCCGACCATATATATATATATATATATATATCAATGTAATTAAAATAACTTAAATAAATAATTATGTTATATATATACTTTTCTGTAAAAAAAAAATATTTTTCATAAACTAACACAAACAATAAAAGATTTATGTTATAACTTACAATAATTATATATTTTTAATATTATGTATGGATGTTTTTATTGTTAATTTGAATTATTTAAGCATGAATTTTCAATTTACTTGTACTAATTTTTTAATTAATATTTTTATGGCTTAAATGCAATTTTGGTCCCTCTATTTGGCACAGTTTGCAATTTTAGTCTCCCTATTTTAAAATAGAGACATTTAGTCCCCCTATTTTACACAATCTGCAATTTTGGTTCCCGTATTTTAAAATAGAGACATTTAGTCTCCCAAATTTGTAGAATCTGTAATTTTGGTCCTTCCATCAAATTGAAAGCATTGACTGTTAAGAAATTAACGTTAACCTAAACATGGTCCAAATATAATGACGTGACACGAGATTATTTATTTAATTTTTAATTATTTTAAATACATAGTAGAATAATTGATGAAAAATATATTTTAAAAAATGATAATATCATTTATTTGACTACGACGTGCTATGTGCTTCAACAACGTAGAACTAGTTTAAAATAAATGATTAAAACTTATGATTTTTATATTAGAACTCACAACTACCCCAACCATTAAAATCGACGTGACATGTACTTTAGTGATGTAGATAAACAAATAATTATTACCCAGTATTTAAAATAATTAAAAAATAATCTCGTTTTCATGTCATTATATTTGCGTCACGTCAAGGTCAACGTTAATCTCTTAACTGTCATTGCTTTCAATTTGATGGGAGGACCAAAATTACAGATTTTACAAAATTGGGGAACTAAATGTCTCTATTTTAAAATAGAGGGCCCAAGACTGCGGATGGTGCAAAATAGGGGATCAAAATTACATTTAAGCCTATTTTTTTTATTGATTTATTAATTTCATACATAAGTAAAGTGCGGGTAATGAGTGCGGGTATGAGTATATAGGTGCCCAGGAGGTACGGGGATAAGGATTAAAGTTGCTACCCACACGGGTATGGGACTGGGTACGAGTATTTTTTTTAAACGCGGGTATGGAAACGAATACTATAGGACCCTATCCAGACCCTACCCATTGCCATCCCTATACACAACAAATAAATAATAGCAACTCAAACACATATTCTTAAAGCTAAATAGCTTCTCATATTAGCAACCCTAAGACTAGCTACAACAAAATAAATATGATAGAGCCTAGACTTTTTTTTTTTCCTTCCGGATTAACACTTGTCCAATAACAATTCAAGTTAAATTAAGAGGATCCAAAACAACCCACCAGTTTTGAGCGTGCCAAAGATATTTAGAATAAAGGTTTGATTTAGAAATGTTATGGATCACCTGAAGGACTTATGGAGGCTCTCTGTGGGCCTAAGATACTATTGGACATGTGGCGCAACATTTTTTGGAAGCTTTGTGGCTTATCTATGTTTATTGGGATGAGTTTGTGGAAGCTGGGTGCTGCTTTTACTTTTTATGCAGGCCTATTGGAGGCGTAGCTTGGAAATTACAATTATCAGGAGGGCTTTGCTATTCCCACCGCAGCTTTTGCTATTTTCACCACCCACGTGGGTGGTTTTTTTTATGAATTTCTGAAAATACCCTTTTCAACGGAATCATGATTCCATTGTACAAGTGTACAATGGAATTGTGATTCCGTTGTACACTTGAACAATAGAATTGTAATTAGAAAAAAATTTTATGACACGGACCTAATATATCAACAAAATACCATCAATTAGTCACAATACAATATAGTTTTGTAAAAAATGTCCAACAACTAAAACATTACATAAAGAAAGTCCTCTAATAACAATTATTAATAGATGATTAATTAACTAAAATGAATCCCTAGTAATGTCTACTACATATTGAGATCCTCTAGTTGTTGAATGAAATGGTATTGAGTTGAATTCTTGCATGTGTTGCATGCATGATTTTTGTCATGAACGAGCTTCAACAGCATAGTATGTTCTCCATTGAGGTGCAATAGGAGACAGGGGACAATCATCTTTTAAAAATAGCTAAACAATGAAAATTAAATTGGTAAGGTTCAATTAGTGAACAAATTTCATAGTTAATAGTTTAGTATATTATGTGTACCTGCACAAAGTGATTTCTATTAACTAATCCAATAGCTATAAGATGGAGGTCGACTCCTAAGCGGAAAGAAAGTCCAACTTTGAAGCATAGATAAGTGGACTAACATCACATTATACCAACTAGCAATCACATAACCCATGTCGAAAATGGTCATCCACTTGTCAATGGTTGTTGTGCCACCTTGGAGATACAAAGAGCTGATTAATTCAACTAATCTTTCTTCCGTGCCAAAGAGCTCAACATAAAGAGAGTGCCATGTTTAAAATTCTCGAATTAAGTCTTGATGAATTAGAGCCCAGGATTCCTCACCCATACCTAACAAAGCTGCAATTGCTCTATAATCGCAATTTCCATCTGCTTTGATATCAATAATTTTTTGGATGAATTGTTTCAACTAATTGGGAAACCCATTAACATAAGGCATCATTTTGCTCCGCTTATTGTCACTGACAACTTTGGGAGGCACAGTAGGAGTTCCTGAACTACCTACCATTGTGTTCATTGCATCGACTTGCTCCCACATTGAAGGTGCACATTTAGTAGATTTCACAGACTTTGGGGCACCCTTTGTTTTCACCTTCTCTCGAGGGGGACACATTAAAGTGGTATATGGAAATGCAAGTTCACGGACTTTAGTCTTCATTGTGATCTTCTCGAAGACATCAAGTTGGGAAAACCTCTTTAACAATGCATACAACTCATGTGTCAAAGTCAAGTCCCCCCAAGAATCACCCGTGTCATCTTGGTTGATGGATAACATCTTCCAATGCACATGAATTAACCTCAAGGGTATTGAGCCAAACAAATTGCTGAATCTAGCAAGTTCACACGCACACGGTAGACCGTGAGTAGTTCTAAGTGTGCAGCCACAAGCATAACTGTCAATACCAACACTATCAAGCCATTTGTACTCGTTGTAGATCAGGTCCTGTGCTTGGGTTGATACAAAGCCCCGTATCTTCTTGTAAAGCACATTATTAAACCTGTGGTCCACAACATTGATGCTTTTTTGGAATGAAGCCTTAATCTCAGTTTGTTGCAACATAAGCATGTTATTCATGGCATCCCAACAACTGTACAAGTCTCCCTTACTATCTCGAAGCAACCTTTTCAATCGTGCGTGTGCGCCTTCAACCCTATCATGCAACCAAAATGTCAACCAAAGTGTAAAATTAAAATCAACTAATGTAATTATATGAAAAAGTACCTATTAGTTATTGTGTATAAAATTAAAAATAAGGAATGTATTTAAAAATAATGAAAGTACCTATTAGTTGTTGTGTTTCCAATATACATAACTCGATTCGTCCATGCTTGTACAAACTTCTCCTTGTGAGGTATCAACCATGTACAATGGACATACTCAAGGAAAAGTGGATAATGTGAGCATAGGTTTGTGAAGATTTCAAGTTTACCTCATACAATTGTTCATAAGCAGATTGCATTAACCCTTCCCAAGCGTCCAACACTTTGTCCCATTCTTTCGCGTTGCCCACATGCATCTTGCATTTTGCCCCGACATTCTTAGAAATGTGGAATTGACATAACAAGTTGCTTGAAGAAGGAAAGACATTCTCCAACGCATTCATCAATGTAAGATCTCTATCAGTGACAATAACCTGAGGCAAGACATCATCTTTGACAAACATTTCGTTCACCCTATTTAATGCCCATTGAAAATTGTCTGTCTTTTCAGATTGTAAATAAGCAAAGGCAACTGAGAAAGTCATGTCTGTTGAAGTCACCCAATGATCTCCAACAACGGAAGACAATATTTGTTCGTCTTATAAGTAGTATCACATATCAACACTGTTGGAAATGAATTTAGGAGGTTCATAGAATCTGGATGTGACCACAAGATATCTCTTACAACATCTTTAGTGTCGACCCTTCAATACCAATAAACATATTGATCGCATTTTATCAACTTCGTCAGATGTTGTATTTCAGTTCTTGGACCCCTTTGTTGTCATCGATATTTTTGTCGCTCATTGTATATAGTTTTGATGGTGGTAACATTTGCATGATCTTTATCTTTGATTGTCAAAAGAATTTGCCCAGACTTCACCATATTTTTGGTCATTTGGTTTAGCAGAGTTTTTTCTTAACTGCTTAAACGACCAACATATGCATGACCCACAAATGTTTCACTGACTTCATGGTTATGAAAATCGCAAACTACATAAAGTTTCCAACCAATGCCTTTCACAAGCCTCCCTTTCAATTTAAAAGGGCACTCACATTTTTTGGTTCCAGTACTCTTGCAGACTAACTTATCTTTATATTGTTTGTACTTTCCTCCCTTTTCACAAGCCTGTAGGACAAAAGTGTTCTTGCCACATTCTGACCTTTCTATGACAACAACAAATCAAAGCTCCTTTGCGATAGATCGAACCCACATCAACAACTCATGTCACTCTTGAAAAGCCTAAAAACAAAATGCATTCCTTCATTAGCAAAACACACATATACAAAAATATCATATACATAAAAACACTGATTATTTAATAAACCTGATCAGTTATGAAATTATTGGAGAAGTCCGGATAATTGTGCTGAGGTTGAATGTCCATCACATAATCATCTGCTTGCATTTCATTTAGTTGAACGAGTTGGTCAAAAGTATTTTCACTTGCATCAATCATATTTCCCCACCTACTTGGCATCGTAACTTCATCAGAAATAAAAAGTATTACAATCCATTGTTACCATTGAAAAGAAAAAAAAACAATTCAAAATTTAATAAATGAATAACGGAAAAAAAAACAAATACTGTTTGCGTACACAACGACATCACGATTTTGTTGTGTATGCCATTTTTCATACACAACAGAATCGTGATTCAGTTGTGTACGATAAAAAACAAAAAAAAAATTATGGAATCACGATTCAGCTGTGCATTCAACACAGCAGAACCATGATTCCGTTGATCTAAATAACTTATAAGTGTGACTGCGTCAAAGAGGAGAAGGAGAGTATCAGTAGAGGGGATGGGAGTGGGGGTGGAGAATGTGAGGAGAAGGGAGTAGGGTGGGGTGTAAGAAATGGAGGAGAGACAATAGGATAATTTTACAATGTTAAGGGGTGAGAATAGCAAATTAGGGGGTGAGAATAGCAACTCCCTTGTGTAGGATCTTTCTAGGTGAAGGTTGCGGGTTGAATCCAATTTAACAACTACGGGAGGGGGGCATAATTGTAAATACATCTATTTCTCATATGGCCATTAGGCCTTATTCTTGTAAATTAGAAGTGTTTGAATTAATTAATTTTTGAATTAGTTGATAAATATAAAATGAAATTAAAAAATGTATGTATATATTTTTTACATATATTTTATTTATTTTGTAGGCAAAAATATATTTTAAGTAATTATAAATTTAAGTTTTTTAGTTAATTTTGAACTCATATTTTTTTAAAATATCAAATATTTTATTGAAAATTAAAATGAATAGTGTTATAATTAAAATAAACATAATACTATTAAATGCGGCAATAGACAAAGAATTTTATTTAAATATTAGGAGTTAAAATGGAAAGCAAAATAATAAGTAATAAACTCATACAAAATTTCAAATAATATATGAAGAAAAATTATAAATTATTAAAATAAATTCATTTACTAAATACTTTTATTTTAGTTAAATAAAATTATAATATACTAAAGTAAATTATAAGTTTAGTTAAAATAATTTGCCAAACACATTCTTAATTTCCACTCATAGCTTAGGGCTCATTAAAATAAATACATTTTTGTACATGAGCAGAACAGTACAATAGTATATAATGAAATAATTGTAATAAAATATCATATATATATATATATAATAACAAAATATTGGTTTGAATTATTAATCTAATAAAATATATTGAGTATATTATATACTAAAGTATTAGTAATTATATTATAAGTAAATAATTTGTAATTTTTTTTAATATTATGTTGATATAGTAATTTTATAACAATAAAATTGTACATATATAATTTCTATTAATTTAAGAAAATATTTTATTTTATTATAATAAAACTATAATAATTACATTATCAGTAAGCATTATATGATACTAGTATTTTTTTTTTTTTTTTTAAAAAAACGTGAAAACGAGAGAGACTCTCAAATTCGCAAAACCGAACCAATTGAACTACATACACCACGCTTACCACATTTTTAGGTTTTACTTTAGAATTTGAATTTCACAGTTTCACTTTTCACCGTTTCACTTCACAAACCCTAATTTCACCGCTATCGTTCTCGCACAACAGTTAGGGCACGCCGCCGCCGCCGCCGCCGCCAGCGCACCTTGTCTTCCCCGTCGTCGGTGGCCGTCACATCTAGCTTAAGCCACCGTGAGTGAGTTCGTCGACCCTTCTCAGTTCTCTCTGTTTTTCTTGCTTCTTTGCTTTGCATCGCTGTTTCTTGCAACCATCTGATCTCATACCATTGAATGTCTTCTCTTTTTTTTTCGTTTCTTGCTTCTCTCTAACGCTCTTTGCTTCGTGCTCTTAATCACCGATCTAATACTTCTGTTTCATACTGTGACTGATTTGGACCAAAGTTGACTTCATTTCGTGCTCTTTTTCTTTGCTTCTTTAGACTTTATGGACACATTTTATTTTATTTATTTGATTTGGTTGCATATTCTTTATTCCCTGGCCAAGCATTTAGTGTAAAATTCAATTGTTAGTATTGTAGTAAATTAATTATTAATTACTAGCCAAGTATATAGTATAAAACTCAGTGTTTGTAGTTTTGTGACCGAGATATTTAAATACTCTTTATAATATGGATATAAATATCTCGGAATATGTGATTAATCGTTCTCTTGGTTAGTTTATCTTCCTTTTATTCTTTTGTGGTGATCTGTTTGAAAATATAATTCATTTATTGTCTCAGGATTGCTGGACACCATTACATCTTGTTGTTCAAGTTCAAAGAACGATAAGGCATTAAAAAATAAGGTAATTTTGCCATGTTGTTGCCTAATTGGTACTCTGTTTGGAATTTATGTCATAGGACCTTGAAATTTATGCTTCTTAGTTTATTCCTACAGATGGTCATGCCTAACGGAACTAAGGGTTGGCAGCTGGAGCCAAAGGTCCACTATGTGTGTTTTGTTTTTGCTGTGGTTGGGTTGGTCTGCCAAGCTCTCAGTACCTCGTTCGAGGATTTGATTGGAAAGTGGAGCTGGTGGAAGCTAGTACTGTACGTTGTAGTTAGTTGCACTATTTGCCTTGCTGTGTGGTTCTCAAAGGCATGGACACCCTTCCCCTCTCCCCAGATGAAAGTTAATGTGTCCGTCTGTTTTATGATGATCACTGCTCTATACTACCACTTTATTGGTAGAGTGTTGATAGAGAAACCAGATGCATATAGTATGGTTTCCTCTGCTGCATTTGCTGTAATGTTGTTGGCCTTCACAAGATTCAGTCGTGTGCCCCTACCTTTATTCTGTGGATTTGCAAGTCTACAACTCATGAAAATAGAATTTTGGTTAGTCATTCTGTCTGCGATTTTCACTTGTTGTCTATTCGAATTTGCATCTACTTTGGAACCTCAACCAAGAAACGAAGATCCTCCAAGTCCTTCATCCAAGAATGGAGGATCTTGTACAGTTGTACTTCAAGAACAAGAACAAGATAAAGGCATTGCAAGTGGTAATGTTCATCTACAAGTCGATGCACAGCTTATGCATTAAGGGCTTTCTGCTTTCTGGATGATATAAAATGGCATTTCAAATATTTTGAGTGGCATTGCATTTGATGTTATGTTCATTTCTGCACCATGCAAGTCAGTGAATTTACCTTTGGTCTATACTCAGTGGAACTTGGTTTTCCGAAAGCATTAAGGATAATTGTAGAATTGTTATTTTGCTTTTGTTTTCCTCTTTGGCTTTTTTCTTATTTTGTGGAAATAAATAGGTTCTCTTATAATCTTATAAGTTGCCATGTTCAGATTCGAGCCTTCTATTATTATGTTAGGTTCCATCTAGTTCCCTAGTGATTCCCTTTTGGTTTGAACTAGTTGTTTTTATTATAGTCTAGTGCCTTTTCTAGTATTAACTTCAATATTTAATTTATGTTATCTTTATAAACTAGGAATGTAAGTTTAGGTGGATTTTGAACACTTAATTGTTCAGTTCTGCACTAGCACATAAGCCAGAGAGCTTTCCTTAAGGTCTAGTGCACACTCACAGGTCAATTAACAAAAATTCAACCATACCTCACTCTTACAACAAACATGCATAACTAATAAATCTTTGTAATCTTTGTTCCACTTGGATTCGATTGTTTAGCAGAAAATGGAGCATATTGGCTTCAGTTGATCAGTAACATACCTATAGCAGCAAAATTTTTCTATTTCCTAGTCTTGCTTGATCATTTCACAAATTCTGTTGCTGACTTAGTTTGTGAATGTGCAGATCGGTGACTACTTGGATGTGGCTACTCTGCAGGTTATTGTGGATACTGGATAGCATCTCAGCTTTTGTTACGTGTTTTGGGCTACTTATGTTTTAAGGCCTTGAAACACTAGGCTTATTTTAGACTTACAAAGATAGTACTTGTGGAAATGTTTAGCTGTTAATGTTACATGAACTAATCTGAAACACTATTATAGAGTTAAAAAGAAAGTTCTTATGGAAATGTTTAGCTGCTAATGTTACATGAACTAATTTGTAGCTGTTAAATGTTACTTGTGGAAATGTTTAGCTGTAGATATAGTTTCATGGTGTTGCAGGCTCGATTTGTTCTTTATTGGTTCAGGCATTCTGAAAACACTGTTTGTTGGCTAGTATGTCTGTATCGTGATGCATTCGTTATATTAGTGTCTGGTTTTCTTCATGGTCCGAAGGGATAGTGGTTCTTTCTTCTTCATAGCCCAAAGTGACATATTTTTAAGTTGGGCATTCAAAGTTTAATGGTCTGATGGCATTTATCTTTCTAGGGCCATATTCACTGAATCACTGGTTTCTTAACTCGTGAGGAGGGCCCAATAAATTCTGAAACTGGGCTTTCACGTAGACTCTTCTTTAAAGAAGAGCATAGTTTCAACTTTCAGTGACCTTAAAATTAAAATAATAATAAAAAAAAATTCTAAACACGTATTTTAAAGATAAATTGTGTTGAATTTAGTTTTTGCATTTATGTACACGTCTATAACATCCTGCTCCATTTGAGTTTAAGGTAATTTCATTTATTTTCAATGGAGTAATCTTCATTTCAGGTTATGACGGAGCTATTTTTCTATAATAAAATAGATAATATATTAATTAACTTAAATTGAGTTGTAATTTTAACGCTTTTAAAACTGTGTAATTATTTTTTGTGCTATTTTATTTCTAATTTATGTTGTGAAACCGAATTAACATTCATATTCTTATTCGTTTTCTGTTTGTTTGTACAATTTTTATTCTTATTGTCATTCATATTTTATATAATTTCAGGTCTTTGCTCTTTTAACAATCTACATCGAACTGGATATTAGTTTCAACACTGCAGGAAATCTGTTGGATTGATGTTTTCTTGGATGACAGGGTTCATGTGATTCGTTTGGATATGACCAAATCATTTGCATATATTGTAGATAAAATTATACTATATGCTTTTTAAGGTTTGACATAACACCTCGAGAATCAGGAATGGGATGAATCAAGTTGGTTTATCTAGAAGAACATTGAAATATTCTTGAGCAAGGCTACAGTAGCTAATTTAATTTTAAATAAATTTTTATCCATTTGAGTTCAGAATTAATTTTAAATAATTTTTACATTACATAAAAATTATATTTGGTTTAATTATTAACATTTAAAATAAATACATTCAAATATATCACTTTGAAATAAATTTTTAAATAAAGTCAAATTCATTTTAAATTAATTTTACAAATACTCACTCAAACACAAAGAAAGAATACAAATTGGATATTTGAAAATGCAGCTGAACAGGGAAACCCTAGCTTATACTATGAAACGAATTAGAGTTGAGGTTCGTCTTCTTTCTTTGTTTTAACTCGTTAGAAATGTGACTTTACTTTTTACCTCTATTTATTGAACGGACTAAAATTAATATTAGGACATTCATTTCCGTGAGTCCTCCATACGAAATATTAATAAATAATTTTAATTATTAAAATAACATTTTTAATTCAATTAATACTTTATTAATGAAAATTCGTGTCATTATTTTTTTAAAACCTTTGTATTTTAATAACTCAATAAATAACAAAAAAAAATCATCAAATTAATAAGCATATTAAGAATGAATATCCATGCAAGACAGGATAAAAAAAATGATGATGCTTAAGTATAATATAATTACTTTTTGAAAGAAATAATTAATTTTTCAAGAAATTTTTTTAAAAAAAATGTGTTGTTATTGAATTAAAGTCAATAAAAATGAATTGAAATAAAAAATTTAAATTAAAATAAAATACAAAAATGTAGATCTCGTTTCATTTTATTATTTATTTAATTCTTTTTTAACTCCATTTCATTGCAAACAAACCGGCTAAAGAAGTCAAGAAAGTAGAAACATCATGGCATTCGCTCCGTTGAATTGTGAGGTGAAAAATGGAAAAATGATCATAACAATGGTAGTACAGTGATGCAGTACATGCCGTGCACCCCCAAAATATTTTTGACAATTTGACTAGAGTCTAGACATTGCGCAGCCCGTAGGAAGGTGCTCCAGTCCAAAAAAAAATTAATTTAATAAAAAAGAAAAAGAAAGAGGAGACTCGTAGTCATACATTATAAATTTGATTTATATGATATGAGTTGACTAATAGTATATGAGTGGGAAATGGGAACAAGTGAAGGAATCTAAATTAATTTATAATAAGCTGGGTCTCACACCAAAAAATAAAAAATTTATAATAAGGGTGAGGATGATCTTCACTGGCCTCAATGTACGTTGGAGTTAGACCTTGGTATTGGTAGTGCTATACTATGTCTATGTCTATGTCTATACCCTTCTCAGAGTAACAGAGTAGTACTTTCACTTCAATCTTTGCTTCTGCACAACTTGTTGACCCCACGCCACGCGCAATCAAATCTCTATCTTTCCAATTTACCACCTCCTCCCTTTATTCTCATTTATTATATTTCACTCAACCACTACCTTTCTTTTTTCTCACCAAACTCCACAAATTTGTTGATTAAGATAAATTAAGTTTCACAAAAATATAGGAATAAATTATTTCAACATGCTTATAAATTTGTCTTGTGCACAGACTAATATATTTAAGCCTTTAAATAAATTATTAAATATGTAATTTTGAAAAATTATAGAAAGTATTATATTATAGTAGTACATTCTCTCATCACGGAGGTGTAGTAAAATACTGTAATTTAAAAAAAAAAATGTATTGTTTATATTAGTTATATGAAAAGTAAGGGAGAATTTCAAGAAATGATGATAATTCGAGGGCAACGTAGAAAAAAAAAGGTTAAACTTGGGAGAGAGAATAAGCGCAAAACGTGGCATAAGACTCCAAAGAGCCAGAGGCCAGAAAGCACGCCACTGGCGGCTACACCTCCGCGATAGACGCTGCTGATTGGGCCCACACCCTATCCACGCGTCACGCTCCCATTGGTCCCTCCACCGCATTACCAAAAGCCTACTCGCACCACACCCAGTGACCGTACGACAGCCTATATCCGAAAACGACAGAGACAGTTCGCTTCGCGTGGCGTGGTTTGCAATTGCACACTTGCATTGCATGGGAGTAGCCATAGCCCCATAGTATTTATCTATGGTTTGACTCAGTGATTTTGTGGATCCACGAGCCAGAGCGTGCACCAATGCATGCGCCAATAAAATCCATTACTACCATACTCCACAGATCAGATTATTACTACATTTATTTACATGATGCATATATACTACCAATAAGTCATAACCAGCAGCAACAAGAAAACACAGTAGTAGTACCATCACACCACCCACTCCTCTTTTTGCCCTTTTCAGTTCTCAGTTTTCACGCTCTCTCAGGCGTGCCATGACCCGTTGCGATCCAATTCAAATCTACTCTCTCATTAATCACAAATTTGAGAAGAAACATTGATTGCATTAAAATATACGCAAAAAATAAAGTTACACTTACACCCATGTGAATGGAAAAATAAATTACATTAAACTTTGATACTAGTATATATAATAATACTAGCAATTGTTTAATGAAAGATTACATAAAAGTTTTTTTTTTTTTTTTTTTTCTGAATCCGCGTGTGCGACTTTTGTAACCAAGGTCTGCTCTTTCGCACTGTGCCGGAGATTTGGTGGTCGGGGCTTCTAAGATTTTCTTCCCATTTTTCAATTCGCTCTTTTTAATCTCGTTTTCATTTTAATAATGTCCGGGGTAAACATGACCGAATTATTATATTTGAATGCGTACGGTACCATACAAAATTAATTATGTTTTCTAATAATCGTCAATTATTGTATACTACCGCCATTATAAGTTTGTGTTTGTTTTGTACGTAAATTACTGTTTTGTCCTTTGTGAGTCCGAGACACGTGGCTCGGTTTCTTCTTGCTACGCGACTACGCGTGCCGCTTCTGCCACCTTGTGATTGGTTTAAGTGGAGAATGGGGTGGTTTAATTGGAGATTTTCTTCGTTTCGAATAGGTTAGGTGCTTCACTAATAGTAGTACTAGTACTTGTCATACTTGTCATGTGTTAACCATCTAACCATGGAATCCAAAATGGACGCAAACAAAATACTATACAAATAAAATACTATTAAGCTCCTCGTTGCATATTTAACGGTTGTAAAAAGTCATGAGACATTTATGTTGTGTTTGGTTTAAATGATGGAAATAAAGAGGATGAAAATGAAAGAAAAATATTTGAATTAAAGTAGAGTGTAAAAGGTGTGGGATTCACCTAAAATTCACAATATTTCTTTTCTATTTCTCTCTCTCTCCTCTCAATCAAACAAAGCATTAATATTTGTTGGTAAGGTTCTTAGGAATAGTGATGTTTAACCAAAATGTTTGAAGGGTCAAAATATATAAGAATTTAATGTATAAATTAAATATTTAATATTATATTATATAAAGGATTTGATTATGTTGGCACCAAAATAGTTAACGGATGATAATTTGATAGCCGATAATAAACGACTAATAGGGTTAGTAGATGAAGCAACGACTAATTTAGTTGAAAGGGGCGAAATTGACACAAGTCCTTGAGTTAGACCCATTATTTGAGTCGTGCAACAGCCTGATAGATGTGGGAAGTAACGTTCAATAATGGATAGGCAGTTGAGAGCAGCAAACCATGATCTCCTAAATTTTAGGGTATTAGTTAGGAGTCAAATGGATTGTATAACTGTCTTTATCCCTATAAATAGGACTTATCACGATGTAAAAGGGACCAAAACTTTCAGAAATCAAAAACCATTTCTTTCTTGCTTGGTTTTATAATTCCTTTTTCATCGCCCTTTAAATCATATTCCTTTACCTTTTGCACTTTAATTTAGATGTTTATAGCTTTCCTTTACTACAAGTTTCATAGGAGTCAATCGCTGGAAAGTGGACCAGGGACGTAATCAACATAATCCCTTCCTTAAGTCAATTGCTGAAAGGGAATCAACTGGTGTTAATTGACACTACGGCTAATTAGATTTCACACCAACAGATCTCTGATTATATGCACATATATAACAATGGTTGTTGACAAGATAATTAACATTTCATGTTACATATAAATGCATGACAAATAATTCATAAATCGAAAAATCGTTGATTTTTTCATTTTTATACGATCCAAATCCTATATATGAATTTTATAATGAATGTTAAGATATAGTTAATCATAAAAATAACTGGATAATGGACCCATACAATGCATGGGACAAAAATTTGTAACTATAATTTTGTATTTTTATAAAATAATATTTTTTGTAAATTAAAAATTGTAAGATGATACTTTTGAGATCTTAAGGTTTGTTGTGTTTAATCTTATTAAGAGAGATGATTAAGACTAAGTAGCATCATACTTAATACTTTGTCACGGTTATTTATTAAAATGATATTAAAAAAATGATTTAAATATGTTTTTGTTCTCTGAAAAATTATCGGATCTTGCATCTAGTCCCTAATAATTTTTTTTTGACTTTTGGTCTCTAAAAAAAATAATTATTTTATATTTTGTCCCTACTGTTACATTGGCTCTTTTAGTTTCCATTTGCTTCTTTTAGTTTGGCAAAAAAGAAAATGGAAAAAAAAGTCAATAGAAGAAAACTATATATTTTGAAATTTTTTCGTAGTTTGTTTTGAGTGAAAGGTAGAAAGAAGAGGAAAATTTTAGGGAGATTAACACGAAATTTTTTTCCCTCCTCTCTACTCTCTAGAAAGAAAAAAATGAGGAGAACTTCTACATCTTATGATTTTTGTCTAAACTACTTCTTCGTTTCACATCTTATAATGATAAAATAATAATAATCTTTAAAATAATTTTAATAATAATAGAGACAATAATTTAAAATATTCTTCTATATATATATAATAAGTTTTTTCAAAATATAATTTTTAAGGAAACAACAACATTATCATACTTCATTTTTTATTTCACAAACATTTTGTTTCCTTTCCTTTCATTTTTTATAGAACCAAATAATAGAAAAGAAAATTTTAAATTTTTATTTTCTCTCCTACGAAAAACTATAAATTTTCTCCTTATATATATATATATATATATATATATATATATATATTTATTGTCTTCTATCCACTTGTTAACGTCTGCTGTACCCGTGATACTCGTGGATACCCGTTACCCGTTTATAATTATTATTAAATGTTTTGTAATAAATAAGACTGATTGAGAAATTGGTAAATGCAGACGACCATTAACATTGTGATAAACAAGTTGGTCAAATAATAAAACCTCTTTTATGTATTCCAAACATGTGAATGGCAAGTCCATAACACGTTCCAATTCAAGGGATTTGGAAATGAGGGTGTTAATAACAAAGTCCCGGTTAAAATACTCACTATCTATACCAAAACCTCTACACACAATCAGGTACGTATTACAGACCCAAGGAATTGCAACAGTAAAAGCAAGGCCAGAGCCTCATTTTCCTACAAGCACATCTTTGTATTGTATGCTCGGCAAACTTGAGATACATACTTTCCCAATTCCCATTGGTAAAATTTGCTCAAACACAGTTGGAACAGATCCACCATGATTCACACTACAAGAATTCTCGCTATTACAGTGGGTTTTTAGCCCACTGTAATATAAAAAACCCACTGTAAATGAAAATTACCGACGGATTACCGACGGCTTGTTATCCCTCTGTAAAAACTTCGTCGGTAAATTTTATCGACGGCCCCGAAAAAGCCCTAGGTAATACAGTGGGTTTATCCCACTGTAAGTTGAGGGTAATATAGTGGGTTCAATCGCCAGTAATAAGACCGTCGCTAGTATCGAGGAAAAAGCCGTTGGTAACTTATGCGTGAAAACAGGCACCGCAAAGCATTTGTAAACAATTACAGTGGGCTAGACCCTCTGTATTACAGTGAGTTTTTTTACAGTTGAAAAAACCCACTGTAATACAGACGGTTATTTCATCGGTAATACAGTGAGTTTTCTCCACTATAATAAACCCACTGTAATACACAGGGTTTAGCCTTCAGTAATAAATCTATTTTTTTATTAATTTTTTTATTTATGCAATTATCAATACCTGGATATATTAATTAATTTCAAACACAAATAATTTGATAACAATGCCTATTTATACATAAAATTAATCCATAACAAAATATTTCATTTTCATTGCTTAAATCCTTCAAAATATAATAAAATCTATATAACCATAAGTCATAACACTTCATAGTAGCACTAGTAAATCATCATACATGTCCTTTAAAGTGCTACTAAGTCATATAAAAAAATATAGAAGTGCTACTATGAAGTATCAAAAAACCATAGAAGTATGATACTAAGTCATAATACAAAAAACCATAAAAGTGTGGTACTAAGTCATAATACAAAAAAACATAGAAGTGCCATGTTTCTAATGAATAGGAATGTAACGATCATTATTATCAGAGTAATCTTCATAGTCTGGATGGCGGCGACTAGATCCAAGACGCTTGGTGAGGTCATTCACAGTTGTTGTAAGTTGCCTAATGGTGCTAAGCATTTCCTCTTATGTCTTTTGATTTTGTTCCTATTGCTCTTTCATTTGTTCTTCAATTCTTTGAGATCTTTCATTTGCTTGTGAAATTTGTTCAGCCCACTCTAGAGGAATGACTTGAGTTGATGTGCTCCTACAAGATGCTCGTGACACTTGGGTTAGTGATTCCACACCAAGTCTGTAACGGGAGGACATGTCTCCAAACCCATAAAGACGTCCCCAAGACTTTCTCCCAGCAACATCAGCCCACAATTTAACTCTTGATGCAGTCTTAATGGGCTGCATCCTAGTACTAGAGGCTTGTTGGTCCAATTTCTTCATAAACTCTCCCTAATTAAATGAAAAAAAATTCACAATCAAAGTTAATTTGTTACTAATAATAAAAATAAATTATATATCATGTTAACTTACATAGGTTTCCTCTGATCTCTTATCCACCCAGGTGTTGTCCTTTTTCCTAATGTGTGTTTCCTTGAACACCTCATCAATGTGAGCAGGTCTACCAAACCTATGCGACTTTAAAATATTTATATATGTAAGTATGTCATGTAAAAATCATAGAACACACACTGATTACACTATAAAAGATTTTGGAGTGTATTACACATAATCACAGTTAAGGGGGTGGAGCACCAAATTTAAGTTCAACACTACATCAGTTTAAACACACTATACAAGTTAATTTCATGGTTTCAGCACACCGCAGAGTTATTAATACGCAAACAAAGTGAATAAATTGAAAATACAATGCTATCCATTTGTTTAAATCAATTATTTATTTGTGAGCATATATTACCTAGGGGAGGGCAAAAAAACTATTATGAACTGAACTAGACTAGAACTGAACCAGACAGAGCAGGAAAAAACTGCACCCATTTAAAAAAAACTAAACTTGAATTGCTGCTTTAAAACCAGTTCAGCAAAACTGAACTATTTTAAAAAACAGTTCAGTGCACCTAGTAACTGAAATATTTTAAAAACAACACAAGAAGGGTGGGTCACCAAATTTTCTCACAACATTGAACAAAATCAGCTTGTATTAAATAGAAATGATTTGCCTATGTAAATACCTGCCTATGGCAAATTGTCTGCCTAGTTGACTCTCTATTTGCCAATATCCTGCGTATCCTCCTTGATTCTTTTTCTTCCTGAAAAGAAAGCCCAGTAAATTACAAGTATCAAGTATACTCAGAAATTTTAGTTGACAAAAAAATCACACTCTTATACCCTCAGTTAAATTTTGCCTTGACTTGCTGCATTGAACTAAAGACCAACTTGTGTTAGACAATAAATCAGCATCCTGCTCCACCTTCATGCGTCTCGAGCAGTGCTAAATCCTTTCTGTTTCTATGGGTGTAGCAGTGGATATTTTTTCATCTAGCTGCTGACCTGCAATAGCTTTGCCCTGCCATAAATTAAACCATTTCTAAATTGTTATTGTGGGCATGGCCATGAATTTAATCATAGGAATATCCCTTTAGCAGAGTACCAAAAATAATTGTATATAATGTACCAAGGATTTGGTTCTTCTAAAGCATGCAAGGACAAAAATTAAGTAATCTAAGATTCTAAGTCAATTGTTATGTATGGAATAGAAAATCAATTGCTGATTTTTGAATATTATTTGGGTACTTCAAAAGCTACATTTGGGTACTTCATGATTATTCTTATACTTGAAATAAGTGATCAATTGAATATTATTTTTGTAACGATTTTTGTATGAGGAAAAAATATATAAGCTGACTAACCCACTCTAACCTAGTTATGTTGATTTGGTGTCCTAATTATATAAATAAACTATTTACAGGAAATGATTCTGAAATAAATTTGTACAAACCGGAAATAAGGAAATAAGTATCTCATGCTATAACAATTATTAGTGATTTTGTTCAAGAAAGAAAAAAGAAACTAGTGGAAAGTGTGTCTTCTTTCCTTTATGAAAGTAATATGCAGGTAAATAGCAATCGATTATGTCAAGGATTTAGAAAGTCTTGTCCAATTTGCTGCAGAGGAGCATTTACTCTTTTATATATATATATACTCTTTGTTTATGTATGTTATCTTGTTAGGTCTTTTTACCTTATAGAAATGTTCTTATTTCTTTTTCTGTTTTTGGTAAATATATATTTTAGACAATAGCTATAAAAAAAGAGACGTAGTTATAATGAGGAAGATGGAAGATGACATGGCTGTCTTTGGAAGAAAGATGCAAAGTGCAGAAATGCCATAAAATATTTGGAAGCATGCAAACAAAGAGTTACCATAATGCTTCGAAAAGTATTTTTACTATTTTAAAGCTAGCATACTGATTTTTTATTTTTATTTTTTCTTTCTCTACTCATTGTAACCGGTACTTGAAGTCTACGAGGGAGATAGCTATAAGAGAAACTACACTAGTGATCGAGAGCTGAGATGAGAGAAAGCCAATAATGCATATAAAATAGAACAGGGAATGCAGAGTAGTGTTAATGATGTTTTCATATATGCTAAGTCAATTGTTATGTATGGAATAGAAAATCAATTGCTGATATTCTAATAAGCAAAATGCATACAAAATGAAAACCCCAATAGGCAACCAACCTCCGTTGAACTGAAGCAAGAAGCAATGATAATTTTCTATTTCATGTTATTCTCTCTGCCCCCACCTAATTAACTCTCCCAAAATTAGAAGGAAGGGGTTTGCTATTTCATGTTAGTTATTCCAAATTTCTAACACCCATGTGCTCATTGTGCTACCTCAAAATCTAGCATTTACTCCATATACTATCCCCTGCACCTTATGATTGAAGCCAAATCCACCGAAAACATCCCGAGCTGCTACATGTATTAATTCCATATGCCACAGAAGTTGACAATGATCACCACTAACAAAATGCTCACCAATAAATGACCACAAGTTCCTCATTCTTCAATGACTTTCAATCAAATAATTTGATTAAGACTCTGAAGGTACTTTTAAAGCTAGAAATTTCTTCTCTCCAAATCATTGAGTGTGTTTCAATTTAACCCCAATATCACCAATATAATTACAGTAGAATATTACAAATAGCTTATAAGAGATTAAACAAAAACATTTGAACAAAAATTAAACTAAGCACCAACTTGAATAGCAGCGGTGGGGTACAACTTCATTGAAAAAGGGTGCTTTGCCGGAGGCAGCAATCAGGGTCGGAGGGGTGGGTAGCTTCCGTCGCACAGGGGTGGGTAGCTTCCTGTTGACGCCGGTGCAATTTAATGCCATGGATGCTTCCCCGCGCGTGTGTGCTTCAAGGGTCAATGTGTGTGTGTGTGACGGTGAGTTAGGATCATATGTGTGTGCAAGGGTTCTGATTCTTCTGAAGGGTTAAGTGTGATGGTAGTGATGACTGAGTGAGGACATGAGGGAGTGATATGATTTTAGGTTTGTTAATTACAGTGGGTAAAACCCACTGTAATCTTCATTACCCATTATAGTGGGATGTACCCACTGCAATCTTTAATTTAATTACAGTGGGCTAAGCCTACTAAAATTAAAAATAAGTGGGTTCCTCAATTTTTATGTATTAAAAAATAAATTACAGTGGGTTTAGCCCACTGTAAACTTCATTTTCATTACAGTGGGCTTTGCCCACTGTAATTACCACCGTATTACTGTCCAGAAAGTTGTCAGTAATCACTTTGGCCAACAAAAAAATTAATTAATAACTCGTACTTGATAAATAAAGACGGTAAAGCCCACTGTAATTTATTGACTGCTGGACCCACTATTCTCCGCTGTTATTATAGGCGAAAAAGCCGTCTATAATTTACCAACAGACAAACCCACTATAATTTGTCTGTATTACTGACAAACTCGAAGCCCACTGTAGCAAACCCACTGTAATAGCGAAATTTCTTGTAGTGTCAAGACATCACAGTCAGAATGCAGGTTCACCACAACAGTTGCTCAAACACAGATTTAATGCAAACACTATATGATGGACAATGGCACCCGGAAAGAGTACAGAAAATACGATGGATTTTTCTGCATTGGGTGGGCAAAGGTGTTTGTTACATGGCTTGTAGGTTCTGCATTCGTGCTTCTTGTTTGTCGATTGTTGGTTTGAAGGACTTTTCTTTGGCTTATTTTAACCTTATTGCTTCTTGTTTGAGATGAGAGACTCGGACTCGTGAAAAACAAGTCATACTTCTTGCTTTTTAGTAATTCTTACCAATTTGCTTTTTGGTGCTACACTACTTGTGACTCACGCTTCACTCGTTTTTCTTAATTGTTAAACCTCCATGGTTTTTTTCTTTATTATTATTTAAAAGGAACAGTCCAATTTCAATACTCATTGTTAAACCATATGAGACCTCCTTGGTCTAAACCTCCATTGTTAAACCACACTTTAAAATATATATTTTTTTATTTCTTTTCAAAATTAATATGTCATCAAAACAAGTTTTTTTCTTTCTTTTCTTATTTAAAAGATTCTTTAACAGTCAAAATAGTTCTGAAAACATAAAAAAGTAAAAATCACAATCAAACAATGCAGGCTTCTATTGCTAGATACGTTAAACTTTTATTTGACTTAATTTTTTTATTAAGTTAAAAATTAGGGGGAAGAAACACACTTCACACTAATTAACCACTTGTTTTAATTACTTTGTACTGGTTTTGTTATGTTTTGCTGGCTACATCCGGTATTAAGGGATCTTTTGTGTGTGTGTGTTTGAAATATTTATAAGACCGTATACCTAGTGTCAACAGATCTTCATTATATGTACTTAATTTCAGGGATCCTCATTGGATGTTCTTGAAATATTTAGACTCATAGTTGATGTCAAAGGATAATGTGTGTGTATGTTGGTTAAATTACAAATCAATTGTAGATTTGTGCTAATGAAGTCGATTAAAATTAATCTTATAAGATTTTTTTAATTTAAATATATATTGTGTGATCAATTTAAATATGAAAATTATACAAGTCGTAATTATTATAATTAATATAAGTAAATATTTTTAGGAATTTAAAAATGAAAAAAAAAATTACACCATGGCAGGTAAAAAAAAAAAGAGATGTTGCTTTGTAATATTTACCTGCGTTAATATATGTAAAATTAATTAATTGAGACGGTGCCTTTTTAGGATAATTAATTAAGATGGTATCAAAGGGGTCTAGCTCTTGGTTGAACTATATGCGTAAGTATTGTAAACCCCTTGATATTGTCTTCTATTCCTACGGATAAAAAAAAATTAAGATGGTTGAATAAATGTATATTGAATACTTCTTCACTTGATTCTTCGTGTTTTGATGGAGGCTTAGTTAAGGATATTTGATAACTACAGTAGTTATCTCAAATCCCCAAGTCATCTCATAGCTAGTTACCATAAAGTCATCAAGTAGTATTTTAGAGTGCTTAATAACCAGAAAGCACGGTTCTTTAGAAGGGACCCTACGCGAAATCTTCTCGGTTAGAGTTAGGGTTTATTCTTTGATTAATTGTCTCTTCTTTGTGCTAATATGATAATTACATTACCATCTCAGGTGGATAATTTTGACTTTGAAGCAGTTAAAAATGAAAAGTTAAACCCCACTTTAAGAATGTAATGGAGAACATAACTGTAGCATTTGTAGAAATAGAGAGTAAGGTTAATGATGGCATTAATTTTTAAGCTTTTAAGAATTAATCTCCCAAAAAAGTAAAGTGGTGTAGAAGCAGGCTCGTAGCTAGGAAATTATTATTGGACTTGAGTCAATTGACAATGCATGCCCGTATTATTGCGAAGAAATAGGCACACGGTGCAACTCATAAGTCATAACAAGTCTTTGGCCATTAGTACCTGAAACATAATGTGTTCTCCACTACATTTTCGAAAGACATTGCTATAATAATAACCCTTATATTAGTTCCACAATACATTATACATCCACCACACTGCACTTATAAGTAGTATCCCACGTGTGATTGATAGGAAATTACTATTACATTTTTTTCTTTTGGCTTAACATTTACAATCACACATCATCATTCATCTTATTGAAAAGAGTAGACACATGTCTCATGCAGACATGCACAGACAATGTAATATTTATTTACATGATATTCATATTTATGATTATTTTTTCTCAAAATACTTGTGAAGATTTATTTTATTGTCATATCAAAATCGTGTACAAAACATACACAAAGTGGTCGATATAACTATTTGAATCTGAAAGTAGGAGAAATAATATTTTATCATTATAAATATTATAAATGTAAAATTTATAACCATTATAATTATCAATATTAAATATAAAATATATCTGATTTTTTTAAATCGGTCATATGATCTTTAAGCAATTTTAATTGTAGCTATTCATATAATACATTATATATATATAATCTGTCAAAAAAAAAAAACATTATATAATTTGATTTTATGATCAAATTTTACTTGTATTTAAAATAAGATAACCCCATTTCGATGTAACTGTCATTCTGTCAACAACTGCAAGAACAGGTTTCAGAGTTATTTTAGAGTCCACTACGGCTCTGTTTTAGCAGCAGCGTCTGAAGCAAAGATTGCTGAAGCTTTGTGTCTCAAATGGGGAATGAAGTATGAACTTGGCAATAGGCCTACTCTGAGATAGACATCAATCTTGGACAAGCACGCATGCACATGGAGTATATATTTTCGAGCCATTGGCTTAGTCAATGTTAACCATCTTTTACCAAACGATATGGTAAATATGGAAATAGGGTAGTTTTTTTTTTTTTTTTAATTTTTTTTACAATAATTATACTGAGGTTTGAACATATGACTTTATGCATATTATCCTAACCCCACCACTAAGCTGACACTACTGGTTCTGGTAATAAGGGTAGTTGATTCTTGAGTTATTGTTTATTAATTTGATATATGTTTTAAAAATGAATTTACAATCATTGATAAAAATTATAATTATTTTAAACATGTTCTTCCTCCCATTTTTTTTGTTGAGAAAATATATTATACACTGACAATGTAAAATGAATTTAATTACATTGTCATCCAATTAAATTATCATGTATGGTATTTATTGATTTTTATAATAATTATTATCTTAAAATTCATACTAATGTTGATTTTTAATTAATAGACAATATAAAAAAATTTACACTAACGGTTCATAATCATTTTTTTTTTAAAATTTAAGAAACAAGCAATATTGTGTGTAAGAAGCTAATGCTTGGATCATGCATCTAATGCTTAGAAGAAATGCATAGTTGGTTACATATGGAACCACTATTCCTGGTTGACACTACCAAAAATATGGTGGATGGGCTTAGTGTGTATCAATGTAAAGAAGTTGGGGCTGGCATAATTAGAAGCAACCTTACACTCCAATATTTCAAAACAACATGATTCTTCACAAAAATGAACTCTCCCACCCACCATCGGCAACTTACTCATGGTGGAATAGATGTGCAGTTATTACCTTATCATCACTGTATAAGATTACCTTGTCAATGTTGTTCAAAAATAAAGAAAGATAATATTGTCAATGCTCCTCCCTTTTCTTGCTATGTCCAAGCATTACCACTACACGTTGATATGTAATTTAAGCAATGATGCCTTCAAAATAAAAAACTTTCGCAATAATTTACATATCCTATTCAATCAATTGAGGTAGACCTTCTCAGTAAAAAGATGTGCGTTTATATTTAAAATTAGTAGACACTTTATTAGGCATTAGCTGTTATTATGTGCTATTATTACTAGTTATTTGTAAAAAAATAAAAATGGAGGAAAGTTATTTATGAAAATTAACGAATAAATTGACTCTATTTTTTTGAAATTCAATGGGAGAGAAAAACAAAACCAGTTGAAATATGGAATTGTCGTGGAAGTCACGAAAATGGTTGACACACGTGTATTGATGATGAAAATTTTAAATTCTAAACAAATCTAACATAATCACTCAATTACCCACTTCAACCAAGGTCGTAGTTTGGCATTAAAGAGAAAATGATGAAATTGTTCCACTTTTTTTGGTAAAACGATAAACGGAAAGGGTTGAAAGTTGCACTTATTTTATTTTATTATTCCTTTGGAGGGAATGGAAATGTGATTGTGAACAACAGAAAAAGGGTTGGGTGTGGGATAAAAGTCTAAGAAAGTGGGTGGTGTTTAATAGAGGTGTCAAAACGGGCCGGAACCCGGTGAGCCAGCCCGACCCACCACGGGTTCGGGCCGGGCCGGGTCGAAAAATTGAAAATTTTTGTGATACTGTCAAAAGTATAACCCGGCTCACTTAACCCGCGGGCCAAACGGGTTCGAGCCGGGTTGGGCCGGGCTGACCCACTGACCCACTTAAATTAAAAAAATATTGAAATAATTTAATGTTCTAGTTGTTTAGTAATTTCAATTATGTAAGTTGGCTTGACAATTTGGTATTTTTAAGACTTTAATGTTGTTGAACTATGAGTTGGATGGTTGAATTTTATTTTAAGACATTTGTTTTGAATGATATTTATGTATTTGAGACATTTGAATGGTTACTTGAATAGATATTTGAGACATTTGTCTATTATTTCTATTTGTATTTCAATCATTTGAATTGATAAATGTCTTTGATAAAAAAAATGTCATTTTTTAAAATAAAAAAACAGAATAATGTTTTTATTTTTTTAATTTTGATTTTTTTTTTTTTTATAAATTTGGTGAGCCAACCCACCTAACCCACCAACCCGTGGTGGGCCGGGCCGGGTTGATTTTTTCATGGCTCACCAGAAAGTGAGCCGGGTTGACCCGGCCCGTTTATTGCGCAACCCGTGGTGGGCCAACCCGTGTGGGCCGGGTTGGCCCGTTTTGACACCTATAGTGTTTAACATATTATAAGGGAATGCCAGGGGAATGGATTCCCCTACCCTTTTGGTCTAACATTGCATTGGTTTGTGGTATTTTCAAAAAGAAAAAACTCTTGAAAAGTTTTTTTAGTGCAAAGTGGTGGATGAATGGAGAGAGCGTTATTAGCTTTCCAAGCGTGGAGGTTTCTGTTGGAGAATCCACAACCAAATGGCTCCATGGTCTCATGCCCCACACACTCTCACCCCACCAATGGGCAATGGCCATTCCCAAAAAGCAAAATGCTTGACCCCTTTATCCTCTCCACTTATTATTTCATTCTTGCGTGATTTTGTGACTTGGAAAGGAGGTTTAACTTAAAGGGAGGGGTAAAAATGTTCGGGTAAGAGTTGTTTAGGTAAGTTTCTTCTGTAGTATTTACAGGAGAAGAAAATAAAAAAAAAAGATAAAAAAATTTCTTCATAAGCTAAGATATTTATGCATAAATTAATTTGTAAGAACTCTTTCATATTAACTTATCCAAAAGTTGATTTTTAACTTATGTATGTAAGCTAATTTTAACTCATGGAAAAGCTTTTTTCATTTTTTTTCGTATTTTTTTCCTTATAAATGTTTTTAGAAAAAATTACCCAAATATATCCTAAGGACTACACTAACGTGCCATGAGATAATAGATTTTAAGTGTGTTTTTAGTTAAGTTTTTTTTTTTTAAAAAAAAAATTAACTTCTTGAAAAGAATTAGTATAAAACTAACTATTTTTGAAAAACAAGTGTTTTGCAAATTTTGCTGTTAGTACTTAATATAGAATTTCACCATAAGCATGCCATCATTTTAACAATTAAAGAAAACTTATTGGTCATACATTACTATATATTTGCACTGAATTTATGTAACAATTTAGGATTTTTTTTTAATGTAAAGATGAGTAGAATTAATTTTGATAACATTAGATGTTATTGGAACGTGTCTAAATAAATTTTAAACATAAATTTGAATTGCTCATGTATGTTATGGTGCAAATAATTGGTTTTATGTTGTATTTGATTCATTTTCTTAAAATACTTAAAAGTTCCTTTGAAGTTAAAATTTAAAATAAGAATTTTAAAATTAAAGTGGAAACTATTTGGAAAGTTTTATTTCTTTTAACTTAAAAGATATTTTCTAAGAGAGAACATGGATAGTGTTGAGAGAGAGAGAGAGAGGAGAGAGATGGGAGAACAAGAAGAGAAAGAGAGGGAAAGGGAGAGCCACATGAGAGAGTGAGGAGAGAAAAAGAGAGAATAGAAATTCATTTTTTTAAATACTAGTAAAAAAAAGACTTTTTATATTAGTTGTTATCAACTTTTTACATCGGTTTCAATGATACGTGAAATCAATCAATATAAAAAAATGAGTACTTTTTAAATTAATTTCAGAATGGATGTAGAAAGTTGCTTTCTATATCAATTTTAATAACAATCAATGTAAAAAGTACTCAATTTTTATATTAGTTATGACTAGAATTGATATAGAAATATAGAATGTATTTTCTAGATATTAGTTTTAAGACAACCAATGTAGAATATCATCCTAATAGTGTAAAAATGTCACTATTTCACATACTACATTAATTTCTAAGCTTTTTTCTATTATCTTTTGAATGCATAACCGTTAAATTTTAGAGAGCCTTCATTTTATATTTAATTAAGATTAGTGTAAATGACCAATTTTGTTCTTTAAAATGTAAGACACTATTAATATAGTTACTAAAGTAATTAAATGACGAAAAAGTCCATGGAAATATAATTTGTCAATCATTTTAGTTCAAAATTTAAAAAGTTGTGTAACTTAAATGATATTATTAACATACTTTTGGGGATTAAAGTGACATCATAGGAACTTGGCTTAATTGCATATTTTACCACCAAACTTTCATTATTTTGCGAATTTTACCACTCAAGTTTTATTTTTACAAAGTTTACCACCTAACTTTCACCATTTTGTGAATTTTACCATCAAAGCATTTTTTCGCGAATTTTACCACTCAATTTTCATCATTTTGCGAATTTTACCACCAAAATTTTCAATTTTTGCGCATTTTACCATCACATTCATAACAAAACGACGTCGTTTTGTGTTTTCTTTAACTTTTTTTTTGTAAGATATCAGCGATGGTAAAATGTGCAAAAATTGAAAACTTTGATGGTAAAATTTGCAAAAATAAAACTTGGGTGGTAAAATTTGCAAAATAATGAAAGTTAGGTGGTAAATTTTGTAATTAAGCCTAGGAACTTTTAGAGACATTTTTATCATTTGTTACTTCAAGAACTAAATTAACAATACTTCATACTTTTAGAGACGAAATTGATCATTTACCCTTTTAACATTAACTCTTTTTTTTTTTTTTTTTAAAATTTGGTTTAATAGTTTGACAATCCATTTGAACTCTAAAAATAGAATCATTATAGTATCTATCAAGTGATTGGTCACAATATTGATGAATTCAAGTCCCTTAAATAATTAATTAGATTCTTGCATATCAAAAAAACCTGGTTAAAAGACAGAAATAATTTTTGAGTGCTTTTAGATTATTTGAAAGAAATATTAAGTGGGCCTAGTTCTGATATTTGAGCAAGGTGAGTGAGTTATTGTAAATTTCCTGATACATATTTTTGATTTTTATGGTTAAAAAAAAGATTCTTTGAAAGAAATTAGTCTCGATAAACAATGGAAACACTTTTTACAATCATATATGTATATAAAAAAAATAGAATCATTATAATTAAGAATGGCAAATGTTGTTCTTACTAAGCTTTAGTGCAGCTGCATTCCAAATTCAATCACTTTAAAATGTAAAAATTAGAAAAATATAGGAAATAGTTTTAATGACAGCAATTTTATCTCAGTAAGTACGTCCATAAAATAATCACTAAATGATATTACTATATAGGAATTTTTTTTTTTTGAGAAAACTATATAGGAATTTTTAACAACTACATAAGTTCAAAAAAATAAAGAGGACTAGGATCTATTTATAGTATTTTATCTTTCTTAAAATTTATAATACCTGTTATTGTTGCAAGAAGAAATAATCAATTTTTTGTAATCTTAAATAAAATTTCAAAAATGTTATTTTATTAATTATATATCGAAGTTTTGTATAAATTAATTTAAGATTTTTAATATTTATTATCTTATATATGTGGAAAAATTATAATTAAAATGTTCTAAAAATCATTATGTAAAAATTAAGTAAAGCAAGACTCTCATATGGATCGCTTTTAAAACACAATAATACAGGGCATTAAACTGCAGTGGACTGTAGAAAGAAAGTAAAGTATAATTCAAAATAGTTGATTCCGTTAACTCTTCCTATCCATGTGAACCACTTCTGTCTCTCTGTATTTGTGAAATTTTGAAACTTTATTTGTTGACACATTGAAACGATTTTAGGAAGAGTAGGAAAACAAAAATTAACAGTTAAGGAGAAAGCACTTTGTAAAAAAAAAAAAAAAATAGGTCTCATCCAATAGAACATGACAGGTCCACTAGTAAACATTAATCTAATAGTATGTGTTATGTATTGGTGACTCACTAAGAATGATGCATGCCCCTCTTTTCTTCCTTTTGGTGGGCAGTGGCCAAAGAAGCTTGAGGTAGCTAGCTAGGCCATGGGGATTTGTTGTTAGTTAGGTAATCCACATCCACAAAGCTCATGTCATTGCAAATTAATGTCTTGTTATCCAAAATGACATTATATTCAAAGGTAGCATATATATTAAAAAAAATTGGTAATAAAGTGACCATGATGATAAAATAACACACAGACGTGCTAAAGAATTGGCTTTATTTATTGACTCATATGCCTAAGGTATAGTTTTTTAATAGAAAAGGAATTGATGCTTTGCACCTTAATTAGTATATGGTGGCAGTTGTTTAATTAAGTGCCGCCAAAAGGTTAGACCCAATAGGATAGGGATGAAGGGGAAGAACTTGATTGGTCTCGTTGATTGTTCCCTTCACTCCAAACAAGAGAGCATGAAAGTATGCATATTCTTATCAATTTAATATTGCTTAGAGTGCCTATTTTATTGGGTGCCTAGAGATCTTCTTCTCTGTGCACAAGATTTCTTTCAGGTGATAAAATCATGGGTTACACATCCCTTTGTATTTTCTTTAGTAGGGTGGTACCGTACCCTGTTTGTTCACAGTGTTTATGCTTTCTCCTTTTGATTATTTTATTTTATTAATTTAATATTAATCCCCCGGTTAAGGTTTGACATTGTTCACACATTGTCTTACCTCCAAAAACATGCTTGTTGAGGAGTTAAACGACGTGCGTTTGATGCAGACATGTATGATACTATTCACTAGAGGCTCAACAAGTCATGACATATAGTATGATATGTCCATATCACAGGGTAATGTTTGGCATTTGTAAATAAGTAAAAAAAAAGAAGAAGAAGATAATGCGTTGAATTGCTAAATCATGAACACGTGTAAAGGATATATATATATATATATATATATATATATATATATATATATCAACAATATTTATAATGAAATATAGATTTAATGATGTTGAAAAGAATTAATGTGCCTATCTATAAATCTATGAAGTTTTTAAATTATGCAGATGAAGAATTTTTGGCAATGTTAAAGGGTTCAGCATGGGGAAAAGCATTTCTAAAGAATGTTTTAGTTTGAATTTATTGTCAGTTTTATAATGTTATCTACTAATTTGTTTCATGTTAATTATGACATTATGTAACGAGTTTGATATTTTATAATTTATAAAATTATTAAAGATAAATTGTATTTTTATAATTTTTTTAACAAAAAATATATAACAAAGAGAGAGATAGGAAAAGAAGAGAAAAGGGTATGATATGATATATATGGTTGATTAATGAAGAGGAATAAAAAAGAAAAAAAGTAGAAAGTAGAAAGTATTGTAGAAAAATGTTGTATAAATAATATAAATCTTAATTAAATAAAATGACAACGTTGAGAGTGAATCACCTTTCCCTTTTCTTCAATTCAATTTTGTCACCATTTAAAAAAAAAAAAACATGTTTTGTTTTTTGGCTTCCCTCTATCCATAACATGGTTGTCCCCACGTCTGTAGCCATGAAGATATATCACCTGAAGTAAAACAATCGTGACAATTAGGAAATGATGATAAATCTGTCTCACTCTTCTACGTATTGAGAGTAAAAAATTCAAACTGGATGAAATATTATAGTCAATTTTTTTCCTCTTAATATAAGCCTTGTGCTTTTTACTGAAACAGATAATTAGTGATTGTTGGCCATATTGAACACTGGAGACTCTAAATTGGATGAATTGGAGACACGAGACAGATTTACCGTATAAAGGAAGTGTATATTCCTTGCTAAAATCTTTATCAACAGAGATGGTGTGCTACTGCTCATGCTTTTTCATATTTAGACAACAATTAATGACTTTTTGTATTACTTTTTAAATTACATCAATATATTCATAGTTTTTTTTCCTAATAGGATAATATTCAATTGTGTAAGTTTAGGATAATATTATCCTAATAGCATTTTTTTTATATGTAGGAATTAAACTCAAATAATAGATGTTTACAATAACTAAGTAGACTAATGCAAACTACTTAACTAACTGAGCTAATCCCTTTTAATAAATATTCAATAACATCAAATTCAATGTCGAATTCTTGAATGATAGAGGAGAGATTGACCAAAAAGGTTGAGTTGAAAGCTTGGCAACTCAAACAAGCAAAATAATGAAATAATAGTGTAAATAAGGCATTTTTTTTTTTACCAAGGTTATCTTTTTATTTACTTTTCCTATAAATTCTTATGGAAAAGATTATTGAAACAAAACCTTAAACTTATCCCATAAATTAAAATTAATTTATGTATAAACTAATTCATAAAATCTCTTTCATTTAGTCTACCCAAAAACTTATTTTAGCTTTTGCATTAGCTAATTATGAGAAAAACATAATTCATTTTTATTATTTTCTTCTTCTATAAGTACCTATTGAGAAATTTAATCAAACAAGACCTTACTTTTGTTAATATAGATTTTGTTTAATCAAAATAAAACCTTAACAATGAAGGGGTTTATTTTATTAACTTATAGTATCTTAAACACCGTTCTATACAACATTTACACTTATAAAGTTCTAACTTATTTTTTTCCATTTTTATCCTCACTATTTTATTAAAATTATACCTTTTCCTTTTTTTTTTATGTTTAAAAACCTTATCATTTTTATGTTTTTTTTATTTGTAGACAATTTTTTTAAGAAGTTATAATTTCAATTTTTTTGGTTAATTTTGAACTCTTATTACTTTTTCTATAAATTTTAAATTTTATCGAGATTACGGCTATGTTTGATTTAAAGTCTGAAAATTACTTTTGCAATTTTCAATGTTTAATTACAAATTACAAATTCTAATACACAAATGAAAAAGGAAAATTTGTTGTTTTGAAAGCTAAAAGATAATTTTTAATCGGAAGTTATTAGCTAATCAAATCTTGTTACGTCAACTTATCAAATTAAAAATATTTGTTAAAATTAACCATTTTTTTAGTTAATTTTAAATTCTTTTTATGATTTTATAAAGATTAAATTTTTTATTCAAAATTGAAAACTAATGTAATAATTAAAATAATGAATTATTAAAAAAGATAAATTAGGAATTTTATTAAAATACTAAATATAAAAATGAGAAAAATTACAATAAATTATAAGTTCAAATGCTAATGACATTTTTTTTTACTGCAATGCTTATGACATCTAAACAATGTAATGAATGACTGAAATAAGCACCTTTAGAGAATGCCATCAACTTCTAATGATATTCAGTAATCAACAAGGATGATAATTCAATGTCCAGCTAATAAACCATCTCAATCGAACCCATCCAATGATAATGATATTTTGGTGCGTGCTAATAAACAGAACCGTTTACATAATCACATCAAGAACAATAAGATTCGTAACAATTTATAATTTTGGTAGTTGGGAGCATAAAGGAAATAGTGAAAAGGATGTCGATAAAAAAAAATAAATAGAAAAAGATAAGATAAAATAAAGTAAAATTGACGAAAGGAAAAAGTTCTGCCTATAGGGATGATAGAACAAAGGACCCAAACAAAAAGTAGAGCAAAGTGTGGCTGTAGAAAGTTTTAGTCAGAGTACAAAATAAAAACAGAAAAAAAGGTTTGAGTCAGTGTAAGAAAGAACAAAACCAAATCACAAAGCATCTATCAACCGGCGTATAAAGTGGAGCAGTCTTTGAATATATCAGTGAATTTTTAGTGAGCGTGGTCACCACCAAATTTACCCGTTAGTGAATGCAAAGGTTAAATTTTGAGATAAAGAGGCAATCTATATATAAATGAATAATATTAAAAGGATCTAAGTGAATGGAAAGGTTAACTACGAGATAAATATTAAATAGTCATTGGACATTCGTAAAAAGGATACACATATTATATTCATGCAATAAAATTATACAATAAATAGTGAAATATGAATATACTTTCTCCAAAGCATATGGCCCCCCCAAAAAAAAATATCAAATCTCAATCAACATTGTAAATGCATAAAATATTATAGATAGACTTAATATATTTAATTTTGTTTGTTTGAATGGACGAAAATGGTACGTAGTTGGTGATCATCCATGTCATTTGTTATTCAATAAAAAATTACCTAAATCTACTTAATAAATCCTAAAAGTCCAAAGTATTGATATTTATCTTAATTTTAGATGTTTATTTTTCTTTAATTTCTAATTGATTATAATATCACAAAATGACAATGTACACAAGAAGTGAAAAATGTTTGCCTTGTAAAAAAGCAGCTACAAAATTCTTTAAAAATTATAGAGCAAAATCTCAACGATAAAGAATTTTGTAGATATAAAAAATTAAAATAATCTTAAAGATATGATTTATGAGCTAAGTATTTTAATAAAATTTAATGTTATTTTTAGTTGAATGAAATGTATAGTTTTTTTTTAAGGGTGCAACACAAGATTTAATAAATAAAATATGCAAACTCATGTAATGTATAGTCCTCAATCCAAAAAGTTACTGTTTCTGTTCTCCGACTCCATGATCAATCAACATTTCTAATTCAGAGAGCTGTCAAGTTTGTCCGATTAGGGAAACCTATATTTTGAAAGTTGAGCTTCTTATTCTGTTGTAAGAAGATTTTAATCAAGTACGTTCAAAGATGTTATTTAAGTAAGATGAAGTGGAATAAGAAGGCCATTATCGTATTAATTCCTAATATGGAATGTTAGGAACAATCTTTTGTGAACTTTAGAATACTTCTGATTCACCAATTAATATATAAACCACTGTTTAATTCCCATAAAACAGTTTGCTATGGTACTGCTGGTGGTACAATATCTGTTCATCAAATTTCACCATATACGACGTAAATAATTATATCTACGAAAGACTGGCCATGACATATTGTTGCTGACATTATAGTTCTTGTTCATGTTTGGTTAGGTTGAACAAACTCTATACACACACAGTTGCAAACATCAGATCTGAGGGAAGAAGATCCTCTCCAGTGTTGAAAAATCTGGATGAGATCCCAGTTGTTCTTTAATATTAATTAATACTTAATAATTTTATTATATAAAAGATAGAAAACATGTATGAAAGATGAGATTTATTAAACTGAAGACTCTCAATTTTATTTCAATTGGAGAGGATCCGTAGTCAAAGCAAATGAGGGTTGATATGATTGTAGGTTAAGTATATCAAATTTAAAACTAATTTTGACAGAGTCAATTTTGAATAATAAACATAATTATGATGTGTAATCAAACTAATTTTAATTTAGTATAAGTTTCACATTTGAATGCATACAAAATGTGAAAAATTGAATTCTGCTATATAATAAAGAGTTTTCATCATCTAGTTAGATAGTTTCATCTAATGGCTTAGGATAATAAACTCAATTTAAAACTAACAATATTAAAATTTATTTATTTTTATCCATTATTAAAATTTAAATTTACTAATAAATGTAAACATATTATTAAATTTATATTATTATTGTTAAAATTTAAATTTAATAATATGTTTATGATCCCATTTATATGAGATTAACTATTTAACGTATGTTTAATTTAGGAAAGAAAATGAGAAGAACAAAGAGCAAAGAAAAAGGAAAGAAAATGACATTATTTTTAGGTAATTTTTAGTTAGTAGGAGAAGAAATGAAAAAGGAAGAAACTTCAATTTTTTTTTTCCTCATTTAGTTACATAGAAAATGAAAGAAAAAAATGTGTTTAAAATAACAAAAACAAACCTATATAAAAAAAGAATCTTCTTCCCCAATTCATCCAAATATGGAGAGATAGTAAGAATATACATAACCCATCTCCAACACTTTCTTTCCTTTCAGCTGTATACTCATCCAAATAGGAAGGAGTGTCATTCATACTCTTTTCCATCTCTTATCCACGTTAACAAATAAAAATATTAGTGTCCCTTTGTTTTTAAACAAGAATTACTTTCTCTTACTGTGCATATATTTCAAAGTAAATTTTGTGATTGAAATTGATTTATACACATATTCTAATAATGATTTAAAATTAGTTATAATAAAATTAATTTTATTCAACTTTAAAACAACCGGACACTGATAAGATGACGGTTTATTTTGGGTATTTGGTCTATACGCTTAGACAGAGGTTAAATTTTAAAAATAATAAATAAAAAAAGTAATTATTTTTCAACTACGAAGGTAAGATGGTTGATTAGGAAACAAATTTTACGCAAACTTTATACTAAATCAGGTAGTTGTTGAGCCAGTATGGGCCAACCTCATATTGATGATTATTTTGATGGTTTAGGCACATCCATATATCACATCAATGGAAAGTATAATGGTACTCTTTGGCGGGACCAACGCCTACTAAGCTTTTAACCCAAAGTCCCAAACCCTAAAGTTAGGCCATCGATGGTTAATAAGGAGAAATACACCGTCAGGTGGTGTGAGTGAGTCTGAGATTTTATTTTTTTCTTTTGATAATAATAAAGTGTTATTAGTGTGAGATATGATATACTATTTGCTGATGGGTGGGTCCCTCTATAATTCCTGCTTTGAACGGTCAAGCTACAAATTATTGATGTTCATGTGAAAACATTAGATGCACACTCTTCTTTTTCATCTTGTATTCCCCGTCATCACCTCCTTTCATCTTCTCATTTTTTGCAAAATTTTCCCTTTCTATTCTTCTACTTCTTCCATCTCACGAGGATTGTAGTTTTGTATTTGTATGTTTATGTTTATACTTTATACACTTGCTTGCTTTTGGGCTTAAGTTTTGCAAACACATTAAGTATAATGTTGTACATGGTCTAATATGTGTTTGTTTTAGTTCTTTTCAAATAATTATTTCTTTTTAGTAACTGTTTTGAAGAAAATGATAAAAAAACAATTAGTTATTTTGCTGAATAAAACTTAAACCAAGCATGCGTTTACCTTTGTATAGAGGTTTCACTGTGCCACATGGCTAAAGGGACTATTGAAGTGTATAGGGTAATTGTTGATTTGATGAATGATACCGTGAAAGAAAAGTGGGGTAGATGATAAAATTAACAAGAATACTCAAGTTATTGTAAAGTTTAAGTTGTGAACAGTTTTGCATTTGAAGAGGGAAGTTAACCAACTGGATTGAATAGTTTGAGTCTACATAGCTTATACCATAATGAAAACTGTCACACAAGGAATATTAGAAAAAGAGAAATTATTTTTTGGACAAGAGTTTATATAATTTTTTTAATAATCACGAGAGAAATAAGAAAGAAACATAATGGAAAGAAATAAAGAGAAAATGTGAATATATGAAAATTGTTACAAAAAATTATTATATAAATAATATGTGAAAAATAAAATTGAAGTTGGTGATAATAGAAGCTATACATAGTAAACAAAAGATCAAATTGACTCTCAAGGGATTTGTTGCGGATGGCTAGTTATAACGAGATATAGAATCTATATAGCCTCTGCTTATTAGTCTAAACGCGTGATATAGACAATGTTCACCATTGATTGAAGAAAAGTAACGCGTAACAATGACAATAACAGTGTAGTAGCATGCATGTTAAACAAAACTGTTAAATTCTAGTACTTCTATATATTTGGGTTGAAAAAAAAAAAGAAAATTAATCATAGGCTTTTCCCCCTAGTGTTTATTTATTTATTTTAAAAAAAAATCTTCACATCACATTTGGATTTGCAATTGCCAAATTAACACTTAACGAGGGAAACTCGAATCCTTTGTCCGATCCACCACGAATCATACAAATTCAACAACAACATATAATATAAAGTTAATTACACGGATTTCATAAGATTTACTCTTATTACATCTAATATATCTTTATTTTTTTACATTATTTTAAATATTTCTAAAGGAGATTTAGTGTAAAATTTTTTAAACTTAAAATGAAGGATCGGTATAATGAAAATAAAAAAATTATCAGATTTTCTGTAAAATTAAAAAATAAAAGGATATCAAATATAATAAAAACAAATATCAGAAGAGGTTGTGTAATTTACTATATAATATATTAATAGGTTCTCATTGCAACATGGAAATTAAAACTATTTGCAGATTTCCTCAAATGACCGTACAGAATTTCTTTTCTGCAGGGGTGGGACTTCGTCGGGGCCTATATAGCTGGTGAATAATTATGACAAATGAGAGGGACAAAATAGTAATTTCAGGTTACAATATGTAATATGGGCGTAGCCTTATAATAATTACGAGAAAAGCTAGCAATACACTCTCTAATATACTTCTCCCAACACACACTTTATTGTTGGTTGTAATTTATTAAAAATTATAAAATCAGGAAAGAGAGTCATTAAATAATAAGTGAGATTAATAAAAAATTATAATTTTTAATAAATTTTAATTAATCATAAAGAGTATGTTCAAAAGAGTATGATAAAAAATATGTAATTAGAATTTCTATGATAATTATAAGAGTTAATTACATTGGCCCCCCTTGAGGTTTGTCTTAATTACACTCGATACCCTTCCATTTTTGAATCCTACAGAAACCCCTCCTACTTTTTGGACTTTCATTACACCGACCCCCCTCTTAAGTTTAAATTGTTACACCGACCCCCCCTCTTAGGTTTGAAAAATCTTACACTGACCCCCCCTTAGGGGTACTCAAAGTAATGTTAAAAAATGGAGGGGTACTAAGTGTAATAAGAATAAACCTTAAGGAGGATCAATATAATTAACTCTAATTATAATAAGCGAGGATGCACATGATGGGATTTGGGGTTTGGGTGGATGTAGATTCGTCCAGGGGAACGGGGACAAGGACCAACCACACTTAACCACACCGTGTGGTTTGGTTCGAACCCAAGGACATGGTCAGGTCAAGAGTGGTGGGTGAGGGGTGAGGGGTGAGGTGAGTAATTCATTGACCAAACAAAAACATTCACAAGGTGGTCCATGATAGAACCACCCACGGGGCCACAGATCCATAAATCCATTTTAACTTAACCTCAGGCTATCTTAGGCTACTGTGGTTCATCATTGTGCACTTAATAGCTTGCGTGCACTCTTGCGTTCTCACCCCTCACGCACGCACGGGCACGTATGAATGAGTGAATCAACCTTCCACAACACTCTCATCTCAACTTTCTTTTTCTTTTTATTTTTTAATTATTTTATTTTAACCCGTGTTTTTTTTTCTTCTTTTTTCTATTGATTTAATAAATTATTAATATTAGTATTATTTTGATCCACTTCAATCAAGGGTATATGTGTCAATGCATTTTCTATATAACTCAACTCCTCATCTTTCGCCTTGGTAACACACAGTTTCCACTTTCCACTTTGACTGTACTAAAGTCACGCTTGCTCCCTCTCTCAACCGCTTCCGTCTTCTCTCTCTGCATCTTGACACACACACATCCTTGTAAGTTCTTGTTCCACTTCTTCGTGCTGTTCCTTTTCACAAATCTTATGTTTTCTTTAGTTACTCTTCATGTGTGTGTGTTTGTCTGTTTTGTTTCCAAATTTGGTTCTTAGTTAGTTACTACTAGGATAATTTAATATTTGGAAAAATTGCTTAGTCTTTGGAGAGCTTCAATTCACGCATCTGAATCTCATTTATTGCACTAGATCTCATGGGCAAATTTGTTTCCTTTAAAAATTGTTTTTTTTTTGGGTAATTCTTGTTTCCATTCTGGAACTTGGTGCTCTTGAATTTTTATGTATGCTCTTTTTCTAATTTATCGTTGTAAGGTGTCTCAGTTTTTAATTTTATTTATTTTTCAACCTTAATGAAAATTTACACCCTAGATTATCTGAATCTCAGCCATTACCCTGCTCTGAATGTTTTGTTTTGCAAAAATAGGATTCAGGAAAGGAAAAGAGGGGAAAAAAGCTTTTTTTTTTTTTTCCTTTTTTGATCTTACTTTTTTTAATTTGGTTATATTTTGAGCTGAATTAAAAGGTGTTAATCTGTGCTAACTGTTAGATCTGTGTTGTATGAATTCTATTGCAGGGTGTTGAACGGGTTTTTGGGTGAAGGAGTAGTGTTGGCTTCATCTTTTTGTGGATAAGGATACAACAGCATGCGGTGGTGGCTTAGTCTCTCTGTTGATGTATACCGCAAAGTGATTTCCTTGAATCTGTACTGCAAAGTTATTCTGTAACTCGAAGTCCCTTTGATCAAAACCTTTCCAATCATCTCACTCATATCTTCCTTGCCTAGAATCAATGGGATCCAATTTTTTTGTTGTTGTTCCTTGTTATGTCCGTCAGATCAGTTGAAAAAAGCCACCCAATCTTGTTTCAACCTCTTCTGTTCAACTGGGTCTAGTTTGATTAGCCTCTTTAACATTTTAGTTGTCATTAGTTTCTAGCCTTTTTCTCTTTAGGTGTTTGTAGACCAATCAAATTAGTATCTTAGTTTTGTGTATTGTTCAATTCGTCAAAACCGGTTTCACTGGCTTGGGAAGGTTCAGAAGTCAGATTCATTGTCTCTGGGAACATCGTTGTTCTTCCATTTTGAAGGGTTGGAAAAGTAGTTATGGTGTGCCAAGCAGCGAGTCAAACCAGATTTCGGGCTTTGAAACATGAGAATGGAACCGCAGGGAGCGCCACCATTATAGTTAGGGTTATAGCATGCTTTCAACCTCTCACAGATTGCCAGGTATATTATCCTAGAACTAAAAAAACTGTGGTTATTTTTTTTTTCTGTTTTTTTTTTTTAATTTTTTAATTTGTTATCTCTTTATTATTATCATGATCTTTAAGGAAAGCATGATCTGATGATGATTTTTGTTTGTGGGTGTTTTTCAGGCTGAATACTTTCGTCATTTGCTCAAACCTGTCACGTAATAGTTTTTTGCTTTGTTCGTTTTGGGTTAAGCCGGTGGTTTAGTTGTTTTCCTTGTTGGTGAAAGAGTTACCAATAGTAAAAGATAGAACTTCTGTTTGAATCGTTTTTCTTCAGGTACATATTGCATTGTTTAACTTTCCATTCATTCATTTCTTTCATTCTTGGTTATTTGTTGATTCACAGTGTGCTTTGAAAATCTTTAGGTGATTGTTGTGGTTGAATGGGAGAAGATTGCGGAACCTGGATTCCGGAGCTGCATTTTGATTGGCAATCTCCCAATTTGAGCTCCTTCGATGCTGCTGCACCCGTAGGCACGGGGAAGCAAAATGGTACTTCTGCAGCTATGAATCCGGTTGCCAACGTGGTCACAAGAAACGCGACAATGCCAGCTTATGGGTCCTCTGCACTACCTCATTCGCAGTTAGGGCATTCTGGTGAACCTCATGGTTGGTTTTATTGTTTGCCTCGCTTTCGACAGGGATTTACTACGCCTGCTCGAAACTTCAATGCAGAGGAAAAACTCCCTGCTGGCCACGTGAAAGGTTTTAGGGAGGAAGTTGCGCTGAATGGGGAACTGGGTTTCCCTCAGAAGCAATTCCTGGTTATTGATCAAACCGGTGATCAAACAACTCTTGTTTATAGTTCAAGGTTTGGGGGTCCTGTCGAGTGCCTTGCTTCCTGGGATTCAAAGCTTCATCATGGTTCTAACCATTTGAACAACGGGAATGAATTGCTTTCTTTGAGGAGAGATATGAATCATGTGGTTGGACTTGGACCAACTTTGGATGATAAAGTTGGTGAAAATCAAGGAACTGATGATGATGACATTGAAAGTGAGATGCATGAGGACACAGAAGAAATTAATGCATTGCTTTACTCTGACAGTGATGGTTATTCCACTGAGGATGATGATGATGAAGTTACTAGCACAGGACATTCACCCAGTACAATGACCACTCACGATAACCAGGAAGAACCCGATAGGGGAACCGCCGAAGAAGTTGCTAGCTCCGTCGGAGAAATAAAGAAGCGAAAGCTATGGGACGGGGCTTATGATGACAAAGACATGCAGTTCATGGACACTGCTAGTTCTCTGAATGGGAAAAGACCCTTTGAAGTTGGAGATGATGCCGAATCAAGATGCTCTAGTGGTGGCAACAGTAGTAGAGGGTCAGGTGAAATGGGTTCCATGTCAGGCAATAAAAAGATGAGAAAGGAAAAGATTCAAGATGTTCTGAGCATTCTGCAATGCATAGTTCCTGGTGGAAAGGACAAGGACCCAATTGAGCTTCTTGATGAAGCCATTCGTTGCTTGAAATCATTGAAACTCAAGGCCATAGAACTTGGACTTGAATCACTTGATGCTATATAAGTTGGAGAAATTGGAAATCAACATCACTTCATCACTTATTTTAGTACGTTATCTTTGTGTTTTGGTTTGTAGAATAAACAAGGTATGAAAGGTGCGGTGGTGTGAATGTGAACGTGAATGTGAAATGAAAAATCCCTTGAAGCCCTTGCTCAATTATTATTAAGTTAGAAGATAGAGAAATCAGGTGGTTTTGTGCAATGTAGTAGTTTGTGTGTGAAGGTATTCAGCGTATTATGCCGCAATAAAGGAAAAACAAAAAATGAATGATTAGTCCATGTCTTGGGGGTTAGAGAAAGTAGCACTAACGCTGGCATGGGGTGTGAGCTGTGTTTTTTGAATGAGAAGACCACTGGTTGTTCCAAAAAGTACCCAAAAACGAGAGTGCACGCCTCTTGGCTGTTATGGGGCCCAACCTCACTTCCTCTTTTTGTAACCTTGTCGTGTTCAATCCTTTGTGGGTTTGCCTTTTCTCTGATGTAAAAATTATCACTAGCTAAGCACCTTCCCTTTTGTGTGAGAGAGAGAGATTGTGACAACTTTGGCTATAAAGGGGGGGGCCCCCTCCCCACCTCTATTTTTCTACTTGACGGATGGCACAGTAATGTAACAACAACACGCTTGTGGGTGTTTGTGTTTAGTGCTATTATTGTTATTATGGGCTTCCCTTGGAGGTGCGTATCATCGTAATTGGTGCAGTGTGTATGGACTTGTTACAGAAGAAGGGGAGGGTGATATCTTGGTCGGATGTAATTTAATATGGTTGGTGTTACTGTTGTCTTTTTGCGTCTGTAGTAATGTCGCATGCACGCATTTATGATATATGAGAAAGTGATGTGCTTTTTTAAACTGATATCTTCATATTTTTAATTGTCATTATTAGTATTTTAGATGATTTGTATGTGGATTGATTAAAATTTTAAAAGTATGAAAAGTTCTCTCTTGAGCCATGGATGGTGGGGTGATAACTGATAATGGCCCAATGGGACCACAGCGTTGAATTATTAGCGAGGAAGATGCATGTGACGTGTGTGTGTGAGAGAGAGAGGGTGGCACGGGCGGGGTTGTGGTGAGTAGTCAATAGTCATGGTAGGTATCAAACAAAAGAAAGAATCTTATAACAGTGTTTTGTTGAAGTCCATTGATTTTTCTACAGTGCAAAAGAAGCATGCCATTGCTTGAGGCCTGAGCAGCTTGTTAGCATGGGTTTTTTCCTTCCTTTCTTTTCTGGGTGGAGGACAGAGAGACAGAGAGGGTGGACTCTAAATCTTTTATTCTTTTTTCTTTTGGGATACTTTTGGTCAAACATTTTTTAGTTCACATTTGCATTTTGTCAAATAAAATGTCAGTGAAGCCTAATTAAATTTTAAAAATGACATGAATAATTGCTTGCTTTGAAAGTTCCACAGCTGGGTTCCATGGATGGGCAGGTTTGCGTTCCTCATGCGAGTCTCGTTTGAATTAGAAAACAATAAAATGCATGCTTTTCCATTCATATATGGAACAAGAAGTTAGTTTTGAGAGAAAGATGTGGTTGGCTTGATCATTTATAGCAATCTATAAAATGATGGCGTGCTACAAATGGTACCTAACATCTCCATTAGAAAGGTTTAGTGTCCACGGAATCGAATAAGAGTCTAAAACAAGATGACGAAAGGGAATATATACTTAGAGACAAAAATCGAGCAGACATGACTTATCACATGCTCTATTCTGATTCTCTATCTCTATCGTTTTCTTTAATTTAATTACACTAATAATTTGGTGGACACAAGTGGAAATACGTCAGAGAAAGTGTATTCCTTAACCCTCTTGTATACAAATCTATTATATGTGCAATGGATTAATTAATAGTTTAACTGTTGCAAAATTCTAATGGTGTACTTTTCGCGTCCAAAGTCTTTCATTGACTTCTATTCTTATCCCACATTAATAAGTGGACACACATAAATAGATTAATTAATTCACTATTTTAATGTCTTGATTACACATCACATGTGATATGAACTTTGTAACTGTGAGTCTTTAGTAAGCTTATTGGGGAAAAAAAAAACTAAACATTTTGGAGAATAGTAATGACACACAGGTGGCGGCAACCTTACTCTTGGAAGATAGCTTGTGGACTCAAATATGAGTGAAAAAATTCACATATATGTTCAAAAACAGCAATGATAATCGGTAGTGCTATTAAATTTACACTCAAGAGCTGTCTTGGATATTTGATAATAGGTGGAATAAAATAAGATGTGATGAAATAGAATGAAGTTATTATATTATCATTTAGATATTTTATGAAAGAATGAAATAAAATTCAATTCTTCATTAGTAAACACGAAGTTAATTTTATCCTATATTTTTCAAGTTGAAGAGGAAATAAAAACAGGCAGATGAGGCAATGAAATAGATTTTATTAGGCCACATTTCATATTATATTTAATTGTAAACAATCGAAATTATGATAACTAATAAGTTTGTTAGATTCTATTCCGTTTCATTCTATCATTTTTCTTCAATCCAAACATTACTTATGATTCAAGAATTGGAAAAATTGATGGTCGCATTGATCTGAATAATTGGGACAACCCTGAGACCTTTTCAAGACCTATTGCTTGTGTTCCAAACATTACTTATTCTTTCTTTATTAACACGAGTCTTCAAAATTTTACTTTCGTTTAGTGCAATAACCATGCAACCCCACTGTCCATTCCATACAATATTATTACTGAAACTTTGTATTTTGCATGACATGTTAAATTAAGATATATATTTTTGCAAACTTATTTTTCTCGGGTTTCCCATATTAAATAGTTTCCAAACAAAATTATATTTTACGGAAAGTACTGAAAAATGTTGTCGTTTACTGTTTTCACTTCCTTAAATTTAGATTAGCGCGATTCAGCTTCTCTCAATTTGAAACTCTCGATCCCTCTTCGGCTCTTCATCTATCTCTCGCTGGTAGTGAACTACAAGAATATAATTTATATTTTATCTCTTTTTTCTTTGTTTTTGCTTCTTACTTTTTGAAAGTTTATTTTTGGTCAACATTTTGAAGAAATTAAATGATTCATCTCATGTTTTTTTTTGTCCTTATTTGTTTGGGTCTATATGAAAGATATATTGGTTCACGACGGCTTGGTTACATTGGCCCATGATTAGGACCCAAGCATCTGGCCCTACAATGACATATAATAGCATAGGCTTTGTCTTATAGGCCCAATTATGTTGTCCTTCGTTTTCATACCAATGTTCAAATCCAAACTTAAAAATAAAATCAAACGAAAGAGACCACTGTCCTAATGGAATTGGATTTCTACCCTTTCTGGGATGTTCCGGTGTTTAATCAGGGCCTGATTCTGAAACCCTTCTTGGCTCCATGCTTTTGAAAATGCTTCTTGTACAAATGCAAAAAGCACATCACCTCACATTTGGGGTGTGATGCAAAATTAGTGTAAATGTGTGCAAAAGTGGTATAAACGAACAAGCTGTAATTAGATGTTGGAAATTGTACAAGATGCCTTTTTTTTTTTTTTAGTGTAACTGGGATGTATCTTGGACTTCTTACTTAGCATCCAATTAATCCTCCTTTCACCGGATTAGCCCATTTTTGGATAAAGCGTTACCTTCGGTTGTGATTCCATGTCTAAGTCGGACATCGAACCCTATACTGTAGTTAAGGAATTCAAGTATTGAATCACTTGTATCAACAACTTTTGGTTACAAGATGCTTGTTTTGTACATGTAGATATGATTTTGTTTGTATTTTTATCACATCAGAATAGAGTTACCTTTGTGTCCTTTTGTACCATCAGAGGCGCTATAAGCTGTAGTGCATATGAAGCAGTACTAAATAGTGATGTGGTGATGATTCTCATAGGAGACTATTATTGGTGGTAGGGGCTTTGCACATGTGAGCCATTTTATGGACATGCCATTTAAGTTGGAACATTGAACATAGATGTGAAATTGTAAAGAGAAAAATGCTGACAATTAACTTTAACACACTTGTGATATCCATGTGAAATTTATAAAATGATGCGAGTTTCATCACCTAGTTACTGAATTTCATCTCTATATAATAGACTTACGTGAATTTCATTCAATAATAAGAAGTGCGTGTTTGTCTATTATTAATTACGTGCACAATACTAATTTTGTTTCCTGGACTATTATTCTTTTTAACAAATTTACAAGCTGTCAAGGTTGCAGATGCTGCTCTTTAGCATCTTGTATAGTAAAAGGTGGTCTTTGCATGCTAATTTTATTCTTTGTATAAAAGATGATCCAGGGAAGTTTCTAGGTTTTGCACAATAGATGACTTTTTCATTCATTGCATTTTAAGTATTTTCTGTACAATGTAAGAGCTGGAGAACCTAGATGTGATGTTGCTTTTGGATGAATGACTATGCAGCAACTATTTTTTGTCGTGTGACTCTAATATTCGAATAGCAACGAACCATTCAATTCAAAACTGCATTCTATATCATGTCATAAACCAAAACGTGTTCTAAATAGGTTCATGGACTCCAACCCATTAACCTACGCTTTGTCCACATGACTTCATGGTCCTTCCACACTATTACAATTCAACAATCATGGCAAGCACGAAAAAAAGAGAGGAAGAAAACCATGTCTAGTAGCACATAATATCGAAATAGGGCCTCTAACACAACAAGGAACTCAGCTTTATATACACAATTTTAGGAGAACATGTCCAGCTACAGAGGAATTAGTGAGAAGGAGGAGAACTCGTAAGGTCTTGTTATTGAATGTCAATAGAGTGAACACAATTATTCCAAAAGCTTAATTTGTTAGTGAAAATATGTGAATGGATATTATATGTCTAGAATGGCTTCTCATTTGGTCATTTGGACTTGAAGCATAGATAATGCACACACATACCAACCTTGTGCCAAACTGATACCAACTTAAATGAAAAACTTCTTAAATACTGATATATACAAAGGTATGTACAAAACTACATTGCCTAGCTAGAATAAGGCTCTATTACAGGCAATAAAGGAAATACTAAAGTAGAAATCTGTAGGAAATAAAAGGAAATAGAAGTAGTCACAATACTCTTCAAAAAAAAGAAGTAGTCGCAATAAATATGAAAGCATCGAAACATATTATTTGAACATTATTAATATCTCGTGATATTTTAGTTTTTTTAGCGAACAACCAATCATCATGTTTTGATGAATACTAACATTTGAAATCATGCAATTGTACGGGATAAGTATTTTTTTTTTATATATAATGTTTTAATTATAAAAATTAAAATGATTTTATTATATTCTTTTAATGAATTAAATTAATATGAAAATAATATTAAATTAATTTAAATTTTAAGATAATAGTATAATTATAACAATAAATAATATAATGTAATTTAAATTTAATAATAACAATTGTTATAATTTAAAATAAAATAGATTTAATTTAAATTTGAAGATAATGACATACTAATAATAACAACAATGGAAGTTTGAAAAAATTTGTAAAATCTTAAAAAATAATCTCATTCTCATAAGTTGTATGCGGAGATTACTTTGTAATGAGAAAAAAAATATAAAAAATTAGTTAATTGAATATAGTGACAAGAGTGAGAGTCCCACTCTCTAAAATAAATACTCAAAGTTATAATATTATAATATAAGGGTAGGTAGATTAATGTTTTCTTTAATTGCAAATTGATAATTGATATTATTATTACGTATGTTGGACTAAGGTATCTATTTTTAAATATTAAAGTATGAAAAAGTTTTGTAACTTTTAAAATTTAAACTACCTGTTGATAATATTTAATATTATATAATTTTCTTATTACTTTAGAAGGATTTAAGTAATTTCTTATAATTTTTCACTCAATTTGTTCTTAAGAAAAGAAATTTTGTAAAAAGAAATTATTTGTCTTATTTTCTGTTAGATTTAATTAGAAATGTTACTTATTTTCTTTTATTTTGACATTTTTCAAATTGATCAAAAGAAGAGGTCAAGCGACACATGGGCCATTTTAGACATTAGTATAGCAAAGCCATATTGTAAGCCCAAAAGAACAACCCACGTATAAAAGGACTTGGTGAAGGGCAATTACTAAACGTATTTCCCTTAGTACTAAATGTACTCACATCTTTTTTTTTTGGGTGAATCAATCCTTCTTCCTTTGATGGTCGGCTCTTCCTTCTTTGTTGACATTGGGGGTGTTTGGTAGAGCCGGGTATTTGGGCTTGAACCCGTGGGCCACCCACATAACCCGTAGCCCGCACAGTATATGAGTTTCAATTTTTTTAGCCCATTTAAATTGTGGGCTTTTTAGCCTGGCCAGTTTAACTTGCAGCTTAAACGGACTTGACCCCAGGCTTCGTGGACAGTCCGCGGACTTTTTATGCCTTAATTAGAAAAAAATGTATTTTATGTGATTTAGTAAAAGTAAAATAAAAATATAAACTAGACTAATAAAATAAAAGAATAGTGACTATTCTACTTGAAAACACCAAACTAAAATCATAAAGAATAATTCTCATACATTTAATGATTAATTGGACTATAAATGATAACAAAAGGATTTTTAAAAGGCTTTTTAATTTGAGTTTTAGTCACTTTTTTAATTTGATTTATTTAGACAATTGTTTTTAAAAAGAGTTTGAAAATGGGTAAAATTTGATATTTTTAAATTTTATTTCTTATTATTTTTTTTTTTGCTGATATGGGTTGACACGTTTAGCCTACAGGCTAAATGGTGCAGTTACGAGCTCGCTAAAATAGAATCTATTTAAATTGCTAGCTTCGTAAGCATGCTTAGCGGATTACATTTAGCAATCGAGGAGAAAATGAAAGGAATAAGAGATTTGAACATGTGAAAAGAGGGAGAAAAATTATTTAAGTAAAGTCATTAACAAAAAAAAAAAGAACACAGGTTACATTTAGCAATAGGTTAAAATCCATTTTTACTCCTTTATGTTTTAAATTATATTCAATTTGATTTTTTATGTTTTAAAAAGTTCAATTTAATCCTTTGTGTTTTTAAAGTGAATAAAAATAGTCCTTTATGTAATCCATAGGATTGACGTAGTGGTTTATGTTTTAAAAAGTTTAATTTAATCCTTTGTTTTTAAAGTGAATAAAAATAGTCCTTTATGTAACTCATAGGATTGGTGCAGTGATGCAGTCACATGTCAGGAAACGATCTATTTAGCGAAAAAATCTGTGTTCGATTCTCTCCGTGTGCAAAATTTTCTTAGATTAGTGACAATCACGCACTGTGAGTGGAATTACTCTCACCCCGTAAGTGAGTTGAGAGACACCAGGTCTATGACCCAGGAAAATAAAAAAGAAAGTCTTTTATGTTTTAAAATCTCATATCACATTGATCACTAACGATAATTTTGGTACAATCCTGCTATGGTAGTTAGCCAAAAGCAATGCAAATCTTGTGACTAGACCTCTCCAAAACGCAAATAGACATGTCCAAGTTCTATGGCGGCTTGCTTTGATTAAGCAGTTGGCTTCCAATTAAGGTTTGAAAGTTTGAATGGTCGTTAATTGTGCTATAGTTGTAGCAGTCAAGCTACGCAACTAACCATTAACACAAAACGTGGGGTTCAGGGTAAACGATTGCATGACTTAGACTAGTGGCTGACGTCTTTAGGAAAAAAAGAAAGAAAAAAAAATTGATGGTACATGACAAGATCCATACCTTTCTTTATATGTCCACCTATGTAACATTATCGGCCGAAAGTAGCTTCTAATCTTCCATGCCTACAATTTTTAATGGACAGGGAGCGTTCTATATATATGTATATATACCTGTATTAATTTGGGTATGACAATTTTCACAAATCTTTGGTGTTTACCTACTGCAGTTGCATTAAGAAAACTAATATTATTATAAAAGCCATGAAACGGGGAGCATGGCCGGTTTGTGTTCCTTGTTTATAAGATGCCCTTTTATGCTTAAATGAAGTAGTTTTGTGTGGATGTTTGAGGTTGAGGTTGAGGTTGAGGTTGAGATTGGTATTTGCTTTTTTGAATAAAGTTTTAACAAAACAAAAAAAATAAAAGGGAAAGGGATGAGGAAATTGAAGAAATGAATGAGACTTGTACGGTATGGTAACATGATTGGGAGAAGCAAAAGCATGTTGCCAAGTGGGAAGGAATCGTCCCAAGTGTTGGAGGCAATTATAATAGGCGTATAGAGTCGTGGGGAAACTTCACAATTCGGCTTGCTTATGTGTTGGCCATGTTGTTTTGTGAATAGTATTACAAGCACGTGCCCTACCTTACTCTTGTTTCCCTTTATTAATCTTTCTCTTGTTTAAATATTATGTTAGTTTAGATTCTTTACAATTTCATAATTAAACCTTAAATCAATGTTTTTACAAATTCAACGACCAGTCTAATATTGAAAATTTTTCTAATTTTTGTACGAAAATTGAAAATTAAATTCTGCACGGAAAACAGAATTAGGTATCATTTTTTCTAGTTGTTATTACCATCCCGATGGACCCTTCGATTATCAACTAATTTGTTGTAGTGATCTCACCGGAACCAACTAATAAGCCATGTCCGACAGAACCATGTATTAATCTTAACTAATAAGTAATAACTAGATTGCCTACCGATGGTTGTTAAGACAAAACCAATCAATTAATAGAAGCCACGTCACCACCTTGGAGTCACATGTACAAGAATCTGTTTATCCAACTGCCATCTTTTTGGTGAGATTTATCTTACAACCTTTGACTTCAGGCCCAAAAACTGATACGATCAATCATGAGGTTCAGCTGACAGTTACTATGAGCTTCACTCACGAGAAGTCAGTGAGATTTAATTAGCAACCATTGCTGTGCTTCGTTTGTTCTCTTTTGTAGTGTTGTAGTATTTGGGAGGGCTTCATTGATGTTTTGATAAAATATAGATGCATAGGACAGTGGGAAATGGGAATCATATGCAATAAGATAATTCTACGATTAATTTTTTTTATCATACTCAGTATTTAAAAAGAAAATAGATAACTAAAAAGATAATAATATAAATTGTACATAGATAAACTTATAAAAATAGTATTGGTACAGGAGTATTGATAGTAAGAATGACAATAATAGTGATAATGGTAATAACAATAATGATAATAGTGTCAATAATATTGGATAATGAAGAGTGTTAGGAACACTCTCTCTAACACTCTCTTTTATACACTCTTCCTATGATTTGTTATGATGGGTTGAAATTTATTAAAAATCACTAATTTTGGTGGGTTCCACAGCTAAATAAGGAAAAAGAATCCTTAAATGTTATCTTAAATGTTATGTGAGATCCATCAAAATTGGTGATTTCTAATAAATTTCAACCAATGGAGAGTGTCTAAAAGAGAGTGTTAGAAAGAATGTCACTAGTATTTCTCTTGGATAATAGTGAGGACAATGTTAAAAGTAAGAACAATGATACTAATAGTGAGAGGCTAGAATGGTAATGACAATGGTAATAAATGTTGAAAGAACAACAATACGCTGATATAAGTAATTGGAGAGCAACAATGATGGTACCAATACTAATATAGACAATGATAACAAAAATAAGAAGAATAACTATGGTTGAAAGATTTTTTTTTTCTTATCCGACTTTGCCATAACTCAACTCTTTCTATAGCATAAAAATTGCAAATTAACAAATAAGATAAGAAAAGCTGACTGAATAAGTTCATCATATCCTATTGGATGGTCAAATAATTGAAGCAATATAATTGTTCTTATCATACTTTTCTAATCCTAAATATTAAACGAATCCTTAATGTAATGTATATAAAAAGGAGTAACACAATTAGTAAGCAAGATAATATCTTTAATTAAGCCTATTTATTTAACATCCCAATTTTTAAAATCATTATATCTATGTCTATTTCTTTCTTTATTTATATCATATAATTCATCACATTTATTACTTTCTTCTTTTTCTATTTCTCTTTTCCTCTCAAAGTATATACACTTCTAATGAAAGAATTCTTTCCATATTACCATTGTTACCATCATATTATTTCCATTGTTACCACTGTTTTAATGAAAGAATTCTTTCCATGTTACCATTTAAAAAAAAAAGGAATAGCACAATTAGTACACAAGATGATACCTCTAACTAAGCCTAATTATTTTACATCCCAATTTTTAAAACCGTCATATGTATATCTATTTCTTTTTTTCATTTTTATCATATTATTCATCACATTTATTATTTTTTCTTTCCTCCCTTATTATCTCTCTCAAGGTGTATACACTTTTAAAGAAAAAAATTTTCTTCACACTCTTTGTAGGTGTATAGAGAGATAAGAAAGAAAGTAACAGATATAACAAACATGATGAAAAGTGAGGAAAATTATAAAGAAAATTGTAAGATAAATATAAAAGTTGAGGGATAAAAAATTTAAAATTGCAACCCTAATCTTGTTATTGACCATGCACTCACTATCAAAGAAAAAAAATGAAATATATTATGAAAAAAAATATTCTTTAGAAATTATATAGTTCTCTCAATGTGGAACCAGAAAGAGTGGTGGCTTCATTGGCTTAGATAAGGTTCCTCTTAATCCAGCTTAGCCTCTTTGGCCTAACCAATGTTCCATTTTGGCATTACAAGTCCTCGTCTACCATTCCCTCACGAGTCTATGACTAGGCCAGGAGAGGCTGTGAGGCCATGACCATGACCCCCCCTTTGGAATATCATCTTCATGGGGTCGAACTGGACCAATCCATAAATCAATCAATTTCAATTTCCTTTTTTTAATTTATTATTATTAATTATTAAATTTTTTTTAAAGGCTAGCTAGCTTGGAAAAAATGTCCCTATCCCAAACAGCCTCCATTATTCAATTAATTGATTTTCCCTTTCCTACATCAACACGAAATTGCTGCATTTAAATATAACAAGAAGCTTCACAAACACGGTCACACGGAAACTCAAGTCCATCTGTTTTTATTTATATGAACTCGGTTTTGTCATTTGTGGGTCTCCTCGCCTTTTCTTGTGTGGCCATAGACCTATAGCTATTCCTCAATCATCAATATCCTCTCTCTCTCTCTCAATGAGAAACAACACATTCAGCAAAACATGACAACCAAAGCAACTCACTCTGAACCCAACAACAACACAGAGTGCTGCATGTGTGGGGATCTTGGCTTCTCTGATCAGCTTTTTCAATGCAAAGTCTGCCAATTCAGATCTCAACACAGGTAGGTACATATATTAAACAGTACATATATATATTTCTTTCTGACAATCCTATTCGAGACACTGTCACATACTAAATTAGGACATTTTAATGATGAGAATTTGAACATTGATTCATCGTACCACGAAGGACTAGTTTCTTACGCAGACCCTCTTGTGTGATTCAATCATATAACTAACTAGTTTGCAATTGAGTATTTTTGTTAATTTGGTCCTTTCAATATAATCCTTTTTATGTTTGTCAAAATTGGCAGATACTGCAGCAATCTCTACCCCAAGCCAGAGTCTCTTGGAACCTGCAATTGGTGTCTGAGTCAGAGAGAGGACACCAAAGAGAAGTCAACCAATTCATCAAATTCCTCCTCTTCCATTAGGAACAACGATGATGATAGCAGGAACAAGAGAATCAGGAATGGTAACAGTGCTCAAAACATTGGGGTGAAGAAGGGAGTGAAAGGGAGTAGTAGTGTCCTTCATCTCCAAATTCAGAAACCCATTAAGAAACCAAAGTCACCAGAGTCATCAAGATCACCATCAGCATCCAATTCCCCACCAAAATCTTCACCGGTTTTGGTTTCAACCCGCAAGAGGATAGTCACCAACGGTGCCTTGGAAGAGAGACTCAGGAGGACCAGGTCAGAAGACATCACAAATGGAAATGGTGCTGCTACAAAACAGGTCTTCAGGAATAAGGTCAGAAGGTATAAGCTTTTGGATGAAGTTTCAAGTTAAAATAAAATAAATAATAATATTAATAAAAGGTTTAGAACGAAGAGAGAGTTATGTAAGAGGTGATCAATCTATACACAAGAAAGAAAAAAGGTCATGGTTTTTGGTTCCTTTTGCGTTTTTTTTTCCTTCAAAGTTTTGTCCCAATACATGTACAGAACAATGGTGAATTAATGAATGAGGAAAAAGTGTTTTAGAGTTTAGACTCATTGTTACTTGACACTTGCCATTCCCTTTTTCCATTCTCTTGTCGAATGTCATCATAATTTACAAGGAAAATTAAGATTTAGTCTGTCAATTGAATACTCAATGCGGTTTTAGGAAGAGTGCTCTAACTGTATAATTAATCATAAATTATACATAATATATAATCTATATATTAAGCTATTAAGAGTGAGCTAATGATGAAGAATTTGATCATTTGCTTAATTTTAGGTTCAGATATTCATTGTAGCAAAAATTCACATACCCTCTTCTATTTTCCTGTAAAATATAATGGCATCAGCTCCATTCAATAAGTTGAGAGGAAAATTAGAGAAGCAGAACATGGTTAGCAATTTGTTTTAACAATTTTAATGTGAATGTGATTAAGGTCATTGAAAAGAGATACAAGACTCTTGAAGTCCTTAACTGTTAAGTGAGTCATGATAGCCACGCGTCTTGCATGCCAAAAAAGTCTATAGGGATAGGAGAGCGTTTCTAAAAGTTTGCTAGAAATTTCTAGGCAACATCGGCACACGCTTTGAAGTGGGGCTTGGTCCTTGACGAAGAATCAATTTAACACATAGTACCAGACAAAGCTTGACAAGGGGGTCAACTGCACATGGAAATGAATTTCTTCGCGTCCATGCATTCACGCATTCATGAATTGGTACCGTTAAATGAAGATTAGACGACTTACACATCTTGAATGCGAATGAATGTGTATTTTAAGTTAGATTTATTGAGATAAAATATGAGTCATTCGATCTCTGCCTTTGATTTTTTTGTATCATCATGACATTAATACAGAGTATTCACTAGTTTTGTCGCCAGTGAATCTGGCTGATCGCCTTTAGTAGGATCCCCTTTCCCAATTACATTTTTTCCATCATTGCATGAATGTGGCAAATCCCTCACCGCATAGTGTGTGAAGGTTTACACCAATGGCTGGAAGATACCTAAAATCCTGGATAGTGGACAGCGATTTGCTTTCCCACAAGAATATTTTTTTTTGCTTTTTGAATATGAATATAGTTTGCAAAATGCAACAGACCAAACAAAAAAAAAAAGTTTGCAAAATGCAAGAGATTCCTAGGAAAATATGGAAAAGATGGGTTGATTTAAAGCCTAATTAAGACTAAATAATTCATTAGAATAAGTTGACATGTAAAGTGCATTGTGGAAACTTGATGCCATGCCATACAAGCCAATCACTTTAAGTTAATGCTAAGAATAAAATAAAAATAAATAAAATAACCTTTTCCCCCCGGGATGTAATTGATCGAAGTATGATTTACGCCTTTCTTTGCGTAATTTCCCCTTTTTCTTTTTGTAATGCGGACACAATTGGCTAATAAATATTTACGTCAAACAGGTTGTTATATGAACTTTAATGTGCAATTTGGAGCAATAAAAAAAAAATTCACAACACACACTTGTTCATGAATACATCTTAAAATGGAATTTAAGGGGCCTAATTGGAGGAGTGCATGTAGCATTATTCTGTGGCGCTGCTCGAGGAGGAATTTTATATAAGAAGAATGTTAGAAAGGCAAAAGGCATACTTATTGCACACAATTAATTATTGAATTGTAGTACATGAAAGTATTAATAAGGTAGTAATATTGATTTTTTTTTATTCAGAAAACAATAAAAGAACTAAGGTTTATGCCTGCTACACCAAAAGCATCAGCTAACAAGGTACAACTGATCTGAGAAGGACAATTTGTCCTCAACACAAAGTCTTTGGTCTGAGGAAACTCCATGTTTAGCCAACCAATTTTCACATTCGTTTCCTTTCCTTCCTCCAAAGTATTGTGGAAGCTTAAAGTCCATGATGAAGAAATAAATCTCCGGATTTGATCAATTAAAGGGGCAACAAGGATGGAATTGTTGGACCCTCGATCTCTCTCACTATAGTCGATGCTGCTTGACAATCTGATTCCAGAACAGCATATTTGTACCCTGCACAGCTGCACTCTAAGCAAAATTCAGGCATGTGAAATTGCTAACAATTTAGCATTTAGATTTGTTGTAATCAATGTTTTAAAAATGGGATCGGTAATTGAATTGGTCAAAACACTCATTCACGGTAATTGAATAGGTAGTAATTAAATATATATTTTTAGTATTATATAATATTTTAAGTAATAAAGCAATATAAAATTATAATAAATAAAGATATAAAAAATTATAAATTAATATAAATAATTAAATTATATGTTTTATAAGATAAAAAATTAATAATAGTAATTGGAAAAATAATGTATACTTATTTATAATCCATAAACGAGTTTTTATTTATCTTAAAAATGTTTTAAATTAAATTAAAAAAGACTAAAAAATAGAAAAGGAAAATTAAAAAAAAAATATTCAAACCAATTTTTAACACTGGTTTTGTTACTAGTTTTCATAAGTTTTAGATCAATTTTGTACCCGTTCTTACCAGTTTTGAGATGAGCTGATTTTTTTGGAATTAATACACCGGTCACCAAATTAGTTTCTGATCAAATCGGCTGAATCAACCGATGTAGTTTGATTTTTAAAATTATGGTTATAATACCATAAGATCCTAAGAAGTCACAATCCATTCCTTGAGGTTATTCCTATTTAAACCCCCAAGTCCAGCCTTGCCAAGATTACCAAAAGAACCGCCCTCTACAATAACTTTGACAAAATGTTTTGGTGGAGAAAGTTAAGTAATCTCCTTAGCAGTTAGCACTATGGCTATGTTTAGTAAAACTAGTTGATAAGCTAGCTGAAAGCTTATAAGCTATAAGTTAGGAGCTAAAAAACTGAAAACTTATAAGCTAGCTGATTTAATTAAAAATGTTTGGTAAAATTAGTTAATAAGCTAGCTGATAAATGTCAAATGACATAAAAGGACATAGTTAATATTTTTAATATTTGAATTTATTTCTAATAACTTATCATTTTAAAAAGTAGGAAAATAATTTTTTAAATTTTGTATTATAAAAAAAATGGTAAAGATTTGGTGATTTTACTCATTGTTTAAAATCAAATTTTTAATAAACTAATATTGTTTTAAATATTTTTTTCTTTTTTTTTGGAAAAAAGTAGAATTAAATTAAATTAACTTCTATTGTTTAAAATCAATTTTTTAATATTTAAATATATTATTAATAATATTATTTTATAAAAAAATAAAAATTGTTTTTCTTTATAATTTTATTTTATATTAACTTTTGTTTAGTGACTAAATATTTAAAATTGAATAAAAGGGTAAAAAAGAGTTTCAAATAAATTAGTGAGGACAAAATTGAGAAGAAAAAAAAGGTAGTAGCTTATAAGTTAGCTTCTTTTCCATAAGCTACTTAAAGTAGCTTATCAAAATAAGATATAAGCTACTAAAATAAACTCGTGTACCAAACAAGCTTATTTTAGTCAAAATAACTTATAAGCTAGTCAAACGAGCTTATAAACTCTTCAAAAGTCTTACCAAACATACTTTTGTTTTGTTATGTACTAAATGCTTTGTGCCTTGAGTTATCTAAAGAGTGAATACATTTGAGAGTGTACCATTCATTCCGGTGGATATCATTGAAAACTTTTGTATTTCTGCATTTAGGAGTGTTTGACCTGTTTTGTATCACTAACTTGACCCGAGCTTTTTTTGACTTTTTGGGTTTAAGAAATTAGATACAATGCATTTTAAGGACAATTTCATGATATACTTTGAGTTGTCCTAATCTTATCCAATGTTATGTATTCTTTTAAAATGTATAATTCTTTTTTACACATTCATGTATTAATAATACAATTTCTTAACTTACTGAATAATATTTTGTCTAACTTCATAATATAATAATACTATTTATCTTAAGATATATACTTTAATTGTAGTTGTATACTTTTTAATTTTATATAATATTAAGATTAATAAATTATGCCAACAAGTTGAATTGATCTGATCTTGTCCTATATGTTGTTGGGTTAGATTTAAAAAATTGACTATCAAAATTTTCGACTGTGTAGAAATATAAGTAAAGCCATCCCGTGAATACTCCTATATGCATATCTTTAGATTATCCAACATGTCACCATGAAAAGAATGAAGCAAGAGCCTGAAATATAAACCAGTAATTCCAGCTAGTACTAAAGAATTAGGATCATCGGTAAATCGCAAAGCCTCCCAAATCCTTCTTAACCTCCAACATTCTTGAATTATATGGATAGATCATAGATGTTTCCTAATTTGAACCACGACGGTGACACAATACATTCGAGGAAACATGTCGTGCTACTGAAATTAACGAGTTAGTTGGAAGGGATCCATGAAGTGTAAGCCAAATGAAATGTTTAACGTTTTCTGGTATTTTAAGTTTCCAAACCCAAAACCAACTCTTTGATGGGGGAAGTTGAGCATTCGATGTATGAACAAGCTACTAATTAATACGCATTTCTTGTTGAATACAAACCAGAATCTGAGGGTCTCCAAATAACCACATCTGTAGAAACCTCATCACAAAGCAGGGACGGATGCAGAGGTGGCGGGCAGGGGTTCTAGCCCCCCTCCCTCCCTCGGGAGTTTTTGTATATATATATATATATATATATATAAATTAGTTAGTATAAAATTAATTGTGGATGTTATTATTATAATATTAGTTAAGGTTAATTAGTGTAAAATTCTTTCCCTTAAGATTTTTCATGTATATACATATATATTTTTAAATTAGTTAGTGTAAAATTAATTGTGTACGTTGTTATCATAATACTAGTTAAGGTAAACTAGTGTAAAATTATGTAAAATTAGTTGTATTTGTTGTTATTATTACAATAATTAAGATGATAATTAGTGTAAAATTATGTAAAACTAATTGTGTTTTTGTTGTCATTATGATAATGGTTAATGTTATTATCATTTAAGATAAAAATTAATTTCAATTTTACTGTAAAAATAATAAATAATTTTTAAAAATTATGATTTATTAAAAGTTAGAAATTTAAACAATTATTAAAGGAAGGAAAAAAAAAAAACCAAACCCTCCCTTTAATAGGTTTCTCGATCCCTCCTTGTCACAAAGATGGTTCTTATTCTCTGTTGGATATCTCATGGAATTTATGTGGAAAGTTTTTCAAAGCGCCGCTTACCACTACATAAACATTCGTCTCCTAAATACCTGTCATACCGAAAGGAAGCTTCACCTTTCCTAATTCTGACTTTGAACCCATCTTTTATGCTAGCAACAATTTTGGTAATTGAATTCCAAATACACGAGGCACTTGCAATTGGCATATTGCACATAAACAAATTATATAAATAAATCCCCCAATGCTTCACACGGGGCAGTGATCCTAGTATTAGCTTAAAGCTAAAAATTGTAGACTTTAGTTGTATATAAAGAAGAAGAAAAATGTGTGTAGTTATTCTTTTCTTTTTTATCACTGTGTGCAGGTATTCTTTATTCAATATCTTTCAATGAATGAGAATAAATTGAATGTATTGTCTAATTTAATCACCATATAGAGGAAATATGTCTTGATGTTTTTATCATGTACAATATTCAATCATAATTCCGATATTATAAATTTAATCAGTTAATTAGTTAAATCATGACTTAAAATGCATACCGGCCGGTTTAATTTGGATTCGATTTTACAAAATTAATCTTAATACAGTAGCACTTATGGTATCACAAGAGGTAGATGCACGTAAATGGATTAATTTGGAGAAATGAACCCATCTCATTCTCAACTATCAAGCGTCAAGTTAAAAATAAAAAAAAATACTAGTAAAAAAAAATTCACGGTTACCAAGAGTCAAATGTTTCGAGTTAATGCACCTTAAATGTATATGGTCCCATCATAATTAAAATAATAAAATCTCATGGTTCCCAAAAGTCAAATGAAAATAACAAGACAAGACAAAACCAACACTTAAGCTTTAGGGTTTACGATGTAAGTAGTATCTATTGACATTATCACTTGAAATTTATGATCTGTTTACGTAATTATTTTATTGTTTCTAATGAGATTGTGATATTGCTGATCTTGACACCATAAGAATATTTTGATATCTAGATTTAAGGTTGCACATTTTTCTAGTCTAGTTTACTAGTTATATACTACATCTGTTTCTTATCTCTTGATGTTTAATATTAATGCACATAGTTTAAGAAACATTTAATATTACGCACAAACAACATATTTAGTCTAAAATACTCTAATTTAATATATATGATGGAATAAGTTGTGAAAATCTAGATCATGTTAAATAGGGGTACATGTGAAAAAAATAATTAACGAGACTTGATATATGTAAAACATCAAGAGTTTTAGAAAAAAATAAGAAGTTAAAACATCAAGAGATAAGGAACGGAGATAGTATATCTACATATTCCGTCTAAGGTAGGTAGGTTCAAGACTGGATGCAAATGTAATCCATAAGGACAAGACATAATTATCAACGGAACATAAACGTGATCAAGAGGTTAATTGATTTGTAAGATTGTTTGTCAATGAGCTGTTTTTTGAGATACGTCTTAATATAAGTGAGCTGTTTAATGAAGACTCAAGGCGCAAGCATCTTTCCGTACGCAATGTAAAACCAAAGGGATTTTACTTGCTAAAGCAAGTAACTGGCTGTGTAAAGAGATAGGAAAGGAAAAGCCTTGGTAAGGAGGGAAAAAATAAATAAAATGAAGGATTCAAAGACTCAGAAAAATAAACTAGTATAATTTTTTTTTATAAATGTTAATTTATATATATAAATGAGTGATATGACAACTTCATTAATAAAACTACATGTTTAAAAGTTTAATTTGATTTGTTTGGATCATCCTAAAAATTTCATGAGATCTAATTTAATCTGGTATAAAACATTGGACAAAATACGTTTTTAGTCCCTTAACTATTTCATGTTTTTGTTTTTAGTCCATGAACTAAATGTTGACTGGTCTTGGTCCTCAAACTATTTTTCCGTTTGACTTTTGGTCCTTGTCGTTAAGTTTTTCCGTTAAATGATAATGTGGCAGTTGATTTGTGGCAATTTTTTTTCTGGTGGTTAAAAACCGCTAAAAATTGTTTGATAGAAACATTTAAATGTGTTGAGCAAATTTTTGGCGATTAAAAACCCCTAAAAATTGCTTTTGAAACACCACTGTAAAAGCACCAAAACAGTGAAACAAGAAAACGAAATAGAGTCAAACACATTTGGGCAATACTATTCATTTGGGAATTTCTTGGCCAATAGAAGACCTACAATAATAGTACACAACAAGCACCCATTATCCTCCTCCTCACTTGGAAACTAAAGGAATCTTAGGCTCTTTGACCTTGGTGGGTGTGTTGGCATTCGAGTTAGTAGCTGCTGTGAATTCTTTCCTCACATTTCGGCAGCCTCTCTATCCTCACATCAAGCTGAATGATAATTCTTTCCCCTTTCCCTTCCGAAATATGAATCTCATCTTCGATTTCGGCGTCGTCGCGGTCGAACTCAATGCGATAGGGGCAGTGGGCGCCGGCTCAACCAGCGGCGATTTGGCAGAAATCGAGCTTGGACCAAGCGGGCATATGGGAGAAGAAGGTGTGTAACGTGATGTCAACGGCGGAGGCGCGTTTGACGCCGAGTTGAGGTTCCAATGGCGACGAAATGGGGCGAGGTGCTGTTGTCGTATGACGACACTGGGTGTTGGTGGCTTCGTGCGAGGTGCGAGGTGCGACGCCGGTAAACGAAGGGTTGTTGATGGAGACCTTGTGCCCGCGCAAGAACCCGTGCTCATGGTGGACTTCATGTTTTCCAAATCTCCCCATCTCTCAATCAAATATTGTTTAGTTATTTGTTAGTCATTTTTTTATGTTTGTACATTTATTTATTTTTTATTATTTTGAGTTTATAATGTTTGTTGGTACACTTATTTGGCCTCTGATAGAAATTTATGAGTTGTTATGAGTAGATAATTGTGGTTCAATTTGGTGTGTTTTGAATGGTGGTGTTTCTGAAGTAATTTTTGGGAGTTTTTAACCGCCAAAAATTGTTCAAAGCATTTTAAATGTTTCCACCAAGTAATTTCTAGCGGTTTTTAACCGCCGGAAAAAAAAAATTGCCACAAATTGACTATCACATCATCATTTAACAGAAAAACTTAGCGGTAGGGACCTAAAGCCAAACGGAAAAATAGTTTAAGGACCAAAATTAGTCAACGTTTAGTTTATGGACTAAAAACAAAAACCTGAAATAATTGAGGAACTAAAAACATATTTTGTCCAAAAACATTTGGCTAGTTTAATTGGTATCTTTTGTGGTTTGATTAAGAGGGGCCCAACACATATACCCATGACCACGTGGGCCTAAAAAATAGGTCACTTTGGGCTATGAAGAAGAAAGAACCACTATCCCGTGACCATGAAAGTAAATTAACAGCTACACATGTCCATAAGTAGCTTTACTATTAACAGCTTCAAATTAGTTCACGTAACATTAATAGCTAAACATTTCCATAAGTACTGTCTTTTTAACTCTAAAATAAGCCTAGTCTTTCAAATTAGTTCATGTAACATTAACATCTAAACATTTCCTTAAGTATTGTCTTTTTAACCTCTAAAATAAGAAGAGTGTTTCAACGACTTCAAACAATCGAATCCAAGTGGAACAAAGATTACAAAGATTTATTAGTGTTACGCACGTTGTAACTTGTAAGAGTGAGGTATGGTTGAATTTTGTTAATTGACCCGTGAGTGTGCACTAGACCTTAAGGAAAGCTCTCTGGCTTATGTGCTAGTGCATAACTGAGCAATGAAGTGTTCAAAATCCACCTAAACTTACATTCCTAGTTTATTAAAGATAACATAAATTAAATATTTAAGTTAATGGTAGAAAAAGTACTAAACTACTAGTTCAAACCCAAAGGGGATAGTAGGGGACTAGATGGAACCTTACATAACAGAAGGCACAAATCTGAACACTGCGACTTATAGGAAAACCTATTTATTTCGACAAAACAAAACAGAAGAGCCGGATAGGCAAACAAAACAAGATTACCAAATCTACAGTTATCATTAATTCTTTCGAATAACAAAGTTCAACTCAGTATAGACAAAAGGTCAATTCACTAACTACCATGGTGTAGAAATACACAGAACATCAAATGCAGTGTCATTCCAAATATTTGAAATGTCATTCTATGTAACATTGGCTTGTGGATGAGCATTACCACTTGCAATGTCTTGAACTTGGAGTACGAGCTTCTCACTTCTTGGATGAAGGTCTTGGGGGATCTTCATTTCTTGGTTGAGGACCTGAGGTTCCACCTGAGGTTCCAAAGTGGAATGAATTTCAACGAGACAATAAAAGAAAATCCAACATAGAACAACTAGCCAAACATCCATTTTCATGAGCTGTAATGTTAAACTTCCACAGAAAAAACACAGGGGCAGACGACTGAGTCTTGTCAAGTCCAAGGACATGATAAAAAATGCGGGCAGAGGAAACCACACTATATACATCTGGTTTCCCTGTTGTCGCGTTAGCATAGTATAGACCACCCATAATCAGAAGGCAGAAGTCCGCAAGAGCTTTCTGGATAGTGGTGGAGGGCGTCCACGCCTTTGAGAACCACACTGCAAAGCAGATAATGCAGCTAAAAACAATGTACCCCACTAGCTTCCACCAGCTCCACTTTCCAAACAAATCCTCAAAGGAAGGGCTGAGAGCATAGCAGAGCAATCCAACCACAGCAGAAAGGGAACAAACAAAGCGGGCATTTGGCTCCAACAGCCAACTCTTAGCTCTGTTAGGTATGATCATCTGTAGGAATAGACTAAAAAGCATAAATTTCAAGGGTCCTTTAACATAAATTCCAAAAAGAGTAGCAATCAATTAGGAAACAACATAAACAATAAATGTCTTAAAGTCTAAACAAGGAAAGAAAAAGAGCACAAAATGAAGTCAACTTTGGTCCTAGTCAGTCACACTAGACAGAAGCGTGAAACAGAAATATTAGATGATTAAGAGCACGAAACAAAAAGCATTAGACAAAAGCACGAAATGAAACAAAGATATAGAAGGCATTAGTACAATGTCATTTTTTAAGAGAAAATAAATTAACAGGCTAAGCTAAGGTAAATAAATAATGATCGATATTCAGCCACAAAAATACAACCATCGAGTTTTATAGTATATACTTCACTAGTAATTAATTTACTGTATACTTGGCCAAGGAATAAAGAATACACAACCAAATCAAATAAATAAAAATGACTCAATACTTGTCTAGCAATTAATTTGCTGTCAAATAAATAAAAATGACTCAATACTTGTCTAGCAATTAATTTGCTGTCTTCACCAAAGATGCTAGTGGACCAATGCTTAGAATATAAAAAGGGAAGATGGAACAAATAATCAAATATGTGTGACTGTTCATAATATGACCATATCATGAATTCAAACATCAATGCAAAGAAAGTCAAGCTTGTAGTCAATTGATTAGTCCAGTAACCATTAAACAAGTTTCCAAAACCTTAGGTTATAGCAATTGGAATGTCATCAACCATCCTAATTAATATTCTTAGCCTTAGGTTATTTTGTTGATTATGAGCACGAAACAAAGAGCATTAGAGAGAAGCACGAAACGAAACAAAGAGAAGACATTAAACGGTATGAGATGAGATGGTTGCAAGAAACAGCGAAGTAAAGCAAAGAAGCAAGGAAAACAGAGAGAACTGAGAAACATAGAAAGATGGAAGGGTCGAGGAACTCACGGTGGCTCAAGCTAGTTGTCACGGCCACCGACGACGGACGGACGGTGCGAGAACGAGACAAGTGAAATTAGGGTTTGTGAAAGTGAAACTGTTAAATTCAAGATTCACTAGTAAAGACTTGATTATTTTACTATGAATTTGCGATCTTTCCAATTTGCGAGTGTCTCTTTTCAAAAAAAAAATTTCTTTTTTTTTAATATCATTATATAGGCTTAAATAAATTTTTAGTCCTTGTAATTTAAGATTTTTTTGCTTTTCGTTTTTGCAAAATATTTTTTTTGATTTTGGTCATTGCAAATTATGTTTGTTTTGTTTTTCATCCTTAAAGTGATTTAGATAGCGCTTTTTTTATTGTTCAAAGCGCTATCTAAACAAAACAAAAAAAATTTGCAAGGATGAAAAACAAAAAAATATTAAATTACAAGGACTAAAAACATATTTAAACCTATCGTATAATATATAATACTTACTGGTAATGAAATAATTTCAGTCTTAATTAAATAAAAAATTATAAATTATTTACTTATAATATAATCATTAATTATAAATTATAAACTATTTATAATATAATTTAATTAACATTTTTACTATCTATAATATACTCAAGATATTTTATTATATTAATAATCAAACCAATATTTTGTTACTGTATACGTAATATTTTATTATAATTATTTTATGGCAAATGCTAACCAGTGCCTAAGGACAATGGTTAAGAAACTAAAATGATAAATTTTTTTGTTAGGATGTGCAAAATTGCGCTGCTCATAATTTTTTTTGCGTTCTTCTATGATTTTCACATTAAATATTTTCTTCTTTTAATTCCTTAACTAGTTTGCAAGATCCTTATTTTATCACTAATGTGCTCGTGTACTAATGTGTTGATTGTTTATGGAGTATGCATAAAAAGTACTTTTTTATATTTTTTTTTTGCTTAAGGGCATAATTAATATTTCTAATATTTGAATTTATTTTAAATAATTTATCATCTTAAAAAGTAAGACAATAATTTTGTATTATAAAAGAATAGTAAAAATTTGATTATTTTACTCATATTGTCTAAAATAAATTTTTAATAAATTAATATTGTTTTAAATCAAAATTTTCCTTTTTTTTTTTGAAAAAAGTATAATTAAATTAAATAAACTTATATTGTGTAAAATCATTTTTTAATATTTAAATTTTTATTAATAATTGTATTTTAAAACATTTTTTTTTTATAATTTTGATTTTTTATCAACTTTTGTTTAGTGACAAAATATTTTAAATAAAAACAAACAATGTATTTATTAAAATAAATAGTTTAACATTAAACAAAATAATAAAAAAAAAGTAGAATTTGAAGTTTCATAATAACTAAGAAAATAAATATGTCATCTAGTGTTCGTAAGAATGTTAAAATAGATAAAAGAGTTTTGAAATTGAATAAAATAATAAAAATGAATATCAAATAAATTAGTGAGAATAAAATTGAAAAGAAAAAAAAAACACTTATAAGCTAATTTATTTTTCATAAGTTACTTCAAATAACTTATAAAAATAAGCTACTAAAATAAGCACGTGCACCAAACATTCTTATTTTGGTCTAAGAAACTTATAATCTCTTCAAAAGTCTTACCAAACACACTTGTCCACACACCAAATACGTATGGTCACAAAAGTTGAAGATTCTAGAGGCTGGTTTGATTTTGCATCCTCACATGTCGTTGGATAAATGGAATTTCGCAAATTGCTATGAATTTTTTTCTTCTAAAAATTGGTTTTCAAAAATTACTTTATGGAATTATTCAAATATTTTAACACTTTCGAAAACTCCTTTTTGAAAAAATATTTTAAAAAAATACAAATGAAATTAGTAAAAATAAGGGGTGTGAGTAACAATTGTCATGATTTAAAGCTTGATTCAACAAAACTTTTTAAGTTTTAGTAAAAAAAAAAAAGAAACTTTTTAAGAACTTTTCCCTATTATTTATAATAATGGTTTTATTAAAAAAAATTAAGCAAGTATATGGTTGATTGGGTTGGGAACGAAAATTGGACTCGATACAATAGGTACTTACAAAATTTATTTACAATTGATTAAATGTTTTACCTATTAAATGGGTTTGATTTAAGAGGTATGACATGTCTAGTTTTAAAGTTGTAGAATAATATTTTTTATGTGTTACAAATCTAGTCAATAAGATGAGGATTTATGACTTTATGGAGAAGACATTCCCGATAGCAAGGTAGGGGAGAAATTTCTTCACACCATGTCGATGAAGTTGGACAATGTGGTGGCTACAATAATTGAGTCCTACAACACAGACATCATGACAGTAACTGAGTTGCAGAGAAATATTGAAAGTCAAGTAAACAGAATTTTAGAAAAGACAGAAAAAAGTAAATGAAGAAGCATTAAAGAAATAGGTGAAACCCAACAAAATTGTTGAATCCAGTCAAAGTGCAAAAAGGTAGAGGTTAGGATAATTTCAACAATTGAGGAAGAAGAAATTACAGAGGTAGAGGTCAAGAAAATTACAGAGGGAGAGGACGAGGAGATTTCAACCAAGAACGAGACAATAATTTCATATCATTTAATCAAAGAAGAGGTGGAAATACTTTTGGTTTCACTAACTAAAGAAGAGGACAACTAACTACTAACACAAGACAAATTTTAATTACTTTTACTATGAAAAGTTTCAGCATAAAGTTGCGGACTGCAAATTTAAATAGCAGACAAACGTAGCAGAAAGTCAATATGAAAATATTGGTGAGAATTCTAATAAACCACAAAGTTTATTTTTGGTAAGTAATACAGTTTTAAAGGATGAAAATTTTTGGTATTTGGATGCCAATGATGTAGCTCAAGTGGTGCATTCTTAGGCGATGCAAATTTGTCACTTGAGTTATTTTTTTAGCCGACATTGCCTCCCTTAAATCAAGCATGTGTCATTTCGAGCAATTTCTTCAACTTATAAAATAACTTGATTTTCAATGGCTTCGTAAAAATATCTACTACTTGCTCTTCAGTTGGGCAATAATTAATCTCTTGAGCTATTTCGCTTGCATCCAAATACCAAAAATTTTCATCCTTTAAAATTGTATTGCTTGCCAAAAATAAACTTTGTGGATTATTAGAATTCTCACCAATATTTTCATACTGATTTTCTACTACGTTTGCCTTCTATTTAAATTTGCAGTCCGCAACTTTATGCTAAAACTTTTCATAGTAAAAGTAATTAAAATTTGTCTTATCTTAGTAGTTGGTTGTCCTTTTCTTTGGTTAGCGAAACCAAAAGTATTTTTCACCTCTTCCTTAATTAAATGATATGAAATTATTGTCTCCTTGGTTGAAATCTCCTCGTCCTCTTCCTCTATAATTTCCTTGACGTCTACCTTTGTAATTTCTTCTTCCTCAACTCAATTGTTGAAATTATCTTGACCTCTGCCTCTTTGCATTTCAACTGGATTCAACAACTTTGTTAGGTTTCACCTAACTCTTTAATGCTTCTTCATTTACTTTTTTTATCTTCTCTAAAATCCAGTTTGCGTGACTTTCAATGCTTCCATGCTACTCAACTACTGTCATGGTATTTGTGTCATGAGACTCAATTATTTTAGCCACCACATTGTCAAACTTCATTGGCATGGTGTGAAGAAATTTCTCCCCTGCTTTGCTATCGGAAATGTCTTTTCCATACACCATCGTCTTATTGATTAGATCTGTAACACGTTAAAAATATTATTCTATAACTTCAAAACTAGACATTTCATACCTCTTATGTTTTCTTCACAGATATTGCAGTAGTGATTTTTTGGCCTTCTTTACTCTTTTATAGACAAGTTCAATACATCCCATGCCACTTTGACTGTTTTGGCATTTGCTATTTTGTCAAAAATTGAATAATTTACTCTTTGATGAATATGTGTAAGTGTCAATTGGTCTCTCCTTTAAGTAGTATCATCAGCACTTTGCGCTAATCATAATTTAACATAGCTCCAAATATTGTAAGCTCGCAAATGTATGCACACCAAAAATACTCAATGACTAAAATTTAACTTTTCACCTAATTTGAAAATGGACCAAACATTGTCGTAATTGGTGGCCATATTTCTGTCTCAAAAATATATCAACTATTTTTTTTTTTACACAACATTCTTATTTCTCACACACTCGATATTTTTTTTTTCACTCACACTACCACCGGCTCTCAAGCTTTGATGCTAATGAATATCAGTGAGACACATACAATGTAAGGAAAAAAAAAACCACACACGCAGCTGAAACAAAGAGAGATGAAGAAGAAATTTGACACTTGCACCGCAGTCAATGCACACCAGAGAGAGACGAAGAGAATTGTTTCTGAAAAGCTTATTCACTAAACTTGATTTTTTTTATGCACACAGATGGCGTACATGCTACTGACTTTGATGCAAAACTAACTAATAAAATAATACTAAAACCATATGCTTGATGGAAAGGAAAAATGACACGGTACTGCCATGTGTTGAGATGGAGCAACGGTGCTAGCTAAAACAAGGATATTGCTATTCCCACCCCTAAAAATTTCTATTCTCACCCCTTAAAGTTGAAAAGACCCCCTTATCCCTGTCAGCAACCTCCCACCCCACCTCTCCCTCTTCCCGCCACCCCTCACCTTCCCCGCCCCATACCCACCCCTTCTTCTCACCCCCTTCCCCATTCTCCTCACATTCTCTCCCTCACAACGTCTCTCCCTCACCTCTCACCTGTAACACCCTAAAAATTTCAACTCAGTTATATAAGTATATACGTATATATTTATAAATATGTATATATTTATATATTTCTCTGTAGTTACTTTCCTGTGTTTTGTTTATAAGTTGTTATAAAATTCTGTATGATTGAAGTGTCTATATTGTTTACTTATTTATTTATTTGTGTAGTGTAATATGTACGTAACGATCAAGTACATATATTGTTTGTGAATGCTTATCTGATATGTCTGCTAGTAATTAATTGAGCTGAGATTAATTACCAGTAGTAAAATATTTAAAATATCTATTATGCAATAATTAATTGTGTACAAATTTGGTTTTAAGTATTTTAATTATATTAAATTATAGTAACTTGCACACCAAGTTATTTCTTATAAAATTAATTAGATATTTGGAGTTAAGTTTTAAAATTTTAAAACACACCTCTTTACAATTACACAGTATAAAATTACACTGTGTAAATTAAACTGAGTAACCAAATTTACAAAGCCATAAGATCTTGACACCTAGCCTAATCTCAATGCCATAAGATCTTGACACCTAAAGCCCTAAGATCTTGACACTTGGCCTAACCTAAAAGCAATAAGAGTTGGACACCTAGCCCTAAACTAACACCTCACCCCCTAAACCTCACCTTCACTCACGGCACTCTCACTCTCACACACTCACTCACTAATTCTATTAACAAGCAAAGAGATCACACACAAATTCTCTCATTTCCCTTCCTTTCACCTACTGACCAAGGCACCAACAAGAGAAAAGGGAAGTGTTTTTGGAAGCTTGAAGTCTTGCATACACTCCACATCTTCCCTACCTAGTCTCCTTTTCATCTCTTCTTCCTTTCTCTTGGCTGGAAACCAAGAACCAAGGTGAGGGAACTCTCTTGTGGACTCTTCGTTTTATTTTTCTTGTTGAGAATATGGTTAGGGGCTGGGGGCCTTAACCATAGTATGCATGTATGCCTCCATTACTGAAAATTGAGATGTGTTTGATTTGTTTGTTAGAATTGAAATTGGATGAGTGCTGTTAAATTTCTTTGGCAGTGGTGATGAGCTTTTGCATGTGAGGAGAAAGTTTACTTTCACCTTGTAATTGGATTGGAAATGGCTTTGGAAACAAATGAAATCAAGTACCTCTTTCTCAAAAATGGGTTTTGATCAAGTTGGCTTTAAAAAGTTTTAATGAAAACTCGTGGACAGAGGCTGTTCTTTCGCTCAGCATGGAACAAACCTCACTGTTTTGCCATTTTTGAAAGATCTAACCGTTGGTTTTGCTTGAAATTTGTTTTGAACGAAACTAGACATAAAAAGTAACAACATTTATGTTGATAACTTTGAAAAATTATTTCATCTTGGGGTTCATCCATGGCTCGAAAGTTGACTGTCCTGTTTTGGGGTTTCACTGGAACAGGGCTCGGTTTTTGTTAAAATTCTCCCTGTCTACTTAATGTTTTTAAAAGTTAATTAAACCTTTTAAAACTAGACAAAATAAGCTTTTTAACTATGTATATTACAAAAATTACCAAGTCCTATGTGTAAATTATTTTTCAACAAGAAACAGAACAATGGTCTGAAATACTGTTTTGATGTCAAAATTGTAGGCTGTTAGTAATATTTTTACTGGGAATACATGAAAATGAATTTGAAGGCAAGAAATATCTTTTTGGAAATATCAAGGTGTTAGTTTTAATCTGTAAAAAGTTTCATTTAATTTCGTTTTAGGAAGTGGGAGAAATTTACATTTCTTTGAGTTATGTTCATTGGGCACTAAAAATTTAGTGTTACTGACTTAGAAAATTTTTATAAAATTTTCTAGATGTTGATTTTATAAGTGAGATACTTTTTTATAAACTAGATTTCAAGAGCTTCAATTTGATATAAAAATTTTTGAAATCCGAGGTCATTTGCTTGTTTCAGTGAGAGCTCACATTAAGTACTGTCAATGAAAATTTGACTTAATGGTCAAATGAGATCATTAATATTTGTGCTTTTGGCATTTTACCCTTATACCAATATTTTGATTATGTGAGATAATGGATATGATATAATTATATTTTGATTGATACGTTTAAGTCTCAGGAAGGAAAACCTTGAGCGCTTGATATTAAGAGTATGATTTTCTCTGTTTTGGTGATACGGTCTCTTGACTGTAGTGTGAATTTTATGGTAAAATTGTTTGTCGGTGTGTTGTGTCTACAAGACTCGACGTGAGTACTTGTAGCAACTAGAATTGATTTCTAGTGTTAATAGCAAAATTGCTATTCAAAGATAAATACAACTTGTACAGTGAGCACATTTAAATGATCTAAGATTTTTATTTTATTTTATTTTATTTTAGTTTAAATTAATAAATGAACCCTTATGGTAAGTATAAATCTCTTCTTTTTATAAAAATCATAAGACACTTGAGAGGGTAAGGAATATACATAAAACGTAATAAAAACATATGACGCGTTGTGACTTTTGTGAGTTGAGAGTCGTATTATGAAGATACGAGAGTACGACGGATCTCGGGGATTTCAAGAATGTAAGAAAGTCGCGTGGGATATTTCGACTGCGAGTTATCTATGAACCAAGGTCGGATTACGAATGACGCATCACCTGGGGTGATGAGATCGTTACGATGTAGCGTTAAAGGCAAAGTCCTTACTTATATATGCATATGTGAGCGTAGAGGTGGTACCTTTAGCTCGACGTCAATTCGTCCGCACCTGTACCACGTGCAGCAGAAAAACCCACAGGCGACCACAGAAAAATCAACTCTGTGAGGAGAGTGTTGAGGAGTTAGTCCTCAGAGTATTAGATGACCACAGTTGGTACCTGGGAGATGATCGTAAGGAGGCAGTCCTTGGGGGATATATGGCGCCGAGTTGTGACGCTAGTCACATAGCCGACTTGGCAATCCCGACAGAAATTACGAGTCATCATCGATTGGTGTGAGCCCTACCATTGTACCGTGGAGAAGGGTGTACTCCCAATATGTCATCTAGCTAAAAATTTGTGTAAGACCACTGAGTTCTGGGAGTTCCAGTGGCAGCTGGCCAGTAAAAGATAAGTGAATTGTTCTAGTAAGGAAAACGGTTAGGTATCGTGTGTGATCGGTAGATAACCACATCGACGTGGTTGATTATAGATGTTTATGACTTCTAAAGTCATTTTGTGTGTACTGCTTGACGAAGCAGAGAGTTACCCTCTTGTTTTATTTTTTTTAGGATCAGATGGCGGTTTCGGACCCACATGAGTTCTGGGAAGTGGAGTGCCTCTATGGGAGGTGGGAACCGGACTTGGTTAGACACGTCGATCATTTCACCGGTTATATTCGCTTGGTTCATACTCCGGAATACGAGCCCGGAGCTCATCCTATTGTATATGAGGATTTAGCGTGGTGGACGCAACCTACACCACCCTATTATCATCCCGCTGAACCTGTGGAGATTATTTATGTATCTTCGACTGCTACGACCTCTAGAGGACCAGTACCGCATCCAACAGACCCCGAGGACAACCCTACGGAGCCCCATTCCTCCCAGTTAGAGTTACTGCTAGGGGAGCATAGCGATCCTGAGCGTTGGGAGGTGGCTCAGGCAGATGCTGAGGTACCGGCGTACATAGAGGAGGTTCCCACTGAGGGGAATCAGGCGGCACCAGTAGCAGCCGCAGCAGCGGCAGAGTTGGTTGGGGAGGCTCCAGCCGGTGGAGGGGGTTGGTTAGTGGAGTCCGACACAGAGGAGGATCCCGAGGAGGATCCGGAGGAGGATCCCGAGGAGGACTCTGAGAGGGAGTCTCTTGGGGATTCTTTTGAGGTTTCCTCGCGTGAGTCTCACTGCTAGGACCACATTGACCAACGACCCACTTAGGCTTCTATTTTGAGTCTTCCATAGGGTAGATGTAGACGATGACTGCTCTGAGAGCTAGGATCTTATTTTGTTTTATCATGTATTTGGTTGGGTAGATCTAGGCATCTCAGATATTTTGTTGTACATATTCAGTCATCATGTGACTATGTAGTCTCTTTGTATACTTATGCTCTGGGAGTACGTTATGTCTTTTGGTTACATATATGTATATATGCATGTTTACATTTCCAGTCATATGTATTTTCCATTGTTTTATTTCCAAATATTCGAAAAAAATTTATTTATTATTTTACGATTGAAGTTATGTTTGACCTTTTTGTTGAATTAAATAATGCATTATGATTGCTAAAAGAAATCAAAACTTTCGAAATTAAAATTAAATTAAAAAATTAAAAAAAAAAAAAAATTTCCCTAAAATTTCGGTTAGGTTTCTTTCAACTTTCACGTGTTTCTTAAATAAATTAATTAAGGCATTTTACAGAATAATCAATTGAATCAAACATCATACGTTTATCATTATAGAATTTAGGGCGTTACATCACCTCTCTCCCCATTCTCCTCACAACGTCTCTCCCTCACCTCTCTCCCCAAAGGCAACAGGTTCGTCCCCTCCCCCTTATTTTTTTCTCAATTTGACATAGTACAACGGAATTATGAATCCATTGTACTATTTGATTTTTCAAGCAACATAACGGAATCGTGATTCCGTTGTATTGTTTTTCAAACAACACAGTGGAATCATCGCTGTGTTGTTTTTCAAACAACACAACGGAATCACGATTCCATTGTGTTGCTTGAATTTTTTTAAAGATTTTGAATTTGTAAAGTAAATTTTTTTAAAAGCAAAATATTTAATTATATTTGTATTATATATTTACAGTATTATTTTTAATATTTAATTTTTAAATTAAAATTATTATTTAATTGAATAATTTTTTAATTAAAAAAAGTATTAAAATAAAAATTTTATATTTTATATTTTTAAATGTATTATATTTACAGTGTTAGTTTGTTTGTTTATTTAGTTATATAGTATTTGACTTTATTTTTTGTTTATTGAGTTTTAAGTATTTTAGTTAATTTTTTACAGATTTATTATGGCTCGGACGAAGTATGTTTCGTACGATCGCCGACAGGATCCCTCCACTTTGGAGGAAGATGTTGTTGCAGATGCTGGTCAGCCTGCCCAGGCATCCAGGACAGACTAGCGATGTGTGACAGTAACTGCTCGTCATCGTCGGGCAGATGATACTCGTGCTGTTGGAGGAGTACAACACGATGAGTCAGAGGATGCAGAGCATGTACATGCTGAGGCAGACGTGCCACTGCCTGATGCAGAGGTACCGAAGGTACCACAGCCAGCAGCCCCAATGATCCCGTTTGCTGACCGGATCATTGGACCGCCATTTCCTGGTGGTCCTGTAGTTGATACACTGCTGGGGTCCTACAAGGACCATGTCGCTGGACATATTTGGATTGATCAACCTCGGGAGGAGCTGAAGGTGGTCAGCCACACTGGGAAGTTGATTCCCTACCCTACCCAGCCACAGGTCCAGGCATACGTGGATCAGTCTGGCTTGACAGGCCTTTATCATGCGCGATATATCATGAATAAAGGCTTCGTCAATGCCTTTATTGAGAGGTGGCATAAGGAGACATGTACTTTCCACCTGCCCGTTGGAGAGATGACCATCACTCTGGATGATGTGTCATGTCTGTTGCAGTTGCCTATTACAGGCTTGCAGATTACTGGCCTAACAATCGCCTTTTCAAAGACTGACATTAGGATGTTGTTGAGGACCATGCTAGGCCTGGTGTCTGACGATGAGGTTGATGCTGCTATGACGGCAGGAGCTAGGGTATGTCTCACATGGCTGAGGGAGCTATATGAGAGGTATGTGCAGTCTGGTTCATATGTGTGGGCCACACGGGCGTACTTGTTGCACTTGCTCGGCTGTACCATCTTCGCCGACAAGAGCTCCACACATGTGAACATTTTTTATCTTTGCTACCTTAGCGATCTGTCCACCTACTCCCAGTACGCTTGGGGAGTATCTGCATTGGCGTATCTTTACGACCATCTCTCCTATGTGAGCTTGCGGGAGAGCAAGCAGTGTGGAGGTTGTATGACGTTACTGATGGTAAGAAATTATTTATTTGTTGTTTACATATTTGTTTGTGTAATTTTTAATACAAATGTTAACACAATTTGTTTTCTTTATTTTACAGGCATGGGCGTTTGCACATCTGCCATCAGTTGGCGGATGGGACCATGTCGCTTATGACCCTAGGCTTCCCTTTGCTGCCAGATGAAGGACGACGAGGGGTACCGGCAAGGCTTGGGGGACCAGACGGTTGATGGATATGTTGCAGATGGAGGACGTCATCTGGTCCCCATATGATGATGGATACAGGGCTTTCGCTGAGAGACCCTTCTTGGAGCAGACATATTATTCTGGCCACATAAGGTGTGACACAAACATGCAACCCTTTCTACCAGAGAGGGTTTTGAGGCAATTCGGCTACGTACAGGGGATCCCTCCACCACCACCTCCTCGTCCTCCATTTGAGACATCCATTCGGACGTGGGCCGAGTGGGACAGCATACAGTGCAGTTGGACAAGCATGTGCCAGAAGATGCTCCATGGGCCTGCACCTCCAACTATTTGGCGTGGTATTATGAGCATTCACATCCATATGTGATTCCGCCAGAGGAAGGAGAGGCAGCATGGAGCCCAGTACGTATGCCCGACCTCATTCCTTAGCCTCAGCCTGGTGACCCTATGCCAAAGTTTGTAGATGGTGTAGATTACTCGTGCGAGGTTATGTAATGCAAACACTTTTTTCATAATTGTTTACATTTTTTTTATTTGAAATTATTAATTTTAATTTTCGTTTATGTAGGATCGATACCGGATGATGTCTGCGATTGCAGAGAGGTTGTTGCATACCAGAGCCATTCCTGAGGGCACACATAACCATGAGCTGGTGCAGCAGCTATTGCGCATAGCACAGAGTGGCTTAGGTGCTGGGTGTAGTAGCCAAGGACGCAGACAGAGGAGGAGGAGGACCGAGGGCGGTGGCCGCAGAGGTGGTGGCCACAGAGGCGGTTGATTTATGATGTATTTTTTTATATTTGTATCTAAACTTTTATTTTGTATATACATTTTATTATATAAATGATGTTGATGTTTTCAGTTTATTACATTTTTCTTTATGAACAACACGCGCACACCTGACAATATAATGAAAGAAGGAACGGTTTCTCTATTAAAATCATAGATACATCAACCAAGTATAGGATTTTTGCCAAGTATGTTAAATTGGTATATTTGTTTTTTGCCAAGTATTTAAAACCAACGGTCTATATTAATCCTATAAGATACATCAACCAATGTGCATTAAATTGGTATGTTTGTTTTGGCCAAGTCTTTAAAACCTAAATTTATATATTTCAAAAAATATTACTCTATAAAAAAAAACTTAGGAAAAATTAGAATAAATTAAAAAAACATATGCAACGTAATCATGATTCCGTTGTACAATGTTGTACAAGTGTACAACAGAATCACGATTCCGTTGTAGACTTGTACAATATTGTGCAACGGAATCACGATTCCGTTGTACCCTTATACAACGGAATCGTGATTCCATTGTACAAGTGTACAACGGAATCACAATTTCGTTGTATAAGGATATTTTGGAAAATCAATAAAAAATCACCCACGGTTATTATTAACAATTATTTTCTCACTTTATTTCAGAAGTACATTTCACGGGGCAATCCCCATGCATATATAAGAGGGCCTTGGTGGTCAAACGTCAAAACTGAGAAAGAAAGGTAATCTGCCCTCGATTTTCCGAACTTGGAATACAAAAGCAACCAATAGATTATTCTTGTCTCAGGTTTCACAGTGTCGTTTTTCTGAGCCAAAATGATGCTACTTAATCACGCCAATATGTACATGGGTGCTTTCTGTCAATCATTTTCATTTTGTTGCACCTTCTGGCACTCCCACTTAAAACACAATCATTTGGAGCTTGGACCCTATATCTCGTGATTCTGGTCTCACAGAAGCTTTTATTTTTATTTTTTGCTTGCATGTCTTCAGTATATTTGTTTAAACTTTTCTCCATACTTAGTTTTATTCCAATCCTGGTTCATTCAATTTGTTGCTGCCATGTGGTCTCTCTCAAATCTGTTAGAAGCATAATTCCTTTGGTTCTTTTAAAGTTAAATTACAGATTGCCCATAACTGACTCTTTTAAGTTTTAAGTTTCTGATCACAAGCTTAGACTTTATGATATGATAAATTACTAAATGCTCTAATGTTAAGCTTATGAACAATTGTAACAAAAATTTATTTCATGTAGTCCCTGATCTGAGATTGATTTTAGATAGTTAATCAGCAAAATAATGCGTGTGATCTGTGAAGAAAATAAAAAGATATTATTACGATATTCCAGCCTAAAAAACTTAATTTATTTCGTTGTGATTCTAAATAAATAAATAAAAGATAATGGGTCCAACTAGGTAACCATAATAATTAATCAATTTCTGAATTTGTCTTATTTAGTTGTAGCATATATAATGCAATACTTTTACCCATACTAGAAATAAATAGATTGACTCAGATGTCCCTACACAGTCTATCATGTACAATAAGAAATGAAAATCATACTCCTGTGATTTGAAATTTGAGAATATAGGTTCCAGCCAGTCAAACAAGGAGAAAGGTATCCAACAAAGTTAAAGGACAGATAAAAGTATTCAAATACAGCGTGTTTTTTGTATATATTTACTCATTTTTATCTAATATTAGTCGTACTCTTCTATCACCAAATTCAAGCTTTCTTTCTAGTTCTACATTCGTATAATTTAATAGAATTGATAAAGCAAAGTTAGAAAGCAAGACTTGCCCCTGTTTGGAAAAGTGAGAAGCAATAAATGCAGGGAAAGCAAAAAGGACAATTGGTTCATGTATGTAATTACTAGAAGTGGAAATAGGTTAGGTTGAATAAGACTTTGTTTAAATAAGTTTAGCCTATTTAAAAAAAGTTTAAATATCTTTTTAGTTCTTACAATTTAACTTTTTTTTTTGCTTTTCGTCCCTGCAATTTTTTTTTTTAGTCCTTGCAAATTATGTTTTTTTTATTTTTTTATTTTTCGTTCTTAAAGTGGTTTAGATAGCGCTTTGAACAGTGAAAAAAGTACTATCTAAACCACCTTAAGGACGAAAAACAAAAAAAACATAATTTACAAGGACTAAAAGTAAAAAAAAAATTTGCAGGGACGAAAAGCAAAAAAACGTTAAATTGCAAAGACTAAAAATGTATTTAAGCCTTTAAAAAATTTAAGACTAGAGTGTGGTCTATTAGCTATTTAAAAGCCTACTTAGAAGTCTAGTTAGTTTGGTCTGTTAACCTACTCTTTTTATTTATAGATCTGTAACTTACTTAAAAGCCTATTTCATATTAAAATTTTTATATAGGTTTAACTTCTTTCTACATTAGCTAATAGGCTTATACACCATTGGGCAAAAACTTGTGTAAAACAAACTATAGTCTATAAAAATTAAAATCGTTGTAACTCAAAGTATGGGACAAAAGTGAAAATAAGCGAATTAAGTTTTATAAGAGTCAAGTCTAACATATTTATATGATATAATTAAGTTTATTACCTTCGTGATAACTTAGTTAAAAAGCATATTTTGTAATAAAATAGAGCATAAATTTATTTCTCAATAAGCTTATTTTATGTAGATCAACATACTTAATATTCTAAAAAGGGGAACAAAAGTATGATTTTGATATATTATAACAATTCAATATAATAATAATACTAACAAAAATAATGTAATTTATATTTACTTAAACAGGTTAGTATGTTAGGCAAAAGGTTTTATAGATGGCATAAAGCCTAACCTTTTAACCAAATGTTTTGTCAAAAAAAAAAAAAAAAAACCTTTTAACCAAATAGGCTTTGATAAAAGTTTAGGCCAGGTTTATTTTCAAAAAAAGTCTAGCTTGGCTTAGGCCTAATTTAGGCTAGGTCATAAGCTTTTGTTAGACGGTCTGGCCTATTCGCATCCATAATAGTTAGCTCGGAACATCCAAATTCAAATTTTTTTAATGTTGAATATTATAAGAATAATGATAAATTGATGCTTGAACAGTATATTTTTCATTTTTTAATCTGCATTTTTTTATTATATTATCTATCATATTTATACTAGTATTTTAATTCATGCATTGTACAAGCTAAATTTAACATTTAATTTTATTATTATAATTTTTTATCACAGAAAGTAAAAAGTCATTTATACTTTATAATTAAAGTAAATATATATCAAATGATCTTGACAAATTTTAATAAGTTTTTCTTTTTTTACTGAAAAACACTAAATATATTTAAATATAATAATTATCAATATAATAAATTGATTCATTGTTTTAATATATTTCTGGCATGATCAATGTGACTAAAATTATGAAATATATTATAATTAAATTAGGTAAGAGATAAAAGAACTTAAATAAATATGCAAGTTAAAAGAAATAAGAATAATTTATTTTCCAATTATAAGAGAAAATTCTCGAGAAATTGAAGACGAAGGAGACAAGATTAAATTAAGAAAGAGCGAAGGGATAAGGAAGAGATTAAAAAATTAAAAATAGAATATAAGAGAGGAAGAAAAGAAGTCTTAGAAGATAAACTTTTTAGAACAAATAATATTTACATAAGGAAAAAGTGTAATTCACCTTTTATTTTTTGAGATGTGAGAATTTAATGTAATTGAATGTGAGAAAAAAATGGAAAAAATGAAAAGTGTAATCTCACAAGTTAAATAACTATTCTAATTTATAAATACAAAGTATTTCTCTCTCTTACTATATTTCTATCTCTCTACTAGTGTAGTAACACATAGATGTTTAAACTTCATTTTTCATATTATAAATATATACTTATTATATTAATTACCGATTTACCTTTTTTTATTTCTTATCAAATAATTTATAAAATCACCTTCTATGTTAATTTATTCAAACCAAAGAAATACTAATAAAGAGGAAAAATAAGCTCCCACGCATCTTGCACGCAGCGACATTAATAAGCACATTTCAAATCTTTATCTTTATATATATAAAAGTAAGAGTTGAGGGTAATTTAGTAAATTCAATTTTTCCGTCCATTTTAATGGTAAATATGTAATTATAGAGCCTCATGTTTTTTGAGGTATTAATGATATTTTTAAAGCAATTAATGATACTTAAATACAAATTATTTTCAAGTATTAAAGATATTTCTAGAGTAATTAATTTTCCGCCCAAATTTAGGATATTAATAGTATTTCACTGCAATGCATTTATTACGTGTAATATTATTTTAATCTATTTTATTTTTGAAGCATATATTAATTGCCCTGATATAAATTTTTATATCTATATTTCCTAACTTTTTTAATGAATCATTGTGTTAACGGTTAACTCTTATAACAAATCAATTAAAATTAAAAATATGCTTTATTTAACCAAATTAAATTAATTTTTTATATCTACATTTCCTAATTCCTTCATTAATATCTTTATCAATTGTTAGTCTGCTTTTTCTTTATAAAGATTTGGTTTGGTTATTATTATTATTATTATTATTATTGTATACATTTTAATGCATTCAAATTAATTATTTCCATAATACCTTCAATCATCTTCTTTATATATATATATATATATATATATATATATATATATATTATGCTTAAAATTAATACTTATCTTTATCTTTTTATATATATATATAAGTAAGAGTCGAGGGTAATTTAGTAAATCCAAAATTTTCACCCATTTTAAGGATAAGTATGTAATTATACAACCTCATATTTTTTGAGGTATTAATGATATTTTTAAAGCAATTAATGATACTTAAATACAAATTATTTCAGGTATTAATGATATTTTTAGAGCAATTAATTTTCCGCCTAAATTTAGGATATTAAGGGTATTTTAGTGCAACGCATTTATTACACATAATATTATTTTAATGTATTTTATTTTTGGATTATATATTAATTGCCCTGATATAAATTTTTATATCTACATTTCCTAATTTTTTTAATGAATCATTGTGTTAACTGTTAACTCTTATAACAAATCAATTAAAATTAAAAATATATTTTATTTAACCAAATTAAATTAAATTTTTATATCTATATTTCCTAATTGCTTCATCAATATGTTTATCAATTGTTTGTCTCCTTTTTCTATATAAAGATTTGGTTTGGTTATTATTATTATTATTATTATTATTATTATTATTATTATTATTATTATTATTATTATTATTATTATTATCGTATACATTTTAATGCATTCAAATTAATTATTTTCATAATACCTTCAATCATCTTCTTTTATAAAGGTATAAGTAAATATATATTATGCTTAAAATGAATACTTATAAATATAAGTATATATAATAATCAAATAATATATATAATATATAATTCAAATATTATACTTTTTTACATTTGTATATTTAATATATTATATTATATTTATAAAATAGGATAATACATAAATGATTACCCATAATTCAGTATTATTTAAATTATATATTTATAAAATGTATATAATTCTAATATATTTAATAATTTTTAAATTATAAGCAAGTGATTGTAAGACATAATCATTGCATATAATATTATCTAAATTATAATTATTAATTTATAATTATTACCCGTAACTCTGGTAATTACATTAAATATTTGGTAGTAACATTATATAAGTGATTATATTTGGTAGTTATATACAATTTTAATGATTAAATTTATAAAAAAAATTATTTCAAGTATGTAGATTTTAAGACTTAAATGTGAATGGTAATTGTGTCATTTAATTGGATTCCTTTAGAATCAATAAAATTTATAAAAAAAATATAATCTTTTAATTTTTCTTTTTTATTAAAACCCCATCTTCAATTTATCAACATCATGCTTCCAATTAATTCTTTACGGTATTGCATCACATTTGATCTCTTATCAGAAATGATTGAGAGATTTTATACCATGGTGAAATTATATTATTTTATTGTAATAAATTTAATTTAAATGTATTTTTTATGGTTGTCTCTTTCCTTATTTAAATAATTTATTGAATATTTTATTTTACAAACATAAAAAACATGAAAAAAATATAACAAATAAGGATGAATATTTTTCATGAAAATATGAAGAAAATTTAGACTTAACTTATCATATAAAATATGTAAAATATAACACACGGGATGAACATTTTTTATAATAACAAGAAGAAAATTTTTAACTGAATTCATGTTATTAACTTTTTTACTAAAGATTTTTTTTCAATCAAAATTAAAATTTATTTTACATAATTAATATATATTTAATTATATATAAAAATTCAAATTAAATAAACATAACCACTATTATTATCTCCAAGCAAAATTAGTGTCTAAAATTAATCTTTACGCAAATAATTATTTATTTTTTATTTATTATCTTCTCACTTGAATAAATTATTCATGTTTTTCTTCTACTTGGTCAAATTTTAAATTTTTTTTATACATTGATTTGTATATGTCATATATTAAAATAAAAATTATATATATAACATAACACATAGGGATGAGTATGTTTTTTCTTATAACAGTAAGTAGAAATTTTAACTTAATTCACAGAGATAAACAATTTAACTAAAGTCACCTGAATATTTAAATTATTATGGTAAAATTATAATTTTTTATTATAATAATTTTAATTTTAATGTATTTTTTTATGGCTGTTTCTTTACTTTTTAAATAATTTTTTGAATGTTTTATTTTATGAACATAGAAAATATGAAAAAATTATAACAAATGGGAATGGATATTTTTCATGAAAGTATCAAAAGAAATTTAAACTTAACTTTACATTTAAAATATAACACACGAGAATGAACATTTTTTTTATATAAAAATAAGTAGAAAAATTTACACTGAATTTGTGAAAATAAACTTTTTTACTAAAATTTTTTGTCTAATCAAAGTTAAAAATTCTTTTTCATAATTAATATATATTTAATTACATAACAAAAATTAAATTAAATCAACATAATCACTATTATTTTCTGCACACAAATTAGTGTCTAAAATTATTTTTTAAGCAAATAATTATTCATTTATTTATTATCATCTCACTTAAATAAGTTATTCATGATATTTTCTACTTGAACAAATTTTAATTTTCTTTTAGACATTGATATGTATGTGCCAATATATTAAAATAAAAATTATATATATAATATATCACATAGTGTTGATTATTTTATTTTTTATAAAATCAAATAGAAATTTCCACTTAATTTACGGGATGAACAATTTATCCGAGGTCATATTAATATCTAAATTATTATGGTGAAATAATTTTTTTTGTTATAATAATTTTAAGCTGAATGTATTTTTTCTATAGTTGTCTCTTTCCTAATTTAAATAATTTATTGAATGTTTTATTTTACAAATATGAAAAATATGAAAAAATATAATAAATGAAGATGAATATTTTTTTTATTAAAGTATGAAGAGAAAAAATATAACATTATATTACATATAATACAAAATCTAAATAAAAGTCATTAATCATCCGGTTTATCCCGTGCAATGCACGGGTAAAAAAATCTAGTAATCAAATAATAATAATTAAAAATAGACTTCAAAATCTTCAAGCTTCCATTCAGCAAAATTTTTAATTTCATATCAATATCATCAAGCCGGGTAAAATCCATTTATCAAAGAGGGTCCATTATTAGTGTCCAAAAATTTATTATAATCCAATCTCATTAAACACCAAGGCATGGGATCACACAATTGTATAAATGTTCTCACATCACCCTTGTCACATGGTGGTTCGAAGCTGTGAACCATTTATTTATTTCCCTTTAAATCAAACAAACCCCCAAAATCAATCTATCTTCTATCTGTCCAGTTATGCGCTCTCTTTTCTAGTTTTCTCCATCTCATCTCACAATGCGCTACCTCACTTGCAACGCCGAGTCCGCAATAGCCACATGCGACCCTCACTCCCTCAAGACCAAGAAAAAAAACAAAAAAAAGCCCAAAAGCCCAACCCAGGCCCACACCGTGCGACACTTCGCCTACTCCGACATCCTCGCCGCCACCAACAACTTCTCCGCCGACAACTTCCTAGGAAAAGGCAGCCACGGCAGCGTCTACAAGGCCACCCTCGACGGCGCAGCCCTCGTCGCCGCCGTCAAAAAAACCAAACCCTCCAACGAAATCGAAATCCTCTCCCACCTCAAAAACCCGCGCTTGGTCAACCTAATTGGCTTCTGCAACGACCTAACCAACAACATTAACAACAACAACAACAACAAACTCATTGTTGTCGAGTACATGCCCAACGGCTCGCTCCACGAGCTTCTCCACTCGACCAAAAAAAAAACGGTCCGACCCCCCGGCTGGACCGCGCGCGTCCGGTTCGCGGTTCAGGTCGCGAAAGCGGTTCGCGGCTTACACTCTTCCGAACCGCCCGTGATTCACAGAGACATCAAATCGTCCAATGTGTTAATCGATGAAAACTGGAACGCGCGGCTAGGCGACTTCGGACTCGCCGTTAGGGGACACGTGGCAGATTCTCGCGTGCCTCCGGCGGGGACGTTAGGGTACCTCGACCCGTGCTATCTTGCGCCGGGGGACTTGAGTTTCAAGAGCGACGTTTTCAGCTTCGGCGTTTTGCTCTTCGAGATCGCGAGTGGGAGGCACGCGATCGACGTGCGGCACAGTCCGCCGTCGGTGCTGGACTGGGCGGTGCCGCTGGTGCGGCGCGGCGAGTTTAGGGAGATTTGCGACCCGCGGATCGGGGCGCCGCCGGACATGGCGGCGTTCCGGCGGATGGCGGTGCTGGCGGCGAGGTGCGTGCGGTCCTCGGCGGAGAAGCGGCCGTCGATGACGGAGGTGGTGGAGTGTCTCACGGCGGTGAGGAAATGTTTTCGCGCGCCGGTGATGTGGAAGAGATTGAAGAAGCGCGTGGTGGAGGCGCGTGGGGATTCGTTCCTTGACTGGGATAGGAGTGAGGAAGTTGTGAGAGTAGTTAAGATTGGAAGTAGAAGGAATGGGAAAGTATCTAGTGTGTCGGGTGTAGAGTATGAGAGTGGACCCACGAATCGTGCGGTGAGATCTAGATCGGTTGGTTCTGGTTCGGGTGGGTATCCGAACCAAATTGGTTTTGGGTTCGGAAATGGGAAAGGGAGAGTGAGGCTAAAGAGATCGAGGTCAATGGGGTTTTTGAGACATAACGGTAATAATAATGATACCGTTATTTCGACAGAGATGGCGCTGTCCAAGTTGGGTATTAAGGAAAAGAAGTTGGAACAGAGAATGCTGGAAAAACCGTTGGTTTATTATTCGCATGGCGTTGAGAATCAAAGTAATTGAGTAGCATATGCTGCTTTTGTGATTGGGTTTTTGACAACACGCGTGGGAATCTTTGCCAAATTATTAAGGATTCCAATTAACGTGCAAGGGAAAAGAAAAGTGAAGTTGTTTTGGAAAGTGCTCAGAGTAATTTGAAGAGTGAAGGAGGAAGGTTACTATTCTTTGAGGTAGTAGCCACATTGCAGTATTATTCAAATTTATTATTTTGTACCACTAACACTTTAGCATCTTACCGGTCAGGGGAAAAGAAATTGCTGGCCCAGTCAATTAATACTCTTGAATTTTGATTCAGACAATTCTTTGTTTCATTTTTTTACTTTGCTAATGTATTCTTTTTGAAATAATTAATTACTTATATTGTAAGTTTATAACATGCCTGAATATGAAGAAGTATCTATCTTTGTTCAATCGTAGAAAGAGTGACTAATGATATAAGAATGACTATCCTTTCCTTTTAATAGTTATGGTTTATGCAAACTTGGTAAAAATATATGATAAATAAACAATTTTACAATTACATTAGATGAAAATGGACATTTTTTTTCAATGAGCATTACATGAGTAGTCTAACTTATTACGGACCATTTAAAATCATTGTTTTTTTAATGAGCATTATATGGAAATCGTATCGTCTTGTCCTTCGTTTTGTTCTGGTCTCCTTGCTTTAGATTTGCTGTTGGGCTTTGAGCCCCATGTAGTCGCCCAAAAAAAGACTTATTACGGACCATTTAATTAAAACAAAAATTTAGTTAAATTTCATCAACTAGTCAAATACTATAATTAAATTAATAATATATATAATTAATATATTGAATAATTCAAATAATTTATGATTAATACGAACTAATATACAGATAACCAATCAATCAACGACCCTGATTTTACTGATAATTAATATATTAATCCTTGTAACATTATTTTAATGTTTATTTAATTTATAAATTAATTATGTCTCTTCACTTTTATTTAAAAAAATCCACACAAAAAAAAAAATTCTGATATTTTTACACATAATTGTGTACTCTAATGACATGATAAGTTACGTGACTTTTAACATGATTTTGAGACTAAAAATAATTTTTACAAAATGTTTAGCGAAAAAAACATGATTAATCCAAAAATAAATTACTTTTTCATGTACCCATGTGTGTGTGTGTGTGGTTTTTGATATAGTTAGTTCATCAGTACAACAGACATGTATTTGGAATTTTCATCTCTGTAAAATCAGACCGATGAGGCCTCTACATTGTTCCATCGATGGAACCGCTAGAGTTGAACATCATAGAAACATGAAAGATGCGATATGACATGAGGCAACATAAATACCACTACGACCACAAGATGTAAGCAGAGACAGTGGAGCATGTCTACATATGACAGGCAACAGGTATAATAAAGTATTTAAAGCTAGATTGAATATTATTGTCTTCTGGCAAAAAACAAAAAACAAAAAAAATGTGGTTGTTATATATACATACAATAATTAACTGTACAGAGTCGTGAGCGTTTGGATGTCATATCTTGTTGTTTCCATGCCTTGTGGCTATTATGTGGTGGTGCCTCAATTTGCATGCATTGAATGCATTTTGGATCCTTATGGACCGCCCCAAAAGGGAAGAGTTAACTACTCCTTGGTAAGCTTTTATTAATTTTTAGGTCTCTGAAGTGAAGGTAAATTGGTGGGGTTTCAATTATTACTGCATGAGGTTAGTTTTGGTGTGCATAATTGCATTTGCCAACTTTTGTCTTAGATTGTCTAACTATATATCCTTACCTATTAATTACTGAAACCGAAGGATATCCGTGTACCTGAATTAATATCAACATTTCTTCAATGTTAACCATCGAGAATATAAGCTTGGGAGAAGATCTTGTATATATATGCACAGTATATATATATATAGTAGACAGCTGCTATAGCGATCTCTTCACTAGTTTTACTGTAATTTTCAAACATGGGAGCTGTCATGAGGGGTCGTTTTCTAGAGAAAGAAGACTTGTACGTAGATCATTACTTGAGGCCCTAAATCATTTGTTTTCGGAGGAATGCTAGATCGTCTTTTAACAAGTTCTATATACTTACATATAACTACGTGTAAAATCTACAAATAACATCTATTAGATATATAAAAATAGCAATGATGTATATTACGAAAACTGATTGCACAAAAATATATATCCAAACGTTATTAGTTAAATGTTAAATTTAAAAATTTAAAATCAAAGCCTTTGACATAGATTATAGGTGATTAGAGGTTATAGTGTGCAACTATAAATTCGTAAATATTAACATTGTCCATATTAATTATGAGTTAGTGACATTAGTTAGGAATAAGCTTCACTGTATTTTTGTAATTAAAATTACCTTTCTCATTTCAATATAGTTTTATTTTTTAATTTTGTATATTTTATTTCTTCTTTCTTGAACTTTGTCCTATTTAATTACTAACATGGTATAAAACTTTGCCCTATTTTCTTTCTTCTTTGCCAACATGTTTATTTTAGTGGTTTCACTATGGTTACGCGGTCTTCGTCATCCAAAGTTTTAGACCCTCGCAACATCTACCTAGAACAACCATCATCAACACTAAGCGAGCATTGTTTTCAAAATTTAGTACTATTGATAGTTAAGTTTTGATAGTTTCTACCGGCATTATGTGATTAAACTTTGTTCATGTCATTGACTTTTAACTCGTAGGGGAGTATTTATAAAAATACAAATTAATTACAGGTCAATTATGTCAATTAAAAAGTTAATATTCTATTAGCTCTATAAACACCATTATACTTTTATAAAATCACCTTTCTCATTTCAATAAGGTTCTATTTTTAACTTTTTGTATATTATTCTCTCTTCTTTCTTAAGTTCTGCAATCTTTACTAACAAAAACAAATCATCAAGGTAAACTATGGAAAGTTCCCCTTCTATGGCATGTGGTAGAGCAAGACCAATCGATCTATTAGGTGTCCCACACTATTAACTCCTCATAGCACCTTTGCATCTCATATGAACAATGAATATGAGAATGAACACTTGCCCATTTTTCCTGTATTCCCTTCTAAGTAAAAAAGTAGTAACACTTAACAGAGAATTTTTTTTTTCTTTTTCCCTTTTTTTTATCAGCAACTGAATATATATATATATATATATATATATATATATATATATATATATATATATATATATATATATATATATGCACAAGAAGCGCGTTAACAAAATACCAAATACAAAAATGTAGTCTCCTACCCTTCGCCTGACGAATTACATATATCCCACCATTATGCACGGAAGTAGGCAGTACCCAAAAACATAAAATAAAGTCACCTATTAAAATGCCAATGACAGAGAATCTTAATATATACATACAGAAATGCATATGAGAAGATTCAAATCATTAGAATTGACGCAGGCTACATTTTCTATTCAACACCCCCAACCAACATCAACCAGTTATACCAACTCTAGCAATCAAGAATACATATAATCCCATTACCCTTTAGTATTTACCATGCAATTCCGTGGGTTGACACTCCACTGTTGGAAGGAAACTGCGAACTCCTTCTGGTAAGCTTTTAACCACGACCAAACCAAGAATAAAATTTTCTACATCAAAGCCTCATTATCAAGCAACTGTCCTTGAAAGATCACTACTGCATTTCTCTGATGCCAAATTGTCCATGTAACTGCACACCAAAAAATAGGCCATCTCTGTCGTAACCATTTACCTTTTAAACCTTGTGAATGTTGCAAAAAATGAGCTCTTGCAGAATATGGTAAGACTGTACAGAGACCAAGAACATAGTAACATTTGTTCCATATGTACTGCACCTCCGAGCATGTAAACAACACATGAGATAACATCTCCTCCATACCATGGCAGAACGGGCATAAGAAATCATTATTTACCAACTTTATTTGCCTCTTTATGAGATTTTGCTTAGTAGGCAATCTATCATAAAAAATCCTCCACATAAAGAAAACAACTTTTTGTGGTATCTTTATATTCCATAATGATATGAAAATGTCCTCCTCATGGCTCCCTACTCTTAAGCTATGTAAAGCTGTGTATGTAGAATTGACTATGAACTTGCCCGAGCTATCTTCCTTCCAAATCCAACCATCATCTCCATGACCCCTAATGTTTGCCACTCCCACCAAATGATATAACCTCTGTACCACTTCAATTAGGCAATTTATCATAAAAAATCCTCCACATAAAGAAAGCAACTTTTTGTGGTATCTTTATATTCCATAATGATATGAAAATGTCCTCCTCATGGCTCCCTACTCTCAAGCTATGTAAAGCCGTGTATGTAGAATTGACTGTGAACTTGCCCGATGATAGCGAGCCCACTACAAGCAGGCCTAAACGTAGCACCTCGAGGCCCATCCATTTCAAGGATTTCGTGTAGTCACCAATGTTCCTTTTCAATATCATTTTAAATTTGTTATTGTCCTATTATCGTACACTTTGTTTTCCCTAAAAGGATCCTTGATCCTGCCAAGTGTCTGGCAATGATGTAACGACCGTTGTATTAGTGTCTATATATAAGACACCTTTGCCTTTTGATGGCAGCAATGAATTATCCTTAGTTATTTCAGTACCTTTTCTAGTATAGCCTTTTTACCCTACGTAGCTCTGGTCCCTGTGCCTATCATCTTGGTGCTTTCATAGACCTGACTATATACCTCGAAAACCTAAAAAAGAACTAGAGGAGGCCATCCAGCCACTCACCACACAATTGCATCTCCTCTAGACATAGCTAGACACCCAGCGTGACCTTCAAGATGCTCGCTATGAAACCCTCACCCAAACTCTTGCGGGCATTTTGGAACGCCTTCCCCCACCTTCGTCCCAACCTATCACCTCTACCGTCATTACCTCCTCCCCATCTGGCCCTCTACCACCCCATCAAGGTTTCATTTTTAACACAGCTGCAACCACAGTACCACAATCTACCACATCCCCACTTTATACCTTCGTCACATCCACGTCAGTACCGCCTTTTTGCCCTGGTCATTCCATGCCTACCCCAAAAATTCACTTACCCACTTTTGACGGCTCTGACCCACTGGATTGGCTTTTTCAAGCCGATCAATATTTTTCATTTTATCAAATTCCCTGGGACAACCGTCTACCCTTGATAGCCTTCTTTATGCGCGGAGAGGCCTCAACTGGTTCAAGTGGCTTTATCAAACCCATCAACTTACTGACTGGTTTGCCTTTTCTCGAGCTTTGGAGCTCCATTTTGGCCCCTCAACATACGAGAACCACTAAGCAGAATTTTTTTAAGCTCAAACAACTGGGCTCTGTTGCTGAATATCAAGCCTAGTTTGAAAAACTTTGCAACCGTATCATGGGTCTGACGCCGGAAATCATTTTGAACTATTTTATTTCTAGCCTCAACCAAGACATACGTCGTGACATTGCGGTCTTTCATCTTCAAATTAAACCATTTCTGAGGCAATAGGCATGGCCAAACTTTTGGAGGCTAAGTTCCGAGACACCAAACCAGGTACTCCCGACCTTATACACCAACCCATTCTTTACCACAACCATCTCCCCAACTCCTACCCCCACCAAATACGTCACCTTTAGCCATTACAAACACACTGTCCCTATCTCCACCACCTTTCCCCATCAAACGCCTTAGTCCTCAACAAATCCAGGAGCGTCGCACAGCTGAGCTCTGTTATAACTGCGATGAAAAATTTCATCTCGGTCACAGATGCTCCGCAAATCGATTTCTTTTGTTACTAACAGATGACGCTTCCTCCTCCACTCTAGACCCCGAACCTGATCTAGATGACTCAACGTTTTACCTTTCTTTTCAAGCTCTTACAGCTACTACATCCCAACGCACCTTAAAATTTTTAGGCTTTATCTTTGGTTTTCCAGTCACCATTTTGGTTGACACAGGCAGCACCTATAACATTATTCAACACCGTACCGCCAAACACCTTCACTTACCTAGCATTCCACATCCCCCTTTTTTCGTCATGGTTGGAAATGGCGCCAAGATACAGTGCACTTCCATTTGTCCCAATATTGCTATCACTATTCAGTTCCACACCTTTCAAACTTCCTTTTATGTCATTCCCATTGAGGGCGCCGATGTTGTCCTTGGTCTCTAATGGCTAGGGACCCTTGGCCCTATACAAGCCGATTTTTCTATCCCTACCCTCACCTTCCACATCCATAGTACCCCTATCACCCTCACCACTAATACCTCTTCCTGTCCTCAGCCCACCACTTTGGCCCAACTCCAACATGATTTACACACAGATGCCGTCTCCACTTTCCATTTACTATCCTCTGACCCAATCCATGATACCCAGCCCGTTACTACCCATCATCCTTCACATACCATTTCACTCCCAATCCAACAACTACTCAATGAATTTTCCATGGTTTTTCAACCACCCCATAGCCTACCACCTAACCGCCCCCACAATCATCATATTCCTTTACTCCCTAACTCCAACCCTGCTAACATCAAACCATATTGCTACCCCCATGCTCACAAAGAGATTATCAGTACCCTCATTCAAAAGATGTTGTCTGAAGGCATCATTCTCCCAATTACCAGCCCCTTCTCCTCTCCAATTCTTCTCATTCGCAAAAAGGACGGGTCTTGGCATTTTTGTGTAGACTACGGGGCTCTCAATGCCATCACCGTCAAGGATAGGTTTCCCATTCCTACCATTGACGAGCTACTCGATGAGTTAGCCTTTGCTAAAGTTTTCTCTAAAATTGACTTACGCTCTGGCTACCATCAGATTAGGGTGGTTCCTGAAGACACCCACAAAACAGCATTCCGCACTCTTGACGGTCATTACGAATTCCTCGTGATGCCGTTTGGTTTATGCAATGCTCCTTCCACATTCCAAGCAGCTATAAATGAACTCCTTTGTCTTTATTTGCGATGTTTTTCCCTTGTTTTCTTTGATGATATCTTAATCTACAGTCACAACCCTCAAGATCATATTGTTCACTTACGCACTATCTTACAGCTTCTAGCGACCCACAATATTTTGCTAAGTTAACAAAACGTATTTTTGAGGTTCCATTAGTGACTTATTTGGGCCATGTTATCACTGCGGGCCAAGTCACACCAGACCTGGACAAACTTCGAGCTATACTTGATTGGCCTACCCCGACCTCTTTTACCACGCTTCGTGGGTTTTTGGGCTTAACGGAATTTTATTGGAAGTTTATCCGTCATTATGCCTCTCTTGCCGCTTCCCTCACGGATTTACTCAAACAATCAGAGTTTACATGGACAAATTCAGCAGCGGCAACATTCAGATTATTACAGAGTAAAATTACCACTGCCCCTTATCATGGACCTCTCCCTCCCAAGCACCTTATTTCCCCCACCGCCACCTACAAACGACCATGACTCTGCCACAGTTACTGCCCCTACTCTGCCTTTTCCACACTCTCCACCTATCACCAACAATTCTAACATTGAACTTTCAGACTCAGGAACCATTCAAAACCACACCTCCTCGACCCAATTCCCAACTCCCATTCAAACTCTACCGCCCCATTTAGCCTACTCAAATCCTGCCACATGTACTTTGGTGACCCATCCTTTACCTACCACATTCAATGCCGCGCCCTATCACCTATTACCATTACTCATACTCCTGGGCCACCACTTCAACCAAACCTTGAGGACAAGGTTCGTCTCGACCCCGGGGTAATTGATAGCGAGCCCACTACAAGCAGGCCTAAACGCAGCACCTCCGGGCCCATCCGTTTCAAGGATTTTGTGTAGTCACCAATGTTCCTTTTCAATATCATTTTAAACTTGTTATTGTCCTATTATCGTACACTTTGTTTTTCCTAAAAGGATCCTTGATCCTACCAAGTGTCTGGCAATGATGTAATGACCGTTGTATCAATGTCTATATATAAGACACCTTTGCCTTTTGATGGCAACAATGAATTATCCTTAGTTATTTCAGTACCTTTTCTAGTATAGCCTTTTTACCCTACGTAGCTTTAGTCCCTGCGCCTATCACCTGAGCTATCTTCCTTCCAAATCCAACCATCATCTCCATTACCCTTAATGTTTGCCACTCCCACCAAATGATATAACCTTTGTACCATTTCAATTTCCCACTCAAACCACTCACTCCTCCAAATAAAGTCCCATATCCATCTTCCTTGTTCCCACTTTCCCATATTTAAGATGACCTCACTCTTTTGTTCGGAATTCATGAATAGTCTAGGAAACTTCTTTGCCAAAGACTCACCCTCAAGCCAACCATCAACCCAAAATCTAACAAGTCTACCATCACCTATATTCCATTCTAACATGTTATCAAACCAATTGTTTTGCTCCCACCCTCCACACACCAATTTTAAATCCCTTCACCAAAAGGACTCATTTGTCTTATTTACATCATCCCCCAAACCCTTCCACCATTGATATTTTGACTCAAGTACTTTCCCCCATAAAGATCCCCTTTGGCCAAACATATTCCACTTCCATTTTGCAAGAAGTGCCTCATTGAACAAAGGAAATTCCAACTTACGGAGTCATAGGTCTTTTCAAAGTCCACTTTGAACACCAAGCATTTCTTCTTCTTCCTTCTTGCCTCATCAACTACTTCATTTGCTATGATCACACTCTGCAACATGTTTCTTCCCTCTAAGAATGCGCTTTGCCTTTGGTCAATGACTTCATGAAGCACCTTTTGTAGTCTCCTTGCCAAAATTTTGTACATACATCCAACCAAATAAATAGGCCTAAAATCTTCCAAACCTTGTGGGTCATCAACTTTGGGGATAAGAGTGATAAATGATGCATTGGCTCCCCTAGATAGTGTTTCGGATCTATGAAAATCTTCAAGGAAATTGACCACATCCTTTTTCATAATCTCCCAAAACTTCTTAATAAATTTAAAGTTAAAGCCATCGGATCCCGGACTCTTTGAGCTTCCATATTCCCATATTTCCTATTTAATTTCCACTTCATCAAATCTAGTCATTAACATATGATTGTTTTCAAGTGAAATATTTCTAAATGCCACCCTGTAACACCCTAAAAATTTCCACTCGGTTATATAAGTATATACGTATATATATATATATATATATATATATATATATATATATATATATTATAAATATGTATATATTTATAAATATGTATATATTTATAAATATGTATATATTTATATATTTCTCTATAAGTAACTCTCTGGAATTAATTTTCTACAATTAATTCTCTGCAGTTACTTTCCTGTGTATTTGTTTATTAGCTGCTATAAAATTCTGTGGGATTGAAGTGTCTATGTTGTTTATTTATTTACTTGTGCAGTGTAATATGTACTTAATAATCAAGTACATATATTGTCTGTGTATGTTTATCTATTATGTCTGCTAGTAATTAATTGAGCTGAGATTAATTACTAGTAGTAAAATATTTCAAATATTTATTGCTATGTACTACTTAATTTATTGTTTGCAAATTGTTTTAAGTATTTTAATTATATTAAATTCTAGTAACTTGCACACCAAGTTACCTCTTGCAAAATTTATCTGTAAATGATTTCTTTACAGAGGAAATTTTAATTGAGCTATTAGAAAAGCTTTTACTACTAAGAGTTTTATAAAATTAATTAGCTGTTTGAAAGTAAGTTTTAAAATTTTAAAACACACCTCTTTATGATTACACAGTATAAAATTACACTGTGTAAATTAAACTGGGTAACCAAATTCCCTAATCTTAATTTCATGACACCTAATCTACAATGCATGCATGCAATTAATGCAAAATTAACACCTAATCAGCCTAATTGACACCTAGAACTACATGCATGAGATGAAATCAACACCTAGCAACCACCATGAACACCTAATTAACCAAGGAACCCCACGGCCAAAACCAAGCAAAAATCATCCAAAGCTTTTCATTTTTTTCTTCAAAACATCTTCAACACTAAAATATCAAATTCTCTCATCTCTCTCTTCTTCTCTTCTGGACCGAGAGCTAAGGAAGGCAAAGGAAGCCATTGGAGGTCTTGGAAGCTTTGCATGCAAGCTAGATCATCATCCTTTCATCCTTCTTCTACTTATCTCTTCTTCTTTTCGGTTGGATTGCAACACTTGGTAAGGGAACTCTCTTGTGGAATCTTGATTTTAAATTCTTTGTTGAGATTATGGTTAAGGTCTGGGGCTTTAACCATAAGTATACATGCATGCCCCATTTCTGGAAATTGATATATGTTTGAATGTTTTGTTGAGATTGAAATTGGATGAATGTTGTTGGATTTTCTATGGCTGTGATTGTGAGCTTTTGCATGTAAGGAATAAGGTCATTTTATCTTGAAAATTTGAATGGGAATGAATTTGGAAACAAGTGAAGTTAGGCATCTCTTTCTAACAGTTTGTTTTTGATCAAATCTCTTTTGGAAAATTTTAGCTAAAAACTCGAAAAAGTGACTGTTCTTTTGTTTAGCATGGAATAACCCTCACTGTTTTGCTATTTTTGAAAGATCTAACCGTTGGTTTTTCGTCAAACTTGTTTTCAATGAAAATAGACATAAAATTAAACAACTTTTGTTTTGATGTCTTCGAAAAATAAAGTCATCTTCAGGTTCATCCATGGCTCGAGATTCGACTGTCCTGTTTTGGAGTTTCACTGGAACAATGCTCGGTTTTTGATAAAATTCTCCCTGTGTGCTGAATGTTTTTTTTTTTTTTTATGTAATTACACCTTTAAAAACTAGACACAATAAGATTTTTAACCAGGTATATTACAAAAATTTTCAAGCATAATTTATAAATTAATTTTTTTCAAAAGAAACAGAACAATGGTTTAAGACTCTGTTTTAAGGTCAAAATCTTAGGCTGTTAGTAATGTTTTTACTGGGAACAATAGAAAATTAATTTGGAAGCAAGAAATACCTTTTTGGAAAGATCAAGGAGTTATCTTTAAACTGTAAAAACTTTCAGTTAATTTAGTTTTGGGAAGTGGGAGAAAATTTTATTTCTTTGGGTTATGTTCAGTGAGTACTAAAAATATGGAGTTACTGACTTAGAAAATTTTTATAAAATTTTCCAGATGTTGATTTTATAAGTGGTACACCTTTCTATAAATTAGATTTTAAGAGCTTCAATTTGATATAAAAATTATTAAATTGCAAGGTCATTTGCTTGTTTCAGTTTTGCTATAAATAATGAAAATTTGACTCTATATTCAAATTTGATATTAATATGTATGCTTTTACTTTTAATTACTATTTTGATGCCGTGAGATAATGGATATAATATAACTATTGTTTGGATTGATTCAATTAAGTCTCAGGGAGGAAAACCTGGAGCACTTGATATTGAATGTGTGAATTTCTCTGTTTTGGTGATACAGTCTGTTGACTGTAGTTTGAATATTGCGGTGAAATTGTTTGTCTGTGTGATGTGTCTACAAGACTCGACGCGGGTGCTTGTAGTAACTAGAATTGATTTCTAGTGCCAATAGCAGGATTGCTATTCAAAGATAAATATAACTTGTATAGTGAGCACATTTAAATAATCTAAGAGACTTTTATTTTATTTTATTTATTTTATTAAAAAAAATTAATAAATGAACTATTTCTTTTATGCATTGGACATAGAAAAGGATTTAGGACCTTTGCGTGGAGGAATAATGGTGAGTATAATTTTTTTTTTAAATCATAAGACACATGAGAGGGTAAGGAATACATAAAACATAATAAAATATATAACATGATGTGACTTATGTGAGTTGAGAGTCGTACTATGAAGATACGAGAGTACGGCGGATCTCTGGAACTTCAAGAATGCATGAAAGTCGCATGGGATATTTCGGCTGCAAGTTATCTATGAACCAAGGTCGAATCGCAAATGACGCATCACCTGGGGTGATGAGATCGTTACGATGTAGCGATAAAGGCAAAGTCCTTATTTATATATATGCATATGTGAGCGTAGAGGTGGTACCTTTAGCTCGACGTCAATTCGTCCGCACCTGTACCATGTGCAGCGGAAAACCCACAGGCGACGAAGAACGAAGATAAACTCTGTGAGGAGAGTGTTGAGGAGTCAGTCCTCAGAGCATTAGATGACCACAGTTGGTACCTGAGAGATGATCGTAAGGAGGCAGTCCTTAGGGGATATATGGCGCCGAGTTGTGACGCTAGTCACATAGCCGACTTGGCAATCCCAACAGAAATTACGAGTCATCATTGATTGGTGAGAGCCCCGCCATTGTACCGTGGAGAATGGGTGTACTCCCAATATGTCATCTAGCTTAAATTTGTGTAAGACCACTGAGTTCTGGGAGTTTCAGTGGCAGCTGGCCAGTAAAAGATAAGTAAATTGTTCTAGTGATGAAAACAATTAGGTATCGAGTGTGATCGGTAGATAACCACATCGACGTGGTTGATTGTAGGTGTTTGTGACTTCTAAAGTCGTTTTGTGTGTACTGCTTGACGAAGCAGAGAGTTACCCTCTTGTTGTTTTTTTTTAGAACCAGATGGCAGTTCCGGACTCGCACCATTTTGGGAAGTTGAGTGTCTGTATGGAAGGTGGGAGCCCGACTGGATTAGACACGTCGATCATTTTACGGGTTATATCCGCTTGATTCACACACCAGAGTACGAGCCCAGGGTTTACCCTATTATCTATAAGTATTTTGCGTGGTGGACACAGCCTACACCACCCTACTATCAGTTAGCTGAGCCTGTGGAAATCATTTACGTCTCTTCCACTGCTACGACATCCAGAGGGCCGGGACCGCACCCGACAGATTCAGAGCGCACCCCCACTGAGCCCCATTCCTCCCAGTTGGAGTTACTGTTTGGGGAGCACAGCTATCCGGAGCGTTTGGAGATGGCTCAGGCGGATGTGGAGGTACTGGCGGACATGGAGGAGGTTCCCACTGAGGGGAACTAGGCGGTGCTAGTAGCAGCCGCAGCGGCGGCAGAGTTGGTTGAGGAGACTTCAACCGGTGGAGAGGGTTGGTTGGTAGAATCCGACACAGAGGAGGATCCGGAGGAGGATCCCAAGGAGGACTTAGAGAGAGAGTCTCTTGGGGATTCGTTTGAGGTTTCCTCCCGTGAGTCTCACTATTAGGACCCCATCAACTGGCGACCCACATAGGCTTCTGTATGAGTTTTTCACAGGGTAGGGGTAGACGATGACTGCTCTGAGAGCTAGGATCTTACTTTGTTTTATCATGTATTTGGTTGGGTAGATCTAGGCATCTCAGATATTTTGTTGTACATATTCAGTCATCATGTGGACCATGTAGTAACTTTTTGTACTTATGCTCCGGGAGTACGTTATGTCTTTTGGTTACATATATGTATATATACATGTTTACATTTCCAGCCATATGTATTTTCCATTGTTTTATTTCCGTATATTCAAAAATTTATTTACTCCTTTACGATTGAAGATACGCTTGATCTTTTTGGTGAATTAAATAACGCGTTATAATTGCTAAAGGAAATTATAACTTTCGCAATTAAAATTGAATTAAAAAGTTTCAAAATTTCCCTGAAATTTCGGTTATGTTTCTTTCAACTTTCACGTGTTTTCTTAAATAAATCAATTAAGGCATTTTACAAAATAATCAATTGAATCAAACATCATATGTTTATCATTATAGAATTTAGGGCGTTACACACCCCATCAAGATAAGGCCTCTCCCATTGATCTTCACTAAACCTATATTTGAAAAAATTCAATGCTTCCTCTTTACTCCATCAGGTTCTTCCACCCATGTTCCTCTAATATGGAGACCCCTAATCATGTTCTTTCTCCTTTTTCCAATTTACCATTAGATGAAAAAATTTTGAGTTGCAATCTCCCTCCAGTAGCCATTTAGATCTTGATTTTTGTCTTGTCAAAGCCTCATTATACGTTAGACATCTCCAAAAATCTTCTTATAATCTCCTCTTAACTACTATTTCCTCCTCGATTAGCCTTTCAATTTCTTCCTTCCTATCCAAATCTTTCAATTGTTGCTCCACTCTTGCAATCTTTTTGTGAATGTTTCCAAAATGATCACGGTTCCACGCCTTCAAGCTAGCCTTTAACCCTTTTAATTTCTCCTTAAGGATGAATCCTCCCTTCCCATTGATCTCACTACTACCCCAAGCCTTCTCCCAAATTTTTATCCTCCAACCAACAATCAATGGTCCTAAATGGTTTAGGCCCCCAATCAATAGAGACATTCTTCAAGAGAATTGGGCAATGGTTGGACATATTTCTATCCATCACGTATTGAGTACTTCCACTCCATATGTCAATCCATTCTTTCGACAACATGACTCTATCAATCCTACTCCTTGTTCTTCCATTCGGCCTATACCAAGTGAACTTTCGACCAACTATAGGAATATCCTCCACCTCCATATCATTGATAAATAGATTAAACTCTCTTCTATCACCACTTCCATAATCAACCATGCTCTCCCCTTGTCTTTCACTTGATTTTCTTACATAATTGAAGTCTCCCAAAATACACCATATTGTGTTTGCACTAGCAGCCTTGATAGTCTTCAAGCCATCCCATAAACTCCTTTTTGCTTCCAAATCACATGGAGAATAAATATTGACTATTGTCACATTTTCGTCTCCCTCCTTCCATACCCCCTCCAAACCAATGTATCCATCCCCTTGAAAAGAATTAATCAATTCAAAATAATCTTTAGACCACAAACATAACAATCAACCTCCTCTGTTAACAGCTGGTTTCATGATCCATTCCACTTCATAGTCACCCCATATAGCTTGGCACAATTCTTTTTTTATCACCTCTTTTTTTGTTTCTTGAAGACAAACCATTTGCACCTCCTCCTTAACAACCATATTTTTTATGTATTTCCACTTAACCCCACCCCTCAATCCCCTTACATTATAGGATAAAATTCTCATTTATTAACCTCTGTACCTCCCTCCTTGTGTCTCATTCCCTCCCTTGCCGCTTCTAATTTATCCCTCCTCTCTATTTGTACTAATTTTTCGATAACCTCTTCATCACTCCCTTTATTAGAAACACCCAGTTTACTCCCAATATCCCATATTTTTCGTTCCTCCTCCATCTCATCCTTCAATCTCACCAGGTTCTTGTAATTTACTATACATCCATCAGAAAGAACATTGCTAAATTCAAAAGGTACCATTCTCCATTCTGCACGTTTGTTGTTGGCTCCGCAATCTTGGTCATAAGGTTCACAAGATGATGATGGGCAAGAACCAATAGGGCCTCTTTTAACTCCGTCTTCTTTTGTTGACAATATGGCTTCTACCCCTTGAATATCACTCTCTCTGTAGACCACTTTCCCTTTTTTCTTGGCGGAAACAGAGTCTTCCCTTCGTTGTATGCTATTAATTTGGTAGCTTTTGGATGATTATGGACCCCGACACCAATCCCCAATAGCTTTGAGACCAATATAGTGTTCCTTGAAATCATTATTACCGTCCGTTTGGCCCACTTGTTTGTAGTTATTTATCTGGCCTTCTATACTCAGATTGTTAGTGTCCCGGGTCACATTGTGTTTGTCGGCCCAATATTGGTCCCCTACAGAATTCAACAAAACATTTTTATGCCCATTTGGCCCATATTCAGTCCCTATTGCACTTCCCACTTTACTTCTTGATCCCACGCACCCTTTTACCCTACTACTATCCACGTCATGTTGTCTACTAACCACAGCTTCATCTCTGTCTTCCCTCACGTCACTTCCTCTGCTTTCAGCCCTTTCTAGTGTTGTTTCATTTTCCTCTACACCCCTTTTACCTTCAAAAACCACTTTTTTATGTAACTTATGCAGCTAAAGACCACCAAATCCTCCCTCTGTACCATCAAATCTCCTTTTTCCCTCCTCCAACGGCTCTTTTCTAACATCCTTCTGGAGACTCTCCCCCTCTGACCACTGTTGACAGTCAAGTGCTTTGACCATTAGACATTGTACCATTTGTTCCTCTCCTGTCTAGTTAATAACCGCTTCTTTCTTCCGCCGTTCACCACCGTCACCTTCTTGTCGATCAGCACCCTCGGCCTCCATGTATGCTTCGTCATCAACTTCATCTTGGAATGAAATGACATATAAACCCAAGTCGCTAGCAATATAGCTTCCTTCTATTATTGATGGTAGATACTTCCATCCTCCCCACTTGCAGTTGGTTGCCTGAGAGTACAACTCCTCAATGATTTTCACTTGGCAAGTGAAACTGTCGATCCTAACTTTAGAGCTTTGAGAGATAAAATTGGGGCATGAGGTTTTCACGAGCACCCTCGCATATTGTAGATTGCTTAGTTGATATGTTTCATCATCTTTTTCAAGTGTCCCTTTTAATTGAATGGAGAAATTAAAAAACGACAAATAAAAGGAACATTTAATTTTATATATATATATGAGATGCATTGCTTGGATGCAAGCCATTAAATTGAATCGCTTTCTTGGCTTATACCAAGTCATTTTCAGTGATTCTTTTTCTCAATCGACTGCTGAGAATTTATAGCAGCCACGTCCACATTAGTTCTCGTTTCCACATCCTACTTTCGTGGACGGTAAAATGGGACAAACTAATTAATTGCTCGTTTTCTCATCACCACCTTCAATTCCCCTTTCTCAACTTTATTTTTTATATATATATTTTTTGGTATATCTCCTTCCCTAGGTTTCTTTTTCAGTTCTCGTCACAAAAATTAGTTAGCCTATGCACAAGTATATAAGGAGAGGACTATTCGACGAAATTCAGTAGCATCTTGCCTGTTGCCACTGGCACTCGAAAAAGTCTTTAAATGAATAATTATAATCTGATTTGTACTATACTATATATCTCTGTCCATTATTTCACATCATGGATATGGAGATGAACAATTGCATCTAGTGCGCTCACCAATCTTAGACACTTAATAACAAGTTATTCGTACAAGATTTTATCTCCAATGATCTCTTTGATCATTGTGACACCAATCACATCGTCTTCAAAATGAAGAAAGAGTGTTTCCATTTGAAATAAGTTTCCATAAATTAAAAGTTTTCGATGAATTAGCGTGAAGGGTAATATAGGAAATAAAGTTCATTTTTAAATGAGGTCGAGAAAATTAAATAAAGCTAACTAACAATCTTAATTAATATGTATTACTTTTTTTTTTCTTATATCCAATCCGGAAGAACTAAGAAGTATATTGCAAACACTACTTTATGGTGAAATCACATCTCAAAGAAAGAATAAAATATAATAAAAAAATAAGCTTTTAAATTATTTGACCAGTCATTTTAGTAGTTTATAAGTTTACTTGAATAGTTTAAAAGTTTATTTGGCAAACAAGTATATTTTTTGCTTATTTTTTAGAGGCTACTTCAACTAGTATTTTTTTTTCTTTTTACATTTTTATCATCACTATTTTTTGACCAAATAATTAACTAAACATGTCATTAACTTTATATTTATCACCTAACTAATTAACTAATTTAACAAAATATTTCAATTCAATCAACTAGTTTAGACACTTTCAAATTTTCAGTTGCTTATAAGTTTTCATCAACTAGCCTATGAGCTAATTTTGTCAAACATGTCCTTAATGTTCATAATAAATATTTTATTTTATTATTCAAAAATAAATTAAAGAGATAAAGCATTTTAAATAAAAGAAAAAATATTGAAATAAATTATTTTAATCGTCCTTACTTGGAAAGCCACGATACAAGAACTTTAATAGGGTCAGTCTTAACCTTTTCCCGATAGAATGACGGTTATGTAAAGGGTCTAGTTTTTGTTTGCTTATTTTATTCTCTATTATTTTTTATTGCACAAAAAATAAAATAAAAATAAGTTGGGATTCATTAATATTATAATAATCTTAAATTTTAGTTTATCATTAAAAAAATAATCTCTTTAATATATATATATATATAAGGAATGATCAATTACTCCAAAAATAACTTTAAAAGAGTTACTTTATATTCTCACCATTCATTTTCTTAATGTAACTCTTTTAAAATTTTTTTTGGAGTAACTTGATCCTTTTCTTTCTTGATTTACAATCTTAATGTAGCTGGGCTTTTGTCTCATTTATAGCAAAAAGATAAATAAATAACCTGACTTTTTTTAATTGAATTGAATGACCAAACAATTCAATCCACGTGCAGCGATGCCTTCTCGTACTCACATACAAAAGTCGTACATTTATAAAAGTGACATAAAATTTGTTTTTATTGTTTCAAAACAAACAAATGCCCTATCTCCATATAATATTGGCCAGGCAGTAAAAATAGTTGAACTAATGTCCGAGTGTGTTTTGATTTGAGCCACAAAATAACGACCATGCATGTTATTCCAACGTGCTACCACCATTAACAAAAAATATAGAAGGATAATACCGAATATCCACCTTGCAACAGAGGGAATTCATAATTATCCATTATGCATAGTTGGTGTAGGGAAAGGAAAAGTTTAAAATAAGAGTTCGACTTTAATACTAATAATAACCCTTCACATATTTAGTTTGAAGAGAAAAAAAAAAAAAACCTACAAGCTTAAAAACACCATGCAGAATCATCGTTGTTTTTCGGATTAAGAGCTGGAACATAGAACAAATAAATTAAGACTTGCCGGATTGTAAATGACGTTAATATCTTCATCAATACTTATTTCTTTTTTCACTTGTGAATTAAAAATCTTATTAATATATTAATATCGATTATGTATAATATATATGCTACCAGAACCTGTCATGAGTAAACACCAAATTGTGAAATTCATCCATAGAGCAATTTGGAAGGAGTAATATATGAAAATAGTTTCTGAAATTATTATTATTAGTCAACGTAATTTCTAAAATTACAGTAACATGTCATCTATAAACATTTAATTATTTTCACAGTTTTAGGGGGGGAAATAACTAATATAATAACATGAAATAGTAAATAAATATCGTTTGATAATTTTAAAGATCAAAGTAGTATTTTTATAATATTAAAGGTTAAATTAATTAATATTTGTATTTTAGAGATTAATTAATTTAGTTTATTACTCGTTTGCCAATTTACAAATCTATCTTGGATATGTTGCATCGCATTTTATCAAACGGTTGCAACTGGGCCTCGATAGAAGGTTCGTTAACATGGGCAAAGAAGATCAGCAACTACTTTTCGGGCCATCATTGTGGGCTCCAAGGGTGAAATATTACATAGCCTGCAATTAAAGGGATCAATTTCAACCCAGATACTGTAGACACCTCCATATTACATATGTATAATCTTTCGAATAATAATAAGCGCCAAAGGGGAAAAAAAATCTTGAGCATATATATTTTTATATATCAAACGCTAAAGTCATAGTATGAATAATGCTCCCGAATAATTAATACTTGTTTAGTCGTTTTATCCAAGACATAATTTGGACTTTTTCATATCTGTGTTGACAGAATCGATTATGGACAAAACCTCGCATTATTGGCCTACGTATGTGTGTACCTACAACATGGCTTTTACTTGTCATATGTTAAATTACAATTCAAAATGCACGTATGATCTAATTGTAATTACCTTATATTGCCTCTTTTTTGTTAACGAAAGCATGGAAGTTTCTATCAAGAACAAAAAGAAAACAAAGCCATGAAAGCTTACTCTCTACAACCCCTTTTTGGCTTAGACAACGTATATGGTAGCTAGCTATCATGAGTGGCAATAATTAAAATGAAAATAACCCACCCTTCTACCCTAAGAATGAAGAAAAGAGTGGATCTTTGTTTCGGTGTGCACATGGTGTTGGAGTTTGACATATGTGTAATGTACGAGAGGAGCATTTGGAAATATTGAGGGTAGATAAAATTGTAACGTTGATTATGACAAGATATGAGAATCTAATATAAGTGGGTCAAGGGTTTTAGGTAATAGGAATATGGGGGCATGGCAGATGGAGGGCCCACGGAAGCAGAAGATGAGTGTTTGTTAGTGTTGGTGTGAAGGAAATTACAGGGGAATGGAATCCTTGCATTAGAGAAGAGAAGAAACACAAAGTATAAGGCTGCCATAAAGCATATTTGAAATGGAAAATGAAGCTCAGACACTCACCTCCTCATACCCCACCTCCTTCAACCTCTTTTTCTCGTCTTGTCTCCAATCATGCTTCCCCATTTATTTACTTATTCATTTTTTACAATCCTAACATTGAAAAATGATTCTTGAACATCCAAATGGTGCATGCACTTTGAGAGAGATAGAAAGAGACGAGAGATAAATTATTGATAAGATTGGTGATATGATGTAACTGAGAAAAATGAGAGGTATTGATAGAGTGTTTGTAAATTATTGATGTCCAAATATCATCACTCACTAACATTTTTTACCTTTATGGAAGAATGCTGAAAAAAATCCAAACAAAACGAACTCCAAGCCCAATCTAATGGAAACAAACTCTCCTTGAATTTAAACGATTTAAATACGTTTTTGTTTAAAGTCCACTTGAATTTCATCTTAAGTTAGCAAATCATTATTTTCTCTAATACAATTTTGTAAGGTAGTATCAATATTGACCTCTTAAATAAGTTACTACCAAAAACAACATATTGTAAGGCTTGAACTTTCGCTTTCCTTTGAAGTGGTGCATCACTGCATCAGATATTCTTAAATATTCAACTATATATAGGCTTTTTCATATAATCATCATTTACCAGTTCAATATTTAAAATTTCAACAGTAGGTATGACATTTTACTTTGCATTTCTATTTATTTCTTCACATTCTATTTTTTAATTTTATATCCAGATGTAATCTGTACAAGCTCTTTGTCATCAATTTTTTTAATCTAAGGTATGCACCTGAGTATCACCTTATTAAATTTTTCTAATAACCGTATTGGTCTTGTATAATATTTCACCAAATTCTTACTCACAAATTTGTATTCTCGAATCAATTACTCAATCACAAGTTAAGAATATCCTCATATTTAAACACCTCAAGCCTAAAAAGATATAAGAACTTCTAGTCTTGCTTCATACTCTATATACTTCATTGTTAGAACACAGACACACAGAGAACCACAATTGGCTAAAAAGCAAGATATATAGCCACACATAAGCACTAGCACTTTCTCTTCATCTACGAAGCAATGCACATCATGATCCAAATATTAACTCTTTGTTGGCACTCTAATTACTTTGTGATTTGAATATATAGCCACACATAAGCACTGACACTTTCCCTAATATAGGGATTAATTAATTAGGAAAGAATATTTAGAAAATCCCAATTGATTATGTCAGATTATTAGAGATTCCAATTTGACTCAATTGATTAGAAAGATTAGCTTCAAATTCAATTTAATAAAACATGATTAGTAAGTATCATAATTTAGAATCCCAAAAGATTAGAATTAGCTTTGAAAATACCTAATCTCTATTTTAATAGGCTTACCCAAAATTAGAGTTTTCTTAATGATAAAATCATTAATTTTCATAATAAAAAAGGTATAGTTATAAGGAAGTGATTAGGTTCAATTTAGCTTCAAAAACTAAGTCCCTTAGCTCCAACACTCGTGGGACTCGAGTTTTTGCGAGTTATTCTTGTGCAAACCCTGCTTTGCATTTGCTAGACTCGAGTGTGGCTCGTGGGACTTGAGTCCTCCATTTCTGGACTCGATTCTCACGACTTAGTTTGCCTAATTTCACTTCTTTGCCACTCCTAAGCCTATGTTTAATTGGTTTAGGTCATTGGTCGCTTGTTTAGTCACCCTAATTCAATTTTAAATCCCTAGAATGGATCATTGTAGCATGGCTTAATTAATGAGTAGGGAGTTTACAAAATATACCTAAGACCTCTGATTAATGTCTTCAAGTGATTGCTCATGTCTTCAATTCTTTGGCTTTTGGCTTTGACTTCATGTTAGATAGTGCTTCATGAGTTGCCTTTGTCATTATCAAAACATTTTTTAAGCATCTTCATCAAGTGAGATCTTCAGTTGAGGAGGTGATGGTTTCATTGTGTTTATAGATAGAAATCTCACAAAATATACTCTCTAACTCTCAAGTGTCTAGGCTTGTGTTTACACTCAAAGCAATTCATGAAAGCAAACACTATCATTGGCTTGACAAGCCTCTAATATCTGTACCTGAAACACATGCATATAAAGATCAAGATGCTTTATTAGGGTTATAATGGGGTCAAGGTAAATGTAGGAAACAAGAAATGATAACTAAGTTACAACCCAAATGAGAATAAAATAGCAATGATAAATAAACAATAAATAAGCATGAGAAACCAATTCCAAAAAATATAATTCAATTCCTCTATGCATTCTTCAAACTCTCCTTTTCTTTTTCTCCATCGTTTTCAGCACAACCAATTTATTATTTGCTCTTTTATCTTTCCTTTTCCGTTTCTCTTTTCTGTCTTTACTTTTTTTTTCCTATTTTTTATTTGTTTTCTTTTTTAAATTTTGTTTACACTTGCGAATTTGTTGTCAATCAAGCATCAACATATAAATTCAAATTACACAGACCCCCTAAGATTTGCTCTTATTACATCTGGCACCCTTTCATTTTTTTACATTATTTTGAGCCCTCGAAGGGAGGGTCGGTGTAACTTTTTTATGCCTAAAGGGGGTCGGTGTAACGATTTACTCTTAAAAAGAGGGTCAGTGAAACGAAAACCAAAATATTAAGGAGTTTTCTGTAAGGTTAAAAAATGAAGGGGTATCGAGTGTAATAAAGACAAACCTCAAGGGGGTATGAGTAATTTATTTTATAAATTCTCAAAAGAATTTAGTTAACATGTATAAAGAAGGAGGATAACTCTTAGAACTTGAGGGAGATAAATGATGGGAAAATGAGGGAAATGGCCATAGCATACCTATTTATTTGTAGATTTTTTTGTGTGATTAAATTATTAGGTAAAATGGGAGACATTTTGAAACTTGAATTTTGACTCCTTTTGGACACGTTTGGTTGTACAACTTTCTTGGAGAAGAAGACTTGAATTACTGAAAAAGTTAGCTAAATGAGGTTTTGTTCAGAAAGATAACATGGTGGTGTAAGAAGCATGCCAAATCTTTTAATGTTTCATTGTATGCATGAGAAAGGATGAAATTTTGTCTTTTGTGATTGTCTCATAGAAGGGCATTTTTGTACTTTTCATGGTGCTCTATCTTGGTTTTGATTTTGGCTTTATCCTAGTCATGCTTCTTGTAAAGTATGCAATCAATACCGAATAAATGATATTATTTTATATGAAAATGTCAAATTTGCACCAAAGGTTCTTATGACCCTAGATATGATTAATTAACATTACTCACACTTAATTGGCATATAAAACAAGATTTTTCATTTACAAAAGAATGTACATTTACATTGTTTGTGAGGCACATAATTCAATTCACAAATGAACTGTCTACTTAAAAGAAATAATTCAATTCATTAATTTTTTAGGTTATCATTAGGGTTTTCACTTATTTAGTGATTCATACAATAATTAGAAAATATACAAAATTCACGACGTTACATAAAGTGTGCCACATTATAACGTAGGATTAATAAGGTTTCACACCTCAATTAACACTTTTATTTATATATTTTTTTAGTTAATGATGATGATGATTTTAAGAATTCAAGACCATCAAGTTGTCGTAACTTAGTTGTCCCAAATTAAAACATAGGATTAATAGTGTCATATTTTTTTTTTTTAAATGAATTTCGAGATCATCAAGTTGTCATAACTCGGAGTTTTCAAAATAAAACACAAGATTAATAAGGTGTTATGGCTCAATTAACTTATTTTGTTATTTTTTTTATAATAATAAAATGATAATAACATCAATAATTAAAATAATAGAATGTACATAAAAACAAAAAGTGATACATATAGAGTGTGTTTGGTTTCACGTTGCAGAATTGATTCTGAGTTTAGAATTGATTTTAGATAAATTTTGACATGTTTGGTTTCACGTTTGATAAGAATTAAGAATTGATTATGGGTCCAGAATTGATTCTAAGTTGAAGCAACTTTTAGTAGCTTTTGCGTTGGATCCAAAATTTTGTACTAAGTTTTACTCTTAACTTGCTTTCATAATAAAAACATTCAAACATAAATCACATCACTTCAAAATTAATTTTAACCAAAATCAATTTTGTAAAATCAATTTCATTTAAAATCAATTTTACCAACGCTCATCCAAACACACACATACTTGTTTCAAGGTGGCAACTCTTGACGGACTCAATGCATAAAACAATTCAAACCAATTTGTATGCCTTAAAATTAAAGCTCCAAGAGAGAGAGAAAGAAGAAGAAAAAAAGTTAAACTAGGTCACAAAATGATCCATTTTTTTTCTTCATATATGATTCATTTTATTGTATGTCCCTAATGCTTGATAGTCTCCTCTTTATATAAGGGGAAGGAGAGAGTGCGGGAGAGTGATTTGTCTAATGTGTGACTTCTTAGGTAAGGTTAAGAGAGAAATTCTATCATGGCTAGATAGCCTTGCTTTCAAGCATTTTTTTTTAATAAAGATAAATGTTAATTTTGTTTACAAGTCATAAATATGTGTATAGATCTTTCTCTTAACTATCTAACAACACAGAGAACACCTTATTCAAATAAGTATAGGTGGAGATATAACTTCCTCTTTACACACTGCCAACTACAAAATGGGTCCATTAACATTTTTCCCTTCCAAAATTTTTCCTTTGCTTTTCTTTCTTATTCTATATTTTATTTTTATTTATTTGAAAAAATAGATATTCACAAATAAACTAGACAAAATGAAGTTTTTTTTGTTGTTTACTTGTCTCAAAATCAATAGCTAGACTATATGATAATTTCGAGTTTTTTTTTTTCCCCTTCAATCCGTTATGATTGGAGAGTGAGCATTTTAACACAAGAAGGGAAGGTGATGTATTAATTGCATCACTAAAGAGATAATAGTGTAAATGATATTTTGGTAATATTTTTTTTTTACGAAAAGTTAAAATTTGGAGTAAAGTATTATACACTCTAATATGTCACGAGAGAGTCATGTAAATTTTAAAATTAAACAATGTAATATTCGTATCTCAAAGGAGAAAAATATAACTTACTCTACTTTTTTTTTAGTCTCTTACTTTATTACTTGAGTCCTTATATTAGAATATTTTAATTTTAATTTTTATTATTTACAAAACATTAAACTTGTTATTCAATCTCTATTAGTTTTTTTTATCACTCAAGAGTGACCCTGACATTAAAAACTAAATGAAATAAAAAAATTAATAAAGACATAAATACAAAATAAAAAGACTACTCCTTCCGGTTCTATTTATAAAACCTAATTACCTAATTCATCAAGATTAAGGAAAGTGATTCATTTAGTTATAAATTAGATAGTACCCATGCGATGCACGGGTAAATTCGAAGGGAGAAATTTTTTGGATTATATAAAAAATTATATTGATAATTTTATTAATTTTTTATATTATTGAAAAAATTCTATAATAAATATTTTATTATATTTACAATTTTAATAATATATTATGAAAAATGATCGATCAATTTTTTAATTCCACTTTTAGTGTTTTTTTTAAAAATAAATTTTAGTTAACAATATCGTTTTTAGGTATATAGTGTTTTTTAATTATTTTGACCAATCACTAAAAAATAAAAAATAAAAATCACAATTTAAACAATTTTGATATTCATTGCAAATATTACAATTGCTATCATTAAAAATAAAAATAAATCACAATTTAAACAATTTTGATATTAATTATAAATATTACAATTTCTATTGCTATAGGATTGTATGTTTAGGAGATGTGTGTATAGTGTTTCTTAATTATTTTAATCACTAAAAAAAACCACAATTTATATACATTATGATACAGTTGTAAATATTACAATTGTAATACAGTTGTATTATCTTATTAATTGTAAATATCACAATTCTATTAGTATTTAGTAATAAATATTTTATTCACAAATCTATTAATATTTACTAATAAATATTTTATTCTATTAACATATAAATAGAATAAACCTAAATATTGTATTCATAATTATATTAGCATTTAATAATAGATATTTTATTCTAGTGACACATATTCATAAAATAAAGTTGAGATTTATTATTTTATTTTTTAATTCATAAAAAAATATTGTTGAGTCATAAGACGAATCAGGACCCTCAGTTATTTTGATTTTATGCAAAACAAATATTAAGTAAAAAGATTGCGTCTTATAAATGCCAACAGACGAAAACGTTGGATCTGCGTCTGTAAGAGACAGATGATACACAGACAGACGCTTAAGTCTGATGAAGCATTTAAAGGCATAGTAAATGCACTATTGCTTTATAATCTGTTTTGCAGGGAATGTTCATAAAACATCCTCATAGGATCTGTCGAAGTGCATAAAGAGAAACAGAAAGAAGAGTCAAAGTTTCAGAAGATTCTCTCGCCTCAAAAGACGCACTACAGCTAGCAATGAGTACTTGTCTGAGTAAGCGATGTGACCACTGCAATAGAAGGATATGGAGTATATCTCAAGAAAGATAAGCAGAGTGCTTTATCAGTTTAGAATGACTAGTTGGTGACAAACATTAAATACTCGCATTAAATGTCCCTCAACCACCTTCCTTCAAACGTTGGTCAGACGCAAGCAAAAAGACTGTTTAGAGACAACGGTTACTTCCTCAGCAAGTCTATATATAGAAGAATATTTGAAGTGATGAACAACACACAAATTGAATTCAAAATTCAAGCATTCTTTCAAGTCTTCATTCTTTCTCTGGTAAAAATTCTATTTGTTAAAAAGCTCTCAAATCACTTTGTGTATCCTGAGAGAAAAAGACTTTGTTCTTAAATTTGTATATCCGTCTGTAAGACGATAGTTGAGAAGTTTGTGTGCCCCTTTCAAAAACAAATCTTGTGATTTGTTTTAGAGCCAGAAGTGGCTTGGTAATAAAGAATACTTGGGTTTTTAGCTTGGAGAGACTGTGTGAAAAACTACTTGGGTGAGCCAGAAGTGGCAGTGAACAATACTTGTAAATTGTGAAAGTTAGCGGAACTTGGTGGTTTGCCGAGAACTGGATGTAGTATTGGAATGAGACGAACCAGTATAAAATTATGTGTTGTCTTTCTTGCTCTTTTATCTCTTATAACTGTTTAAACTGACTTTGTCTTGTGATTTAAATCTGTTTTCTTAAAAAGGGCTTTCATCTGTGTACTATCGTCTGTTAAAACGTTTTCTTCAAAAATGATCTCTTTTGTCCAACAGACGTTACACGCTGTTTATAAAAAGTTTGCGAACATTTTTATAAATCACAATTCAACCCCCTTTCTTGTGATTTTTGCCTTTACAAATATAATTATAGTAATTAAGATGATTGCATTGAGTATATATTCTAATTTATTCATAACTATGTTAATATATTTTTGAAATATTTATATACATAGATGTGATTCTCAATTGTCTTTTTTTCACATGTATCTTTTGAAAAAATTAAGTATTTGATAATTTATTTATATTATTTAATACATGAAAAGACAGTAGATTTTTTTGAATTCATAAAAATGCATAATTTAATTAATTAAAATAATTATTATCATGCTTACAAAGTTCATTGATTAATCTTTTTATTATTCGAGTGTTGTCATGATTGCAATTATAAATTAAAATGAATCTTATTACATTACCTATGCATCTTTTGAGTCAATAATTCTTTTTTTTTTACCATTTTCTAAAGTTGAGTTTTATCTGTGATTACCGTAGAACATCACCCAATAGAATATATTTTTAGATGATGAACTTGCAACGATGAAATTTTCAAATTCAGTAATGTGGGAGATGGCATATAATATGAAAATGTTACAATAAAATTGGATTTAACCTTGTTGCCAATTGAAAAAATTGTTGCGAGTGAATACTCTTCTTTTTAATCATTCCATAACTTTTCAAACTGGCCCTCCTAAAAAATAAAAGAAATTTTATTGAAGAATTGGAAAAAAAAAAAAAAAAAAGTAATTTCAATGAAAAAAAAACTAAGAACATAGTTTGCATTCCTACATTCCAGAGGCATACCTGTGACATGTTGTAAAGGAATGAATGGCTGCGACTTTTTGAATAATACATACTACCGTAGAACCCCACCCAATAGAATATATTTTTAGACGATGAACTTGCAACGATGAAATTTTTAAATTTAGTAATGTGGGAGATGAGTCAGATAACATAATATGAAAATGTTACAATAAAATTGGATTTAACCTTGTTACCAATTGAAAAAATTGTTGTGAGTGAATACTCTTCCTTCCAATCATTCCATAACTTTTCAAATTGACCCTCCTAAAAAATAAAAGAAATTTAATTGAAGAATTGGAAAAAAAATAAACAAAGTAATTTCAATGAAAAAAAACTAAATTTTAAAAATAAAGTAATTTCAATGAAAAAAAAAACTAAGAACATAGTTTGCATTCCTAGACATTGAACCTCTTACAACTTTTTGAATAATACACACTTATAAATGACTCGAACAATATATGTCAAATTGTCATGTCACCTTATAAATAAGTTGCATTCAAACAATGCAGCTTGAATATCAATCTTTACGTATTCAAATTTCTTAATCTAACATCAATCATTCAAATTTCCTAATTTAATATTCAAAATATGTACTCAAATAATATAAATAAGTTTTAAAAATTACTTTCTTTAATTTATAAACACTATATTGCAACATATAAAATTACTCAAAAATTCTAATGTTCCTTTAAAAATAACTTTATTTAAGACACTCAAACATATTAAATAATTCATATATTAAAAAATTACCATATACTACATCATATAATTCACGATTACCATATATTGCACATATAATTGAATATATAATATAAAATTAAATCAAATATCAAATAATAATAATAATTATTATTATAATAATTTTAAAATTGAATAAAAATTACTTTAATTAAAATATTAAAATATATATTATGCAAGTTATGAAACATTCAAAACATAATTTTAAAATTTCTATTTAAATATGGAAAGAAAATTAATAATATATTAAATTAAATGTCTTACAAATATTAAGAATGTGATTGTGCTAATCAATAATTAATCAATTGATTATGATTATATTTATACTAAAATTAGAAATATCACCAGAATGTGACACATGGATAACCAGTCCTAATCAACAACTGTGTTTTATATAATATATTGATATAGATAGATAGATACTCATTTCTCTCTCTCTCTCCTAATTGTTTGTCATTACAACACCTCTCGTGTAATTAAGGATATTTTAGTCTAAAAATAATTAATGCAATAAATATTATAAATTGGATCTTATAAAAAGAATCAAACACCACTTTCAATTTAACCAATAGGGTTGGTGCAGTGGTGTAAAGTCCTGCTGCGTTCACATATGGGAGAACAATCTATTTAGTAGAAGAACCCATGTTTGATTCCCTCCATCTGCAAAATTTCCTTAGGTCAGTGACAGCAACCCACTACGAACGGGATTAGTCTCTAACTTAATAGATAAGGAGATACCCGTAGTCTTTGACCCATAACCAAAAAAAAACATCACTTTCAATTTAGGTCTTTTAAATAGGAGCAAAGAGAGTAAAATAAAACAATAATATATTATAAAAAAATAAAAATTATTTAAGGCACATTTTAATACCAAATTTTTATAGCACTTCTTAAAAAAAAGTGTAAACATTTAAAAGTTATAATAAAATAATAAAAATGTTGGGAATTAATAATATTTGCAATTGAAAAATGTGCACTGCTCATTATCAAAATTACACAATCAAAATATTATTGTTTTCCCTAATAATAAGCTCATAACATAACACTATTACCGAGCGCATAGATTAACTGGTGTGAAATTGTTTCAGCTTAACCAGTGATCTCGAGTTTCAGTCATAGATATGCAACTGCGTTAAATACTTGGAGAGAGAATTTTGGCGTCCACAATGATCCTAATAGAAAATACTTGTGATCTAGAAGGGAAAAAAAAAAACGGTAACACAAGACTATATGATAATTTCGAGTTTTTTTTTTCCCCTTCAATCCGTTATGATTGGAGAGTGAGCATTTTAACACAAGAAGGGAAGGTGATGTATTAATTGCATCACTAAAGAGATAATAGTGTAAATGATATTTTGGTAATATATTTTTTTCACGAAAAGTTAAAATTTGGAGTAAAGTATTATACACTCTAATATGTCACGAGAGAGTCATGTAAATTTTAAAATTAAACAATGTAATATTCGTATCTCAAAGGAGAAAAATATAACTTACTCTACTTTTTTTTTAGTCTCTTACTTTATTACTTGAGTCCTTATATTAGAATATTTTAATTTTAATTTTTATTATTTACAAAACATTAAACTTGTTATTCAATCTCTATTAGTTTTTTTTATCACTCAAGAGTGACCCTGACATTAAAAACTAAATGAAATAAAAAAATTAATAAAGACATAAATACAAAATAAAAAGACTACTCCTTCCGGTTCTATTTATAAAACCTAATTACCTAATTCATCAAGATTAAGGAAAGTGATTCATTTAGTTATAAATTAGATAGTACCCATGCGATGCACGGGTAAATTTCGAAGGGAGAAATTTTTTGGATTATATAAAAAATTATATTGATAATTTTATTAATTTTTTATATTATTGAAAAAAATTCTATAATAAATATTTTATTATATTTACAATTTTAATAATATATTATGAAAAATGATCGATCAATTTTTTAATTCCACTTTTAGTGTTTTTTTTTTAAAATAAATTTTAGTTAACAATATCGTTTTTAGGTATATAGTGTTTTTTAATTATTTTGACCAATCACTAAAAAATAAAAAATAAAAATCACAATTTAAACAATTTTGACATTAATTGCAAATATTACAATTGCTATCATTAAAAATAAAAATAAATCACAATTTAAACAATTTTGATATTAATTATAAATATTACAATTTCTATTGCTATAGGATTGTATGTTTAGGAGATGTGTGTATAGTGTTTCTTAATTATTTTAATCACTAAAAAAAACCACAATTTATATACATTATGATACAGTTGTAAATATTACAATTGTAATACAGTTGTATTATCTTATTAATTGTAAATATCACAATTCTATTAGTATTTAGTAATAAATATTTTATTCACAAATCTATTAATATTTACTAATAAATATTTTATTCTATTAACATATAAATAGAATAAACCTAAATATTGTATTCATAATTATATTAGCATTTAATAATAGATATTTTATTCTAGTGACACATATTCATAAAATAAAGTTGAGATTTATTATTTTATTTTTTAATTCATAAAAAAATATTGTTGAGTCATAAGACGAATCAGGACCCTCAATTATTTTGATTTTATGCAAAACAAATATTAAGTAAAAAGATTGCGTCTTATAAATGCCAACAGACGAAAACGTTGGATCTGCGTCTGTAAGAGACAGATGATACGCAGACAGACGCTTAAGTCTGATGAAGCATTTAAAGACATAGTAAATGCACTATTGCTTTATAATCTGTTTTGCAGGGAATGTTCATAAAACATCCTCATAGGATCTGTCGAAGTGCATAAAGAGAAACAGAAAGAAGAGTCAAAGTTTCAGAAGTTTCTCTCGCCTCAAAAGACGCGCTACAGTTAGCAATGAGTACTTGTCTGAGTAAGCGATGTGACCACTGCAACAGAAGGATATGGAGTATATCTCAAGAGAGATAAGCAGAGTGCTTTATCAGTTTAGAATGACTAGTTGGTGACAAGCATTTAATACTCGCATTAAATGCCCCTCAACCACCTTCCTTCAAACGTTGGTCAGACGCAAGCAAAAAGACTGTTTAGAGACAACGGTTACTTCCTCAGCAAGTCTATATATAGAAGAATATTTGAAGTGATGAACAACACACGAATTGAATTCAAAATTCAAGCATTCTTTCAAGTCTTCATTCTTTCTCTGGTAAAAATTCTATTTGTTAAAAAGCTCTCAAATCACTTTGTGTATCCTGAGAGAAAAAGACTTTGGTCTTAAATTTGTATATCCGTCTGTAAGAAGATAGTTGAGAAGTTTGTGTGCCCCTTTCAAAAACAAATCTTGTGATTTGTTTTAGAGCCAGAAGTGGCTTGGTAATAAAGAATACTTGGGTTTTTAGCTTGGAGAGGCTAAGTGTGAAAAACTACTTGGGTGAGCCAGAAGTGGCAGTGAACAATACTTGTAAATTGTGAAAGTTAGCGGAACTTGGTGGTTTGCCGAGAACTAGATGTAGTATTGGAATGAGACGAACTAGTATAAAATTATGTGTTGTCTTTCTTGCTCTTTTATCTCTTATAACTGTTTAAACTGACTTTGTCTTGTGATTTAAATCTATTTTCTTAAAAAGGGCTTTCATCTGTGTACTATCGTCTGTTAAAACGTTTTCTTCAAAAATGATCTCTTTTGTCCAACAGACGTTACACGCTGTTTATAAAAAGTTTGCGAACATTTTTATAAATCACAATTCAACCCCCCTTCTTGTGCTTTTTGCCTTTACAAATATAATTATAGTAATTAAGATGATTGCATTGAGTATATATTCTAATTTATTCATAACTATGTTAATATATTTTTGAAAAATTTATATACATAGATGTGATTCTCAATTGTCTTTTTTTCACATGTATCTTTTGAAAAAATTAAGTATTTGATAATTTATTTATATTATTTAATACATGAAAAGATAGTAGATTTTTTTGAATTCATAAAAATGCATAATTTAATTAATTAAAATAATTATAATCATGCTTACAAATTTCATTGATTAATCTTTTTATTATTCAAGTGTTGTCATGATTGCAATTATCAATTAAAATGAATCTTATTACATTACCTATGCATCTTTTGAGCCAATAATTCTTTTTTTTTTTTTACCATTTTCTAAAGTTGAGTTTTATCTTTGATTACCGTAGAACATCACCCAATAGAATATATTTTTAGATGATGAACTTGCAACGATGAAATTTTCAAATTCAGTAATGTGGGAGATGACATATAATATGAAAATGTTACAATAAAATTGGATTTAACCTTGTTGCCAATTGAAAAAATTGTTGCGAGTGAATACTCTTCTTTTTAATCATTCCATAACTTTTCAAACTGGCCCTCCTAAAAAATAAAAGAAATTTTATTGAAGAATTGGAAAAAAAAAAAAACAAAGTAATTTCAATGAAAAAAAACTAAGAACATAGTTTGCATTCCTACATTCCAGAGGCATACCTGTGACATGTTGTAAAGGAATGAATGGCTGCGACTTTTTGAATAATACATACTACCGTAGAACCCCACCCAATAGAATATATTTTTAGACGATGAACTTGCAACGATGAAATTTTTAAATTTAGTAATGTGGGAGATGAGTCAGATAACATAATATGAAAATGTTACAATAAAATTGGATTTAACCTTGTTACCAATTGAAAAAATTGTTGTGAGTGAAAACTCTTCCTTCCAATCATTCCATAACTTTTCAAATTGACCCTCCTAAAAAATAAAAGAAATTTAATTGAAGAATTGGAAAAAATAAAAAAACAAAGTAATTTCAATGAAAAAAAACTAAATTTTAAAAATAAAGTAATTTCAATGAAAAAAAAACTAAGAACATAGTTTGCATTCCTAGACATTGAACCTCTTACAACTTTTTGAATAATACACACTTATAAATGACTCGAACAGTACATGTCAAATTGTCATGTCACCTTATAAATAAGTTGCATTCAAACAATGCAGCTTGAATATCAATCTTTACGTATTCAAATTTCTTAATCTAACATCAATCATTCAAATTTCCTAATTTAATATTCAAAATATGTACTCAAATAATATAAATAAGTTTTAAAAATTACTTTCTTTAATTTATAAACACTATATTGCAGCATATAAAATTACTAAAAAATTCTAACGTTCCTTTAAAAATAACTTTATTTAATATATAGACACTCAAACATATTAAATAATTCATATATTAAAAAATTACCATATACTGCATCATATAATTCACGATTACCATATATTGCACATATAATTGAATATATAATATAAAATTAAATCAAATATCAAATAATAATTATTATTATTATTATTATAATAATTTTAAAATTGAATAAAAATTACTTTAATTAAAATATTAAAATATATATTATGCAGGTTATGAAACATTCAAAATATAATTTTAAAATTTCTATTTAAATCTGGAAAGAAAATTAATAATATATTAAATTAAATGTCTTACAAATATTAAGAATGTGATTGTGCTAATCAATAATTAATCAATTGATTATGATTATATTTATACTAAAATTAGAAATATCACCAGAATGTGACACATGGACAACCAGTCCTAATCAACAACTATGTTTTATATAATATATTGATATAGATAGATAGATACTCATTTCTCTCTCTCTCTCCTAATTGTTTGTCATTACAACACCTCTCGTGTAATTAAGGATATTTTAGTCTAAAAATAATTAATGCAAAAAATATTATAAATTGGATCTTATAAAAAGGATCAAACACCACTTTCAATTTAACCCATAGGGTTGGTGCAGTGGTGTAAAGTCCTGCTGCGTTCACATATGGGAGAACAATCTATTTAGCAGAAGAACTCATGTTTGATTCCCTCCATCTGCAAAATTTCCTTAGGTCAGTGACAGCAACCCACTGCGAATGGGATTAGTCTCTAACTTAATAGATAAGAAGATACCCGTAGTCTTTGACCCATAACCAAAAAAAAACATCACTTTCAATTTAGGTCTTTTAAATAGGAGCAAAGAGAGTAAAATAAAACAATAATATATTATAAAAAAATAAAAATTATTTAAGGCACATTTTAATACCAAATTTTTATAGCACTTCTTAAAAAAAAAGTGTAAACATTTAAAAGTTATAATAAAATAATAAAAATGTTGGGAATTAATAATATTTGCAATTGAAAAATGTGCACTGCTCATTATCAAAATTACACAATCAAAATATTATTGTTTTCCCTAATAATAAGCTCATAACATAACACTATTACCGAGCGCATAGATTAACTGGTGTGAAATTGTTTCAGCTTAACCAGTGATCTCGAGTTTCAGTCATAGATATGCAACTGCGTTAAATACTTGGAGAGAGAATTTTGGCGTCCACAATGATCCTAATAGAAAATACTTGTGATCTAGAAGGGAAAAAAAAAAACGGTAACACAAGACTATATGATAATTTCGAGTTTTTTTTTTTCCCCTTCAATCCGTTATGATTGGAGAGTGAGCATTTTAACACAAGAAGGGAAGGTGATGTATTAATTGCATCACTAAAGAGATAATAGTGTAAATGATATTTTGGTAATATATTTTTTTCACGAAAAGTTAAAATTTGGAGTAAAGTATTATACACTCTAATATGTCACGAGAGAGTCATGTAAATTTTAAAATTAAACAATGTAATATTCGTATCTCAAAGGAGAAAAATATAACTTACTCTACTTTTTTTTTAGTCTCTTACTTTATTACTTGAGTCCTTATATTAGAATATTTTAATTTTAATTTTTATTATTTACAAAACATTAAACTTGTTATTCAATCTCTATTAGTTTTTTTTATCACTCAAGAGTGACCCTGACATTAAAAACTAAATGAAATAAAAAAATTAATAAAGACATAAATACAAAATAAAAAGACTACTCCTTCCGGTTCTATTTATAAAACCTAATTACCTAATTCATCAAGATTAAGGAAAGTGATTCATTTAGTTATAAATTAGATAGTACCCATGCGATGCACGGGTAAATTTCGAAGGGAGAAATTTTTTGGATTATATAAAAAATTATATTGATAATTTTATTAATTTTTTATATTATTGAAAAAAATTCTATAATAAATATTTTATTATATTTACAATTTTAATAATATATTATGAAAAATGATCGATCAATTTTTTAATTCCACTTTTAGTGTTTTTTTTTTAAAATAAATTTTAGTTAACAATATCGTTTTTAGGTATATAGTGTTTTTTAATTATTTTGACCAATCACTAAAAAATAAAAAATAAAAATCACAATTTAAACAATTTTGACATTAATTGCAAATATTACAATTGCTATCATTAAAAATAAAAATAAATCACAATTTAAACAATTTTGTTATTAATTATAAATATTACAATTTCTATTGCTATAGGATTGTTTGTTTAGGAGATGTGTGTATAGTGTTTCTTAATTATTTTAATCACTAAAAAAAACCACAATTTATATACATTATGATACAGTTGTAAATATTACAATTGTAATACAGTTGTATTATCTTATTAATTGTAAATATCACAATTCTATTAGTATTTAGTAATAAATATTTTATTCACAAATCTATTAATATTTACTAATAAATATTTTATTCTATTAACATATAAATAGAATAAACCTAAATATTGTATTCATAATTATATTAGCATTTAATAATAGATATTTTATTCTAGTGACACATATTCATAAAATAAAGTTGAGATTTATTATTTTATTTTTTAATTCATAAAAAAATATTGTTGAGTCATAAGACGAATCAGGACCCTCAATTATTTTGATTTTATGCAAAACAAATATTAAGTAAAAAGATTGCGTCTTATAAATGCCAACAGACGAAAACGTTGGATCTGCGTCTGTAAGAGACAGATGATACGCAGACAGACGCTTAAGTCTGATGAAGCATTTAAAGACATAGTAAATGCACTATTGCTTTATAATCTGTTTTGCAGGGAATGTTCATAAAACATCCTCATAGGATCTGTCGAAGTGCATAAAGAGAAACAGAAAGAAGAGTCAAAGTTTCAGAAGTTTCTCTCGCCTCAAAAGACGCGCTACAGTTAGCAATGAGTACTTGTCTGAGTAAGCGATGTGACCACTGCAACAGAAGGATATGGAGTATATCTCAAGAGAGATAAGCAGAGTGCTTTATCAGTTTAGAATGACTAGTTGGTGACAAGCATTTAATACTCGCATTAAATGCCCCTCAACCACCTTCCTTCAAACGTTGGTCAGACGCAAGCAAAAAGACTGTTTAGAGACAACGGTTACTTCCTCAGCAAGTCTATATATAGAAGAATATTTGAAGTGATGAACAACACACGAATTGAATTCAAAATTCAAGCATTCTTTCAAATCTTCATTCTTTCTCTGGTAAAAATTCTATTTGTTAAAAAGCTCTCAAATCACTTTGTGTATCCTGAGAGAAAAAGACTTTGGTCTTAAATTTGTATATCCGTCTGTAAGAAGATAGTTGAGAAGTTTGTGTGCCCCTTTCAAAAACAAATCTTGTGATTTGTTTTAGAGCCAGAAGTGGCTTGGTAATAAAGAATACTTGGGTTTTTAGCTTGGAGAGGCTAAGTGTGAAAAACTACTTGGGTGAGCCAGAAGTGGCAGTGAACAATACTTGTAAATTGTGAAAGTTAGCGGAACTTGGTGGTTTGCCGAGAATTAGATGTAGTATTGGAATGAGACGAACTAGTATAAAATTATGTGTTGTCTTTCTTGCTCTTTTATCTCTTATAACTGTTTAAACTGACTTTGTCTTGTGATTTAAATCTATTTTCTTAAAAAGGGCTTTCATCTGTGTACTATCGTCTGTTAAAACGTTTTCTTCAAAAATGATCTCTTTTGTCCAACAGACGTTACACGCTGTTTATAAAAAGTTTGCGAACATTTTTATAAATCACAATTCAACCCCCCTTCTTGTGCTTTTTGCCTTTACAAATATAATTATAGTAATTAAGATGATTGCATTGAGTATATATTCTAATTTATTCATAACTATGTTAATATATTTTTGAAAAATTTATATACATAGATGTGATTCTCAATTGTCTTTTTTTCACATGTATCTTTTGAAAAAATTAAGTATTTGATAATTTATTTATATTATTTAATACATGAAAAGATAGTAGATTTTTTTGAATTCATAAAAATGCATAATTTAATTAATTAAAATAATTATAATCATGCTTACAAATTTCATTGATTAATCTTTTTATTATTCAAGTGTTGTCATGATTGCAATTATCAATTAAAATGAATCTTATTACATTACCTATGCATCTTTTGAGCCAATAATTCTTTTTTTTTTTTACCATTTTCTAAAGTTGAGTTTTATCTTTGATTACCGTAGAACATCACCCAATAGAATATATTTTTAGATGATGAACTTGCAACGATGAAATTTTCAAATTCAGTAATGTGGGAGATGACATATAATATGAAAATGTTACAATAAAATTGGATTTAACCTTGTTGCCAATTGAAAAAATTGTTGCGAGTGAATACTCTTCTTTTTAATCATTCCATAACTTTTCAAACTGGCCCTCCTAAAAAATAAAAGAAATTTTATTGAAGAATTGGAAAAAAAAAAAAAACAAAGTAATTTCAATGAAAAAAAACTAAGAACATAGTTTGCATTCCTACATTCCAGAGGCATACCTGTGACATGTTGTAAAGGAATGAATGGCTGCGACTTTTTGAATAATACATACTACCGTAGAACCCCACCCAATAGAATATATTTTTAGACGATGAACTTGCAACGATGAAATTTTTAAATTTAGTAATGTGGGAGATGAGTCAGATAACATAATATGAAAATGTTACAATAAAATTGGATTTAACCTTGTTACCAATTGAAAAAATTGTTGTGAGTGAAAACTCTTCCTTCCAATCATTCCATAACTTTTCAAATTGACCCTCCTAAAAAATAAAAGAAATTTAATTGAAGAATTGGAAAAAATAAAAAAACAAAGTAATTTCAATGAAAAAAAACTAAATTTTAAAAATAAAGTAATTTCAATGAAAAAAAAAACTAAGAACATAGTTTGCATTCCTAGACATTGAACCTCTTACAACTTTTTGAATAATACACACTTATAAATGACTCGAACAGTACATGTCAAATTGTCATGTCACCTTATAAATAAGTTGCATTCAAACAATGCAGCTTGAATATCAATCTTTACGTATTCAAATTTCTTAATCTAACATCAATCATTCAAATTTCCTAATTTAATATTCAAAATATGTACTCAAATAATATAAATAAGTTTTAAAAATTACTTTCTTTAATTTATAAACACTATATTGCAGCATATAAAATTACTAAAAAATTCTAACGTTCCTTTAAAAATAACTTTATTTAATATATAGACACTCAAACATATTAAATAATTCATATATTAAAAAATTACCATATACTGCATCATATAATTCACGATTACCATATATTGCACATATAATTGAATATATAATATAAAATTAAATCAAATATCAAATAATAATTATTATTATTATTATTATAATAATTTTAAAATTGAATAAAAATTACTTTAATTAAAATATTAAAATATATATTATGCAGGTTATGAAACATTCAAAATATAATTTTAAAATTTCTATTTAAATCTGGAAAGAAAATTAATAATATATTAAATTAAATGTCTTACAAATATTAAGAATGTGATTGTGCTAATCAATAATTAATCAATTGATTATGATTATATTTATACTAAAATTAGAAATATCACCAGAATGTGACACATGGACAACCAGTCCTAATCAACAACTATGTTTTATATAATATATTGATATAGATAGATAGATACTCATTTCTCTCTCTCTCCTAATTGTTTGTCATTACAACACCTCTCGTGTAATTAAGGATATTTTAGTCTAAAAATAATTAATGCAAAAAATATTATAAATTGGATCTTATAAAAAGGATCAAACACCACTTTCAATTTAACCCATAGGGTTGGTGCAGTGGTGTAAAGTCCTGCTGCGTTCACATATGGGAGAACAATCTATTTAGCAGAAGAACTCATGTTTGATTCCCTCCATCTGCAAAATTTTCTTAGGTCAGTGACAGCAACCCACTGCGAATGGGATTAGTCTCTAACTTAATAGATAAGAAGATACCCGTAGTCTTTGACCCATAACCAAAAAAAAACATCACTTTCAATTTAGGTCTTTTAAATAGGAGCAAAGAGAGTAAAATAAAACAATAATATATTATAAAAAAATAAAAATTATTTAAGGCACATTTTAATACCAAATTTTTATAGCACTTCTTAAAAAAAAGTGTAAACATTTAAAAGTTATAATAAAATAATAAAAATGTTGGGAATTAATAATATTTGCAATTGAAAAATGTGCACTGCTCATTATCAAAATTACACAATCAAAATATTATTGTTTTCCCTAATAATAAGCTCATAACATAGCACTATTACCGAGCGCATGGATTAACTGGTGTGAAATTGTTTCAGCTTAACCAGTGATCTCGAGTTTCAGTCATAGATATATAACTGCGTTAAATACTTGGAGAGAGAATTTTAGCGTCCACAATGATCCTAATAGAAAATACTTGTGATCTAGAAGGAAAAAAAAAAAAAAAAACGGTAACACTAGTGGAGATGATGAAATAAAGCTAGGTATAGAGAAGTTTTTTTTGAATGTATTATGATGAAGATAATAGGAAGGAAGGAAGGGACGTAAGGGTTGGGGGGTAAGTAGGATAAATTACTGTGTTGGTTGGTGTCTCTTTTTCAGGAAAATGGACGCGAAATGTGGTTTCCGTCCCGCTGACATGATAGTGACATGAGTACGGTCAGGAATCATAAAAACCCTGCACCCTGCCACTGTTGTTCTTCGGTACACTAAGACAATCACATGGCCTTCTCCAACCATTTCGCTACTTAATTTATTATATTTTATTATTCACAATCTTATACTGATAACTTAATTACTATACCATAACCATTAGAGATTCAATTATTATTTATTTACCATAATACTAATACCATTATTATCAAATCAAAGTTCTCAGTTCAGCGTAAAACAGTCAACTTGTACAAATGCTAGTAGTTCAAACGGGATTGGATAACTGGATAAGTGATGCACGTGAGAGTCTCATATTTGAATCATTATTCTTTTTTTTAAAAAAATGTGAGATGTTTATAGATGTTTTTTTTTTAATTCAAAAAGTTTTCTTAGTTTTAAATTGAGACATTATTTTCTAATTCTAAAACTTCCATTAAAAAAAAAAAGACATTTATTCCTTCTTTTTTTTTTTTGCCTTTGGTAATAATTTTATGTAAAAAGAAAAGATACTTTAAACTGGTCCTTTTTCCTTTGGTAATAATTTACACCTATAAAATGAGTCAAAATCTCGTCAAAAATATTGTTCGGGTTATTGTCGTCCACTCCACAAGTTTAATATCACGGTACCACCTCATAATATTCGTCCTCAAGTTCTCCATTATTTGGTTGTATCGCTACTTTTGTTGCGATTAAAAAGAAAAAAAAAAAAAAAAACTAGTACAGGCAGCTACTGCTTAAAAACTAATAAGACACAAGTTACTTAATGCATTGCTGAATTTAAAATCATTGAAATCAGATAAATTTAAGTAAAATTTATTTAAAAATTAATTTTCATGTTTCAAAGTAACAATAACTGATACGTAAAATAATTTTTATGTTTGTGACATTTTAAAAATGATTAGGACTCATTTTTATAGTAGTTTTATCTCAATTAGATTAGATAAATGAACGTAAATAAGGATAAAGTTAATTTGTGTGATTAAAACTAAAAGCTAAATAAGTTTTTTTGGATTACATGTCTTCTTTATTGAGGGAAATTCTATTTGGGTCAGATCACTCTATTATAAATAACAAAATTTTTATTCTAAATATTTAACATAATTGCATGTTAGGACTTGAGATAATTGATTAAAATGAAATAATTTTGTGTCAATTTCTTTTCTGGATGAATTCGGGATAAGTCTTAGTTGGGAATCAATGACTAATCTTGAGATACTGAAATCCATTTAAGAGCCAAGGAATAATCCTATGTTAATACATGTACTCGATAATTATCAAATTTATTTGAATGTTACTAAATTTAAATTTTCACATATTAGCAACTTAAGGGATTTTAAAATTACATTAATGATTATTTTAAGATTTTTTAGAAGTGTCATCCATAAATCGAATCAATTCTTATACTTTGTGATTTTCAATAGTTGATCCGTGCTTGTTTGGTTTTTCATTGAAAGTAAAAAAGAAATAATCTAGAGAATGATTTCAGCGAAAGCTTATTTCTTATAAGTTACAGCTTTTGTCGAAGCTATTCTAAACAGAAAATCAAATACACCATGGGTGATCCCTCAACCAGCAGGTATGGTCCAAGAAGGCCATTCCAATTGTTCATTCCTTTTAAGAAAATCAAACGAACTCTCGGGGTTCTCCGGTACTTCTAAGAAAGACAAAAGCATAAAACAAAAGTAAAAAAATAATTTTCCCTGTAAGAAATAAAAAACATAGCCCCGTTAAAGTTTATTAATTCAAATAGATATCTGTTTGAATATAAATTTTTAAATGAACACTATATAGAAGAAAAAATAATTTCTAAGATTCTACTTGGACAAACTTTTCTATAAGTATTTATAGGAGGAAAACATAAAAGGTAAAATGCTTTAAACTTCTCTATAAACTAAAATTAACTTATACACCTTAACTTTTGAAAAACTTTAATGAAAAAAGTTTTTAATTTATAATAACATATGGATAAATTTATCCAAACAAGACCAAAATATAGATTATTTCTTAAAGTCTAGACATAGAAATATTATAAACACACCCAGTTAAGCTATTTTTAATTGATTATTTCTATATGTTAAGAAAAATATATGACAATTTTTTTGTATGGATTACAGTATCTACCACTACATGTTTAGGGTTGACCTAATGATAGAGATTGAAGTAGATGTATGAGATTTTAAGTTTGATCCTTATTGTCGCTATTTACAAAAAAATATAAAATTGTTTCATACTATTTGTGTAAAATTCCTTTCATATTATTATCAAGTAATTTCCTTTTCAATTACATATAAAATTTGTCTCAAATAAGATTATTTTCAAAAAAATTAAGATTTGTCTAAAATAAAAACTCAAAATTAACATTTGGTGTTGATAACATAACTGATTGTAGGTTGGCAAAACTTACACCTGAAGCTCCTCGAGATCTGACCAAATCTTGTTTGAGTTCTTCACACGAATTATTTTGAACATGTTTCGAGGGTCAGCTGCTCTGAACTTGGGCCTCCCTTTGTCTGCACCAATAATGCTTATTGCTATCCATAATTGCTTTTCTTCCTTTTCTCTTCTCACTTGTAGCCATCCCATCCCTAGTTGCACTTGTCTTAATTCCAATCATGTTCGCCATTCCATTCACATCTCCACATAGTTTTCCCTTAACAACTCCCCAAATTATATGAATCATATAAATACTTTCATTTTAATTAACAAGTACATATGTCACAGAAAGAATATAATAGTATTGTATTCACTGATTGACATCTAAGAATGTCATTTGATCATACGAGTTTGAATTTCTCTTTTATGCTCACCCAAGTCATTGAATTTTGCATAGTTTTTAAAAATTCTAATGTATGACATACAAAATTCAAACGTATAATATAAAAATAATGCAATTTCGTTTAACGAAATAAGTGTGAGGTAGAATAAACTTTTGGTATTGCTCAAGAATGATAAATTTAAATGGCATCTAACTAATTCTTTAAGGTTACTTAATGGACATCGAATCCTACCAAAGCAAATTTTCTTGCACCTGAAGTTTTTTCTTAAAAAGCTTATCATGTACAACGAAACATTCAGCTGAGATAGGTGGTTAGGGCACCATGTGCTTTGGCTTTGGTTTGGGAGAAAGAAAAATAGTTAGATTACCACTGATATTCTATTATAAATAGGTAAAGTTTTGCGGTCTATGTTAGAACATTTTCAGATTAAAAATTCACTTATTTATAAATAATGATTTCAGACCTAATAATAGTTAAATAGAAAGACTATAATCAAGAAGTTGTATCTAAAAATCTTTTTTTTTACTTATAGATATGTTTAAATTATGATTCGAATTTTTTAATTTGGTATAAGTTTAAAATTATTATTGAAAAGATATAAATTTTAAAAATTGTAAGTGTCAGAATATACAGTGTGTGTGTTTAATATTAATTTATGAAGTAATTGATTTGACATATAATATAATATAGGTTTAAATACCTTTTTAGTCCTTGTAATTTAGTATTTTTTTGTTTTTCATCCTTACAATTTTTTTTTGTTTTAGTCATTGCAAATTATGTTTATTTTATTTTTCGTTTTTAAAGCGGTTTAGATAATGTTTTTTTCACTGTTCAAAGCGTTATTTAAACCGCATTAAGAACGAAAAACAAAACAAACATAATTTGCGATGACCAAAATCAAAAAAAAAATTTGCAAGGACGAAAAACAAAAAAACGCTAAATTGCAAGGACCAAAAAGGTATTTAAGCCTATAATATATAAATTTACTTTTTTTTAATTTTTATAATATAATAACAAATTCATGGATAAGTCATAAGAGACATAATTTTATTCTGTTATATTAAATATTGAAAATTCCCTGCAACATAAATCGTGCCATCCATTTATAACTTCGCTATAATTAATATATTGTAAAAATAAGACTTAATTAAAGTTTTAGTCTGCATATTTGAGTTTATGTGAGATTTTACTCTTTTTAATTTTAATTATTTGTATTTTATACATTTTTATAGTTTTTTCGTTATTAAAATTATGTTTTTCATTTTATATATTTCATCTAATACGAATTGGAATATAATGGAGGCATAATGCAATATTGATTTAGATAAATTAATAAAAAAAATATAAAAAATATAAACATAAAAGTAAAAATAAAAACCAAAAAGGAATTTGTTACATTTTATTTTTCATTTTTATTTAAACATTATATTATATATATATATATATATATATATATATATATATATCACAATTAAATATGAGTAATTGTAATTAAAGAGATCAAAATGATAATAAGTTAAAATATAAGGATTCAAAGTTTATTTAAGCCTAAGATTAATTATAATAAATTGTATATATAGTTAATTAGTGTTTTGTAAAATTGATATTAAAATATAAAAAATAGTTTTGTCATACTATAAATTTAATTTAAAATTTAGTTTATTGCTTTAGTTTTTATTTTAATCATTTTTATCTTCTAATTTTTATATATTTTTATTCCAATATTTCTTACTATCACCTTTTTCTTGGAACATAAAAGAGGAATCTTACATGACATAACTTGATGACATTAATCTGTTTATGCTAAGTGACTTCTATGTGACACTACTAATTCATATGATTTATAGAGAATTGAACTAAAATTTAAATTAAATTTAAAGAACGAAATTACTAATTTTTGGTTTTGCATTCTGAATATTAGGGTTCTTTTTCTTCATTTTTCTTCCCTACCCTTTGCAAGATGTTCTTTGGTTTTTCTTTCATTACCACGGAAGCCAATGGAAGAAATGTTCTTTGAGGAAGTTTTGAAAAACAAGAGAGAGAGAGAGAGAGAGAGAGAGAGAGAGAGAGAGAGAGAGAGAGAGAGAGAGAGAGAGAGAGAGAGAGAGAGAGAGAATAGGGGATGAACTTTTAACCACTAAAATTCACTGTGACTGTCTTTCCTTATTCAAGCCAGGAACAATTGAAAACGTGTATTCCAGAAATACCATAGATTAGAATCAACAAACCCTACAAGCACCATAAAGTCCATACCATACCCCCCTCTAAAAACATGCTTCCTTCATTTGTGCCGAAATAGAATTGTTGTCACCTAATCCAGAACCACCATCCTCTCGATCCTCATCATTGTAGATAACATATTAGTGGTGATTCTACCGAGGTTCAGTGGACATGAAAGCCCCATTTGTGAAAGGTGAAAACAAAACAAGAAATGGGAAGAATGACATACCTAATCAAAATGATAGAGTTTAGAATGAAACATTATCAATTAGAACTCAATTAACAATGTCTCATAATAGCATTCTCTCATTAAGTTGAATGATAAAGGTGATCTTGAGAAAAACGTTGAAATGAAAACATAAATTAAAGGAGGAAAACGAAGAGAAAAAAATTAGTTTCCAATTTCCATACTAAAGCTTAAAGTAAACTTAAAATAATCAAACTTTTAATTTTACCCAAAAATTAAATTTAGATATATATATTTATATAATACTTGATACTCACGGCTAATAAAATGGTGGATAGATACATGTAGTGCTCCAGTTTTAGAATTTCTTGAAATATGTACGTTTTATTTCTGATTCATGAATTAAGACACCATACAAGTTTTTTTTCTGGGAAAAATTAATTAAATATTTATCATTTTATGGAGATGGATAAGTTAATGGGTAGAGCGGTCTGACTTTGGGAAAAGCTATGATGGATTGTAACCATATATATATATATATATGAACCGCGTAGTAACCTCACAGTTGCAAAGCAACGAGACAGAACAGAAGTGAGGTTAACGCTAATCCATAATGAGAATTAATAATTAATAATAATAAAATTTTGGAGTGTGTGTGTGAGGGAAGAGTGACGTCATGTCCTGTCGGAGAAGGAGGGCACGTAGGCAGCTCCCATAAATGCAGACAGATTAATTCGTCCGATGTGAAGTCCGTGTCCTAAGTTTTATTTTTATGGTTCCATTTCATTTCTGCTCCCAAATTCTTCAACCATATTCACTTCTCTTTCTTCCACAGACACTCCTCTCCCTTTTCCCCTTTCCCACCAACCATATTATTCCCACCACTCTCTCTCTCCTCTCCACAAAAACTAATCATCTTTCTAGCTAATTCCCCTTTTCTCCATTGCTAAATATAGTACCTATAATACACCCTTTTCTCTAATCTCTACAATTTTTTTATTATAATGTAAGTGGTTTACTTGCATTTTACAATATTTTTAATAAAAGAGACACAGGGTGGGAAAAAGGGTACAGAAATGGGTTATGGTCAGTTAAAGTAAAAAGTAAATGTCTGAACAAGAATGGTACAGGTGTTAATTATGTAATGGCAAGTATTTGAAAGGCTTTTTTCCTGGGTGAAACAGCTCTTTTCTTCACACCGGTTATTGATGACCACATCCTCTTCCCATCTCTTATCTTCAAACAACAATAATAACATTATTTTATTAAATTATTATTATTATTACTATTATATAGTATATTAAATTAAATCCAATATAAATATATACACAATCTTACTTAGCTTAGTTATTATTATCTACTATCTTTCTATCTATATTCTATCCCGGTGAAACTCAAACTCCCTTGCCTCACCTCACATGTAGAATAATAGCAATAGATCTTCAACTTCATTGCTTCATTACTTCAACCTAGCTCCACTCAATTTTCAAAACCCTAGCACACACTACCAAATTTTGAGTAATAATTAAAAGAGAAGAGTATTTTTCTTTTCTTTTCTTTTTTCATTTTTTTTTTATTTTTAGGGAAGGAAAGTGGAGAGCCATATGGAATTCGACGAGCAAGAGGAGCATGAGGAGGAGGAAATGGGGATGCCGGAGCCAGCGGTAGCTGCGGCGGCGCCGAGTTACGACTCGCTCGGGAACTCGGCGGCGCGGTCAAAAATCGGCGGCGGCGAGGGACGGAAGGGCGCGTTCGGCGCGGCGGCGGTGCGGTACAGAGAATGCCAGAAGAACCACGCCGTGAGCTTCGGCGGCCATGCCGTCGACGGCTGCTGCGAGTTCATGGCCGCCGGAGAAGACGGCACGCTGGAGGCCGTCATCTGCGCCGCCTGCAACTGCCACCGGAATTTCCACCGCAAGGAGATCGACGGCGAGATGTCCTCCTTCCACCACCGCGCGCAGCCGCCGCCACCGCTGCACCACCACCACCAATTCTCCCCATACTACCACCACCGCGTCCCGCAGCACCCCGCCGCCGCCGGCTACCTCCACCACCACCTCGTGACGCCTCCGATGTCGCAGCACCGCCCTCTCCCCCTCCCGGCGGCCGCATCCGGCGGCGGCCTCAGCCGCGAAGAGGATGACATGTCAAATCCTAGCAGCAGCGGCGGCGGTGGCGGCGGCGGAGGATCCAAAAAGCGGTTCCGAACGAAGTTCACGCAGGAACAAAAGGATAAGATGCTGGCATTCGCGGAACAACTTGGTTGGAGAATCCAGAAACACGATGAATCTGCTGTGGAACAGTTCTGCGCTGAGACCAATGTGAAGCGAAACGTTCTCAAAGTTTGGATGCACAATAACAAGAACACTCTCGGTAAGAAACCCTAATTTCGCAACTATTGTTATAATATAATTCTTTCTCTCGATCTTTCCGTTCGCTGAGAAAAATGTAATTTCAAATTTAATTAATGGAGATCAAGCTAGGGTTCTTCCTTTCCTTAATTTCAATTTCAGCTTATTCTAGTGTTGCAAAGTAAGGGATGATTATTAAAGTGCATGATTAGGTTAACATGTACTATTATTGTACATTAATTGCGAATTAATTCTCGTTGATTAGTTTGTCTGTAAAGAGATCGAGACCGAATAAAGACAAGGTAACCAAGTCAAATGATGGTGTTTTTGCTTTGTGATTGTATAATCATATGTGATGGATGCTTTAAGATTAGCACACGAGATTAATTAAGCGAGTTTTAGGTTTAATGAGTTAAATTCTTGAACGTGTAATTAAGACATGCAAATGCAAAGGTGATTAAGCTTGCTTTATGTTGTTGTGTTCTCGTGCATTTACTCCTTTTTTGATCATCACTGCTCCAGCTTTTAATTAGCATCTCAAAGTCCCCACCATTTTTGTTTCCATTTTGGACACATTTATTCCGCAGGCTGAGAGATATTCATAAATATTGCAAAGAGATTGATGATCTTGAGTGAGTGAGTGACAGTGATTTGTTAGTGAAGTTCTTTCTGGGTAGTTGTTGAAGGAAGATCAGATCGATGGAAGTACCTAGCTAGTCTGCGATTATTAATTGTTGGGAGAGTTTGTTTCGGTTAATTTCTTCTTCTTCTTCCATGTTGGGTTGCTGTTGTTGTTGTTGTTTGGCATTCTTGTCTGTAGAAAAAAGAATAAATAATAAAAGAAAAAAAAGGAAAAAGAAAAGGTGTTAAAATAAATGAAATAAATAAAATAGTTTGTGAGGTTTCAATGATTCAATCCCATTCTCGTATGTGTGTTGGTTAGTGCGGTGTGAAAAGCGAGAAAGGTAATGCAAGAACAAAATAAACTATGGGAGTGGGTGGGTATTCACGCGGCAAAATCGTACAGTGTTTGCCTGTCGGGTCATGCACAGATTACAGTCTTGCAGAACACAAGTGCAGAATTCCCACCCTCACCCCTCACTCCTCACCCCTCACCCAAACCATTTTTGGATTATCATTAACATTAATACCATCTTAAATCCCAAACACAAATATGATTAGGATAAAATATGTTTTTTATTTTCTTAATTTTAATTTTGATTTTTTTATAATCTTTTATATCCAAAAAAAATAAAAAATAAGTATAAGATTTACAATAATTTATGCATCGTATTTAACCAATTGAAGTAGATCCATTTAATTTTTAAAAAGAGTCTATTATTATATCATTATTTTTTTTTCATCTCATTTTTATTCTATTTTTCTATTTATTTCTTTTTTCACCTTTAATCACATTATTTATTATACTATCATTTTTTCTTTTCTTTTAATCTTTTTATTTCTCTTTTTTTATCACCCGTACACCTCATATAAATGGTTTAGTCATTATTTACCTTTTGAGAAATTTAAAAATTTTAAGAACTTTTATTATTATATAATTATAAAGTGTTACACTACATTTAATGTAAATGTGAACATAACAGCATTTTTATTTTTCTCTAATATTGCATGAATTATCTTATCCGCTATTTCTCCTTCTTGAGTATCTATTTTAGGGGGCGTTTGGTAGGAGAGAAGTTTTTTCATACCCGGGAATGATGATTCCTGGGAAAGTCAATTCCTGGGAATCATGGTTCCTGGGAATGGTTAAAATATGTTTGGTTGGTCATAGTATGTTTCCTAAGAATTAAAGTTTCCTATATTTGGTTACAGTAGAACTTTCCTAGGTATATAAGAAATTTTTACAAATATACCCTTTATTAAAATAACTTCATAAATATAATAATATTATTATGAATTACTATCATATTTGAGGTTGAATTATAATATTATAATATAATAATACAAAAGATAAAATAATAAATAATGAGATAAACTTAGATAATAAAGTAGTTGGGATCTATGTTTTAAAAAAAAGATAAAGATAAAAAAATTTCAAATTTTAAAATTAATATTTTTTTCAAAATTAAAGAAAGATAGAATCACGTGGATAAGTGCAACGTTCAACAATGAAGATAAGCTTATAGATAAAGATGAATCCTAGGTGAGAATATTTTATACTTAAAAAAAGGATAATGTAGTCTTTTCATATTATTAAAACTTTCCCCCTAGTCGGGAAAGTTAGATTCCCACCTCCCCTGTGGGAAAGTTTTCGTGGGAAACTGATTAAAAAACGTTCCCAGGAAACATCATTTCCCAGGAATCTTATTTTTTTAAAATAGAAACCAAACATGGGAAACTAACATTCCCAACCTAACATTCCTGGGAATCTAAGAATTTCTCCTCTACCAAACGCCCCCTTACTTTTCCATAGATCTATGTTATTTCGTTCTTTGCTAGGTATACATATCTTGAAAGAAAAACTCGTCAACGATAATTATAGGTCAATTGTTTTAGGTTTAGTTTCAAATGATGTTGTTTAGTTAAGCATAGTGCCTTCTAAAAGATTTCACAACCTAACCAAGTTGTTTTTTTGGATAGTTTTTTCCCCCTTTTTTGAAAGAAGTATTTTTTTTATTTAATTTTTTATCTTTTAACTAGAAGTTATTTTTTAAATTTATGAGAAAATTATTGAAATTATTTTTTGGTTCTTTTTTGGAGAAAATGTTTAATTATTTTAAATTTTAAATATATTTTAATTATTATTTTTACTTAAAAATTTACAAATGGGATCCAAATTGATTTAAAGTAATAGAAAATTGTAAAACTTAACTAAACTGATTTAGGCTTTATTTTATGTGTCTTTTAATGAAAACCAATGGATTTGTAGGATGGAGTTGTTTCTGTTAATCATTGCTGCTATTTCCTATGTATGTTAGCAGCTTTGGTGTCCTTATGTATTTCGTTACATTATCACTTTATGCACATCTTGTGCTATGAGCTGGTTCTAATAAAATTGAATAGTTGGCTTTTCAAAAAAACCAATGGATTTGAATTCGATTAATTTTTTCGCTTCTATTGCTGAAACCAAATCAAATCAAATTAATTATACTTGTGTATTATATAATTTAGTACTGTTTAGGTTTTAACTTATAGTGGATTCTTAAAAGATTTTAAGCTATTCTGTTTTATACGTGATACATTTCTAAAAATAAAATTCTATTAAAATTTAGACAAATTTGTTGTTTGTAAAAAGAAAAGGTTCGATTTTAGTTTATTCAATAAAAGACCTTAAAATCTGAATAAGCAAGTTGAACCAAATAAATTTAAATTGATTTAGTTTGATTTGATTCTATCTCCAAATTTAAAAACTAATTGGTTTGATTGAAAAGATTTTTCTCTTCAAAATTTAACCGAACAAACTGTTGGTGTTTATTAGTATTTCTAATGTATATGAGGGTGATTGTACATTTTAACAACTGAAGGAAGTTGCCAGGCTGCGTTGTATGAGTTCCAGCTTGTGATTTATCTGATTAGTTCCTCAAAGCCAGTTATTAGTGTTCAACTTTAAATAAGACTTCAAAAAGTGTAAATTAAACAAAATTTGAAACTTCTATTTTATACTCCTTGGAGGTGTATAGAGAGATAAGAAGGGGAAAAAAAAGTAATAGACATGACAAACATGATGAAATATATAAATTGAATTAAACTAGAAGGTTTACGTTTGAGCTGCTTCTCAAAATAAAAAAATATATATAGGTGTATGCACCTGATAAAGGCTTTTTTCCCTAGCCTTTTGCAATGTTTGACTTAATTTGAAAGTGTATTAAAAGTTTATTTTCTAAAAATATCCATTAAATAATTAAGGTTATAAACAGTTGAAACGTGCGACCAAACATATGCTAACAAATATATAATATCAAAATATCACAGTAAAAAATTAATACCTGTGAACAGGATTATATTAGTTATATTGATTTTTCTATCTAACTTGATCAAGATTGCTTTCAATAAATGATACATGTGGTTAAGACAAAAAAAAATTATATTGATTTAAAAATGTTAGTATGTCAGGTTTAGAAGATTTTTTAAATGGACTGAAACTTAATTTTTTTTTAACAAAATTGACTTGTAAAAAAGGTTTGACCTGACTTGTTTAAGACCTAATATGAGTCTGATCTGGAGAATAGTAGAAACAAAAAGTGTTTGAGTAAAACTATACTTATAGAAGTTGTTGTAGAAATAACGTTACTCGTAAATAAATAAAGATATCTGCCCTATCATTTTGATCAAACAAGTTCAGGCTTTCACCTTATCCACAAGATAGAGTTCATTATAAGAATTGTTCATAAAACTATATATGATCAACTGCAACGCTGTAACTGGGGAGCTTTTAGATTTTGGACACAGACATGGGCTCAATATCAAAGGATTTGAGGATATCTTGATTTTTTTATATATATTTTTGTGTAGATAGAGAAATTTATATGTTTACTATATAATATATTTATATTAATTATTTGCTATATATTTTCTATCTAGTTGGTAGAGTCGTATAGAGACATGCATTCTAATAATTTAATTTTGATCGTCTATCTCTTGGCTGTGAAAATTTTGCCTCCACAATAATCAATTTCGTTAAACAAAATTAATTTCTTAAAGTTTCTGCTCCTAATGTCTGTTGAACGAAAGTATATATATATTGGATATATTATACACTGTTTTCGTCCTTACCTTAAGCCTGCCATATCAATATTTTGGTTTAACTAATCAAATTATTAAATCAAACACAACGAAAAATGCCTCAAGGAGTTTGCACTACTCTAGAAGTAATAATTTGTATGCATGTGGTGCATTATTCCATTGGCATAATCAATCAAGTCTATTAAGCATTTGTTTTTTTCCACACTGTTTTATTGTTTTGGAAAAGCACAAAGCCAGTTTGATTGATAATTTACATTTTTTCCATTATCTTTTTCTTGTTGGAATTTAGAATAATCTGTGTCTTGAAAGTTCAAAGCATGTCGCGGAATCGCTTACAACAGATTGAGGTGGTCATACATTCCCTTTCTCTTTCTCTGTTTTCGTTTGATCATTTTTGGGTTCGTGGATTGAATACTAGTACCACTTACTCGTGTTGTAATTGTAACTGAAGTACCCTACTAAACGAGATGGTCAAATCAAGACTTGGGTTAGGTTGCGACTTGCGACATCGTCCACACGTTAACATGCATCTTGATGTATTAGTTAAGACATGACGTTGAGGCTTCTCGTGCATTTATGTTTCCAACTATCCGTAAGGGAAATAGAATTCAAAGTTGTTGGACCATGTTCAAATGTAAAATGAGTAAGACAAATTGTATTTGTAGAGATAACAATGTTTTTTTTAAAATTGGAGCTCATTGAACTATTTAGTTCAAAGATTAATAGGTTCAATTATGAATGTATTAGGATCGAATTAATAATAATAATAATAATATATTTTTATAATTTTATAATATTAAAAACTAAAAATAACACTATTTTATAGATTCTTAACCTTTAAAATACACACAAAAGACCACATCAAATATATTATTATATTTAAATATAAGTTTCAACAATATACACTGATTTTCCAATTTTTGACCAATTTTGTGGTTTGTTGAAAGATTAGTTTTATGATTTATTTTGAACCAAACACTAAATCTCAGTTTAATGATTTTCCAATCAAACAGGTCGGTCCAATTTTAAAAAACATGAATTCTAGAGTATACAAACATCTCTTCAATTAGTAATAATTAGTAAAGAAGTCTTACATGATGTCTTACCTGCAACACTTTTCTCATATTTCATGATTAATGAAATAATAGTTAAATATCCGAATAACTTGAATCCAAGTTATTTTCACTTCTTTTTTTGTGAGAGATGTTATTTTTACTTGTTACTTATTAAACTATTTGTGGGTTCATATATATAGACATAGCAACCTACTCAAATTAATTATAAAGTTAAAACATAACAATAATTAAATCCCCTAAATCATCCATTATACTATCTAAAACATAGCATACATTGATGTTTAACTAAATACATAACAGTATAACACATTCTAGCAATTGAACTAAACATAGTAAATTGTTTAAAACTCTCAATAAAGTCAAAAACTAACATAAACTATTCATTGAGAACTACCCAAGAGATGTTAATCAATCCTTTCTCTTAAACGAAAGCATCTTAACAAACATAACTCTTCAATCTGCATTATATATGTTACTTAAAATATCATCTATAGAGTTAAGCAACTCCATGATGCACGAATAGAATAATGATCTGTTGTTGGACTACTACCTTAATTATTCTGTGCTTTATATCAGTTTACCAAAGCTTTTTATCTTTTTATTTTTGGCTTTAGATGCTTCTTTTCTTGCACCCGTTGATTCAATCCGATGACTTAAATTTTAATCTATTTTTCTATTCTTTAGTAAAAAGCATATATATGGTTGATTAATATATATATGGCTATATTCGGCAAAACTAGCTGAAAGCTGAAAAGCTAGCTGGTAGCTGAAAGCAGAAATCTGATAGTTGAAAGCTGTTAAGCTAGCTTATTAAATAATGTGTTCGGTAAAACTATATGTTGAAGTACCTGAAAAGTATAAAATGACAAAAATGGACATATTTATATGATATTTTTATATAAATTTTAATATTATTTTATTGATAAAAATATATTTTGAGGTGTTATAATTTTAGTTTTTCAATTAATTTTAAACTCTTGCAACTTTTATAGATAAATTATTTTCATTACATTTTTAGTTTCAATTATTACATTTTTTTCATATTAAGTATTCTACGATTAATTTTATCCTATATCTTAAAATGTTTTTAATCAAGATTAAAATAAAGTAAAAAAATACACTTAAGTAGACTTTATACTTTTATTATGTTAATTAGCGTAATAATTAAAATAAATCTAATATAAAATTATTCAAAAAATAATAGAAAAATAAAATTAATCTAACATTTATCATTGTCAATTTTGTGAAGTATAATGTTAAAATAATAAATTAAATATTATAAATAGTAAAATGTTTAAAATAAATAGTGTAATATAAAAAAATGTATGAAAATTAATAATACAATGGTTAAATAATAAAAACATGTTTTATTTAAAAAGGGTAATAAGAAAATTTAATAAATACTTTAAGGATAAAAAGGGAATAAAATATAAAAAACTAGAAGTTAGCGTTTTAAGAAACGCTACTTCAAGTAGCGTTTCAAAAAATGCTAGAAGCTACTAAAAAAAGTTTGTTTACCTAACAGTCAAACAAATTTTTCAGCTAGTAAAAAAAGCTAGAAGCTAGCTGAAATGACTTGCCGAACATAGCCTATATATTCAAAATTCTTTTTTCTCATATTATAATTTTCAACTCATTATTCATATTCTAAAATTGCTATATTAAATCTCAATGAAAGCCTTTGATTTGTTTTGGATTATACACTCTATGTTCTCATCCAATGAATAAAAAAAAAAAAAACTCTATGTGTTCTCACCTTATTGTTTTTTCTCACATCTTTTGTTTATTAACTTCATATCAAGCAACCATATCAAAGGAGAGAATCAATAAACAAATTATTTTTCTTATGCAAATCCAGTTGCAAAGCCATGTGTGTATGTATGTATTATGTATGTATGTATGTATGAGGATTATATCTAGTAAGAGGACATTTTTTATATGTGAAAGTGAAAGAAATAAATATTAACTAATAGATCTTATCATGAATAGTTAAAATTAAAACAAGCAAGCCATATGAGTTTTTTTTAAAAAAAAAAAACACATGACTTTTATAAGTGGTTACATGATATTAAATTGTAACCATCTATATAAGGTTGTACAACTTAGATATACTCATTTCATAAAAATGACTCTCTTAATGTGTGTGTAGCGAATGTATCTAGTGTTTTTTTTTTTATGTGAAAATGGAAATAATAGATATTAACCTATAGATTTTATTATGAATGATCAAAGATTAAAATACATAAATTATGTGACTTTTTAAAACAATTATACGATTCTTTTTAAGTGATCATATTAATCGACCATATGTAATTAGACAATCCAAATTTATTATTCTCATTTTTACATAAAAAATTTCTTCTCAAAAAGATCATCCATGCTTTGTTCATTTGTGCATTTCAGGCACTAAAAGTGATCGTAGGCAACTACATGGAAAATGCCAAAATACTTGTTGATACATTTGAATCACTTGTTATACCCCACTAACAACCATGGGTCCTTTTCTCTCTTTTTGGTTATATAATTTCAAAATTAATCACTTCGATCTTATAGCATTTACTTATAGTCTATAGTAATATTAAAATTGGTGTAGTTTTTACTTTTTAGAATGTAGCATCTGTCAAGTCAAGCTACAATGCTAACTGTACCTTTGTACCATTAATTAACTGTTAATTGAAAATAGTAAAATAAGTAACTGTTAATAATAGTAAATTAATATTATAAAAAATATTTACAATATCATAACATGTTTAAAATAATAGTCAAAATGTTGATTAATATATATATATATATATATATATATATATATATATTTCAAACAAATGTAAAATAAATCAAAATAACATTATTAATAATTAATTTAATTAAAAATAATAAAAAATAATAGTAAAAAAATTATAATATAAAGAAAAATAAAAATAAAATATAACTATAGTAAGAATATAATAGTCTAAAATCTAAAATAGTATAAATTTAATACTTTAGAAAGGAAAATAAAAATAACAAATAATCACACATAATAGTATATTGTTATTACAAAAATAAAAAATAATAAAATGATATTATGAAAATAAAAAATTTAAAATATCACTTAAAAACATAATGTTGTTTAAATTGACAAGAACTATATAAAAATGAATTATATAAATCAAAATACATTGGTAATATTATATAATGTGTGAAAATTAAAATTTCAAAAATTAAATTCAAATTAAGATTTAAATATTTTTAAAATTTAAATTATCTAGAGTAGAAAAATAGTTATCTCTTAATAATAATAAAATAACTTTATAAATATGAAAATTATCATAAATATATTTAAAATAATAATAATAATAATAATAATATATTTTTATTAATATTTGTCATATATCAAAATTATAGTTATATATATTAATATTATAATCTCCAAATAAATTTAACATAAATAAAAAAATATAACCAATATAATTAATACGGAACAATAGATTTTGGACTTCAACTGCGATCCTCTCCTGATCAACATCTTCATGCCTTCTGTGATGCGGATTGGGCTAGTGACGCCTCCGACATGAAGTCCACGGGTGCCTACATAATCTACTTTGGCCCAAATGTCATCTCCTGGAGCTGGAAGAAGCAATCTGCTATTCTTCCACAGAAGCTGAGTATTGCAGAATAGTCAGAACAATCATTGTATTGTGGCTATAACACCTACTCAAGGAACTTCACATTCAGCCTGATCCTTCTCCAATGGTGCATTATGATAACATCGGGATAATGTATCTCTATGCAAACCAAGTATATTTCACTCATGTATGAAGCATCTTGCAATTGACTATCACTTTGTGTGGAATCTTGTAGCCAGAAAGCAACTCTGAATTTCACATGTTCCATCCAGTCATGTTGATCTTCTCACCAAAGCTCTTGCGTCTTCGCGCCACAAATTTCTGATGGATAAGATTGGTGTTGTCTCCGCCACCATCATCTTGCAGGGGCGTATTGAACTATTGAAATGATCATCTCCACATCTCTTGGAGCAATTCAAATTCAAGTTTAACCATAAGTTTGTTGTAATTTAAATTTAGGGTAAAATATGTTTTTAGTCCCTGTACTTTCAGAAAAACTTGATTTTAGTCCTTGTACTTTCGAATCAGCCATTTTAGTCCATGTACTTTCAGAAAAACTTTGTTTTAGTCCCTGTACTTTCAGAAAAACTTGGTTTTAGTTCCTCTTCTCTAATGGTGTTAATACTATTAGCGAAAATACAGTTTTCAGTGACTATAAATTGTCACAAAATACACATTCCCCATGTATTTAAACTCAACATCATTGGCAGCTAAAAACCGCTACAGATTATTAAAAAAATATAGACTCAAACTTAACGAGAAACTCGTCTCTTCCATTACAGATGACACATTATGTGTTTATTTTTTCAATAATCTATGACAGTTTTTAGCCGCCAATGATATTGCGTTTAAATATATGAGGAATGTGTATTTTGTAGCAATTTATAACCACCGGAAACTGTATTTTTGTTAACAGTATTAACACCATTAGAGGAGATGAACTAAAATCAAGTTTTTCTGAAAGTACAGGGACTAAAATGGTTGACTCGAAAGTACAAGAACTAAAATCAAATTTTTCTGAAAGTACAAGGATCAAAAACATATTTTACTCTTAAATTTAAGTGTAATTTAAGTTATAAATAATTTATAACTAATTAGTAGATAACTTAGAGTTTCGTTATTCCTCTGTACTTATATATCTCTTGTACACAAACAATTAGATTGAATAAAACCCTAAACATTCGTCTTCTTATACATCCAACATTTGAATTTATGTATACATGGAACAGAATCTACAAAATCAACAACTGCAAACCCTTTTTCTTGGTTGAGTGGACTAGATGCCAGAGTTGGTGCAAGTTCCTTTAAGTTTGGTTGTTGTTATGGAGACAGGGTTGCTGGGTTGATGAGTAACGAGCTCAGAGATGGGCCAACCCAGGCCCTACTTGATACAAAACGTTAATCATCAATGTGGTACAGAACATCTGAACATGGGCCTCAAGAAGGTTTGATCCTATCATATTCTGATCAACGGTTAGGCCCACGATGTCAATGGCATTAAATAAATCTCCATCATGGGCCAGGCTTTTTCTGAAAGATAGGTAGGGACCATAAAAGCAAAGCCCTCACAAAACCCTTTTTCGTTGTAGAGAACAAAAAACTTTTCCTTCAATGTCTCCCTCCAGGATACACCCAACCTTCTTACTTATGGTGGAATGAAAGAAATGGCTAATTATTAGTTAATAGCTAGCTAGCGTAATGCAGATTGCAAATTTGTTATGCTGTATTTGATGTTACAAGTTTGGTCATTGTCACATCCTTGTTTCCTAAATCTGTATGTCTTCAATTTAACTAAAGAAAAAATGAGGTAAAAGAATCCGAGAAAGTAAGGAAAGAAAAAGAAAGTGTAAAAACAAAGTTGGGTTCTTAGGCCTTCACTCACCATTGAAAGTCAGATCCTTTGCCCAAATCATTTAATAATATCCATACTTTTTTTTTTCCATTTCATTATTCACGTCTATATTAGTTTGTGTGTTTGTATGTGCGTGTTAGAAAATGATGGAAAACAAAATTAGATTGAACCGACCCAGGTTTAACCAGAAAATTATTGAATTAATCCATTATTCATTTCAAAAATAATGAAAACAAGCCAAATGGGTTTGACACATATATGGCCATTGGCCGATATGGCGCCTTCTTGTGATTTTGGTTGCCAGATTATGTAATAAATAGGTTGAACTAAAATTTTTGGTTTTTATACTTCACCTTATTTTTTTATTTTGGTTCTACAAGAAAAAAAAACCTACGTTTATGTTAATGAATCAGTTCCTACTATTATAATATTGTTAAAAGATTCTAAACTTGTCTAATGTTTTTCCTACATAGTATTTGAGTTATCATATATGGTGTGATGGTATGAAAAGTCCATATACATTATTTAATGTTAAAGTCAATGACCAAAACTAAAATATATGCATAAGTTTTTTAAAAAGTCACATAATTTTTTAATTGGTCATATGACATTAATTTTTTATCATTTATTTGTAGTCTATAATCTAAATGTACTCTTCTATCATAAAATGTGACTCACTATATATGTCTCCTATATATGGAAGAGTAATTCTTCGTAAAGTTACTCTCTTTAATTTTTACATATTAAATTTTGTTATCTAACTATTAAATTAAATGTTCTTATAAGTAGATAAAGTCTACAGGTTTATATAAAATTTTAAAGGTTTTTAATACTTCATCCAATAAATTTAAATTAACGTATAATATACTTTTTAAAAATATAAGTAAATATTAAATTACATAACTACAAATGTCATATCTATTAAATTTTGGTATGCATGATTGTTGAGTTACTATTTAGAGTGACTTGTGTAGAAGGCTATTGTTATGAGCTCTTTTTTCTATTGTGAGGATGGTTGTATGGTACTACTTCCGTTCCTATTTAAAAGATTCAATTACCTAATTCATTAAGATTAAGGAAAGTGGTTAATTTAGTTGATAGCAATAAATTTATCCTAAATTTATATGTTTTTCCAAAAATACCATTTTCATTAATGTTTCTCTCTCTCTTCTAAAGGTCTATCAATACAATCTCTCTATTATTTAATTAGGGATACTTTAGTCTAAAAATAATTAATACATGAGATATTGTGGATTGGGTATTATAAAAAGGAATAAGCACTACATCCAAGGACGGATCCAGAAAACCATCAAAGGGAGGGCTGGAATTTTTTTTTGTACTTTAATTATTTAAATATCCAACTTCTAACAAATAAATATCTAATAAATAATGACTTTTGTGAAATTATTTATTAGTTTTACACATAAAATTCAAATTGATTTTTATTTCAAATGATTCAAGAAGGAAATACATGTATTTATAACTCATACTATTTTTTTTCAAGTTTTGAAAGACTTTTTGCTCTCACAAATACAATAACAATCAAATTGGACTCGCAATAATAATCTCAAAATCAAAAAGAAAAACAAACTCATCAATAATAATAATAACTAAAAGTCATCAAACTTTATAACAATTATATATAAATATGTTTATAATATAATGTTAATAATAATTAATGTTAATAGTTAGATATATAGACAAATAAATGAGACTTATAAAAGCTTAATTAGCCTAGGTAATAACAATTGATGGGAAACTATAAAGATGTTATTCTTATCATATCTATTAATTAGTATATATATATCTCTTTGGATTAAATTATAATTAGTGGCAATATATATTATTAAAAAGATTACCCCCCCCCAAATCCGTCCCTAACTACATCTAACTTGGGTATTATAAATAGGAACATAGGTAGTAATACTTTTAAGAGGAGTACTAGCAACACATTCTCTAACACACTCTATCATTGGTTGAAATATTGAAAACTAAAAAAGTAGGAGAGAGAGTCATTAAATAACAAGTGAGACCTATAAAAATTTGTGATTTCCAATAAATTTTCACCAATCATGGAGAGTGTGTTAAAAAAAGTGTGATAGAGAGTGTGTTGCTAGCATTTCTCTACTTTTAATGCTTTTGCCATTTTCTTTTATAAATAAAATACTTTTGCTTTTAAAAAAAAAAAAAAACTATTTAGAGTGACTTGATTCCTAAAGTTATTCCATTTGATAACTCTTCGCATATATCAAAATTTATTAATCCAACTGTTAAATATTTTTTTAAATGACCATTAAATATTTTATTAATAACTTAAGGATTATGCATACCAAATTTGACATTTGTAGTTATATAATTTTATAGTCAATATTTATATTTTAAATATATATATTATATGTTAAATTGAATATATTTAATAAAATATCAAACAGTTTTAAAATTTTATATAAATTTGTAAACTTGATCTACTCTTAAGAACTTTTAATTTAATGGTTAAATTAACAAAATTTAATATATAAGAGAGATTTATGGTCCCTAATTTCCCCCTTTTGCTGTGAATATTTGTATTCTTTTCGGTTGGTCTGATAGCAACGATTTGGTGGGTTTGGCGTGATGATGTTCTGAAAGTGGTTTGAATTTGTAAGGGGAGCTTGATGGTGGTTTTGGGTTAAATGGATCATGTTTGATGGTGGTTAAGAAGACCAAAGAAAATGAAGTGGGCTTGGTTTGATTTTCAGTTCTCAAAAAGGGGAAAGTTAATATCAGTTTAGCTAACACTAATTAAAATATAACCATTTTGGCTCCCTTTAATATAGCCTTATGTACCTTATATATTAAATTGAATGCGAATAATTCCTTTAACATACCTTCAGCAATTGAAATGAAAATATTTTCAAACAATACATGTTCATAATTAAGACAAGACATTAGAAGCGATTTGTCAGTTTTATTGATCACACACTAACAATACCAAATATCAATGTCACAAAACTGAAAGTGCGTTACACCAATGTTGGCTCATTTCCTTAATGCCATTTCGTTATCTCTTTTTAAAGAGAATGTGAAAATAAGAATCATGAGCAGCACAGTTTGCTTCTAAAGAAAGGAATATATTCATCATTATATGGCCACCTAACAAACAACACAAGCATAGCTAACACACAGCATCAAGTTAATTAAAATTGCATCCTGACAAACAAAGCACACAGCAATTAAACTCTTTCATAATCATGGATGAAAGCCCAGAAAAGAGCACTGAATTACATAATTATAATCACCATGTCAAAGGAATGTTTATTCTCAATTTCCTAATTACAGTTTAATTACAAGAATTTTAAAATACAAGGGTTTTAAATAAAAAAATTTAAAATTACAAGAAAGAATTTATGTTTTTAAAAAGGAAATAAGTCATTATGAATATAAAAAATTATCTAATTATCGTGGTAACAATTAATATTGTTTTGAAAGTTTAAAAAATGAGTATAATTTTTTTTAAAAAAATATATATATAATTAAAAATATTTGAAGTGTCCATATAATATCCGACATGATTATGGATCTGATGCGATATCGCACCTATTTAGAAGTTTCCATACTTCTTAGAAATTTATGAAAGGAAAAATGAAACAATTTTTACATTACATGGCCATGTTAAAATACAAGGGATCCATTAATCTATCTGTCATGATTTTTTATTTTTTTTTTGGCAAAAGATAATTATACCTCCCTTCATCAATTTTTTTCACTATTTTCCCTAAATACCCTTATAGGTTTGGAATTGTTTTCGTTTACGGAAACTACTTTTTTTTTTCTTACCCTATTTCTTCAGTTCTTCCTCCACTCACCCCTTCCTCTATCACGCACCCCCTCCTCCACCAACCACCCTTTCTCCGTCACACTCACCTCTTGATTTCTAACAAGCGGTGTAAGTGGTGTTGCACTGACCGGAATTTTCAGAGTGGCGTATAATTCATTCCTTTTATATACCTCTTAATAATAATAATAATAATAATAATAATAATAACATACCTCCTTTTACTTTTTTTTTCTCCCAAAAATATTCTTTTAAACAAATTTGTTTATGGACGTTAGTTTTCTCATTGTTTCTCTTTGAAATTGGAAGAGGTTCTTGATTCAAGATATTTAATATTGGCCTGGGCAATTTCTTTGAAGGACTTAAGTATATACTAAGTCCAAGATGGATGCGGAGCTCTCACTTGGGTAACAATGTCTGTCAAACTTCAATGGGAAACAGTTCCCTTCTTCCGACATATCCATAGGACTCACTGAATGAAAGGAAAATTCAGTTTTGAATTGCCAATGATCAACAATGTGAATAACCCGAGCCTAAACGCCACCCGCAATACTCTTCCACTATGGAAGTTATGCATGTGCCCACATTTTTACCCTATGAAGTTCATAACAAATTTTACATGGCAAGGCATAATAGTTGGTTTCTGATACAATGTTGGATCAATAGAGCATGATTATTATTTGCGGAGGAAATCATGACAGAGAAACATGAACGTTGATGGAAAAACGGCAACAACGTCCGCCAGAGAGAACAACCTTGTGGGGGGGTATATTATTAAAATAGGGATATTTTTGGAAAAAAATATAAAGAAGGTAAATTATTAAAATGGGGAGGTATATAATCAATAGCCTTTTTTTTCTGATCTAGAATCTGTTGTTGTACCGGTAACCTTTGTGCATGCGGATCTGATTGTTGGTTTGGTTTTAGTTTTCTTTTTTGGGTCAGCAATCTAACTCATATATAAATTGTAGGCTTAAATTTTCCAAAATTAGTCAAAATTTTTAAAGCCCATTAGACTGTCGATCCCTCCTTGGGCCTTGACTTTAAAACTCTAGCGACGAATGTGATTAACTGTAATGGAGTGCTCCCTCTCTTTTCAAATGAAATAGGTGTTTCCAAGGAAATATATTTTTGAGTAAATTATATTAACTATCCCTAATGTTTAGTGAAATTATACACATGTTTTTTTTAACATTTACAAGAACATCCCTTATATTTAAGGAGGTTAGTATAATGTATAAGATGTGTTAGTGTAATATTTTTCAAACAATTAAGATTAATATAGAGATAGAAAAAATCAGGAAAAGTTTGTGTAATTTTATGAAATCTTAGGAGTAATTAATGCAATTTACTCTATATTTTTTTGAATGAAGGAATAGTAATCTTACTAGGTTATATTAAAAAAAAAATAGTATTCTTGTTCTTGATGTTAGCTTGATAGTTTGCCCTTTTAGAAGACGCTTGTCTAATATTCTTTTGGGTGAGAACGTGACATTTATTTTATTAAAATAGAATTGGGACTCATCAGCTCCCAAACAATTCATTTTAGAGGGTAAAATATAAATTTTTTTTAAAAAAAAATGATATTATAGGTACATAAGCAATGGCGGATCTTAATGGTGAACAGGGGGGCCATGACCCCCCCCCCCCCCCCTCCCCCAAAGTTTTTACAAAATTCATATATATATATGGACATTTTGGATGATGAACACCTTGTTACTGTAATAGCTAAGAACAAGCAAAAGTTAATTGGAAAGAAGCTAAGTATTGCTCGGTCTGACCCAAAGCGAGGCGGAAGGGAATCCTCTAATCCCAAAACATTGACAACACACACATATATATTTTAAGTATTTTTAAAACTATTTATTTTTAATTACTAATATTTTAAGTCATTAGATAATATAGAAAATTTTAATTTTTAACCTTTTAGTCATTGAAAAAGTATAAAGAATGTAATATTTACTTATTATTATTATTATTATTATTATTATTATTATTATTGACACTTTTATGTTAATGTTGATCTCTAAATTTTTGTTTTTGATAACATCAGCTCTTATGGCTAATTTAATAAAAAATTTATACATTACATATTTTATCCATTAATTATCTTTTCATAATATAATTTTTTTTTTATATTTTTCAACTATTTTTTCTATGATTTTTATATCCTCATCCTAGCTAGTATACGAAAACGTATATGATATGACTTGAACTTGATAATTTTTCTTGTAGATTTTTCTATTAATTTTGTAATTTTCTTGCAAATTTTGTACAAAAATTTTCTGCAATTTTGCTATAAGAGAAATGCTAGCGACACTCTTTGACACTCTCTTTTAGACACTTTTTTTATGATTGGTTGAAATTGATTGAAAATCACTAATTTTGATGGGTTTAACATCATTTAAGGATTCTCTTTCCTGAGGATTCTCTTTCCCTATAATTCTCTTTTTTACTGAATCTATCAAAATGGTTGACTTTTATAAATTTCAACCAATCATAGGTAGAGCGTCTAAAAGAGATCAGTGTCGCTAGCAACTCCTTTTTGCTATAATTTAGGGAAAAAAATATAATTATTTCCTTAAAAATTCATTGAAAAATCATAAAAAACTTTTTTGTGTGTATTTTTATACAATTTTTTTTATAAAAAATTAATGTTTCTTATTTGTTCAAAAAAAAAAATTCAAGTAAACTTTTCAATTTTTTTGATTTAGTAGCACACAAGATATAAAATCGTAACATAAAGTTAAGGAGTGGTATTAATAAGTTAGACGAAAATATTTTACTATCATAAAAATAATTGATTAAGAAAATAGATACTAATATTCAAATAATATTATAAAAGGCTTAAAATCACTCATAAAAATGATATTATCAAATTTGTTACAGTTAATTTATATATTATAACTAGTTTGGCCCCTCTTCTTTAAAATAAAAAATAAAAATTCACCCCCCCCCCCCCCCCCCCCCCCCCCCCAAAAAGTTTATCAAGCTCCGCCACTAGTAACATATGCATAATAAACCATTCATATGTTAACATATGAATGGTTAATTCTCATCAACAATTATTTTTTTTTCTTAATTTACTCTTGACTATTTTAGAGGAGTTATATCTAGGAAGGATTCAATGTTATTCACTTTAGAGAGTAAAATATGTAATCTCAATCATTAATAATAATAAAAATAACAGTCATCATATTACATGTAAATGCATGTGTTATTATTATTATTTTTTTCTTCTTTTTGTTACAATCATGCATGTGTTTGATCGAAAAAAACACATCACATTTTCGAATGAAAGAATAATTCTCTTCTTAAATATTTCAATTTTTTGCTACAGAAATAAAAAGCTCAATATTTCAAAAAATAACAGTATCGTGATGTTATTTGAAAAATAAAATAGTTCCTTTGATCAATGCTTTCAATTTGATCTTCCCACAGATGAAAGAAGGTAAGCCGTCAAGTATACCTATATATGTGTGGTCTCTATAACCCATCCTTTTCTTTTTTCTTGTGCTTTCGCCTTCATTACTTAACTTTCCCGAATCTTTCTCACAATGTAAAACACAGCTTCAATTATTAAATATTTAAAACATGTATAAGATTTCATAGTTATCTAATAATATTAATTACAGATGGCTATAGTTGCTCCATATATAGTAGTCACTTTCTCTGTGGCGTGTAATGAATCTGATTAATTTAATTACATCCTCTGTTCATAGGCACATGGCTGCTGCCTGTTGTTGTCTTCTATCACGGATCTCCCTCTGCCTGTTTGCATCAAATACACGTCTTTTGAATAGTTTTGGAGAATGCTTCTAATAAAATATTATTTATTTTAACTTTTTTTTTTTCTCTTATGTGAATCCAAGGTATCTCTTACTATAAACAACACTAATCCTCCGAGATATTGAAATTGATTTAAAGGGTTGATATTTAATAAATGTTTTTTCATACATACAGACTAGAGATTAAATTCGTCACTACATCTTTAAAGAATAAGATTATCTATCAATTATGTCACATCATGTTGATTTATTTTAACATATATGTTATTTGAGCAGTGATGTCCAAGGAGTAATGGCAATTCATATTGAATTAATTTGAAAATAACATCAAATTTAAATCAATCCAATTCAATATTTTATCGTTTGGATTGAAATTATTTCGGATTTGTTCAAGTTGAAGGACAGTGTTTTATTTTTTATTAACAAATAAATGAAACTTCTTCATTAACTGAAATAAAAGCAATCTCAAACTAATAAATGAATTCTTCTAACAACTGGTTTGTTTGGGAACCAGTTACGTTCAACGTAACAGCTGTTAAAAAAAAATTACTCTCATATTACTTTTACTTTTGTGTCTTGAAATGCGTATTTTTTCGTTGAACGTAGGCTTAAACGGTTAACCAAACACACACTAATTGTTTACTTAAGTGATAACTTATTAAATGAAAGGTCAAATATATAATAAATATAAACAAATATTATTCATAGTATTAAATCTCATCATAAAATTTTCACAAAAAAATCTTATCATAAATCATAACTTAATCTAATTTACAAATCATAAGTTAAAATAACCTCAATTTTTTTTAAAAAAAATACACACCCACATATTCACAAAAAAATAAAAATAAAAATAAATATGGTGACTTTTAGAATAAGATTTATTTGAGAATGGAATAAGAAGATTAACTTAAGTTCAGTATATTTTAATAAACAAATGTGATACCACCAAGTGTGTGAATCAATTGACGTGGGGTTGTTCCAGTTTATTAACTAGAGGTTTCGAGTTTGAGTTTTGGGCATACAACTGCGTTAAATACTCATAATTTTTTAATAAACAAATGTGATTTTTTTATTTTTTATTTTTTTAATTAATGATTTCATTGTTGTCAATATCTTTTAAATCGATTGAATGGTTTGGAGGTATTCTTAAACGCCTCTAGCCATGCCTATATGGATGCATAAAAGTTATTCTAATCTAAGCATCAATATATCAATCTATATATAAAGACAAAGGACGTATCTAATGAGAACGTAGAAAGTGAGAAGAGTAATGACTTAATTTTTTTCTCTTTATTTTCTTTTCAAATATTAAAGATATTTGTTAACATTCATGAAGAAGAATATACCGACTCAACCATAAAGAAAAGTACATAAGGTTTTGTTTTTATTAGTTTTATATTATTTTGTACTTAACATTAGAAATTTTTTCTCTATAAATAATAATGACATGCAAATAAAAGTTTTTTTTTGCAGTAACAGTGACAATAAAAATAAACAAGCATTTATAGAATTAAAAATAAATGAAGATAATTTGATAACTTTGAAATTTATTCTCACTCAAAAGGTTCATTTATGCATGCACTTTTAACTTCTATTCACAAATTAAAAATTTCAAGAATTTCTTATGTTCATAAAATATTTTTATTTTCTCCTACTATAAACATGAGAATATTTTATTTATCTCCTCATTTCATTTACTTAGAAATGTTAAAACATTTTTTATACCAAATATTACCTCAGATTATGAAAAATAATTTCCTTTCTCATTCCTTTTAAATTTTATTTTTTTCCTATTATTGATCTATTTTTACTTCCCCTTCTCAATTTACATACTCCTGAGGAAGAAATAAAAATATTATTTAAAAATAAAAAGCGATGCTTGATCTGTACTAAGAAGTAAGTTGAGAAGGCAACACAAGAGCAGCATCTAACTAATGTAAGTCAAATACTGAGTCATGACTATTTTGTCTTATTTTGAATGATAACCCTTCTTTATGAGCTGGGGTGTCGTATAGGGCTCGTACCAGACAAACCGCAATGTGCGGGCCTGAGATAATTGGGATTAAAGCTGGCATGGTAGCTCAAGCCCAAACAGAATTTACTCTATTATTGGTGTAGAACTTGTTTTATACTATTAACATTTCGTGTGAGATTGGGAATCAGATTTGGTTTGTTATTTAAAGAAATGATTTTGAAGGGTGTGATGGGATGATGTTGAAATTGAGGATTAAAATTCTCAAGCAATTGAGGTATGTAATTGGGGTATGGTCTGGTGAGGAGAAGATCAATTAAGCAAAGACAAAAAGGAAAAAACTAGAGAGGTTAAAAAAATAATAATAATGAAGTTTGGACAATGTTTGGTTTTGGACTGCTTCTAACATGAAGAGACAGTGTTGAACAGGGAGATTTTGAAAATAATTGAGTTTAAGTGTGTATTTATTTTTTTTAATAACAATGTCATTTCTTAAAAATGGATTATGGGTCTAACTCAATCCTACAAAATCAGCTTTTAAGGTGAGAGTTGCTCCCTACTTATATACATTAACTTGGTCATATCACTAGCCAATGTGAGATCTCCAACACACACTCCTCACGCTGAGGACTAGACATCTCGAGTGTGAAGTTTGCAGGACTGGACATTTGCGGGTGGTCCGATAGCGACCCGTTAGCGGGTGGCATGATAGGCTCACAACAAGGTATAATAGGCCCAACAACAGATCGCTAGGATAGACTCTAATATCATCTTAGAAATGGGTTATGGGCCTAACTCAACCCTACAAAATCGATTTGTAAGGTAAGGGTTGCCCCCCACTTATATACACTAACTTTGTCATATCACTAGTCAATATGGGATCTCCAACACACCCCCCTCAGGCCAAGGACTAGACATCTCGAGCCTGACGTTTGTAAGACTAGACACTGCGGGTGGTCCAATAGTAGCCCAATAGTGGATGACACGATAGGCCCACAACAAGGCACAATAGGCCCAAGTCAAGATCGCTAGGATAGACTCTGATACCATCTTAGAAAGTGGGTTATGGGTCTAACTCAACCTTACAAAACCGGCTTGTAAGGTGAGGGTTATCCCCACTTATATACACTATTTTGCCCTTATCACTTCGATGTAGGATCTCCAATATCATTGATACGAATTGTCAATTGGCTTTGTCAATCTCCGTAACATTCATTACATTTTTTTCATTTATAAGATTTGAACCTGAGACTTTACTTAAATGTATATTTGGGTGAGTTTTTGTAAAATTGATTTTGAAGTGAATTGATTTTTATTCTAAAAGTAAGTTAAAATTTTGTATAAAATTTTTAATTTAAATGCAAAAATTATCTAAAATTATTTTAAGCCAAAATAAGTTTTATAGTTAAAATCAATTCTTCAACCTGAAATTAAATATGTGTTTGTTTCTCTAAAATTATGTCAGCTGATATTTTAATGTGGTTTAGGATTATGTAATAATGGGAATCCAATCACTTACTAAGATGAAAGGCTTGCTCTGCATCAATAAATTGAAACTATTAGATAAGAATCTATGTCAAATCAATTTTTCTCCTTTCATTTTATGGACTATTGTCTCAGTTGATTTGAGAGCCCAGACGATGATTTCATACTGTTTATTTAGCACAATCAATTCCATTTATTGTCTGCACCTGCCAGACGATGATTTGGCACTCTTGGTGAAGTAATCACAAGAAAAGTTACAATGCAGGGGAAATTTGGGACGAATGAGATAGGAGGATAAGGGTATTTCAGTAATTTAAAAAATATTTAACTCATAAGATAAAACTACAAGAACAAGAGGAGGTATCTAGGATAATAATAAAAAAAGACATCTAAAAATATTTGAGATCAAATGAGGTATAATATGAAAAAATTAAAAAAAAAATATTAACTGGATAGCCCACGTAATTGTTTAGGATTGTCTCTAACTTGTAAATTTCAACCCAAAACGTTATTGCGGTAAAAGTGAAAATGAAAACATAAGGGGAAGAGTCTGTAAATTTTTATGAAAATACATATTCCATAAATAGGGTCCTATAGGGGTGACACACCCCTGACTAGTAGAGGTCATTAATCTTTTATCAATTACTTACATGGATAATAAATAGAAAAAATAGTAAAAACATTAAAATTAAACATCACAAGTAATCATAGAATATTGGTGGCAACATTAACAATGCACCATCAAGTATATTGCTCCAAGGGTTACAAAAAGAGTTTTTCTCAAAAAGAATTAACTAATTCTTCACTTAACATTTTCTATATACAATAGCATCATGCAAAATAAGGTAAAATCATGACTAGACCGAAATCCTATAGGTGAAGAACTAGTGCTTTCTACATACAAGTTATCATACATATATACATCACAACAAAATACATGGCCTCAAATATGCATGCCCACTGGTGACTACTGCTATACTAGTCGAAATACTATTTAAGTTAAACCAGTCTTCGAAATATTTGAATCCCTCGTGGCCAAATGTCTAGAGTAATAAGGTGCCAATGCAAGAAGGCATGCGACATCATCTTTGATCCCGGAATTGGAATCCAAACATTATTGAAACATACTCTAGAGAATTAGTATATGAATCAATGAAGGCATCATCACAACTATTTATCAGGAAAGGTTAGAACAAAAACATGCAAAGCAAAACGAAATCGAAACAGTGAGAATAAATCCTAATGATAAAACCAATGATCACGTAGATCAATTAACGTGAGGTTGTTCTAACTTAATAAGAGATCTTAAATTTGAGTCTTGGATATGTAACTACATTAAATATTCGAAGAGAGAGTTTTATCACCTATAATGATCTTATCTGACTCGAACAAGATTGTCCTCACCTGTGATTTATACCAAAAAATCCTAATGATAAAGGTTTTCATACCATAACCTTTCAAGTCAAATATGGTATGAAATGTTTCCTCCATTATTTTGAAATTCTTTTTTGAAAAGCATGATTTATTGTGAACTCATCATATTTATTTCTGGAACCTTAAACTTTAAATTTTTATCCTTTTGAAGTTGCACTGTTAGCTCCTTATCCTTGCTAGCTTATAGCATGCTTAAAACTTGAAAGTCTGGCTTAATAAATTGAGTTGTCGTTGTGTTTTTTTTGTATGCTTTTTCCAATATTTATGTTTAAACTAAATATGACCACTATAGGTGACAAAATTCTCCCTCCAAGTATATTTATGATTTTTTTGAGGACGTTTATTTCAAGGTATCATGTTATATTATAGGGAATTACATTTTCAGGAATATTATAACTAGGAATGTTATTCATGTGTATATTTAAAAATATGTTTGGTTACATTTTAATACTCTTGGAAATATCTTTTAAAATTAAAAATAATTTAAATAAAAAAGGAAGTTACTGGTATTTTAGGAAATAACTTTTCTTATTCCCATGAGAATATCACTTACCCATCCTTCCTCATGAGAATAAAAGTGTGGAAAAATATGATAAAAATGGAAGTTATAACATTTCTGATAATCAATAATACCTGGGAATAATTTTTCAAAACTTATAACAAATATGGGTATGTAACATTCCCATGTTTTATTCGTATGAATAAATTTTTAATCCGTGAAATAAATGTACTCTTTATTTTAGTCAAATTTATAAAAAGAAACTCTCATGTAATAATTTTATTAAATAAGTATTTAATTACATAATTTTTCTAAATAGGCTATAAATACATGTGTAATTTATCTTGGAAGACATATGAATGTCCATGTAAGTTATTTAAAACAAAGTTAATGCTTTTATGCATGTCGCCAAATTAAATGAACATATTTTCTTTTTCCTTAGCAACTTTTCCCTGAAATTCACACAACTTTATAGATTTAAATATTGTTTAATTAATTCTCATGGCTGGCTTGCTTTTTTTGTTTGCTTTTTTCCCTTTTCTTTAATTGCAAACGATATTATTATTGTCTTCTGTTTAAAAAATTATTTTCGAAAAATATTTAAAGTTAAATCTTTTTGATAACTTTTTCACTCACAATATTTTATGATCTACTTCTATCTAATTATTGAGTTTATCATTTATTTAATATGCGATGCTTTTAGTATCTTTCTACTTATATATTTAAGTCATCTTAAATTTGATTTTATTTTCATTTTTATTTCAATCTGTTAATTCTTGATATCTTTAGTGCATGTAAAGAAGTAATGTCGACATAGTCACATAGCTTTATGCCATTGAATAATAATTTTATCCAAATAAAATAGCTTGTTGAATTCGAAAATAATAATTAAAAAATAAAACCAAGTGATGACTAGTCTAGCACATATGTAAACTTGACTAACGCAACGCAAATTGATGATAATCCTTGAAAGTGGTGGTCCAGTCAATTCTAAAAGTAGTTCCGCGGTCTATAATTATATAATGTGAGAGTTGCTAAGACTCAGTTTGAGTTTGTTCAAAATCTGAGTTGGTGTAAAGCATTTTGAGCATATGCAATTATGATTTTTTTTTATCGTTGAGAATTAAGAGCACGATATCGATTTTATATTCAAAGAAAAAACTACTACATATTCGTAGAAATCATGACAAGGAAGGAGTATACTCATATACGAAAGTTGACGTCGTCGGATATACCGTGACACTGATAGTTGGGTTTTTGGCTTCTAGAAAACTGCCTTATGCATAAACAACTCTAAATTAAGGGACGATAATATTTAAATGTAGTTTTTTTTTTTAGTGTATCTAGTATTGTTCTTTAATTAAAATTAGAATTTTATCTTGGCACTACACATAATAAAATTTTTACATGATAACATATATTATCAATCAAGGTGAACTCTAATTTTTTTTTATCAGAAAATAACACCGAGAATACTTAATAAATTGTTCTAAGCTTTTTCCATTCTATAAAAATTAAACTTAAATATAGTTTATAAGGTGCTTTTAAAGTTCTTTTATTTTTATCATGATCCGAGTTTTACTTCAATAATTTGTATAATAAAAACTTATAATAAAGGTTAATATAAATTAATGAGATGAAAATTTAATTTGAATTAAAAATTACAGCAAAAATATCTAAACAAAAATGTAGAGTTAAATATTCTTTAGTCCTTATAATTTAGATATTTTATTCATTTAATCCCTGTAAAATTATTTGATCATTTTTATTCTTGAAACATTTTGTTTGTTTGTTTAGTCTTTTTCACTGAAGAAACTCTGTTAAAAAATAAAGTGGTAAATAAAATATTATTTCACTGCACCAGTTGTTTTTTTTATCAGCTCACTGCACTAGCTGTCATTCTCATAGATATATGTTTTAGGAAATAAATTGACTAAAATAATATTACAGGAAATATATATTAAAATACCTAACTTATATAAAGTTTAAAGTAATTAAAATAATTTTATAGAAATTAAAAAATAAATGACCAAAATTAAAAAAAAAATTTAAGCCTGTGTTGTGTCTAATTTTTTCCATTTGATAAACCTACCAGAATGGGAAAAACTGTAATAAGTGGAGAAATTACCAAAGGGAGCCATGAAAAGATGAAAAAGAAAAAAGTACAAAAGCTTGTAAAGGAAAGGGAAGTGAGTGAAAATAAAAAATCTCTCAAATAATGAAACAGAGAGAGAGAGAGAGAGAGGCATTTGGATATTTGTGATGAAAGAGAGAGGGCATAGAGAATCCCAATGCTAAAGCTCAGAGACACAGACAGCTGAGGTTACTGTTGTCACTCCCTGGCCCTATTTTCTGACCAATTAAACTAAAAAATCCCCACTCTCTCTCACACACTCTCTCCCATATCATCTATCTCACCCTCCACACTCTCTCCTCCATTCTCTTCTCCCATTTCCAATTCTTCCAACTTTCCCCTTCTCCCATTCCCACTCAACACCAATCAAACCCCACAAATTCATGAACCAATAAAAGATTCCATGCTTTTGAATCCAAAGCCACAGTCCCTCCCCCAGATCAAAAAAACAACATCATCGACCGAATCGAACAAATGAGAGAGAACCATCCTTCGACAAACTCCGAGGACGACCACCGATCCTCCCTGCTGGATCTGGCGCGTGCCGAAATCACGGAATCCTCCAACTCCAAGACCCGAACCTGCGGCGGGTTCCCGGGTCCGGGTTCCGGGTCGGGCCCCTCCGAGCCTCAGGCCCCGTTCCCGGACCAGGTCCTGGAGAACGTCCTGGAGAACGTGCTCCATTTCCTCTCCTCGCGCCGCGACCGCAACGCCGCCTCATTGGTCTGCCGCTCCTGGTACCGTGCGGAGGCCCTCACCCGATCCGAGCTCTTCATCGGCAACTGCTACGCCCTCTCCCCCACTCGCGCCACCGCCCGCTTCACGCGCGTCAAGTCCGTCACCGTCAAGGGAAAGCCCCGCTTCGCCGACTTCGATCTGATGCCCCGCGACTGGGGGGCCCACTTCGCCCCTTGGGCCTCGGCTTTGGCCCAAGCCTACCCCTGGCTCGAAAAGCTCCACCTCAAGCGCATGTTAGTCACCGACGCCGACCTCGCCCTCCTCGCCGACTCCTTCTCCGGCTTCCGCGAACTCGTCCTCGTCTGCTGCGAGGGCTTCGGCACTCCCGGCCTCGCCACCGTCGCCGCCAAGTGCAGGTATAGATCTCACCCTCACTCCATCACTCATCACACCAATCAACTTATGCACTCAACTTTTACAAACTCATTTTACTTTTATACAAGTTAGGTTATCCCAATGAGCCTTAATTAATTGATTTCTGATTTTGAGCATTGTTGTTATGTGTTGTGTTGTGTGGTGATTAGATTGCTGAGGGTGCTTGAGCTTGTGGAATCTGTGGTGGAGGTTGAGGACGATGAGGAAGTCGATTGGATTTCGTGTTTTCCCGAGAGTCAGACCAATATGGAGTCTCTCGTGTTTGATTGCGTTGAGGTTCCTATTAATTTCGAGGCTTTGGAGGGTTTAGTGGCTAGGTCGCCTCGGTTGAAGAAGCTTCGTTTGAACCGATTTGTTTCCATGGCTCAGCTCTCTCGTTTGCTGCTTCGAGCTCCGCAGCTTACTCACCTTGGAACGGGCTCCTTCAGTGCTACTGAGGCCGGGGCCGTTGGGGATCAGGAACCGGACTACGCGGCCGCGTTCGAGGCTTGCAGATCCTTGGTTTGCCTGTCTGGATTCAGGGAGATTTGGGCGGATTACCTTCCGGCAATTTATCCGGTCTGCACGAATCTGACCTCGTTGAATTTGAGCTATGCTGATGTTAACGCGGATCAACTGAAGTCGGTTATTCGCCACTGTCATAAGCTGCAGATATTCTGGGTATGTGTTGTGGCATTGTGAGTTGTTGACTGCATTGTTGAGAATTTGAATTTGATTTTAGATTTGGAACTTATTGGTGTTTGGATTTTGGTGTGCAGGTGCTTGATTCGATACGCGATGAAGGACTTCAGGCAGTGGCTGCAACTTGCAAGGACTTGCGTGAGCTTCGGGTTTTTCCTGTGGATGCAAGGGAGGAGACTGACGGGCCTGTTTCTGAGGTGGGGTTTGAAGCAATTTCTCAGGGTTGTAGGAAGTTGGAATCAATTTTGTTTTTCTGCCAGAGGATGACTAATGCGGCCGTGGTGGCTATGTCAAAGAACTGCCCGGATCTTGTGGTGTTTCGTTTATGTATAATTGGGCGGTATAGGCCAGATCCTGTGACTCAGGAACCCATGGATGAGGGTTTTGGTGCTATTGTTATGAATTGCAAGAAGCTCACTCGGCTTGCTGTGTCTGGTTTGCTGACTGATCGCGCTTTTGAGTACATTGGGAGGTATGGGAAATTGGTTAGGACGCTGTCAGTTGCCTTTGCTGGGGATACTGACATGGGCCTTAAATATGTGCTTGAAGGATGCCCCAATTTGCAAAAGCTTGAAATCAGGGATAGTCCTTTTGGGGATGGAGCTCTGAGATCCGGTTTGCATCATTACTACAACATGAGATTCCTCTGGATGTCATCCTGTAAATTGACGCGCCAAGCTTGCCAAGAGGTTGCACGAACATTGCCCAACCTGGTTTTGGAAGTGATCAACAACAACAGTGAGGAGAATGCAGGTGATGATATTGAGATATTGTACATGTATCGGTCTCTTGATGGGCCACGGGATGATGCTCCAAGATTTGTTACCATCATGCAATAGATTTTTCTTTTTAATTCAAGAAGATTTTAGCTCTTTCCAATGGTGGCTGGTCGATGAAACATGATGGAGCAGGGGATTTTAAATAATCCTGCCAGAAGATTTCTCTGCTATCCATGGCAAACAAAGTTAAGCTTACAACTCCTGTTCTTGGTGTGGGCTGCACTGATGGCAGGCCACAAAGCTGCTATTGGGGAGTGGGGTTGGGAAAATTTCTCCATTTGCCCTTGTTTATGTTAGAGGACTAAGGATTGAAAGAGGGAATAGAATAATAGGAAGGGGTAGGGGGAGAATGATTCAGAAACTGAAGTCCTGCAGAATTCAATGTTGTTGTATCCTCACAGTTTAAGTTTATGTACTTTTTTTTCTTTTATATTCATTTTTATCATAACGGAAAACTGCCCAAGGAGGGGGAAGTAGAGATTGCTGAAGCTGCTCTGAGGATTGATTAATAAGCATTATTTCATTTTCCTTGGTCAAATAGATGGTACATTGAGAGCAGATTCAGAAGGATCAAATCAGAAGGTTTGGAGAGGTGATGTTCTCTAACTTATCCGTCATACCTTACCAGTAGAGAAGCAAAAAATGTGTATTCACTTTGTAAGGAACTTAGTCTGTTTATTTGGATTCAAACGATAGTTAGTTGAAGCTTTGGCTGGCCAGAATCCAAACCCCAGACTGTGATATAAACCTATCTCTGTCTCCCTAATCTCAAATGTTTTTTTCTTTTTTTCTTTTTATGTTCACGGATGTGTTGCTGTAGCACCTGACTGTTGAATTTATTGTTATTGTTAGCAATTGTGAGATGGTTAATAAATGCCAGAATATGCATGGACCATATTGTGTCTTAATCTTTCGTTTTCTGAATGTGGAATGATCGACAGTGAGACCTATTAATTATGTGTGGAAAGTGTTATTCAAGTACACGTTGCAGGACCCCCGTTCTTCTCGTGGGGTTCCATTTACACGCCGTGAGGATCCATCCCTTTTAACAGGAAAAAAAAAAAGAAAAAAAGGAGGGAGGGGTTGTTTGTTTGATGGTCCTGATCTTCTTCCATCAGATCTTGGTGAGGGGTTCTTTACATTGCTCAGTTACCTCACACAACAAGCCTTCTTAATTCACATGTCTATTAGTTTATTTAGAGGGACTGAGTGAATTATACTAATTTATTAGCTACAGTCTGAATAATTTGGTTGTGCTCTGAATATAGATATTATATTAGGCTGATGTATATGTGTGTATAAAATTATATGGGTTCAACAGGGTGTGAGGGGACCAATAATTTGATGACTGGTCTCCCCTCCTGCGTTTGCGTTATAAAGCGGCCAAGTCCACTAACGGACTATCTCTTTCTCTCTCTCATTATTAGGTGAGAAATCCATCTCCCTCCCCTGTTGGTATTCAATCTGGCATGAGGCAGAATGGTAAAAGTAAACTTAACATCAAAGTGGGATCTGACTGTGCAACTAAGTGATGGGAAGCAAAGCTTTGGCTCTCTTTTTTTGTCTATCCATTTGCTGCTGCAGCAAGTGGAGTGAACCCCCTAATGGGTCTCTCTTCTTGCCACTGGCCCCTCACAATTGGTCATTTCCCCTTCTCTTTCCATGTCCCTGACTCAGATAGATTGCTTTGGTGAGAGGATAAGAGCCTTGTGCAGGGAACACTGAACCAAAACAAATAAAGGGTCACTCCCTTCTCATAACTTGGCTTTGGCTTATCCATATTATTGCTCATGGTGGGAATAGCCCCCTGGATGGTCATTACCATACAATAGCTGTCTTGGCCTTTTAACCATATCGTTTTTCTGTTTGCCTTTCGTTCTTCTTTAGGAGTAGCCATCACTGTCCCCTAGGAGAAAAGAAAAACAAAATAAGAGGAAACAAATTGATAATGACCTTGCACAAGTAGATTGATTCTCCCCCACTGCCACACTAGTTTTCAATTATAACCGTCAGATACGTTTGAATGACCATTGTGATGGTCCTATCATACCTACTGGCCATCCCTCAGATCAAGTCCATCGCTTTTTTTAAATAATAATTTTTTCATCAAATTGCATGGTCGTGAATAAACAAGTATCAACACACATCCCGAACCCGATCAGGTTGTCACATGCATTATACTGTTTACTAAGCACACTTACGCTCTGATAATAACTTACAATAATTATATTGAGTTGCAGTTCCTAAAAAAAGTTGATTCTTTGGGCTGGTTGGTGAAGACCCATCTAGGGTGTGGCCCCACCCACCTGATCTTTTGGTTATGTGGGCCACGTGTACGGTTTTGGGGTTGGGATACATTAATGCCTTTGTGCACATTAAGATATTAGATAATCATGCATATTTATCAATAATGATATCAGGGTTGATAAAATAATGGTGGAGAGCCAGAATGCAGAATCTAACGTACAAAATAACAAACAAGGAAGCCAACAACTAGTTGGCAGTGGCAGTGGGTGGTGGTGGGGGAAGGAAAAATTAGGAAGGTCGGTGAAGCCTACTACTATAAAGGGTTTTTGGTTTTCACAACACTTTTGTCTGTTAAGCACATTTCATAGCTGATCTAAGCACGAGGTCAACCACTAAAGAATGCTGTCCTGTGCTATACCACTGGATTTAAGCTCCTTCACTCTGTGTGCAATTAATAATTATCTTATCTCAAATTAAATAATTAGTCTCGCACTCTTTTCTTTCCAAGCACTATTTCCAGGATTGATCCTCACTCGTTTCTCATTTATTTTATGTTAGTTATGGACCATGTCAGAATGGCAACTTTAGACTAGAGGAAAGTTGAATGAATTTTCATGTGCAATTGCAAACGGGTCATGCTACAAAGACAGCTTTATAAATAATAATGTATGTATAATAACACTACACCACTGTGTGCAAGCACAAAGTTTTATCCAGAAACGCAAAATGCTAACTAACTAAGCATTATAACAATTTTAGATTCTTTTGATAAGAAATAAATATAATCTCTTAGTCAAATAACTGATTCTGTAGTCTATACACTGAGAAATCATGTCTGTTTTCATGGTTCAATCTCAACTAATCTCAAAATTTATGACTATTGAGCATTGTATTTGTTCAGTACCAACGCGATTCAAGGAGGAGGAGTGGCGGAGATGATTGATGCCTGCAAGCACTACAACAGTGAAGTGAGTAGATAGTCCAACCAAATTTTAGTGCTAAACGTAAGACACATACCTAGGGGAGGTACTTGTTTTTGGTATTTATAGGAGGAGGATGAAATAATTAGGTGAAGGGGTGATGAGAGTCCATCAGTAGCCTCCATATGTTGATTTCTGGCTGTGGAGATCAGAGAGGATGTCCATGCTATATCAGAGTGAACATTTTTGGTCAGATAACTATATGTATATTCATAACCCTTGCATATGCAAAAGACTGTATTTGGATTTGAACGTATGAACAACTAATCACCAAAGCGCAATTTTACCGCAGGTCTTGCCCTCTTCAACTTTTAACAAATAAATTAACTAAATTTATATTACAAACTGAATCGTTAACAATTGATCTGACATCATACTGATCAGTCGATTCAGCTCATTACATGCCAATTCTGGCTTAATTATTTCGGTAACAGCGTGTTACCTCAAAACATGGATATTAAGAAAGCGATCTATCACCAAATCATTCTTTTATAGAAATTTTATAATATATGTATACTTGCTAATATGATAAAGTATATAATAAATAATACATATTCTTGCAAATAAAATTGAAGAAATTTTATTACCCAAGGTTCAAAATTGTACATATAATTATTGGTGTGTTTGTTTCTCTACACCTCAGAAAATTAGTCTCAAGACTTCCGGTCATAGAAATGCCTTACTTTTAGAAAGAAAAAAAAAAAATCCAGTTAAATGTCAATCCATTGTTTTGGCTTAATCATGGTAAAGTGCTTTGGAAAGTGGGCTAATGGAGAAACAAACACTTTATGTAAAAGTTAAGATTTTATTTGAATAGTCATTTACATGCCATTCGATGCAATGGAATGTGACTAATAGCATGTTTGGTTTCGCGTTGAAAGACTCTATACACGTGTCATTTATTTGAAAAGTAGAAGCAGCAAGTGCAAGCTTATGTGCAAATCAAGTGAGTTAGATGTGAATTTAGTTTTGTGTTAATGTAGAACCAAACACACACTAAAGAAAATTGGTGAATTAGCGTTCAAGGTGGTTTCTAACATAAATATAAATACGTACTAAATTTGTACATGGTACAACTCAGTTGTACTTGAAGGCCAAAGTTTGTGTAGATATTTGTAGAATACACTTTGTGTACACATGGGCACTCTCTTCCTTAGAGGTTCGTAGATGGATATTTGTAGAATACACTTTGTGTACACATCAGCTAAGAGTATTAGGATACCAAGTTTGTTGGGTGAGTACCCATTATGTGGGTGTGCTTCACTGTCGTTGTTGTTTGCAGGATGGGATTGACACTGATGTAAGGAACGTAATGACCCGAGAATCGTGGTTTCTTGTTTGTATCTGTTGTCAGAGATGGTCTTGTTCTTGTAGCAAATGGACCATTTGGGATTTCTGTGATATGGGTTTGGGCCCATTTAGGGATCTGATCCGGAGCAAGCTAATTTTCAGTTTATAAGATGTGCTCTCAAATCACAACCGAGTGATTAGTAATCACCAATTAAAATGCCTCTATTTGGTTTAAAATTTCTAAAAGACTTGTTATAGATTTGATTTTCCCTTGGAAGCTTAGACCACCATGTAAAATTGTCCAATAGGAGAGTGAACACGTCATTAGGAGTATTAGGAGGGTGTCTTAGAGTATCAATTTTGCTTTTAGCTGAAATCCATGGTGTGTAACAATGCACGAATGATCCTGCCAGCACATATGTCGACCATTGAAGGGGATGAGACATGCACTACGATATTAAATGGCTCTTGTCCATAAATCACCCATAATACACCAGTCAAGTCAGATTGTCGGAATCTCTTTAGATAAGTTGCTCAATTTAGCCCCTCAAAAGTTTAATCATATTACAGATAGCCATTGAAGAAAAAAAGTTTTCAAAAGAGGGAAAGTAAGTAGCATCATCCCCTGCCCTCAGTATCTTTGTCCATTCCTAAACATGATTTGAAAACTTTGGGAGATGAGCGTTTGTGCAATGTGCAATACTTTTTGGTTTTTGCAAATAATATCTTTCTTTCTTTCTTTCTTAATTTTTTTCCATTCCGCTTGTGATTTGTGAACTTTCTCATCAATTTCCCCCCACGTTACATATATAGTACATGCACACACAAAAAGTAAACACATCCTTAGCCTTAAGAGTGCCATTAGGGCTCCTCAACTTGATGAACGTGGAGGGGCCACTTCCTTGTACAAAATTGACAGATGGGTCATCCATAATAGATGGTTGATCTCAGTCTTTGCCTCGATGTTGACATCATTTTTGTGTCATATTGTTATTCAAATGGAACCATGAACTTGTTATGCCCCAATGGTTGTAAATCGATGAACTCATTAATCGGATCAAACAGCTTCTCCCACTCGTGGGAATATCTAAAACTGAGGCTTCATCACCTTAGAACTACAAATCTCATTGAACTTGAAAAGGGCCATACACTTTTTTTGGCTTCATGATTTGAAGAGGCAAAAAACATTTCTAACAGAGGAAACTTCTACTTTGGTCTTGAGATCGTAAACACCATTCATTTTAATATTTTTTTTTTAGTTTCGTTATTTAAACATTAAAATATCAACATCTTTCGTAATAACATATAGAATCATCTTTATCTTCCACTTGTTATTTACTTTTTGGACCCTATTAGATTCTTCACCGAATATTTAGTCGGAATTTACAATTATCATGCATTAGCTCATAAACGTATTAAGCCTAAATTCTTTCCAATTAACCATTACATATCTCAATGAGTTAATGACATCTTCCTATGTATATACTCCACCCATAATGAAAAAAGATAAAACACAACAATAGATCATTCAATTCTTTCTTCTTGATATTTATTTTATAAGTGTATTTTTTTTTTTTATTGATTGTGTCTAAGGATGATGTGTTAAGTTTGTATCTATACAATAATAACTTCTTTATGTTGTCTCATTTTAATGTTTACATATTTTTTTTTCTTCTAATTTTATAAGAGTTTAGTGTACAAAAATTTACACTGTCAATCAATAAGAAATTATGGTAGGTATGAATTATAATGTAGTTATTGTAAAAGTTAATAAACTTACATACATAACAATTTATTATTAGATGACAGTGTAAAATGTGTTTAGACTATCGATACGCATTTTATAAAGTTTTCATTTTAGCCTTTAACTTTACAAAACATTATTTATTTTAATATCTTTTTCACAGATATTAAGGATAAAAATAGATAATCTTTCACAACATTTTGTAATTAAAGTAAATATTTTATAACAAACTAAATTAATTACTTACATTTAATTATTATCTCATGACCAATGTGGAGGAGTACTCCATTCCAAATTTCCAACAATTTCTCTGTTAGAATCCATTAGAATGAACTCTTTATGTTAACGCCGTCCCATCTCAATCTCAACTACTTGGTATATCTTCCAAGAGTCACATGGAACTATGATATGATACCCTGTGCGTTTGGAATTAATTCATTCTCAATCAACAAATAGGGGAAGGCCAAACCTAACTTTCAAAAAAGAAAGTGGTGTCGTCAGGTCAGGGGTCACTTCAGCCTTGAATTGAATCAAATTGGCCTCTCCGATAAAGCAGCTAGCATATATGACTGTCAGGTATCAGCTTCAACATGGTCAAGAAGGAGGAGATGAAACCTGAAAAGAAAAGAATTTTTTGCTCTCCTTTTTAAAATTCATGGTGGAGCCCAGTTTGGTCATCATGGATCTTAACCTAACTAATACTACAAATAATACCAACAAAACTCCACACATTAATAACCATACAAACTTTTCCAAGCATATATAGACCCTCCCCCAAGTAAGAAAATTAATCAAAAGAAATGGGCCTCATTTTGATTAGGAAATGCTTGCTAACCACTAATTATTCCATATTCCCATCATCATATTTGAAATGCACTGCAAATCTATGCCATTGGTGATACATAGGACACATCATATGCAAACAAAAACTATGATGCACATTCACCCTCCATTTTCAAATGCACTCAACAAGAACACCCGTAATTGGTAAAATGTTTAGCAATAATAGTAATAATAAAAGAAAAGTATACTACTATTATTTAACAGTTAGTCAAAAGTGTCAATTCAAATTAACGTACCCTTTTGAAGAATCTAACCCGACATTGCTCTAAAACAAATAGTTACAAAATCTTAAAATATCTCTTGCTTTAGAACGCTACATTTTCGAGGGAAGATTCACGAAAATAACACGAGCTAGCCTACCAATTTGTTGCTCACATTACATGCACAACAAATACAGCATGGCACAGAAAATGTTAATTAAGGGTCACTCAGTAGCGTAAGCCATGAAACTTTAATTAGGATATCGAGTGGCTACAAGTTAGTCAACAACCTAAGGGTGATATTGAACATGACAACAAATGCATGCGGAGAGAAGAATAAGGGGAAAAGGGAGTGCCTAGTTGGGGAGATTAGGATTAGGGATATTGCTTGCTTTTGTTTCATTGCAACTAATGATAAATATTAAAACTATTTATTGACTAATTGTTTTGACATTGAGTAGCCGCCAGAACTATAGGTACTACTAGCTAGATATAAACATTACATTTCATGATCTCGATCTTGTTCCGTGATAAAACACTTGAGCCATGCCAATTAGGCACGGTACCATGTTTCACTCATCGCTATCACAAAAACATGATCATCACTCTAAAGGGGAGAGAAACTGTGTGTAAGGCAAGGTGTTTTGTTTGTTCACTCACATCATTATTATTATCGTTTACAGGACACACACCCCCTTTGAGATAATGAATGAAAAACGTTGTTGTGTACTTGCCACTTTCGAAGTGAATATATTTCGGGTTGACTAATTGAATTGAAGCTATCATGGTTCGTGATATCAAATGATTTATTGATTTTTGAGACTTGCACGTTTACGGTATGCTATTGCTGAGCCACTGCGTTGCAACTGCACTTCCTGATTTGCCGTGGATCTTAATCTGCTCATTTTCAAAAGGGACAAGTCCAAAAGATAAAGCCCAATGATGTCTAGCCCGAAATCAAGTCTAAGTGGAATGATGTGAAATCAAGTCCTTTTAGCTCTTATAATTTTTTTTCCTATTCTAGTTCATATAATTTTTTTGAGAGTTTCTATGATACCCTTAATAATTTGGAGGGTTTTGATACTTTTGGTTTTTTAACCAATCAAATGCATATTATCTTTCTCCTCATTAATTAATAAAAACTTTTGCTATTTTCTTGATTAATTAAAATATTTTTTTTAAAAATTTAAAATTACAATTATTTTAAATTAAAAAAAAATTGATTAAACATTAAACATAAGAAGGTGAAATCACTTTCCCTAATCTCCTTCACCGGTAAACTAAGCATGAACCCTAATCTCATTCACTTCCTTCACCGGTAAATCAGGCTAAATCTGAACCCTAATCTCCTTCACCAATAAACCACGCTGAATTTGATCCCTAATATCTTTTACCGATAAACCACGCTGAATTTGAACCCTAATAAAAGTCATTAGTTTCCTGTTCACTACAAAAACCTGATCACAAAACCACGACATTTTGCATATTTCTCATAAAAGTCATACAATATGTGAGGGCAAGCGTTTTAGATTAGAAAATTTAAGGTGGGGAAGAAGTTTTAAGGATTCAAGTAGTAACTCTAATCTTGGAAGATGTTTCTGTTTCATGTCTTGGTGTTGTGTGATGATGAATAATTTGTTAGTAATATTAGTGCAATTTTTGCTTAAAATTTTTGCGAGAGTAATGGGTGACAAGCTTAACTGCTCTGTTACAGCATTTTTGAGTTGGAAGAGAAAGTAAACTGGAATTTTTTTCCAGAAAGTTTGATTAATGAGATTATATGTGCCACAGAAACCGAGAGAAAGTGGAATTGTTTTGATGCCTTTGGGAAATTTTTTCCGACAAAGGCTAGCATGAAGCAGTTGTATAAGTGGTCTCCTATGGACCACTTTTGTACACCGCAAGATTCATCTGAAGCACATGGTGATAAGGTGCACCTTCGATATCAAATTTTTTCTTTTTCTTTTTCTTTTTCCTCTCTCCTTCGTTTTCGACTACCCTCCTTCCTTATTCCTTCATTCTTTGACCGCCTTCCCTTTTCTTTCTCCTCCGCCTTCAACTTCAGTTCTCCTTGTGATCTCCAATCAATGGCTTAGTTGCAACCATCGTTTTCCATCACAATAGCACAAACACAATTTTAATTTATTAATTAAGCAAATAATAAAATCTTGTTTTAATTGAAATGGATAGTGTAGGATGCAGAATGAAATCCAAAATGAAGAGAAATTGAAAAAAAAAAAAGAGGAAAAATAAATAAAAAAAATGGAAGATGATGCGAACAACACCACTCCCTTCGCTTCCAACATGCTATGTAAATTGCAATGAGTATGCTTTTATTTTTATGCTAATGGACAATCATTAAACAAAAATTAATCACTAAATAAAATTGAAGAGAATGATAAAAAGGGCTGCAATAACCCAAAAGCGTTCCAGTACGGTGATCGTCGCCAGAAGCTCGCCAGAAATTTTCATATCTACTAGAGAGCATGGAGATTGGTAAGCACTTCCTCCTTCTACGCAGGCCACTGACTAACAGATGATGGCATCGTTGGACCTTTCACATCGCCGACGACGTAACGAATCTTGCCGTCGGAGTTGACATCGACCTCCGGGATCTAATTGTCGAACTCAGAGGGTCTGATCTTTTCGCCGATGTCGGTGAGGAAGTGGCGGAGCCTTGAGAGGAGATGAAGCAGTTGAATAGAGAGAACGCTTCCTTCATTGAAGAAACTTGGTTCTCACTCAGATCTTACCCATTTGCCTTTTCTGGGTTTCGACGTTCATTCTCTTCTCAATTACAGTGCAAGGGCTAACGGTGGAGGTGGCGAGGAAAAAAGCAAAATAAAAAAAAATCGCAACGTCGCCGCTGGAAATCACCTCTGGCGGAGGCGAGCGGTGGTTGGAGGATTGCCGGGAATGGAGTAAAGGAGTGGAGGGGAAGGAGAGATGTTCTAATGCAGAAGGTGTATGATAAGAAATTGCACCTTAGATTAATCTAAAGGCTGATAAAAGTGATGCATGATAGACCACTTATGATAATGGTCCACCTTAGCCTTCGTCATTTTTTCTAGACTTTGGGGCCAAGGACTTTGGGGGTATGACTACTACGGATTGAGAGCTGGGATTAAATTGTAGGCCTTTTGGATTTTAACATGGAGGAAGAAAAATAAATTGGAATGGGAAAATAATGAATGACCACTGAAATAAATGTAAAATATTAGAAAAAAAATCAAAATAAAAACTCACTAACCGAATTAAGGTCTAACATAACACGTATTTATTTTGGAATATACAGGGTAACAATAAATCAATCAATCAATCATATATTATAAAAGACGGTTTTACCATGTATGTAGATTCAGCGTGATTTACCGGTGAAGGAGGTGAAGAAGATTAGGGTTCGGGCTTGGTTTACCAGTGAAGGAGATCAGGAAAAATGACTTCACCTTCTTATGTTTAATGTTTAATCAGATTTTTTAATTTAAAATATTTGTAATTTTAATTTTTTTAATATATTTTAATTAACCAAGGACTAATTTGAAAATAACAAAAGTTTTTATTAATTAATGAGAATAAAGATGATATGCAATTTGATTGGTTAAAAAACCAACAGTATCAAAACCCTCCAAATTATTGAGGGTATCATAGAAACTCTCTAATTTTTGTTTTGTTTTATTTTAGTCTCTCATGTCACTGTTTCGATCTCTATAAAATTGTAATTTTTTATATAAATTTCAGTAAAAAAAATGTCATGTATTATTTAATCTTAACTAGGGACAGATCCAGAAATGTATCAATGAAGAGGAGGCAAAATTTTTTTACGCACTTATTTAAATATCTAACTTTTAATAAATAATAATTTAATAAATACTGAGTTTCACAAAAAATATTTACTATTAATTTTATGTGTAAAACTAAAGATAAGATCCGTTATAGGGAGAAAATTAAGCAAATATTTGCTCAACATCTTATTTATTTTCCCTTAGTAATATTCTTTTTTAATTCTAATTTTTATTTTCCTTTCTCATATATATATATATATATATATATATATATATATATATATATTATAAAACACAGTTGTTGACTAGGACTGATTGTCCATCTGTCACATTCTGGTGATATTTCTAATTTTATTGTCAATATAATCATAATCAATCAATTAATTATTGATTAGCACAATCACAATCTTAATATGTAAGACATTTAATTTAATATGTTATTAATTTTCTTTCCATATTTAAATAGAAATTTTTAAATTATATTTTGAATGTTTCATAACCTGCATAATATATATTTTAATATTTTAATTAAAGTAATTTTTATTCAATTTTAAAATTATTATCAGAATTTTTAAGTAATTTTATATGCTGCAATATAATGTCTATATATATTACATAAAGTAATTTTTAAAACTTATTGATATTATTTGAGTGCATATTTTGAATATTAAATTAGGAAATTTGATATTCAAAATTAGGAAATTTTATTGATTGATGTTATATTAGGAAATTTTGATACATAAAGATTGATATTCAAGCTGCATTGTTTGAGTACAACTTATTTATAAGGTGACAAGACAATTTGACATGTACTATTCGAGTCATTTATATGTGTGTATTATTCAAAAAGTCTCAGTCATTCGTTCCTTTACAACATCTCATAGGTATGCGTGGAATGCAAATTATGTTCTTAGTTTTTTTTATCATTGAAATTACTTTATTTTTTTAATTTAGTTTTTTCCATTGAAATGACTTTTGATTTTTTTTTTCAATTTTTCAATAAAATTTCTTTTATTTTTTAGGAGGGCCAGTTTGAAAAGTTATGGAATGATTGGAAGGACGAGTATTCACTGGCAACAGTTTTTTCAATTGGCAACAAGGTTAAATCCAATTTTATTGTAACATCTTCATATTATGTCATCTTCCACATTACTAAATTTTAAATTTTAATCGTTGTATGTTCATCGTCAAAAAATATATTCTATTGGGGTGGGGTTCCATGGTAATCATAGACAAAACTCTACTTTGAAAAATGGTAAAAAAAAATGTTGGCTCAAAAGATGCATAGGTAATGTAATAAGATTCATTTTTAATTGATAATTGCAATCATAACAACACTCAAATCATAAAAAGATTAATCAATGAAATCTATAAGCATGATTATAATTATTTTAATTGATTACAGGGTAAAATATATTTTGGGTCCCTATAAAATATGCAAAATATTAATTTCATCCTTCAAAATTTTTTTGTATTAATTTGGTCCCTCTAAAATTGAAACCTATTTTTGTAGGTCCTTATTGGTAACTTCGTTAAATGGTAATCTGACGTGGCTACAGATCTTCACGTAGAAATAAATTATAAATTTTATATTTATCAAATTTTCATGTTTTGTTATTGTAAATTTAGAAAATTAAAAAAGAAAAATTAAGCTATTGGTATTCATACGGACCTACAAAAATAGGTTTCAATTTTAGAGGGACCAAATTAATAAGAAAAAATTTTGGGGGACAAAATTAATATTTTGCATATTTTACAGGAACCCAAAACATATTTTACCCTTGATTAAATTATGCATTTTTATGAATTCAAACAATTTTTTTATTTCAATAGAAAAATAATCTCTATAATGTTGTTACATGACAAAAATCTTATTCTCTGTCTCTCTCTTTATATATATATATATATATATATATATATATATATATATATATATATATATATATATATATATATATATATATATATATATATATATATATGAGGAGGGATCAAATGACATCGGTGTAACTTACACCAATTCTTACACCTTTCAATAACTTGATATAAAATGCGATTTTTATCAATCCAACCGTTGAATTGTATCTAAATATTACCACAATTGTCTGTGTCAAATTTTGTCAAAATTTAACAACAATAAGAAGGTGATCAAATGATTCGTGTTTTAGTATATTTTGAAAAGTTTATATTATGTCGATTTTAATCTATATGAATGAGGTAGCAAATAATTTTGGATTAATATGAAATTTTGTATATATGATCTATGTGGAAGGAACTTTCAATCCAATGGTGGATTTTAAGAAAACATCATCCAATTGAAAGTTATTGAATAATGTAACAATTGGTGTAAGTTACACCGGTGTCATTTGATCCCTCCTCTCTCTCTCTATATATATATATATAAAATACAAACTTAGTTTTGCATGGAATGCATCGTAATTGAATTTATTTTATAAACATTGGTCTCTAAATGTAATTTGAATTAGGATGATTTTATGCATTATCTTAAATCATTAAAATCTTTTTAAAAAAGGGAGAGAAAGTAAGCAATCTTTCTTGAAAAAGGTTATTTTATATGAACAAAATTCTATGAAAGTAAGCAATCATCAATTGAATAAGGTTATTTTATATGAAAAAATTTCTAATTTCATATTGAAATCTGACACGAATAACATTGGTAGATTTATTATTTGATGGAAAGTAATAAATATTTATTATAAAATTTAGATAATTTACTTATTATTCAATTATTATTTTATTTGTATAAATTTGATATTTTGAGAGTGATTTTAAGTATAAATTAATTTGTTTTAAAGTATCAACTTTAATGCATTTAGTGTAGAACTTAAATGAAAAACAATAACGAATACATAGATATTATTGATGAGTTGATTATATTACTTTTTAAATCATGCAAGATTTTTTAATTTGAATTTTCTATAAATTTGTATTGCGATATATATTTGTATTATCAATTAATTTGAATCAAATTATATATTTGTGTTATAAGTTTGAATATTAAAATCATGAAATCATATATGATTTTTTTACTGCAAAATCATATATGATTATAATTACCTTAATTAATATAATTATGTATTTTTAAATAATTAAAAATGGAAAAATTGATACTTGGTAATTGAATACCATAAATACAAAAAATATTTTATAATATTTATTAAATTCATTATCATATTATATAGAATTAAAATCTATATAACATTTAATAATTTAATTACTATAATTTTATTTTTTATGAATTGAAAATAAAATAATAAATCTCAGATTTATTTTGACGAGAAAAAAATCAATATAGCGCTACCACATGACATATGTCTATGTAGTAAAATCTTATTTTATAATAAATAATAAATTAGAATATATATACTCAATGTAATCATCTTAATTACTATAATTATATTTTTTATGAATTAAAAAATAAAATAATAAATCTCAACTTTATTTTATATGTGTCACTAGAATAAAATATCTATTATTAAATGCTAATATAATTATGAATACAATATTTGGGTTTATTCTATTTATATGCTAATAGAATAAAATATTTATTAGTAAATATTAATAGATTTGTGAATTAAATATTTATTACTAAATACTAATAGAATTGTGATATTTACAATTAATAAGATCATACAATTGTATTACAATTGTAATATTTACAACTGTATCAAATGTATAAATAGTGATTTTTTTAGTGATTAAAATAATTAAGAAACACTATATATACATCTCCTAGACACAATCCTATAGCAATAGAAATTGTAATATTTATAATTAATATCAAAATTGTTGAATTGTTTAAATTGTGATTTTTATTTTTTAGTGATTGATCAAAATAATTAAAACAACACTATATACCTAAAAACGATATTGTTAACTAAAATTTATTTTAAAAAAAACACTAAAAGAGGAATGAAAAAATTGATTGATCATTTTTCATAATATATTATTAAACATTATTATAATTGTAAATAGAATAAAATATTTATTATAGATTTTTTTCAATAATATAAAAAATTAATAAAATTATCAATATAATTGTTTATATAATCCAAAAAATTTCTCCCTTCAAATTTACCTGTGCATCGCATGGGTACTATCTAGTATATATATAATATAAAGGGTCTTGCGGAGGGAGAGGGGGTTAGAGCCCAAGCTTGCTCTCCTTGGATTCGTCCTTGATCTTGACCATCAATGCATACTTGCATGATTTAAATATACAGTTATCATTATGATAAATAGTTAAATACTATATGGTTAAGGAAAGTTTTAAAATTAACTATTGAAAAAATTGGAATTGACAATTCTAGCAATAAACTTTTAGAGAGATAAAAAAGTTTAAATAAAACAAGATGCTTAAATTAAGAGAAATCATTTTGTATGTGTGTGTGGACAGAGGCGAACCTGAGATTTTTGGTGCCCTGGACAAACCAAGAAAATGATGCCCTGATAATCATTTGAATATTGTCCTTCTTGCATTTTATGTTGCAAAATCATCAACAATCCGTTCATAATCAAGATTCTTTAAAAAATTCTTTTCATAGAAAGCAAAGCAAAGACTATTCAATCTACCTTGTGACATAGTAGATCGCAAATAGGATTTTAACAATTTTAATTTTGAAAAACTTCTTTCAGCATATGCAACAGTAATAGGAATAGTTAATATTATTCTATAAGCTACACACATATTAGGAAAAATATTAAATGTCTTCAAAGAATTCAATATCATAAAGTTTGATTTTGATTCAATTGTTAAAACCCCTCTAATGACTTTTAATTCTTCAAATAAATTTTCACCATCAAGATCATAAGAGTTATCATGTTTTAGATAAGTTTCAAGATACTTGCAACGTAATTTCAAGTCTTGATTAGAGAATAATTTAAGTCTTTCAACACTAAACAAAAATCCAAAAATCTCCTCATATGTTTTATATTGTTCAAATCTTCTTTTAAGTGAGCCAATTGTTTGATCTACTATATATAAAAAATAATGGGTCCTAAAAGACTCTTCAAGAGACTTAAGGTTTGATTGTGTGCATTCAGAGATATTTTCATCATAGTGTTTTTTTTCTACGAATTTGACTTTTTTGAACAAATATACTTTCAATCTCCATTTCATTTGCAATTTTTTTAGCACTAACAATAGCATTTTCAAATCCAAATTCTCTATATTTTTCTAAGTACTTAATGAAACCATTTACTAGTTCTATAGCCACATTGTAACGACCCATATTCGTTACAAATTTGTTATACTAAAACATTTTGTTAAATATAATCATATGAAAAAACCTAGAAAATTTTCACATTTAACACACACATATGTATCTACCTACTTTCCTACACATAATGTACATCATCATATCATGGCTTTACAAAATATAAAACATAAACCACATGTACATACTTCTTTTACAATGTAACCACATAAAAGCCCTATGCTGGTCCATTCTATACAAAAGACTAAACAAAGGAAAGAAAGAAGGAAAAGCATCTTCAATCTCGTGCTCGCTCCATCTGCCACGCCTCCAAGAGGAAGATTCACCTAAAATGCCATCTGCTCCCCTGAACACGATGTCCAAGATCATCAAAGGCACAAACCACACGTGCAACAGCGCAAGGGTAAGCTTACCAAACAAAACTATACACAATAACTAAAAATGTTATACAAATCTTAGTTCATAAACTCAAAACTCAGTTCAGTAATAAACACCAATAAATAACACCATCATGGCTCAACCATCTCAAATAGTTCATACAACATAGTTATATCACCAATTATTAACATGAATCATCAAATCTCATGGATTATATCCATTTAACAATTGTCACAATATCACATAATACAACCACCAACATCCCTCATCACAAAGCGATGTACAACACAACATAAACCACTAGACAACCTTAGTCAACAAGACTGACTCTACTCCATGGAGTTTCAACATCATATGAGCGGTCCCTCATAGGCCCCATCCCCTACCATAGTCTATACATTCTGACCATTTAGGGAGTCCCTTGAGCTAATCCTATGGGAAAAGTGTGGTTTTATCGAAAATAGACAAATGTTATAGTGGCTTACCTCTGTAGGTTTGCAAGACCTTACATCTATAGAGATTCGTTCACTCGTCTATTCTATAGGCCCACCGTTAGCCACCACAAAAACCTTCAGCACTAGGTTGAGAGCCTACCTAGCACCCTCAACTTATGTGCCTACTCATATGTCTATGCACCAACTGTGCACACCTATGCACCAACTGTGCACATACAACATTTGAAATATTTCGGTGCATCAACTATGCACCCACCGTATTCCATTTCAATTTCTCAAAACATCATAATCTCTTTCACCACATTCAACAAATAGTAATTTATATTTCTTCGTGTACATATAAATACCTCAACTTAACATAATCATTTATAATTCAACATATCATTCATCCATCAACATCATCTTATCAACAATTCATATACATCCTAATAATAATACATCCACCTCATCAAAACATAATTATTACAACAATAATGCAACTATCTTACCATAATATAAACACCTCAAGAACAACATAATCATCTTATAATTAAACATACTACATGTATATAAACATTTTAAAGTCATATAAATCAAAAAGGGGGAAAAGTTTCAAAAGAATTTCAATTAATAAAATTCTAGCCCGGCCGTACAAACTTTCATGCTGAGCCAGACATCTCTAGCCCGACAGCACAAACTCTCATGCTGAGCTAGACATCTCTAGCCCGGCAGCACAAACTTTCATGTCGGGCTAGAGCTCCCCTGGAATGAATATTCGCTACTGACTCTCTCTGGCCCGCCTGCGCAAACTTTCGTGCTTAGCCAGAGCTTGTAACACCCTAAAAATTTCAACTCAGTTATATAAGTATATACGTATATATATATATATATATTTATTTATAAATATGTATATATTTATATATTTCTCTGTAAGTAACTATCTGTAATTAATTTTCTACAATTAATTCTCTGTAGTTACTTTCCTGTGTTTTGTTTGCAAGTTGCTATAGAATTCTATGTGATTGAATTGTCTATGTTGCTTATTTATTTATTTGTGCAGTGTAATATGTACTTAATGATTAAGTACGTATATTGTCTGTGTATGCTTATCTGTTATGCCTGCTAGTAATTAATTGAGCTGAGATTAATTACTAGTAGTAAAATATTTAAAATATCTATAGCTATGTACTAATTAATTTATTGTGTGCAAATTGGTTTTAAGTATTTTAATTATATTAAATTCTAGTAACTTGCACACCAAGTTACCTCTTATAAAGTTTATCTGTAAATAATTTCTTTACAGAGAAAATTTTATTTGAGCTACTAGAAAATTACTAGAAGTTTTATAGAATTAATTACATATTTGAAATTAAGTTTTAAAATTTTAAAACACACCTCTTTACGATTACACAGTATAAAATTACACTGTGTAAATTAAACTGAGTGACCAAATTCCCTAAGTCTAAACTAATGACACCTAAGCTAAATGCATGTAACCTAAGATTAACACCTAATCCCCTCCCTAATGACACCTAAGACTACATGCATGTAACCTAGAATCAACACCTAGCCTAAACTAAACACCTAATCAACCCCAAAATCCACAGCCACCCCTAAGCTCCCACACTCACTCACTAATCCTTTCAACAAGCAAAAATTACACACACACATTTCTCTCTTCCCTCACCTCTTTTCCTTCCTTGGCTGAGACACCAACAAGAGAAGGGGAAGCCATGTTTGGAGCTTGAAGTCTTGCATGCACACCATTGACAGTCCTCATCCTCTCTACCTAGTATCCTCATCATCTCTTCTTCCTTTCTATCGGCTGGAAACCAAGAACCAAGGTGAGGGGAACTCTCTTGTGGATTCTTTGTTTTCTTTTATTGTTGAGAATATGGTTAAGGGCTGGGGGCCTTAACCATAGTATACATGCATGCCTCAATTGCTGAGAATTGAGATATGTTTGATTTGTTTGTTGAGTTGAAATTGGATGAGTTGTGTTAAATTCTCTTTGGCAGTGGTGATGAGCTTTTGCATGTAAGGAGTAATTTTATTTTCACTTTGTAATTGGACTGGAAATGGCTCTGGAAACAAATGAAGTCATGTACCTCTTTCTCAAAAATGGTTTTAATCAAGTCTTCTTTGAAAACTTTTAACTAAAAACTCGTTGGCAGTGGCTGTTCTTTCGTTTAGCATGGAACAACCCTCACTGTTTTGCCATTTTTTAAAGATCTAACCGTTGGTTTTTCATCAAATTTGTTTTGAATGGAAATAGACATAAAATACAACAACTTTTATGTTTACACCTTTGAAAAATAATTTCATATTAGGGCTCATCCATGGCTCGACATTGGATTTTCCTGTTTTGGGGTTTCACTGGAACAGGGCTCGGTTTTTGTTAACATTATCCCTGTGTACTTATTGTTTTTAAAATGTACTTAAACCTTTAAAAACTAGATACAATAATATTTTTAACCATGTATATTACAAAAATTTCCAAGCATAATTTATAAATTAATTTTTCAATAAGAAACAGAACAATGGTTTAGAACCTGTTTTGATGTCAACATTGTAAGCTGTTAGTAATATTTTTACTGGGAACAATAGAAAATGATTTTGGAAGCAAGTAATACCTTTTTGGAAAGATCAAGGGATTAGATTTAAACTGTAAAAAGTTTCAGTTAATTTAGTTTTGGGAAGTGGGAGAAATTTACATTTGTTTGAGCTATGTTCAGTGGGCACTAAAAATATAGAGTTTCTGACTTAGAAAAATTTTATAAAATTTTCTAGATGTTGATTTTATAAGTGGCATACCTTTCTGTAAACTAGATTTCAAGATCTTCGATTTCATATAAAAAAATTTCAATTCCGAGGTCAATTGCTACAATTAGTGATAGCTCACATTCAATACTGTCAGAGAGAAATCTGCCTTTTGGTTAATTTTGTGTGTTATTTTGAATTGTGGCAATTATAATTATTAATTGTGATTTTGTAAGGCAGTGGATATGTAATATCCATTGACCTATTCTGTTTTGGGTTTAAGTCCCAGATATGTAAATCTTGGGTACTTAATATTTGAAAGTGTGGTTTTGTGTGCTTTTATGATACAGTCCTTTGGACTGTAGGTTGAACTTTGTGATAAAATTGTTTGTTTATGTGATGTGTTCACAAGACTCGGGCGTGAGTACTTGTGAGGACTAGAACTCTGTTCTAGTGTCTGTGGCAAGATTGCCATTTAAAGATAAATGAAACTTGAACAGTGAGCACCATTAATTAGGATGTAAGATTTTATTTTATTAAATAGAATTTAATTAATCAACTCTTTATTTTTATGCATTGGACATAGAAATAAACATAGGACCTTTGCGTGGAGGAATAAATGGTAAGTATAAAATTGTAAAGTTTTGAGACAGCAAGGAAATACATAAAACATAATAAAATTGTCAACGCGTGGTGAATCATGTTGATTTCTGATAGTCATGCAATGGAACTGCCTGTGCGCGGCGATCCGTGGGAACTGCAAGATGAAAAGAGAGTCACGTGGAGTGTTCTAGCTGTGAGAATAACAAAGAGAGGGGGCAGAGTTCGAAAGACGTGTCACGACGTAATGTGACAGTCACCCATAGAAAGGTGATGGAGGCAAATGTCCTCGTTCATATGATTTTGGGCAGAGACGGGGTCTTGGGCTCGACGTCTATTCAACCGTCCAGTACCATGTGCAGCGGAACCCCACTGTGACGAGAAAGAATAATCCTTATGAGGAGAGTTGTGGAGGAGTCAGTCCTCCGAGTATTGGATGATCACAGTTGGTACCTGGGAGATGATCGTAAGGCAAATTGACCTTGGAGGGTAAGGCACTGAGTTGTGACGATAGATCACATAGCTGACTCGGCCACCCTGACAAAAATACGAGACATCATCGATTGGTGAGAGCCCACCATAGTACCATGGTGAGAGGTGTACTCCCAACAGTCATCCAACTCAATTGTGTAAGACCACTGAGTTCTGGGAGTTCCAGTGGCAGCTGGCTAGTAAGAAAGGATTTACAGAATTAGTGAAAGGAAATGATTAGGACTGCGAGTGTGAACGTTAGAAAACCACATGGCGATGGTGGACAGGATTTTGTCTGTGACTTGTAAAGTCGTTGTTTGTGTGCTGCTTGATGAAGCAGAGAGTTCACCTTTCTATTTATTTTCTTTTAGGGGCAGATGGCAGCAGAGGACTCAACCCTCCATTAGAGGAATGAGAGCATCTTCGAGAGATGGGTAACAGTTGTGGGCATGGATCACATCTTGGGCTACATCCGATTCGCACGAACGCTCATGTATGACCGTTGGGGCTTAGGATCTCTGCATAGGGTGGGAGTTAGAAGATGACTACTCTGAATCCTTGGATTTTATTTTCTTTGTCATGTATCTCGTTGGGGTAGACCTAGGTACTCAGATTTCTTTTGTTATGTGTATATGTCAGTCATCATGTCATGACTATGTTCTAGTTTTCCCGTACTTTACCTTTCTACATGTTTACTGTTATGCTCCGGGAGTACATTATGTTAAACACTTTCAGATATGCTTATGTTATATTTCAGTTAAAATTATCATTTGTATTTACTTATTTCTACTCCTTCGAAAACTTAAAACCGTTCATTTGCAATCAAAATAATGCTACGACCTTTTCTGCCAAATTATATTAACGTATTATAAGTATTAAAATGAAGCGCAACTTTCGAAATTAAAATTAAGGAAAAAGTTTGTTTTAAAAATAAAAAAAAAATCCATAAAATCCCAATCATGTTTTCTTAATTTCACTAGATTTTCGTAAGTAAATTAATAAAAGTGCTTTATGAAATAATTAACTGAATTAAACCTCGCATATTTCCATAATAGAAATTAGGGTGTTATAGAGCTCCCCTGGAATGAATATTCACTACTAACTATTTCTCACCCGGCAGCGCAAGCTTTGTCCTGCTGGGCCAGAAAATCTCTGGAACTGAAAGTTCCATTATGATGCCCTCTAGCCCAGTAGCACCAAAATTCATGCTGGGTCAGAGCGAAAATGACTGCAACCTACGAGATTCATGGCCCTCAATGATTTACCCACTTATCCTAACTTTATCCAAAGACTCACCCAAGCTCATAAACATCAACAAACATCAATCACATCATCAATCCAAACATAAAACACCACCAAATCATTCAAACAATTTAAAGCTTCCCTTACCCAACAACTTTGAGATTTTTCTTGAAGGAGTTAAAGAGAGACACATTGTGGCTTTTGAGTGATCTTTCCTTAACTTTTGCTATGGAATCAACTAGGAGAAACCTAAACCAACATCAAAACAAGCTTCAATCAAGATTTCATCTACAAATCAAAATTTGAAGTGAAACCCATTTCCTGTTTACTTGGTGGGAGAAGGAAAATGAACTTAAGATGTAACATCCTAAATCCGGGTTTACAAATATTCTCATTTTTAAACTTATTTTAATTCAATAAGCATGTTAACTAACTTTAATTTTTTCCAAAAACTGTGAAGTTAGTAAAACATAGATCGAAATTTTACTAAATTTTTAAACTTTTTCATTAATTAATTTTGGAAGTTGCGTATCACCGCCTCAATTATAAGTATACCTGAAATATAGATTTTCATATCCCAAATACTTTTCGGAATAATAGTAATATATACATTTCTAAAGCGTATATCAAATACATAGGATAATAGAGTACGAAAACTGAATATACATGCCAATAATATGAAACCTAGGTCTACTCATGCCAATATACATGAAAAGGAAAAAGGGTCCTAGGACTCAGAGCAGACATCACTAATACCTAATCCTGCATGTTAGACTAACCTCCAAACGAAAAGTGACGAAGCTGATGAAGATAATGTCTTCATGACATCTACAGGTACTGCCACCGATTCCTAAAAAAAAATAAACAGAGGGTGAACTCTCTGCTTTATCAAGTAATACACACAGAACAACTTCACAATCACATACACAATCCTACTAGCCACATGATGTGGTTCTCTAGCGGTCACACCCGAAACCTATTCGTTTCCACAACTATTCTTGTAAATTATTTCATACTGGCCAGCTGCCACTGGAACTCCCAGAACTCAGTGGTCTTACATATTTTTGAGTTGGATGACTGTTGGGAGTACACCTCTCACCATGGTACTATGGCGGGCTCTCACCAACCGATGATGTCTCGTATTTTTGTCAGGGTGACCGAGTTAGCTACGTGATCTATCGTCACAACTCAGTGCCTTACCCTCCAAGAACAACCTGCCTTACGATCATCTCCCAGGTACCAACTTGGTCATCCATTACTCCGAGGACTGACTCCTCAACACTCTCCTCACAGAGTTTATTTTCTTTCTTCATCGCATGTGGGTTTCCCGCTACACATGGTACAGGTGCGGACGAATTAACACTGAGCTAAAGGTACCACCTCGACGCTCACATATGCATATATAAATAAGGACTTCGCCTTTATCGCTACATCGTAACGATCTCATCACCCCAGGTGACGCGTCATTCGCAATCCGACCTTGGTTAACAGATAACTCGCAGTTGAAATATCCCACGTGACCTTTTACAGGTCTGTGTGAGCTTTTCTACCAAAGGCACTCGACGATGGTCCTCAATCAACGTATGTCCCAGACATACAACACGGAGATCAAACTACCCCACTATTACAGTGGTTAAACATTACGACCCCGTCATCTCACAAGCACAACGCTCACCGTAGATAAAGCCTCCACATGACCTCTCAATACTTGCCCATTTGGCTTCCGGTCACGTAAGATTATCCTTCTAAATCGACGCGTAGCATTTATCCACTACACCAGTCACACGTGACCCCCAACGAAAAGGTTTCCCTTCTCATTCGATCCTCACCAACACAAAACAAGGATCACAAAATTACTTATGTCAATCATCAATTACTAAGTTCACACTCTTTTTACGGATTAATTCATTACTTTCCATCATTTTTATCACAAAATCACCATTTTCCACAAATATGCTCCGCATGGAGTTCATTTGTTCCTACGAAGATTATAAATCCTCGTCCCCACATTCAACATCCAAAACACATCAAAACCATGCGCACATCACTTTTCCACAATGCCCAGGGTTCACACCCCTCAGGTCTCAGTCCATAATATACATAGTACAGTTAATTTGTATAATGAATCAAGTCACAGATAATTAGTCAACACATAGTATATTGATGAATATTCACCTGTAGAGATAGAATATCATCTCTCAAGCTTAAATACATCATATCACATCACAAAAGCACACAAAATCATACTTTCAAAGATTAAGTACCCAAGATTCACATCTCTAGGACTTAAACCCAAAATAGAATAGGTCCATGGATATTACATATCCACTACCTTACAAAATCACAATTAATAATTATAATTGCCACAATTCAAAATAACACACATATAGTAACAAAATTGACTAAAAAGACATATTTCTTTTTGACAATATTAAATGTGAGCTCTCACTGATACAAGCAAATGACCTCGGAATTTAAAACTTTTTATATCAAATCGAAGCTCTTGAAATCTATTTTATAGAAAGGTATCCCACTTATAAAATAAACATCTATAAAATTTTATAAAAACTTTCTAAGTCAGGAGCTCCGAATTTTGAATGCTCACTGAACATAGCTCAAAGAACTGTAAATTTCTCCCACTTCCTAAATTCTTTTTGATCTGAAATTTTTATAGTAGAAAGGTAACATCTTTATCTTTCTAAAAAGGTAACCCTTGCCTCCAAATTATTTCCTTATTGTTCCCAGTAAATTTGTTTCTCACAGCCTAAGTTTCAGACTCAAAACAGAGCTCAAAACCCTTGCCCTGTTTCTTTTTAAAAAGTTAATTTAGAAATTGGGCATGATAATTTTTTTAATTTATATGGTTAAAAAGCTTGTTTTGTCTAGTTTTTATTGATTCAAAAAAGAAAAAGAAACATTAAGCACAAAACTGGGAATTTGAGAAAAATCGAGACATGTTCCAGGGAAACATAAAAACAGAACAGCCATTTTGAAAGCCACGGACGAACTTCAAAACGACGTTTTCTATCCATGGTGTCAAAATAACAGTTGTTCCTTTTTGTGTCTATTTTCATTCAAAAAAAATTTCATGAAAAACCAACGGTTAGATCTCCCAAAAATCACAAAACCGTGGGAGCTGTCCAGGAACACACGAAACTGACAGTCACTGTTCCATTGTTTTGGAGTTTGTTTTCAACATGCAATCTTCATCAATTAATTCTACGAAATTGGGCATGGAATCCCTTGTTCCAGGGGCCTTCCCACTCAGTTTCAAATGAACAAAAACAACACTAAAGCCATAACATGCACTCACACAGCACTGCCAAGGGTTTCAAACCCATTTCATCAACTTTTCACATTCAAGCATTCAAACAAACACACACAACAGTCAAGAGAGACATACATGATGTAGGTAGTTGAGTCCCCTAACTCTCAACTGTCCTTAAACTAAATATAGAATCCACAAAGAGTCCCTCTCACCTTGAATTTTTGATTCAGCTGAGAGAGATGAAGAGAAGACAAGCTGTTGGTTATGAAGAGAGAACCTCCTAACTTGTATGCAGTCCACCAGCTTTATAAAAATGGCTTCCTCCTTCCCTGGGTAGCTCTCGACAGTAGAGAAAAAAAAAAAAAGAGAAGAGAGCTTCCTAGAATTCACAGAATGAATGAGAGAAAGAAGCAAAGCCGTTCACGTCTGGATAAAATTTGTAATTTTACTATTTGTACCCTCACTTCCTCTAAGGACACCCCCTTCTCTTATTTTTTTTTCTTTTTTCTACAACTTACGGAACTCACGTAAAAGTCTAAAAAATTTCACAATAACGCTATGGCACATAACAAAACATAAAACTTGAGTTATTTATTATATCAATCAACATAATTTAAATTTAGTTGGCTCTTTCATTATTAATCAAACATTTAATCATATAATTAGGAAAACCACAACGTTACAATTCTCCCCAACAAGAAAATTTTCTAATTAAATCTCTCACGTTCATACTTATTGGGTTGTAATTTTCGGGGTGTTACATAAGATACCAAAGGAGAAGAAGAGGAGTGCTTACCAACTAGAAATCAATCAAAGAAGCTCTTGAGAGGGAGAGAAACAAATCCCTTAAGTGTAGTACCCAACACTCTAGCTCTAGAGAGGAGGAGAAGCTTAGAGAGGGAGAAGAAAATGAAAGAAATGAGAGAATGGTGAAGCTTTGCACGTTTAAGCTTTGGGATAAATTTGAAATTTTGCAATTTGCCCCTATACTTCCTCTAAGGACACCCCCTTCTCTTATAATTTTTTTTCTACAACTCAAGGAATTTAAGTAAAAGTCCCAAAAATCTCACAATAACACTATGGCATATAACAAAACAACTTATTTATTAAATTATTTTATAAATATAATGAATTTAAATTTAATTTTCTCTTACTGTATTTATCAAGCACTTAACATACGATACGAAAAAAACCACAGTGTTACAATTCTCCCCAACAAGAAAAATTTTGTCCTCGAAATTTGCTTGCGGTGAAAATACTATAACATTGTTTATAAACACAATATCTTAACCCTTTAGTGAATCTTAAATCTTTCCTAGATTCTTTGTCCCACAAAGTCATTCTTTCATCAGGTATTTTACTCTAGATTTTTTTTCCAATTTTAATTCTTTCAAATAGACATCACTAACAACTTTCTCCCTCATCAGTACTAACCACTTGAGTAAAACAAGGAAATCAAAACATTTAAGAGCATGGAAACTTAAGTTAACTCAAAACATTCAATTCCACTTTATTAAGGGCTTTTCCAAAACATATAAACAACTTAAATTTCCCTCAATCTTAAACACTTAAAACATACTTTAATCTACTTTTCAGAATAAGATGTTCAAAACACATCCACAAAAGGAACTTATACTCCCCAACAAGTTCAAAATCATAAAACATTTTTCAAGCTATATTTCAAAAAAAGGTTTTAAAACACTCTTCAATATGAATAACCAAACGTGTAATATATTTTAAACACACCAAAAATTCATTTGTATTTGTATTACACCAAAACACATAAAAGCTTAAACTTCCCAAACCAAAAGGGGCGATGGAAAATCACTAAAGATCATCATGCATCAAACTTTTATGCAATACTAAAAGAAGTAAGGCAACTAAAAAAAACAAAACATTGTGAGTCAGAAGCCACTACATCATACATAAGAGTATAGTGCTATAAAGCACTACAAACTCTCATCTAAAAACAAATAAAACAAATTTCAGGATTCCCTTAAGGGAATGAAAACATCAAGAAGTACTCCAAAATGAAACATGGTGAAGTTAGAGATGATAGACCTCTAGAGAGACAGGAATTTTGGATCAACCCTTCAACACCCATTTTTAAAATCCAAGGCAATTTGGTATATCATGTGTGAACAAAAGGGTAAAGGTTAAATGTGGCATTACCACTTTGAATCAATTCTAAGAGCACAAGTTCATTTTCAAGAAACAAACCACAACTTTGAAACAAATGTCACCACAAAGAAAAGCTTAAAGTCAAAACTAAAAGAAAACACAGTCATAGGTATGAGTGTTTTTCAAAAACTGATTCCCATTACTTTGAAATAGAAAGTAGTAAAACTTGCCATTTACATAGGAAGATCATTAAAACACTTTCCTACCCTTAGAAGCAAACTCTAAAAGATGTTAATTGAAATACCAACATATTTTACAACTATTTTTTTTAAACCAACATCTTGTCATTGAGAAAACACCCAACATAAATAGAAAACAAAATTGAACACTAAAACTTTTACAAAACAACTAGATTAAACAAAACCCTTCATTCTTAGAAGAAACCAACTTGCTATTGTAAAAAGGAAATGCAACACCTTGAATAGAAACAAGTTTAACATTAAAGCCTTTGTAAAGCAATTCAAACAAATAAGGAAAGCAACATCTTCATTCTTCAAAAGAAAACTGCCTTTAAACAACCTTTCACATTTTAAAACACCAGAGGTAATTATAGAGAAAGATCAATTTGTAATAGTTACACCAAATATTTCAAAAAGGTATGTGGTAAAACTGGTCATTAAAACAAGGAAATCATTAAAACATTAACTTCCCTATTTAGAAGCAACTTCTCAAGGTTTGTTTTGAAATCACTTCTACACAATAGTCAAATTTTGAAATCAACTTCTGGTTAAGATATGAAAAATGAAAGAAACAGAAACACACCACATAAGTGTAGTAACCCCATAAAACATAACAAATTTCATGAGGTCATAAAACATCGAGTACTTACAAGAGAGCGATTGTGTTAATGTGAAAAAGATAAACATTGTCAACTGAAACATGTCTAAGAATTAAATGAACAAATTAAGGTAGTATCTCTTTTACTGGGTCCAACCTAGCTAAACTAAGGTCACCGTCCATTTGTCCCAAAACATCTATCCCCTCACTACTAACCTCAGGGAAGATAAACACTCAACTCTCGATTCTACTCCCTTACTAACCACTTATCAACATAAGATACCTAAAGAACAAGGAGTAACAATTAAAGGGGAAAAGACAACTAAAAAAAATTCAAAGGGTCGAACATCAAGAATAGCAAAACACTCAACTTTATCAATCATGACAATAATTAAAGTGTTTTGGGTATTCTCAACCCGTCCAACCGAATTAAAATACAACCACAAGAAGCAAAGACATATTACATGCAACAATCATAACCACATGAGCTCAAAAGTTAAAACATCTATGATCCCAAAATGCGAATTACTCAAAATAATATTAGACATCCCAATGGTTGAGGAAAATTGCATTCCCCTCCCACACAGATACACATGTACGAAGGCGCACATAGAAGCTTGCACAAAACACACATATAAACATGTATGCACAAGTGTTCACATGTTCTTAATAGTATAGAAAAATTTCTACATTAACACCCTTGTCTCACACCATTCAATCATGTGAATCACTCAGCTCCCCAATAAATTTAGACATATCATATCTAGATAAGATATAAAAATAACAATAAGACGAATATAGCATCATCTCAATCAATCAGAAATATAATATCACCAAAATATAATATGGGGAAGAGAACACATGCAGAGGGATACATTTATTTTACACTTTTCATCTAGAAAACAAATATATATCTCATCCTCTATTGAAAAATAAAGGCACATATGCAAAACAGTTAAAAGAACCACTTCATATAAAACAACGGTTAAGAGCGAATCGTTCTAAACACAACAACATTCCCACGTAAGGGCCATCACATCAATCAGAAGAGCATGCACTGAAACAACCTATACTTTCACATACAAACATTCAAACAAAAACCAACAAGTTGAAAGCAACTGCGCATCTTTCACACATAAGAAAATAAACTTATTTCTTCTGAGACATACATATAACCAAGGAAGTGTAAGAGCAATTACTCTTGATCTCGATTTTTGCTTGCCACAATGTCCTACTCGCGTCTCACAAAGTATTGAGATGACCAGTCTCAATATTTCATGACAGCATAGCTAGGATTTATGGTGTAACGGACAACCAACACATTCCAACAATGTAAAGTAACTTCACACAGCTCACATAAGAAACACAGAAGACACATAACGCACAGTCTGGTTTGAATCGAACTGCTCTGATACCACTATTGTAACGACCCATCTTCGTTACAGATTTGTTATACTAAAACATTTTGTTAAATATAATCATATGAAACTACCTAGAAAATTTTCTCTACTTTAACACACACATATGTATCTACTTTCCTACACATAATGTACATCATCATATCATGGCTTTACAAAACTTAAAACATAAACCACATGTACATACTTCTTTTACAATGTAACCACATAAAGCCCTATGCTGGTCCATTCTATACAAAAGACTAAACAAAGGAAAGAAAGAAGGAAAAGCATCTTCAATCTCGTGCTCACTCCATCTGCCATGCTTCCAAGAGGAAGATTCACCTAAATGCCATCTTCTCCCCTGAACACGATGTTCGAGATCATCACAGGCACAAACCACACGTGCAATGTCGCAAGGGTAAGCTTACCAAACAAAACTATACATAATAACTGAAAATGTTATACAAAACTTAGTTCATAAACTCAAAACTCAGTTCAACAATAAACACCAATAAACAACACCATCATGACACAACCATCTCAAATAGTTCATACAACATAGTTATATCACCAATTATTAACATGAATCATCAAATCTCATGGATTATATCCATTCAACAAATGTCACAATATCACATAATACAACCACCAACATCCCTCATCACAAAGCGATGTACAACACAACATAAACCACTAGACAACCTTAGTCAACAAGACTGACTCTACTCCATGGAGTTTCAACATCTTATGAGCGGTCCCTCATAGGCCCCATCCCTTACCATAGTCTGTACATTCTAACCATTTAGGGAGTCCCTTGAGCTGATCCTATGGGAAAAGTGTGGTTTTATCGAAAATAGACAAATGTTATAGTGGCTTACCTCTGTAGGTTTGCAAGACCTTACATCTATAGGGATTCGCCCACTCGTCTATTCTATAGGCCCACCGTTAGCCACCACGAAAACCTCCAGCACTAGGTTGAGAGCCTACCTAGCACCCTCAACTTATGTGTCTACTCATATGTCTGTGCACCAACTGTGCACATACAACATTTGGAATATTTCGGTGCATCAACTATGCACCCACCGTATTCCATTTCAATTTCTCAAAACATCATAATCTCTTTCACCACATTCAACAAATAGTAATTTATATTTCTTCATGTACATATAAATACCTCAACTTAACATAATCATTTATAATTCAACATATCATTCATCCATCAACATCATCTTATCAACAATTCATATACATCCCAATAATAATACATCCACCTCATCAAAACATAATTATTACAACAATAATGCAACTACCTTACCATAATATAAACACCTCAATAACAACATAATCATCTTATAATTAAACATACTACATTTATCTAAACATTTTAAAGTCATATAAATCAAAAAGGGGAAAAGTTTCAAAAGAATTTTAATTAATCAAATTCTAGCCTGACCGCACAAACTTTCGTGCGGAGCCAGACATTTCTAGCCCGACAGCACAAACTCTCATGCTGAGCTAGACATCTCTAGCCCGGCAGCACAAACTTTCATGCTGGGCTAGAGCTCCCCTGAAATGAATATTAGCTACTGACTCTCTCTGGTCCAGCCGCGCAAACTTTCATGCTGGGCCAGAGCTCCCCTAGAAAGAATATTCGTTATTGACTATTTCTCGCCCGGTAGCGCAAGCTTTGTCCTTCTGGGCCAGAAAATCCCTAGAACTGAAAGTTCCATTCTGACGCCCTCTAGCCCAGCATCACCAAAATTCATGCTGGGCCAGAGCGAAATTGACTGCAACCTGCGAGATTCATGGCCCTCAATGGTTTACCCACTTATCCTAACTTTATGCAAAGACTCACCCAAGCTCATAAACATCAACAAACATCAATCACATCATCAATCAAAACATATAACACCACCAAATCATTCAAACAATTTAAAGCTTCCCTTACCCAAGAACTTTGAGATTTTTCTTGAAGGAGTTAAAGAGAGATACGTTGTGGCTTTTGAGTGATCTTTTCTCAACTTTTGCTATGGAATCAACTAGGAGAAACCTAAACCAACATCAAAACAAGCTCCAATCAAGATTTCATCTACAAATCAAAATTTGAAGTGAAACCCATTTCATGTCTACTTAGTGGGAGAAGGAAAATGAACTTAAGATACCAAAGGAGAAGAAGAGGGGTGCTTACCAACTAGAAATCAATCAAAGAAGCTCTTGAAAGGGAGAGAAACAAATCCCTTAAGTGTAGTACCCAACACTCTAGCTCTAGAGAGGAGGAGAAGCTTAGAGAGGGAGAAGAAAATGAAAGAAATGAGAGAACGGTGAAGCTTTGCATAAGCTTTGGGATAAATTTGAAATTTTGCTATTTGCCCCTATACTTCATCTAAGGACACCCCCTTCTCTTATATTTTTTTTTTACAACTCAAAGAATTTACGTAAAAGTCCAAAAAATCTCACAATAACATTATGGCATATAACAAAACAACTTATTTATTAAATTCTTTTTTAAATATCATGAATTTAAATTTAATTTTCTCTTGCTGTATTTATCAAGCACTTAACATACGTTACAAAAAAAACCACAGTGTTACACACATCAATACGCATGTCTTTTGTTTGCAAACTCTTACTAATTTCATTGACAACAGTTAACAACTCAAACCAAAAAACCATAGCTAATAAAAACTCAAAGTTTCCAATTCCATGAATTGCTAAAGATTCAGCTTTACTCCTAATATTTGGATCATTATCTTGTTCAGCTAGTTGAAGTAAAGCTTCTCTTATGTATAAAGCTTGAGATTTAATTGCACATACACTATTCACATGACTTTCCCAACGTGTTTGTGACAAAGGCTTAATAGTTAAGCCTTTCACATTATCAGTTAAAATTTTCCAACGCTTTGTTGAATGAGAAAATGCATTGTAGCACTCCAAAAAAATCTTTAGCTTTAGTACAAGAATTTGCAATATCATAAAGTGTCAAGTTAAGACTATGACAACCACATGGTATGTATAATGCTCTAGGATTTGTATCTAATAATTTTCTTTGTACACCTTGGTGTCTACCTTTCATATTTGATCCATTATCATACCCTTGACCTCTCACATTATTAATATCAAGACCAAGAGTTTCTAAAATATTTTCTAATTCCTCAAACAATCCTTGACCCGTTGTATCATAAACTTTAAAAAATTCTACAAAAAAACTCTTCTACTTTTATTGGACTTGTAGAAACATCCACACAACGTAGTATGGGAGTCATTTGTTCTTGATAACTAACATCAGGAGTACAATAAAGAATCACAACAAAGTATTTTGCTTCTTTAATTTTTTGGACTATTGCACTTTTAACTTCATTACCTAACATATTAATCAATTCATTTTGGATCTTATGACTAAGATAACGATAATGTATTTTATTATGCTTGATGCGATCAAAATGCTTTTGCATGATAGGATCCCATTCAACAATCATCTCAACAAGAGATAAAAAGTTTCCATTATTTTCTATATTAATCTTCTCATTTTTTCCATGAAAAGCTAAATTTTGTTCAGCAAGATATCTAACAAGAGCAATTATCCTAACTAGAACATCCTTCTAGTGTTTTTTAATTTTTATTTTTATTTTCTTATAAGCTCTTGAAGATGTTTATCAATTGTTACGTTTTTTTAAACCTGATTTGTAAGTCAATCCATTTACTCATGAAAGCCATGTGTGCACCACTTGATTCATGTTCTTTAAGCCTTTCTGAAACATGTTTCCAATCATTAAAACCTTCATTTACTAAGTGATTTGTTTTGTGACTTGTATCAAATAACTTACAACAAAAACAAAAAACTCTATCCAATTCTTTTGAATAAACAAGCCAACTCCTATCTTGTTCTTCTCCATTAGAACAATAACAAATATAATGTGATGATGAGAAGTTCCTACCAAAAGTATCCTTAGGACCATTCACAATTGACATATCTCTTTTAGGACCATCTTTTAGTAATTCATCTTGTAAGTTTCTTCTAAGGTTATTCCATTCTTGGATCATAAATGTCTAATGGAATAGATTGACTAGGTTGTTCATCTACAAAAGTAGGGGTATGTTCATTTTCATTACTACCTACGTCATCAAAATATTCAAATTCATCATGATGATCATCTTCATTTTCGTTGTGTTCAACCAAAATATCTTCTTCTTCATTATTCCTATCGTGCTCTAAAATTTCAGCTATAGAGTCTAGATGATTTAGATTTGCATCATTCTGATTCTGAATGGGCATTGTAAGATGTTTGGCAATAAATTTATCAAGAGCACCCATTTGAGATTCAATATCAATTTCATTTTGTTTCTTTCTTTTTCGTTTTAGATGACCAGAAATTTGTTTTCTAGGCGTTCAAACAATTAAACAACAAGTGTAGACAAAAACACAAAATTATAATCTGTAATAAGCAGCAGTGAGATGAAACAATAGTACCCGATTGCTGATTTTAAATATTCAAGTCTTCAACTTAAAGCCTCAATTTATTGCCAAGTTTCAGATCACTAGACTTCAAATTGATTCTGAAAATAGCCATGAAAATTGTTATTATTTAAATAATTAAAGAAAAAAAACCAAGAGATTAACACATATAATGCACAATAATGGAAAGTAATACTGAAATAATTGAATCAAATTTTTTTTTGAAAAGTAATTATTTTATTAAAAGCTAAAATGAGCACAAGATGTGCCTTATGCTTATATCAGAGTCCAAGTACAGGGATACAAATAAGACATATAAAACTACTTCTGGACCAACATTCCAGGACATACACGTTGCACCCCACCCAAAACCAAAGAGATTCAATATGTGCCATATGACACCAAAATAATTGAATCAATTGAAATTTTGATGGCGTTAATTGAAATCCAGATTAAAACATATAATACACAATTGATTCACGTCAATCAATTATAGCCATTAACAAACAAAAATTTGGCAATTGGAATTCAAATAATTCACGTTAATTAGAACTAGGAGCATAGCATAGCAAATTGAAACATTCAATATTTCAATTGAAATATTCACAATAGCAATATAGGCTTACAAGTTCTTTTTGAAATTGAAATAGCGTAGCCAATAACAATATTTCAATTGAAATTGGAAAACCCTTTATTTTTGGATAGGCTGGAAAACCAGAAATTGAAAAATGAAATAACAAAATTTCAAACTGTACACAACTAAACGCACAAAGCTCTCTAATAAAAATGATTAAACTTATGAGTAAACAGCAGTGGCGTAACTTCTTCGTTATAATGCAATCAACTATTCAAGTAGTTTAGGAGAGTGGGGCAACAAAGAGATTAGAGAGATAAGAGATGAAGAGTCAAAGAAAGAAAGTTCAAGGCTTTTTGTTATGTTAACGTTGAAAGAGAGTTAGAGAGATTCACATTGTGGCTTGTGAGAAATAAAAAGATACAACATATGTTCACACTTTCCTCTTTATGTTCAGCATTAATTGTGCATAATTGCATGCACTATCACCTGTTCATTTTCCTAAAATTATGAGTATTTTTTTCTTTTGAAATAAGGTAAATTTTAGTTGAGAATTAAAAACATCACTCATTGGTAATGAGTTGACTAATAACCAATGATTATTTTATTTTATATAATAAAATTTTTATATAATTTTAATTTTAATTATATAATATTTTTATTTTAATATTTATAAAACTACATAAAAATTTTGGTTCCTTAATGTATTTCCCAATAAATAATGTTGATACTCATTCATTATTAATTAGCTAGCTTCTAAAATAACATTTTACCCCCAAAAATAAAATTGAATGTCACTTATGAACCATGAAGATCTATGTTTTCATTTTTTACTTCCAAGTTTTAACCTTCATCCATACCATCATTATCCATCTTAAAAAAACAATAACTATATTTGCAACTTCCTTATATAATTTTTCCTATAATATTCCAAAAATATTTCATTCAAAAGAAAATATGTAAGTGTTACAAATGTCAAACCAACGTAATATGTGATAGGGTAACTAACCAGAAGCACAAGTGTTCTAAGAGATCTTACCTACTTCATTAGGATCTATGAGAAAACTTGCCATGACCTATCTTCTTTTTTTTTTTGGTTAGTTAACCTTTTTGTTTACTACATAGTATGATTAGGAGTTTTAAGTCAATTAAACCCAAATTTATTCTATCTCCTTTACAAGACATACCTCTACTCATACATAAAACCCTCAAATTCACATCATTCATTCCCTAAAGATGAGGAATTTAACAAATGTCATAATTTTTCAAGATAAATAACTAACTAAAAAGAAGAAAGGGACATTAGTGAACAAATTAATCTATATAATCCAGATGACTAGTATATAGGAGTACGAATCCTCTCATGCTAGATTCTTCTCCAGCCTTTCTCCTGCAGCTTCATGGACCATTGGATGGATCTTATGGATGAGAATAAAAGTTAACAAATTCAAACAATGTTTTCCCTCAAGCTCATTTCAAAACATATTGGTATTTCACTCTGATAGTGCAATTCAAATTTGCGATTGATCATTTAAACATCATATTAAAAAAATAAAAGAATTATTTTTAAAAAGATAAAAGATATATTATATATTTTAAATATTTTAAAATTGCTGCAATAGAAAAAATCTGTATTTGATATATATAACATATTAAAAATGAATAATAATAACTACAAAAGTAAATATTTAAATTTAAATAAATAAACATGACTAATTAAATAAAAATTAAAAATAATGGAAAAAACACATTAATAAATTTATTATTTTTTACCTTTTTCAATTTATCTAAATAATAAAAGACAATCTTTGTATAATTTTTATAATTTTATTTGTGTAAATAATACTTTTTAACTCTACTTTTTTTCTTATTTTTTCATATTATTTCTTTTATCCATTTACAAAATTTTTTAAAGAGAGTATTATTTATAAAAACAAATCAAGAATTTAAGGTAAATTTATTTGGAATCTGGTGTACTATAATTTATTTATTTTTTATTTCGAATTTTATATAATAATTTTTAATCAAAACATTATAATATAATAATTTAATATTTAACTTTTGATGCACAATATAACTAATTCATATAATCCATTTTATAATATAATTAATTTTAAATAATATTCAAATAATCATACTGTTAAAAATAATTTGAATGACACTAATAAATCCCAATATTATTAATAATATATTATAAGTAATCTATATTAAAAATTAATGTTATGATATAATTTAACATTTCTAATAAGAAAAGATTTAATTTTTTTAATATAATTTAATAATATTAAGAAGTTACTAATATAAAACTTAATATTTCACTATTTAAATGAATTGAATTTAAATACATTGGTAGTGTAAATGTTATACTAAGATCTAATCATAAATTATTATGTATGATAAATTATTGAATTTTGTAATAATAATTTTAAAATTCATACCATGATAAGCTTTAATTGATTGATAGTACATAAAAATTGAAATTTATGCAAATCAACAATATTTATGATTTAAAATTTTGAAAGAATAAAATAAAATAAAATAAATTATATTAGACTAGATTCCATATAAAATTTACCTTAAATTCTTGATTTTTTAAATACATTTTTTTATCCATAAGAATCGAAGATAAATACGAAAGAGTTTACAACAACTAACACACTCTGTTCAATCAACTGAGCTAGATCTCATTGGTAGATTGATTTTTGAACTACAGCTCTCTTTCACACTTTTTGTAGATGAAAAAAAAGAAAATAAAAAATAGATTTATACAAATAAAAGTATAAAAATTAAAAAACAAACATGTCTTCTTTTATTTAGATAAATTGAAAAAGGTGAAAAATAAAAAAATTATATTAGTTATGTTTTTTCCTTTATTATTATTTTTATTTAATTAATTAGTCTATATTTATTTAAATTTTAAAAATATACTTTGTAATTATTATTATTATTATTGAGTATTTTTATATATCAATTTTTTTTATATGTTTAGAAAGAATTCTTTTATATATTTTTTATTTTTATTTTATTTTTTTAATATGATATTTAAAACGATCAATTGCAAATTTAAGAATGTAAGAATGGGAATTGCACTATGATAGCAAACTAAAACAATGGGTATGTTTTGAAATGGGCTTGAGAGAAAAATATTGGGCTTTTGCTATATATACTTTCTTTTTTTTTTTGCTAAGCAAACTCTCCTTTTTTTTTTTAAAAAAAAAAGGCAAATTACTTAAATAGTCTTTCCCTTTCAAACATTCTTCTCCCTTACACATTCCCTTTTTAGTGCCACAATACACTCCCTCTTTTATAGCAACAACACATTCTCCCTCTCTTTATCACACTCTCTCCTTTCTTTCACTTCCTCCATCCCCTTTTGATTACCTGTCTTGGTCTCCATTTGTTCCTCCCTTGCTCGGTCTCTTGTCCTAGTGTTAGGATTTTTTCATCTTCCAAACTCTAATGCAATACGTTTACGATCCCAACTACTTTCCTTCTTTGTTTTATTTTTGTTCACTCACACATCATTTATGTCTCTCATTTTATATATGTAGCAATGTACAACTAGATCTTAAATTTGTCCAAGTTGAAGTCGTGGAGCACCTCTAAGAGTCATCCAGATTGAGGGATCGATATTAATTATATGCTTTCTCCACTTCAATTGCTTCACTATTATACAATTTTTCCTTTATATGGGGTTTTTAATGGTCTAAATGTTCATGTTTGAACTTTTTCAGACGTTTTTCTTAACATTCCAGAAAGTACTTTCCATAGCACAACATAGTATTATAAAAAGTACTTTCCAAAATAAAAATAAAAAATTGTTCCAAAAAGTAATTTCCATAACACAAAATAGTATTCCAGAAAGTACTTACCAGAATGTTAAAAAATAAAATTGTTTTCTAGAAAGTGCTTTCTGGAAAGTTAAAAACAAAATATTGTTTCGAAAAGTACATTCCGAAATAATGATTATGCATCAATATTATGGATATAAAGGATATATACGATAATGTAAATTAATAATAAATAAATGGAAGTGTACTTAGCAAAATAAAGGGAGTGAATATAGCAAAAGCCAAAATATTGTTTGAATTTGTTAATTTTTATTCTCATCCATAAGATCCATCCAACGGTCCATGAAGCTACAAGAGAAAAGCTAGAGAAGAATATGGTAGGAGAGGATTCGGACTCTAGCATATAGTGTTTATATGGATAAAATTTGAAATTAATTAACAATTGTATTTACAAAAATTAGAAATCTTTGACTAATTAGTTATTCATTATTTAAACATTTTTTAAATATAGTTTAACATTATTAAATTTTGTCTAAATAAACTATTTTTAAATGTTGTTGAATAATATCATAGAATAACTTAAACATTTTATCTTTTGTAATCAATATTTAAATTTTTATTAATCTTATATATAATAAATTAATTATAAAATAAGTTAAAAATATTTTTTTTATCAATTAAACCAAATTTTGACTTTTTAAAAAATAAAAGTTTTAAATATATGCATTTTAATATTTTTATTTTTATTGTCATAAAAAATTATAATTTATTAATATACTTTTTTATTGGATGAAATGACTAATTTTAAATCAAATCAACATTTTATTTAAAAAAATTAAAAAATTAAATTAACAAACAATTTTTATTTTCTCAACCTCTTATTTTCAATTTTTATTTAAGAATAAATTTTAAATAAAAATCAAAGAATTGGGTCAAACAAAACCATACACTCATTTCCTATAATAAAAGTAAGGCTTTTGATAGGATAGGAAAAGTGTACAAAATTGATAGTTTCTAGTCAATAAAATTCAAACAATCAAATAACATTAATGGTTATAAACAAAGTTAAACTTTTTGAGAATTTTTTAGTCAATAAAATTCAAACCAATGTTATCAGACTCGAACCGGTCCTTGACTCGGTCGGGGTACTGAGTCACTGGGTTAAGGGTCAACCCGGTGAGTCACTGGTTGACCCACATGAACTGGTGTAGATAAAATAAAAAATATAAATATAATATATATTAAATTTTGCATGTACTTACACAACATATATGATAGTCAAGTGGTAAGTTTTAGTGTTAGAGTCTCCTATGTCTTGTGTTTGATTCCCATGCATGTCTCTTTTGCTATTTTAATTAAAATAGCCTTGTATGTGACACTATAAAAGCTGACCACCTAGACTTATAACAAAAAAAAAAAAACAAATCCTGACACCCACAGCCATAGCTTGGGCTACGTAAAGCTTTCCACGTCCGAGTTTTACCGGTTGAACCCGGTTTGACACCTAGTTGATGACGTCATGTCCGGGCTAGATGCATTCTGATCTGATGAACCACTTGACCCGGGCGCATGTCCGGTTTCTGGTTCAACCGGGTCAACCCACCAGGCCAAGCCGGGTCTTATAACACTGAATCAAACCATGGCATCAAATAACATTAATGGTTATTGAAAAAAATAAAACATAGTTAAAATATCAAAATAAAAACATAAAAAAAAGATTAAATTAATTTTTTTGCCTAAAAAAACTGATTTGTTTTTTTTACTTAAATCATATTGCCCTTTGCCACTATAACACAAGCCATTGTCCATTCGGTTTCCATAGCAGTGGCCATTGAATGTTATGCGTTACTCTGTGTTAGGGTTCATTCTTCGTCTACACCTTCATGCTTTGTTTTCATTGTCGTGTTGTTCTTTTTCTTCGCAACTTATTTTGCTATTCATCTTCAAAGCTTCATTTATCTACTCCATAGCTAAGAAGCCATAACCAAAATCCTTGCATTGTTGCACCATTTAGGTACGCATCTCCATCATTCTCATGCTGCATTGATGTTTGAAACATGATGTCACAATTAGGGTTCCATGATTTGGGGATTTAGGTAGCGTTGACTTTCTTCAAGTTTCATTGTGTCCGTTTTATTGTGTTAATGATTTTCACTTGTAGTTTTCAATTTTTTTTTCTCTTATAGTATAATTGATTTATGTTGTAGTTTTCAACAACATGAATGTTATGGTGCCTAGGGCTTGTTTAGCTTCTATGGGTTTTAATTAGTTGTTTGCTTTGTCAATTTATTTTACTCATAATGGCCATGGATTAGGAATTTGCAATGTTGTGACGTGATTATGGATAGTAGTATTGTAGTGAAAAGGGTTTGTACCTGTATTGGCTTCGGTGTTTAACCTTTTTCTTTTTATTTGTTAACAATAGCCTTGTCAAGGTATTTTGCGAATGGTTGTGGATGTCAAATTTGCTTTAGCTGCTAGTGTTCTTGCAATTAATGGCCTGTTATACATGATCCCTTGTTGTCCTTGAAATTACCTGTTAGTGATTCATCGTTCCCATAAACTAAGTGTTATTTTGTCTTGTGTGGTTAGTTTCTTGCAAAGTTTCTACTCATGCTCAGCTAGTGCATAAACTATTGATCTTGATGCTCATTTGAAATGAATGTTTTCTCTGTTGTGTTGTGGTCTTAAAACTAATGGTATTCTTTTTGGACTGTAAGTATTAGGCATAATTGATGTAATATCTTTTAATTTCGTTAATTGTTCATGAAGCAATTTGTCTTCACCCAGTGTTGTGAAAACCGGACTGGTCATCGACCCGGTCGAGGCACTGGGTTGATGGGTCAGTGATCGAACCGGTGGGTCACTAATTGACCCGGTGTATATTAAATTTTTTTAAAAAAATATAATATATCTAACAAAATGTGACCAATCCATAATTCATACTCTAAAATTAAAATCAATCATGATCAAACTATAAATTTTACATAATCATTTATTACTATAAATTATTTTGTTGGATGTTATCATTAAATTATTAAGGAAACTCTTGTTATTTTTCACAGCTAAATATAAAAGTTGTCGGAGGACCATAGCATATCAAGATTAAAATAATAATAATTAACTATTATATATTATTGTCAACATCAAAATAATATTATAGGAGCATATTATTATTCAAATAATTAGCTATTATATACTATTCAGTAATTAACTATTAACAATTTAATTAAAATGTTATAGGAGTATATTATTATATTATATATTATTTAGAAATTAGATTTTGTTATGGTTTCAAATTTTAAATGGTACTATAAAAAGAATTCCGAATAACAACATTTGTTACAAGAAATGTAAAAAAAAAACTGAAAGAAAAAAAAAACCGGGTCAACCAATCGGTCCGGGTCACCGGTTTTGACCAAAATCGGCCGGGTCAAACCGGGTCGATGACATTTTCGGTCTGATAGCTAAACCGGATCGGACAGGGCTCCGGTTTCCGGTCGAACCGGTCCGGTCCGATTTTTATAACTATGCCTTCACCTTTTAACTATATCTTTAGGGGTAGAATTCACATTGCTTAAGATTGTTTATGAGAAATTGCATCAATATAGCAAAGGAATCGATTGGAGTGGAACAAACAACAACATAATCCCTGGTTACAACATAAGTTGGAGATTTTTTTATGCTATAAGTTGGAGAATATGGGTAGTTATTTTAAATTTTAACAACTAAAGAGAGTAAAAAAAAAAAGTCTGAAAAGAACCCGATGACCCCTGTTTAAGTTTCACAATGTTAGCATGAAAAGAGGCAGTGAAAAGGAGTTTGTGAAGTGGGTCTCTCATATTTTGAAGATTCACATGTTGAGTGAGTAAATATTTCAATGGATAGCAAAAGGAGACTGGTTGCAAGGTCTCATAATAGGAATGGGTGAATATTAATTTAATGGTTATTACACTGTGTTTGAGACTGCGAAATAGCATAACTAGTGAAGTTATGCTCTTTCATTTCTTTTGTATTGTCATCTTTTAATATGATTGCTAATGTTACATTTGAAATTATTTTGATGCATACTACTTTCACTTTTCACAAACTTTCTAGATTTATGGGTCACACTTAATTACTTATTAATTTCAACTATCTTAGATGTGAGTTTGTGCGCATCTGGTGATGTTTACATTCAGATTATTTTGCACTCTATTTTTTTTTTATATGACCAACAATGGTTTTTAGATTAATAAGATTAGTATATAGAAATCTAAGAACCTGGATACTAGTGGCCTATCTATTCATGCTATGTGAATTTACTTTATATAATGTTTAATTTGATGTAAGAAGATTTTTACCCTATTTACAATACATTAGTAGTAGTAGTAGTGTATATGATAAATTTGGGATTAGTTAACAAATTATAACTTTTTTTAGAATGATATAGTTGTTTTAAGTGGACATGTTGCCTATATAAAAATTTCCTTACCTCCCATTATGTTTTTACTCTTTGTGTACTTTTCTACTCATTATATGACAAGTCTTATGATTTGCTTTTCTGCTCTTATTATATATATAGGCGATTGGTTCTCTCATTTTTTAAATTGCGATTATTAATAGGAGCGCTAGTAATACACTATTTAACACACTTTTTCAAATATACTATTGACTATTAGTTAAAATTTATTAGAAACTAGTCAAACTACAAAATCATGAGTGGAGTTCATTAAATAAGAAGTGTGAGATCAACAAAATTGTGATTTTCAATAAATTTCAGTCAATAATAAAGAATGTGTTCAAAAGTGTGTGTTGCTAGCATTTATCTTACCGTTAGTTCTAGAAGCATTCTTTTTTGGGTAGGATGTTGATAGTTTTAACATAATCATACCATATTTATTTATTTACTTATTTATTTATTATTTGTTTTACAGTTTGGTAAACATTATGCCTTCTTCAATAGGGAGTAATGAAACAATTGAATTTATTTCCATGGTTGGTAATGGGAGTGATGAACACATATCAGCAGAGTCAATTCGACTTGAATATAGCAAACGTGATAGTGAAAAAAAAATAATGATCAAGGAGAAGAGGAGTGTGTTACTAAGAAAAAGAGACAAAAAACATCAACTGTTTGGAATGATTTTGACGAAGCTAAGCCTTCTAATTCATCCAACCTATTTCTAATTTCTAGGATTAGATACTCCAACGAGTTGATGAGGAGAATAATTGCTACTGTAGTGATGGTTAATGAGCAGCCTTTTAGCATTGTTGAGGATGGAGTTTGGATGTGGGCCTTCCAATATGCAAATCCTGATTTTCAGAAACTAAGTCGTAAAATAGTAGAAAGAGATTGTTTAGCCATATATGAAATGGAGAAGAAACAACTGAAGGCTTTGTTGAAAATCGTGGGCAAGATTAGCTTAACAATTGATATGTGGAAATCAAGTCACCAAGTGGTTGAGTACATGGTTGTCACTAGTCATTTTATTGACGCAGAGTGGAAACTTCAAAAGAGAGTTTTGAGTTTTGTAAGGGCACCTACTCCAATGCGTGGAATTGATGTAGATGATGCAATTTTCAAGTGCTTGAAGGAATGGGAGATTGAAGACAAAGTGTTTTCTGTGTCAGTTAACAATACTTCTTACAACGACTCTTGTTTGAGGAATTTGAGAGAAAACTTATCATTGAATACAAAGCTAATTTTTAATGGTGATTTGTTTCATGTTAGATGTTGTGCAAACATATTAAACTTGTTGGTGCAAGATGGCCTTAGTAAGATTAAGGATGTCATTCACAATGTTCGTGAAAGTGTGAAGTATATTAACTATAATGATTCAAGATTAAAGGCTTTTTCCGATGTTGTTGAACAAAAAATCTAAAAGAAAGAAAGCTAATCATTGATTGTCCGGCTAGGTGGAATTCTACATTTCAAATGTTGTCAACTGCATTGAAATTCAAAATTGCCTTTTCAACCTATAAAGAAAGAGATCCACATTATATTTATGCACCTTCACATGAGGATTGGCAGAAAGTACAAAAAGTTTGTAAACTTTTAGAAGTGTTTAATCTAGCCACGCATATAACCTCAAGCAATGAGTATCTTACAGCTAATTTATATTTTGCTGAATTTTGGAGGGTCAAGCAAGTAATAGACGATGCATCAGAGGATGACAATTTTTTCATGAGAGAAATGACAACTCCAATGAAAGTTAAGTTTGACAATATTGTGGGGGAATGTAACCTGTTGATGGGCATTGCTAGTGTTTTAGATCCTAGGTGCAAGTTTCATATTGTTGACATATGTTTTCCTTTGATATATAAGTTTAAAGAAGCTGCCAAGGTGAATGTAGAGAAGGTAAGAAGTGCACTTCGACAATTATATGACGAGTATGTGGCTTTAAGTATTGAAGAGTCATTCTCAAATGAAAGGAATGGTATTGACACAAACTCCTCAACTACCTCTATGCCTAAATCTTCAATTGTGACTGGGTTTGACTGAATAATAAGCCTTGTACGCGTAAAGGAAGTGGCAGCCCCAATAAAATCAAAATTAGATGTTTATCTTGAGGAGAGTGTTTATATTCCTGATGGTGATAATTCCTCTTTTAGCACCTTGGAGTGGTGGAAGAACAATAGCTTAAAATATAAGGTTTTATCAAAGATGGCACACGATATACTAGTTATTCCAATCTCAGTTGTAGCATCAAAGTCTCTATTTAATGCTAGAGGAGGAGTAATTGATGAACATTATTCTAGATTGCATGAAGAATCTATTGAAGCGCTCATTTGTGGTGGGGACTGGCTTTGTCATAAATTTGATTTGAAGAGAAAGTCAAAGGTACAATATTTTTTATTTTTAATTGGTTCTTTTTTATTATATTTATTAAAGAAGATTAGCTTTTGTTTTGAAGAGATTTTTTATTCATTATGAAGGTGGATGAACAACTTCAAGAAATCACCTTGAAGATTTGATGCCTTGCTTGTTGCTTCACCTTTGGGAGATCAATGAGAAACCTGAAGTTTTTTCTTTGTATTTGACATTAGTTCTGAATTATGAACAATTTTTTTTTGTATTTGACATTAAGACTTATTTGTTGCGGTTATGGTACTTTGCTTAGTTCATTTTAGCTTGTTTGTTCTATTTATGGTACTTTGCTTAATACTTACATTATGTCAAGTGTGACAATTTGTAATTTATATTTATGGTACTTTGTCCTATTTGCCAATGTATTTATGGTATTTATTTTGTAATTTCTGGAAATCTCAAGTCATTCGTTGACAAAGGTGATACTCAACTATGTCTGCCACCAGGAACATGGACGACTCAAAGGTGTTGTCATTATTGGATCTCATGTACTTTACCTTTTGCTTTTTTTTTCTCTCTAGCTTTTGATCATATAAAACAATCAAAATGTATGTATAAGTTTTCTGTAAAATAAAAATTGAAGGGGATACCCGTAGTTGATGACAAATTCAAGTTGAATCGTGGATTATTTGTGAAGTTTGTTGTACTGAGAAAATGAAGTAATTAATTTATTCTAATTTTTAATTTTATTACTTTCATTAATTAGGCTAATTAGCATGGAGGAGTAAAATATAAAATTTAGTTGCTTGGTCTTTTACTTTTATAAGCCCTAGTATTTTTTTTTGGATTGTTACTGTTACTTGCTTTTTTACTTATTTTCAATATATTATATCATTGTCTAGCTTTCTTACTTATTTTCAATATATATTTACGTGGCTTTTTCTATTCTCTATTAGAGGCAATCCTACTTGAACAACACAATTCATATTTTGTTTCTTTTGTATCAGAGCACATCAGTCATTTTCGAAGAACAATAAATGGGTTATATAACTTCATAGTGGATCAAAAAATTCTTGGGCCGAGCTGGATTTGAACCAACGTAGACATATTGCCAACGAATTTACAATTCGTCCCCATTAATCACTCAGGCATCGACCCAGGAACAGGAAGAATACGTTTTAGTTTTTATTGAAAATCCATTATCAACTTCCTTTCTTAGCACCCTACCCCTAGGGGAAGTCGAATCCCCGCTGCCTCTTTGAAAAAAGAGATGTCTTGAACCACTAGATGATGGGGTATACTTGCCCGATCGCCATTATACTATGTTTGTAACACCTTGTTACATTAGACATAAACCACACTAATATTTTTATTTCTATGTTTGTAACACCTTGTTACATTAGACATAAACCATAATATTTTTATTTATTTTAGTTATTATAAAATTGAGGGTAAATTTTTCGCGATTAAAAGAAATGTTTATAATAGTTATATAAAGAACCATTATCTTCTTTTATTATAAACTCAGTTCTTAATACAAAATAAATACAGAAATTGAAGATACAAGGGAAAATGTGTTAACTTTCCCAACCCATACATTAATTATTCAAGTCAGAGCAGTACATGAATTCTACCATAACCCAAATATAATAATAAAACTGGCTTTCAAATTTGGCATCCTCACATCGTCCTCTGCAACCTCTGAACCATTTGCACCGGCAGAGAAACTTGATCGCTAGGCATGACTGTCATCTTCGCTTATCCATCCAACGAGTACATACAAAGAAAAGAAAAGCAAAGGAGTGAGACCTGATTCTAATTATATTTATATATATATATATATATATATATATATATATATATATATGTATGTATCACTAACGGTAATAACTACCGTTAGTTAAATAATTATACAATAGCGGGGGACCTAATGTTTTTCTAGTCATAACCTCTCAATCTCTTAACAACTCAATCCTCTAGACGCAGTATGGATCCATACTCCCTGATTGGAAGTGATTGGGAGTACATACGCCTCAACCCATGGCAAAACCTTCATCTTCCACAGACGAACTCAAATTATCTCAACTTAGGACATCCACAGTCTGATATAACTCAGGCGTACTGTCGCACCAATCAATGGAATACTAAGCAGTAGTCAGGATTGCCAAGCTTGGTCAGATGAAGTTCCCGACACAGGGTGATGCCCTGGCCCTTTAGGTACTTCATCAGTCAGCACCGTATCCCCAAGACTTCCGTAAGTGAGTCCTTGTCATCCATTCCTTAGCTTGTCAGGCTGTGTCTTCCACTATAGGCAACATGCCGCTGCATGTTCCTCTCTTAACAGTACTCACACTAGAGTACTCACACTTTATTTATCAACATTTGGTCTCAATCACTGAGCACCAACATAGGGTAATAATATTTCTATCCCTCAAACAGATAAATAGTATAACTAGCGTATAATCAGATTTCAGTATACTATATCTAACATCACTGAGTTATCAAAATTACAGAGGATAACATTTTTGTCATTCCGATAGATAAATAGTATAGATAAAATACACAAAATCAAAATATAACACAATTAAATCATTGCATCCAATAATACTTTCAGAAATATATACTTTAAATATCTATAAAATATTTTTTACAATATTATGAAATTATTATTATTATTATTATTATTATTATTATTATTATTATTATTATTATTGTACTACTCGAACTCGGCACTCCACCGAGTAGTCGAGCAGGCCGAGTAGAAACTATCACTCGGACTCGGATGATAATAACGGAAAGAATATATCTTAGCATGTGATAAGATATAGAAAGATCAGGCCATAAGATAAAGATAGAAGATAGAATTATCTCTATCTTTATCACGAGATTTGAGGAGATTTGATAGGAAAATAACCCTATCAAATCTATCTCTTTACACCCTATAAATACAGAGCGATCCATCTCAATCGAGGTACGAAAATCTAATCCCACTTTGTGATACCTGTCTCTCCCTCTGCGCCTCTAACTTGAGCGTCGGAGTGTCCTTGCAGGTACACCCCCCACCAGTCACGGAGGTGATCGCGACGGAGCCACCGCACCAGAAGGCTTACCAAAATCTGGTAAGAACATTTGGCGCCCACCGTGGGGCCCGGTGAAATTATTCCCAGCCACACTAACCACAACAAGATTAACCTAATGACGACGACCCAGAAAGAAGCAGCGAACCATGAAAAGCGACCACAGGGGGGGGGGGAAACCCAAATCCTGGGCGTACCACCCCCAAGGGATACCCAGGGAGGTAACCCCAACAACGTGGCGCCCTTCCCGCGACAGGTGCTTGAGAATCACCCACTGATCCAAGCCCTGCAAAGGGAAGTTGACACGCTGAAACAGAGCAACGCTAAGGAGATAGAAGATCTCCGCAGGGAGAACGCTATCCTCCGAGAGCAATATCAGAAACTGCAAGAGGACCGGAACAGAGTTTCGGCAGCCCACGCCGCTATCAACGGGTTCTCGGCAGCCCACGCCGCTACCAACGGACTATCGACGGCACATACCACCGCCAATAGACACCCTGACCGAACAGAGCAGGAAGACACCACTTGGAGCGAGGCAGACCGAACAACGACCCAATTAGAGTCCAGACCCGCCTCAGGATCGCGAGCACCACCAAGGCGGAGTACGATACCCGAGACAACGAGGCGACACCCGTTTGTAGACGGAATCATGGAGACTCCGCTACCGGCTGGGTGGAAGCCGTTATCCATGGACAGATACGATGGGCTGACCGACCCCGATGAGCACATCGACGCATTTGTCACACAGGTGAACCTGTACACAAACGACGACGCCATCATGTGCCGGGTTTTCCCAACAACCCTGAAGGGAGCAGCGTTGAACTGGTACACACGACTCCCCCCCCACTCAATCGACTCTTTTGCCACGTTGGTCGCTCGTTTCGGCGCTCAATACGCTACGAGTCGACCCCACCACCTGACGGCAGTAGCACTGGCCAATATACGGCAAGAGGACAATGAGTCTCTCCGGGACTTCATGGAAAGATTCGCCGAGATCTCTGTCAAGATCCGGGACTTGAATCCACAAGTGGCATTAAACTCCATGCTTATGGCACTAAAGTCCGGACCTTTTTCAGACAGCCTCTGCAGGAAACCGCCACACGACATGGACGAGCTCCGAGCTAGAGCAGCAGGATATATTCAGATGGAAGAAATGACGAAGTTCAGGGAACGGGTCAGAGGTGAATCCTATAGAAAACAAGAAGAACGAGAGAAACCAGGAACAAGCCGAGAGCGGAGTAGCAAACCTAGAAGCGATAGACCGCCTCGTGGAAGATTCGCCCACTATACCCCCCTGACTGATAGCAGAGCACGAGTCCTGGAAGAAGCCTGCAGCGCCGAGCTGATAAGCCTGCCTACCCGAAACAGCTCTCCAGAGAAAGCAGATAGGTCCAAATTTTGCAGATACCACAGGGTACATGGACACACCACAGAGGAGTGCACCACCTTGAAGGATAAGATTGAAAAACTCATCCAACAAGGCAAGTTACGACGCTTCGTCCGAGACGACGGCCGAAAATCCGTGCAAGAACGAGTCCGGGATAGGGAAGACTATCGCGATAGAAAAACCCGACGCACGGAAGAGCCCCGCCAGGAACAACAAACCAAACCTCCCGAAACTCGACTCCGAGGTGTTATCAACACAATAGCAGGAGGATTCGCTGGAGGTGGTTGTTCGAGTTCGGCAAGGAAGAGACATCTGCGTAGTCTCCGATCCATCAACTCGGCTTCAACAAACCCCAGAGTACACAAGAAAATGCCACCTATAATTTTCACAGATGCAGACTTCGAAGGCATAGAGCCCAATCATGATGACCCGATGGTGGTCAAGATTGAAGTCGCAAACTGGTTGGTGTGCAAAGTCTTAGTCGACCAAGGCAGCTCGGTAGATATCCTGTATTGGTCCACTTTCAAACAGCTAGACATCCCTGAAAATAAGGTACAACCATACACCGAACAGTTAGTCGGATTCGCAGGCGAAAAGGTTGATACCAGAGGCTATATTGACCTCCTCACGACTTTTGGAGATGAGAAGGGGTCCAAGACCATCACGGTCAGGTACCTCCTAGTCAACGCCCTCACTTCATACAATATTCTTATAGGCAGGCCAGCACTCAACAAATTAGGGGCAATAATTTCAACTCCACACCTGGCAATGAAGTTCCCAAATTCAGAAGGAAAAATAGTAACAGTCAAGGCTGATCAGGAGGCAGCCCGCGAGTGCTACCTAGAAAGCCTAAAGATAGCCAGCGGCAAAAAGACCCCAGAACTGACGCTAAAACACGTAGCATGCACTTCTCTTACAACGCCAATAGAGGAGACCGACCTAGATCCCAGGGAAACCGAGCCGAGAGCAGAGCCCACGGAACAGATAAAATCCTTCCAAATAGGAAGAGAGTCAGGACAATGCACGAAACTCGGGACTCAACTAGAAAGCGAGACCGAAGGAGCCATTGCCAAAGTCCTGTTAGACAACGCAGACTTGTTCGCATGGTCAGCCGCCGACATGCCCGGTATAGACCCAAGCTTCCATTGCCACAAGCTTGCCATTTACCCGGAGGCCAAACCGATCTCCCAAAAGAAGAGGAAACTCGGGGCTGAAAGCGGAAAAGCGGTAAAAGAAGAAACTGAAAAGTTACTCGGCGCCGGCTTCATCAGGGAAGTTCAATACACAACATGGCTCGCAAATGTGGTGATGGTTAAAAAGGCGAATGGAAGATGGAGAATGTGCACCGACTACACGGACCTTAACAAAGCATGCCCAAAAGACTCATACCCGCTGCCAAGCATAGACAAGCTAGTAGATGGAGCAGCCGGCTACCCGATCCTGAGCTTTCTGGATGCATACTCCGGGTACAACCAGATACCAATGTACCCACCGGATGAGGAAAAAACGGCATTCATAACTGACACGGCAAATTACTGCTACACGGTAATGCCATTTGGACTGAAGAACGCAGGAGCAACATACCAGCGTCTAATGGACAAAATCTTTACAAAACAACTCGGCAGAAACCTGGAAGTCTACGTCGACGACATGGTGGTTAAAAGCAGAGAACCAGAGTCGCATCCAGGGGACCTGACCAAAATTTTTGACGAGATCAGAAAACATAATATGAGGCTAAACCCTGAGAAATGCGTATTCGGGGTACATGGCGGAAAGTTTTTAGGATTCATGCTCACCCACAGGGGCATAGAAGCCAACCCGGAAAAATGTGCGGCTATCATAGGCATGAGAAGTCCGGGTAACATAAAAGAAGTACAACGGCTAACTGGAAGACTGGCGTCCCTATCCCGTTTCTTGCCAAAAGCAGCAGAAATAGCCAGACCCTTTTTTCAACTACTCAAGAAACAGCAAGACTTCGGATGGGATGAAAAGTGTGAAGAAAACTTCCTAAAGATAAAAACACTACTTTCATCACCACCAATTCTAACAAGACCTGAACCCGGCAAGGACTTAATATTATACTTAGCCGTCTCGGGAGACGCGGTCAGTTCGGTCATCATCCAGGAAGAAAATCAGACGCAAAAACCGGTCTACTACATAAGCCGAGTATTGAAAGATGCCGAAACCAGATATCAAAAGATAGAAAAGCTAGCGCTAGCCTTAGTCACCTCAGCACGACGGCTACGTCCATATTTTCAAAGCCACCCAATAGTGGTACGGGCAGACCACCCGATACGACAGATACTGAGGAAACCAGAGTTAGCCGGACGAATGATAGCATGGTCGGTAGAACTATCCGAGTTTGACATCAAATACGAACCGAGAGGGCCTATCAAGGCACAGTGCCTAGCCGACTTTATTGCTGAACTAGCACCAGTGGCAGAAGCGCCCCTCCCATTCTGGACCCTTTATGTAGATGGCTCCTCGAATGAAAAAGGCAGTGGAGCAGGAGTCATAATTGAAAGCCCTGAAGGGATTATCCTGGAACAGTCACTCAGATTCGACTTTAGCGCATCCAACAACCAAGCCGAGTATGAAGCCCTGCTAGCAGGGCTAAAACTCGCCAAGGAAGTAGGAGCGAAACACCTTAGATGCTGGAGCGACTCAAAACTAGTTACTGGGCAAATGAGTGGATCCTATCAAACGAAGGACCCCCAGATGACAAGATATTACCACTTGGCCTCCCAGTTGAAGAACGAATTCATCAGTTTCGAGCTCGACCACATTGCGAGAGAACAAAATGAAAGAGCCGACCTGCTGTCAAAGTTGGCAAGTACGAAGAATAAGGGCCAGCACATAACTGTCATACAGGAAACAATATCCACGCCGAGCGTCGAAAAAATTGTTTCCAACATCAACTCGGCTGACAAAGAATGGATGACCGAGATATGGAACTTCTTGAAGGAAGGAACCCTCCCAGAAAGCCGGGAAGAAGCCAAAAAGATCAGAAGAAGGGCCAGCTACTATGTTATAGAAGGAGAAGACCTTTATAGGAGAGGCTTCACAGCACCACTACTGAAATGTATCACGAAGGCTCAGGCCGAATACGTGGTAAATGAGATGCACAAAGGGATATGTGGAATGCACTCAGGCGGAAAAGCTATGGCCTCCCGAACTCTAAGAGCCGGATATTACTGGCCAACGATGCGCCGCGACTGCGCCGAGTACGTCAAAAAATGCGAAGAATGCCAAAAGTATGGCAACTTATCCCATCTACCAGCAGAAGAATTGCACAATATCACAGCACCCTGGCCCTTCGCCCTATGGGGAGTTGACATATTAGGCCCTTTCCCACTCGCTAAAGGACAAGTGAAGTTCCTCCTCGTCGGAATTGACTACTTCACAAAGTGGATCGAGGCCGAACCCTTGGCAACTATCACCGCCCACAACGCGCAAAAATTCATATGGAAAAATATCATATGCCGTTTCGGCATCCCCCACTCGGTGATTTCTGACAACGGTAGACAGTTCACCGAAAAGAACCTTGAAGAGTTTTTCAAAAACCTAGGGATTCGGCACCGAGTGACCTCAGTGGAACATCCGCAAACTAACGGACAAACGGAAGCCGCAAATAAAGTGATACTCGGAGAACTGAAGAAGCGAGTAGGAGACGCTAAAGGAAGTTGGGCAGAAGAACTTCCCGCGATCTTATGGGCATATCGTTGCACACCACAGTCAACAACAGGGGAAACTCCTTTCAGACTCTCATACGGATCAGACGCCATGATACCAGTAGAAGTCGGAGAGCCCTCCCTGCGAAGAACAAATTTCATCCAGGAAAACAACAATCAATCACTCAGGCATGCACTCGACATGACCGAAGAGACGCTCAACGAGGTCCAAGTCAGAATCGAGGCCTGTAAAAGAAGAGCCGAGAGGAGATATAACACCAAGGTCAAACCAAGAAACTTTGAAGCTGGAGACCTGGTTTGGAGAAAATGCGGGGAAGCCAGAAAAGCTACAGGAGAGGGTAAATTGGCAGCCAATTGGGAAGGCCCCTTCAGAATAACCGAGTCGCTGGGAAATGGAGCTTATCGACTGGAGTACCCATCCGGCAAAGCCATCCCCCGAACTTGGAACGCGACACACCTGAAGTTTTACTACAGTTAGAAAAGTTGTAAGTGGTGATGTACTCTTTTTCCTACTTTGACATTTTTTCCCAAGAGGTTTTTTGTCAAATAGGTTTTAACGAGGCACACCCAATTTCTATCATTAATGAGACTCCTCCTTTTAAATTATCTATTCAGAATTAGATTTAACCGCGTAGACCTTCACAAGGATACAAAAAGCGAGTTAATCATAACCGAGTAAAGGATACAAAAAGCGAGTTACAATTAAACCGCGTAGACCTTTACAAAAATACGAAGGCGTCACAATTAACCGCGTAGACCTTTACAAGGATACAAAAAGCGAGTTAAACAAAGCCGAGTAAAGGATACAAAAGGCGAGTTACATTTAACCGCGTAGACCTTTACAATGATACGAAGACGAGTCACAACTAAACCGCGTAGACCCTTACAAGGATACGAAAAGTGAGTTAGACCTAACCGAATAAAGGATGCAAACGGCGAGTTATAATTAAACCGCGTAGACCTTTAAAACGAGTTACCGAAAAACCATACCAATAACAAAGAAAAGTCATTTAACACCCTACTCGAAAGGCCGGGTGCTAGCCCTGAATATAAATTTCATTAAGTACCCTATTCGATAGGCCGGGTACGAGCCTTACAAAAGGAAAACTAAAAAGGAACATCTCCTCCCTCCTGGATGTTGTCCCCGGCGCCGTCCTCACCGAGCGCAGACTCCTCAACCAATTCCCCCTCTTTATTGACATCCTTGTCCACGTCAAAAAGAGAAGTGTCGGCATCCTTGAAGAAATACCGAACTTGGCGAAGCGCCTTGCTGAACCCGGCCTCATGGGTCTTCACAATCTCGTCCAAAGCCTCACCCAGATCAGCCTGCAGCTTAGCCTTGGACTCGGCAGCCTCAGCCCTCGATTGAGCAAGCTCGGAAACGAGCCTATCCACCTCAGCCCGTAATTCCCGAGCCGAGTTCTCAGAAGCAGCTAAGGAAAGTTTCAAGCCCTCTTCACGACTTTCAACTTCCCTCAACTTAACCTCCACTCCCTCTTGAGACCGCCGAGATTCTTCAGCGGATTGCAGAAGAGTCTCGTTGGCCCGGGTAGCCTCCAAGAGAGCCTGCTCGGCCTTTGCTGCATTCTCCTTCACCATAGCTAATTCCCGGTGGCCGTGGTCGAACTCCTCAGCCCAATACTGAGCAATAGCCCATGACCGAGCTTGGAAGCGGCAAACAGCCTCCATGGAAAGCATTGGCCCAGCATCCCTTAACATATCCCGATCAGCTTGACCGAGACTGTCGGTAGAGATAAGGGCCCCGGGATTGAAATCTTTACCCCAAAGCGAGGTCCGACCTTCTTTCATAGAAAGAAAAGCCGGATGCCTCTCAACAGCAGATCCCGAAGCCCCAACGACAGGCAGACTCGGCTTCGACCTCTTCGAAGGACCATCCACTCCTTGAATGATCTCTTGCTGATCCCTCTTCGGAGAAGGAGGAGGAGGGGCAACTCGAGCCGCCTCAGCAGAGGCCTCCTTGCCCTTCAATTTCTCCAACCTCTGCTTTTTGGCCGTCCTATAATCGAATTTTCCCATCACGGCTGCAAAAAAGACAAGACATCAGTAAAAAGCAAAGTAGAAGAAGAAAAACCGAGTAAATAAAAGGTACTCACCAGCCCAATCCTTTCTCGGAGTCCGAGAAGAAGGAATTCCGACAAGTGTTTTACAGGACAAGGAACGCGGCAACTTACACAGCGTGATCATGTCATCCTGATCCTCAGGAGACATGTCCACGACCTGCCAAGACAGCCGTTTGTTCGGGGAGCGGGTCCAATAGAGAGGGAACCTCGGCTCCCCACGGCCATCAAAAAATTCGACCTCTCCTTCCGGACCTGGTCGGACACGAAAGAAACCACTCTTGAAATTTTTCCAAGAGGAGGTGAAAGGACTAAGGATGGACCGACCAGGAATCCCAGTCAAGGAGACCCAACCCCCCTTTTGACTCTCCTTTACTTTATAGTGATACAAGAATTTAGGAGCAGTAGGGGTTATAAAGAATTTACTGCAGAGCACCTGGAAAGCCTGGAGAGAAGCCCAGGAGTTCGGATGCAACTGCGTGGGGGCAACATTCAGCGCCCGAAGAACATCAGCCTCAAACTGGTCAAACGGCACGGTAATGCCGAGAACCGAGAACAAGGCGTCATACACAAAAGTGAAGTGTGGAAGGCGCGAGTCAGCCGACACAAAAACTCGGTCATCGGGCCCACAAGGTTCGGCATAAACCATACCCAGGCGTTCCGAATGACATAAGTCAATGGTTGCAAGAAAAGAAGCCAAAGCTTCCTCGGTCTGATACCGAGAAGCGTAGGCACCTACCTCCCCAGCCACCCAGGAATAGCCGGAAGTAGTAACAGGAGAATAGACCTTTCTACCCCTAGGATCAACAGGCTGGGGAACAGAAGGAGGTAGAAGGCGAGCACGCCGAGTCTCAAGAGGATGATCCTCAGTCGCCTCGGAATCCTCTAGAACCACTACCCCCCTGACCGGAACAACCAAAGGTGCTTGCGTAGGGTCGACGGATGGACGAACCACCCCGACACCCGCGGCAGCAACGTTTGCCGTCGACGCACCATCGCTAATTCTATCAGAACCACGGCGATGGGAAGAAGAACCACCATCGGAACCCTCTCCGATGGGGCAAACCTCCGGCGTAAGCATACGACCCCCGCCGGAGCGCCCAGAATCCCCAGAAAAAGAAGACATTATAGAGCCAGAAAAAGAAATGGGAAGGAGATAGGGCGTACCTGAACAAAGGACAAAGAAAAAACCTAGAAGGTAGAACAAGATGGCGCAAGGGAGAAAAAGCTTGCGGGAAGACAAAACAGAAATGAAAGTGAGCACCAACGTCAACAGTGCCCCTTTATATAGAACCCCAAACGTCGCGAATACGAAAGGGCGAAACGGTCCGAACCGTTGGATCAAGACCCTTCACTAGGCCAATCAACGGCTAGGAAGGCTAACCTTTGGGAATCCCCAAACCGTTTCAAAATTCAAAAAAGCAATCACTGGCGCCGCCCTTGGGAACCGTTACGACATCAATATGTCTGAAACGACGTCTTCACCAAAATGACGCGACGCTTAGAGAGCTGAACGCGTCTCGGCCAGACAAATCCGAAATTAGTATAACGTTACTTAAGCTCCTACATTACTTCAGAGCTTGGGGGGCATGTGTACTACTCGAACTCGGCACTCCACCGAGTAGTCGAGCAGGCCGAGTAGAAACTATCACTCGGACTCGGATGATAATAACGGAAAGAATATATCTTAGCATGTGATAAGATATAGAAAGATCAGGCTATAAGATAAAGATAGAAGATAGAATTATCTCTATCTTTATCACGAGATTTGAGGAGATTTGATAGGAAAATAACCCTATCAAATCTATCTCTTTACACCCTATAAATACAGAGCGATCCATCTCAATCGAGGTACGAAAATCTAATCCCACTTTGTGATACCTGTCTCTCCCTCTGCGCCTCTAACTTGAGCGTCGGAGTGTCCTTGCAGGTACACCCCCCACCAGTCACGGAGGTGATCGCGACGGAGCCACCGCACCAGAAGGCTTACCAAAATCTGGTAAGAACAATTATTATTATTATTATTATAACTAAAGTAAATTCTATACCTAAATATTCTTAATTTTAATTTTAATTACTCTAATCCTTCGGAGTTTATTTCTACTTGAATCAAACATAAAGATGACCCAAAAAACAAGTTTTCTTTTCTTTTAAGCCTTATCCTAAGATCAAAGACCACTTTCACAAAAAAAAAAAAATCCTTTTAGAAATCCATCGAGTCAAAAACCAGAATATCAAACTTTTTCTCCTAACATGTCCAAGTGAACAAAAACATTGCACTCTACTCTGCGTCCTTAAAGGCCTCGAGCCTACTAAATAAGAATACCCAAATTTTATTTTTAAAACAGTCATTTCTAATTATCAAATTAAAATTTACTAGTGTTTTCGTTATTATTGCCGAAAATAGCTAGATACATATAACTTTACAAAACTTTCTATCATAAAATTTTAATTTTATACTGAGTATAAATATAAGCTGAATTTTATTTTTGTTACCAAAAACCAATAATAATAATAATAACAACAACCTTTTTTTTTCTTATAAAAGTAACAGGGCCGAGAGTTGGTTCCAGTGGTTTAAGGAAATTTATTTTCATAAGATTGATTCAAATGTTATAATCATATATTTTATTGATTTGGATAATCAAAGTAATGTTAACATTATAACTTGTTCAGTAGAAATCTTTCGTAAATTTTAACGTCACTTTAAATCTGAGCTTTTAAAGAAAAGCCACTAAGACTTCAAGTTACAAAATTCAATTTTATCTTTCCTCTAATAAAATAACCGAATGGATTTAAGACTAAAACAAATTGGAAATTTTCCTCCTATAATTCTTATTATAACTATATTGAAACAATTGAAACAATTGATAAGAAAATAAATTGTTTCTCTTCATTTTAAAAGTAACAGTGATGTTAGTGAAAAGAAAAATAAAAAAAACAGAAATAAAAATGTTTCCTTTTCTATTCAAAGTTAAGGCTATGTTTGTTTTTCCGTTACGTATCCGTTGAACGTAAAAGTAAAAAAAAATTGTTGTCACGTTTGAAGCATTGAAATGTGAAAAATTACATGAAAAAGTGTGAAATGGTGAACGAGATTGTATTCCCAAACACACACTAAATCTTTTTAAGGTATTAGCTTTCAAAATCCCTTATTAACACTTTGAAACAAGTATAAGAAAAATGAGTGTGCACGTAACTGGTTCCAAACACACCAGAAACATCATTCTCCCTTATCCCCTCAACACCACCGTGCACGCACACACACAGGGAGTTGAAAATTTAAATTTTATTTGAAATATTCATATCCTAACCATGATTCAATTATTTGAATGATGATTTTCATCATCTTAACCAATTTATTTTAATTGACAGGATTTTCAAATTGAAAACAAAATCTCTTTCTTTTTGGGTACCAAAGCCGTAGCTTATTTGGGTTAAAAGAGAATAGAAATCAAAATTTTAATGTGTAAACCCAAATCAACACATGAGTGGAATAAATTTGAGAGATTAGAATTTAAAATCTCAACAAAAATTGAACATGGTCTCCTAAGAGAGACTTCTACAACAGACACCAAACAGTCCCATAAACATAATAAAAATGAAATCTTTACAAGGAAATGAGCAATGATTAAGAATATACAAGCAAAGATACAAAGGAACAAGAAGTATACATCAAAAAGCTGAAAAGGAAATGGAATACAACATGAATCAAAGAAAAATACAAGGAAATAAAAGAAATACAACCCAAAATAACAAATATAACATGAAACAATAAATGAATCAAGGTCTCACTCTCCCTTACCAAGGAAGTGGGCTCGGATTCACCAAGGAGAGGAGAGGAAGGCAAGAGCTCCAAGCTTGTAGCCTTGGTGTTGGTGGTGCTTGCAAAGAAGAAAGATGGAAGCTTTGGAACTCAACAATGGAGTTTTGGATATGTTTTGTGAGGAAGAAGATGAGAGAAAAAGAGAGAACCGAAGAGGAGAACTGGGTGAAAGAGAAACTGTCGTGGAGTGAAAGAGAAAAAGTGAGGGGAAAGTGTGTTAGCTTGGTTTTTTATATAGACACACCTTTCCATTTTATTATTATTTGGGCTTTTTACTTTATTTAATATTTTAAGTTGGCATGTGTGTAGCTGAGAGATGGGCCACGGATTGGGCTGGTAGTAGAAGGCTGGTCCCAAAAAAATTACTTGGTCTCACCACAAAGACTCAACAGTTCATATGTACTGTCAATATAAGTTTATATGCATACTTTTTAACTTCATGATCAAATAAATTTATTTTGAGATGAAAATTTTTAGGAGACTTAAATTGAATTTATTATTAATTATCATGAATTAAAATCAAATTTTTATAATTAATTTCGAAGTTTTAATATTTATTTAAGTATTTTTTAGTCAAAATTCATATTAAATTCATTTTAGCTCAATAAATTCTCAAATTTTTATGAAAATTATATTTTTATGTATTTAACCCAAAAATGAACTGACTTTATCAGTTTCATCAAGTTTTAATATTTTTTCTATACTGACTGATTCATCAGCAGACTATCTAGAGCGTTTTGTAAAATTTCTCAAAAAGTTCTAAATTTTCTGAGAAATTATCCTAACCTTATTTAGACCTATAAAACATTATTCTAAGCTCAAATAATTATTTTATAATCATTTGAGATTTTTCCTCATGTCTGCCATAGAGACAAACAATTATGTATTTAATCGTTGTTTTAATAGTTGCCTGGGCATTGGCCTGAAATAATTATTAAAATTCACGATTAATTAGAACATGAAATCTTGATCACAATAGTGTGAATCAATATTTTAATATTTTTTCTTGATTTCTCAATATTAAATTATTAATAAAAAGAAAATAGACATAAAATAAAAATGAAGGTGTTACAATGTTCATAGTATGAATAGTTTTTTGAAATTGTCAACATAACTTTCCCTTTGAGTATTTAACATAACTACATACTCAAGACCCTCGAGACCTCTAGCTAGAATAACCTTATGCTAGTTGATCCATGCCATCAATGTTTAAGTTTTTAACTCCAGTTAATTCAAACCCTTGGTAGTATTTCATGTGACTTCTAAATCTTAAAAATTGCATATCTTAATTTAGGCGCTTTCTACGGTGGACCTGTGTATCAAATGGTCCACCGATGCACCACTACTTTTATAGTGAACAGTGCGTAAAAATAATTGAAAATAAATATAAAAGATTAAATGTTACTTTATTATAACGTTTAAAATGTCGATTATATCCCATAGAATATAAGTGAAATTTTTTATTGGTTAGCTGACTTGAGGCCTAATCACCGGTGAGGAGCAGCTGCAACGTGTTGTTCTTAGAAGGAGAAGAAAGTAGTGTTCTTCCCTAACGGCACAACGTTTTAGTGCATCCATCATTTTGCCATCAGCTACGACTTCGGTGACTAACAACCCCATACTCTCGCGAGTTACGGTGATGAAGGCGCATACGAAGGCATACGGTCGTCGTGGTTGGCGACGCCGGCAACTGTTTTAGATTTCCGTTTATGCATGACCAAATCTGCACCTAATTGAGTTGAAATTTTGTGTTTGATGTTGGAATATGGTTCATTCAACTCTAAGTTACTTGTGCTTGTGATTGTTCCATTGAATTAGATCAAATTTTGCAGAATCTTGGTCATCATGTTCATCCTTGTTCATGTAAAAATCTGGAAAATTCCTAATTTGATCCATTCAATTTTGAGTTAGTTGTTGTTTAGGTGTTAAATAAGTACTTGGTTTGAGTTGTTTTACATATAGATTCATGATTTGAAGTGGAAACAATTTGAAATTGAAACAACAGGATACCAAGCACCTTTAAAAGACTAGCCAATAAGTATTAGGCACAATTGAATGAAACTATACAGAAGCTCAATCAATTTGGATTGAATGACTTGAACACTTTTATTGAAATCCAAACTAGCTTTATAGCCACATTACAACGGTAAGATAAACGTAACATTATCTTTGTTTCAAGATTGACAAAACAAACTAACTAATTAAAACAAATATGTATCCAAAAAACTATTAAAACAAACAAAATCCCTAAAAATTAGAGGACTTTTTCAAACAGAAAATTGACTCAGTAAACCTTAACTAAAAATACTGACTTTAATCATCAAACCTCTTCAATAAGAATACATCAAACTAAAATATTACTAATCACAAAAGTCTGAAAACCAAACTATCAGATCGAAGAACAAGGAATATGAACCCCGAGGAGGAGGACGAAGGCAATGTCCAGCAAGGGGCTTCCTATAAGGTGTTCCAACTAGCGGAAATCTAGAGGGAGACGTCAGTGCGGAAGGTGGCAAGGGCGCGAGTCGATGTTGAGTATCTTAAAATCCCCACCGATCGACTTGCTCCAGAAGTCTCCCGCATTCCCGTCGTTATCCCAATCGTCCCCACTTCCATTGTTGTTGCGTCCAGTCAGCTTCCCATCTCGGCAACTTCCCCTTGCATTCTTCAAACAACACGACGGAAGGAACCCAACCCGGAACAAACACCTTCACAGGCACTACAACCGTTGTTTTTAATGTAGGGATAAAATAGTCTATTTATAATATAATTTCATTTTGATATATTTTAAAAAAAAATATTCAGTCAGTAATTTTTAATCTGTACCGTCCAGTTATTTTATTATATATCTAATGGTAAAAAATGAAGGTAACATTAACTTTTTAACTAATATAAACAGTAAAAAGCAATGGTGTACGGGTGAACCACCTATTTGGTGGTTCACCGTAGAAATTGCCCTTAATTTAACTTTACTTTCACGTTAACAACTCAAGTTTCGTATTAGTTGTATCTCTTATGAATTTTTATTTTCTTTGTGAGGAAGAATTTATTAGGCTGCTAACAGCAAGTGCCTAATAAATTAAACTTTTATGCCCTCCAATATTTTACTTTATAGATTCTATCTAATATGGTTTTGCTAGAAAACTCATCGTGGTGGTTGATAAAACACCCAAAAACCAAGATTAGGGTTTCAGTGAAGTGCTCCTTCTAATGAAATTTCATTGCGACTTTGGTGGAGGATGAAATTTCAAGGCAAAAGAAGGTGTTTCAAATGCTAGAGAAGAAGAGTTTGTGTGAGAAATAAATGTGAAGTGTGTTTGTGAATAAGAATGTCGGTGGGTGATTGTATGGAAGGAACTAGGGTCCGTTAACTTTAATCAAATGGGCCCACTTCAATTATGGTTTATTTTATAAAAAAATAAACAAATCCGTATAAAAGGAGTAAATTAAAATAAGAATGAAACAAGGCATAAAATACTGTTCTTTTTTATTCCCAAAAAGTGTATAACATTATTTTTTTTCTACTAAAAGTTGTTGACACAAATGATTCGATACTTAGATCTCTCAACTAAAATTTGATATTTGATATTTGATAATGAAGTCGCAACTTGAAGTATCACTTTATTCTAAAATGAATTGACTCAATGAGAGGAAGATTAATTGGATGTCAAATAAAAACTTTATAGTTACACACAAAAAATACTATTTTTTTTACATTATTATTTATTCTAATATACCATCGAATACATCTTTTGATCTAATATATCATTGAGGGTGTAAAGCTTTTGCTGGTTGAAGCTGAAGGTACCAATGTAGTTGGGATGTTCATCTTCAATATGTTGCTTTACACTCCTTTTCATCAAAAAAAATATATACTATTGAATCATGCTAAGATTTAAACAACCCTATAATAAAGTAAAGTTAGTCACGCTTCATTTAAAAAAAAAATTAGTCACTTAATTTTTAAATAGGACTTTACTGGAAATAACGATAAATAATAATGAATTAATGATCACAACACTATCAATAACCACAGCATTAATAATAGTTCATCTATAATGGGATGTTACATAAATGATTAAATGTGATGATTTTGTTTTTTAAAATCGATCAAATTCATTAGGAAACACTCAACAATTTTTTTGCTATTGAATTATTTTTTATTTTTCATATATAGTGATTTCTGGTGGGTTAATAATGTAAAAATTTATATACTAACAGTACATAGAATTAATCTTTTCTTAAAATTAATCTTTTCTTAAAAAATATTATGTCCACTTACAAAGTAAAATTTTATACTGTTAACCAATCAAAAATTTATATGTGTGATAAGTTTATTAACTTTATAATAATTATTTTAAAAATTATATCTATTTCTGATTGATTATGTTAAAAAAATTACACTTACAATATATAGAAATTAATCTCTTTTATCTTTCCATTCACATATTTATTTTTTAATTGATTAAAAAGCCAATAATAACCATTCTTACTAGAAATGATAGGGATAATTTGCATGAAGTTCTAAGTTCAAAACCTTGCTATTATTATCATTATAAAATAAATAATAATAACCATTCTTACAGAAGTAGCACCAAAAAAAAAAAATAGTCCTCACATAAAAGCCATTGCGATACAAAATAATATTACCGAAAATTTGGAACGAAATTAAATTATATTACTTTTCAACGACCCACGCTGTTATTGTTATTTAAAAATGAAAAAAAATTACAGAAAAAAACAATATATAAGGATTTTTTTGAGTATAAATATGATAAATATATATTTTATAAATAAAAATATAGACACAATTTCATTAAAAATAAATTATATATTACATACAAATATAAAATATTACATGTGAATAATTTTTTTTGTAGAAATTGAATTTTTGTTAGCTTTAATGCTTGTAAAAGTTAAAATTTAGAAATTAAAAGAGTTTTAGAAAAGTTGACAAGATAAAGTTGTCCTCAAAAGGAATTAATTTTTTTCCTCCTTACATTATATCTGTTTGAATTTTTTTTGGGGTCCTGGACGGTCGCACCGCAAAACTAACGGTGGGTGGTCATGGGTCCGGTCCAATCCGCAAATCCAATCAATCCAAACTAAACCAATTAAAAAATTTGGTTTGGTTCTGTTTATTGGTTTGGTTTGGATTCAATTTTCTGAAATCCGAATGGTTTGGTTCGGTTCTCGAATTGGAGAATTTGAAACCCGTAGAAACCGAACCAAACCAATTGATCCGAACACAATGTTTTATTTTTTTATTTTAGTTTTAGTTTTATAGTCATATTATTTATTTACATTTTACAAATTACAATTGTTATTTTTATTTATTGTCATTATTTACATATTTAATTTCACACTTTCACTCTAGTAAAAATCTAATTTCACAGTTTCACACTTTTACTCTAGTAAAAACTTGATATTATAGTTATTGTTAGTGCTAGTTGTTGACTACTATTATTAGATAGTTACTATTGCAGACTGTAATTGTGTTTTTTTTTTTATAAAAAATTTACTAATATAATATAGTTGCTTGTACATGATTTTTCTTCTTTTTAAAATTTTTTGAACAATTTATTTTTTTATTATTAAATCCGACCACCCGATCAGAGTCAAACTGAACCAAATCGGGTTGGTTTGGTTCGGATTGTGAGAAAAAAATAAGCAAAACCAAACCAAACTAATCCGAACAAAATTGTTTGATTTGGATAAAAAAATATCTAAAATCGAACTAATCCAACCCATGGCCACCCCTAGCATGCATGATGGAAGAGGCAAGCGTTCCTCGTTATTGTCGTACGTCAAGCTTTTTCTTCTTCTATTCAAGGTTTGATATCTTTTGGTATTTGTCTATTTGAGGTAGGTGTGGTGATTTTTTTTAGTGCCTCAGAAAATGTACTATTAAATAGGGTCTTTGCATCATAGCTTATGAGCTGACTTTACTATGTGCAATTGTCTGCTTTGCATAATATTAATTATAATATAATTTAATTTTACTGTTAAGCATATTCTCAGCATATAATAATTATTGTATATTATCTAAAGTAAATATAGAATTATTTTTAATTTTTTTTATTCATTTTTTCACCAACAAGGTTAATTTGCACGGATCTAAACATAACAGATCGAAGGGAATGGGCCCAGTCCAGCCCGACCCCGGTTATCATGCTTTGGCCCACCGGACTGCCCCTTTTGAAAAGTCTAAATACTAATTTGACTTATTTTACGCAAACTTTCTTATTTTACTTATTTTTCAAAATATATATAAAAAAATGAAGTTCGTGGCAGTTTTTAACACGTAAAACAAAAACAAAACTACAAGCTCTCGAATTCAGCGTCCAGCGAGGCAACGCGACGCGATTCTCCAAGCTCCGCATCCTTCAGCGACGCGACGCCATCCAGCACCTACTATGTGAGCTTCTTCTTCTTCTTGTGATGAATTTCTGGTTCTGTTTTATTAACTGATGGTCGATGAAACCTTGCACATGCATCACATGTTCCCGGTTATTGTCTTCAACTTTGAAATGGTTCTTGTCCACAACTTTAGGTTTCGAGATTTTAATTATTTTTTTTTGCATTTGGAGCTCACAACCTTCCTCTCCGAGCTTCGATACTTTTATGGACTCAATTTTATCGTCTTGTGGAATTTCCCTAAACTTTTCTTTTCTTTTATTTGAGCTATATGGATTGATACCTTTGAGTGAATTTGGTCCCAGGTAGATTGGATTTGAGTTAGGGTGATTCTTTTGGAGACTAAGAAAATGCAACTTGATTTTTTTTATAATGAACAAATCTGTTAAATTAGATGTCTCTTCATGGAAATAAATAATAACTGTGTTATATTTATATACCTGTCCCTTATTGCATGGTTCATAAATGATTTGAATTACTAACCGGGGTTGGGTCTGGGCTAGTTCCTCGCAATGTAACGAATCAAGGTTTAAATTCCTACTGGGAGAAGTATCCATGTTAAGCGCTTGACTGTGCGTCAAACAAAATTGTCTCCTAAGGAGGATACTTAGACCAAATGTAAATTATTTGAATTCATCTATTTTCCACTCTAATCCAATCTAGGATTCATCTAGTTTCCACCATATTTTCCGTGTATAATTTTTTGGTTGCTTTGCAAGTATAGGGGGGATGCTATTGTTTTCTCTTGTGGAGAAGACATTCCACATGACCCGTTGGACACCTTACTTTTTTTCAAAACTCTGCACCATTCTTTTCATGGTTTTGTTATATTGGTAAAAATGTATGATACTTTTAAAATTGTTTGAACTTATTTGGTCATTCAAAGAACTTTTGTTAAAACACAAGCTAAGCCCAATGGTTGTTACTTTTCAGTTTTCAAAAAAAAAAAATGTACTTTCAAATAGTCACCATTGATTATCTTGCTTGTTTACTTATGTTGCCATATTCTATTGAAGCTTGAAGGAGAACAAATTAAATCTCCATCAATCATGAAACAGGATGTTGCACAAGATAACACTAACTCATATGCAAAGAAATCAATCCCACCCTACATGAAGGCTGTCTCTGGCTCACTTGGAGGGATTATGGAGGCTTCTTGCCTGCAACCCATTGATGTGATCAAGACCAGATTGCAGCTTGATAGGTCAGGGAATTACAAGGGAATACTGCATTGTGGTGCCACAATTACACGAACAGAAGGGGTACGAGCTTTATGGAAAGGATTGACACCTTTTGCCACACATTTGACGTTGAAGTATGCACTTCGAATGGGTTCAAATGCTGTACTTCAATCAGCATTTAAGGACCCTGAGACCGGCAAGCTTAGTGGTCATGGGCGGTTCCTTTCTGGGTTTGGTGCTGGCGTGCTTGAGGCTGTTATTATTGTCACTCCATTTGAGGTTTGAGCATTTTATTTTGTTTGATATGCAATCAGTAATTATTCTAGTTTTTATAGCCTGTTATTAAGTTACATATGAACTAAATAATCAAGCAAAAAGAAATCGTCGAGGAAAAATGCATTCCATACCACTGTTTTCTTCTGAAATAAATTGGCAGCATTCTTTGCATTTGTCAGTTTTGGATTAGACTCAGAATTTGAAGAAATAATATCCCATTGAGATTTTGAAATACTTTTTGATTGGCATGTAATTATTTGCTTTATCGTAATTATGCTCTGTTGTTGAATTTAAATTTAATTTATAGTCCTCAACATTACCCTTCAACCTAAATTTTTCTGCTAATATTTGTTGACTAGACCTTCTTGGTTTGGGTTTCTGCTTTCTAGTTATGCTAATTATATAAATTTATAATATTTATTTATTTCAGCTCTGATATTTTTAGTGGTATAGCAATGCTTAACTATATTTATGGTTTGATTGAAGTCTTATTTGTTATATTAAATTAGTTGATCATTATCACTGTTAGTCTGTTAGTCCTGCTAGGTAAGCAGTCCAGCTCTAGAAAAAGTATCTTCACTTGTTTTTAGCATTTTGATCATTCAAGGATTTTTTTTATGCTGACCAAGTGGGGTGTTTGTAGTATTTGGAAACAATTGATAGATTATTGAACAGTATTATTAAATCACATAAGTACGCACAATCCCAGGGTCACAGCTCCTATGCAGATTAATTGATTGAATTCTCTGTCCCAATTACAAGGAAACAACATACAACTTCCCACTAGAGCCTACTACACATATATTTAATAATATATTACCAATCCTAACTTTTTACCGAAAACTGCCATACTCCTAGCATTAATTGCCTATCCATCAATGTATCATTTCCTAACCCACTTGAATCTCAGTTCCTGTTCCATGTCTTATTAAAATACTTATCCAAGATGCATGAATGGTCTGGTTCTGACTTTTGTTCATTAGTTATTATAGACTTTTCTAGTGTATAGTAAGTTTGAAATTAATAAAATCAGCTAACGATAGTTAATTCAATTGGTAGGATCAAATAGCACAGATGAAAAGGTCTTAGGTTTGATTACAGCTAGTGAACTCTCATTGGTAGACCATTTGTAAACACCATTGTAAGGCCTTACTATTACTAAGGTTTCTAGCATATCCCGAGTCCCCTGACCTTGCAATAAGGCACCCCCTTCTCCTAAACCTTTATGCATAAAAAATTAAATAAAATATAATCTAGTAATTACTTTAATTAGTCTCATCATATTATATTTTTACTGCTAAATTTGTCTCAATTAAGCTTGAAGCAAAAAGCTATCTTAAAAGATAATGAAAATAGTATCAATCTCTACTTTCACTCCTCTCCTTTTGATTGTTAGACCTGGCAAGATCACTTTCTTTGTCATTTTGCTTCTCATTATCATTACTTTCAAGTTTTATCGCTCCAACAAACCACTAATGACATATTGTATATTTTAATTGTACCTTGATAGGACCCAAAAGTGAAATGGAAAAATGTGTATTATTGATACTGAGTATAGAGAAACCATAGGGAAAACCTATATTACAGTATCTAAATGGACTGAAATTAAAGTATAGGCACTTTGGTTGGAGCAAATGCTCCTTACAAGCTGGAAAGCAAGGAAATAGAAGCTGAATCGAAAACCAGAACAGAGACAGACCCCTTTTCTGAGGAAGAAGAGAAACCAACTTCTTCTCTCAGCCTAGCCCACTACCTTCACTCCAGAAAAATTGTCCTCCCCTTCTCCTATTCCACACCCCTCCTAGTACTCACTCTCATGCATGATTCCCGTATCTTCCTCTCCTCTCTCCTTATGCCAGCTGTCCATTCTGTTATGCTCTCCTTCTCTCTCTTCCTTTTCTCCCTCAACTAATGCCACCTCAGCTGGTGCTGCTGATTGACCCGATTTCCTTCTCTTCTCATACACCAACAGGCCTCTATTTGTCCCATTTGTCCCTACCTCTATTCCCACGGGCCTTTCCCTCTCCTCCTATACACATTCATAATGGGCCTATCATACCTTCAACCTTTAATTAGCTGGGAAATAATAAATTGTAAGATTTTTTAAGTGACAGATCTTAAAATCTTGCTTGTTGAAACAAGTTTATCTTGTTGAGATGCTGCTTGCTTTTTAGTTGACTAAAGTAATAGAAGTAACTATATAGTGTTCTCAGCATATAACATACCTAACATAGCCAACATCTGTGCATAGTTTGTTCTTGGCATGTGGAGGTTCAAGTTTGTATTATGTCTTACTGCAGGTGGTGAAGATAAGATTGCAGCAGCAGAGAGGTCTAAGCCCTGAGCTTTTGAAATATAAAGGTCCTGTTCACTGTGCTCGAATGATTATTAGGGAAGAAGGCTTCCGTGGGCTTTGGGCAGGAGTTGCTCCTACTGTGATGCGTAATGGGACAAATCAATCTGCCATGTTCACTGCCAAAAATGCTTTTGATGTGCTTTTGTGGAAGAAACATGAAGGGGATGGGAGAGTCCTCCAACCATGGCAATCTATGATTTCTGGATTCCTTGCAGGTACAGCAGGTCCTATTTGTACTGGTCCATTTGATGTAGTGAAAACAAGGTTAATGGCTCAGACCCGTGAAGGGGGTGAACTGAAATACAAGGGTATGATCCATGCCATTAGAACAATATATGCAGAAGAAGGACTTCGTGCCTTATGGAAAGGTCTGTTGCCTCGACTCATGAGGATCCCACCTGGACAGGCCATTATGTGGGCTGTGGCTGATCAAGTAATTGGTTTGTATGAGAGGAGATATCTTCAAATTTCAACATTGTAATTTTTTTTTTCTTTGCATTATTCTTTGCTTGGTCTAGACATTAGTTCCACTGCAAGGCTACAAAAATCATTATTTTAGCCTTATCTACAGTTTGTTGATTTGATTCCCTTGAATTTGTCGAGTGTACCATTAGGGTCCATAATTGCATGTGGCCTAGTAGACTACTAAAGAAGTATTCTCAATAGTTCATCATGCAGAACTACTTCCACATGTTGGTTTTTTGTTTGTATGTCAAGCGATCTAGAATAATGTCAAATGCTATTTTCTGGAAAACAAATGTTATTAACAGTAATTACTTTTATAAGAAATTTGAATATTGATCTCCTTGTGGAAAACGAACAAAATGCTTGTGTTAATTGTTTAAATCATCATAGCATTGAATTGAGATACATGAGTTGACTGCGTTTTCCTTCTCTTCTCCAGGTCCATAATTCATTTATAATTTTGAAAATCCTGATGTAAATGATTGAAGGGTTGCATACCAAGTAACCAACAATTGGAATTTTTTAGTGTCTTTGGTGAAGTAGTTGGGGCTTTATTGTTGCAATAAAAAAGTTATTTTGCTATGACTTTAAAATTATTAGTATAAGAGGTAGTGTCATACTATCATTTTTGAGTTAATACTAAAATTAATCACATAATTTATATTTCACCCTACCCTAAGGGTGTGTTTGGTAAAAATAGCTAAAATCTGTTTGGTTGAACATAAATATTCCTAAAAGTATTTATAAATATTTTTTGAAAATCAAATATATTCACGTTTAATTTTAATAGAACTTTTTTCAGAAACTTTAATTATTTGTCACATTATCTAAATAAGAATAGCATGATATTTTACCACACCAAATATGGAAATAATACAATTTGAAACCAAATACAATTATTCATTAGAGAGGAAAATTGTGTACGAGTGAAAAATGTTTAGTTACACAATTGGCTAGTACTGTCAAAATAAAAGTTAACAGTGCCCTTGTGTTGCTACCTTTGCAATTTTGCAACTCTTCACAAATAACTCCTGCTCTTCAGCTCTTGGTCTGTCTGTTGTTATCTGTAAACCTAATCTTGGTCACTCTTCGTGGCTAGTCTACTGTTAGCTATCAATAATCTAAGTAATATCAGGATCTGTAGATGTTAGTAAAAGAAAGACTTTCTATTGCTGTAATAATAATCTCAGGATTTGTTGATGCTAATAATGGTCTCCAATGATGAGAATTCCCCTAATGTAAAATCAATACTTAATTGAGCACTATATGCTGATATAGACATATAGCTCAAACGGTGACAAACCAAATTACCTGCCATGATTGCTTGTGTATTCTCCTGTTACCGGCCAATCCTTGAAATTGTGAATCAAAATTGACTTAGAATTGTTGGAAGCACCACACAGAAGCAAGCTGAAAACCAATCCACCATCACTGTGTAGTAAAACAAAAAATATGACATGCATGTGTTCAAACATTACTTGACAGTAGCTTAATGCATCAGCTTCTAAACTTCAACCAAATGCAGCACAAAGGTGTTCTTATCAGTTCAGCTCACCTCTCAGTGGTTCAATTTCTATGTTGAGGTGCACAACAATTCACAGAGAATGATAATTGACAAGATTTAAGTCGGTTTCTACCTTCTCTCTGATTACAAGACACTCAATTGGGCGTTTATATCCTTAAGGAAGACGAACAAATTAGAAACTAAAGTGAAAGTTTTATAAAATTAAGAACTGCCTTTGAAGAAGACCTCCATGTAGTTTCAAGATGAATTGATTCCTTGGCTATGAAGGCTTGTTCAACTAGCCTGTGGCTGGGACGTAATTGCAAGCAAAATCAAGCAAACCATGCATTATGGAACGGAATTTCTTCTGAGATGAAAACATCTCAATGTGGAGATTGGTGGTTTTATGATGAATCTTTGTTAAGTCTACCCCTATATAAACGACTGATTATATCTATTGAAGCAAAAGGAATGAAATCTGAGGCTGTTGCTGCATCTCTCGTAGTCATATATTATCTTAGGAGGTTGCTCCCCTTGATGAATAGGCAATCAAGCTTCACTGATACAAGTCATGCTACCATTCCTAATACTTCTGAAGCAGACCAAAGGGCTCTACAGGAGGAAACTGTTGAATTTAATTTTACACAAATTGAAAACTATTTGGAACAATGAAAACTAAAACTATCTTTAAGTGTTTCAGTGTTACTTCATTATCTAAATTATCTTTATATACAAGTTTGGTTCCATTGTTCCAAATAGTTTTCAGAAGTGTGAAGATTTAACACTGAAGTTCCAGAAATTTATGTCTTTTACATCTTGCTATTCTTGTATCAAAATGGAGACACAGATAAAAGAGAGAAAAAAGAAATGAAGTTTGAAAGTAGCTAACTAGATAGAGGGCACCAAAAACAACTGTGAAACACTTCGGGAAACAGAGAGAGAGAGGGCACTAAAAAAGAAAGAATTTTTTTTTTTATCAGTAAGAATCGAAGACAGATGCTGGGGAGGTTTACAACAACTCATACTTTCTGCTTAACCAACTGAGCTAGACCCCCTCAATAAAAAAAATAATAAAGAAAGAAGTTTGTGCATCTTAAAATTTTATCATTTATTTTCTAGAAGTATTAAAATTTTAACATTTCGGTCATTTAATTTCTAGGACAATGAATCCAGTCCTTCCTAACACATGATGTAGTATTTCAATAAAAAGAGACATGTCCACCTACTTTTTTTTATCAGCTGGAATCCTAGGAAAAGAATTTTCTTCAATGTATCAGAAGGGGAAGCATTTCCCAAGTGATGCTAATGGTGCAAGGGGTGAGGTGAGAAAAGTGAAGTTTCATCTGATAGCAATACTTGCTCTAATTTCCTTCAAGCAAAACATTCATTAGGGTTATTACTTATTATAAAAGCTAGTAATAGTAATAAATCATTAGGTAGATTGCATCTCTTCCTAGTTCCTATACATCTAGAAAATTGAAGTGCAAGAATGGAAGAAACTAGCTGCAGGCTCAAAAAAACAAGTTTCCCTTTGTAATTATGTCTCCTCCTGTAACTCGAAATAGTCTAGTAATTTACAATGAATATGTAATAATCTGACCACACAAAGGTGCAAATTTACACATTTTCACAAACCTCTTCTCTCATGATTGAAAGCCGTAACTCTATTCCATACCCTAGGTACTATCAGAGGTAAACTCACAAAAATTGTTAAGTCGGAACACAAACTAAATGGGAGACTCCATCTTCTGCAAAAAGAGTGCACTGAACTAACACAGATAAAACATACGCTATAATTAGAGAGATTAAAATTTAACATAGAATTGTAGGCAATTTGTGATTGAACACAAACAAATTGCAAGAAACTGAGAAATCTCAATGAGACACTCCTTGGAGGCCAAATATTCAGTGCTCCAAAACTTTGATCCTGTCAAGATAGGTATTCATGCGATGAGTATGATCAGCAGAGAATCGATCACCGACCATGAGTTTGTACTGCTCAAATTTTGATTCCTCACACTTCAAGGCAGCATTTTTACAAGCCCTTATACTTCCTGAACCAAAAGGTAACATTTCATATCAGGATTTATAATTATATGTTCAACATCAATTCTTTAAGTGAAAGAAAATATGGAAATCGTGAATATGGTCAATGGCTAGATGCAATCAAATTGATTAAAAAAGTCAAAAGATTTTTGGAGTTTCATTCATATTACTGTAAACATAATGTTTCAAAAATCAAACCAATGATAGAGTCATTCATCAATGATTTAATAAATTTCTCCGGACTGGGAAATAAGAAAAGCAATGCATAACTAATCTGCCAACCATTGCATATATTACTTTCCTGCAAACATGGGCTTTCTGACAAAAGTAGTGTCCTGCATAACAGGATTTGGTGATCCCAAATACTAATACAAAATCTGAACCAATATTTTTCTGTATGAATACAACACTAATCCCTCTAGGTAGTGAAATTAAGGGACTGACCTCTCCTAACAGATTTTTTGGGTACACACAACTAAATAACAACAAAGAAGCAATAGCACAGTGCAAAACTACTAGAATTTCTCAATTTTCTTTTCCCATAAGATAACACACCTCTTTTCCCAAAGGAATTAAAAAAAAAAAAAAAAAAAACTAAAAGAGCCAATGAAGCAGTGTTTTATTTTTCTTTACCAGATAAATCTAGCAAGTTAAACATGACTGGGCAGTTTCCAATATTTGTGACCATTGTAATGGCAGACCATACTTTCTGATACTCCTCCCTTGAAGCCCTAATTATACACACATTAGTCATTGGATTCACATACTTAACTGCACACACATAAAAAAAATGTTAATATCATCAACTAAGAGAAATTGCATTAGAATTCACAAAACAGCATGAAATTAAACATGTTACCACCCACCCTGGAATGATCCCAATGATGAAGCCAAACCACACTCCCCAAAATTCACCAATATACTGTCTCTTATAGCTTTGGAGACATTAAACTGTGTAATTATAACAGAATCATACCCCGCTTTGTCTCTATTAGGGTTCAGAAAAACCTCCATCACCATGTATCTGTTTTTGAACCCCACCATGATTCTTCGCGCTCACTGAAATCGAAGATTCGAATTCTCAGAACAAAAACCATTGGTGCAAGGAAGAAATTAGAAACCCTAGAAGATAAGGTCCGATTGCGAGAATCGGGTCGGATCAGGCCGTGATATTTGAGTCCGTGAAGCCCAATAGTACGGTATGGACCAGGTCAGGGACTTTGTTAATCTAACCCAGTTTTTTTTTTAAGTTTACCTATAATTAAGTCTTCATGGGTTCATTTCATTGTACTCCAAGCATATATTAAGCTAATTCTAGCGTTGCTATTTCATCTTATGCAAAAACATAAAAGTTGAAATAACTTCTATTTTAGTTGGCTATATTAACTTCCATCTTATGCAAAAACATAAAAGTTGAAATAACTTCCATAAAAGCTAATTCTACAGTTCCAAGCGACTTTGAAAACTTTAAATTTTCAAATAAAATTAATTTAATATAAAAAAGTAAGCTTATATATTAAGTTTATTGATTACAGTAAAATATATATAAAAAAAAACTCATTCTTTTTAATCTTATCTTAGTTGTTAATATAACAAAAATGCATCCAAACAATCACAATAAATGAAAATACAAACAGTAATAAAATAACTATAAAATACCTGAGTGCAATATTAATTAGTGCCTCTTTTTCCACCACGTGTCCTGGAGGTGGCTTAAAAGCTACTGCTTCCTGAACTACTTCATTCAATAGAAGTGCCAAGTCTTCTTGATCTCCTTTACAACTTCACTAGCAGCAACAATAATCCTATTGGTCAAAACAACAATAGGCAATCAACTAACCACTTAAGAGATCAACTCCAATGAAAAATATCAAACCTGAATAAGTCATAAATGTAACAACAATCATGATACCATGTTAATATATCTACATCCAAGAAAACTTATTCACCACTAAAAAGGAACTCGAAGAGCACTAATATATGCTTCCTATTTTATTATTTTTGCTTTCATTCTTCTGCAACAGGGGTTTCAGTCCAGCAGTCACTTATTTTTATTAGCTAGTAAGCGTTTTCAACATCAACATGAACAAATAATTGGACATCAAAGGTTTCTACTCTGGGCCATTGCAGTCAACGACAGAAAAATAACAATGAAACTCCAAGGAAGTAGGCAAAAATTATAAAAAAATTTACAAAACCTGCTTTTGGTCCAATCTCTGATTCAGGAAGAAGCCATGAATGATGTTTCATTTTCGTAAAATTTACGAGTGACCAAACAGAACGACTACGACACCACGTTGAAAAGAAAGTTAAAATGGAAATGGGGAAAACCCCTAAGCTTGAGAAAAATAATAAATAATATTAAAACAGCTTTATCCAAAACAAACAATGAACCGAGAGAAACGAGGAAACAGGTTGAGTACCTGGTTAAGGGTTTGATTGCAATTTGAAGAAAGGTTAAATTATTCATATGATCTTTTATCTTTATTTTAGGTTGTAATTTGATCTTTTATTTTTAAAAGTTACAAAATGATCCCTTATATTTATTTTAAGTTGTAATTTAGTCTTTTATTTTTTAAAAGTTGTAAAATGACCCTTAAGAAATGAAGTGAAATTAGGGTTATACACTTACAAGTTATTCACTTATTGCCAATAAGATATGAGTCGAAGGATGCATTGCACTAGGTTAGGTTTGGGCCTCTCGAGTTTCAACACGATAACACTCAAGTAATTACTACCTCCGTCCATAAATATAAGACTGTTTTAACTAATTCACACTATTTAAGAAAGTTGGTTAATTTAGTTAATAGTATTAAATTTATTAACAACTTGTATTATTTTTTCAAAACTATCCTTATAATTATTGAGACTCATCATCTCTCTTTCTACTTAATTACCTTCTACCTAATTAATTATTAATGAGTATTACCCATCTTCTCCAATCCTCATAAGAGAGAATGTATTTATCTTATTAATTTATAGCATTTATTATAAAGTGATTAAGAGTATTTTGGTCAAAAAAATAATTAATACAAGAAATAATATGAAAAGAGTCTTATAAAAATGAACAATTTTTTTTTTAGAAAAAAATTCTATATTTAAGAATTGAGGTAGTATAATACCAATTATATTATCATCATAGTACCTCGAGCCGAGTTTCAACGGTTCTAAAAATTCTAACTCAAATCCGCTCGACTTAACCCCTTCAAAACCGTATTTTGGACTCGATTAACACATGGACCCACTCGAAACCATCCAAGAGCAAATTTCCTGTTTGGTTTGAGTGATTTCGGGTTGAGTCATCAAATCCTACTCACCCCTACCAATAAAGGTGAAACAAATAGTATATATCCAAATTCTATAAAGAGCAAACACCAAATTCTAGCAGGCACTAAAAGGACTCTGTAAAGTGTATTGTCATTTTCATAATTCTAAGTACCTTTCAAACCAAATTAAAAAGATGTTGAAGTTTTAATAATTCCCAAGCCAAATACTTGAATAATTATTTTTTTTATTGGGTGGAAATATTACAAAAGCAGGAGACTATCCATCACTATCCCTAAGCAAGACGGTGCTCAAAGAGGGAGGGGGGAATCCCAAATACACATATTTTGAAGCTGACGAACTCCAAAGTTAGCAAGACAGTGAGCTAACTGGTTTGCATCTCTACTAACAAAAAGCAAAGAAACAGACCAATCCCGCTTCATAAATTCTAGAATTCTATCAACCAGTGCCGCATAGGGATGAAAAGGAGGGCAGATACCAGAATCGATAATGTCAACAAGGTCTTTATTATCCATCTCACACGTCAGGTTCCAAAAACCTTTATCCCAAGCCAAGCTTAGGCCATGCAGAAGAACCACAACCTCAGCTTTCATGGGATCTCCGAAGCCATCAAACGTAGAAAAGCCCAACTTCCAGTGAGCTGCACTGTCACAGAAAACACCACCAGACCCAATGCGGAGGGAGGGATGCAAACAACTACCATCAATATTCAATTTGCAGTAGCCTCGAGGGGGAGGGGACCACCGAACAGCACTCAAAGGAGCTTGAGGAGGATGACCGTGATCCATAATAGCTAGAGTCATATCATCTTTCAACAGTTGAATGTTCTTCAAAACATGGGTATGTCCCACCTTGTATCATCAAAGATACTATTATTTCGCCACTTCCAAATCCACCAAAATGAAGAAGCAAATAAGAAACCAGTGTCCTTTCGCAACTGCTGCTCAAGCCAAGCATGAACATTAAGATTCAAAAAACCTGGTTGAGCAATAAAGTTAAGACGCAGCCATACTTCTCTAGCATGAGGACAATCTCTCAGGCAATGAAGAGAATCCTCATTAGGGCAAGAACAAGAATGACAAGAAGCCGAAGAGCCAATGTTCCTCTGATGGCGAATACTGTTTGTGGGGAGAGATTCATGAAGTACAAGCCAAATCACAATGCGTATCTTTTCTGGAATTTTAAGTTTCCAGAGCCACTTGAAAGGATGGTTATTGTCCATGGAGGGAGAATCATGCTGGGACTTAAGCCAAAAATAAGCAGATTTAGGTGTAAACTCTCCATTGGCATTCGGGTTCCAAGTCCAAGAAATACTTGAATAATTTGTCATCAACTGTTTATTAGAAAGTCAAAAATAGTATATACTGTATATTCCAAAAATGTTATAATTTCTCATCTTTCATTTTAGCCTTGGTGTGCACAAAGAATTAAATATTGACTAATGAACCATAAAAAAATAAAAAGGGAGTGTCTGAGAAGATGGGAGTGAATGCTGTGGCAAATTTGGCACAGAGCCTCTGCATATATATTGAAATATGACCCTTTATATAATTGACTACATCGAGGATAAAACAGTAACAAATTTGTATAAAAGTACAAATAGCAATGCTATTAATTTATGTTAAAATGAAAAAATATTTCAAAAATCCCTTTGAAGCACTGGCTCGTTGTCTAAACTCATTTCTTATTTTGAGACATCTTTCTTGATTCTTTCGATGAAATCCATCATGGTCTTCAAGCTCTTATCATCTGAAAAGGAAAAGAGAAAACTATTCATATGAATAATAACTCAAATACAAAACCATTCTTTTTCATATCAAATGAATAAAATATGAAATAAGAACCTATCTGAGCACCTGCATATGAATACAAATAGATAACAGAGATAAATATATAGTAGCTTAGTAATGCACCTAATCTTGGTATTGTGTGTCCTTTGGGATGGTGAATCACCACGGGTTCAACACAGGATTCTATTAGTTCAGCCCCATACTTGTTCAAAAAATCTGTCTCCCCTGCAGTAAGCATTGAAATTTTTTAGGAAAAGATGGATATTTCCTATAAGCAATTCTAAAACTTTCATGATTACTTAGAAGACTTAAAATAATTATTTTATAATAGCTCTGGATAAATCCTCCTTCTGCTATTTGTTGTTTTATATTTATAAATTCTAGTTTTACATGCAATGAGGCCATGTGGAGTGCTTTAGAGCACATAATTGATGCTAAAGTCCATTTTTTTATTATTTCAATTAAAGTTAAAGCTTGTAAATTTATAATCTATTAATCCATTCTATTGTAGGAAATTAAAAAAATATAATAATATAAAGAAATTAGGAGGAATAATATAGTGCATGTTTGACTGTGCGTCACGTCCGCCCAAAATCGATTCTATTTTCTGTTTTAACACAGAAGTTTAGAATTATTGCTTCTCATTTTCACATCAGATATGCACGTCTTTGAGTGTTTGACGCGGAACCAAACACCCTGATATAATAAGATGATGTCTTAATATAGATAAAAATAGCTAATAGAAAGACTATAAAAGTGGTAAAATAGTTCTCACACCACACAAAAGAAAAAGCACAAAAAAAGTCATGAACCAGACAAAGCATGCAATGAATCAACAATACAAATTGACTGATTAGTTTCATTAATTATAATATTAAAATTAAAGGGGGTTTTCTGTATTATCAAATGTAGGACTCTCGGACTAACTAAGTCAGCATAATAGTAGGAAATTTAGGTAAATTATACAAAATTTTAGGTTTAAACCTATATATATATATATATATATATATATATATATATATATATATATATAATTCTTGACTGTTTTTATGAGTTTCAACTTTTTATGAGTTTCAACTTTTCTGGGTTTATTATTTTGGCCGCTGTTTATATCACGTGATGACATGTCAAAATAAACTAATAAACTTTTTTTTAACTATTTATACAACTTAATGTTGGCACACTTCTACATATAAACAAAAAAAAAGTCAAAAAGGCTAGAAAGCAGCCCAATTATTTAGACACACAATTTCAAGGCTTTTTCTTAAGGCACCCCATTTTTTTCTCGGCGCACCCCATGAAAAATAATTATCCACCTTATGAGACAATTCTACCCTTCTTCCCTTTTGTGTTATTACAGATATCCTTTTCCGTAATGCAACACACACCCCTTGTGTTATTACGGATTGGATAATCCGTACTATATATAAAACCTATTATGGAATTCCTTTTCCGTAATGCAAGACACACCTATTAGTGGTTTACGGATTGGATAATCCGTAGTATATATGGAACTCCGAAAAGCTATTACGGAATTCCTATTCCGTAATGCAACAATGTATTACGGAATGGGTATTCCGTAATACAATTCTGGATTTCAATATATACTCCGGATTTAATAATCCGTAATTAAGAGAAAATCTATAATTTAATTTTTAATTGCATCATTATATATTCAACCATTGTCTGATCAACATCGATGTCTACTTCATCCGACATCTTGCTCATATAATGGTCCTCCATAAAATCTAATATTTCAAAAAAAATAATACTCAATTGAATAAACACAAAAAATCATCCAACAAATTGCCCACATTGTTAACAGCAATAATTTAATTATTATTAACTAAACAGGCATTATAAATACAATTTCAACTCATTGAACTTAAACAGGTTAATCACAGCAAATACAGTTTCTTTTACAAAATTCCTAGCTATATTACTGATTGTGTAATCCGTAATGTATATTCTAAAAAAATAAGAATGACAAAAAATAGGATAAAATAAAAGGTGGCAACGGAGGTACCTAGAAAGTGGAGAGAGGGACAGCTAATGGAAGAAGAATATGCTTTGTCCGCCACTGAAGGTGACCTAAACTTTGCACCTCCTACTATTATTAGGAATTTCACTTTCGGAACCTTCGTGAGTGCCACGCCCTGCACATCAATTATAAACAATTTAGCATCTACTTAAATTTCTTTTTTTACATTTTTTATGTTGTTCATTAATATGATAATACCATACAATGAGACATAAAAACGTAAACATAATTATAATATTATCTGCTATAATTTGTATACTGTCATAAAGATCATCTTAACTTTTCCTAAATAATTCAAACTTTAAAACAAACCGTCTTAAGCATAAATCGGCACGTACTCTTAATCCAGGAACATTGAGATAAGAATAATATTCACACTTAAATAATAATACATAAGGATACATGATCGCACGTTCCCTCGTGAGAAACGTACTTAACATAACAAACTCTCCCGTTAAACATGGCTATAAATAGAGAAATCTCTTCTCATATATGAATAACTTCACTCATTTTTCATATATGAATAAATAGAGAAACCTCTTCTCAAATATGAATAACTTCTCGAAGTCTCTACAGGTATCACTGAGATCCACCGTATTGATGACCAAAATCCTATCCCTCAAGTCCACATCGCAACATTGATGTCATATGTGAGAATTGTTTCACTAATTTGTCAAATCGTTGAATAATTCTTTGTTCAAAAGAGATCTCTCGATCATATACAATTCATTAAATATTTATTTTTATATTTTTATAATATATTATTGTTAGTTTTTTTATTACGTCAGTGAGAAATATAATTTTATGGCTAGCTAAGTCGATGGAAAAGAGAATTCAAAATCAAGCTAAGTTTCTAGTATAGTTTTACGCATACCTTCTCCTGAAGACCCGGCAAAGCAGCTGATAATATTGCCCCCTGTTTGGTCAAAATCAAACACCTCGTCATTCAAATTCTTGAGCATTGTTTTTGTTTTTTTGAGAATTATAAAACCTCAAATCATATAAACATACATAAAATATTATTAACTTTTAATCGATTAGAAGATTACCTGTGAAAAACCAAGAAGCCCATCAATAGGTCCGTGCTTGATCATGCAGTCCTCAATGTACCGAAGGCACTCGTCCAAGTTGGTGTACTCTGTAAATTCCTGTTTTACCATAAAAAAAAATTAAATGGTTGCAAAATAGATAATTAAATTTAACATAAAATTTCTTAAGTATTTATTTTATAATATTCTCTAATCATAATTATAATTTCATACTGATACCATATGCTAATTTTTAAAACAAATTTCGATTCCGATTAGAAAACTGCAGATTTTGTTCCTAATAGTCTTTTTGCAACTATGGATGAAAATTGAGGAGCAGACAAAAAGAACTAAAATTTGAATTGAAGGAAAAGTAAAGGAAGGAAAATTTATATTTTATATTAAGAAATCAAATTTTCTCTGATTTTTCTTTTCAAGTTGTTTTCAACTAAATAAAAAAAAAAGTGGTTAACTGTTGTTAATCCGAGCAGAATCTCTTAACTTCATTAAATAAAAGTGGTCTATCAAGTTTCTGGTAATTTTTCTTCTCTATTTGTTTTTTTCTTTTCATTCAAAAATACATCCTAAATATCAAACATTTAGCTCAATTGATTGAATAGTGTGGGTGGGTAAGTTATTGTAAATTTTTTTGTATCTAAATTCGATTTCTACTTATAAAAGAAAAGTGTACCCTAAATTAAAAAAAAAAGAAATTAGAAAAGTTGAATGAAAAGGAAACCTTGTTGAACTGGAACCACTCGTAGTAAGGGGGATCAAAAATGCCTTCAACATCGGATTTGCCTTGGCAAGGAAAAGGAGCATCCACAAACACGAGATCGAGGTTGTCTAACACCGTTTGCGACCACTTATGTATCTGTGTTTTCAATATTTCTCCGCTTGTTCGAAACCCATGAAGGCATAGGAATCTCGGTTTCCTCACGCCATCGCTTCCCATCTTTTTTTTTTTTTTTTCTGTTCAACAAACCAACCCCAAACAACGGAATTCAATTCAGGGACGGAACAGACTTAATTCCAAGGGTTGGCTGCAAGAGAATGTTAGAAGGTATATTTTGTACTTTGTGGTGGCAGTGAAACCAATTTATAGGAGACAGAGACTCAGAGGCTCTGTTTTTCTTTTTTCTTTTTTTCTTAAGTTTTCCCTTTTTGCGTGTGTCTTCAATTAAATTTAATAACGTGTGGACCTCCTCCACTGTTTGGCAACTTTGGCTGCTATTGGAATCTTGTTTCTGGTCGGTAAAATCATGGTGCACAGTAATTGAGTATTTTTGTATTTTTTTTTGTTTGTTTTTAAAATTAATTTTGTAGCAAATAAAATAAAATTTAAAATATAGACATTTTAGTTTTTTATAAAGAAATTATTTTTAAGTGTAAAATTTATAATTTTTTTAAATATATACAATTTACACTATATTTTTAAAGTAGTTTTTTTGTCATTTAAATAAATGTTAGTAGCTTTAATCTTATTAAAGTTAATTTTCATATTAATTCTGCAACATTAATTTTAGGCTAAATTAGTGTTTTGGTTCTCTAATTTATTTTCGATATTTGATTTGGTCATCTAATTATTAAATGGTTCAATTTGGTCATCTAATTCTTTAAAATGATTCAATTTGATCCTGTCGTCTAAATTGAGTTAACGGCGTTAACGTTAGCGCACTTTGTGACGGTTTAAAATCGTTACTAAGTGATTTGCACATAGTGACGATTTTGAAACCGCCACTATAATAATTTAAATACATTTAGTGGCGGTTTAAAACCGTCACAAAATGCGATAACGTGAGCATTATCTAACACCGTTAGTTTAATTTAACGGCAAGATCAAATTGAATCATTTTAAAGAATTAGAGGACCAAATTGAACCATTTAATAATTAAAGTACCAAATCAAATATCAAAAATAAATTAGAAGAATAAAACAGTAATTTACCTTAATTTTATTAAAAGGTGAAAGAAATTGACCAGGACCAGAGGGCTTGACTCCACGTGAGAAATGCACTAATGATTAATGAAGTAATGGGCGGAGCCGGCGGAAATCAAGTAATGGGTGACGTTTGCCCGTTTTGATGTGATGGGATCACATTCGTTGGATTTATCAGAAAAGAAAACAACTGTTCCCAGAATCTTCTAGTGTTGTCATGTGTGACACGTGGTTTTTATTATTATTATTGGGGTTTAACTTATATGTGCATCAGTGCATGCATCACATGTTAAGAGTTTTATTATATTAGGTTTAGAAATTTTATTACTTACTATCTCTGATTTTAATTATAAGTAATAAATTAATTTTTTTTTAGTCCTAATTATAAATAATAATTACTAATTTTTAAAGTAAATTTTTTTTTATCCTTATTTTATTGTATACTCTATTTCCTATGCATTATGATAATCACTTAAAGTACTTAAAAGCAAAAGATATTTTTGGAATAAAAATTAAATTTGTGGTAGAATTAATTAAATAAACTGTAATAATTACTTTCCTTAGTATTGATGATTTGTCCTATGTTGCTTATAATTAGGACCAGAGGTAGTATTGTGTTAATTTTAAAAAAATAATTTGATTGTTTTTAATTAAAAAATAAACTATTTTTTTTATCATCTTTTCTCTTCTAATTATCTTTTTTTTATTATCTTCTATTTTTTAAAATTTATATCCTTTGTTACCATTATCTTTGTCGCCTCCACCATTATTGTTGTCACATCTATCACCACTATCATAGCTACTTCTGCAGTCACCACCAACTATCATTGTTGTCGCCTCCATCACTACTACTATCGTTGTCGTTAGTGGTGGATCCAGAAATTTTTCTTAATGCGAGCAAGAAATAATTTGTAATATTTTCACAAGAGAAAAATATCATAAACTTTTACAAAACACATAATGTTATGACAAAAAAAATTCAAAATACTTAAGTTTTTACAAATTAAAATTGTCCTTTATGCATTTTCATATTTTAAAAATGTTCTATAATTTTTTCATTGTCAATACTATAAAAAATTAAAAGGATAAAGTAGTAAGATTAGTATCAATTTATTCTTTTTGTTTTTAATTTCTTATATTTTTTAGGCTAAATGTTACTTAATTTTTGTTCTTTATGTTTTAATATTTTTTTGTTTTGGTACATAACGTTTTAAAAGTTTCGTCCTGATCATTTATATTTTCGAAATATATCATTTTAATAATTTCTTCAATTTTCTATTTAAGACTTTAGTATTTCGTTAACATTTAAATTTTGAAATAATTAATTTAACATAATGGCAGTTAAAACCGTCATTATCTTTATTTTATTTTAAAAATTATATATCACTAAAAAAACATCGTCATCTCCTCCAACGTAAAGCTCCAAATCGAAAATGGGTTTGTTATGAGTGAGGGGGAATTGGGTCCGAGGACCCTCCACACACACCATATCTGAAAAGAAAAGACTCGATGCTTTGGCTGCGACTGCATCGGCGATTTTCGCAACGAGGGAGGGCTCCGAGGTGGTAGCCAATATTGGAGAAGACAACGCGTCGGAGTGGGCGGCAGCGACGACGTTGGAGCGGGCAACAGCGACGACGTCAATGGAGGGGCAAAGCGGGCGGCGATTGCATCCTCAACCTTGACGCGAGTCCTCCCCGAAAGAGCGCCACATCATTTTAGGTTTCCTTCTTCTGCTTCGATTACAACATCTAGAAGGAATCGACCCTTCACCTCATCCTCAGGCTTCGCGGTGGCATCATTGAGCCTTCCCTCATGGCTTTGGCTCACAAATACAACCAGGACAAGATGATTTGCCGCAAGTGCTATCCTCATCTGCATCCAAGGGCTGTGAACTGCCGCAAGAAGAAGTGCAAGCACAGTAATCAGTTGAGGCCAAAGAAGAAGATCAAGTAAATGTTGGGCGATATTGTAGGTCTCTTCTTCGTGTTGGACTTAGGATTGGGACTGGTTTGTTTATTTACATAATTACCATTAATTGTTTTTGGTTTTGGTTAATGTTAAATGTTTTCGGAGGATATTTTGTTTTGATCAATTATATTGTTAATTATGACATTATGACCTCTTTCAAGTTGTAAAAATTTTGGCTAACAAAGGCATCCTGTTAAACAATTGAATCTCCCATTTTTTCTTTCTTTCATTCTTTCAAATTTTAATAAAAAAGATTGTGGCGGTTTTTAAACGCCACAATGTTTAAATTAATTATGTTATCATACATATAATTAATTTAAACATTGTGGCAGTTTTTTGCGCCACTATCTTAAATTAATTATTTCAAAATTTAAAATACTGGTGGAACACTAACGTTGTTAATGAAAATATGAAGAAATAACCAAAATGAAACCTTTCAAAAACATTAAGGACCAGAATGAAACTTTTAAAACATTATGTATCAAAACAAAAAAACACTAAAACATAAAGGGCTAAAAGTAACATTTAGCCTATTTTTTACATTCATTTAAAAATACATCTTGTGAGGGCAATACCTATTTTTTTATGGAGGCAATTTTTTTTATTACACATGTACAAATAAAAAAAATCTTGTGGGGGCAATTGTCCCCACACCTCATAACATCCAATAGTTGTCGTTGTCGCTTTCAACGTTGCTGTCATGACTTTAAGTTTTTTCATCCATTTAAGATTAATGTTTAACTTTCTTATCGTTGAAGTGTTTTCAGCACTTAGTGCAAATCGTGATACTTTATCTAAGTGGTCAATATGGTTGGAGGTTCAACTGACACATGGCACAATGTTTAACACAAATTGTGACATTCCATCTAAAAGACCAATCCATTTATAGGTTCAATCAATGTATAGCACAAGAAGTTCCATTTCCAACTTTTAAACCAATTTAATCTAGATATAAACACCTTCTTGGAAGATATGAAATTCCCAAACTCATTTTAAAATATACATTTGAAATCCTTAAGGGTGAAGAAAATGTAAATTTTCAATCATTTAATAAACTCCTTATTCCTAAGGATTCACAAAATCATTCACATGTTTCAACAACACTACATAGACTTTATTTGTCACCTATGTAGCCAACAAGTAGAGATCTCATTCAAAAATATCCACTTGGATAAGATTTTTCCCTTAACATTCAACATCAATTTTAAAGAAAATCATTTAATATTTTATTTTCTTACCTAAAGGAGGAAAAACATTTAATATAAAATAACTTTTCTTTCTTTATAATATATTACAATATTTTCAAAATGGGTTACAATATTTTCGTAAATGGATTACGAATTTGTCTTAATAGATTAAAATCATTGTTGTAATAGATTAAATTGTATCATAATAAATTAAAATCATTTTGTTGCAGTAGAAATGAATAGGAATAGAATAGGTCTACCAAACTATAAATTCTTATAGTTTTCATCAACATGAGTATTGGTTCTTGTCCCCTCATGCTTCTCTCGTATTTATCTTATCCTTCTTTTTTATGAATATATTTTCTTGGTGTGTGGCTGAGGATCAATAGTGTTCGCAGTGTGATAGAGCATAATTAAACATAACATTGATTAGTGTTTCATTTTGTATATATTTAACATACTTTTATGGTTATTTTTGACCTTTTTAATTGAGTTTTGTGAGATTAGACTCATTGGACCGAAGTGTCAAGTTTTTATTAATTTTCACAATTTTTCTCGTCTTAACATTGTTTTTGTGTATAAGTCATCTTGACCACTCTATCCGATGGTTTATCCAATGGAGGTAGAAGCTTCCTCATGAGAAAGTAAAATGGTCTATTATGATAACACCTTTTTTTAAGTGGTTTAAGAGCTCATTATATTTAAAACAACATAAAAGAGAGAGAGAGAGAGAGAGAGAGAAGATTTTAAATTTTGAAATGAAAATAAAATTACTTTTAAAAAATATTTTTTTCTTTTTATTTCCTCTCAAAACAAACAAAAAAAATCATCATATTTTGTCTTTTTTTTTTCCACCCATATAAAGATGTTAAAAAGAAAAATAAATTGGAATTCCTCTGGAAAGAAAGCGATAAACCCAGTTGCTACGAATCCATGATCCCCTTTCTTTCCTTCTTCCTCCCATTTTCTTCTCTGCTAAGATTTCCTCATCATTGATCATCCAACAACTCAACGCCGTCAACATAATTTTCATATTCCCCTTTGAAAGTTGAAAGAAACAAAATCCCACACAACCTGCGATCAACACAAGACAATTAGGTTTCCTCTCAATGGCCGCCAATTCCCACAGAGTGGGTTCTTCCTACGGCGGCGCTGCCCCTTACCGATCAAGGTCTTTCTCTCTCTTTATCTCTGTGTTTGTCTTCGAATTCAATTCATCATATCTAATCAATTAATTTGCATGTTTTGGATATTGCAGAGATGGGCTTAGCACCCGACCCGTTGGTGCCTCCGAGGAGATCCAATTGCGAATTGATCCCATGGACTTGGACGATGAGATCACCGGTCTTCATCGCCAAGTTAGAAGGTTGAAACACGTATGTATCTGAACACCTTTTTTTATTTAATTTCTTTGTTTTTGTTGGTGGGCATCTATGAAATTTCGAAAAGGTGTTACTTTTATTAATTGAGGCCTTTAGTATCCGAAAGTCGTTTAGACCTGATCGATCAAAATCACGGGAGTGGAGTGGATGCATTTGAAAGAATGAAGTTTTGTTGATAAGACTCAAACCCGATTCATTGTTTAAGGGGAATTGAACTCTTTGCCATTTAAACTAGTAGATGTTGGTTTAAGACTTGAAGGTGTTACATTTTATGTTGTATGAAAACTGAGTAGAGAGCAAGGTTTTAAAAAACAGTCCACGGCTGCAATTTTGACTTCAACGTCAAGGTTTTTGAGGTCTCCAGTGTGACCACAATTGTGGCTGCATCGGTCACATTGGTCTGTAATTTCCTGCTACATCGCAGATCACGATGAAATTGAATTTAGGACTGCGACTGCAATTTAAAATCTTGATAGAGAGAACATGGTCATGTTTAACAGCCAACATCTGAGGTTAAGTAAGAATAGCAATGTTTAGGGCAGTGGACATTTTCAACATAAATTAACCCAACAATGAGTTACAGCTAATAGTGATTGCTCTTATTGTGTGATTCTTTGTTTTTTATGAACTCGTAGGTAATCCCCTATTGGCAAATTATACTGTTCTTGTGTCGTGTGAGATCACTAATTCACTATTTTCCCTTGCTTTATGGTCGTGTACCTGCTCCATACTTTTTTTTATTATTCATTTGAAGAATGGGAAAATTACTTTTTAAAATTATTCTGATATTCTCTAGGTTTTTTTTTTTCTTTTTTCTGAACTCCATGATAATAATAAAGGGTTGTGAACAGGGTTTTAATTTGCAGTTTGGTCATGATCTCAGTTTTGTTGCAAACTTTGATATTGAGAAAAATTACAAACAAATGCAGTTGATGTGGCTGCAATTGCTGTTGTGGTGGAGACCTGATTAACCTTGACGTAATTGCGGTCCTAGACCATTTTTTAAAGCCTTAGTTGTGAAACAACCCAGTGTTGTTAAATAGCCTCAATAGTGTTATTGTGTTATGGAATTCCTTGGATCTGTGATAGCGACTCTGTCCACTATTGCGGCCTTTATGGGTGTGTGGTTGCGTCCTGTATCCTCTTGTCATCTCCAGCGAATTGAACTTTTGAGTTAATACTATGCCAATTTTATGCATTTTATTTTTATCTGTATACAACTTAATTTTTAATACATATATATAATTGATACATATCATATATTTCAACTGCCTATGCAACTTCTGCTCTTTGCCCATAATGCTATCCACTATATAATATAGCAGATTATTGGTTTTCCGCCATTTTCCGCAATTGATAACACTGAAACAACCAGTGGCTGTAGATTACATCTTAAAACTTGAAACTTGGAAGGGGAAATAAAAATAACTACATTTTTTGGTAGTCTAATTCTTGGAAAGAAATGTGCATCTTCTTGGGCACCCAAAGGAATTTGTCAATGAAGAGAACCATATGAATATGCTTGTTGTATGTATGCTTTCTAGCCTTTTCTCCCCTTTCCTCACAACAATATTTACTAGAATATTTGATAATTGATGCATGTATGCTTGATGCTGTTGCCAATGATAAAAAATTAAGTTCAGTTTCCAGCTACAAGTTATACAGTGTTCTGACGGTGCAGCTTGACTCGTTGAATTATATCCTGCTAATTATTCCTTTTATGGGAGCTAGTTGTATGAAACTATATCATGTTTCAAAACTCATCTTCCTCTCCATTTTTTCTTTTCCTTTTCTTCTTCCTTTGTTCTCATGCTACTTCCAATATTCCTGGTGCAGGTTGCTGAGGAGATAGGAACAGAAGTGAAGTATCAGAAAAATTTTCTTGAAGAACTGGTACATAATTTCTTGGATAATCTTCGCTTCTCTTGGTTTTGTTTTTTACTAGTGTTTGACCTATGTGTCACACAGGGCACGTGTTTGGTTGTGAAGTGACACATGCAACTAGATATACCCAATTTTATTAGCAAATTTCACTAAAACAATGCTTATAATTTGATATTTGATTATATTATAATTTAAAAGTTAATCTGCCCAAATACTACATTCCATACAAAAGAAATGCAAAAAATAAAAAATAAAAAATTAAAGCAGTCAATATCCGAGAAAATGAGATAATTCATTGCAATTTAAAATTGGAATACTAAATTATGGTACAAAATTAAATATGATAAAGATGATATATCTGCATCTAAGTTTGTCATATATAAAATTCTTCTGATAGTAATACAGAGGTGCCATATACATACTACTACTAATGCTAATAGCCTATTACCTATACTAATTCTATGTTGATACTATTTGCTTAATTATTTGGGATCTCCCTCCAGATCGTGGCACTTGTTGAGGCAGTAATGTATTGTCCCTGTGAATTTAAGTTCTCTGCAAGGGAAAAATGACCATAATTCACCTAGTGTTGCTGGCATCAGGCAAAATGAATTTTTTATTGAAATTTTGATGTTTTTAGATTTTAAAAGCTGAATGCTAACCGTGGCAGAAAACGTTTCTCAATCAGAAAATTATGGTCAGCTTGTTGTAATGTTAAGGACTTTAAACCTTTGCACGCCTCCGTTACCTTTGGGGAGGCCTACGCCCCATAGAAACTGTCTACCTGAGTTGAAAGAATTACAATCCCCATGCCCCCCTAAAATTCGAGGGATAAGTTTAAAGGAAAGGAAAACCATGTCAAACATGCTACTATCCATATTTTGAACCTTTACTGTCTTTAACAGAGTATACAGGAAAAATCTTGTGGCTGGCTTTTGTTGCATGTTGATTCATAGTAATTAGTGACTTTATCTCCTCTTTAGCAGGAAAATGTCCAACTGTCTTGTTAACATTTTAGCTTTTATCTTTTCAATGCAGCAAATGACAATGATGAAGGCTCAAGCTGGAGTGAAGAATAACTTGAGAAGATTGAACAAGAGCATCGTCCAAAGTGGTTCATACCATATTATTCATGTCATTATTTTTGCGTTAGTCATTTTCTTTGTAGTGTACCTTTGGTCCAAGATGTTCAGAAAGTGATTCACAGCCCAGCTTCCTGGTTGAAAGAACTCTACTAAAGGGCTTTATCCGTCAATTCACATGATAGCAGATTTTGTTGTAAAGAAAAGGCTCCATAATCCTTTGGAGTTTTTTTTTTTAAAATGTATCTGACTTTTGAGATATGTTTAATGGATATATGGCGTAGTTAAATCAGTAATTCTATTTGAAAAATGGTGAATGGTTTGCGTGCTTAATAGTTTGTGGTGTTATTTTTCTCTATGAAGTGATGTTTATGCATTATAATTCATTATTACAAGGGACGTTGTCTTCTCAACTCAGGGCTAGCTGTAGAAATTACGAGGTGGTAAATTTTATATTTAAGTCCTCTTTTAATTTAATTCATTAATTTTCATTTTATTTATAATTTTTTAATCACAAAATTGTTAATTAAAATTTTATAATCAAGCAATTTCAATATTTTTTCTACAGTTATCTATTTAATTATTTTGCAATATATTTGATTTCAAATTGAATCTAAAGATTTAATTTTAATTTTTTGTACATTGACAATAATTATTGTCAACGTAATACTTATAATTATTGTCAATGTACAAATAATCAACAAATCAAGTATTCTTTCACTTGCTTCACTAGACAGTTAAGTATTATTTTTACAAGCCTTTTTAGGCTCGACAAGCATTCATAAGTTTGAACGAAAAACTTAACCTTAGACTACTATCTGATTAAGTTTACATATAATATATGATAGTTTAAATGTTTATAAAGTATTTAAAGGTTTACAAAGAACTTTCTTTTAAAATGATTGCAAATAAATACGGCTTAGTCTATTTAGTTTCAAGATCTTTGTAACTTGTTGATTCTTCAGACTTTTTATAAACAATATAAAGAAATAGTAGTGGAGAGTAGGGCTGAGCATCGATTGGATTTGGACGGGTTCGGGCCTAACATCCTCAACCCACCGAAAACTAAAAGGCTTCAAATCTGATCCTTCATCGACAGATTTGGCTCTCGGATTTGTCGGGTTCAGGTTCTCTGATTCTCGGGTGTTGCTGGGCGGATTATTTCGAGTTACTAAAGCTTCTTCATGAGAGTGGTGGCTACCACTGCGGGAATTGATGATGATGATGACCATGGGAGATGGCAAGGAGGATGTATCATTGTCGTCGATGCGACACAGATAGTCGGATTCATTGTCGGAGACAAATACTTAGAGGATGAGTGAGTTAGGCATCTTTTCTGTTTAGAGAAAGCAAGAGTGGGAGCAAGATCTATTCTGTATATGATTTGTGCGGAGAAGATGATTGAGCTACAGAGAAAATGGGGGAGGATTGCTTGGAGAAGAGGATTAGTGTAATCTTCCACACTAAAGTTAAACCTTTTATTTCCTATTTATTAATGTCTGATACTAATTATAAGCAACAAATTTACTTTTTTTTGTCCTAATTATAAATAATAATTACTAGAGATGCCTTGTGATGGGAAAATGAAGAAACGTTTCTTTTCAGTTGATTGACTAGCTCTGCATCTGAACTCTGAGTAGCAGAACCATAGTTTTAAAAATCGACCCGGTGACCGACCCGGTCAAGGCACTGGGTCACTGGGTCAATGGTCGAACCGGTGGGTCACTAATTGACCCGCATGACCCGGTCTGTATTAAAAATTTGAAAATTTTATACCTGTCTTAAAAAAGTAAAAAAAAATCACATAACAAATTAATATAATTCCACAAGCTCATTTTTCAAGTTCAAATCTATTGATATTCACAGTAATAAAATCACATTATAAATTACTTATTAAACTTTTTTAAAGTTTAAACAAAATTTAAAATAATAGAATCACACTATCAACTGGACCATCACTTCTTCAAACAAAATTCACAATGATAGAATCACAGTATCAATTACTTAAGAATCACTACTCATAAATAATAAAACAGAATTAACTAAAAATAACATTCAAGTTGGATTAAATAGAATAATGTGGTGTGAATCGATGTGGTTGAAATGATGGCATTAGGGTTTATGTGTGTGCACTTTGAAGTTTGAAGAAGAAAATTCACAGACTCACAAACACGACACAACAAGCAATGTTTTGGCAAACGGTCACAGCCACAAAACCTTTATTTCTTTTGATTTTTTATCCAAATAACGTCTTTTCAAGAAATTTAAAAAAAAAGTAAAAATTAAAAATAAAAAAAATAAAAAAATTAAAAAAAAATTTAAAAAAAACGTGACCAGGTCACCGGTTCAACCTCGGGTTTGACCGGGTCACACCGGGTTTGACCGGGTCGAAAGCATGACCGGTCCGATGACCGACTCGATCCGGTCTAACCATCGGTTCCCGGTCCGACCGGTCCGACCGACCGGGTCGGTCCGGGTTTTAAAACTATGAGCAGAACTGATCATTTCAGTACTCCATGCAAATAACACACAATTAAAGCAATAAATAAAGTAGTCTCCCTTTTACTATGGTCGGATTGGTTTCCGACCAATATAAAATTTTGAAACCGATCCCGCCCATTTCAACCCGTCGGAAGCTATTTTTTACACTTGTCCAACTACCCGAATCCGACCAATAGCCTCTTTTTTTTGTCGGGTAATACGGTTATGGGTCGGGCCTCGATTCTGTGCTCACCCCTGGTTTATCTGTTCTAACTAAGACGAAGATTCAAGCTTGTAAGATATGTCATCTGACTTATATATCTTCAGGATGCTTTAAGTTCTTGAAAGTCTTCTTATCAAACGAAGCTTTATGACAAACAAAACTCAAAGTGTGCTGACAAACAAGACGAATTGAGATACACCAAATTATTTCTACAGAGAGATCATTAAACTTTATCACAAAAATAATAGTCTTTTACCTTGTTTGTTAGCATTAAAACTAAAGGTTGAATCGTCTTAAACCTAACATTATTTATTTTAACTATTATGCTATTATATTTTTTATTTTTAATAAAATATTTAATCTTTAAAAATAATAAAGTTTAAAATTAATTAAAATTTTGAAAATATAATTACTTTATCAATAAAATAAAATTGTATAAAAAGTTACAAAAACAAGTCCTTTTATATCATTTTATAAGTATTACTTAGTTTAATATTAATTTTTGCTGAGTACTTACAATTTAATAGGCTTGGTTTAATAATTTTGTTTTCAACTAATAGTTTTCAGTTAAAAATTATTTTTTTAACTAATTTACTAGTTTTTTTTTCTCACGATAAAATTTAACCAACGTTATATCTTCCTACTAATAATTCTCTTGAAGAATATTAAATGAAAAGGTAGAAATATTTAATTTCTTCTCTAAGTAATAAAGAGAACAACTGGGATATCAAGTTATCATATTTTTCTAATATGTTCATGGATATTAGTTAAAAAGTGTTAAATAATTATTGCTAAATATTTTTGTGTTTTTAATATAATTAATATTTTTGGTGAAAAAAAAATTATTTTGCTTTCTTAACCAATGTTCGTTGCACACATTAGACAATTGTAAAATTAATAAAATTTACATGAGATTTTTTTTTGAACCACGAGAAATATTATGATTTTAATATTTGTTCTCTTAGCTCTTAAAAAATTAAATACCTTAATTTTTATAAAAGAAAAGAAAATAAATCTTTAAGAAAATTTAAGTGAAAGATCTTTAGAAAAAGAAAATGGTTTTTCTTCTTTCTCTCCCCACTATCTCTCTCGCACACTCTCACTCTCCTCTCACTCACTCCTTGTTTGCTCTCTCACTTTGTCCCCCCTCTTGTTTTTCTCCCTACTCTCTCTCTATCTCTCTCTTCTCTCTTTGGTGTTATCTTTTTTAAGTTGATAAAATGAAAACTGTAAAACAAATTTTACTTTTACTTTTAAAGCTCTTAAACTAAAATTCGAGCTCATTAAAACCTTTTAAAGTAGTTTTAAACCAAAAAAAAAAAAATACAGAGCAAAATGTAACAATAAAATATAAATAAGATATTTATAGATACTTAATTTTTTTTAATATGTTAAAGATGTTAGCATTAATATTTCATTATAATTCAAGATTGGCTCTTTATTTTTATTTATTTTTTAACAAACAAGGGACAGACATTTCACTCATTTTCCTGTTTTCCCTTGGTCCTTCCCTCTCTCATTATGGTCTTTTTGGGTCCTCTGTACGGCATCATGTCATACCAAATGGAGAGAAAAATGGAAACCTGCCAATATGGAGTAATTACTCCACCTCGCCATGTGTTTTTGTATATGTTACCAATTTAATGGTCCCTCAATGGCTCCCTTGTCAAGTTTCACTGATATCCCTCCATCATGCATCATGAGTAGAGTGCAGTTAAGTCATGCCAGAGATTCCTTCTAAGATGGGGCATTCCCTAAGTTGCTTCAATTCATCTACTTTCCAATTTTATCCAGTGAGAATCTGAATTTGAATTTCTTTAAAATGAAGACTACACCTTAAAAAATAAAAGTGCCGAGTAAAAAAATAAACGGTTTAAAATTTAATGAAATACAAGCAGTTAAATAATAGGTTCTGATTGAAACTTCCAAAAGAAAATAAGTTTAAGTTTTCGCTAAAACAAGTGAAATCATAACATATTCTATCTTATATATAAACCCCTTCTGCAAGAGCAAAAACATGCAGCCACACATTAACATTATATGTACAAGTTCTGTACAACTGAGTTTTCTCAGCTAATTATTATTAGGTTATATGGACAAAGGAACCAAAGAAACATACTGTAATTAGATCTCACACTAAAAAGAAACTTCGAGGGAATCTGGCACCCAGGTCAACCTAATATGGGATGTTAGCATGTAATCCACTTTTGCCAACTGTAGAATGTGTTGGGCCAAGTTTATTATAAAACCCCAACTAAAGCAGTCGATAATATATTGTGGTGTATGCCGTCGGTGTCAACCTGTCAGTAGGTCAGAATGCTTTACAGAGGTTAGTCTTCATGTTTGATGAACCTTGCTGATCAATTGGACCAGTGGGACCCCACAACTTGGTCCTCTTTGTTTCGGATATACTCACACGTGAAACTGCAGTGGCAAGTGCATCAATCCACACACAGTCATCGTGATATTCTGAATTGCAACTTTCAGAGGATGAAAATGGGCTTGAATAATCCTCATCAAGGGAGCCATCATCTACCCTGTTTCCTCCTAACACAGATTCAGGTGCAGAAACAAACTTGTGGCAAGCAGCTGCATTTTGGAGTTTCAATTTTGATTTAACAGGAAGCATCTTTAATGTACGCTCCGTGTAGAACAATATCCATGGATGCCCTGAAATTGAACCATCAAGAGTTAATTTAAGATGCACACAACATTTTGGGGAAAAGACAGAACCAATACAATGGTCCTTAAGAGTACTGCTTTAAGTTATTAAAAGTAAAAAACATTTGGGGAAAAGAGACCTTGTCCACATATAAAAGTAACATGTAATAAAAACGACAAAAATAAGTGAGAGTTAGCAGATTCTCACTTTTATCCCAACCAAGGAAAAAAACACACACAGTACAAAATGGTATGACCAGTTAAACACCACTCAAGGGACCAGTAAAGCTTGTTAAAACAAGGCAACCATTGTCAGCATTGAATAAAATAACAAAAACTTGGGAATATTATCTGTTAATTATTAAGATTAAAATAACAAAAATCAGATTGAATAAAATTTTGGTGTGTTCATCGAGGAAAAAAGATAAAGCAGGCAAACACTCAATATCTATCATAAACTTACTTAGTACTTCATCAGCTGTTATCCTTGCTGAAACATCCCTTGTCAGCATTCTCCCAACAAGATCTCGCGCAGGTTTAGATATTGATTCCCACACCCCTGTTTGGAAATCTAGTTTGACATTCTTAATTTCCTCAAAAACTGCTTCCGGTGAATCTCCTTTAAATGGAAGACCACCAACCAACAAAGCATGCAGAAGCACCCCAGAACTCCATATATCCACCTTCTCAGAATATCTACCCAACAACACTTCTGGTGCAACATATGCAGGGCTCCCAGCCACACCTGTCAAATTCTGACCTGCAATACAAATTTTTAAACAATGAGGCAAGGTATCAACAACATTGTGTGTTCGGACACATGTCCATTTACTTTAAGACTGAACGTAAACATGTCAATTTATTTCAACAAGTGTCATCAATTAAACACAAGATTTTAAATTGTGGTCAATATTGCAGCTACAGTTTTATCTCAATCCTTAATATCACAGAAAATTGCAGACAAATCCAGCTCATGCTGCTATAATTGCAGTGTCAAACATCCCAAAAACCATGATGTGGCAACCACAATTGCAGTTGCAAACCCTTTTCTAAATTCAAAGATCCCACATTGACTAGTGACACGATTGAAATAATGTATACAAGTGAGAGGCCATCCACACCCATGAGATAGCATTTGGAATTAAGTTAGGCTCAGCTGCTCAGGCATTGACCACAATTTTGGCTGCAGTTGTTTGCAATTTCCAACAATCTTAAGGTTCGTGATGAAACCACAAACTATGACTGCAGCCACAATTTCCGGCAATGTTAAGGATGTTAAGGATTGCAACAAAATCACAATCTAGGGCCGCATTTGTCATGAAACTGCAAACTGTGACCACAACCACAATTGCAGCTGCAATTTCCGGCAATGTCAAGGATCACAATGAAACCGCAATCTGCAACTGTGGTTGCAGCTACATTTGTCCACAATTTTCCTGCAATGTCAGGGATCATGACAAAAATGGCAATCACAACCGCAAATTAAAACCTTGTCAGGCCCACATTCTAAGACCTCGATCAAACCTACTCTAACCAAAAGCATAATCCAAACAGCATCTTCCACACATCAACTTACCCTCGGAAATCCTGATGGCGAGCCCGAAATCCGCGAGCTTGATCCTCCCCGCCGCAGTGAGCAAAACATTCTCAGGCTTAATATCCCTATGCACCACGCCCATATCATGACAATACTTAACCACCAACATCACCTCCTTCAGTACCCCCGCCGCCACGTGCTCCGAGCACGGACCCTTCCTCATCCTATCAACCAACCTCCCCCCAGCACACAACTCCATCACAAGATGCCAACACTCCGCATCCTCATACACCGCCTTCAGCGTCACCACCCCAGGGTGCCCCGACACGTGCTGCATTATCTCCACCTCCCGGTGCACCGTCTCCTCCCCCTTCCTCAGCGTCTTGCACGCGTACTCCCCTCCCCCCGCACGTGCGCGGCACAGCGTCACCGACCCGAACTTCCCCTGCCCGATCGCGCTCCCACCGGTCACGTAATCCTCCTCGATCCTCTCGCTTCGTCCCATCTGCGTGGCCTTGTCAATGCACCCTATCTTCCGCTTCAGTCCCCGTGACGGCGTTAAAAGTAACGACGCGCCGCAGGGCGGGACCGTCGCCACGCCGTCTTCCCTGCACCGTTTGTTCAGCCGCGAACATCGCTCCAGCGAGTAATGCGACTTCGAAATCTCCGGCAAGTTCGATCGTTCACTGGCCTCGCTTTCCTTTCGTTTCTTTTTCATTTCATTTGCCGATCGCAGTCACGGAAATTGCACGATCCTGTTTCCCGGCAAAAAAAAACACTATTATCAAAACAAAACAAAAAAAGATTATCCTATCCGATGCGATGCGATGCAAAGGAGGAAGGAACCCTAGAAATAAGGGATCGGAGAATGGGGAAAATGCGTGAAAGAGTGAAGCAGTGAGTGAGTGAGTGAGTGTGGTGTGGTTACCGTACGACACGCGAGAAAAGAGAAAGACGGTTTTTGTTTGTTTGTTCTACGGAGTAGTGAGTCAGAGAGAGAGAGAGAGAGAGTCTCACACAGTCACACTCTTTTTGCTTAGGGGACGGGGTTTCATTGATTATTATATAATATATATATAGGGGGATATTCGGTATTCATAATGGTGATGTTCTGGTGTGGGCTTGACTACGATAAGGTTAGGGTGGGGGCCTCGTTTTGGGCGGTTATGATTTTGGCTGCACGAGTCAACGCGTGGAGGTGCGGGCGGGATTCGGCGTTTACGTGACGTGGCGTTTTCCTTTTTGGTTTATTATTTTATTTTATTTGTTCGATGGCGTGACGGAAAGGGATTGTTGACACGTGATATAACGGATGGGGCCCACGTGCGTGGACAAACTGGGCCCCTGTGCTGACTCGTATATGGATGTGATTGAATTTGATGACCCAAAACAAGCCTGGTCAACTTGAATCGACCCTGTTTGAAGCAATTCGGAATTTGGAATGGAGGTCTTTGGGTGGGTCAGGTTAAAGTAGATATTTTTCCCCTTGATTAACCAAAAGGGATGTTTTAGAAAGGTTTTGTTAGTGTTAATGTCTTGAGCAAAGATGAGATCTCGGTGGTAGAATTCACTTTTAATTAACTCAAATAGTGTTCTTCTGATTTGAGTATGAAATATGAAATAGGTTTAAAATTTTTCTTTTCTTTTTTATTCTGGGATCAATCCAAAATTTAAGATAGTCCATATTTTTCTATCTTGAGTTTAAAAGATAAAGAGGATAAAAAGAGTTAAAAAGGATTTCAAATGAGAGCTTTGACATATTTTCGTGAGGATTTCTTATCATTATTTTAATATATTAAGGAAGTGTCATGTTTTAAACTCTTATCTTACTATAATTTAAAAAATTAGCTGAATTATTGTCTACTTAGGCCCTTCACTTTTCATTGTTGGTCAAGGTCTTAGATGATAGACCTCCTATTCAAAGTAAAGACCAAATATCTAGGTCTTTCATTTTTCATTGTTTGCCTAGGTTTTTTTTGTTTTTCACTAGGAATGGTCCTATGTGACTATGTCCAACCCGAGTTAATGACTCAATGAATCTAAATAAAAAAAAAAATTGGTTGGTTTGAATCATTGATTTGAATTTTAAAATTACAAACCGATGACATTGATTTAGGATATTGAATTTGAGCATGTTAATAATTAAAAATAAAGTAAGTTATCAACCAATACTAACCAATATATAAAAAGGAAATAATTAAGATACAATTATTCATTTTAATAAGGAAAATGTACATGTAAATTCATATTCGTTAAAAATGATCAAATAGGTTTCTCGACAGAGATTAATTATCAGTAAAGCCTTTGTATACTTTGTATCAATAACATGATTAAAAAATATATATATGTGACAATAAACACGTGACTAACTAATGATGATTTCAAGTATAATTTAATTTTATTGTAGATTATTTTCAATCTTGTTATGAATGTGACATATTTTTATTGATATTTTTATTTCCAAATCTAATTATTTATTTGACTTGGACTTTTTAATTAAAACAAAGAAAAATATTTATGATCTAGATTTTTTTTTTAGGAAATTTATGATCTAGTTATATATAATAACAATATTAATGATTTCAAACTATAAATTTGAATGGCAATTAAATGCATACAATAATTATCACAAGGATATGAGCTTAATTAATTATAGAAAGAAATTACAACAATAATATCAATAAAGAATAGGAATTAAAATTTATATTCTAGTATCGCTTATCAATCATCATTTCTTTCTCTCTTTCCACACATTAAATTTTCTATGCCTTAATTTTACATCAATTTCTATTATGTCTTATTATCGTAGCATATCTAACTTAATTATAATTTATTTTACTAATAATTATATTTTTCCACCAGTTCTTCCATCTTTTATAAAATACCTAATTAACGTCCATGACACAATTTATCTCTTTCCAAAATTTATTTTTATAGTTATCGTACTAATAATTTCTCTAAATAAATTCTATCTTTTTGAAGTATTATACTACCTTTGTTCCTATTTATAAGATCCAAATGAGAAGTGATGCTTGTTCCTTTTTATAAGACTCAATCTAGAATGTTCCTTGCATTAATTCTTTTTAAATTAAAATATCCTTAATTAAATAAGAGAGAGGTTGTATTAAAAAACATTTAAAAGAGAGAGAAGAATATTAATGACTATTGTATTTTTGAAAAAAACGTATAAATTTAAGACAAATTTATTGTTATCAACTAAATTAACCACTTTTCTTAATCGAATTAAGTAATTGGGTTTTATAAATAGAAACAGAAGTAGTATTATTATACATGAAACTGTCGGTTTATTACGTGGAAAGAAAAAATATATTTATATTATTGTCATCAATTTGTTTCCTCTGATTATGTGCCGATTTGCTTGATTGAGGGGTTTATGTAGTATAAGGTTTTGGTGTTTAGGAAATGTTTACTACCAGTGGGGAACTACTCCCTGAAAAGAGCTCTTGCGAACGCTACTCCCACACGCTAAGCAAATGTTCTAGATCCAGCTATTTGAAAGTATGACAGGTAGGAGTGGAAATAGGCCGAGCCAAGCTAGGCTTTGCTAGGCTTGAGTCTGGTTTTAGTTAAAAGTACATGGCCTGAGTCTGACTTATTTACCCGTCAAAGACTTTTTTAACGGCTTTGGCCTGGCCTACATAAAAGCCTGCCTTGCCCTACAAACCTGTTTAAGGGGCCTAGTTTGCGATAATTTAACACCAAGATAGAGGTACAAAATTACAAATATGTATGTCAGGCTTTATAAGAATCAAATCAAACATATTTAAACATATTTTTAAGGTTTAATATAACATTCATGATAGCGTATTTTAAAATATACTTTGAAACGAGACGAATTTATTTTTCGATAAACTTAATTATAAGCTTTAGTTTGATTCTTTATATAGATCAACATGATTATCATTTAAAAAGACAAATACATGTAAGGTTTTAATGTATCATAACAAATTTAATATAATAATAACACTAACAATGAATATTTATTTATGATTTTTTAAATAGGCCAACCTATTAGGCCTAAAAGGCTTTTTGAATGGCCTAGGGCTGGTCTGTTTAACTAAATAGGCTTTACTAAAAGCCTTGGCCTGACATATTTTCTGAAAAGGCTTGGCCTGGCCTGGGCCTGATGTAGGTTAGGCCATAGGCCCCTGTCGAGCGGCTTGGCCTATTTCCACCCCTAATGACAGGCCAGCTATGCTGGCATACGCAGGAATTAAATTGATCGATGATGTTATATCCTCCTACTCCATCTTCTTACAAATCCTTCTACTACCTTTTACGGTAATAATTGAATGAAAAGTAAAAGCATTTAATGTTTTGAAAGTATAAAGCACATTTAAAACTTACCAATAAGAGGTAGTAGGAGAATTTGTAGGAAAATGAAGTAGGAGGATTTAGAATTATTCTTAGGGAATTAGGGGAGCAATGTTGAAGCATTAATTGGCATTTTGGGTGGTTGAGGGCGATTAATGGCTCTCGAGATCTCAAATTTGTAATTTTTGCAATTTGTAAATTGTATCCCATCCTAAGGGCGAGCCTTTCCAAAGTCCAAGAGTAGGCTTTGGGTAGTGGCATTAATGCTTTGTTGAGCAGAGTGGAGAAAAATAGAGTAGATGAAAATAGAAAAAAAGATATTTAAATTGGAATGTTGAAGGTGTGAGATCCACATTAATTTTTTATTTTTCCCTCCTCCTCCCTCTATTTCTACTCTAACACCACTCTACCAAATGAAGTGTAATTGTTTGCACTAAAGACATCTAATATGAGATGTCCATAGAGCACATTTGGGTCCTTGTGTAGTAGCGCTAAGCACATTATTCATGTGCTAGGTATGAGGCCTTCAAAGAGGGTGTGTTGGAACCTCTGCGCAGTGGTGCTAAGCACAACCTAAGTGTGCTAAGCGCCAATGTCTGACACATTAAGAACATTTTTGAAATTTTTTTCTTAATATCTTATTTCTTTCAATTTATCATTTTCAATATTTAGTTTTAACTTGAATTTCATTATTTTTAAAAAGAAATCATCAATACTTAAAAATAACATTATAAATACAATATAAATCATTTGTCATAAATCTAAAATATAATTTATATGTACAATTTTTTTATTTATTATATTTATTAATTATATTATAATTTATGTATTTAGAAATATTTATTTATTATAAATTTTAATTACATAAAATAAAATTTATTCTTTTGTGTAATGGACAAGCTAAAATATTAGTTACCATTAAATATTCTCTTTATATAAATTAAAATAACTAGTGTTTTAGCCTATGAATTATACAAAATTAATGTTTATTTCATATAACTAAATTTATAATAAATAATTATTTTTAAATATATATATTATATTATAATTAAATTTACAATAAATAAAAAATTTGAACATATAAATTATATTTTAGATTTATAATAAATAATTTATATTGTGATATAATGTTATTTTTAATTATTGATAATTTTTTTTAAGAAATATTGAAATTCAAGTTAGAACTAAAAATATTAAAAGAGATAAGGTGTGAAGAATTTATTTATTTTTTAAATGCTCTTGTCGAGAAAAAGCAATTAAAAATATTTTCGTTGAAGAATGACAACTAAAAATACTGTTGTTCAAGATAGCTATTATATATATATTCACTTTTTTTATGACCAGTGCATTCTTGATATTCAATTTAAAAATAAGGATAAAAAAGACAAGAGGTTATGTAGGAGAAAAACTCTTAAAAATACTTTCATTGAAAAATATATTCTAAAAATGCTCTCATTCAAGAAAATTCCTTATATATATATATATATATATATATATATATATATATATATAAATACTTTTCTTGACATTTTTTGTTATTGGTTAAGATTTATTAAAAATAGTATTTTAGTTTATGTAGTGCATAATATAAATATTTATTTTATTTAACTAAAATTTATAATAAATAGGTATTTTTGAACAAATAAATTATGTTTTAGATTTATGATAAATAATATATATTGTGATATAAAATTATTTTTAATTATTGATAAGTTTTTAAAAAATATTAAAATTCAATTTAGAAATAAAAATGAAAAAGATAGATTGAGAAATACAATATTAAAAAAATCTCTAAAAAACACTCCGTTGAAATATAGCTCAAAAACACTCTCTCATACAAAAAAATAATTGTAATTTATACATAGAGAGAATTGTAAAATCTAGTAAAATTCATTAAATGAGGAGTGATGTATTTACACAATTTTATAAATTTAAACCAATTTTAATTAATAATAAATAATACATTAAAAAATATTAGAAAAAAATATAGGATAAATAATTAATTTTGTTTTTGAAAGTAAAAATCTTGTTAATTTTGTCTTTAAAAATAATAAAATAACAAAAAGTCTCTAAAATTTATAGTACTGTCACTTTAGTCTCTAAACTTAATTACTATTTATTGTCATCTTAGTTTTTTAAAATATGTTAATATTGTCACTTAAGTCACATAATATTTTTTGGACTAAAATAAGTGACTAATTGCATTTTTAGAAATTTTTTGTCATTTTATTATTTTCATAGATTAAATTAACAGTATCCTACACTTTTAGATACAAAATTAGTCATTTATAAAAATAATATTAAAAAAAGGTTGATGTCATGATCATCCCTCTCTTAGTCCCTATCGTTTCACATATTAAAAAAAGATGCCTTTAGCTATATGTTAACTGGATTGCTGTCTTGTAGATTTCTTCACAATTTCATTATTTTATTATGTCAAGTTGTTGTAAGTTTCTACCCCTTGCCAAAACGCAACGCATCGCAACGATAGCTAACACAATTACACAACACAACACACTGAACGCAGTAAGTAAAGAGAAGCAGTTTCAGTCTCACTCAGTAGACGATGGGCGAGTTTACGGTTGCGTTAAACCCTCCCAAAACCTTCCGCTCCGACATTCTCCTATCCGCCAATCGGACTTCCCCGGCGGCGCGTGGGTTTCAAACCGCACTCGCTTTCAAACCGCGCGTGTTTCGAGGAATTCGAGCTTCGGTGATGCCAAGAGAGGGTCAGCAACAACAACCACAAGCGTCTCTCGGAGACGCTCTCGTCAACAGTCCGCGCCGAAACGACGTCGTCGAGGCCATCAGAAGAACCGCCGCACTCTCTAACTGCCTCTCCGAAACGAACCTCCACGCCACCGTTCCCGGTCTCGAGTCCAAAATCCGCGGCAAAGTGTGAAACGCTTATTTATTTATTTATTTATTTGTTTAATTATTGGTATAATGTGTCGTTTGGATTGAGAAATTGTTTGTTATGATTTGGCAGGTTCGAGATATTTACGACGCTGGGGATTACCTCGTTTTGGTGACCACTGATCGGCAAAGTGCGTTTGATAGGATTCTCGCTTCCATTCCTTTCAAAGGCCAGGTTTGTGATTTCGTTCGGGTTTTGTTTGTTGGTTTACTGAGGACTTGGAGCATCGAAGATTTCAAATAAGAGTTACTATCAAAAACCTTTACATTGCGGCCGCAATTGCGGTTGTGGACCACAATTTAAAACTATGGCTAGGAACACACTCTCTAACACTTGGCATTCAATAATCTGATGATTTTGCGTCCTAATTGCAGGTTCTCAATCAGACGAGTTTGTGGTGGTTTGAAAGAACTAAGCATATAGTCTCTAATGCGGTTGTATCAGCTCCAGATAACAATGTTACAATAGCTAAGAAATGTTCAGTTTTCCCAGTTGAGTTTGTTGGTGAGTAAGTTGCTAATTCAAAGAAATTGTTATTTGCTTATTCAATGACTTGATTAATGCTCTGATATATTTTCTGTGGTTAACATTTCTTTTCACCTTTTAGTTTCTGTCAGTGTCACTATATAACTTGATTGAATGAGTGTATCGTGTAATTACAGTTTTTCCTTTTCCATTTTATTTTATAATATCATATCATCCGTTGGAGTTAGTGGGGACCTGAGCTATCATTTAATGTGTCTGAACTCTGAACTTAAATACCGAATCCTCACATAATCGAATTTCTAATTGGAAATGCAAATACTGTTTTCTGAGGAGTGGTGAAAATAACAAAAATTGTTGTGCTTTTCAGGTTAATTATTACTGTCGCATCTTATTAAATGCCTTGATAGCTACAATGATTGTTGATTGATTGGCATATTAAACTGGAGCCACTTAAACATATACTTTTACTGCTAGGAGATATTTTTTTAACATAGGATGTAGGATAGGAGTCCTTTTGCTCAAAAAGGTAACTAGGGAAAAGAATAGGATAATATTGTGGATATGTTCTTGGCAGGCATTTTGTTTAATTATTTTGGAACAGCATCTATAAATATTGCTTGAGTAATTGAGATAAAACGAGTGCAGTCTCTGTTCATAATTATCTAAATTTATTTTGGGTTTTGGCTGAAGATCCACATATTGGAAGGTTGGATTCTAACGATCATCTGTTGACACTTATGTTATTGGCTTGTAGCTAGAGGGTTTGTCACTGGCAGTACCGATACATCTCTATGGACAGTCTACAATAATGGCGTTCGGAACTATTGTGGAAATGTCCTCCCAGATGGTGAGATTTCTCAATTGTGTCTCATTCTAAAATATATTTGTCTCATTATGTAATAGGATAATAGCACATGGCAGGCATGGTAAAAAATCAGAAGTTGACTGAAAATATACTCACTCCAACAACCAAGGCTGCAGATCATGATGTTCCTATCACTCCAGATGAGGTATGATGCCTAGTTTTAAAACTTGCAACCAGCTTTTTCACTATGACTGAAGTTACAACAAAGGATGAGCCTCAAACGTATTCATGCATGCAATGTACAAAATAGCTAGTTATTTTATCTTAACTTGAAATGGAGGGAGAAATATATAGGGATAGGGGACTGGTTCTCTTATAAAAAAAAAAATGCTTGTGTTAAATCATCAATGTTGTCCTCTTTTCAGTTTGTTTAATATTGCAGTTTTTATGTCATTATTTCTGTGAAAATATCATCCAAGATCAGCAAAGCTCAGTCTGCTTAATAGAAATGATAAGCAATATTATGATCATAGATTTACTTGTTAAAGGTGGAGACTGGAGTGGTGGACTAATCTGGTAAGTTGGTAAAAGGAAGCATGAATAAAAGCCTAAGATGTTCCCATGATTATTAATAGAATATTCTTGTACTATCCCTTGTTCTTGGAGTTACTAAGGTGTGATGATGGACTTCCAACAAATTGATTATCTTTTCATAACATTTTTTTTAATCTCAAATTCTTACTTTTATAATGCATTTCCCTTGCAGATTATAGACAGGGGACTAATGACTCGAGCTGATTATGTAGAAGTGAGTGAAAAAGCATTATCCTTGTTTGAATATGGACAGGTAATAAGCTACGTTGTCTAGGTCATTTTCAAATTTGGGAAATAAAGGACACAATGAAGTGCCTTCTCATTGTAGCCAGTAATATCACACTTGTAAAATATGATATCTTTTTTCTCTTGCACTGAAAAGAAATCATTTTTAAATAATGTGATAGTATATAAGACAGCATTATCTTTTCTTTGGGTTAAATAGATAATGTGTTAGCAACTCATTTAGATACTGAAAAAGGAAAAAAAAAATGACAAGTTTTATGGTTTAATTTTTCGATGATGTCTGTTCTATAGTTATATGGGTATAGTCTTAGGAACCAATATGTGTATGCTAACACCAGTGGACAATGTAAAGATTGTTGTGCTCTGGAAGAGAGTTCCATGATACTCAATGATGCACATGTTCACTTATTTTCTTTCAAGTTAGTTAGTTACACCTTTGATTATGATATTTTGCTTATTCTGTAGAAAATTATTTCTATATATTTTTCATATATTTGGTTCAGAGTGTTAGATAACCCATATTTAGTGGAGATCTCTTAGGTTATTTCATTCAGAGTGCACAATATATATTTTTACAGCTGTTAAGTTATTTTGCTCCCTGCTTTGTTTCACTTTTCCATTTGATTGACTTTACAGCAAGTGGCTTTGGAGCATGGCCTCATATTGGTAGACACTAAGTATGAGTTTGGGAAGGCAAATGATGGTTCAATTATGTTGATTGACGAGGTTCTTTGCTGTCCCTGATGGATGATGCATATTGGATTCTCACATGCACTGACAGATTATATAAATGTGATAAAAATTTTCTTTCCAAACTCCAGGTCCATACTCCTGATTCAAGTAGATATTGGATTGCCAATTCTTACCTGGAGCGTTTTCAAAATGGTCTTGAGCCTGAAAATATTGACAAGGTATTTTATGTGTAATCAACCTTTGTTTTCTTCATAAAGGGAGTTGTGTTTTCTTGCTAGTGTACAGATTTTATGTATGTTTGGTATAGATTATTTTTAGGAAAATAATTGCTTACTTTTCAAAAGCTCTCTCGAGAGTCAAAATATGCCGAACCAAACATGTACTTAGAGGATGCATCAGCTTCCATCTGTTAATTTTTTTTTTGACAAAATATAGATAGCCAGCAATTTGCTAATATTTAAGAATCCAATTTTTAGGAGTTCTTGAGGCTGTGGTTTAAAAGTCACTGCAACCCATATGAAGATGAGGTATTTCACATTTGATACAGCTAATGGATTTACTTATAAGTTGTAAAGATGCATCACATCACACTGGTGAATTTTATTTAGGTCCTTCCTGATGCTCCTGAAGATCTTGTTTGTGAATTAGCCTGGCGGTATGTCTACTGGCACTAGTTCCTTTTACACTCGATATATTTTCCATTGAATCTTATTTCAAGAAATGAACCTTAATAGTATATTGTTATTACTTTATCGGACTTATTACTAATTCAAATTAAGTAGTTATGCTCTGATTTTTCTTTGTAAGAACATGGCAAAGATTCAAGTGTTAGATTTGTATACGTGTTATGTTTAATTCATACGTGCAAATTTGGAATAGAAGATTTGTGCTGTGTATTGTCCTCTTTTTTTTCTCTTAAATTAAAGAAGAAAATCAATTTGAATTTGGAGCATAAGGGATGCTTGATAATGAGAAAACGAATAAAATTACAAAGGAAAGGAGAAACGCTCCATTTCCTCTCTGTTTTGTTTTGATTATCTGAGCATGCTTATGATTGCATTTTTAAGCTGCCTATGCTCTTCCATGCCAGAATGGATTTGTGATGACTAGTAGTTAATGCCCTCAATGGATTACTTGCTTTAAACTGCTGGTTTTATGTTATTTATTTTCAGTTAAAAGGTTTCTTTTCAACTTTTTTAACTTAGAGCCTATTTCATTCTTATAAGATGTTGAGATTTGTATTTGTTTAAATGCTTTACCAGAGCATAAGTAGGGGATTCTCTTCTCTCTGCTCTACTCTCTCTCTTGGCACAACATATTGTCACATTAGGTGATGCAAGGAAAACATTACATTGTTTTCCCATCATATGTGAATAAAACTTCGGACCTGTTCTTGCTAGTATGCATTAATACGAATGCAGTGATCATCAGTTTCAGTGTCCTACTTTCATGACATGTCTGTCCTATTTATGCTTGTTTACATAGATCTGCTTTCAGTAAATCAACTTATGCTTGATTTTGGATACACTACTTTTCATCATATTCATTTAAATGAACATTACACTATTCTGCTGTACAGATACATTTTCTTGTTTGAGACTATAACAAAATCAAAGTTTGAGGTGCCATCGGCTGAGGTAATCCATAAATATTTTTTTATTATATTATCTAATGCAATCGATACTAATTCAACTTTTCTCCTTGCAGCAGCCTATACATGACCGAATTTCACGAAATGTTGCATCTGCACTGTCATCCCTAAAGTAGCCTGGGAATTTTAGGGCCCTGTTGTAATTCTGTATTTTTAATCTTTACTATAAATTATATCAAAAACTTAAATTAATGGAGAACTTCTCCAAGCAAGTTTTTATTTTTCCAAAGTATAACTTAAAGCATAAAGGCAAAACAACAGACAGTTTTCAGAAATTTGACACCTTGCGATTTCCTTTTTTTTTTCCTTTTTTATTCTCGAGAATAAAGAGCTGTTTCTGGAAGCAGAACCCAATGTGTCCTTTGCCTTGTATATTTCCTTGTGACAGTATGAGAAGTAAATATTATCTGTTCTTTATGAGGAGTTATTTGCGCCTGTTACTACATGGTGCAATCTTACCTTTCCTTTTTTTTCTACCTTTGTTTATCATCCATTTAGCCTTCGGAAGGCAGGGCATATAGGAAATGTTACAATGCACTATCTTGTGTGTTACAATGCTTGTAATTTCAGTTACTCTTTGTTATAACTTTTATTCTATGATAAATAAATTTTAAACTTTGATGGTAACTTTGAAAATTATCCACTTAGAATAACATTGGATCCCATTAGCACCGAAGAGAAATGTCAAAATGATGGTGCACTGAATAGAAGTATAGGACATTCTCATCATTTAGATCACCCTAAAATCAATATCTGCTGCAACAACAGTATAATATCGATCCCCATCACAGAAACATGCTCATCATTTAGAAATGTCAAAATGATGGTGCACAGTATGGAATAGAAGTAATGAACATTCTCATAATTTATATTACCCTAAAATCAGTATCTGCTGCTACAACAGCATAATGCCGATCCCCTTGACAGAAACATCCATCCAAAATGTTTAATTGCTGGATAACAAGGGGGACCTTCAAGTACTTACTTGCATGTGATATTATGCAGGTTCTTAATATCATTATAAGAGTGGCCTCAACTTTACTAGTGCCTTATTATTTTGGAAAAGGTGGCGGAAATAAATAGCTTTACTGGTGTCTTTATCTTACATAGCCAATTAAAAAGGGGAGACAGGCTAGCACCTTTTTTGGGGTATACGCAGTTTTTCTGATTTGATTCGTTTAATACATTGGGTTTAAGTTGACCACTCCTCCAGAAAATGAGGAGAAAAAAGAATGGGTTTTCTTGACTACATGATGATTCTGACTTCACTCTATTCATTACCATTCCTTGTATCGTATCACGTTCTACATTGTGCAATACTTGACACCTGGCTAACAAACTCGCACAAGACTGAAAAAGAAAAATAACGTTCTAATGCACAATGTCATCCCTAATATTCCTTGTGGGCCTAGTACTGGGCTGTCCCTCTTGGACTCTATCATTGGGCTTTATATTTTCACCCTCTTCTACCCAAGCCCCAACCGTGGCTCCCATAATACTCTAATAAGTAATTGGTCAAATTAGTCCCTGAATTTACTGAAATTCAAAAAAGGTCTTGAATTTGGTCTCCGTCACTCAAGTTAGTCCTCCGGTTACTTCCCATCTGTTAACTTTAACGAATACACACGTGTGGCACATTATGTGATAAGCTGGCATAATGTTAATTAATTTTTTTTTACCAGGTCAGATCTAATTTCACGAGGGACCTAAATGAAAGTAAAGTGTAAGTTTATAACAAAAAAAATTGTGGTCTTTTTAAGTGTTTTGAAATTGGTTTTTTGGATTCATCGTGTTGGTCTTGTTTGGATACATTGTTGCGAAGGAGAAGCTGGAGATGGGTGGCAGTGAAAGTGATTGCTCTCGTCAATCTTAAAAAAAAAGAAGAGGTTATTCTGAAGGTGACTCTTCTTCGTGATAGCAGGATGGTGATGGAAACTGCTGTTACTTCCATTGGGTTAATGTAGGTGCTAAAGAAGATAATGGAGTTGAGTCAACCAGAATGGATGATGTAATGCTTGGGTGGCTGTATAGATTCTAAGATGGATTTAGTGTGCATGGAATTTAAAATGCTCAAATATAGTTATTTTTTTTATTGTCGTGATTATTATGGTTTCTTTAATATTTTTTGTTGAATTTGTTCTGGGTTAAGATTAATTCCATTTCGTGAGTACTTTTATTAAAGCGCCCAAGTTAATGGCATTATAACTACTGGTAGTGATAAAGCAATGTAATATTATGGCTTTAATATATATTGAACATTTTGCTATTTGTGTGTGGACAAAGATTGCAAATTTGCACTTCTCATGGCATTAATACACACGTGACAGACCCAATCACCCTTCAACCAAAGAGCCCTACATATAGTCAGATCAAAAAGCTATCGTATATCCTAAATTCCACACGCTGCAACATCTTCTATATTATATCACTCCTTTCACATTTTGAGATGCACAACAATTAAAATGGAACCACAAATTCCAGCAACCAAAGTTCTTGAATCAAAGAACCACAATATGAACAACAATAATCATTCATTTGATCAAACTTAACCAACCATACATGTAGTAGTTCATTTAAGGTGCATGTACCTTAACTGTTGTGAAGGTACATTGACCTTAAAAGTTGCCAAAAAAACATAATTAAAAAGGCTAAACAGTAAATATTGTCATAGTTAATTACCATATCCTACCCCACCTTACAAAATATAGAAATTCCCAAAGTGAACATGGTTGTTACAAAAAATTTAAGAGAACCCAAAAAAGTTTAGGATAGATGCTAGTGCTCCTCGTGGTGGTATTAGCATTCCTAATTTTGATCATGGCCAGGCAACCTTGGAGTTGGCATGAAAGTCATGAATTGTACGTCAATGTTGCTTGAGCTAGATAAAAAGGTTGGATATGGAACTATGAAAGTAGTTGGAACAATGGGTGGTTGTTGTTCATGCATTAATGAAACAGAACATAAATGACAAAGAATAATAATTCAAAATATGCACTCAAATGAAAACAAATAAAATAAATTCATGTGGTCTCCACTGCAACATTAATTGCTTCTTGATTTGCTACTTCACAACTTGGTTCAGTTGTTGGAGCAGATTGAGACAGTGGTATTTCCACATGTGGGTCAGCTTGTGTATGTTTTGATTTCTTCTTTGTTGGTTGTTAAGGTACTCCATCATTTTTGCATCCCTTAGAGTTGTGTCCTGATAAACCACATCTACTACATGTACATGCAACATATGATCTTTTGAGCCTATTATTGCTAACACTTCCTTCATCTATCTTTTCTTCTTTGTTTTTTTGGTCTCCCTAGTTTCCTTTTAAATTCAGTTGGCACTGGATGTTCAAAATTAGTAATCTCCCAATATTGTTGTCCTTTGGTAGGTTTAATGAAGTGCTCATATGTAGCATTGTAGGATCCCATAGTCAGCCAACCATTGCAATAATCTTCTGGCTTCTGATTTTTGTAATGAATTACAGCAATTGCATGTTTGCATGACATTCCTATGCATAACAAAAACAACAAAGCAATGTCATATACACATTAATGTATTCATAACAACTAAAATGAACTACAAAGTTTATCTGTTAGCTACCAAAAACTTGCATGTACAGGTTTGGGTGCTGAGATTAACATCAACTTTACTCTGCCATTTCTATACTTCAAACCTGTTTCCCTCTCCATCACCTGACCAAACAGGGGTCCACTTGTTGCTTTCATGTTTCTCTTTTTCCAACCTTGATTGTTGCATCGGTGTTAAGGGTCCCACACGCCTTGCCAACTTGAGCTTATTTGTACCCATCCTTCTCATTAGGTAGCATCTGATCTCCTCACACATGTTCAGAATTGGCTTGTCCATATACTTTAGAATCTTTGCATTAAAAACCTCGTAATTGTTGTTACATATGCTGTCAACCTTACAATGCTCACTAAAAAATGCCTTACTCCAAGAGGATTTAGGCCACTTGTCAAGGCATGCCCAGGCTTTCTCATTCTTCCTTTTGATCTTCTTCATATGCAGGTTCCATTCTGCAAGAGTTGTTGATCTGGCGCACTCCCAAACAATACCCCTTAGTTCCTTGTCTTTATATTGTTTGGTGAAGTTTTTCCACAAGTGCATTACATAATACCTGTGGTCCACATTTGGCATCACTTCCTTCATAGTAAGACTTAAGCCCTACAACATAACCAAAAACTCAAGTCACTTAGGCCACTGAATTTAACAACATAACCAAGTATATAAGTGTGTGTGACATACCTTTTGCATATCAGATGCAAAGGTCCATTCACCTAGGTCTTTGTGTAATAAAGTCAGGAACCACTTCCAATTATCTTTGTTTTCTACTTCGACAATAGCATATGCTATCACAAAGATGTGATTATTGGCATCTTGTCCAACTATAGACAATAATTGGTCGCCATAATATCCCTTGAGAAAGCATCGATCTAAGCCAATGTATGACCTACAACTAGCTAAAAAACCTCTTTTACAAGCTTCAAGGCACACATAAAACTTTTGGAATTGAGGTTGTCCTTGAGGAACAGACATACACTTAAATTTGATAGTTGAACCTTCATTGCTCCTAACCAACTCATTTGCATAATCCCAAATCCGAGCATATTGCTCCTTTAGGCTACCCTCCACCAACTGTCTTGCTTCCTTTAAGGCCCTAAAAATTTTACTGTCATCAACAAGCACACCGAACTCCCTTTTAAAGTAGTCAAAAACCTCAACAAATTTGATATCAGGCTGCAACTTCATCTTTTGAACAATTTTCTGAACCACCCACTTTCTGTCAGCTTGTTTATTTTTGAAAGTTCTACTACAAATGTGTTCATTCACAAATGTCTTGATTTGATAGCTTTTTTTTATCTTTATTCCACACACAATATATCTCCCATGCACACTCCTTATGCACACACTTTGCCCGCGCCCTAATATTGTCATTTTTTTTCAACCAATCTCTCTTCCAAGGTTTATTGTGTAGTCCTTCATAGCAGTTTTAAAGCTTTTCAAAGTCGCAAACTCCATGCCAATCTCAAGATGAACACTTCCAAATTCCACATCTTCATTAAACTGAGGATAAATACATTTTCTCCCACCTTCACAGTCCTCACTGTCACTACTGTTTGGAGATTTCAACTCTTCATACTCATAACTTTTGTCTGTGCTATCAGATGACACATTAGTAGACCATTCATTGGGCTGATAGAGGTTGACATTTGCAACTTCAGCTTCTTTATTGAGAAACTCAACTCCAGGTGTTGCAACAATACCATGCTCAACCATCCTTCCTGCAATACAAACAAAAACTAGTAACCAGTATACCATGTACCCAACAAAAAATACTTAAAAAATACCCCTCAATCGAACCGCACCAATATACAAATCCAAAAAACAGGGGTTTCTCATGTTGAACCATTGACCATTAACAACATATAATCAACCAAGCCAAAAACGAAATCCAAAATGAACGATACACCACAAACATGAAATCAAGCGAGTAACTCATACATCACGTAAACAAAAAAGGAAAAAAAACCAAAAAATTTACAAACCCTAAGCCAAAAACAATATAACCCAACACAATGCACAACAAAATCCCTAAAAAAAAAACTCACAATGAAATGAAACAAGGACTTGCGACTCATAAACCATACGCGACAACACCAGAAACCAAAACCCAAAACCAAAAAACGCAAAGGATGATGCAACATACCTAACGCCTTACAAAGCCTTCGTCTTTGGTTTGCAATATGCCAGAGACTACTTCGTTGTGCTTAAACTGGTTTGTTGTGCTCTTCCCGTCGTCGTCGACATTACGCGTGGGAAAGAATGAGAATGAGAGACGATGCAATGAGAAGTCACTGACTTTCTTTTTACCAAAAACTAAAGTCACGATTTAAAAACTTGTTTTAAAAACATTCAAAAATGTCCCCTCGATTAAAAAAATTAATTTAAAAAGCCACTTCACCACATAACATACCACATGTGCATATTTGTTGAGGTTAACAAATGGGAAGTAATTTGAGGACTAACTTGAGTGACGGAGACCAAATTCAGGGACCTTTTTTGAATTTAAGTAAATTTAGGGGCTAAATTGAGAGCGCCTTACAAATTTAGGGACTAATTTGACCAATTACTCAACTTTAATTGAAAAAATAAGCCAGGAATGATAGTTTGAGAAACGATATTACAGGAATAATGATAATGATTTTTCATGTTTGTTTGACCACAAAATTACTAGGAAGGAACATGTTTGGTGGTGGCTATCATCAAATGCCTAGCATTGGCAAAGGGTGGTCGAATTTTAGTGAATGGCAACAATGGTTTTTTTTGTCAGTTGTTACTAGGTGGTAACATGTGTCAACGATTAGTGGTGATGACTAGAGTTGTTGATCACTGTCCAAGCACTTGCGTAAAGGTGGAGGTTGGTTGAGTTCTAGTAATCGATTGCAACAAATGATAGTTGGTAGTGGTGGATGGCAGTTGGTGGCAATGACATGGTGTTGGTAGGTTGATGACGTGGTACATTAATTGGTATATATTTTGGACATTTTACATGACAAAAATGTTCTCATGGCATGAGATTATGAGAATGAGCCTCCTCTAGCCGTAGGAATGAAAGTGTGGGAATGTTACACAAAATAATTCTTGACTTTTGTTTAATAGTTATTTTTTCAAATCTTGTATTAAACATGAAAATTCAGCATTATGAAGAATTCTTAGAACGAAATAATAATATATGAAAATGTCCTACTAGTTGGTATTAAGAGTTTAAAAGGCGGATTAAGAGCAGAGGAAGGAGATAGATAAGTGATCTTTTAAGAACAAAGAACATTGTATTGTATAGTATGAGACAATTTGATAAAAGATTTTTTTATTGGTAAAAGTGGTAGAACGGAGACACTTTCAATACTGTTGGGTACGACGTAAATACTCTTTTTTTTGGGAAATAAATGGGGCCAAAGGCAAAAAAGAAAAAAAGAACTACATCAAAATAATTATAGGGTTGAGACCCCACTAATGTCAGCTAAGAGCAATGGCCTAATAACAGGCGGAGGTTGCTCATACATCACATAATCATCCTCAATCTCAAATGCTATGTTAGCTAAGGCATCTGCATAAAACATTGCCTTCTTGAAAGGTATGGGAAACTCGCACTCTCCAAGTAGAATTAGTCAGCAGCTTTGTGAATTTCCTGAAACAATGTCCAACCTGTAGCACAACCAGCCTTTTCTCATTTTATGCAGTTAACAACAGATTCATAATCAATTTGTAGATTTATTAGTTGAAAGCCTTTCTCCTAAGCTAGATGTAAGCCTTCATAATCCTGAGCTAGATGTAAGCCTTCATAAACTCCCCATAGTTCCACCACAAAAGAATTAGAGTAACCAATTCTTTTAGAAAAGCCACATATCCAACGGCCTCTTGAATCCCTTATGAGACCTCCACATCCAGCCATGCCATCAAGACTTCTAACAGCACCATCTATGTTCAATGCTATCCATCCATCCATCGGGGCCTTCCATTTAATTAGAACTTCAGTTTTCCTCCTGGTCTTATTGATAACATCAATTTTTTTTTTTACTAACAATGTAATTTAAATTTCATAGAGATAAAAAATTGATATTTTTCATATACAAATCAATCTAGAAATAAATACTATGAGTCAAAGAAAGTCCATAAATAAATGTTAATATATTTTTATATTATAAATTAAAACATCCACTTAGAGAGTGAAACTCTCAATGTTCTTATTTTCTCAATCGGACACTTACAATGTTCTCTTTCTTCTTTTTATTTTAAATAAATGTGTATGTCACATACTACCTCTCCAATTAACATGAAAATTTCTCTCCTAATTATCTCAAACTATAATTTGTCACAAAAAAATCTCAACCTATCACATTTTATTTATATTTGTATACTTGATGTTCTTAATTGCCTATTATCTTCAATTTACCATTATTTTTATCTCTAAATTAAATTTCACTTTTTTAAAACTATCAATATTTAAAAATAACTTCATAATACAATTTTAACTATTCATTATAAATCTACAGTATGATTTGTATATTTAAAAATATTTATTTATTATGAATATTAATATTAATTATATAAAAATAAAAACAAAATCCTACTTTTTTTTTTTTTTACCATGGCTAAAAAAAAAAGTAGCCAGGCACTAAAACGACCCCGTTACAACATGTCGTTAATGTTAAGCCCGAACCTAAACCCAATACGCTAAAACCCCCGAGTCCCAAAGATCAGAGAGTACACAGCACCAACGCCACCGGAATCTATTAGTTAATCGCCGATAACACTTAGTCGCTGTTCCGATGCTCTTTTAAGCAGAGTTACTCTCAAAGCCTTCATCCATCTCTATCTTGCACCTATATCACTATATCCACAAGCCGTTGACGCGAATGAGAAGGTTCACGTGGTTCACGCCGGTAAGTGGAGGAACGAAAATCCCAAAACCATTCCAAGTCACTGTTCCTTTCTCTCTGGCATCGTTGTTCACATTATCGATTCTTACAATGCAGTATCGGCGCCATTTGCTTTCGTCTCTGACTTCAGAATCGCTCGTGGATAAAGGAGAATCATCGTTCAGCAAGTCTCGCCAATCGGTTTTGCTCGCTCGAGGCACGTTCCGAACTTCTCTTGTTTTTGCTTAATAATTATCGTTTTCATTTTTCTGATTTTTTTAAAATGTTTTATTACCAGCTTTGGTCAATTGCGGTTTCGTCACGAAAACGGAGGAGTCTCTGATTCCGAGAGTACCGTTAAGATATCGTTATTTTCATGCCACAGGTTTTGTTGAGTCAAACGTGAATTACATTGTTTTTGTTTCTAAAGTTGTATATCAGTGATGTTCAGATATGTTGAAAGGTTTTCATTTGATTTCCTTTTTCTGCTTGTATTGTTCCAGCGTTTTCATCTTCGGCTGACCGAGACTACTATCGAGTTCTTGGTGTTCCTGAAAATGCCAGTCAGGACGAGATAAAGAAGGCATTTCACTCGGTGCGTCATTATTGGGAATCTGTTGTTTTGTATGGCTTACGGCATTGTTAGGTAGAGTAATGGTGAAGTCCATTGGAAAAATGCAACGTTTGTTTGGGCAATGGGGGTGATTCAATTTTCATCTTGAATGCTTTTAGTAGGAGTGACAAAAATGACAAATTAGATTATCTATTCCCAGTCACGACAGTAGTTTTAGTTTAGTGTTACTAAACCAGGTTTAGCTGTAAGGATAAGGAAATCATGTAGTTACTAAACCAGGTTTAACTGTTTGCATGACTTATATCTGGACTATAAAAGACATGTATGATGGAATAACTACTAGTCTGAGAACTTTTGAAGGCAAGACTAAGGACTTTCTTATAAGGATAGGTTTACATTAGGGCTCATCTTTGAGTTCTTACTTGTTTATGCATTGCAATTTTTGCAAAAAATTAGAGGAAAATGACTTGGAAGTAAAAATTGGAGAAGATGTCATTACTCATACCACAATTGGGACCAATATTACAAAACAATAGGGAAATTAATGAAGATGTCACACATGATACAAGGAGAAAAGCATTGGGAGTTATTTGCGATTGCAAAGTACCTAACAAGCTCAAAGAGAAGTTTTATCGTATTGCTGTATGACTAACTATACTGTGTGGTTGTGAATGTTGGGCTTTAAAGGAATGAGAGAAAAAAAGTGAAAGTAGTAAAAATGAGTATGTTAAGATGAATGTGTAGCTACGTAAAAGCAGAACATGATATAGAATGATTGTATACAAAGAGATATTATTGTGACAATAATCGAGGAAAAGATAATAGAAAATCCATTAAGATGGTATGTATAAATGCAAAGGTGGTCATTGGAGGCACTGGTGAGGAGAGTAGATTGCATGGTTTTTAGCTTTGTGAAAAGTGATAGAGGGAGGCTAAGAATGACACTAGAGGAAATTGTTAATAGGGATTTCAAGGTGAACAGTGTCCCTGAGAATTTGGTTTTGAACTGAGCCTAATGACAATGTGTGATCCATATAATGATCTCTTCTAGTGAAGATAAAACTGTTGTTGAGCACTACATTTTCACTCTAGTTTTTACTTCATTTTCATCTAATTTACAAGAGGAAAACCTTTCTGTGAATGGAAAGTCTAATTAAAGCCATTCTCATTTTCATTTAATCATCTTTACTACTGAGCAAGCATCTAGTATTCTTACTCCTTTTGTTTGTTCCTTTACCAATGTAATCTTAGATCTTGTTGATTTACATTGTTTATGGCTTTATGCATAATCTGCATTTATCTTGCTGCTGGTCGATCAATTTATTTACACTTTGAATTTCATTGTGTGAAGTCTTATGCATGCAGAGAGATACAACTAGGAATAATTTTTGAATGCCTAAAGACTAAAGTGCATACACAGTGACGGAGAGATAGTTTCATCTAGATGATAGAATGAGATGTTGTTACATATGTTTTAGGGCTAAAGTACACTTTTAATCCTTTAAGTTTTCGATTATATTCAATTTGGTCTTTTATCTTTTGAAAAGTTCAATTTAGTCCTTAAAAGTGAGTCAAAAGTGTCTTAATGTAGCCATGTGTCTTCCTCATTTTATGACACAAGCTGTGTGAGTTTCTATATCAAAATATTATGTCTCCTTAATTAGTTATATCATTAAAAGATATTTTTAGTTTTCTTAATTATTTTAATCAATACATAACGTTCTTCAGTCAACGTTATTAAGTATAATGGAATATTTACAAATTATCATTAAAGTTATAATTTTTGTAATTAAACTAATGTTTAAGATTTTTCAAAATAAATTTGTTTAAATGTCTTTCTTTATATTTTAATTCTGTCATCATACTGCTTTGGCAACAATATTCCAAAATCAAATGTCTTCTTTTAGCTAATACTGCATTATGCCACACTTTTATGTATTGTGCAGCTTGCTAAAATGTACCATCCAGATGCAAATAAGAATAACCCATCTGCTAAGAGGAAATTTCAAGATATAAGAGAAGCTTATGAGGTCTTTATTATCATTTTATGAAAGTTTAATTTTTTCCCCTTGCATTTTCAGTCATATTTAACCGTCCCTTCTTCTGGCTAGGTTGGTTACAGTATAAACTGATTAATTAACAGTGATATTTTTACTTGCCTTTTTGCTATGTAATTTCAGACGTTGAGAGACTCTAAAAAGAGAGCAGAGTATGACAAGGTAGTTTTCCCCCCCCTATATACTATTAAAATTTCAAATTTGATATATGTTCAAAATTTGAACCTGTATATATGTTAAAAAAGAGAGCAGAGTTACTATATGTATGTTAAAAATTTCTGGAGCTTCAGTTGGTTAAAGCTGTTCAAAATTTCTGTAATTCATATCTTCCACTCTTATTTAGGATGTTTAATTGACTAACATTTTCCCATCATTTTCTCCAATGAACCCCCTTTTCAACTGTAGATGCGTACTCGTGGTTCGGAAGACAGAGAATATGATCATGATGATGCAGAAAGGTTTAGAAATGCTTATCGTTCTCATTTTTCTGATTCATTTCATAAAGTATTCTCTGAGGTATTATTTTGCTCTCATACATACTGTTGTTTTTTATTAATTAATTAATTGAATATATATATCTTGGTCATGAGACTATACATGGATGGTAAAAACTAGTTTTGCTTGATTTAATATTGACCATCCCTGTAAGATTGAATGGTCAATATCAGTTCTTCTTACCTTGCATTGTATGCTGTGACTTGATATGCTCCTTGTCTCTCTCTCCACACACACATTCTTTGTTTTTGGATTCATTTCACATAAGTATTCCCTGAGGAAATCTCATAATTTTCTTGATCTAACAGATATTTGAAGAAGCAACAACTCAATTCTCATCAAATACAGAGGTTAGCTTAACCCTTGTTTCTCTGTTGTTGTTTCACTTGTTTGAAATATGTTCTCCTACTTTTCCAAACTTAACTATTCGCCTATTGCTATGCTGATAGGTGGAGTTGTCTCTTACTTTCTCAGAAGCAGCGAGAGGATGCACCAAACATGTGTCATTTGATGCATTGGTTCCCTGCGATTATTGCAGTGAGTAAAGTTAATATATTCTGGGATTTAGGAAAGCCCTGGGTAGAATTTTTTCTATACAAGATTTGTATATTAGTTATTTCTATTTGTTATTATTGCTTTAGGAAATGGCAAAATATTGTCTTCATATAAATAAATTTTGATTGCAAAAGAAGTTTAGCACATAATCTTGTGTATGTTCCATTGTAATAAGAATTTTATTTAGGTGAGAACCCCCTTTTTTAATTTGGGGGTGGGGGGAGTTGGGGTTAACTGAATCTATGTTTTTTTTATATTGAAATTTAATGCAATCCTATTAGATAGGAATCTTACATAGAGAACTAGAGAAGTCATATGATGAACCCTATTTTTGAATGACCTAGGCATGAGCAGTGGCTGCATTGACATAAGTGTAGCTTCTCTCTTCCTTCTCCTAGTTCTTGCATCGGAGAGATTGGTGTATGATATAAACATTATAACTAATGAGCAGGATAAGGTTTACTAATATTTATTGCTCGCTAATCTGTGGCTATAACAAGACTTTTTATAAGCTGCGGAACTATTTTGAGGAAATAATCTAAAGTACATATTGCCGGATGTGTAAAGCGTCCGACATGACATCTGTTTATTGTGAAGTGAGCCTTTCCCTTAACATAATGATAACCCCATTTGATGTCAATCACTTTATTAATCCAGATGGGCAGGGCTATCCACTTGATGCCATCCCAAAAGTTTGTCCAACATGCAGGGGCTTAGGTCGAGTAAGTGCTTTCAAAGATCATTGTTGATTATTAAAATGACATAAATATTTTTAAGCAAAATTTGAGCCATTATGAGTCGATTTCTTTTTGTGGCAATAGAGTTACCAGTTATTACTTATTAATATGTTCTTTTACTCTTGGTTGTGATGATTTTTCCCAGGTTACAATCCCCCCATTTACGTCAACATGCATTACTTGTAAAGGATCAGGCCGCATCATTAAGGTCTTTCATAAATTCCATGTCAAGTAATCTTGTGAGGTGGTTATCTATTTTTGTGCCATAATCTTTCAAAAATTTGTGTTTTGTCTTTCTATTTTGTGCAGGACTTTTGTATAACGTGTGGAGGATCTGGGGTGGTTGAAGGGGTTAAAGAGGTTAAAGTTACAATACCAGCAGGTTGGTTTTTTATACTTGTGACGAAGTTAACTGAAGCCATATGTTGGTTAGAGCTCATCAATGTACTTGAACATAGTTAAATAAAACTTAGTTGTTTTTGTAGTAGCTTCTTGTTCACATCGGAAATTCTTTACATACAAATTATAATTTCAACTCATTTTCATCTTTTATGCTCAAATTTAAGTTGATATCGAATAGCCTTTGGTCCCTTTTAAGGTGCTAATTGTTATATAGAATATAGAAGAATATTTTATACATGGAAAGTTTTATCCATGCTGCAGACCTGCCCTGCCTAGATTTAGTTTACCTTTGGCCACTCTTTATATTTTATTCAAAGAAGAATTTCCCCCCAATTATTCTTATCATAGTTTTCCATGAATTGGTAGGTGTGGATTCAGGAGATACAATCCATGTGCCAGAAGGTGGGAATGCTGCTGGAAGTGGAGGTCGACCTGGAAGTTTATACATTAAAATAAAGGCAATTTTCTGTCCAAATATTCAATGTAGATCTCACACTAACATGTGCTACCTGCTGCTATGAATCTGTGATTTTAACCAAACTTTGCATTTTCAAAGGGAAACGGTGCCTGTTTGGGAACACCCACAATCAATTCTTCATAGTGTGAAACGTTTCATTATAAAAATTATGGCACTTAATTTGGGCATGCATCCTAATTAAGTTCAACAGTTCAAAATTAATTCCACTCAACTTAAAAAATAAAAAGCCTATATTCTATCATGGACACATTAGGTCCATACAGTGGCAGAGGGCCATTTTGGCAAGCTGGGGTCAGTGCCTCCCTAAATGCCCTGAAAAGTTATTAAATAAAATATCAATTCTAGTCAAAATTTCAGGCTAGCTCACTCAAAGTACACTTTTTTTCATGTAACTAGATCCATTGTAAGTTCAAAACTGTAATAGAAAGTGTAAAGCCAGCCTCACTTTATCCAATGCTTGTAAATTAAGTACACCTCTCATTTGGTAGGAAAATGAACACAGTTCTGTCTCTTCAGTCGTGAAAAGTATTTGCTTTTTACAGTTTGTTTATTGTTTTTACTTTTCTTATGTTTTTGCATTCATGTTCTAGTATCTATACATAAAAAACTAATATTCATCTTAACATACATAACAGGGTTAATGTCCATTTTGGTCATCCAAAGGTACATGTAAGATAACATTGGTCCTCTAGTTACTGGTGACACTAAATTGGTCCTTCAATGAAATGCTTTCCATCAATAGTCCTTTTAAAAACCAATTTGATAGTGTTGGAAGTTATGACTCGTCGGCTCTTCCTCTACTTGTTTCAAGTCCTATTGTGCTGATATCTGAGTCTCTGATGTCCTTGCATTACTTGTCTTGGGTTTCAGTCTACTCTCTCGCAACATCTGAGTTTGAAGAAGAATATTTAGTTTTTGGTGTCGTACTCTACGCATTGGAGAGTCCTCTACCTTGGAGTTGTTTTCATTTTTTTTTTTTTGAACTGAAAATTTTGTGTATTTCCTAGAAATAGGCTATCATATCTCCTAAATATCTATTATATCATATCTTATGATATCTCCTAAATCTCTATCATATTATATCTTAATTGACGCTTTATTCATAAATTGACCAACGTAACATTGCATAAGTAAAATGTAGGATGACCAAAATGGAAATTAACATTTTATAAATTAAAGAACTTAACAAAGTTGTTATCATGTTTTGTTAAATTGTTATGCTTTCTTTGACGACTCTATTTTACCTAAAATTTTATATTGGACATAGAATGCTATAGGTTAATAGTAAATTGTCATTCCACACTATATAAATATAAATACATGATGCAGGTGATGAAGTAGTTGCAAGAATTCGTTTATAAAGTTCAAATTAATACAATTAAATCCTAAACACCATAACAGTTACGCTATCAGTGAAAACTCTTGATATAAATAATCTTACTGAAGTGTATAAGTTTTTTTTTTGTCTTCTCAAGAAATTTTTTTCTAACTCTTCCCTGGATCGATAGGTTATTTGCTAGGGTCAGGTAAGGGCAACATCATAGAAGTGCTTCATTTACCTTGATCATGTAATTATGGAGACAACTTTTAACATGTAGTAGCATGTTTGAAAGTATTTCTGTTTCCATCTTGATTATATGCTGCAGTTTAAAAATTAAAACCAGGAATAAGCTCTGCTCTAGTAGTATAATGTGTTTGTTGTCATGGCAAATTATGTTCTAACCTTCTATTCTTATTGGAGCATCATTTTTTTTCTGTTGATATAGGTGGCTGAGGATTCAATCTTTGTCAGAGATGGTGCAGATATCTACGTGGATTCTAATATTAGCTTTACACAGGTGAGAGCTAAATATGTTCTATACTTCCATTCCTTTTGGATATTTAACCATCTGATTAAAGAGGGGAAAGACCTGAACACCCTTGTCATTCTGCACACAAAGGGGGAGCACACCTTTCTGTTGCTAGGTCTAATGGTCAATTTGGCTGCTAGGCTGAGGGACACAAATTCCTATTAAAATGATTAATAAGCCCTATGAAGATAAGCCAGAAATTGCACTACACTATGTTTTCTCTGAAATCTTTTTGTCAAGCTTACTTTCATGTTTATATAGTTTTATTTGGTTCAAAACAATGGTGTTCCTCTCCTGTTACTTGAGAACAGTAAGGCCACAATATTTCATTTTACCTGAAGGAAACTCAGATAATAGAGCTGTGCACTTAAGAAGGGGATGTACATGTAGAGATAAAAAATGTGTTGAAATAAGTTTCCCCTCTCCCTTCAGTGTTTCAGCTTGAGGGAATAGATTTACACATATAACATGGAAGGGATATAACTTAGTTCTTCTTATGTTAGATTCCTTACAATTTTTTGATGGAATTGTGTGTCTTGATCAGATTAAACGGCTGTAAATATATATTATGTACAGTATTGATTATAATACACATGTTCTGCTATATCTAAGCCCTGATAACATACAAAACAGTTCCGTTAATTGATAAAAACAATTATTTCAGATTTTACATGTGCTTTATTCTAAGTTTCTAACATAACAGCTATCTCACATTTTACATGCGCTTAATTCTCACTTCCTTTTTGCCATTGCATGTATTGTCAGAGCAGATTATTTAAAGGGGTCCCATTCTAAGACACTTGCACATACCATCTTTTGCACCTTAATTATCTCGGTGACAGTGAACCTAAGTCTGTATCAGTGTTATTAATAGAACAAAGTTTTGACATTACAGGCTATTCTTGGTGGCAAAGTTGAGGTGCCTACTTTATCTGGGAAGATGCAGTTAAAAGTAAGACTAGATTTACTTTTTCAGTATTAGTCGCTTAAGTTTGCAGATTTTATATAAATTGGCTGCCTTGTTTAAGCTCTCTAATGAAAGACTATATGGTTAAGATGTTTTAGGTTCATAATTTTTGGATTCCTTTTTATGCACTGAGAAAAAAAAAAGATAAAATATTATTGGTTTTGTAATATCTTTTGTCAAAATGATAACTTTTCTGCTTACCATTGAAATTCATTGTACTGTGTTGTATTTCAAATTTCTGTTCCAAATTATCGAGCTTACTGGATATCTTTAGGTGTAGGAAAAACAAGCCTGGCTTGTTCTATCCACATTGTTCCCATCATCAAATTTTGACTTTCAACTTGCTATAGAATTATTGTTCACACTACTGCTTGTTTTGACCCTATTTTATCTAATATTGTGTGATTATGTTCCCCTCAGATACCCAAGGGTGTTCAACATGGACAGCTTCTAGTATTAAGAGGCAAAGGTTAAATGAAAAGTTCCCTCTCTCATTGACAGTTTTGAACAAGTATTTGGTTCTTTTCTCTCCTGGTACTTGAAAAGTATATTTACTATAGTTGTTGATGCAGGACTACCAAAGCATGGATATCTTGTACATCATGGGGATCAGTATGTACGATTCCGTGTTAACTTTCCCATGTAGGTTCTTCTTGTATTTAACTCTTGTTTTAGTTTAACTTCAATACTTCATAGACCTTGTCTTTGAGGATGTGTTATCTATTATGTAAAGAAGCAATATAATGCTTTTCCTTATAATGTTGCTTCGATTCCAATTCCTTATGGATGTTGGTTGATATTGATATTATGGCATCGTGGAAAATGGATTACATAAAATTGTCAACTCTCCTATTTCCTTTTAGTTGTTTGTTATTGACATTAGCAGAATTAGTCTTTCCAATTACTGGAGATTTGATTAATTACCTTTTATTGCTGTATCATTGTATTCATTATTCTGTAATTATAAATACATGTGTATTTACTGTTTTAGACACACAGTTACATAAACCTAATATGGTATTAGTATTCTAGGAAGTTCTCCTTACCTAGCCAGCCCTAATATGGGACAGTAACTGTGCCTTTTCTTGGTTCTGCTGCTTCCTTTTACTGGTGTGCCCCCATAACCAGGAACAAACATCGCCACCAACCCTTCCCTAGTTGTTGCTCCCCCAGATGCTGCCGCATGCAACTACACGTGTGCATTTCCTCCTGGTATGTTTGTCACACGAGCCCGTATCTGTTTGGCTGGCGTGTGAGCCACTTCCTGCCACTCTTTCTGCCTGTGTCCCATGGGCATACCCACCTTTTAGCGACTATGTTCCACCCACCACCAGCGCACAAACAGGATGTTTTCTGGCTCCACCCTCGATTTGTCTTCTGCCACGTTAGTTTCACCATTGTCTCTCTGTTTCCCTATGAGAAACTAACGGGGGCTGCTAAATATGCAGCCTGGGCTTCTGCTCTTCAATTATGGTTCTAGGGACAGGTTTGTCAATTCTAGATGGAAATATTAATCATTTGAAAACTTGTCTTATAGCTAAATATACTCAGATTTTTTTGGCCTAGATTATGGTAACACCTTTCCTCTTGTGGCCAAAATTACCTTTTCTTGACATAGCTTCTATTCTGATACTGATTGGATAGGTTTTCCAATTTATGGAAAATCCACATCAGGATATTGTGTCCTTCTCGTGCGAAATCTGATCTCATAGAGAAGAAATAAATAAAACATAGTTGCCATATCCAGTGCAGAGGCTGAATATGTGAACTCACATTACAAGGCTTTGAGATTTCAACAAATAAAATTGGGAGATGTCAATGAGATGAAACTGATTTGCAATAACTAGGATGCTTTTCACGTTGCTTCCAACGTAGTTTTTCATGAAAGAATATAACAGATTGATCGTCACTTTGTTAGAGAAAAAGGTTCTTGCAGGAGAAACTTGTTATGGGCCCTTGCTTAGGACCGAGTCACGGATCTAGACACAGTAGACACCTTAGGATCTATAGTGCAGGCAAGAAGCAGACTCGTCCTTGACTGAGTCCCTCCTTAACCAACAACAAAAGTTTTCTGAAGAAATAATTTCTGATGATTTCATTCCAGTAGTAAACTGCCTTTTTAAAGGCTATAATAAGAAATCCTAATAGATAAGATCTTATCTAAAATTTATTCTAAATCAAGACTGAATTCAATACTAAGGATTCTGTTAAGCAGAATCTTATCTTATTAAAACAGAAAGAAATCTAAAATTACCCTAATTTGAACAACTGATAAGATTATGCTAATCTTATCTTATTTAAAAAGAAAATCTCAAATCATCAGGAAATAGAAATATAAAATTATCCTAATTTGAACTGAAGATAAAATATGAAATTATCCTAATCTTTCACTCTTTTCCTGCGTTGATATTTGTTTCCAATAAATGCATCCACATCATCACTCCCCGCCTCGACTTTGAGAGTGTCCTCAAGCTCAAATTCAGGATAAATTGTCTGAAATTGAACAAGAGGTTCCCATGTAGCTCCCTCTGGAGAATGGCCTATCCAGTGAATGAGTAACTCTCTAGTGCCTCTATTTAATCTACTACGAAGGGCTGCTTGGGGAGTAGGCAAGGCTTTGGCATTGAACACTGGGGGCAAGGTGCCTGCAGTAGCTGGTTGGGGTCCCGTATATGGCTTGAAAAGAGAGACGTGAAAGACATCATGCACTCTGCTCTCTTCTGGTAGTTCAAGTCTATAAGCAACAGGACCAACTTTGGCCACAATTTGAAAAGGCCCAAAAAATTTTGGGAGGAGCTTGTGATGTTTTTGCTTGGACACCGTGAGCTATCTATAGGGATGTAGACGTAGCCAAACCCAATCGCCTACCTCAAAGTTCAATTCTCTATGCCCTATGTCATGGCTATTTTTCATGCGGTGTTGAGCTTGCGATAATCTAGCACGAGCTTCTTGGAGGACTGAATCACGCTCCTGCAATGCCTTATCAACAACTTCAAGTCTAGTGGAACCGCTAGAGTAGGATAGAAGATGCGGGGGTTCTCTGCCATATACCAGCTGAAAGGGGGTGGTACCCAAGACAGTATGGTAAGAGGTATTATAGCAGAATTCAACCCATGGAATCCAGTAAACCCATTTGCGAGGATGATCACTAGTAAGGCAGCGAAGATACATCTCAATAGTGCGGTTAACCACTTCTGTTTGGCCATCGGATTGGGGATGGTAAGTAGAAGAAAAGGCCAATTTGGTTCCACTAAGGCGAAATAACTCCTTCCAAAACAAGCTAAGGAAAACTTTGTCGCGATCAGAAACTATAGACTCTGGTAGACCATGAAGGCGGAACACCTCTGCAAAGAAAACTGTGGCAACTGATAGGGCTGTAAAGGGGTGTGCAAGAGGCAAGAAATGAGCATACTTTGAGAGTCTGTCCACTACCACTAGTAAAACTGATTTACCATGGGTTTTGGGCAAGCCTTCGACAAAATCCATGGAAATATCAGCCCAAATTTGTTGCGGAATTGGGAGAGGTTGAAGCAAACCAGCAGGTTGAAGATTTTGCCACTTATGTTGCTGGCACACTGAACAATTCTGCACGAACTCAAGTACATGAAGCTTCATTCCTTTCCAATGAAAATCTTGCCTAATACGGTGAAGTGTTTTTAGGTTGCCTTCATGTGTCAAATCATGAATGGCTGAGAGAATTGTAGGGATGAGAGGGGAAGTGGGCAGTAAATGTACTCTTCCTTTATAAAAGATTAAGCCATCAGTTGTAGACCAAACTGGTCCCAACTCTCCATTTGTAATGCTTTGTTGCAGCTGAAATAACTCGGGGATGGTGGCTGTTTCTTTCGAATGGCATCTAGAATTTCAGCTTGAGGAAAGGTCACACTGCCATGGCTTGCAGAACATCCTCATCTCGCCTGGGCAATGCATCGGCACCCTTATTTAATTTTCCTGCCTTATATTCCACTTTAAAATCAAATCCCATCAATTTACTCACTCGATATTGTTGAGGAGATGTAGTAAGACGTTGTTCTAACAAATATTTGAGGCTGAAATGATCAGTGCAGATAAGGAAAGGCCTACCCCAAAGATAAGGACGCTAATAAGCAACTGTCTTGGCCAATCCTATTAATTCTCGTTCATGGGCAGGCAATTTCAAGTGCCTTTCTGCTATTTTCCGACTAAAAAAAGCAATGGGATGCCCCTGTTGTTGTAAGACAGCACCAAAGCCACTACCAGAAGCATCACATTCGATCACGAATTCTTCTTCAAAATTTGGTAATTTCAGCACGGGGGCAGTGGACAACAATTCCTTCAATGTGTTGGAGGCATTTTCAGCTGCGGCAGTCCATTGGTAAGCCTTCTTCTTCAAGAGACTTGTCAAAGGAGCTGCAATTTGGCCATAATCCTTAATAAATTTTCGGTAATAGCCTGCTAACCTAAGGAATCCTCGGAGTGCCCTGGCTGTTTGAGGAACAGGCCAATCTGTAATGACCAAGATAAGCAACCTGTGGCATGCCAAAATAGCACTTGGATTGCTTCAAAAACAGCATATTAGTCCTCAAAAGTTCAAAAACTATCCGCACATGATGCATATGTTCCACCCACGTCTTGCTATAGATTAAGATGTCATCAAAGAAAACCAAAACGAACTTACGTAAGTATGGTTGGAAGACTTCATTCATCAAACTTTGAAGTTGAAGGGGCATTGGTGTGCCCAAACGGCATTACTAGAAACTCAAAGTGGCCATGATGTGTTCGAAATGCCGTCTTCTCTGATTGTGCCATTCGTATTTGGTGGTACCCCGATCATAAATCTAATTTCGTAAAATGTTGTGCCCCATGAAGTTCATCTAACAATTCATCTACTATGGGAATAGGAAACTTATCTTTAACAGTGCGAGCATTGAGTTCCCGGTAGTCTACACAAAAGCACCACGAATCATCATGTTTCTTGACCAGAAGGATCGGAGAAGAGAATGGGGACCTACTGGGTCGAATAAGCCCCTGTTGCAGCATTTGCGAACACTGTTTTTCGATCTCGTCCTTCTGAAAATGTGGGTATCGGTATGGCCTCACGACAACTGGTTCTGTACCTGGGATAAGATTGATGTGATGATCACAACCTCTGCTAGGGGGTAAGTAAGAGGGCTCCAAGAATAAGTCTGCAAATTCAGCCAGCAAGTTGTCCATGAGCACTGCTGGAGAATTTTGTCCTTGCATCAAACTGAGTCTTGGTGCTGTTCCAGGAGGTCATCCTTCCCAAAGCACCTTTTGTCCATTAATCTTAAATGCCATTGTTAAGGAATTGAAGTCCCATAGGATTGGGCCAAGCGTGCGCAACCATTTGACCCCTAGGATCACATCAAATCCTTCTAATGGGATAGTATAAAAAATCTACATGGAATTTGTCATGAGCAATTGAAAATAAAACTGATTTACAAATGCCCATACTGAGCACTTTTTCTTCATTTGCCACATATACTTGCAACCCCGGTCTCTTCCACACTTCCAATCCCAAATGTGGGATTACGCCTTCACGCAAAAAGTTGTGTGTGCTTCCTGAATCTACCAAAATTGATACAGTCACTCCTGCAATTTCTGCAAGCAACTGCATGGTATGGGAATCACAAGTCCCCTTGATGGCATGTAAAGAAATTTGAGGGTCTAGCACAATCCCCTCTTCTGAATCACTATCCTCATTGGGCACCTCAATCCAAAATTGCCTTTTGCACTTATGCCCTATTGCATAAGATTCATCGCAATTATAACACAACCCTTTCGCCCTTCTCTTTGCCATTTCTGCTCGTGTCAGTCTTTTTACAAACGGTGCTGAAGAACCCACTTTGGTAGTGTTTCCAGCTAGCCTATGTGTGTGTTCTGCCTCTCTTGCTGTCAAATTTTTTCTGAGTGGAAGTAACAGGCCCACTTCTAAAAGATTTTCTTATTGTATCTTATGATGTTAGCCTCCCTTGAGAGGCCCTTTGCTTGCGTTCTAATGCCTGGGCCATGTTTATGGCAATGCCCAAATTACCTGGTTGCTGGAACTCAATATCGATTCTTAATTCCTCTGACAGTCCAGCTGTAAAAAGATCCACTTGTTGACGAGGTTTGAGATCAGAGGTTCTGGCCAGTAAGGATTGAAACTAGTGTTGATAGTCCTCTACAGAACCTGTTTGCTCGAGGTTGGACAACTCACCTAGTGGATTATTGCTCATAGGTGGCCCAAACCGTACATGACAGCATTCCTTGAAGCGCCCCCAATCGAGATCTGTCTCTTCTCCTTCTATTTGGTCAAACCATAGTTGCGCCTCTCCTATTAGATGAAAGGCTGCTAATCCCACTTTGTCTCCATCAGCTATCCTCTGGTTTATAAAGAATCTCTCACAATGTTTCAGCCATCTCAATGGATCCCCAGTGCCATCATAATTGGGAAATTCCAGTTTGGAATAATGAGGCACCATGGATCCTCCGGAATGTGATTAACTTTTGTCTCCTGAATTGCCTTTGTTATTACTGCTCTTTCTCCCCGAATTCTCTCCAATTGAGCCTTTGGTAACCGCCGAAGAAAGGTTAGCCACCTGCTCCTCTAGCGCACTCTGCTTGGGAGCCATCTGCTCCATGAAGTCATTCAGTTTTGATATTAAATCCGCGTCACCCATGCTGGCTCTAGATACCAAGTTGTTATGGGCCCTTGCGTAGGACCGAGTCACGGGTCTAGACACAGTAGACACCTTAGGATCTATAGTGCAGGCAAGAAGCAGACTCGTCCTTGACTGAGCCCCTCATTAACCAACAACAAAAGTTTTCTGAAGAAATAATTTCTGATGATTTCATTCCAGTAGTAAACTGCCTTTTTAAAGGCTACAATAAGAAATCCTAATAGATAAGATCTTGTCTAAAACTTATTCTAAATCAAGACTGAATTCAAAACTAAGGATTCTGTTAAGCAGAATCTTATCTTATTAGAACAGAAAGAAATCTAAAATTACCCTAATCTGAACAACTGATAAGATTATGCTAATCTTATCTTATTTAAAAAGAAAATCTCAAATCATCAGGAAATAGAAATATAAAATTATCCTAATTTGAACTGAAGATAAAATATGAAATTATCCTAATCTTTCACGCTTTTCCTGCGTTGATATTTCTTTCCAATAAATGCATCCATATCAAAACTACAACTGACTTCATCATTTCCAATGATCAACTAGCTAAGATGTTCACAAAATCCCTTAGAGGTTCAGGCTTGGTGTATATATGCCCCAACTTGAGGGAGAGTATTAGAAAATAACACATGTAGTTAAACTAGAGTAGCACATGGAGAATTAGTATTTCCTAATTAGTGGGGATTTGATTAATTACCTTATATTACTGTTTCATTGTATTCATTATTCTGTAATTATAATTTATAAATACACGGTTACTGTTTTAGACACAATTATGTAAACCTAATAGCATCATCTCAAGGACCGACACAAAAGAGTGCCCTTTCCTCTGCCTCCTTGTGTAGACTACTGATTTCTGAATTTTTGCTTACTAATTATGAAATATGAATTGTCTTTAATTTTAGGTATTTTTAATTTTTTGAGTATTTTTATATGTACAATATAATTTTTTATTCTCATACCTCTAACTTTGCTGCAATGACTACCTGCTATACGCTCTCCCATTATACTGTTTTGTGCTGCATTCTTGCTACCTTGTAATGCCATTTCACAATTTTTTGTTGTTGTTGAGGCTGTTTATCAAATTCGTCCTATAGTGATGTTTTTTGTGTTAATAAAAATGGTATTTGTATTAAGTGCTTGCCAAGTAATATTTGCATCAACTCACTTCTGGTCCACTCATCCTTTTAGTGAAATCAATGAACGACAACGTGCTATACTTGAAGAACTTGCAAAGGAGGAAATAAAGGAGGGAAACAGCTCTTCATTTGAAGGAAATTGGTATGCACTTTATCTAACTTAGTTCTTGGTATATTGTGCTAGTTTTAGTTGCCTAGTCCTAGTATGATTTGATGATTCCATGGTTATTTGATTGGGTTAGTTGGCAATACTGAGATACTATTGTTGAAAATAGCGAGTCAGAATGCTTTGAAATTAAAGTAACTTGCTTGTAAAAAAAATATTATAAAGCATGCTTTGCCTAAACCTGTGGCTATTTGGTTGTAAAGGATTGGGAACAGGGGATGAATGTTCACTATGTATACAACTGCTTACAGATACTCTGTCTTTGGGTATGAATTGCATATCCTCATTACTCATTAGTATGCTTGTTTGATTTGTTTAGTTTTGTATGATTTATCAATGTTCTTGAGTCATATCTGATTGTAATGGAGATCCAAAATGGATAACAGGCTTTACCAGCAGCTATCTACTGGTTGAACTTACAGGTGGCAGCAAATTCTTGAACACACAACGGGTCCAAAGTTTATGCTGGAACTATCTATGCTGATATTATTCCTTCTCTTCATTAACAAAATGTTGAACTGATAGCTTGATCAAAGACCAAATATGATTGCACAGCGGACTAGCCAAAGACAAATCATTATGATTGCTACATTCTTCATCCTTACGAACCATGTAAACAATAAGGTATACTACTGAATCTATTTCATTCACTAAACCTATCTGGTAATTTCAAGCTGTTCTTTCCTTCTTTTTTCTTTCGTGCATGCATATATACCAACTAATGCTCATGACTGTGCTAGCAATTGATCAAGGTTGCATGCATGCACACGTCTTATCGATTGGTTTTTGTAGAACTTTTCATTTATTATAAATCATCTGATGATATTGAGGTTAAAGAAAAGGCAATAGGATAAGTTTGCCAAGAAATGCAAATTTCATCATGTTCAATTTTTTGATCTAGGAACTAAATTACCCTAACAACTTAGAACGGTAGATAACTTTTCTTATTACTCACTTTGTCCCATTGTGCCAGTTATGGGTAGAGTGGAGCAAGTAGCAACTGACATCTATGACGGACTACAGAAATAAACGCTATGGCTGAATGATGCTATTTCTTAGCGCCCAGTCATTTTACAGGTTAACAATTTTTCAAAGAATAAGATTGACCGTGAAACCACGGTGAAAATTTATTTCGTGAGAATTCTTCTACAGTTTTACTGATTTATGCGAAGGTGGCCGTGGATTATATATCAAAGATGGGAACCTCCAATGTAGTATATTTTTTCCCTTGGCTTTTATAGTGCATTTGATGTTGTAATTTACCCCGCTCCGGGGGTTGGGGGTTGGTTTTCTTTAATGTATTCTTTTGTGCTTCAAATCATATACCACATTACTTTCTGGAATTCAACGAATAATGATTGTCAGCTGCTACGCACAGATTTTTTTATTAATTGAAAGATGATAATTTTGTCAGATTATTCAGAGAAAGTTATAATATTTTTTAAAATATGCTGATATAGGTTCGCAAAATATCATTAGCCTTATTAATAGCTTGAAACTTGAAAGCCGAATGAGCAAAATATAGCTAGAAAAGTCTGACACAAGTGTTTATGAAAACTACAAAAGTACGAGTGAGATTTATTAAATAAGGAATGAGATCTAGGCAGCTTCTACCGTGAACAATCAAACAAGTTGTTCACAGATGAATCAATCATTTTTTTTAAATTTTTTTTAAGTTAAAAGTCAATTTTATCCTTAATTTTACTTTCACTGTAACCGATTATCTCTCCCTTGTTCCCCCGCTGTTCGTCGTTCCTTACCAATAGCCAGGCTTCCTCATCCTTTCAAACTCCTCCATTGTCCTATCAACCTCAACCTTCACTCTACCATCGCTAACGGAAACAACCATCGATTTAGATTTTCGATAGCGCCCAACCATCGATTCAGATCTACAGTTTGATTCATGTGTTGGTGCTTGTGTGTATATGCGCTCACGGTGGTGCCTTTGTTCCCTTATGGTGCTTGTGTGTATATGCACTTATGGTGCTTGCGTGTATATACTTCACGGGTTTGAGTTTTATTGTTTTTTTTCTAGATCTGATTTTTTTTTTTCAGATTTGAAATTGATGAGAAATTGTGCGTCGATTCTGGATTTATAACTTGAATGGCGGTGGATTCGAGGCCAATTCACCTTATTCTTCTTCTATGGTGGATCATTCTTGTTTGGGTTCGCTGACATGACGAGAACAGTGCGTCACAGGTGCTGCGAGAACGCTGCGGGAGAAAAACTCGTGTAATGAACCCAGTTTTCGGTGGAAGATTTCCTGATGGTGGGTGGGGTGAGAGGAAGAAGACGGGGATAACGTTGTCATTTAGCTTCTATATTTTAATTGTTAAGAATGATTTAATTTTAATCTCAGCCATTGAAATATTTTAATAATAAATCTAATGGTTAAAATTGGTGGTGTACCCATGAATCATTTGATGAATTTGTGCACTGTAGAAGCCGCCGTGAGATCTATATAATTGTAATTTTTAACAAATTTTTGTTAATAGTAGTAGAGAGTTTGTTTGTGTGTATTGTTAGTATTTCTCAATTATAAATGTACACGCCAATTTTAAGGTGTAGGATGTAGAAGAAAGAGAGGAATCAAAAGGAGAAAAAAAAGTAGAAAATAGATAAAAGTAGAAAATAAATAAAAGATGTGATAAGGAATGTGATGTAAAAGAAAGGGAGAGAGAAATAAAATTGAAGTAAAAGAGAGATAAGAATATTGTACAAATATATAAATGTCATTTTCTTTTAAAAAAAATGCTGTTTACGCCTAGGCTTCACGGATTGCCGAATCCCAAAAGCTTCTTTAACTTGTAATTTATTCTTCAAAAAATATTTTAAACATAAATATAACATGAGAATTGTAGGGATATGATTAGTCTTTTACACCAAACATAAAAACTACGGAAAAACATTTTACATCAAATAATTGAATATATACGGGCTTAATTATACAATTTTCTAGTCAACTACTACCTCTGTCCTAATTATAAGCAACATAGGACAAATAATTAATACCAAGAAAAATAATTATTACAGTTTTTTTTAATTAATTCTGCCAAAAGTTCATTTTTTATTCCAAAAACACCATTTACTTTAAGTGATTGTCATAGTGCATAGGGAATAGAGTAAACAATAAAGTAAGGATACAAAAGAAATTTACTTTAAAAACTAGTGGTTGTTGCTTATAATTAGGACCAAAGAAAAAGTCACTTTGTTACTTATAATTAGGACCAGAGGTAGTATTTTTTTTTTAAATTAAGTAAATTTAATCTTTTCATAAATTATTTTGTCCTTTTTTTATCTAAACCTTCTAAATGTTCATTTTCTACTTAAAATCTAAAAAATTTGCCTTTTCAAAACCTAATCTAGCATCTTACAAAATTATTTAAATTCATAAATTTTTTTGCTAAATATTACTTTTAAACGTTTAAAGTTATTTCATTTTACAAATCCATCATAAATCCCTGGCTAAATTGCAATTTTGGTCCCCCTAATTTTTCAAATTCATGATTTTGGTCCCCCTAGTTTTTAATTGTAACATTTGATCTTCCTAGTTTTACAAATTGGCAATTTTAGTCCATCTGTTAGATTATTAACTAATAATTGTGATTAGTAGTTATTAATTTAATTATAAATTAATTAAAAATAATTAATTATTAAAAAACTTTAAACAAAGATTATTAATCATAACCTCTTCTCCTCAACCTCCTCTCCTCAACCTCTCTTTCCCAGCCCCTCTTCCTCAACATAAACTTATAAAGTTTTTTTAATAATTAATAATTTTTAATTAATTTATAATTAACTTAATAACTCTACTAATCACAACTATTAGTTAATAATATAACAGGAGGACCAAAATTGTCAATTTATAAAACTAGCGGACCAAATGTTACAATTAAAAACTAGGAGGACCAAAATCATGAATTTAGAAAACTAGGGGGACCAAAATTGCAATTTAGCCTAAATCCCTAAAATTTTGAATAGAAAATTAAAATTTAATAGTTTTAAATAAAAGATAATAATTGATACTTGAAATTATAAGATAAATATTTAATATAAAAGAAGATGAAGGCATGTTAATATCTAATTCATATAAATAAATGTTTCGCACAAAAATTAAAAAATATATATAAATATTTTCATCATGAGACAAATTTTATATAAAACACAAGTCACATTTAAATTTATTTTCGTGCTATAAATTTTAATCCGTACATTGTCAGGTCGTAAAAGTATGAGTTTAATGGTCATGTACTGACATTGTAAAATAGTTTTACATTGTCAACAAACCTACCATACATATGGTTTATGATTGGATGATAATATAAAATTATTTTACACTGTTAATGAATAGTTTTTTTTCTCTAAAAGTATCTCTAAAAGTATTTGTAAATGATTTTAAGTGAGATTTATTAAGTAACTTAATGGTATTAAGTGCTTAAAAAAAAAAAAAACTCAACGGTATTAAGTCAATAGTTAATTAATATTAAAAAATGAGGTAGAGTATACATAATTTAGAGTCAAATAGGTTGCATGGCATTTTTATATATAAAGAAAAGACTATTTAAAATGTACAACTGGTTTCATAAACTTTTTTCATTTTTTGGTACAACAATGGCTTCATTTGATATGAGATTGCAAACGTTTTTTCCCCCCTTTAAATTAATTAATACCAAATACAACTGATATATAGTACTGGTGCTACTGAGTACAATTTGACCAGTAGAATGTTATCATGTTTGTATTTGGACTTAAAAGGATTTTGATTTTGTTAACATTTTTTACATTCAATTTTTATTTTTAAATATTTTACAACATGATTTACCATATTTTTTTATTTTTTCTATTTTTATATCTCATCTATTTTTTTTTATTAGAATAATGATATAAGAACATATGTTACAATGTAAATACCTCACTGACACTCATAATTTCTCTATATTGTGTCCTCTTGTCTATCATATTATCTATTATATATAAACTTTTTTCCTCCTTCTTTCACTAGGTCTATATTAACACTAAGTGTACATGAATACTTTTGTTTCTACTCATTTAACAGTTGTATTTTGAAAGGGTGAGAAATGGCTTTGCCTTTATGTGATTTTCCTCTAGCTGGGGCCAAAGCTAGCCTTCAATATTGACAATTCAACACAAGCCATGATAGTGAAATCAATTGAAGACAACTTTACTTGCAATCATGCACTGGGAGGAAGACTTTGAGGCAGCTCTGTTTCTGGACAACGATTCTTGTTCTTTTTCCTGTCTTGTTTTATCTCACCATAGAAGTAGGACACAAACCCCCAAAGAGAGAGCACCAAAGCAACCCCTTTCTCTGCATGAAAACTCTCTTTGTATACAATTACAGCCAAAACTTCCGTCACTGGAAGAAAAGCAGCAATTATAATACCAGATAACAAAGACGAGGCGCAAAAGATAACCCCTATTGCTCCCAAGAAGAAAAACTGCCACATTATTGCACTCCACACTAGCACAACGTAGTACTTAGTTTCCCCAAGCTTATAATCTCTTGCTTCTCGCGAAATCACCTGCAAAATTGATCACACACCCAAAATTGCAACACTTAATTTCTCAACTAATAAACATTATAATAATAATTAATTCAAAAAGGGAGGTTAACAATATACTTTTTATTATTAATTGAAATTCATCAATATTCACAAAATTATATGTAAGATTTATTGAATAAAAAGTGAAATTCAATAGATTTCATAAATTTTAATAACTCTTAATTAATAATAAAAATCTATTAAAAAAGAATTTAATTAAAAAATAGTAACAATGTAAAGGTTTTTGAATGTGAAGTAAATAGTACATTTTTTTATATGTAAGAATTGAATACGGTGCCAGAATTTACAGTAACTTACGTATCCTGTTCAACTAACTTAGCTAGACTCTCGGTAAGTAAAGAATACATTTAAGTATAAAAGAGTTTTACACTATACGTCATTCAATCACAAATTGATATATATGATAAATTGATTAACTTTTATGATAAATATTTTAAAAATCATACTTGTTATAATTTTACTTTATTTCTGATTAGTTAAAAGTGTAAACATTTTTATACTATAGTGCATACAAATTAAACTAAACTTTTTTATATGTAATCACATATTGTCATGTAATAAATCTATTTACTTTCACAATTACTACTTTAAAAAATCATAACTAAAATGATTTCTCATGGATTAATATATAAAAATTAAATTCTTAAAAAGAATGAGGAATGATTAATATTTCTCTTGACCAAAAAAACACTAGTGAGACAGAGACAAATGATCTTATCCAAACCTTGTAGTCATTATTGATTATCATTCCAACGGTGCAGAACAGAGTAGCAAAGAAGCACATGACAAGCTGAATCTCCATGACGAGAGAGTACGTGATACGCTGCTTGCTCTTTCTGTACACCAACTCCATCAGCGGCAACACGAACCCATACAGCGCCGCAGCCGCCAGTATCATAACAAAACCAATCACGTACTGCTGAGTCGACTCACCGGCGGGACGGTCCCCGCTGGAGCGCAGCGCCAGAACCACCGCGGCGACGGTGAGTAGCACGACGGCGTTCACGGAGTACGCCGTGAACTTGTGCCGGACGAGGAGGAAGGCGAAGACGGCGGTGAAGGCAAGGTGGGAGGCCTGGATGAGAGAAAAAGTGGAGACCGGAAGCCGCGCCACGCCGCAGGCGTAGAGGTAGTCGTCGAGGCCGGTGAGGACTCCGATGACTGCGGAGGCGAGGAAGAGAGGGGGCTTCATGGAGATTAGGTTTGGTTTAGTGGAACAGTCATGACGGTGGTAGTTACGACAACGACGACGGTGATGAATAAAACAAATGATTAAAGGGATGAGAATGACTGGGAAGGCAGCTGTTTCGACGAAGCTGGAGAGCCAGATTCGTTTGCCACCGTGGATGAAGTAGAGGCGCATTACAAGGGCCCCACCGGAGGTGCCTGTAGCTAGAAGGATGGAGTTTAGTAATAGAAGGATTTTTTTCATCATGCTGTTGCTTCTTCTTCTCTTTGGTCTTCTACCGTGTTAAGGTAACTAGAAATTGGATATTTAGATATGTATCTTTTTCTCCTTCTCTACGTGTCGTGTGATTGATATGCAACTATAAAATCATGATAAGTAAATCTATTAAAATTGATAATTTTTAATAAATTTTAAATAATTATAAAAAAAGTGTCAGAAAAAATATGTTAACATTTCTCTACACAATAATAATGGATGCAATTGGAAAGTGTTAACCGGTCAAATATGTAGGACATGTGAGCTACGGCACATGTTGTGTAAGAGTGGAATGGATGTCCTTTTATTGGATTTGGGCCTTTCTCTAGCCCTTGCACTTGCAGTACAAAGTTTTCTGATCGTTTGCGAAGTGTTTCAATTCTTGCATTAAAAACACTTTCTTAAATAAAGAGTTGAGTTAATCCTTCAAAAAAATAAATAGTTGAGTTCAGAGATAGAAATGCTAGCTATACACTTTTTAACATACTTTATCTAATATATATTATGGCCAAAATTCATTAAAAATTATAATTATAATAATAAATAAAGTTCATTAAATAAGTAGGATTTGCAAACTTTTATGACTTTCAATAAATCTTAACTAATAATGAAAAACATGTTAAAAAAGTATGAGTGTATATTGCGAACAATTCTCAAGATCAGAAAATAATAGTTAAGTTATCAGTTACTTATGTTTGGTGGACGTAGAAACAATGCTCTGAAGTAGGAAAATAATAGTGTAAATATGAAATAATCATCGGTTTATTCATCTATTGCCTTTTCCGCCTCTTTTACTTCAAATATGTAGGAAACACTATGAATTGTCAAATAAAAATTATTTTTGGTTATGGTCCCTCATTTTTATATGAAATTATTTTTTTTCCTCTTTTACTTCAAAGATATAGGATACACTATGAATTGCCAAACAAAAAATATTTTCCCATGCACTGGATTAGGGTTTGCATGAGAGCCCACACCTCTATTGTTCATATTTTTCTCACCAGATCCTAGACAATCGTCGATGATGAGCTTTCTTTATACTTCCTCGTTGAGCATATGCCTTTACATATCAAATGCAATCCTTCATATTCAACATCAAACCAATGGTTTCGAAACTATAACCATCCTACTACTAAGTTATTAAAATCAATTAATTTCCACAGACACCCTAGCCAATTGCCCTTTGACTGCAACAATAGTAGTCATATTCATTAACACCAATCTACCAGCAACTGATGCTAGTGCTAAAAGAACACTCTCATCATAGTATCCATGCCTAAACAAGGAAAGCTAATCCAAACCAAGGTTTTATCGATCTTTGTGTTAGATGCAACAAAGTCCAATGTCCATGGTCTCATAGTGAGGTAATGATCAAAGATCATCCAAAGTCAACCAAAATAACCTTTTTTGAATCCTCAACTAAGTCAAACTTAACCATAAAGAAACCATGGCCAATATCAATAGAATCTAGACCCCTAAGGGTTTCCAAATCTCCTTTTCATGATCCCCAATTATAAGGAAATCAATATTCTTCCCTAGCATTTTAACTATCACAACATCCTTCTAAAGTAACCACAATTCTTGCAAAATATTGTCATCAATATAACATTTTGGCTTCAGTTTATCACCATCTTCCAGCTCAATCTTGAATAGATTCCTCTTAATCAAATATACAAATTCTAGTTGTGGCAAAGGATTTTGTGACCCTAGCAGCTTATCCCTAAAAGAAATCTTGAGATGACTTCTACTTGCAAATAGGGTTTGTTAGAGCCATTTTTTTTACTCCAAAGTAAGGGTATATTAGACTTTTTAAATTGACACATTTAGTAGGTTTCATTTGTCTTTTTTAAATATTAATATAATTTTCAAATAAAATTAAATTATTTTCAAAAGGTCGTGTCAGGGTTATTAAACGAGGCAACAAATTGTGTGAGGGTTTCAAATAATTTTTTTTCTACACATTTAATAGAGCCATTATGCAGTCATTCATGATCGTAGTGTGAACCATTATACAAGTTATCAGGTTTTGTTTGAGTCATTTAAAGGTTAGGACAAGCGTTTTTTTTTGGATGAGAGGAAAATGACTTCTTTCTTTTTTTTTTCTCCCCAACTTAAGTATGATTGTTTCCTGTAAAAAATACTTTTGTTCTGTACAAAAAAATATAATAAAAGAAACCTACTCCCTTTGTGCATTGAACATGGTCACACCTTATACAAAACCATTTGTTAAAAAGTATTTTCATTGTTTGCATTTGAAATTCAAAAACACCTTTTTATGATCAATCCTTATGTTTCATAACTTGTTTCCTCATTTTGACATGACCATAAAAAAACGAATTACAATTTAAGTACATTGAAATTTTAACCTCCATTTCTAAACAAGTACTTCCTCCATTTCATATTGATTGTCGTTTTAACATTTAAAATTCATATTGATTGACGTTTTCAATTTTCAAAGCAGCATTAAAACTTTTACTTCAGTTTTACTCCTAATAAATACTATTTTCTAGTAATATTTAATGATGCATTTAATGAAATTAAGAATGTGAGTAAAGATATTTTAGTAAAATTAGCCCTAATTAATACTATTTTCTTGAAGTTATTCTTTTCTCAATATGAAATGGAGGGAGTAGATATTATAAATGTGCAATGACTACTGCAATTTGAGACAAGCTTCATTGGCTAGTAGATACTCCCTCCGTTCTCTATTATAAGCAAAAAAAAGTCATTGTTTTTTGTTCTCAAATATAAGCAAATCTTAACTACTTTTGCCTTATTTAATGAGATTATCTTCAAAATACCCTTCATTTAATAGTGAGTTTATGCTTCACAATGAAGGGTAATTTAGGAAAAAGATTTGATTTTGTATTGGAATTGACATAATTTAATGAAGTTAACTAATTTCCTTAATAAGTGTGAAATCAGTTTTTTTTTCTTATAATAGAGAACGGAGGGAGTATTAAGCTAGTTATATATGGTTTTGGAAAATCCCATCTTGTAGATTCGATAATTATAAAGGCTAAAAGTCTAAAAGTTACAACAAAATAATTGAGGTATGAGTGCTGAAATAATGGATTTTGTTACAATTAAACATGAAGAGAGCATAGGAAGAAATAAACACAAGAATTAATAATTGCTCCATAAATTCAATAAAATGCATATACATAAAAAGTTTAATAGTTTTTATACACTATACTTATTTATTACAAAACTATTTTTTGTATCACAACAAATTTCAAAAGACATTCCATTGTGAGGTTTCTCACCTATCCTTCAATAAGTCTATTTCACTTTGTAAGACTTCTTATCTAGTCTTAAATTAGAATTAGACTATTTCACTTTGTGAGACTTCTCACCTATCCTAGGATTATTTCACAGGGCTTCTCACACATGGGGTGTTTGGTTTGCTGTATTTTGTATATGGATCAGGTACCTGGAATACCTTTATCAATAATATATCATTGTTTTTTGCTAACCAAAAAACAAAGACTTTCACTTTGAGGCTTTTATTAATCAAGGAAATCACATTTGTTAAAAGAATCATTGGCGTCATCCCCCTAAGGGATAGATTGAGGCATAACAAAGACCGAGAAGAAATCAAGACCATCTCTTGAACCATTCACATAATATCATATCTTCAACAATTGCACTCCAAATTGCGTTGACTTGTTTGCTGGCTTAAGGATTTGGTGGAGGAGAGCGCACAAGAAGCTTGGACAACAGATCGAAGGAACCCAACCAAAAGAAATTAAGTAAATATTGAAGGAATAAGATATGAAGGATGGATGATGAAGAAATTAAAATTGGTGAAAGATGTAAGAGAGGATATGTTGTAATCTGTGGCTACATTGGATTTGGAATGGAATGATTCAATCTATTTTGTGCAGGGGTGGGAGAAGGGTTGCATTGTGTAGAAGGTAGAAACCCTAATTAAGTTTAGTATGTGAGAGGTGTGAAGCCATGCGATGAATTTAAAGGCATTATGGATGAGACCGCCGCGTGTGCCTTGAACTTTCTTGTTGGTGGGGTCAATCCGCTGTGTATCAAAAATAGTCTAGCAGGATCAATTGACTATCTCAGCCATGTAAAAGAGTTAATTAAAAATAATAGAATTCTCTATATACATATACATGCATACATATATAAATAAATGCATATACATATATAGGTATTTAATTTTGAATATACACAAATGCATATAAAAAGTCTTATGTCTAGTGATCGGGTATTTAATTGCCTTTTAACAGTCTTATTATTATTAAACCCTTCTCTTATGAAGTGATCGGGTATTTGGCTTGCTGAATATTCGAGGCCTATTTGTGGAGCCCTAGCCCTGAGGTGATGAGATCTTGATCTTAACTAAATGGGGGAGCTTTCGAGTCTTCGGGAAATTGAACATTTGAGGGCTCCGAGATTACCTTACTCAAACTTTTCTTAATAGTGGTATTCGGCTAATCGGTATGCCGAATACCCATCCAGTATAGGAATCAAAAGGTCTCGTTCTCAATGGTGGAATATTCTTGTGGAAATTTGTTTCACTTGAGTGCATCATTTGCTACCTTTTTTGAATTTATAGAATAGTCTTATTGAAATTTGGTTCACTTGAGTGCATTATTTGCTACCTTCCAAGGTAGTATCGATCTTTTTGTCAGATGCAACATAGTCCGATGTCCACAGTCTCATAGTGAGGTAATGATCAAAGATCATCCAAGGTCTACCAAAATAACCTTTTTTGAATCCTCAACTAAGTCAAACTTAACCATAAAGAAACCATGGCCAATATCAACAACATTTGGAACCCTATGGGTTTCCAAATCGCCTTTTTATGATCCTCAATTATAAGGAGACCAATATTATTCCCTAGCATTTTAACTATCACAACATCCTTCTAAAGTAACCATAATTCTTGCAAAATATCATCATCAATAAAACATTTTGGCTTCATCTATCACCATCTTCCAGCTCAATCTTGAATAGATTCCTCCTAATCAAATATATACATTTCGGTTGTGGTAAAGGATTTTGTGATCCTAACATCTTATCCTTAAAAGAAATCTTAAGATGACTTCTACTCACAAATAGGTTGTTAGAGCCATTTTTACTACTCAAAAGTAAGGGTATATTAGACTTTTTAAATTGACACCTTTAGTAGGTTTCATTTGTCTTTTTTAAATATTAATATAACTTTCAAATAACATTAAATTATTTTCAAAAAGGTTGTGTCAAGGTTATTAAATGAGGCAATAAAGTGTGTATGAGGGTTTCAAATAGTTTTTTTTTCCTACACATTTAATAGAACCATTATGCAGTCACTTATGATCGTAGTGTGAACCATTATATAGATTATTAATCGTTCTGTTTGAGTCATTTAATCGTTGGATTGAAAGTTCCTTTCACATAGATCATGTATACAAAATCTCAAATTAATCCAAAATTATTTGCTACCTCATTCATATAGATTAAAATCGACGTAATATAAACTTTTCAAAATATACTAAAATATGGATAATTTGATTACCTTCTTATTGTTGTTCAATTTTGACAAAATTTGACACAAACAATCTTTTTAGAGTTACACCATTTTTATAACTTGATATAGAATGAGATTTTTATCGATCCAACCGTTGAATTATATCTACATATTACCAAGATTGTTTGTGTCAAATTTTGTCAAAATTGAACAACAATAAGAAGGTAATCGAATGATCCATATTTTAGTATATTTTGAAAAGTTTATATTACGTCGATTTTAATCTATATGAATGAGGTAGCAAATAATTTTGGATTAATTTGAAATTTTGTATACATGATCTATGTGAAAGGAACTTTCAATCCAATGGTGGGTTTTAAGAAAACATCATCCAGTAGAAAGTTATTGAATGATGTAATAGTTGTTCAAGTTATACCGGTGTAATTTGATCTCTCCTTATATATATATATATATATATATATATATATATATATATATATATATATAATAAATAAAACCTACTCCCTTTGTGCATCGAACATGATCACCTTTTACAATAACCATTTGTTAAAGAGTATTTTCATTGTTTGCAATTGAAATTCAGAAACACTTTTTTATGATCAATCCTTATATTTCATAACTTGTTTCCTCATTTTGACATGACCCTAAAAAAAATGAATTAGAATTGAAGTACATTGAACTTTTAACCTCCATTTCTAAACAAGTACTCCCTCCATCTGATATTGATAGTCGTTTTAGCATTCAAAATTCATATTGATTCACTTTTTCAATTTTCAAAGCAACATTTAAACTTTTACTTCAATCTTACCCTAATAAATACTATTTTCTAGTAATACTTAATGATACATTTATAGAAATTAAGAATGCGAGTAAAGATATTTTAGTAAAATTAGTCCCTAATAAATACTATTATCTTGAAGTACTCCCTCCATTCCAAAATGAGTGTCGTCCTAGATTTTTTTACATAGACTAAGAAATGCTATTAAATAGATGAAAGAGAAGTAATTTTACAAAACTAACATTGTTATTAATATTGCATTGAAAAGCTAAAGTGACACTCATTTTGGGACAATTTTTTTTCCAAATACGACACTTATTTTGGGACGGAGGGAGTAATTCTTTTTTTTAATCTATGTGAAAAAACCTTAAAGGTCAATCAACATGAAATGGAGGAGATAGATATTATAAATGTGTAATGGCAACTGCAATTTGAGACAAGCTTCACTAGTAAATATTTTGCTAGTTATATATGGTTTTGAAAAATTCAGTCTTGTAGATTCGATAATTATAAAGGCTAAAAGCCTAAAAGTTACACGAAAATAATGGATTTTGTTATAATTAAACATGAAGGGAGCATAGGAAGAAATAAACATAAGAATTAATAATTGCTCCATAAATTCAATAAAATGCATATACATCAAAATTTAATAGTTTTTATACACTATACTTATTTATTACAAAACTATTTTCTGTATCACAACAAATTTCAAAAGACATTCCATTGTGAGGTTTCTCACCTATCCTTCAATAAGATTATTTCGCTTTGTGAGACTTATCTAGTCTTAAATTAGAATTAGACTATTTCACTTTGTGAGACTTCTCACCTATCCTAGGATTATTTCACAGGGCTTCTCACACATGGGGTGTTTGGTTTGCTGTATTTTGTATATGGATCAGGTACCTGGAATACCTTTGTCAATAATATATCATTGTTTTTTGCTAACCAAAAAACAAAGACTTTCACTTTGAGGCTTTTATTAATCAAGGAAATCACAGTTGTTAAAAGAATCATTGGCGTCATCCCCCTGAGGGATAGATCGAGGCATAACAAAGACCTAGAAGAAATCAAGACCATCTCTTGAACCATTTGCATAAGATCATATCTTCAACAATTGCACTCCAAATTGCGTTGACTTGTTTGTTGGCTTAAGGATCTGGTGGAGGAGAGCGCACAAGAAGCTTGGACAACAGATCGAAGGAACCCAACCAAAAGAAATTAAGTAAAAATTGAAGGAATAATATATGAAGGATGGATGATAAAGAAATTAAAATTGGTGAAAGATGAAAGAGAGGATATGTTGTAATCTGTGGCTACATTGGATTTGGAATGGAATGATTCAATCTATTTTGTGCAGGGGTGGGAGAAGGGTTGCATTGTGTAGAAGGTAGAAACCCTAATTAAGTTTAGTATGTGAGAGGTGTGAAGCCATGCGATGAATTTAAAGGCATTATGGATGAGACCGCCGCGTGTGCCTTGAACTTTCTTGTTTGTGAAAGCACTTGATAGTGGGTCCACCGTGTGTCAAAAATAGTCTAGCATGATCAATTGACTTTCTCAGCCATGTAAAAGAGTTAATTAAAAATAGAGTTTAATGGTGATACTCATCATACATTAACGGTGGAAAACTATTTTACACAGTCATCCAATCATAAATCACCGTTGATATTACTTTTAAGGTAATTTCTTAAAAGTCAACAAACTTACCATACACGGTGGATTGTGATTGGATGACGGTGTAAATTTTTTTTACATTGTCAGTGTATAACCATTTTTCTCTTAAAAATAATAGAATTCTCAATATACATGTACATGCATACATAAATAAATACATATACATATATAGGTATTTAATTTTGAATATACATAAATTCTTATAAAAAGTCTTATGTCTAATATACATATTCACTATTATATTAATTAATAAACGTTTGAGTTTTTCTATTTTAAATATATTTGATAAATTATTTTTTTAAACAATAATTTTTTTAATGTACACACACATATATTAATATTTAGTAAATAGAGTAATTATTATATTTGAAAAATATTTTTATCTATTTATTTGTATAAATGCTACAATTTTGTAGTTTAAAATACATTTTATTAAATAATTTTTAAATGATTATAGAATAATAAATTTTTTAAATTATATATAGTGATAAATTCTATAGTTATTACTTTTTATTTAATGACATGCCTTCATATACATAAATTCATATGAAAAGTCAAATGATCAATAAGTATATATTAAATTTAATAAATATATTATATTTTTAATAATAATTTAATAATATTATTAAAGTTAATAACATGCTATATTTATAAATGAAATAAATAATACTTTATAAGAAAAAAAATCAGTTTGTTATATATCCATCTATAAATATAAATGTATAAAATTATATGCTTTTCTAGATATCCACTCTCTATTACGTTCACTTTTACTTAAATATTCTCTTTTCATGAAGTAGTAGTGGACTTTACTCTTCTAACACATGCATCTATTATATTTTTTTATGCTTTTAATATCAATTGAAAATTTTAATAAGTTGTGACTGTCTATCATATCTAATTTCAAATATATATATATATATATATATATTATTTTCACTAAATTTTTTACTACTATATTGATTTATCTTCTTCAAATACACTTTGTCTCTATCTCTTTTTATGTTCATTTATAATTTGTATTTCATTATAATATAAATATTTGTCCTTAAAATTTATATAATGATTGTTATTAATTTTAATTATAATATGTGATTTTTTATTTTTTAATTATAATTAATTATAATCATAAAATTGAATAATTGAAATTGATTTGTGCATTGCAGGGCTAAAATACTAATATTTATAAATACTAAATTAATTAAATTAATATTTATTTTACTAATAAATAAATATAAGGAAAATAAACATGACACGTGTCAAAAAAATGACACGTGTCATGTTCTCCTTAAATATGCTGGTCAAACTTGTAAGTTTGACCAGTCAATGGTCAAAACAGACTTATGCCGGTAAATAGTTTTAGAACAGACCCATATTGGTATTTTGTTTATAAAAATGATCCAAAATGGTCAATCAGCCCAATAGAAAGTTCTAGACAAGCTATGACCTCACCCAACTCCTTTATATTCATTGCTGCAACAACCCTTATTCCCCACCACACCAAAGAGAATCATTCCTCTCTCATTCCAATGACATCAACATGCAAATTAAAATGTCCTCTCTTCTATCATTAACCAATTTTAATTTCTTCTTCATCTCTTGATCATATCCTGGGGTCTCTTCCACCAAATCCTTAAGCCAGCAATGCAGTTCGAATGCAATTGTTGAAGATCTGATCTTATGGGAATCATTGAAGAGATGCATGGTCTATATTTCTTCTCTGCATTTGCTGTAAATTGATCCATTCCTGAGCAAAATGACACGGATGAATTTGTCAACAACTGTGATTTCCTTGATTAATGGCATCATTTGCTACCTTCATAGAATTTGTAGAATAGTCTTATGGAAATTTGCTTCACTCGAGTCCACCATTTATCAATTCCCAAACACCCATAAAGTAGAGTAGTCTTATTGAAATTTGCTTCACTTGAGTCCACCATTTCCCAAATTCACAAACACTACTCATAAAGTGAAATAGTTTTATTGAAGTTTGTTTCATACTTGAGTACACCATTTCTGAAACACGAAGACTACAACTGTAGCATGAAACTATGTGAGAAGCCTCACATAATGGAATAGTCTTATTGAAATTTGTTGTCATAACAAAAAAAAAATGGCCATGTAACGAATAAGTATAGTATATAAAAACTAATAAATTGTGATGTATCTGCATATCATTGAATTTATTGAGCAACGATTAATTCTTGGGTTTATTTCTTCCTATGTGTTTTATGCCGTCTAATTAATTATAACAAAATTCCTTATTTCATAGTACTACACTTAGGGATGGCAACGGGATGGGTCGGGGACAGGTTTGGCTCTCCCCATCCCCACAAAAAGCGGGGCGGGTACGGATTCGGGTATTAAAGATGCGGGTTTAAAATTTTAATGCCCATCCCCGTCAGATTTTATCGGGTTCAGGTATACCCGCGGATAACCAGCTACACTAATTTTTATAATTTTAATTTACTTATATAATTTTAAATAAATTATATATTAAGTTATTAATTATATTAATTTAAACAATATATAAAAAATAATGAATAACAAAGGAATTAAAGGCAAAGAATTAAGAATTAAATTATATTTTTAGTTAAATATATAATTTTAAGTTTGTTATTTAACTATTATTGTATTATAGTTTAAATTATTTAACTATTATTGTATTATAGTTTAAATTATTTAACTATTAAGCTAATTAATTTATATTTTTAAAAATTATAACAATAAAATGTTTAATATATATATTATGTATATATATGTTGTGACAAAAAAATTATAAAAAAAATGTAATGGTAGCGGGTATGAGTATAGGTATAGTTTGATACCCATCCCCGTCTCCATTCCTGTTAACAAAAAAATCAGGTAATACCCATATACCCGTACTCATATCCGGTCAAAGCGGGTATTCTCCGTCAAAGTCTGGGCGGATTCGGGGTGATACCCACGGATTCGGGATTATTTGCCATGCCACATACCTCTATTATTTTCGTGTGGGTTTTAACCTTAATAATGAGATCAAATCTTTGTTCGGTTTTTAAACCAGTAGATATTTTAATTGTCTAATGATTGTTGAGGTTTGGGATAAGCTACACTAATACACGTCGGTGATGAGTGGATGTTGTATGTGTCTTGACTGAGTACAGAATGAGCCAAATGTACGTGTGTGTGAGAAGATTTTGTGCAGTGAGGTGCGTCCTGTGTGTGCAAGGAAGAGAGAGAGAGAGAGAGAGCATGTATGTGAGAATGAGCGTGTTAGTGATGTTGTGATAGTGATAGTGTGCTATTTTGTGTGGTACATAAAAGGTACCTATGGGCCAATGATGAGATGAGAGAGAGAAAAAAAATGATGGAGCTAGGGTATTTTACTAGCATTCTTTAAGTGTGTGATGAGTGTGGTTGTTAGCACCGATGAGTGGAGTGCAGAGTGCTCATGAAAAAAACATAAAAGAACCGAATACATGAGATGAGGTGAGTGTTTAGCAAAGAGAGTACTGAGAGAAAAATGTAGGTTATAGATGAGGTGGATGAGGGAAGAAAGATGGGATGACTCCAAAGATGAACAAATATCCTGTGTGCATTAACAATAAGTACTTGAATGAACATGGGTGGTGGCAGTGTTTAATTGGAGGGGTTGTCTAACTTATCTTAACTTAAAATGGAGTTAAACAATCTCATAGAAAATTATTGGTATAATTTATGTACTTTAAAATTAGATAAATGAAATTCAAATTGATTTTGATTTTTTTATGTCATTATTATTTTTATTTAATTTTTTCTCATCTTTTATTTTTAATTTTAATTTTTTGTATTTTAATTTTAATTGTCCGGATAAAATTGAGTGCTCAAAATATTTACGGTTCAAAGTTCACTATCTTTAATCACTTTATAAAACTTGTACCCGTTATTATTTTTCCTATTCATTGTACTTTTACCGAAACCAAAACTTCATATTTAGTTTAAATTGCTCTAATTTTCTAAGTTTTATTATAAATTACTCTTATTTTAAAATAAAATTTATCCTACATTTATTATTATTATTTTAAATAATTTATACTTTACAAAATAATATTGGTTCTGATCATGCATTTGATTGAAATATAGTTTATTATTATTTTAAAAAATTGATGTTAAAATACTATATTTAAATAATAACTTAACGTTAAAAAAAAAACTTAACTTCTAAATAACAAGTTAATGTTATTATTATCCATAAATCATTATTTAAAAAAAGTAACAACAAAAATATTTCTATTACACATTGAAATTAGAGGCTAACACGAGCTTTGTATTGCCCAAGCATCTCACGCATGTGATTGCAGCTTCTTCTTCTCGCAAAATCTCTCTAACATAGTATTTCTTTAAAAGAAATCATCAATGTCATTGTGAAAAGGGAATAAGAGAAAATGCCATGTTAACATTTCCATAGGTGTTTTCACCACCATATCCATTCTCTCCACTCATTGAGTCACCCATATATAACCAAAACAATAACCTCTTGATCAGTATGCAAAAGGCATTTAAAGATGGGCTTGGAGACTTTGGATCATCCAACAATATTAGCTTATTTGGATCTATTATCAGTACATTCATTGTCGCAAGGACTCTATGAACATATGTTGTACGTAGTTTACACAAGTCCTTGTTGCTGACAATCACTGTGGAGTTTCCACTTGCATCAAATGCAGTGGTTGCCCAATAAATATTATCATACATTCACTTTTTCTTCCATCTCCTTTTCGACTTTTTTTTTTTCTATCTCTCTCTTACTTTCTCATCACATCACTTTCTCTCTCTTTTCCTTTTTCTCTCTATCACTCTCTTCTTTCCACCCACACACCCCAAATTTGGGATGAATGAATATCACTGCTCTTAATTGCCTTCATGGGATTAGGAACTACCAAGGTTGTCCCATAATATGAGAGAATAGGGAGATAACTTCACTATTTTTGCCACCTGATTAGATTCACCAAGGATATGTTTTTCCTTTTTTCAAATCTTACCATTTTCAGCTTGTCCAACCCATAATTGAGATTAAATGCTCTATTAATTCCTTTCTACAATATTCTCGTCCTTATCATGGCCTGATAATGTTGGGGACATATTTTGGCCAGAATATGAATGCCTTAAATTGCTCCCCTCATTTCCTCCTCCTATAATGCTCTCATTATTGTGATTTAAAACATTAATGAGCTTTCCAATCCCTATATAAGTTTGTAATGAAGTTAACGTGATTTCTATGCAGTGGATTAGGGGTTTGCATGCGAGCCTACACCTCTATTGTTCATATTTTTCTCACCAGATCCTAGACGGTAGCCAATGATGAGCTTTCTTTCTTCTTCCTCTCTGAGCAACTGCCTTTACAAATCAAATGCAATCCTTCATATTCAACATCAAACCAATGGTTTTGAAACCAAAAACATCCTACTACTAAGTTATTCAAATCAATTTTCACACACACCTTAGCGAATTTCCCTTTGACTACATCAATAGTAGTCATATCCATTAGCACCAATCTACCAACGACTGATGCTAGTGCTAAAAGAACACTCTCATCATAGTATCCATGCCTAAACAAGGAAAGCTAATCCAGACCAAGGTATTATCAATCTTTGTGTCAAATGCCCCTGGTCTCATAGTGAGGTAATGATCAAAGATAATCCAAGGTCTACCTAAATAACCTTTTTTGAATCCTCAACTAAGTCAAAGTTAACCATATAGAAACCATGGCCAATATCAATAGCATCTAGACCCCTAAGGGTTTCCAAGTCGCCTTTTAGTGATCCCCAATTATAAGGAAACCAATATTCTTCCCAAGCATTTTAACTATCACAACATCCTTCTAAAGTAACCATAGTTCTTGCAAAATATTGTCATCAATGTAACATTTTGGCTTCAGTCTATCATTATCTTCCAGCTCAATCTTGAATAGATTCCTCCTAATCAAATATATACATTCTAGTTGTGGCAAAGGATTTTGTGATGCTAGCAGCTTATCCCTAAAAGAAATCTTGAGATGACTTCTACTCGCAAATAGGGTTTATTAGATAGAGCCATTTTTTCTACTCAAAAGTAAGGGTATATTAGACTTTTTAAATTCACACATTTAGTAGGTTTCATTTGTCTTTTTAAATAATAATATAACTTTCAAATAACATTAAATTATTTTCAAAAGGTTGTGTCAGGGTTATTAAATGAGGCAATTAAGTGTGTGAGGGTTTCAAATAAATTTTTTTCTACACATTTAATAGAGTCAATATGCAGTCACTCATGATAGTAGTGTGAACCATTATACAGGTTATTAATCGTTCAGTTTGAGTCATTTAAAGGTTAGGGCGAGTGTTTTTTGGTTTTTTTTTATGAAAGAAAAATGACTTCTTTCTTTTTTTTTTCTACCCAACTCGAGAAGTATTGTTTCCTGTAAAAAAATACTTTGGTTCTATAAAAAAAATATAATAAATAAAACCTACTCCCTTTGTGCATTGAACATGGTCACCTTATACAAAACCATTTGTTAATGAGTATTTTCATTGTTTGCATTTGAAATTCAAAAACACTTCTTTATGATAAATCCTTATATATATTTCATAACTTGTTTCCTCATTTTGACATGATTGTCAAAAAAATGAATTAGAATTTAAGTACATTGAACTTTTAACCTCCATTTCTAAACAAGTACTCCCTTCATTTCATATTGATTGTCGTTTTAACATTCAAAATTCATATTGATTGACGTTTTCAATTTTCAAAGCAACATTAAAACTTTTACTTAAGTTTTACTTATAATAAATACTATTTTCTAGTAATACTTAATGATACATTTATAGAAATTAAGAATGTGAGTAAAGATATTTTGCTAAAATTAGCCCCTAATAAATACTATTTTCTTGAACTAATTCTTTTCTCAATATGAAATGGAGGGAGTAGATATTATAAGTGTGTAATGACTACTGCGATTTGAGACAAGCTTCACTAGTAGATATTATGGGCTAAACGACAAAAGGAGGCAAAAAAAAATAACTTATTACCAAATAAGTGTGGAAAAAAAACAATTTACCTGCAGGGGTTGTTTTTGACACGTTGCACCGGGAGGCGCCAATTGAGTTGGCGCCTCCCGAATTTTTTTTGTTTCGTAGCAGGAGGCGCCAATTCAAGGTGCGCTTCCAGTGCCTACCCCCCATAGCTGAACGGTGTCAGAGGTGTGCAGGGAGGAGGCGCCAACCGAAGGGGCAACTCCCTTCAGGTGGCGCCATTTGAAAGTGTGTCTCCCATGGGTGGCACCAAGTCAACATGCACTTCGCGTGCTGTTCCTGCAACTTAACTGTAACACGTTAAAGCACAGATTTGACAAGGCATTGCACCAGTTTTCATTGTGATGTTGCGTGACAATTGCATGAAAATTTGCTTGCAGCGTGCAGAGGGAATGCAACACTTATTGGAGTTTTACTGTTATGGTTCAGTGTATGGTTATTCATAAAACTGTTGAAGTTTTACTCCCTATGCATATCCGTGAATGCAACACTTATTGGACTGCACTGTTTAATATTAAATAAAAGAATTTGGCTACAAATAGACTTCGATGAACGTTGCAAATGCACACTTTCATTTCAGGTAGCTATCAACTTGAGCATTTTAGCTTCTTCTCTTCTGTTTGAAGCGTGAAGTGGTGCATTTGAAGTTTTTTGATTTTGTTAAATTAGTGAGTAATTTTTATGTTTTGGAATATATTTAATTTTTTATTTTAGATATATAGATAATTTTGTTATTATTCGTCTTGTATTATGAGTAAGTAGAAAAAGATAAATTTCTTTAATAAACTTAGTGTGACATTTTATTTTATTATTTGAGATATGTAGATAATGTTTTATTTTTAGCTTTTATTATTAGTGAATTAGAAATAGAAATAATGTTAAACGTATAAAGTGAGTGTAATATTTTTGTGATTATTATTGTGACATTTTTTAGAAATAGAAATAATGAAGCGTGAAGTGTAAAATGCACACTTTCATTTCAGGTAGCTATCAACTTGAGCATTTTAGCTTCTTCTCTTCTGTTTGAAGCGTGAAGTGGTGCATTTGAAGTTTTTTGATTTTGTTAAATTAGTGAGTAATTTTTATGTTTTGGAATATATTTAATTTTTTATTTTAGATATATAGATAATTTTGTTATTATTCGTCTTGTATTATGAGTAAGTAGAAAAAGATAAATTTCTTTAATAAACTTAGTGTGACATTTTATTTTATTATTTGAGATATGTAGATAATGTTTTATTTTTAGCTTTTATTATTAGTGACTTAGAAATAGAAATAATGTTAAACGTATAAAGTGAGTGTAATATTTTTGTGATTATTATTGTGACATTTTTTAGAAATAGAAATAATGATGTAGGTATTGTTGTTTGTGTTAGTTTATAATACATCGAGCATTATGTTTAAAAAAAAAAAGTGTTTGTGATATTTTTTGTATTATTATTTGAGATATGTAGATTATTTTTGATATTATTTGTCAGTAAAAAATTTCAGGTTTGAATTAAGACGTCAATATGGAGCAAGGCCAAATTGTGCATGGCGGTCCACGTGACCCTTCACTATTACATCTGCAACATTTGCATGTTTCCGAACATGTGTGGAACGATGACGAAAACCGTGTTTTACGAGTTAGACGAACTCAATGTCAACAACAACGTTTGAGAGGGGCTCCGAGACTGATAAGAGATATGTTAAGGGATGCTGGTTTTTTAGGTGTTTCGGAGATCTTGTTTTTCCAAATTGATCATCAGTTGATATCGGCATTAGTTGAGCGGTGGAGGCCAGAGACGCACACGTTTCACATGCCAGTTGGGGAATGTACCATAACATTAGAAGATGTTGGTATTTTGTTAGGTTTACCCATTGACGGTGAACCTGTGACTGGCATTGCAAAGCGTAAATGGAGTGAAGAAGTGTTAGAGCAATTGGGAGTAATGCCTGTGGGTGACAATGTAGTTGGAGGAAGAATTAAAATGAAATGGCTTGATGAGCATTTTGGTGATATCTCGGTGCATCGACACAGCCAGTTGCAGTTGCAACGGTTTACTCGAGCCTATATTTTACGTATGCTTGGAGGGTTTTTATTTGCTGATCATTCAGGCATATACGCACCACTGAAATTTCTTCCAATGCTTCACGACCTACGTCAATCTGGCATATATTCCTGGGGATCAGCTGTGCTAAGTTATTTGTACCGGGAATTATGCAAGGCCACTAACTACAGTGAACGTGAAATGGGTGGAGCAGTTGCGCTAATACAACTATGGGCATGGCAAAGGTTTCCATTCATTGCACCTATTGATTCGCCCATTCCGATTGATGATGTTCCACTTGGTGCTAGGTGCGCGTCATTTATACCAATAAATTTTTTTTTGTTTTTTTTTTGTATTTTTTAATGGTTAAAAGTTGATGTTTGAATTAATAGGTGGATTGGTGGATATGAGACCAATTTTACGTCTCGGAGATGGGATATCAGTAGATATCGAGAGAAGTTCGACAAGATGAAAAAAACTGACGTAAGTTGTTTGAAACTATACAATTATTTAAACATGTGATGAAAATTGTAACACAATGTGTTGTTGTGTAGATTGATTGGGATCCGTACACAGCCCACTATCAGGGGTTACCAGTATACTATTTTCAAGGGAGTCAAATTTGGCGTTCGGTAGTGCCATTAATTTGTTTCCATATTATTGAGTGGCATCAACCGGACCGCGTCCTTCGACAATTCCGGATGCAACAACATATTCCCGGAAATCCACTTCAAGATGACAAACTTCATGATCTCACCTTGAAGGGTAAAGAAAGCACGAACTGGATGATAACTCATGTTGTGTACGTGAATGCATGGAATGAAAGGAACCAAAGAGTGTACGTCGGTGCAAATTCCGATAACCCTTATTTGTCCAAAAGCTCAGGCTACATGTTATGGTATCGGGCACACACTCGACTATACATATCCCAGGCAGCAGCAAGAGAAGCTTTTATGGTAAGTAATATATGTAACATTGTTTGTGGTGTGTTTAGTAATAATGTTCACTATTGATCCATTTATTTATATAATTTTTTTAAAAAAAATCTACATGTTCAGGTTGATACAATGGAGCGACTATATCACACAACAACAACCCAACATCGGGATAGTTGCTCCACTGAAGTTATCAGAACTGGTATTGCAAGTTGCTTGCAGGCGTGGGATGACGTTGATGCTATAACACAGCCCACTGAAGAGGCCCCTCCTCCACCACAAGAGTTGCCCAACCCACCAGATAATGTCAACATTGGATCCGGGCGTAAGGAAGGACATGGACTTCAGCGACGTAGGAGGCGCGTTCAACACCAACCAATTCAGTTGCCACCTTTACCAGATGAACCTAGTCATGGGACATATTATGTCACTCCAACCCAACCTTTTGCAGAGTACACACCATATATGTATCAAACCCAACATCATCCGTCACCTACACCTGCAAATGCATCTTCTGCACATGCAAATGAAGATTACTATGTTCCTCAACCAGCTGATCAATTCATGGATTTTACTCCACCTCCGTATCAACCCACTATGATTGTGCCAGGAGCCCCCAATCAATATTTGCATCCATGGGAAGCAGCGCCAATTTTCTCTCCAGCTTCAGGGGGTGCAATGTTTCGAGCTGGTAGTTCGTCACAACAGCCTACAATGGGATTTAATTTGAACGAATCATTTATGGATGATGGTCGTAGGCAAACAGGGGGTGATGATGATTGCGGTTGAATTTATGTGTTTTTGTTAGTGTTTGTCTTGCAATCCCTATACTTATGTGTAGTGCTTAATTAATTGTAGCAGTATGACGTTACTGTTAATCGTTAGCAACTATTAACCAAACTGACTACCATTGTTAACCTCCTAAATGAATACAAACACTTACAACTTGCACAATAAAAACGCTAATAAATAATATGTCCATCCTAATATTGTTTCGTGATGATGTAATATCAGCTTGAGCTATGTAATTTCATGACGATAACTTTGAAAGCTGCACCACAACTAGAGCCTTTCTCAAGCCCACAAATATTGAAGATATTAAGTGAACTTCATGAAGCATTTGTAGGTCCGGAAGGAATTACATTTGAAGGTTCTAAAAGAAGCATTCAATTCAATCCAAAAATTACTTTTGACAATTTAAAAAAAAGAATTCACGAAAAATTAAGGTTTTCTAATGACCAAATCATCAGTAAGTTGACATGTAGATTTTTGGTCAATTCCAATCCACCCTCTTATTCTGGCTTAGACATATGTGATGATGAAGATGTTCAATGTATGATTAATGGTTTTCAAAAACATTTGTTTGCAACAATAATAGAGCTTTACGTGCACGTAGATCATGCAGGTACTTCATCATTACCAGTTAATGACAACTATGGGCAGGGTTGTTCATCATTACCAGTTCCGCAAACTTATGAAGCTGGTTGTTCGCCATCTCTGGTGGACACAACTGGACGTCATGCTTTACATGAACAATTAAGCAACGAAGAATTCGTCACACACTTGAGTGATGATGAATTAGGTCCTCGTGATGCCAACGAAGCCCTTAACGATGATGGGGACGACAACGGAGGTGAAGATGAAGGAATTCCATATGCAAATTCATCTGACACAGATGATGAAGGTCATGTCAACATTGCTCATGAACAACACGTTCAAGTTCCAGGTAACCAACATTATTTATTTCCATAATCTATAAAACGCATCTACATGCAACTTCCTTTTAATTAATTTTATTTAATTTTATAGGACAACCTCAACGGCAACAGTTGACTTCCTCGGCGCATTATTCCTATATTAATTGGGATCATCTTGACCAAGAAATGGATTTTACTGGTTTGGATTTACGTGATGGCTGGGAAGTCGGAGATGAGTTATACGAAGGTTTATGTTTTGATACCAAAGACGATGTTAAGACGGCTGTTGCGCATTATTCCATGAAGGTGCACCATTCATACGACACGATTGAAACAAGACCAACAGTATTGGACTTACGATGTCCAAATACTCAAGTAGGATGCCCTTGGAGGATGAGAGCAATATTGTCTCGCAAAACTAACAGGTGGACGATTCGAAAATGGGGAGGTCGACATGAATGTCTCATGACAAACATATCCCAAGATCATGTGAAGCTGACATCGGACATTATCAACAACCACATTCTAGGTATAAGTCATTTACCTATCTTTTAATTAATTTATACCGTAATTTACTGAATATTCTGTATATGTAGGCATGATTCGAAACGACCCATCGGTGGCTATTTCAATGATTCAAGAACGAGTTTCCAGCGACCTATCTTATAATGTTTCATATCGTAAGGCGTGGGTTACCAAACAAAAAGCTTTAGCAAAGGTGTTTGGTGATTGGGAAGAATCTTTTGATATATTGCCTCGCTGGTTGACATGGATGGTCGATAAATGCCCAGGGTCCGCCTATGAACTGGACGATACAGATGTGTTTGTTGGAAATCTTGTAGACACCCGATTTCGTCAGTTTAAACGTGTGTTTTGGACGTTTAAACCTGTTGTTGACGCATTTAACTCATGCAAGCCAATACTACAAATTGATGGGACTTTTTTGTATGGCAAATATCGCGGTACGCTGTTGATTGCGACCTCACAAGATGGAAACAGTTGTGTTTTGCCCATAGCCTTTGCAATTGTTGAAGGCGAAACGCTAAACGATTGGTCATGGTTCTTGTCAAAGATACGACAACATGTGACCCAAAAACAGGGAATATGTCTGATTTCAGATCGACATAAGAGCATTAAATCTGCTGTGGGGAGATCACCTCAATGGCAACCACCCAATGCTTATCATGTTTATTGCATTCGTCACATAGCAAGCAACTTCAACCATAAATTCAAAAATGCAAAGTTAAAGCAATAGTTGATAACAATGGGTAAATACAAATATTGCATTATATTTTAAAAAACATTTTGCTTATCTCAAAAAGTTTATGTTTTTCTAATAACCATTGTTGCAGGTTACACAACATGTTTACACCGATTTGAGCGAAGGCTTGAAAGATTTCGTGAGACTAGCCTCGAAGTTCAATGTTGGATTGATGCCATACCAAAAGAAAAATGGACCTTGGCACATGACGATCAAGGGCGGAGATATGGGCATATGACAACAAACTTGTCAGAAGCTGTTAATAAAATTTTAAAAGGTGCACGAAATATGCCCATAACTGCTTTGGTTAAGTGCACGCACGACAGATTAGTAGAGTATTTTGTAAAAAGAGGGGCGGCAGCAACGGCTGACTTTGCGGCCGACCGACGTTACTGTAGAAAGTTGTTGGATGCACTGGAAAACAATCACGTCGATGCCTGTACTCATCTTGTGAAAAGATACGACATTCGACGAACAAAATTTGACGTCGAAGAGGCCTTCAATCATCTTACACAAAGGGGAGGGAAAACATGGGCAGTTAACTTGAATAAACGTTATTGTCAGTGTGGAGCTTTTCAAGCATACAAATACCCTTGCTCTCATGTCATTGCTGTGTGTGCTAATTTTAACATCAACCAGTACCAATACATAGATCGAGCGTACTCAATCCAAAGCATTATTGAAGCATATTCTGGCCAGTGGAATCCCCTTGGCAACAATGAGACAATCTCTCCAAGGAGTGGCCCTGTCATTGTTCCAGATGAGTCCATGATTCGTGGGAAAGGTCGCCCAAAATCTACCCGAATAAGAAATGAAATGGACTGGACAGAGTCACAGCGGACACAGACTTGTAGCCATTGCAGACGTGAAGGGCATAACAGGAGTAACTGTCCACGTTTTCTAATAGAGTACGGTATCATTGACGACGAAAATCAAAACATTCCATGATTGTAATTTCAACACAATAATGTGTTGGATAAGTTTCCAAATGTGTTAGTTTTCATATCTTATGTTTTGGTTATGAAAAAACCAGTGTTATGTTTCAATTAAGTGGGATATTCATGTTGATTTCTATATTTATTCGTTTTCCAATTTTCGTGTCTTCATTTGAACAAAAACCACAGTTCACATGCTTTATAAAAATATATATTACATCATCAAATAAAAACATGAAACCAAAAACATCACTACAAAATAAAATAAAAACATGAAATTATGACATTTTCTTCCAACATTAAATTTACAAACTTAACAAATATAAACACAAATCAAATCCAATGACTAGGAGACAAATTTAACTTATCCCATTCTGAAGATGTTGGACTTCCATACAATCCGTTATACCATGGACGACTTTCCTCCAATTCTGTTTTCCCTTCCAGTAAGTTCCTCATCACCTGTGCATTTGGATCTGCTTCTTGTACAATGCCTTCTACATTTGCAAATACCTCAGCACAAGTCAGCTTTGGGTCTTTTGCAATGATAGAAAACATTTGACCCACATCGACATCGTCTTCAAGATCCATTGCCATGTATTTTATAGGATCTTCACCCACTTCAGATATAGGTGCACGAAAACGAAGTTGGGTCACCCTTGTTGCAGATGAAGCTGTAATTTTCATCTTCATACATTCCTTCAGTTCATCAAGTTTTATGTCATCCTTAACTGCAAAATACTCTATGTCATTACTAACAAATTTGACACCATCTACAGTAGAGATGATTTCTCCATTATAATAAACTAAAACATAAACTGTTGAAGAATTCATCATTATCAACAAAATAAAAAATAAGAAAGTGACGCAGCAGAAGAAGGAAGAGGAAAGCATAACTACAAACCGCATTCAACTGCTATTTATACACAATATTTTGCACATTTTCTCTTCCCACGAGCAGACAGTTTTAAAAATGAAGTAACCAAGGCGCCAGATCAAATGGCGCCTCCCAATAGGTGGCATTAACCAAATTGGCGCCTCCTGTTGGGAGCTACCGGAGAAGCAGACTCATTTGGCGCCACCTGAAGGGAGTTGCACCTTCAGTTGGCGCCTCCTCCCTGCACACCTCTGACACCGTTCAGCTATGGGGGGTAGGCACTGGAAGCGCACCTTGAATTGGCGCCTCGCGCTACGAAACAAAAAATATTCGGGAGGCGCCAACTCAATTGGCGCCTCCCGGTGCAACGTGTCAAAAACAACCCCTGCAGGTAAATTGTTTTTTTTCCACACTTATTTGGTAATAAGTTATTTTTTTTTGCCCCCTTTTGTCGTTTAGCCAGATATTATGCCTGTTATATATGATTTTGGAAAATCCAGTCTTGTAGATTTGATAATTATAAAGGCTAAAAGCCTAAAAGTTACACGAAAATAATTGAGGTATGAGCCCTGAAATAATGGATTTTTTTATTATAATTAAACATGAAGAAAGCATAGGAGGAAATAAACACAAGAATAAATAATTGCTCCATTAATTAGTTCAATAAAATGCATATACATCAAAATTTAATAGTTTTTACACACTATACTTATTCATTACAAAACTATTTTATGTATCACAACAAATTTCAATAAGACTATTCCACTGTGAGGTTTCTACCTATCCTTCAATAAGATGATTTCGCTTTGTGAGACTTCTTATCTAGTCTTAAATTACAATTAGACTAATTCACTTTGTGAGACTACTCACCTATCCTAGGATTATTTCACAGGCCTTCTCACCTAGTCTTAAATAAGACTTTCATGCAGAAATCCGTGAACCCAATGTTTATACTTGAAAAGTTTGTAGGCACCATATAGAATTGGCAGGATGAAGTGTTTTAGACAATAAAGTGTCTGGTTTGTTGTATTTTGTAATGGCTCAGGTACCTGCAATACCATTATCAATAATATATCACTATTTTTCGCTAACCAAAAAACGATGACTTTCACTTTGAGGCTTTTATTAATCAAGGAAATCACAATTGTTAAAAGAATAATTGGTGTCGTCCCCTTGATGGAAAGATTGAGGCATAACAAAGACCGGGAAGAAATGAAGACCATCTCTTGAACCATTTCCATAAGACCAAATCTTCAACAATTGCACTCCAAACTGCGTTGATCTGTTTGCTGGCTTAAGAATCTGGTGGAGGAGAGCACACAAGAAGTTTGGACAGGAGATCAAAGGAACCCAACCAAAAGAAATTAAGTAAAAACGGAAGGAGTAAGATATATAGGATGGATGATGAAGAAATTAAAATTGGTCAAGGATGAAAGTGAGGCTATGTTTAAGTTGTAATATGTGGCTACATTGGATTAGGAAGGGAATGATTCAATCTATTTTGTGCAGCTGTGGGAGAAGGGTTGCAGTGGGTAGAAGGTTGAAACCCTATAATTAAGTTTAGTGTGTGAGAGGTGAAGACATATGATGAATTTAAAGGAGTGACACATGATGGATGAGACCACACCGTGTGTGTCTAGAACTTTCCTATTGGTGAAAACATGTAATGGTGGGGTTAGTCCACCGTGTGGCATAGAGTCTAGCAGGATAATTGACTGTCTCGACAGTGGTCATTGTATATCAGAAGGAAGAGTTTTCCGTTCATAGTGGTCCTTCAAGGCTCGAACATTTAATGGATACTGTATATTGCATTTAATGAGTGTATATTACATTTATTATATTTAATAAATGCTGTAGTTAATATTATATAATAAAAAGTCTATTTGTTTATATTTATGTAAACACTGCATTAATAACATTAAATGTTACATTAATATTTTTCTTCTCAACTCTAGTTTTTTTTTCATGATTACAAATATCACTTATGAGAGACAAATTTACTCAAGTCAGGTAAGACAACTTTGAGCGATAAAGTATTTCATTTGAGGATTTAATGCCTAGCCTGCATACCCAAGTCTGGTTTTTTTTTTTTGTCACTACGACATTGGTGAGAAGTATTCACCTTACTGATGATTAATCTCTGCCAAAAAACCTGATTGGTCATCTTTAGTGGGTCTCCCTTCCCAACCATATTTTTTTTATCTACGAGACTTGAACTCGAGACTTTACTTAATAGGATCAAATCCAATTCCACTCGTATAATTCACATGTTTAGTTTTGTTTTTGGTAATGGTCCACAAGTCTAGTTTACTCATATGTTTAGATAAATTAATTTCATTTTTTTTTCATTATTCAAACTTTTATTTTATATGCTATTTAAATAAGTTAGTTTATTAATGATCTCTCTAAAATTAATTAATTTAAAATATTTATAGAATATTTTTGTTTATAATCAAACTTTTTCATAATTAAAAAATAAGTTCTACTTTTATAAATTATAATATTAAAAGCTCAATAATAGTTTATAATATATTTATAATAATATTCTAAAATAGATTTTAGATAAAAGAATGTAGATAAAAAAATGATATGTTTATTATTTAATAAAATATATTTTTAATTATAAAATTATATTAATTTTTATAATAAGTTCGTGCTAATCTCATAATATTATAATGATATGTAACAAAAATAATAATACTATAATGATAATAGAAGCTTGGAAAAATAAAATTATATTGAGTGAAACTAGACTCAAATTTCTTAATTATGGTCTTGAGTTCAAGCCTTTAGATAAATAAAAAATAAAAAAATAAAAAAGTGGTTGGGAGGAAAGATTACACTAAAGGTGGTCATTCAAGTTTCCTAGTGGATATTAGCCATTTACAAAGCCAATACATCTACCTATAACATGGTAATAAAAAAATAGAAGATGTGGTTAGGTAGGGGTGTAAACGAGTCGAACCGAGCCGAGCTCTTGAGGCTTGGGCTTGGCTTGTAAAACAAATTAATTGTTCAAGTTTGGCTCATTTATTTAATCGAGCCTAATTGAAAGCTTGGGTTTGGCTTGTTAAAAAAGTACAAAGCTTGAGCTTAACTTGTTTAGCTCATTTATTACTTAACTAGTATTTTAGTCCGTGCAATGCACGAGTTTATTCAAATTTTCACTACATTATTTATATAGTTAATAAAAAGAAATTTGAAAAAAAAGAATTATGTAACACATCCAAAGAAATTTGAGACTATAAATTTAAAAAAAATAATAAGGGAAGATGGATAAGCTATACAAAATATAAAGGAAGAAGAAGATAAGGGGAGAGTTGTCAAATATATATATATATATATATATATATATATATATATATATATATTTTAATATCAAAAGTTTTTTAACAATTGTGAATAATTATCAAGTATTTATAAATGATGTTGTGACTTTTTCTACAAATTTTAATATCAATAACAACTAATTTTGAACATCTCGCAATTAAGTATATTATTCTAAAAAGTAAAATGAAGTTTTAAATATCTTTAATATTAGCTTTAAAAAGTAAATTGAAATAAGGATTTGGAATTATTGATGAAAAAGAGAAATCTTCATAGTTAAAAAATAGTTACAAAAATTGATAAAAGAAATATTTGGAAAAAAAAATAGCATAAAGAAGTGAATGAAGATAGTTACAGAAATATTAGAGAAAAGAAGTGAGTATGCATAGTTACATAAATACATAAATTGATAAGAGAAATTTTAGGAAAAGTTGCAAACATAGATGCATGCTAGGAGAGTGAAGTACACCACTTCATGAGAGGAGAATATTCAAATGAGAGTGAATGTGAGGGAGAGTGGGGAGAGTGGAGTAATGAAAACACAGATAGATTTATACGTTTATATATAAGGAGATTATTTTTGCTTTTATGAATTTTTTTCTTAAATTATTTTTTAACTTTACCAATATAACATTTAATAATTATTTTAATATTAGATAATTATTTACTAATAGAAAAACATATCTTAAAATGTTATCAGCAAAATGATTTATATATCAATATTAGCTATCCAAGTCTGAACTCTAAATAAGAGTACTAACAATCCAATATCATCAATTTTTTTATTAGCAAAATTATTTATACATTAAAAAAGAAGCTAATGTTAAGTATAATTAGAAGTACTCAATATTAGCTAACCAAGTCTGAACTCTAAAAAAGAATACTAACACTCCAATGAAAACATAAACAACAACACCTCTATTCTAAACAAATACAAATTAAGATCCCTAACTTAACCAAATTACAAGCAAAATTTACAATCAACTTATACATTGTAGTCCTCCCCCTATCAATATAAAGGTAATCAATTTATTGATAGAATAGTCTCTGATATTTTTTTTTTATAAAAATGATTAGTATAAGAATATGTAAAAAAAAAATTCATGAAAATAATATATATATATATATATATATATATATATATATATATATATATATATATATATATATATATATATATATATATGAGGGATCAAATGACACCGGTGTAACTTATACCAATTGTTACACTATTTAATAACTTGATATTGGATGATGTTTTCTTAAAACCCATCGTTGGATTGAAAGTTCATTCCACATAGATTATATATACAAAATTTCATATTAATCCAAAATTATTTGCTACCTCATTTATATAGATTAAAATCGACGTAATATAAACTTTTCAAAATATATTAAAATACAGATCATTTGATCACCTTCTTATTGTTGTTCAATTTTGACAAAATTTGAGAGAGACAATCTTGGTAATATGTAGATACAATTCAACGGTTGAATAGATAAAAATCACATTCTATATCAAGTTATTGGATGGTGTAACAATTGGTATAAATTACACTGGCCGGTGTAACTTAAACAACTATTACACCATTCAATAACTTGATATAGAATGTGATTTTATTGATCTAACCGTTGAATTATATCTATATATTACCAGGATTGTCTGAGACAAATTTTGTCAAAATTGAACAATAATAAGAAGGTGATCAAATGATCCATATTTTAGTATATTTTGAAAAGTTTATATTACGTCGATTTTAATCTATATGAATGAATTAAAAAATAATTTTGGATTAATACGAAATTTTGTATATATGATCTATGTGAAAGGAACTTTCAATCCAACGGTGAGTTTTAAGAAAACATCATCCAATTGAAAGTTATTGAATGGTGTAATAGTTGATCAAAGTCACACCGGTGTAATTTAATCCCTCCTCATATATATATATATATATATATATATATATATATAACGAGCAAAACCCGAATAGTTCACGAATAACTCGGTTCATTTACACCCCTATGGTCAGGGATTTGATCCTCAAGTCCATGTGTATGGAAAATATTTGTTTGGAAATATTAATCTCTTAAATAGATTTCGGTATTTCAAAGAAGGGTAAAATATGTTTTTGGTCCCTCATTTTATGTTGATTTCTGTCTTTAGTCATTCATAATTTTTTTCTCTGTTTTTAGTCCCTAAAAAATTGTTTCATTTTGTTTTTAGTCCCTGACATTAATTTCAACTGTTAAGTGATGTTGTAGCGAACAAAATTTGCGCTTGAAAAATTTTGTTTAAGTTTCTAGCAGTTTTTAACTGCTGCACATTGTTTGGTAAACTAAAACATCAGAAATGTTAAAAAAATAATTAAAAAAATTAAAACCTCGAACACCAGATTTTCTGAAATCACAAAAAATGTTACAAAAGTAAACAATTCTGACCGCCAAAAAATTTGTAATGGTTAAAAGTCACTAGAAACTTAATCAGAAAATTTTTACACACAGTTTATGTTCGCCATGTTATCACTTAATAGTTGAAATTAACGTCAAGGACTAAAAATAGAACAAAACAATTTATGAGGGACTAAAAATAGTAAAAAAAAATTATGAGGGACTAAAAACAGAAATTAAGATAAAAGGATGAACCAAAAATATGTTTTACCCTTCAAAGAATTAGTTTTTGGTCTTCTGTTGGAAGATACCTAAGTTTGAAAAAAAAATGAAGAGTAAAATGGCATTAGCATTTTAAAATAAATACACATATAGTAACTATACTAAATATAAGTGTGATATGAATTGAGATAGATATAATTTAACTTATTTTGAATAAAAAATGAACAAAACTCTAATCCCTGTGGTGGGCAAAAATTCCACTTAGCCCAAATAAATCACACTTTAACTTGACTGATCTCTAGGTTGTCAAAAAAAACATTTGGGTGTCTAAATATTTTTTTCTCATAGATATATCATCCATGCACGTATAAGGGTGAAACCACTCATGAAGCAAGAGGCAAACGATAAAAGGCAAACAAAAACTACACAAGGTATGCATTCTATTTTAATTTTATTCATCTGTTGACTTCCTCTGATTTACTAAGAATCTTATAAATAATTACATTCCATAGAAGAATCTACCTAATACTTTCTGGGAACTTTACGAATATTTTCCTCCTTAGGCTTGTGCAGAACCGATAATATATATGACAAATAGATAACAATTCAAACTCTTTGAATCATTGTAACACATGTGACACGATTAAATAATAGACGAAAAAGTCATCCTTAATTGTTCAATCAAGATTAATCATGAAAAATCATTCTATACAAAAGATCTTGTAACGAAATTTCCTCTCCTTAATTTCCTAGCCTTGGACCCGCTGGCAAGGCTTTTACAGTTATAACATCCCATCCGATTATAAGTTCAGACTAACGCCAAGGAACATAAAAAGCTTCAAAGTCAAAATTCAACAACCAAATCTCTCTCTCTCTCTAGCTAGAAATGAGAAATCTCTTTGTGATATACAAGTATATATATGTTCTAGTTTCTCTTAAACTATGTACAAACCGGCAGAAAAATAAATAGAAAACAGAAGCCCTCAAGAAAAATAAAAAAAGGGAGATGAAAAAGTAAAAAAAGAAAAACAGAGAACTAAAAGGAAAAAACAAAAAAACGACACCTTATTGACAAAGACCGTTGGAAATTGTCATCCCACCGTTGGAACAGTTATCCGAAACCCGTCCGATTGCCACGTGGCCACGCGCCACCCGGTGGGACCGGAATACATAAATTCCCCGGGCTCAAGAAACGGGTTGGTGAACCGAGTCGACTCAGCCAACTCGCCCTTACCCTTCACCACCGTCAACCACTTCCCCTCCATCTCCTCCATCACCACCACCCCTTTATTCTTAACCTTTCCAATCAAATCCCAAAACGCATCGTTTCGCTTCCTATTCACAAACAAAACCACCAACCTCTCTCTACACCCCTCCAATCTCTTCAAACAACTAACCAACTCCCTCAACTCGTCCACACCCAAATCCTCCACCCTCTTTCCACCCTCCTCCACGCGCCGCAAAATCTCGCGCTGCACGCGCCCGTAATCCTCGGACACCAATCTCACAACGTTGTACACCAATTCGATCCTCTGAAGGTGCAACGACTCAGGCGCGTGACTCACCTGCTCCACGAAATCCACGAGACCTCGTATTTCACAAAACAACTCGCCACTCGACACACCCGAAACCTCTCTTTCGGATCCGTCACTAGTTACATAATAACCCAAAACGCGCGAAACGGTTAAGACATGTTCCAGAACATTCGCGTACCACCGAACCCACGCGCTGAGCTCCAAGGTTTCGACGTCCGTGTCGTCGCGGAAGGTGGAAAGGTTAAGGGCGTTGTGCCCTCCGTGCGAAGGGTAGTGGGAGAGGTTGTCCTTTAACGTTAAGGGTCCCTCGGATACGACGTTGTGGAGAGTGAAGAGGCATTTGAGTGCCACCGTGGCGCTTTGGGTTCCGTGGAGGCGGTCCATGATGGTGTCTATGCAGGTGCGTGGCAGGGAATAAGAGCCACTTCCGGCGGAGAGGACGGCGGCGATTTGGGAATTCGACGGCGGAGCGGAGAGGCGGTGAGTGGTGGCGCGGAGGACATGGACGCGGACGGAGGACACGTGGCGCTTGAGTGAGAGTGATGCTGCGATCACCGAGGCTTTGTCCTTGAAATTGTGTACTAGATTTCTCAGCCTCTTGCGCAGGGACATAGCGTGAAGGGACAAAAGGTGGAGAGTTCAAAACTTCAAATGCTTAATGCTCTGTTTGTCCTAATTTTTTTGGCACAAAAGTCATGCATGGCCCAGTATTTCTCACGGACGTGCAGTTTTGATCTATTTATAAAAAGTAAAATGTTATCAAATTTAATTTGACTTAGCTAGAAAGTAAAAGGGAGAATATGATCAAAGTATTAATCAGTTTATTTTTAAATTTTAATGGCTATCTATTGTACACTATTAACTAATAAAAAACCATTATCAATATAATTTTTTAGGTAATTATTATAAAAATTAATAAATTTATTATATATATATATATAATAATAATTTATGACTAAATGACAATATAAAATTATTGTATACATATAATTTATTTTCTCTTATTTTTATGTGTACACTTTAAGAAATAATATATAAATTTTAAGAAATAATTAATATTTTATTTATATTATTGTCATTTGAACTTTCTCAATATGAGTTTCACTTTTATTTCTTTTATTTACACAATGAGTATATAAAATATTTGAAATTACGTAGAGATAAAGATATAAGTAATTAGAAAAATAATAGTGGATAGATAAAATAAAAATGGTGGGAGCAAAATCGTATTCATTTGTTTGTCCACTATTAATTAGTTGTTTCCTGTATTTATTGTATAACTAATTAGATAACTGTACAAGTAACAGTTATTTATTATTAATATTTATTAGGTTTAATTATATTATATTATTTACTTTATTATTATTAAATTTTATTTTAATCAATTTTATTAATATTTACTTTATATGATTAGATATATTTTAATTATATATATATATATATATATATATATATATATATATATATATATATATATATATATATCATGTTCTTCTTTCTTTAGACATACAAAGTATTTTTATTGTCCATTAATTTTTACGATTGAAGATAATTGAATAATGCCAATTTTGTGTCTTATGAAAGTAATATTGTACAAAATATTTAACTAAATCATAATATTAATTACATTAATAATTATAAAATGGTAAATAATTAAATAATACATTTTTAGTAATTATTTAATTTAATTACTTCTTTAAGTTATGAAAACTATATTATTTTATAGTATGTATTCAATTTGTTTTAAATAAGTCTGTTGTATATTTTAGAGAATATAAATAACTTAAATATAAATATTTTAAAAAATACTTGAACAAGAATTTATTTTATATAAAAGTACTATATTATATAAAAAGACCACCGAATGTGTGGATCAACTAACATAAAATTGTTATAAGTTAACCAATGTGGTATTGAGTTCTAAATATGCAGTTGTGTTAAATTAAATACTCAAAATGAGAGTATTGTTGTCCACCCATTGTAGTCCTATTCGACTTGAACATAATTCTTCTAGCAAAAAATAATTGTGATCTATAAAAAAAATATAATATAGGATACGTAATAAATTTCTAACATGCATGTACTAGTACGTTTATACTTTATATGATGTGTGAATATGTAAATTAAAAATATAACCTTGATTGAGATAATTGTCTTAAATGGCTTCAATCTCATTTGAGATATTAAATATTGCCATACATGTCATTTGCAAGAATAACTATTTAAATTAAGAGAATTCAAAAGTAAATATCGTTTCATTTTCTGAACGAAAAACTAATGAAGGAGGTAACATGTGACACAGTGTCTGCTTTTATAAAACCTTATTTTATATAATTATTATATAGTACCCGTGCAATGCACGGATTTATTAAGAAGTGAATGAATTTTTTATATGTATAAAATATGTAAAATTTTTAAATTACTTTAACTAAAATCAATATATATTATGCAGGTTATCAAATATTCAAAATATAATTTTAAATTTTGATTCTCACGACATAAAGTTGATCAGGATATATTATTTTAAAATTTGGTTATTTACATTGGAAAGAGAAATATAAATATATTTAAATGTCTTACAAATATTAAATTGTGATGTGCTAATCAATAATTAATTAATTAATTAATAATATTAAAATTAGGAATAAAAAAAAGGGAGGAAATTTCACCAGAATGTGACACATATACTGACAATCCTAGTCAACAACTGTGTTTGATATAATACATTGATTGATTGATTGATTATGCGATGCATGAGAAAATTTTGGGAGTAAGGTAGAGTAATCTATATATTATTGATATTATTGATTATTCCTATAAATTATTGATTTAAAATTAATTAAAATAAGATAGTTATTATCTTCATTTATCGATACATATAAAAAGAACACTTAATAACAATTGACTAAACACTTAAAATAGTTTATTAAATATATCAAAGTATTTCACGTTTATACTTATTTTCAAAATAATTTTCATATTCTTAGCGAGATAAATATGATTCAATTTAAATACTTTATAATAAAACTATATTCACCAATTTATTAGCAATAAATAAAATTATATTTAAATCAATTTTAGAATTTAATTTGAATATAATTATATATATATATATATATATTAGTGATACTTTATTAATAATTATCATTGCTATTATAAAGCTTTCATTCTCATGATGCAAATATTCACATTGTAATTTAAATTTAAATATAATTTTCCTTACTTTTTTAAGATCGGATGGTGAAAGTATAGACTACGATTATTCTTTCAAAAAATCCTTGCATATTGTTATATTTTGCTATAAAATTTTCATCTCTTTATTGCGTAATTAATGTCTAGGATTGTAATTATATTTTATTTAAATTTTAATATTTTTTATACAAAACTTTCATTCATAATTGATGTAAATATTTACCTTTGGTTTAAATAGGTTTAAAAAACTTTTCAATTTTATGAATATTTGTATAAATAAATTTAAGTACAAATGTTACTTCTGATAATTTGAAGAAAAATACATTAATTTAATATTAAAAAATTATCTATCATTTGATTAAGTTTATATTATGTTTTTTTTTTGGAATAATAACTTTTCGATTAACTTTTAGAAAAAAAAATGATCATCTAATCTTACCCTAAACTTAATATTACCCTTGCAAAATAAGTAGACCAAAATATTGCCCAATCATAATGCCAAATCCCATTTAAATTAGGTAATAACAATTTTAAATCTTCTAAAAAAATAACACTTTTAAATACTCATTATTTAGTATTTACCTTCTCTTTTAAAAAAAAAATATATGTCATGATTATATATCATAGTTAATTCAAATTAGAATATATATTTAATTATCTTAATTATTATAACTATTTAATTGGGCAGGGACGTTAATTTCAGGTGAATTTGAATAAAAAATTAATTTATCTTCATTTAAAATTTTATTTATAAGAAAAAAATCAATGAAAAATTTGGGTCCATTTCAATTAAATAAATTAACATTCCATATTAACAAAACATTTTTCTATATGACCAAACAAAAAAATTATTAGAAAAGAAGACTTAGGCATAAATTAAAAAGTTTTGTTAATGTAATTTAATATGTCGTTATTATTTAAATATCTTTATATTGATCTTATTTTGAAAGATAAAATTATGATAATAGTCATAAAAAAAAAGTTGGGCAATAGAAATGAGAATTAACATCATAACTAAAAACAAATAATATTCCCTTAAGATTATGACAAACTCATTAAATCCTATATTGTTCCCTTCCTTTCTTCCTCCCTCCTTGACAAAGAAATTGTCAAGGTTGTTGTCATCTCCCTTTTCTACCACCACACCAAATTAGTGTCTGCGTCTCAATAAAAAATAGTCACCAATAACATGTAGATCCTGTCTGGGTGTAAACCAAAATTTTAAACTATCTAATAAAAATTGTAAAGCCAAAAATAAAATAAAAAAACTTACAAACAAAAAATAATTAGCAACAATAGTCTCTTTCCCTTCCCAAATATGTAATAGAGTTAATGTCACCATGTGGAATCGAAGATCAAAAGATAAACATGAGAAGAAAAAAAGAAAAAAAAAAGCAAGATAGAAATAAGAAAAACAAAAGAAGAACAAAAAGAGAAAACATTAAAAGAAGAAAAAAAAATCCATTACAACACTGTCAAAACAACACCATGTGTCGGTCATCAACGTCACCACCTGTAATCGAAGATCAAAAGATAAACATGAGAAAATAAAAGAAAAACAAAGGCAAGATAAGAATAAGAAAAATAAAAGAAGAACAAAAAGAGAAAACATTAGAAGAAGAAAAAAAATCCACTACAACACTTCAAACTAACATCATGTGTCGGTCATCAACGTCACCCGAAATCACAAATGTCTCTTCACAGTACCCACATCATTCGGAAACATGCTTTAGGAGAATGACGATATAAATAGAACACAAACATTATTTGAAATTAAATAAGGAAATGAGACTCTTCAATCTGGAAAAAAAATATATAAATGAGAAAATAATTCTTCAATTTTCACATAATATTTATTCAATTTGTTATAATCATACAACCCAAAATTAAATGAGGAAAGAATGACTATTCAATTTTCAATATTCAATTGATAACATATAGTAGAATATAATATAAAATCAAATCAAATATCATATAATTTTAAAATTACTTTAATTAAATATTAAATTATTTGAGTAATTTAATCAATATAATTTTAATATTACTTTTTTTAAAAAAATTAAAATACATATTAAAATATTAAATCTAATTCACTATTACCATATATTATACATATAATTGAAAATAATAAATAATAATTTTCAAATTGAATAAATTAATATCAATATAATTTTAAAATTACTTTAATTAAAAAATTAAAATATATATTAAAATATTAAATCTAGAAAGAAAATTATTAATATATTAAATGTCTTACAAATATTAAGATTGTGATTGTGCTAATCAATAATTAATTAATTGATTATATATCTATTTATCTATCTATCTATATATTATATAAAACACAGTTCACCAGAATGCGACACGTGGACTACCAGTCCTAGTCAGCAACTGTGTTTTATATAATATATATAGATAGATAAATAAATATTAAATTACATTATATAGATAATGTGTACATTTATTGAACCTAATTGTCTAAATTCTTTATTGCCATAATTCTTACTACTTTGATTGTTTTAATTTTCATGAACCTGAATTACATGGTGCCTTAATATGAGTTTGTTTGAATAAATTTCTCAATAAATATTTATAGAAAAAATAACATTAGAAGAAAAAAGTTGATGTAGATATTAGGATTAGGTTAATTATTAATTCCCTTAATTGTATTGATGCCTCAATTATCTTGATTTCTAACATATTATATGATATAACGTGATAAGGTGATTGGATAATATTTAAATATAAAAAATTAAAATTTCACTAATTACACTAAATGTATAAAATAAAATAAAATCTAAAAATATAATATAAATTAATTTTTTTTAGAAAAAATAATAATTAAAAAGATGACACGCGATGTAAAACACACTTGAAGGCTTTATTTTGTATAATTATATTAGATTTTAACACGGGGAAGCAGCCATAGGTTTTGTTCAAAATGGATGGAAAGACTACTATTAAATATATGAATTGAACTACATATTGTCGATTTAATTTGACCATTTCAATAAATTGTCTTATTCATTGCGTAAACTATTTTACTTTTCCGACTTTCGTTTATTTAATTCCAATATAGATCTATATCATTTTACCAACTTTATTGAGCCTTAATTCAAAGGCTCGTGTGTGAATTATTGAGCCTTTATAACACCGGGAAGGAACCATAGGTTTTGTTCGTGATGGATGGAAAGACTAATGACTACTACTATATATATGAACAATATTGTGGATTTAATTTGATCATTTCAATAAATTGCCGTATTCATTGCGTAAATTATTTTACTTAATTTTCCGACTTTTGTTTGTTTAATTCGAATATAGATTTATATCATTTTACCAACTTTATTTGAGCCTTAATTCAAAAGCTCGTGTGTGAATTAATACTGTTGAGCCTTTTGCAGTCTTTGAATATTTGCTTTCTGTTGCTAAGGGGTAAACATTTCGGTTTTTTTGTTGTATAATAATAGCAACAAGGTTTAAACTTAAGATATTGCGTAAACTGTTCCAACCCCTTACCATTAAGCCGTCTCTAGTGCTGGTATAAACATTTTGGTTTGCTTGAAAAACTCGTGTTAGAAACTTGGAATTACAAATATTTTAATGGCGGTGATCTTCCTTCAGGAAGAATACTTTTCAAAAGAAAATAATAATAATTTCTTATCTGGCTCGTTCAATTTCTTCTTAAACTAATAAATGCGATCGTGCGTGTTGTTATTTTATTTTTTATATTTTTAATATTTTTAATTGCAGTCGGCTTCGCAGTCCTGCATAAAATCTGTTAGGATGTAAAACTGACACTAAGGTTATAATATTTAGATAAAATTAACTAAAAGTATAATTTAAAGTGACAATATGTCATGTTGTAATCTTGATTCTTGAACAAGTTATGCATTCACGATGCAAAGATCAGGAATTATTCTTCTCATTATCTTAATGAATAAATTTTGACAAATGATTACATTACGGTTTAAGAAATTAAGAGCATCTATAATGCATGATTGCTTAAATGGATTGTTTATTTTAAATTTGTGAGTCTTACAATGCCACATAGATTTAAGAACTTTACACAAAAAATTACTTCAATGCTAAAGTTGCTAAAATGAGTACTTAACTTGAGTCACATTAAATTTTGTAACTGAAAAATGATTCTTTAATTGGTAAGAATGAATTAAGCAACGGTTGCTTATATAAGCAACTCACTTAAACAACGCACTGTCAAGTCATTTGCTCCAATGGTAAAAATTTGTTAAGCAACGTTACTTAACTTTAAGCAGCTATGTAAGCACCCGCATTGGAGATGCTCTGACTAATATAAAACAATGTATTTAAAATATCATTAATTCACTTTATTATAATTTTAATATATTCCCAACTTGATTTTTAGTAAAATCTTTTTATTTTTTTTATTTATTAAAGAGTACTAGTTATCAAAATCCATGACTTCTTTAAGAATAATAAAAAAAACATCCATGACTTTTTGGACAATGTTAACTTTTAGGCACGTTTGTATTCATGCATAGCTTAAGATAATTTTTTTTTTGTTACAATAAGTTATTTGGTACATTAATAGAATATGATTATTTTGTCTTATTACTTATCTAGAATAATTTTTGTTTTATAGAGGGAGTTGTGTTAGAATATAACAAGATAAAATAGTGTTTATATATATATTCAATGTTAATTGTGTCATTTATCTTTAGTTCATTTTTATATGATTTTTATATTTTATAATTTAGAAAGGGAATAATGTATTAAAGGGAAAAATATATTAGAAAAAAATTATAAAAGTTTATGCAATTTTGATAAAAATAATTAAAAAGGTAATGTTGTCACACACACATATTTGATCCACCTCAAACATAAGATAGAATAACATATATAAGTATTATCTAAGCGATTATTTATTGCCTATCAAACATTGGATAATACAAGAGTTTATCTTGCTCTTAATTATCCTTTTTTTAATAGGGCAAAATGCAAAATGTATTAGACGGTGGAGTTCAATGAGTACCCTTGACCATTGCATCCTTGTTTGTTCAAGAAATAGCATAATCACCAATTATAAAATGATAGAGATATTTTCCATCCTAGCTTCAATCCATAATTGGCTCCTCACCTTTATCATTTCTACCGCTCCATCTATGTTCAATTGAGAAAAATTAAAGCATACTTGGTTTCTATACATCCATATTGACCAGATAATACACATCCAAATAAATTTCTAGAACTCTATCTCCTTCCTCCTGTTTCCATCCTTATGTATGATTGAAAGAGAGCTTTACCCAAACATTGTAATGGGCTATATGCACCTAACCATAAAATAGTACATACCTTTGCTAAATATTGTATGAAACATTCTATTGATTCTATATTACATTTGCAATATACACACAAAACTTGTTCCTTTTGGTCTATAATATACCTCTTCTAACTTGAATGGGTTTTGATGGAATTTTATCAATTATTACCTTCCATGTAAATGCCTTGACTTTTGAGAGAAAATACTGCACTAAAGATTATTGTATAGTTTCCTATCTGGGTGGCATTCGTGACTTTGGATTAGCTTGAAGCTTGATTTCGTTGAATACTTGCTTATGGTTTCCATCTCCCATGTCCATAGATCTTTTGGTCTTTAACTAATGCTATATAGTGTTGATGAGGCTAAGCAAGTTGTTAGCTAATAATGATCTTTCTCATTCAAATAGGTCTCTTCTCCATCTCATATTCCACTCCCACTTTCCATCCTCCCATGATTTCATATCTTTCACCATAGTTTCCTTATCTATTGAGATGTGATATAATCCTCTAAAAGTATTTTTCAATGTTTTTCATCCGACCTAAGTATGCCAAAATAGAGTGGTAAATAACAGACTTTCCTAACTAAGCCCTCCCCCATGAATTTTTCTTTTCTATTTTTTTTTGGTCAGCCAAATAAAATATATTATAATGACAAATGTAGGTACAAGATATACCACCCCTGACTGCAAAAAGTTGCAGGGATAGAACTGCATTACTACAAATACAAAGGATACAGTATAGTGACCAGAGAAGAGCACTATAAGGGTCGTATCTTAATATCTATCAAAATCAACACAACTGCTAAAAGCCAATGTATGACATAAGTACAAGACACAAACCAGGTTCCTCAGGTTGTTGCATTTAAACATAGCCTAGGATGAGATGACCATTCATAAAAGGAATGAATAAACTTGTCCAGTTTTCCTTTACACCATTCCTATGAAGAAAGCTTGATACGTTCCAGAACTAGCTGTGAGTCTGGTCGTTTTTCCTTGAAGACAACCTCATTTATGTGCCTCCATATAGACCAAATAGTTGCAATCCACACAACCCACCATATTCTTTTCCTCTTTCGGCCATAAATTCCTCCACAATGTTGACAAAAGTGTTGGCTGAGATTCCCTGGTAGAACTTTGGTAACACCTTCCCATTTATATATCTCCATCCAAATGATAGATGAAAATCTACAGAATAAGAACAGATGCTCCGTAGATTCCCCTATTTCGTTACACAAAGGACACAAATAATCATTGCCTGGGAGATGAAAGTTTCTCTTCTTCAAGTTTAATTTCGTCTGAATGCTATTGAGAAAGACCTTCCATCCAAAAGCCAAAGCTTTTGATGGTGCTGGAATAGACCATAAGCACTTTAGGAGCTCAGCACTCACAGAACATTGTTGATCCATAGATTCCAGAAGAATAAGACTATACACCTCTTTTACTTTATAACCTTCCACCATATTCTCCTTCCAACACCATCCGTCATTCGCCCCCTGGAGTGGTATTTTTGCCCGTAACAGATTCATAAGTTCTTCCACCATAGCCTTTTCCCATCCGAACCAATTTCTCCTCCACCTCAAGTCCCATGACCATGTGTCCCCTATTATGCTACCCATATTGTCAACCTTCTTCCTTTGTTGTTCCGAGTTTAGGTACAGCCGCGGAAAGAGGCTACTTAAAGCTTCTTCTCCTATCCATCTCTCTTCCCAAAAGTTAATTTCTTTACCATATCCCAACTTCCTTCCCATATTCTTGACAAACCATCCTTCTTCATTCTCCATGTTACAAATATTTTTAAGATCACGCCACCAAATCGATCCTTGTCTCATACTATGCTCCTCTAAGCCCAATTTAAATTCTCCATACTTTGCTTGTAAAACTTTGACCCACAAGTTGTTTTTTTCATTGAACAATCTCCATTCCCATTTTCCAACTAGATCTTGATTAAAAACCTCCAAGTTCTTTATCCCCAAGCTCCCTTTCTCCTTCGGTTTACACACTTTAGACCAAGCCACCCATGCCACTTTTGTCTCCTCCACATTGCCACCCCACAGGAAGTTCCTTTGTAGGTCGTTAATCGTCTCTATGATTTTCTTAGGTGCCTTGAAGAATGATAGGTAATACAACGGAAGTGACGAGAGCACCGATCGTATAAGGCAAATTCTTTCCCCAAAAGATAAGTATCTATTGCTCCATGACGAGAGTTTTGCTTTGATCTTTCTAATCATTGGCCTCCAAGTATCCACCCTCCTTGGATTAGCTCCAATAGGCAATCCTAGATACACAAAAGGAATATTCATAAGTCTACAATTAAGGATTCCCACTAAGCCACCCAACATCAAATCTTCCACTCCAACGCCTCCAAGTTTACTCTTATGAAATTTGACCTTGAGCCCCGAAGCGATCTCAAAGCATCTTAGATACTTTTGAGGGTGAGTACGTTTCTAGCATTTGGCTTTCCAAAAAAATGACATCATTCGCAAATTGCAACATAGAAATCATCACTTCATTGGCTCCAATACGCACACCTTCAAAGGCATTTCTTCTAATGGCTTCCTTCATGAGACCTTCTAGCCCTTTGGCTACCATTAAGAACAATAGAGGTTCTAATGGATCGCCTTGCTGGAGGCCTTTTTCTACACCAAATTCCTCCGTGGGGCTACCGTTAACAAGAACCGAGGTAGTTGCAGATTCAAGGCAGCTTTTTATCCAAGAGATCCATTTTTCACCGAACCCCATTCTTCTCATCATGTAGTATAAAAAATCCCACCTTACCGAATCATAGGCCTTTTCAAAATCTACCTTGAAAATGAAGCCCTCCTTTCTTCCTCTTTTCAACTCATCCACTACTTCATTGGCTATCACCACACCATCCAAAATATTCCTTCCTCCAATAAATGCCGATTGGGTTTCATCAATGACCATGCCTACCACATTTCCCAATCTCTTAGAAAGTAACTTTGCCAAGATCTTGAAAATGCAACCAATGAGTGAGATTGGTCTAAAATCCCCAAGGCCTTGGGGGTTATCTACCCTTGGTACAAGTGCAATGAAAGAGGCATTAGCTCCTTTTGGAAGTTTCCCATGACTATGGAATTCATGTACCATCGTGAGGATATCCGCTTTCAACAGCTCCCAAAAATGTTTAATAAATTTGAAGTTGTAACCATCGGGTCCCGGACTTTTGTTTCCTTCACAATCCCAAATTGCACTCTTGACCTCATCCTCTGAAAACCTAGCAATGAGATTTTCATTTTCTGCCACTCCTATTCTTTTGAAATCCACACCGTCAAACTTCAAGGGTATGTCTCCATTTTCTTTAAATTTGTCTTGAAAAAAGAGTCTAACCGCTTCTTTTACCTCTAATGGGCGCTCTATCCAAACACCATCTCTGAACAGACCATGGACAGAATTAGTTCTCCTCCGCCACTTCAAAAGGGAATGAAAATACTTGCTATTGTTATCTCCATGTTTGAGCCAAAGGTTTCTAGATTTTTGGTGTAAAATGGATTCATGTCTTCGGGCAATTTTCCAGAACTCTTCCAGTAGTGTTCTCCTCACCTCCACTTCACGTAGTGATAGGTCCCTCTCCTCACTTTTGGCATCCAATTTTCCAATCTCTTCCACCAAATTCTGACAAGTGGTCTCCAAGTTGCCAAATTTTTCTTTATTCCACCACCTCAATCTAGTTTTCATAAATTTCAGCTTCTCTTTAAGTATATAGGCTCCCCATCCCTGCACTTGTATGGCTTCAAACTCTTTCTTTACAAAATATGCAAATTCAGATTCCAACAGCCATGCATTGAGGACCCTGAAAGGTTTCGGGCCCCAATCGCATTCTTTATGTTTGAGCACCAACGGATAGTGATCTGAGGCATCTCTGTTCAGGACAAAATGTTTTGATTCAGGCCATAAGTGTAGCCATTCTGTTGACACTAGAATTCGGTCCAGTCTACTTTTCGTATTTGTCCCCTCCCTATACCAAGTAAATTTTCTGCCAATCATAGGTGTGTCCATAACCTCCATGCTATTCAGAAATTCATTGAAATCCTCTATTTCTTTTGTTGTACCTTGGGATGACATATACCTTCCAATCCTCTCCTCCTTCCTCCTAACTGTATTAAAATCACCAGCCAGCACCTATATTTTCTCACTCCGAGTCAATTTCCTTTGGATCAAATCAGCCTACATGCTCCTCTTTGTTGATGGATCACAGGATGAATAGATATTCATGATGATGATAGACTCCTGCACATCTCTCCACCTCCCCACTACCCCAAGAATCCGTCACTAGAGATTAGATCAGTCATTTTGAAAGAATTTTTTCTCCATAAGCATAATAAGCCTCCTACAGTATTGATCGCTGCAGATTCTGCCCACTCAACCTCATGATCACCCCAAATGGCTACACAAGTACTTTGCCTTACTTGCTGCACCTTTGTTTCTTATAAGCATACAAAGTCAACCTCATGTGTTTTAATAACCTGCCTGATCTTCCTCCATTTCACCTTCCCCCCCAATCCCCTAATATTATATGATAATAGTATCATAAATTCACATTGTTTTCCCCCTCGTTAGATCCCCCTGTTTCCTTAGGCATTCTCTTCTATCTCTTTGCTCCATCCCTACCATCCTTTCAATAATATCCTCTTCGTTGGCGTCTGCTGCAACCCCCAGAGTCTTCCCTATCTCCCACAAAACTGCTGCTTCCTCCATATCATCCTTGAAGCACTTGAGATTGTTATGGGTACTCTTGTGTGCACGTGATTCCCCATTCAGCAAAGATTGCATATTTTGACACAATGGCTTCCTGTTGACTTTATCGACCCCTTCTGATCCCCCCTCTGATCCCTCCTTGGGTAGTCCTGCAGGAATATTTTCTGATGGCCCCGTTTCAACTACAACCATAACATCCTTCATGCCATTCCTTTCCTGTACACTGTCCTTCATAGATTCTTTTGCTTGTTGATGATGATCTTCAGGTTTCCTTTTCTTGGTGGTGTAATTATATCTAGCCCCATTTTTTGACCCTAAGGTCCCACGCAATTTCCCTCCACCATTTGAACCCAGAATACTCCTCAATGAAGGTTAAAGATATGACTCGCTTCCCTCCAATTGGTTCCACTGCTTTATGACTTCCTGTCCCTTTCCTCATTTTTACTACATATTGGCAATATCTGTGTATCTTCATATTTATCGCCCATATTACCCCACCTGCTTCTAAGTTGTCATCCTCCATGGAACAATAGAGTCAAACCATTCATGTAACCAGTGCGCATCGCCCTTCAGAATTTCTCCTAAATCTTCTTCTCCCTCCCCTATTAAAAGTGCCTGGTTATCACCTAGGTACCTTACTCTTATGAAGTTGTACCCGTGTATGAGAATAGATTCCTGTAAATTCTTCACCCTCCTTGGGTCCTTTAGTCTTCCAGCGTAACCATTCCAGATTGGTGCTCTTCGCCTTGAACTCCATGCCTTTCCAAGCATCTGGATACTTCCTAGAAGAAGTTTTTGGTTGCCAGGTTCGAGAAGGAATTGTTCTTCCTCGGGATACTACTTGGGAAAAAGAACCTCTACCCAAGTCCAGTTTATGGGTATCCATAGTTGCCCCCTGGTTCGTACGTGGATCTTGAAAAGCATCGTGTTCATTGTCTTGAGGTTGGTTATGATAAGGCGGTGGTCCAGCTTCCTTCATCATCTTCTGAGAGTTGTTGCCCCTTCCTTCCCGTAACTCCTTCGACACCCCTTTCCTATACTTTGGTAAGTTCACTCGCAATTTTGTGTTCCCAATCAGAATCTGCTCAAGTTGTTTCTCCAAAACTGTAGCCTGCCGCATTCCTCTAAATCTCACAAAGCCGTAACACTCACCCTCCTTGTTCTTCCATCTCGCAATGTAGACATCACCTACTTTCCCCCAACGCTGAAACATCCTCCATAGATCGAGAACACCAAAGTTCTCCGGGAAGTGGGAAAAGTAAAAAGATGTGAGCTCTTCCCCTCCCATCTTCCCCTGGTTTTCGTAGTTCTGATGATCCTTTCCGAGCTTAGCCTTAATTTTGAGTGTGTTAATTTTTCCTAATTAAGTCTCTATCAAATTGATCCTTTAAAAAAAATCTATTCTTTTTTTCTTTCCTTGTGGATTTCATTTCCCATATTTTACAACTAAGATTCTCTTCCAGTGTGATATTTTCCCTTGCGATTTTACACTAATTGACCCGAGAAAGGCTCACTCATTCTAAACTTTTGCTTATCAGAAAACTAAAAATAAGAACAGTAGTTTCATCCCGTTTAAGTTAGTGTCGCTATTCCTATTTTAAAATGTGAAATTTAATTAACGTATCTATCTAATTTAGTTGAAATCGTGAGAAACTAAATACTTAAAAATTGAGTAACTAAGAAAATTATTAACGATCCTTGTTAAACTTAAGTCAATTAATTGTACTGTTATAGTGTTTGGAATAACTTATTTAAATTTATGAAAATAACTTATAAATTCTTTTTTAACTTATTTTACTAAGTTTCTTAATAAAACTTATAAAAACAAGTTTTTTAATTTTAATTTATTTAAATAAAATTTATAATGTAATTTTTCATATAATAATAACGTATTAATTAACTATTTAATTGAACTATTTATTCAAACACACATTATGTACATCGCCAACACAATGCTAGTCCAATTTGTGCTTAAACTACAGAAGAACATTAGGCAGTGAAACAAAAGGACAAATTTCAAATATAGAACTACACATTTGTGCATGCATTTGCAACTACACATGTCTCAATTAAATTCCAATTTCCAAGCACATCAATTTAAAATTAAAAGTAAATGTTGAAACGCAAGCATCATTCAGATACAAGAAATGCATGGATGCTACTACCCAAGGAGTTCTGATTCAAATCCGAACACGATCCAAGCAGGACCTTCTGTCCAGTTCATGGCTTTGCTGAAAGTGTATGTAATCTCTATATTTGATGGCACGGTATGCAGCAGGATTATCATCGCCAACCATCTCTGGTGCGGGACCCACACTGGTGTCAAGCGGGGCCCCGTGTGCTGTGGCAACAGAAATTCTAGTGGCTTTTGTATTCACTACAGCACGATGAAGAACGCTCTTGTATTTCCCATTGGTCAGAATCTGAACACAAAAAATTATAAATGGCTCATTCGTTCGTTTTCTCATAATTATAGAGTGAATCTTCCAATTTGTCTACAAGAAATTTGACAGCAGACATGGATTTTTAATTAGACAATAATTTTATCCCAGAAGATATATGGATTTCAAGTTTGTTTTTCTTTTAAAGAATTTATTTGCTTTATATTTAAAGACTAATTAATCCATATTTATATAGAGATTAGTGTATGATTTATTTATTAGTATGCACTACTTTTAAATTTGGATTTAAAACAAATTTCTATTCCTACTCAGGGTGCCACAAGCAGGATTGGTTTTTGATCAATGGGTTGAAAGACACCCATAGTCTCTCTAATTCAAGAAAAAAAAATGAATTTAAAACAAGTGTACTTTTTTAGGTTTCCATTTCTATTTGCTAGGACACATTTATAGAATAAAAATAGTTTTTTTTTCCAGGCCACATATATCTTTCACTAAGATAACCCAGGATTCAAACCTGAAATCACTGGTTAAACTGGAATAATCTCACTAGTAGATCCATGCATTTGGTGGTACAAAATAAAAATAGTTTGATAGTGGACACACATGCAAGTGAAGTTGGTGGCAAGGTAGTAAATTGCTTGCAAGAGTGATTTTTGTTTTACCTCCAAGTGATCCCCAGTGTTGATGAGAAAGGAGTTGGGTAAGGGGTGAACCAAAATCCACTTGCCGTTATGTTGAATTTGAAGCCCTCCAACCTCGTTTTGTATAAGGAGGGTCAGAAGCCCATGATCTGTGTGTGCAGGAAGGCCCATTGCAAGTTCAGGCTTAGGACAAGGTGGGTAAAAGTTGAGAATAAGCAACTGGGAGCCCGAGTCTACGCTCAGCCTTTTATGTATGTAGTTTTCTTCAAGGCCTAAGCTTCGAGATATTCCTTTTAGCAACTCTCCAACCACTTCCCTGTTCTTTGTGATGTATTCATCCACAGTTTCGCTGCAAACATTGAACGAGGAAAACAATCATTAAGCAAAAAAACCTATTCTTTTCTACTGGTTTTCTGGTACTGGAGATGAAGGTATTTTTCCCTTTTCTTTTTCTGAACTTTAGTATAAAACTAGAAATAGTGACATGGAGATGAAATCTATAAAGGAAGATTGGAATGGCTAATAATTTTGTAGTCAGGCAAACTAGTGATATACATATATATATGAAGCAAGATACATATACACAGTGTATATACATATAGTAAGGCTAGATAAATATATACCATAGACTGCAAGAAGCACCAATTAATATGTTTTGGTGGGACGAAAGATCAAGGTAGGTCGTCGGAGTGGTCATGGTTCTTTCTTCTTTGGTGCCGTTAGCCTATATACTAAAGATTGACGAAATGCTGTGTCCGAAATTAAACAAAGCATATGATGTAGTTTTCTATTATATTATACCTAATGTTTAACAACAAAAGGAAAAGAAACCACACACACACACACACACACATTAAGATTTAGTTTGGACCCACCAGTGACGGCTGAAAGGTTGAAAAAGAATAATATAGGATAAAGTACAAAACAAAGAGTAAGAATGGTACCTAAAACCAAGGGGTTTGGAAGGAACATTAAAGTGAGGGTGAACATGACATTTGAGATAATCTCTCCAGAAAAGTGCCTTGTCCACCATGAGATTGAAGCTTGTCCCGTATCTTATTGGATCAAGTACCTTCCCTCCTTCGTACTCCCTTTTTTCTTCCTCAGTTAGGTCAAAAAAGCTCTGGCATGCCCTAAGCATCTTATCCCTAAGTGTCTCCGACACACCGTGATTGATTAGCTATATAAAGTAGTTCAAAGTTAACAAGACAACAAAAGTTACATGCATGCATGCATGCGGATGGAATTAAACTCCAATATGCATGTGGAGAATTTAACAAAAGCATATATTATAAAGTATGAGGTTAAATATATTTATACCATAAAGAAACCCCAATCGCGGCAAGCATCGCCTAGTTGTTGGATTGCCTTGGAGCGTTCATTTGGATTGGAAGAGGTGAGTTGGGAAAAATCAATGGTTGGAATATTCTCTGTTTCATAATACAATATGGAATCTTCGGGATTTTTATGGCAAATGTAGTTGGAGGGAACAGACCTCAGACAGTTAGATTCAACTAATTCCTTAATGCTAAACATCTTTAATTTCTTAGTGGTTATGCTCTTTCTGGGTTTGGGTGACAGAATGGAGCGTAAAACATGTAACTTTGTATATGCTATGTAGTTACATTTCAATTATCGTGTGGTACGCGGGGCTTTATATAGATAAAGAAACCGAACTATAGTATAATTTGTGGAGTAGATTAATTCGTAAGTGGCATGATCTACCAAATAACATTTTCTAGGTACTGGGACCTGCTAAGGATTTCAAAGACAGAGACTTAACATTTTGTTTTTGATAGGTAGAAGAACTTTCATTAATAAGAAAAGGAACCCAACTTGGCACATGGTTGGACTTTGCCAAGTAGTTCTCATAATACAGATACAAGCCAATAACGGATTTGGACTTAACTACAAGAAGCTAATCCCATTGCACAAAAAAACGAAAAACGGAAAGCTGCACAAAGAAGGAACCCTGCACAAGTTGTACCCATACCTTGTACTTATCTAAAAGCATAGCTAAAGCTTTGAATTTGGGATGGGTCGTAGTAGGCCACTTGTGTGGGGCAACTAATCTGTGTATAGCAAAGTGTAAAGTGATGCAAAATAATATTAAGCCACCAAAACGTTCTCACCCATCAGAAAACCGTGTCAGTCAAACTTGTATTTTTTCTCAAAGGAATTAAAATGTGTTTCTAGTTTCTAGTGCCTATTGTTTAATGTCTTTTTATTTTTCTTAGTGAATTTGGTCCTCAAATATATATATATATATATATATATATATATATATATATCTTTTTTTTGTTATGAATAATCTATTTGTGGCTATCCATATCTTTTTGTATTATTTTTTATGATTTTTTCTTATTTCTATTTATCTTTTGTAACTTTCCAGTTATCTCTTGTATCTATAAATAGGTTACTCCTCCTGGAAAGGATACACACAATTATCATTCTCTCTAGACTTTGGTCTCCTCTTCTTCTCTACTTTTCTCTCTACTTTTCTGCTTCGAGTTATATTTTATTTAATACGTTATCAGCACGATTGTCTTTCATCCACGGGGCATCCACAATTGGTATTGCAACCTGCAAGAAAAGGTCTTGTAAATAATTTGATTGGAGAAAGTTGTTCTTTCAAATTCATATTTCAAGATCAGATTTTCTCTTTCTCCAATTTTCTTATTCATACTATGTGTTTGATAAAATTTGTGTTCTATTTACAAATTAATTATTTGAGAGTCCTGAAGACTCAATCAAAGAAGAAAATTATTTCAGAGTCCTGATGACTCTATTAAAGAAGAAAATTATTTGATAGTCCTGAAGACTGTCCTAAAGACTCTATCAAAGAAGAAAATTATTTGAGAGTCCTAAAGACTCTGAACTGGTTATATTTCTCTATAAAAAATAATTTCTCACCAAAAGTGAGAAAATAATGCAAAAGTGAAAATAATTTCTCTTATCAGAAGTGAGAAAATAATGCAAAAGTAGAAATAATTTCTCTCACTAGAAGTGAGAAGGTAGTGCGAATAATTTTTCTTGATTATTTGTCCCTTGATGTTGCACCTCCTGAAGTTTAGGTGTACTACTTGACATTTAGTCAAGATATTTTAAAACTAATTTATTTATCTATTTTATCTTTTACTTTAAAAATTAATCTATTTATTATTATTATTATTGATATGGGGGCCTCTTTAAAATTTTGTATATGTATACGCAGTACGTTTTACAACCATTATAAATAATAGATTCAGCTTCGTACATTCCTTTAATAAATAATGGATTAAAATTTTGATTTGTTATATACATTTTATATACGTTGCATTTATCTAAAGAATTCAGCCACTGAATTTTTTTTATTGCCTTTTATATTATTTTAAGAAGCAAAATGTGTGCTACAATGTTTATAAGTGCATTCGGTGGTTTATAATTGATTTTCAGGTTTATGTGAAAATATTGCTTTATAAATACATATATGCTATGCGGTGTTTTAGAGAGGATCGTGAATCTATATACAATATTTTATACGTTATGAACAATACAGTCAGATCAATGTCGGGGATATATATTACATTATTTTACATTAATTTAAAGAAATTACTGGTATTGATTAGATGTTTATTCTGGAAAATTGCAAGCTACTATATGTTTATTTTTATTTTTATGATAGTCTTTAAACAAGTCAAACCTTGTAAAACTTAAATTTGTGGCTCTTGATATTACTGGAAAGAATTATTTATCTTGAATATTAGATGCAGAAGAATTTAGCTGTAATGGGTCTTGAAGACTTTATTAAAGATGGAAATAAAGCATCTAATCAAAACTCTATTAGATGCGAAAATACATTTAACTGCAATGGGTCTTGAATATGTTTTTAATACATAAATTACATATTATGTGTGAAAGTTTTATTTGTTATTTTTGTAAGTTCCAATAAAGAAAGCAGACAAAAGTTTTTTCCATATACTGTATGTGAGACTTTCATTTGAGAGATTTTTCGATATGGCCATGGTTTATATATTTTGTTTAGAATATAATTGAAAAAATCTATTGTTAGTGGAGTGAACCTTTACACTTTAGCCATGTGCTCCCCTTCTCGACAAATATATATATATATATATATATATATATATATATATATATATATATATATATATATAATTTCTTGCCTCCTTGCGACTATGCAAAACAATGAGTTTTCAATGAAAAATCATGAGGCCCGCCTGATCGATTCTACTCTATTCCCTGAAGTGAATGCAGTAATATCTTATTATTATGCTTATGGACAATCTTGTGGTCAGGGTCGTATCATGATCATGGTCGTGGACATGGTCATGAAAGAAGTTAATGATAGTATTATGATAGTTTCTATCAAGAATAATAATGTTTTCTCTTGTTTAGTAATGCGAGAAGTTAATGATAGTACTATTTCTGGTACTACAAACATAATTGAAAGCTCCATAAGAGCTAATGTATTGTTACCTGGAGGGACAAGGTTGCACATTAAGTTTCAAGGATATCCATCTAAATGGATACCATATTAAAACAAATAATAAAGGAAAAGTGAAATATCTTTATATCATGAGACTTAATTGTGTATTGAAAAAATTACATGCCTTTTCTTATAGTTTGTACTACGCGAATATTAGTACAATGGAAAAACATAATGTTGTAAACCAGAAGTTTACAAATCAAAATAAATTTGTTGTTTGGCATGATCGGTTGAGCCATCCCGGGTCTATTATGATGCGAAAATATTGTAAAATTCATGTGGACATTCATTGGAGAGCCAGAAGATTCTTCAATGATTTCTTATATACAACATGTTCCCAAGGGAAGTTGATAATTAGACCATCACCAGGAAAATTGGCAATGAATCCATTTCATTTTTTTTTAGAAGGGATACAGGGTGATATTAATGGACCAATACACCCACCATGTGGACCATTTAGATATTCTATGATTTTAATTGATGCATCAACTAGATGGTCACATGTTTGTTTGTTGTCAACTCGCAACCAGGCATTTGCGAGATTGTTAGCTCAATTAATTCGACTAAGAGCTCATTTTCCTGATTATCCAATTAAGAAAATCTGTCTTGATAATGCTGGTGAGTTTACATCTCATGGTTTTAATGAGTATTGTATGTCTATTGAAATTGATATTGAACATCCTGTAGCACATGTTCATATAGAAGATGGACTTGCAGAATCACTTGGTAAACATCTAAAGTTGATTGCAAGACCATTATTCATGTGATCAAAACTTCCAATGGTTTATTGGGGACATGCAATCTTGCATGTTGTAGTATTGATTCGCATCACGCCAACAAGTTATCATTAGCTCTCCCCATTGAAATTTATTGAGCAACCTATTAATATTTTCCATTTGAAAATTTGTTGATGTGATGTATATCTCCAATTGTTATACCACAACACACTAAGATGAGTCTTAAAAGAAGGTTGGAAATATATGTTGGGTATGAATCTCCATATGTAATAAAATATGTTGAATCATCAACATTAGATGACTTGATGCGTCGATTGTTATTTTGAATTAGTTTTCCCAACATGAGGGGGAGATAATAAGCAGTTGGAAAAAGGAGATTAGTTTGAATGAATTATCATTATCTTGATCCTCGTACAAAAACATTTTGAACTAGAAATTCAAAAGATAATTCTTTTACAAAGTTTAGCCAAAAGAGTGGCTTAATTATATGTATCAACTGCTAATGCTCCAATGAAATTTGATGTCCCTGTTGGACAATATAATATTGCAAAACGAGTCTTAGACACGCATGAAGCGTGGTAGACCCATTGGTTCCAAAGATGAAAAATCCTCAAGAAAAGGAGCTGAAAAGTAAGATGGCTAAATTGAGGTTATGAAAACTTTAAAAGATTTCTTTGACATAATTAATATTTTAGTTCCAGAAGAACTTAGGTACTTGAAATTAGTGAAAATAAAGAGATCTCAAATTATGTCATGAATGGTATGATGGAACCAAAATGAAGTCAACGTTGACGAAGTGTTTACATATAATATAGCGTTAAATGTAATAAATGATATTGAGGATCAAGAACCAAAGTTCATTAGTGATTGTCGACAAAGAAATTATTGACCAAAATGGAAAGATGCTATTGAAGCAGAATTAAACTCGCTTGCTAAGCGAATCATTTTTGGACCTGTAGTCCGTACACCTGAAGGTGTAAAACTAGTTGGATACATATGGATTTTTGTGCAAAGGCAAAATGAGAATGGTGAAATTGTGAGATACAAAGCACGACTAGTTGCTTAAGGATTTTCACAAAGACCCAATATTGAATTTAAAGAGACATATTCACCTGTAGTGGATGTAAGTTTTTTTATATTTAATGGTTGCTCATGAAGGACTCAATTTACATCTAATGGATGTTGTTACAGCCAATTTGTACGGCTCTCTGGAAAATGACATTTATATGAAACTTCCCGAAGGATTTAATTTTCCCAGCAGTGCAAGTTTTAGAGAAGATTACTCAATCAAATTGAATAAGTCTCTTTATGAATTAAAGCAATTAGGACGCATGAGATACAATCGTCTTAGTGAGTATTTGCTTAAGGAATGATATAAAAATAATCCTATTTGTCCATGTATTTTTTTGAAGAAAAAAAATCTGAAAATGGATTTGCCATAATTGTTGTTTATGTAGATGACATAAATATCATTGGAACTCCTGAAAAGCTTCCAAAAGCCATATATTGCTTAAAGAAAGAGTTTGAAATGAAGGACCTAGGAAGGACAAAATTCTGCTTGGGATTACAAATTGAATATTCAAAAGGCGAAATTTTTGTGCATTGAGAAACTTATATAACGAAGGTGCTTAAAAGGTTCTATATGGACAAATCACATTCACTATGTACTCCAATGGTTGTAAGGTCTTTAGATGTGATCAATGATCCATTCTGACCTAAAGAAAAAGATGAAGAACTAATTGGTCCTGAAGTACCATATCTTAGTGCTATAGGAGCATTAATGTATCTTGCTCATTGTACACGATCCAATATATCATTTGCAGTTAATTTATTAGCAAGATATAGTTCTTCACCTACACAAAGACATTCGAATGGAGTGAAGCACATACTTCATTATCTTTGAGGCACTATGGACATGGGCTTGTTTTATTCAAATGTTTCAAAGTCAGATCTAATTGGTTATGCACATACAGGTTATTTATCAAATCCTCATAATGGTAGATCACAGACAGAATATTTGTTTACATGTGGTGGTACAACCATTTCATGGCGATTTGTGAAACAAACCATAGCAACAACATCATCTAATCATGCAGATATTTTAGCATTACACGAGGCAAGTCATAAATGTGTTAGGATGAGATCTGTAATTCAACATGTGCAAGAAACTTGTAGATTATCCTCAAGAAAAATGGCATCGACAATCATATGTGAAGACAATGATGCATGTATCACTCAGTTGAAAGAATGATACATTAAAGGAGATAGAACAAAGCATATTCTACCAAAATTCTTTTTCACTCATGATCTCCAAAAGAATGGTGACAAAAATGTTCAACAAGTTTGTTCGTGTGAGAATCTAGCAGATCTCTTTACAAAGTCATTGCCAAAAAAGACTTTTAAGCAACTAGTCCACAAGATTGGACTTCGTCGTCTTAAAGATGATTGTCTGCATGAGGGGGAAAAATAAATACGTTCTGCACTCTTTTTTCCTTCGCCATGATTTTGTCCCATTGAATTTTGCTGGCAAGGTTTTTAATGAGGCAGGTAATAACGTATTAAAGGATGATGTACTCTTTTTCCTTCACTAAGGTTTTTATCCCACAGGGTTTTTCCTAGTAAGATTTTAACGAGGCACATTCTTAAATAATGGACATCCAAGGGGGAGTGTTATGAATAATCTATTTGTGGCTGTCCATATCTTTTTGTATTATCTTTTATGATTTTTTCTTATTTCTATTTATCTTTTATAACTTTCCAGTTATCTCTTATATCTATAAATAGACTACTCCTCCTGGAAAGAATACACATAATTATATATTCTTTCTAGACTCTGGTCTCCTCTTATTCTCTACTTTTCTTTTTACTTTTCTGCTCCGAATTATATTTTATTTAACACACACACACACACACACACACACACACACACACACACACACACACACACACACACACATATATATATATATATATATATATAGTTTCTTCTAACTTTAAAAAAATGATAAATTCTTAGAAATAAAAAATTAAATTCACATATTTTATAAAGTTTGAATATCAAATTTATAGATAAGAAGGTATAAAGATCTTGATCATGACCATGTTTGTTTGAATGTATAGGAACTAAAAACATAGTTTTCCTTTTTCTCAAAAGTATGTTTCCACACTATAGTGATAGAAGCATAACAGTTGTAGCATAGCAGTCCACTGCTACGGACAACTGACAACTGATTGCTAGAAGACGCATGATGCTCCACCAACATATTTGAGACAAAATGTACACAAGGATGTATCAACGTGGATTTACAGAAACACAAATACAACTAACCATGTCTTTGGAAACATATTTTGGCCCCCATTGTTCACGTTCACGATGTGAAAATGGCAAAAGCTACAACCAGTAGTGTTTATTCAATTATTCGGATGTGAAAAATAACGTCGCAGATCCATTTCCAAACACGCTATAAGATAAGAGTAGATGGAGGTGGTAGAAAGATTGCCAATTTTTTTTATACATCAAGATTGCCATTTTAAAAGCATGTAAAACCATTCCTTATAAATCTTGTATAATTAATCAGAACAACTACTCTATTCCAATAAAATACAATTATTTTAAATACTCGGAAGAAGAAGGGTACCTTCCATTTACATACTCGAAAAGAATTACCTCTTATGAAAGACATTTTATTAATTTTCTATGACAATTTGGTGCATGCTAAGCTAAGCATTTTCAACCACACATGTCTAAATTACATTCCAATTAAGTACATCAATATTAAAATTAAAACTAAATGACGAAACACAAGCATGATTCAGATACAAGAAATGCATGGATGCTAGCTACCTAAGCGATGGTAGGAGTTTAATTTGATATATTCAAATCCGAATCCGATCCAAGCAAGACTTTCTGTCGAGTTCATGGTTTTGCTGAAGCTGCATGTAATCTCTATATTTGATGGCACGGTAAGCAGCAGGTTTATCATCGCCAACCAGCTCCGGTGCAGGGCCCACAACGGTGTCAAGCTTGGGCCCGTGTGATGTACCAACAGAAATTCTAGTGGCTTTCGTGTTCGCTACAGCACGATGAACAACGCTCCTGTACTTCCCATTGCTCAGTATCTGAGAACAGAAGATTTTGGTATTGAGCTAATAGTTAAATGAATTTGAGCATACCGAAAAAGAAAAAGACAAGGAGAGGGTTTCTCAATAACAGTATCAAAACTCTAAAATTTCTCTAATTAAAGTTATAACAAAATATATGTACATGTATATAATAACTGTCATTTTCTTAACAAATGGTTATAATTATTTCTTATAATGTTGATCTCTCAGTTGAAAGAGTCAAAGCCAATGAATTTATGAATGACAAATTTAGAGTTTCATGACTTGGTAGTATTTGATAGGAAAAAGATAAATGGACATATGTTTTCAACGAAAAAAAAAAAAAGAGAAATGGATACATGTTTTCAAAAAAATAAATAAAGATAAATGGACACTAGTTAACATGCAAGTGGTGGGTAGCATGGTAGTAAATTGCATGCAAGAGTGATTTTTGTTTTACCTCCATGTGATCCCCAGTGTTTATGAGAAAGGAGTTGGGTAAGGGGTGGACAGGAATCCACTTGCCATCGTGTTGAATTTGAAGCCCACCAAGCTCGTTTTGCATAAGGAGGGTCAGAAGCCCATGGTCTGTGTGTGCAGGAAGGCCCATTACTAGTTCGGGCTTAGGACATGGTGGGTAACAGTTGATAACCAGCAACTGGGAGCCCAAGTCTACATTCATCCTTTTATGTATGTAGTTTTCTTCAAGCCCTAAGCTTAGAGATATTCCCTTTAGCAACTCTTCAACCAGTTCCCTGCCCTTGGTGATGTATTCCTCTAAAGTTTCGCTGCAAACATTGAACGAGAAAAACAATAAACAATAATTATATTCTTTTCTACTGGTTTGGTGGTTTTCATGTATGGCAAACACTAGGGACAAGTTATATGGTTTTTTTATGATTAAGAATATTGTGAATTTGTTCAAATTTTGAAAAATTGAAGTGTACAAATGCAGTATTGTTTAAAATCAATATTTTTTTCTTACCTTGAAAAGTCTATAACGAGTTCAAACTATAACATTATACACTAATTGTTTCTTCAATGTAGTAATGTTTTTAATTTTTAACTAGGGTATTCGATGGGTAATACGTAAAGAAATACTACGGCTATATTTGAATTGATAAAAAGAGATGAGATAAAATGAAAAGAAATGAAGTAATATGATTACACAATCCGTAATATAGTTAGAAATTTTGTAAAAAAAAAGTTGTAAATTATACAATTACATATTAAATTATACAATTCCATATTACATTATGTAATTTTAATTTCTATCGAATTACAAATTAAATTATACAAATTATTTTCTTACGGATTACAAATTAAATATTATGTTATACAATTACAAATTAAATTAAATATTTTACGGATTACAAATTAAATATCATATTATACAATTACAAATGAAATTATACAATTAAAAATTAAATTATAGATTTTTCCCTTAATTACGGATTATTAAATCCGGAGTATATATCGAATTTTGGAATTGTATTACGGATTCCGTAATACATTGTTGCATTACAGAATAGGAATTCCGTAATACCTTTCCGGAATTCCATATATACTCCGGATTGGATAATCCGTAATAAGTTGAAAGTGTTGTTGTGTTATGGATTAGCCATTCCGTAACATAACAACATATATTACGGATTACTCATTCCGTAATATATGTTGTTATGTTACGGAATGGCTAATCCGAACACAACAACACTTTCAACTTATTAAGGATTATCCAATCCGAAGTTTAAAAAAAATTAAAAAAAAAAACAATAATCGAACAAAACAAATACAACCACTTACCTCGTGGCTTCAATGGCGGAGGAACAGGATGCGAACAAAGCTCCACGAAGACGCACCAGCTCCAATGAGAATGGGGTGCATCGGTAAGGGTAAGGGTTGCTGATTAAAGGGGAAAAGGGTAGAATTGTCTCATCAGGTGGTTAATTATTTCCCATGGGGTGCCCCAAGAAAAAAAAGGGGTGCCTTAAGTAAAAGCCAAAAACGAAAAAAAGGAAAGTTGCACAAAGAAGGAACCTGTCCAAGTTGTACCCATACTAAAGTTGTACTTATCTAAAAGCATTACGGATTCTAGCGTGCGTGAGTTAGGCATATCAGATAAAAAAAATATCACACACAGTATCAAAGATTTTTAAACTGTCAGATCTTAAAATAAAATATTTAATGGTTGCGATCTTGAGGGAGTACCATAGAGGAAAAGTAGCATAGAAGGATTTAATTTTAGTGATAATTTACGAGGAGTGTGGAAAAAATAATAATAACCTTCATCTTCTCTGTAAATTCCCTTCCTCTCCTACAACCTCTAGCGGCACCTCTGTCGTGCGTCGTGACGGCACCTCCGTTGTGAGCCATTGCCGGAAGTCACCTTCGGTGGCGGCGTCACCTTTTTTTCTCCCTCTTTTCCACTTCTTCTCCCTTTACTGCCTCTATCAAGGGTTTCGTTTCTTCCTTCACACCTATTCATTCACTCTTGCATGCAATTACAAGCATCAAAATCCCAAAGATTACATCTTTTATTTTAAATTTTTGAAACCTTGCAGTAGTCAATTTATTTTGGATTTGGTTTGATTTTCCTTTGCTTTGCTGCCAGACAAGGAAAGTAGGTGGGTTTTGATTTTTAGAGAGAGAAAGTGAAGGTGGGAATGGTGGCGTTGGAGGTGCCGTGTCGGAAGTTGCGGGAGAGGAAGGGAGAGTACAAATAAGAAGAAAAAAAGAAAAAAGAAAAAAGTGGGACTGCCGCCGTTGGAGGCGATTTTTGGCGGCGGAGCACGATGGAGAATGGTGGAGACACTGTTAGAAGTTGTTGGAGAGGGAAGGAGATTAGAGAAAATGATGAAGAAGGCTACGATGAGAGAGAAAATACTGGATTAAGAAAAAAAGGCAATTATTCAATACTTTCTCTACTTGTTATACCTTCCCAATCTCCACCGTTAACTATTTTAATGTTAAATCTAAGGGTCCTAAAAGAGTGTGGCACCATGCGTGATATGCTTCACTCACGTGTGCTAGAATCCGTCCTAAAAGCATAAATGAAGCTTTGAATTTGGGATGGGTTGTACGTATAGTAGGCCACTTGTGTAGGGCAACTAATATGTGCATAGCAAAGTGTAAAGGAGTGTTGCTATTCTCACCTCTCATTTTGCTATTCTCACCATCCACATGGGTGGCTTTTAATGAATTTTCTAAAATACCCTTTCAGAAAATAAACAACGGAATCACGATTCTATTGTACATTGTACAACGGAGTCAAGATTCCATTGTAACTTTTTTATCTCACCCCCTTTATTACAACATCGTGATTTCGTTGTAACTTTTTTTATTTCACCCCCTTTATTACAACTTTATTTTTTTATTTCACCCCCTTCTTTGTACAACTTTATTTTTTTAACCCCTTTTTAGTAAATAACGGAAATATGATTCCATTGAACTATTATACAACAGAATCATATTTTCGTTGTTCAAAATTTTTTCTTTCCCTTATGTACTAAATCGGAAGTATGATTTCGTGGAGGAGAAGAATACAAAACGAACATCCATTTACGTTGAAGATTTATGAAATTCAATATTGAATCAAATACACAGTTAAGCCATATACAAAGTTTTCATCAAAATCATTGATAATTAAAAAACACAACACAGTTAAGCCATATACAAAATAAACTTCAACATCTTCTCACCTTCCCCAGCAAACTTCGACTCGCATCACTTCCCACGGTGGCAGCGCTGTTTGGAACTCGACGGGTCGGGATGCGCACGCGGTGTTACTGGATCTTGATAGGGGAAGGGTGGCGTGGCGTGGTGTTGCTCGGATCTTGACCGATGGGTTGGTGCGGCGCGGTGCTGCTTAGATTTGGGTGGTGCGTTGCTGGGATAGCGCGAGGACAGTGGGGTCGTGTGCGGACGGTGCGAGGCTACAGCGCGGGTTCGCACAGGGACGGTGAGGTATCATTCTGTGAGGGCTTGGTGTGTCGCAGCGGCAGCGCGACGCCCTCCAACCTTGCTCAGATCTCATCGGAGGAAATGCAAAAGAGATTTAGGGGAGTGGGAAATCTGAGGGGAAGATGAGGGGTGCAGGGATTTTGGTGAGTGGGCAAAGGAGACATTTCACAAAAGTGTAGGGTGATAATAGCAACTCCTAGTGTAAACTAATGCAAAATATTAAGCCACCAAAACGTTCTCACAAACAAGACACCCATCAGAAAATCGTGTCAATCAAACTTGTATTTTTTTTTCCAAGAAATTAAAATGTGTTTCTATTTTCTAGTGTCTATATTGCTTAATGTCTTTATATTTTTACATTGATAAATTTGGTCCACAAACCTTAAAAAATATATATATTTAGTCCCTTCTAATTTTAAAAGACATTATGAATTCTTAGAGACAAAGGATTAAATCTACATGTTTTATAAAGTTTAAGGATCAAATTTATTGATATGAAAGTATAAAGTCGATCTTAACCATAACCATATTTGTTTGAATGTACAGGAATTAAAATCATATTTTTCCTTTTTCTTAAAAGTGTGTCCCTACTGTTGGAGATCCCACATTAACTAGTGATATGGTCAAGTTAGTGTATATAAGTGGAGGCAACCCTCACCTTACAAGCCAATTTTGTAGGATTGAGTTAGGCCCATAACCCACTTTCTAAGATGGTATCAAAGCATATCCTAGCGATTTGTTGTTGGACCTATTGTGCCTGGTTGTGTGCCTAGTGTGCCACCCGCTATCGGACCACCCGTAGATGTCCAATCCTGCAAACTTCACGCTCGAGATGTCTAGTCCTCGGCGTGAGGGGGGTGTGTTGGAGATCCCACATTGACTAGTGATATGACCAAGTTAGTGTATATATGTGGGGGGCAACCCTCACCTTACAAGCCGATTTTGTAGGGTTGAGTTAGGCCCATACCCACTTTCTAAGACCTACACTATAGTGATGAAGCATAATAGTTGTAGCATAGCAGTCCACTGCAATTGACAACTGATTGCTAGAAGTTGCATTGTAAAACACATGATGCTCCACCAACATATTTGAGACAAAATGTACACAAGGATGTATCAACGTGGATTTACATAAACACAAATATAACTAACCATGTCTTTGGAAACATATTTTGGCCCCCATTGTTCACGTCCACAATGTGAAAATTGCAAAAGCTACAACTAGTAGTGTACTAACCGAGCCTATAACTCAGTTATCTGAGTTATCAGTGGATAATAACCACTTAACTGTCTATCTGTCCACTAACTAGGTAACCACCTATCTTACTAACTTACAGGCTACTATTATAAATAAAAGGGTACAGGTAAATCTATCTTCTAACTCTACTAGAACTCTAATTATCACTTACTGACTTGAGCGTCGGAGTGGCTTTGCAGGTACCACCCCCATTGCCCGAAGGAGCTCGGCATACCGAGTAGGAGATCAGATACTGTTGGAGATCGGTTTGGAGAGCACCTCGAAAGTCGGTAAGAATATTTAGCGCCCACCGTAGGGTTGTGGTAAACTTTCCCCGACCACACATTCAACTTCATGCATCGAAGGACTGATCTGAATGATCAATGAATATGGAGACGCAGATGCATATTAAATTGAATATCCTCGTCATTGAGAAATTCAGGGAAGGACATTCATTCTTTTTATTCATTCATTATTAAAATCATTATTGGCACATCACTTGTTATGTCATATACTGATTGGTACCCAATTTCTGATCAACATTATTATATGGACAATATGCTTATATTGAATTTGGCGGAGGCATTATGTAATGTAGAGATGGAGTTACGTTATTCTTATTTTAAAATTCTCCCTCACGACTGATTTAAATAAGCACAAGCGTGAAAAGTCTGCCATAATTGTATCAACAGGCGTTATGTTTATTTTATTTTAACAATCTGTGCACCATCAATTTAATTATTTTACTTCCAAGACCAAGCATAGCTTGTGTTCATTTTCAACTCGGCAAAACCAAACCGAGACGCACAGTACAAGTTCTAAACCTTTTTCATTCATCACTATTGTTAGGATTTGTTAAGATCATCAATGCAGAGAGAAATCTGATCAAATTTGTTGGTAGGACGTGGAAGTATATGTGATGAGGACGTGGATAGCGTGACAATAGGGAGTGCGGTGAATCGAAAGAAGACATTGAACTCGGTGATGGCAGCGCTGAAGAGCATACTATAAATATGCATATAAAATAAACACCAAAACTCTCCAAGGCAAGCCGATTTAAACGTGAACCCTCTGGCATCCTCGTCTCAACATCAACACAGGTTCAATCTACAATATTATGTTGAGAAACTAAATTGAGGATATTATTATATTTCATTGCTTACGAGAAGCTTTCCAATGTTATAGTAGACTATCAAGTTTAGAGCATTAGTACTTCAAGAAAATGTTACAAATGTTTCAATATCTTTTCAACGTCCTTAATTATGAGATAATAGGGATACCCAAAGAAAGCTTGCTTGGCAGGCGACGTGGGAAGAGACAGTTTCTTTTAAAACTAACGAAGTGGGAATGGGCAGTTTTTTAAGACATGTTGTGCGTTTAACGGTACAAGTTCTTTTGCTTAAAAGAATTATGTCAAAGTTATTGGCTTCTCTATTATATTATATTTATATTACCAGAGGTATACTTACAAAAAGTTTTATTCTTCACATGTTACGACATTCAGTTCCTATATGAAATGCTATATCACAATATTCCTATGCTAAATATGACATGACATTGGCATAATTAAAATTTTTGCTACTACTGATGATTTCAAGCATATAACATGAAAATATCAAGTTCAAACACTGCTCACCAAATACTAGTTATTCATCTTCGCACATGCACCGAATAGAATTTTATAACCAACAAATATTAGCATTTGAACTTGATCTTTTCATGAAATAGATCGATTTGTGCCTAATATTTTACAGCTCTACACGTGATTTGAAACTTTCACCCTTCTTAGCATATGTGAAGTGGCATAATCTATCATACCCTTTGCAATTGTGAATTGAAATGGTCGTCACATATGAATTATCAACATTACTCTCTTTTATGTTTTCTTCTATATGGAGAACGTGTAAAACTACTAATCACTCTTTAGTTGCTGACTTGATTTATTGGTTGCTTTAGCCATATTGCTGAGATGGCTATAACATAGCCAAAGTCACCAAGATTATTGTTTTCTTTTGCTGATTGTGTCTCAAAAGAGTACCTTCTGACTTATTTTTCTCAAGCTAAGTCAACCCTATACTCATGCAAGATATGGAAATATTTGCTTATATTAGTATCTCTAGTAATGAGCGTTGGAGGATAACGTATGACCCAGTTTTGGACAACCAAGACTAAGCCCGGTTAAATTCTATATATATAGAATGTTTGGTCAATCTCGATGCCACCCAGAGTCTATGTCGGATATATATGGTTTGGAAGCATAATGGTATTACTGCCTACTCTTTGGAAGCACAATGGTATTACTGCCTACTCGGTCCCTATATATCAAGATATTTTTATACTACTCAGTCTTGCCCAACACGATTATATCATTTCTATTCTCTTTATTAATTTGATTCATTTCATATACAAATTGATGATTCTTCACTGATTCTCTACTGACTTTGGTGCTTGCTTGAGGGACAACATTGGTTCTTTCACTGCTTGTTTAGTTCTTATTTTTGTTAATTGATTCATAAACTAGTGTGATTAGTTAATATAGATGCAACATGCTTGTCGATGGGGTGAGAGTATGACGAGGAATATGGGGGACATTGAAGCCACTAGCCTATCCAGCTAGATGCCGAGATAATCAACCCAAACAGACATTGAATATTTAAACTCGCTACTCAACTTACCAAATAAGTCAAACTTACCAAAAGGATGAAGTTCTCAGAGTTAAGACAAATAAAAGTTGGCACTTGCACCGTTTTCATGAAAAGTTGAAGTTGCTCTAATCTTTGTATACCCATGACTTTGGCACACCTTGAACGCATGATGAAGGACTTTGATCCCGAGTTGAACTAGGCTTCAAATGGAAAGCCTAGAGCCGATAGCAGGGGCACCAGTCATGCACATGAAACCAGTACATCATGAATCTACTTAAATGAAAGCTCAATTGCTCATCTTCACAGCATCTAAGGCAACATGCTCCACATTGAAAGATAAGTTTGATAATTTCATCTTTTATCTCATTGTTTCTTATCAATTGCACAATTGACTCTATTAAAATTCAAACATAGTATTTGATCACTACATGACAAAAAACTGCTCCATATGTGGTTTATGCCTATCATATGGCTGTGGCGAATTTAAAATCAGCATCACTTAATAGATGCCTTAGTTTTGTGGTTAATATGTTGCGGAAGGTCTTATAGTATCTACATGAATATGAGAGACTTCAAATATAAGACTTGGTGTACTCTTATTATTTTAATGATAAATCACGATGAAATATAGAAAGAGGACGATGAAAAGAATGAAAATTCTTTTTTCTCTTACGATGTTAATTTTGTGAAAGCTCCTTGAGCTAGTAGGTGGGATGTTTAGTGGCATTAAAGTGATTGATTTGCTTGTTAACTGGAAGCAAAGGTAGTAGTCTGCTACAAAAGGAATCAAAATATTCATGAAGCTTTAATTATGATTTGCTATGATGCACTTATTAGTCAACATGACTTATATATGCATGTATCTTGCTCAACTCATTGTAATGTTCTAATATTTAACCAACACTTCCTATTTGTTAGCATCCACAGGAATAGTGAAGTACATACATTGGTATCTTTTCAATGTATGTGATAATACATTCTCGCCATAAATGAGAACAAGTGGTAGTAAATGGCCTTTTTCCCTCCTCAACTACCTATGGCGCGATGCAACAACCCTTTGAGTATGCTGCTAACGCAAAAGTTTATCACATCATGGTTGTGTTCTCAATATGGCACAACTCAACTCAATCAAAGTAAGTAGAAAAAGAAAAGAACCTTTCCTAGTTCTCACTATTGCTGCTATGCACAAATGTCTATGGATTCAAAATATGTATGACTTAGCTGTGAGATGATAAGACTTGCCAATACAAAGAGAAGGTACACATTTTTTATCATTATAGCAAGTTATAAATACTCGATAGCATCCTTGTAATTGATCATTAATTATAATAAGATGCACATTGTTAGCGTTACATAGATGTTAATAAACATCCTCCCGATCATTATAATAAGATGCACATTGTTAGCGTTACATAGATGCTAATAAACATCCTCTAAATGCTAAAAGTCCAAAGTTATCATCGAAAGATGATTATTATCATGTCATGATGCTATCATATTATGTCGCATGCTTGAAATTAACTAACCATTCCTTAGGTCTTTAATCAATGCTCTAGTCAGAGACATCCAATAAGTTCTACGAAACTTCGTGTGAAGATACAAATTTGATTTGTTAGAGAATTCATTTCATTGTTTGATTAAATCTATGAATATCTAATCTATTAATCTTACTTGGCTGGGTATTGGAAAGATATAATGGTGGTGCTAGGCAAGCTTATAATTCAAAGCTTACTACTTGAAAGAAATTAATATATGATGTTGAGAATGCCTAAAAATCAATACATGTTGCTATGATTGAACTTAATTACCAATGAAATCCTTTTACTATTTATGATATGTCTACTGGATCTATGTCTTAACTTGCTTATAATTTGTTCATACACATTGTTACTCTCTAATACAACCAATTGGTGGATGGAAAGGGAGGGATAAGGCGAAAGGAGATATAAGGTCGCATTTCATGCAATAAGGCCTGCTCCTTATTGTACATCGGCTTCGCAGCCTCACAGGAAAGGAGATATAAGGTCGGATTTCATGTAATAAGGTCTGCTCCTTATTGTACATCATCTTCGCAGCCTCACAGCTTAATTTACACAATAAGGCCTGGTCCTTATTGCACATCGGCTTCACAGCCTCACAACTTAATTTACATAATAAGGCCTACTCCTTATTGTACATCGGCTTCGCAACCTCATAGCTTAATTTACATAATAAGGCATGCTCCTTATTGTACATCAGCTTCGTAGCCTCACAACTTAATTTACACAATAAGGCTTGCTCCTTCTTGTACATCGGCTTCGGCCTCACTAAGCCCTCTTCCAAGAGGCTCATCGGCTCCGGTCCTCACCTGTTTACATGATTTGGAGGAAAGGGAGAGATAAGGTGAAAAGGAGATATAAGGTCGGCCAACTTAATAAGGTCTTCACCTTACCAGCAACAATGCCTCACAGGGCATAATAAGGTCTTCACTTTATCGGCAACACTGCCTCACAAAGGTTTGCATCTTACTACACAACTCAGGAAATATAAGGTTAGACAAAAACAGTAAGGTCTTCACCTTATTATACATCGGCAATACAGTGAATAGACGAGGAGTTCGAGGTCAGTTTTATGATTACTAAATTTATTACGATAGTTTCATTATTTCACTCATTCATTTACTGAACTCTTTTGTCTGCTAATTATTGGTAATATTCAATCAGATTTCATGCCATAAGGTTCACACCTTATTGAACACATCAGCTTCGACCTCACTAGTTCACATTGGCTTCGGCCTCATATCTCAGGCAATAAGGTTCGCATCTTATTATATATCGGCTATGGCCTCACATCTCATGCAATATAAACTGATATTACTTGATTTGATAACGCCAATTTCCATTTTGCGTTTGTTTTGATATTACTAGAGGTATTCACATGCTACAAACAGTAGCTAATCCATTTCACTCATTTTGTTTTGATATCTTAGTACAAGATTACATTGCTTTGACTTAATGTTTAAGAGATTGTAGGAGCAGTACATACTATTCTGGACCTACATAGGCCTCGCAATTATTCACCAAGTTAAAGTCTCATGTTTCCTACATCTCGGACAACGTAGATCCCCTTGATTCATCAGTCGACTTCTTCATCAAGCCACTTCGACTTACAATTCTTGTTTAAGCACTCACAACTTGTGGGTTGCATAACATCTCGGTCATAAGGAACTTGATAGACCTTTTATAAGCCACTTTGCACAAGTTGTACTCGTGGCTTGGGGGGCTTGTGTACTGACCGAGCCTATAACTTAGTTATCTAAGTTATCAGTGGATAATAACCACTTAACTACCTATCTGTCCACTAACTAGGTAACCACCTATCTTACTAACTTACAGGCTACTATTATAAATAAAAGGGTACACTGCAAGTAAATCTATCTTCTAACTTTACTAGAACTATGATTATCACTTACTGACTTGAACGTTGGAGTGGCTTTGCAGGTACCACCCCCATTGCTCGGAGGAGCTCGGCATACCAAGTAGGAGATCAGATACTGTTGGAGATCGGTCTGGAGAGCACCTCGGAAGTCGGTATGAACAAGTAGTGTTTATTCAATTATTCGGATGTAAAAAATCCAAACATGTTATAAGATAAGAGTAGATGGAGGTGGTCGCAAGATTGCCAAATTTTTTTATACATCAAGATTGCCATTTTAAAGGCATGTAAAACCATTCCTTATAAATATTGTATGATTAATCAGAACAATTGCTCTATTCCAACTATAAAATACAATTATTTTAAATACTCGAAAGAAGGGTACCTTCCATATAGTGATCTTACATACTCGAAAAGAATTACCTCCATACATGTGTTCTTAAAATTTTTTTTTTTTTTTTAAATTATCATTACCTCCATTACCATTTATTTTCATAAAGTCAATTTATTAATTTTCTATGACAATTTGGTGCATGCTAAGCTAAGCATTTTCAACCACACATGTCTAAATTACATTCCAATTAAGTACATCAATATTAAAATTAAAACCAAATGACGAAACACAAGCATAATTCAGATACAAGAAATGCATGGATGCTAGCTACCTAAGCGATGGTAGGAGTTTAATTTGATATATTCAAATCCGAATACGATCCAAGCAGGACTTTCTGTCGAGTTCATGGTTTTGCTGAAGCTGTATGTAATCTCTATATTTGATGGCACGGTAAGCAGCATGTTTATCATCGCCAACCAGCTCCGGTGCAGGGCCCACAACAGTGTCAAGCTTGGGCCCGTGTGCTGTACCAACGGAAATTCTAGTGGCTTTCGTGTTCGCTACAGCACGATGAACAACGCTCCTGTACTTCCCATTGCTAAGTATCTGAGAACAGAAGATTTTGGTATTGAGCTAATAGTTAAATGAATTTGAGCATACCGAAAAAGAAAAAGAGAAGGAGAGGGTTTCTCAATAACAGTACCAAAACTCTAAAATTTCTCAAGATATACCTTAGAATTTCTCTAATTAAAGTTATAACAAAATATATGTACATGTATATAATAACTGCCATTTTCTTAACAAATGGTTATAATTATTTCTTATAATGTTGATCTCTCAGTTGAAAGAGTCAAAGCCAATGAATTTATGAATGACAAATTTAGAGTTTCATGACTTGGTAGTATTTGATAGGAAAAAGATAAATGGACACATGTTTTCAACGGAAAAAAAAAAGATAAATGGATACATGTTTTCAAAAAAAAAAAAAAAAGATAAATGGACACTAGTTAACATGCAAGTGGTGGGTAGCATGGTAGTAAATTGCATGCAAGAGTGATTTTTGTTTTACCTCCATGTGATCCCCAGTGTTTATGAGAAAGGAGTTGGGTAAGGGGTGGACAGGAATCCACTTGCCATTGTGTTGAATTTGAAGCCCACCAAGCTCGTTTTGCATAAGGAGGGTCAGAAGCCCATGGTCTGTGTGTGCAGGAAGGCCCATTACTAGTTCGGGCTTAGGACATGGTGGGTAACAGTTGATAACCAGCAACTGGGAGCCCAAGTCTACATTCATCCTTTTATGTATGTAGTTTTCTTCAAGCCCTAAGCTTAGAGATATTCCCTTTAGCAACTCTTCAACCAGTTCCCTGCCCTTGGTGATGTATTCCTCCAAAGTTTCGCTGCAAACATTGAACGAGAAAAACAATAAACAATAATTATATTCTTTTCTACTGGTTTGGTGGTTTTCATGTATGGCAAACACTAGGGACAAGTTATATGGTTTTTTTATGATTAAGAATATTGTGAATTTGTTCAAATTTTGAAAAATTGAAGTGTACAAATGCAGTATTGTTTAAAATCAATATTTTTTTCTTACCTTGAAAAGTCTATAACGAGTTCAAACTATAACATTATACACTAATTGTTTCTTCAATGTAGTAATATTTTTAATTTTTAACTAGGGTATTCGATGGGTAATACGTAAAGAAATATGACGGCTATATTTGAATAGATAAAAAGAGATGAGATAAAATGAAATGAAATGAAGTAATATGAAATACTATAATGCAATAAAATTTACATTCCATTATTTAGATATATTATGATGGAATGAAACATTCTTTTTCCATCGCATTCTCCCCAAATTACGGGAAAATTAAAATAAAAAATAAATATAGAATAAGTCCCGGATACTAGTTTTTATTATATTTCATTATCATTTTACCAATCTAAATAATAGAACATAATACTATTATATTTTATTTTCCTCTATTTCATTCTCTTTTATAGAGACCAAAATAAAATAAAAAATACAGGGACTAAAAACTTGAGAGGACTAACACTAAAATATCAAAAACATATATAAGAATTTAAAAACTCGGTTTACAAAAAAAATAAGAAATGTTAGCGACACTTTTTTTGTGATTGATTGAAATTTATTGAAAATCACTAATTTTGATGGATTTCATTTCTTATTTAATGATTTTATCCTGATTTAGATGTGAAACTTATCAAAATTAATAATTTTCAATAAATTATCAAACGCCTTGATGACGTGGCCTATCGCACACATCGTTGTCTACCATTAAGGCTAAGAACTTCTCCACCCCTAATAGTGCTGTACTAAGTGGGGCAAGCCGGACATGTATTCTGTACCACATTTTTTAAGGATTGGAGTTATCATTAACTTTTTAAGTCTAGATTCCAATAAACTTTTTTTTTTTTTGTGCTTAAATTAAAATTTAAGAGGCAGCGACGCAATATGCCACAAAACTTTTAAAATATCATGTTTTGGAGTGTTGGCATTACCACTGAAGTCGGTTCCCCAATGGAAATTAGCTAGAGAGGAGGTGGGGTCGTTATTATCATGTGGGTGCTGCTTCGTCATTTTCACTACATTTGCCCAACAAAAGGAGAGAGAATATATTTTTGGTCATCATGTAGAACATGGAAAACTTTAAGATTACGATGATCATCTAGCGTGATGTGTAAAAGATAAGGTATAAGTATACAAAAGTAAACTGTCTCAACTGCTTCATAACTTCCTTATCGGGAGATGAAGGTATTTTTCCCTTTTCTTTTCTGAATTTGAGATTACATGAGATTAGAACATGTATAAAACTCGAGTAAGATCGGTCTAACGGTGAAAGATTGAGTAATCTGCGTGAGATCTTAAGTTTTAAGTGTACACATACAAAAAAAAATGTATAGCATAAATTAAACTTAAAGAGAAGTACTTTTTTACTATTGATTAAAATTTATTTAAAATTATAAAATTAGGAGAGAAACTTGTTAAATTAACTAGAAGTAAAACTACCAAAATTTGTAATTTCTAATAAACTTAACCTAACAGTAAAAAGTGTATTTAAAAGAGTGTTAGGGAATATGTTACCGTCATTTCTCAAACCGGAAATAGTGACGTGAAGATGAAATCTATAACGACAGATTGGAATAGCTCATTGAATTTGTAGTCAGGAAAACTTGTAGTATATGTATGAAGCATAATAAGGCAAGAAAAATATGTATCACAGAGCCAAAGAGTGCAAGAAGCACTATGTTTTGGTTGGTAAGATTAAGGTATAGGTTGTCGGAGACTCGGAGTAGTCATATGCTCCTTTTTTTTTTTTTTTTTCTATCTTTCACTTTCATCCGCCCAAAATATGGACAAGAAAAATATAGGACAGAGTAAAAAAACAAAGAGTGATCGAGGAGAATGTTACCTAAAACCATGAGGCTTGGAAGGAGCATTAAAGTGAGGATGAACATGACATTTGAGATAATCTCTCCAGAAAAGGTTCTTGTCCACCATGACATTGAAGCTTGTCCCATATCTTATTGGATCAAATAGCTTCCTTCCTGCGTGCTCCCTTTTTTCTTTCTCACTCAGATCAAAAAAGCTCTGGCTTGCCCTAAGCACTTCATCCCTCAGTGTCTCCGATACACCGTGATTGATTAGCTATACATACAAAGTAGTCCAAAATTAACGAGACAACAAAAGTTCTATGCATGCATGCGGAAGGAAACTCATACACGTGGCCGGAGAGGTTGACAAAATCATATAAACAATTGATTTGATGTCACGTTCAAGCTCACTCACGCTTTAATTTGAAAGATATATTTACAAACCATAAGAAAAATTTTGGCAAAGCATATCAACAAATGCATAATATAAAGTATGAGGTTAAAAATTTATACCATAAAGAAACCCCAATCGCGGCAAGCATCGCCGAGTTGTTGGATTGCCTTGGAGCGTTCATTGGGATTGGAAGAGGTGAGTTGGGAAAAATCAATGGTTGGAATATTCTCTGTTTCATAATACAATATGGATTCTTCGGGGTTTTTAAGGCAAATGTAATTGGAGGGAACAGACCTCAAACAATTCGATTCAACTAATTCCTTAACGCTAAACATCTTTAATTTCTTCTGGAGCTGGTTCTATTCTTTCTGGGTTTGGGTAGCAGAATGGAGCAAGTTGATTAAAACATGTAACTTTGTATATGCTATATGTTGTTACATCTCAATTTTCGTATGGTGCGCGGGGCCTTATATAGACAAAGAAAAGGCACTTTATTAATCAGTAATTAACTAATTATATGTGGAGTAGATTCACATTTATCTTATGGTGCGCGGGGCTGTATATAGTCAAAGAAAAAGGACATTAGTACTAAATTAAATTGCGGGATGTGGAGTATATTAATTCCTAAGTGGCATGGTCTACGTCAAATAATTAAAATTTTTAAGGTATTGGGACACCTGGTAACGATTTCAAAGACTGAGATTATGTTGAAAAACTGATAAATTAATGCAAGAAAGATGGTGACCTGTCCATCTGCGAAAGAAGAAAAAGGAAATGAATAATTGTGAGCCAAACAGTAAACGGAAAGAGATTGAAAGCAATCTCTTTAATGATATAAACCAATGTTTTTTGCCTCCGAAGGAGAACAGAAAAAATGTTGAATAGATTAATTCGTACTCTGCATGGTCTGCCAAATAAAATTTTCAAGCTAGCTCACTTGCTACTTAATGATTTCAAACACTGAGACTTTACATAAATGTGAATCTTCGAGATAAAACGGCATGGACGGAAGGATTTTTCTAATCACCATGTGTTGATCGAAAATTTTGGTTAGAAGTTTAAAAACCAGCAGATTCAACAAATAAGATTTTAAAAACAGTACTTCACATTAACCAAAATACTTTTTGGGTTCTTCTAATCGAACTTGTAACTGTTTTAAGTTTTTTATTTGAGAAAGTTTTAATTTTAGAACAAAGAGCATAATTGCATAATTCGATCTTCATGATCACTTCAATTTTAATCAAAGTATCAATTGATCTCTTAAAATATCAAATTTGTAATTTCAGTACTTGCCTAGAAAACATTTACAAATAATTTCAATTATGCTCGAAAAAACATGTTACAATTTGATTCAAACGAATTATAAATAGAAGTAAAGAAGAAGTCATAGAGAGACAATTGCAATAAAGTAAATCTTATCTACTCAAAAAGTAAAGGAATGGGCAAGAACATTCATTTTTTCATAAAACCTTGATGTCATGAGTTTGGCATAATTTGGTGTACAAGAAGTGTATAATGTTCAAAGATCGACTAAAACTTACAAGTCCTTGCCTATTTATAGAGATATAAAAATAACGGTAGAATAAATTGCACTAACCACTGAGCGCTTAAATCAACTGGTATGAGATTGTTCTAGCTTAACTAGAAGTCTCTAGTTCAAGTCCTGGATATGCAGCTACGTTAAATACTCGAAGGGAAAATTTGTTACTCATAGTAATCCTACAATATTCTAACAGGATTGCCTCTGATAGATGATACCTGTGGTCTAGACAAAAAATTGCACTAAGATACATGTCTTCAACAAAATAACTGCTTTGGCGAGAATCTGACACTTGTCCTTTGTCTTTCAAATTTGTTACGAAGCTTTAACTGTATCAGGAACTACTATCTTCATTTATCGATTTAATCAACTGATCTTGCTCAAAGTCCCTCTAGGTCTCTATTAGTTAGCACTTTTCCTTTGCTCAAAAATATCCTTTCGATTTTATGCTTTTCGTCTTATTATAAAGAACTCTTTCTTTTAATCAAGAATATCTTTTCAAACATCTCCAAGCAGTCTCATGTTTCAAACCTCATAATTAATCGAAAAATCTTAATCAACCTTTTATACTTAGAAAATTTTCTTAATGACCCCAACATCATGACATTGGTCCAAAGTATTAATCAACTTTGTTGATGACTAATTTTTATTGGGAAACCTGATTAACTACTTTTAGTAAAGTCTTTTTTTCCAACTACATTTTTTTTTCATCCATCAGGCTCGAACCCAATTATGAAAATTAAATGGATGGAGGCAGGATTGAATGATTGGGTAGCTAATTATGAAAATTAAAAGTTTATTTAATAAATATATAAATGTCAAACTTTATACAAAATATTAATAATTATGTATTCTTTAAAATGATTCAAGAACATACTCCCTTCATACCAAATTGATTGATGTTTTAGCATTGAAAAAAAAAACATATTGACTAATATTCTTAGTTTTCAATGAGATATTAAATTATCTATTCCAATTTTGCCATCTAATAAATAATTTTGTCTTGAAAAACTTAAAGTGCATTTATTAAAATTAAGAAAGAGAAAAGAGATATTTTAGTAAAATTATCCCCTAAGAAATGAAGTAAATTTTACGGACCACAGACTCCTTGAGGTTTGCCCTTATTATACCTATACCCCTCCATTTTTTAACCCTACAAAAAATCCTTAATTTTTTGGTTTTCGTTACACTGACCCCCTCAACCCCCCTTTTAGTTTAGGCATAAAAAACGGTAAACCAACTCCCTTAGGGGGGCTCAAAGTAATATAAACAAAAGGAGGGGTATCGGGTGTAATAAGAGCAAACCTTATGGGGGGATCCGTGTAATTTACTCTAATAATTATTATTGTCTTAGAATACTTATTTTTTTTAATTTGTGTGAAAAAACCTTAATGGAGTATAATAGAAGATGTATTTATATATAATAGAAAATGTATTTACAAGAAGAAAAATTAAACACTTTTTGAAAAACCCAAGATTACAAATGTAAATCATTAATTCTACATATTACCAAGAATATTTATGAATTTATAATAAAGATTGATATCTATGTTAACTATAATTTTTTACACACCCATATCTAATTTGTTTTCCAATAACCACGTGTCCGGACCTCTACACTCAAGAAAAAAAACACATTGTAACCTCACAAAACAATGACAAGAATAGAAGGGTTAAATTAATAATTTAGCCTGACTTAAGTTCAATTTAGTCCCATAATTTTAAAAATGTGTGAAATGTTGCTCTTCCTATTATTATCATTTAAATTTTCTAACGGAAGTGTCCTACATGACGACTACATGTCATTTTTTTTATTGTGCCACGTATACAAAAAGTGAACGTTGTTTCTCGCAATTGGATGAAAATGACAACATTGCATCAATTTTGAATAGTAAGGGACCAAATTAAACATTTTGATAATAATGAGATCAAATTAAGCTAATTAAATAAATAGAGGGGTTAAATTATTAATTTACCCTAACTTAAGTTCAATTTAGTCTCTTAATTTTAAAAATTGGTGCATTAAGGTTGCTCTTTCTATTAGTATCATTTAAATTTCTAACAGAAGTGTCCTACACGGTAATTAAATGTCATTTTTTTATTGTGCCACATTTACAAAAAGTTAATGTTGTTTTGTTTCTCACCATTGGATGAAAATGACAACATTGCATCAATTTTGAATAGCAAGGGACCAAATTAAATATTTTAATAATAAAGAGATCAAATTGAACTAATTAAATTAATAGAAGGGTTAAATTAATCATTTAGACCGACTTAAGTTCAATTTAGTCTCATAATTTTAAAATTTGGTGCAATGTTGCTCTTTCTATTAATATCATTTAAATTTCTAACAAAAGTATCCTACATGGCGACTATGTGTCTTTTTTTTTTTATTGTGCCACATATACAAAAAGTTAACATTATTTTTCGCAATTGGATGAAAATGACAACATTACATCAATTTTGAATAGCAAGGATGAATAAAAAAAATTAAATAATAAGGAACCAAATTGAACATTTTAATAATAAAGAGATGAAATTAAACTAATTAAATAAATAAAGGTTAAATTAACAATTTAGCCTAACTTTTACATGTAGTTTATATGGGAATCATTAGATAATATCGTGATCTCATTGGAATTTTTTCAAATGGAAATTATGCAAGTATGTTTTATTTAAGAAAAAAGATATAAAATTATGGATGAACGTATAGTATGTTAGTGCATATATATATATATATTTAGTTCCGCTTATTATTGAAAATAATCATTTATTTGTATTAATTCTTCTAGAGAACTTTTAAAAAATAAGTAAATATTTCTCTTAGAATATTCGCTACCAAAATATGATATTAGGCTCCGTTTGATTTGTTAAAATGATGGTACAGAACAAATATTGAAGTTATTAGACAACTTTTTATCATGTACATTGTTTGATGAACAATGGACAGCACAAGCAAAATAATGTAAAATTTATTAAAATACATTTTTAATATTAATTATCTTAATATAATTTGTATTATTATTATATATTATATGAATTCAAAATACATAATATATACAAGTAAACTAGCTAATAGATAATGTGAATTCAAAATACATGACATGATAAGGTTATTGCAGCTAGTAGATAATGTGAATTTAATATACATTGCATGATAAGGTTGTTGTAGCTAACAGATAATGGGAATTCAAATGCAGTTATTCAAATTCAAATGCAGATAATGGGGTATATGTGTCTTTCAAATTTCTTTGTATCTAGGACAAAAAATTGTCCCATGATTTTCTGAGTAACAAAAAGTTGAGTTTTTGTCTTGTTTTCATTTGTTTAATTTGTGTTGTCCCATAATCTTTTTTCAAATCAAACATAGAGCAAAAATATTTGTCCTATCCAGTACCATAATTTTTAGCAAATCAAACGGACCCTTAAAGTACAATACATGCAACTGGTAATGTTTTATACACATATACACACACGATGAATTAATATAAGAGGATTTTTATGGTATTCCTAATCATTTTGGGAGTTTTGATATTATTGTTTTTTCAACTAATCAAATTACATGAATTTTTTCTCATTAATTAATAAAAACTTTTTGTTATTTTCAAATTAGTCCTTAATTAATTAAAATATATTTTTTTAAAATAATAACTCTTTTAAATTTAAAAAACTTATTAGAATTCTTCATTTCCTATTCCTTTTAACGTGCCCGGTTCATTTTTCCCAATTTCTTTCCATTAGAATTCTTCATTTCAATTAAAATAGAATTCTTTTCCTTATGATTAGAACAGAAAAGATGGGAATGAAAACCCTAATCTTCATCTATGCTTGGTGTCGCGCTACGACTTCACGCTCTCTCACCTAAGTACCTTTTGGCTTCTACACAGATATTCTGACTTATGAGAAAGGTAAATGCTAATCAGTGCCCTAAGGGTACTGATTAAGGAACTAAAAGGAGAAAAGTTTTTTATTGGGAGGCATAAAATTAAGCTGCCCATGATTTTTTTTACGCTCTCTTATGATTTCCACAATAAATACTTTCCCCTTTTATTAGCAAGACCCTATGAGAAAACCCATTGGCACTTTGGAATATTCTTTGTTGCATAATTTAATGATACATATTGAGCAACAGAAAGTCACGCATCTACCAACAAAACAAGTAACAATTTGAATAAATTACAGTGACACCCCCTGAGATTTGCTCTAATTATACATGCGCCCCTCCATTTGAAGGCATTACTTTGGCACCCCTTTTTTTTATGGTGTTAAGTAAAGCTTAATGTTCAAAGTTCAATTACCATAATGTCCTCAGCAACTTTCAAAAAATCCCAAATTACCCTTAACTTAAGTGTGTAACAGTGCCTATCATTCCTCCAATTCGAATGCCTCACGATAGGGTCTGGAGGTGGCCATTCTTGACTCCGCTATGACAGTGCATGAAATTCCCCCAAATCGAAGGCGCAATAGGGTTTGTAGGTTGTGTTTTTTGGCATTTGTGGGATCCCTTGTGATAGTGAGTCTAATTCCCGCAAATAGAAGGCATCGTGAAGGGGTTTCCAGGTTGCGATTGTGGGCGTCGCGTGGGGTTACTATTGTCTAACCCACGCGTTTCGATTCGATTCAATTCTGACTTCGATTGCGATTGGAAGGCAACTTTGTTTATGCTATTGTGTTTCGTGTTTGCTTTGGAAGTGATTTTTTTTTTCTGTTCGAAGATTGGCTTGGGTTTTTCGAAGAGTGCTCTGGAGTTTTTTCTTGTTGGCTTCTTTGTTCATATATGGGAGTGGGTTTGTGTGTTTGTATTTGTTGTGACTCATGAAGCCCTTTCATCTTAATATGTGTGTTTAAGTTGAACTCGAAGGAGATATTGGGCAAGGAGCTATGCTGGATGGAGACAATTTATAGCAGCACAACCATCTGCTGCCCATATTGCTTTGGCAACATTAGATAAAGTTGGCCGAATCAATTTTATGATTACCCAAAATGTTGGTAGGCATCCTCTATAATTATTTATCAATTAGGCTTATTTGGAAAACATGAGACATTAAAAGGAAGCCTATCTTGGAATTTTGTTGTACTTTGTTCTCAGGCTGCATCATCGTGCTGGTAGCAATGGGTGTTTCACTCACCACTTAAAACCAGCAACAACGATGAGGGAGTAAAGGGCGTTTTGGAGATTAATTTTTTTTTAAAATACATGTGCCCATCACGTGATGACTTAAACTGACGAAGGTAACGATGTTTGGATAAGAGGAGTGTCACTATAACGAGAATGAAAAAATTAGGGGGGTTTTTTGTAGGTTGAAAAAAAGGAGGAGATGTATGTGTAATTTGAGTAAAACTGAGGGAATATTACTGTAATTTACTCTAATAATTTCAAACATACTTTGCAATTTATGCGCATGATTCAAAAGTGACAATGTGATACCTCATTATGTGGTGCTCTGCTCTCCAGCAGTGGTACCCTAATTAACTACATATGTAGCTAAAAATAGTCACACACAAAAAACACACTCATATAAACACTTTAGAAATTAAAATATTGTTTCTAAATATAATTATTATTTTAAAAGTTTTAATTTTACATTAATTTAATTGATATTTTTACCCTTAATTATGATTAATACGTCATTGATATATTAATACATTTTTACTCGAACTTAATATCTCAATTATTTAAATGTTACAATTAAATATTTTCATCAATTTTATTTTGCATTAAATTTTAAATTCTTAATTTTTATTTACAGGGAAACAATGTGGTTAGGAGAAAAAAATCTCCCTAAAGATTATCAATTTTTTGATAAAAATTAATTATTAGTAGGATCAGTAAATACTTTCCACCAATAACATAGTGACTTAAAAAAAATTAAAATTTTATTCACATGATAAAGAACTTAGAGGGAAGATTTTTGAGATGTGAAATTTAAAGCATTTTATTCGTTTTGTTTGGAGTAAAAGTTAGATTGGAATGGTTTAATTCAGTCATTTGATGAATATTTTGATAAGAAAATGAGAATTTGAGTGAAAAACGTGATTGTAACAATTTAAAAAATTAAGTAATAAAATTTGAGAAAAAAAATTAGGAATCAAAATTATAAATTAGTCATCATAGGCAAATTAAATTCACAGTTAAACTATTTTATCAAGAGAAATAATAAATGTTATTGTGTTAAAATAGTAATATAATAAAATAAGGTTATATTCTTTAATTTAAAATTTAAAAAATTAATAATTTCTAATTTTTTGTTTAAAATCTCAAATAATAATTGTTTGACTCCTACAATCAACTATTTAAGATGTTAAAGTCATTGTGTAATGATCGTAAGGGGTTAATAATATCAATAATAAAAAAGAAAAAAGAAAGTGTCACAATTGAAAATTGATCAAGCATTTTAGTTAAACATGTATTTTTTTTTATAAATTAGAAAAAAATAATATTTTAAAATTAAAGTTGACGATGAAAAAATAATAAAACAAAATATTAAATAAAATGTTTTTTCTAATTTAATTAAAAAAGTAAAAAAAATATAAATTTTCATTGTAAAATATATATATATATAGTGTGTGTGTTTGAAACGGATAGTACTTTTTTTTTTTTTTATCATTGAGAAAAATAAAGAAGCTACAGAAGGATAAACACAATTCCTATGGCATCAACTATAATACTAGAAAGGCTTAAATATCTTTTTGGTTCTTATAATTTAGTATTTTTTTGTTTTTCATTCTTGTAATTTTTTGTTTGTTTCAGTTCTTGCAAATTATGTTTATTTTACTTTTCGTTCTTATAGTGGTTTAGATAGCGCTTTTTTCATTGTTTAAAACGTTATCTAAATCACTATAAGGACAAAAAACAAAACAAACATAATTTGCAAGAACTGAAACAAAAAAAAAATTACAAGGACAAAAAACAAAAAAACACTAAATTACAAAAACAAAAAGATATTTAAACCTACTAGGAAATAAACTAGCTGGACAAGATTCCAGTAACATCAACGAAGAAGAGGTTGAAGCTCCGATCTTGGCGAGCTTGTCGGCACAAGCGTTTGCTTCACGGTAGGTATGCTGAAATTTCACATTCCATTGATAAGAAAAAAAGGATCTTATGTTAGCAATAACAGAAGCGTATGGATGAAAAATATTAAACGGATAGTACTTTTATTTATACTTATCTTAACAAGATTTTGTAAATAATTATTCAAAATCAAACTCAGACTTGTTTAATTATTAAAAATCATACTAATTGCAGGTAATTTTTGTGGTATTCATCAAGTCGGAGTTCAATTATTATCCTTATTTTCATTGTTTTAAATAGTAATTTTTTCGGTCTTTTAACTAGCATGGAAATTAAAGATTTAATTACTTTTATTCAAGTTGTTTCTTTTTTTTTTTTACGGAAGAGAGTTGTTTCTTTTTTTAATAAATATAATATTTAAATTCATTTATTAAATATTTATTATTTACCAATTTTGTTATAAAAATTTTGAATTTTTAAATACAATTGATGAATAATAAATACTCGATAACTTTTTTAATATATATCACAATATTTGTACAAAATATCTATCGATTTTTGGTACAAAATATCTATCGATTTTTGTTACAAAATATCTATCGATTTTAGAGTTATAAGGTTGGTCTGGTGGTTAAGGGAGAAGGGAAGGGAACGAAGTCGTGAGTTCGAATCCCTTCAGCTAACAAAAACTAACAATTAATAATTAATATTTGCCGATAAAAAAAATATCTATAAATTTTATCAATAATTAATTTCAGTTAGAGAACCTATAAGCATATGAACCAATATTTGAATTCTTAACCCATTTTCTATGGTTCCTACTATGCTGCCAAAGTTTTAACAACTTTAATCAAACTTTACTTCAACGGTGATAGTTTGCTCCATTATTAGTTTGCTCCATTATGAGTGTTTGTTATGCATTTGATTTAGACGTGTCTCCTTTTCTCACACATCAACATATTGGAAGTGTTTGTCATTACGTGATTGGGAATATTTATGATCAACAGCATTAGTCAACAATCAACTACCAAATTTTTGGCTGTTACTCAAGTATTACTCCGTACGTTTTTATTTATAACACTTTTTCTTACATCCTTTAAAAAAAATAATTAATTTAATTAATCACATTAAATTTATCAATAATATATATTATTCTTTTAAAAATGATTTTAATTTTTTTTAAAAATTAATCATCACTCCACTTAATTGTCTAATTAATTAATGTTTGGAGAGAGAATAATTAATTAAGGGTACTATAAGAAAAATAATAATTAATATATCTAAAAATTAAAAAAGGATATTATAAAAAAGAATAAATAATTTTTTAAAAATAGCCTTATAAATAGAAATAGAAGAAATATATACGAATGACGTATCAAATTTGTTTGTTTTCATGGAAGTGAAGGAAACAAGAAAGATTTATTATTATTATTATTATTTTGAAGAGTGATAGCAACATTTTTTTTTTTACTGAATAGCAACATATTTTGAAGAGTGATAGCAACATATTTTTAGTGTATTAGAAAGTAAATTATTAGTATTTTTTAATTTTACTTTATTAATTAAATTTGAAAAATTAGATAGAATGGAAATAAAAATAAGAGTAATATTTTTTTCCTCCTTAGTTGAGTTGTCAATTTGAAGTGTTGTACTCACTAGGGGTGGGCAACAATTGGTCACCCGACCGAAACCCGAGTAAACCACTTAAGAAACGTGTAGTTCGGTCGGATACATATGGGTCTCCGGTTAAAAAGGGTTTTGGATGGATAGATTCGGGGGTGCGGGTTGAGAAAAAAAATTAATCGGTACCTGCACCCGACCGAATAGCATGGTTTAAAGGTGAGCTGGCTTGCATTATTATTTCGTTCAATTCAAAATTTACACTTTACAAATTGTAAGCTTCATAATGTTGCATAGTCTCGTGACAAATAACTTTGGACATTGCGCCACTTTTTCTCTCTCACACAAATCGTGTGTAACACGCTTGTCTCTCAAATAGTCAAATCATTGTATGTATGCACAATGACACTTTCTCTCTCTCGCTCCTTCATGTGGCTTTGGAGCTTCTTCCGTTTTACCCCCCTAACTTTTGTTCTACCCCCCTGACTTATGTTTTACCTTTCGATGTCAGTAGATGAAGTTGGTGAGAAGCGCACTATCTCCTGTGGCTATCACAGAGCAAGAAGCTGCAAGAGGAAAATGTTATGCAACGCCGGCGACGCTAAGTAGCGGCCTCCTATGACCACCGATCACGGAAATCATGATAGAATGCTATCAAACTGCAAGTAAAATATCAAATCGAAGCAAGAGATCATCTTGGAATGCTAGATCCGAAACTATCCACCTGCCTTACCCGAAGTTGATTCAACTCAAACCCGATCCAATCTGAAGACTTGAACGGACGGTGACGGGCCATATTTTCTACTGGATCGATTTTGATCGGATTGGGAGTTTTTGGCCCAAATCCGACCGAAACCGACCGATATCCACCCCTAGTACTCACTACATTTTCGAGCTAGACTAGCCCTCAACAGGCTACAGGATTTAATGATAAGCTAATAATTTTCTAACTAGTCTAGCCCTCTACAGGCTACAGGATTAGCCCATGGACCCATCTTTTATATAAAATCTCATGTTTTTTCTTCTTAATAACGTAAATGATATATACAAACGTCCATATTTTACAAAACTACAAAATTTAAATATTATACAATTTAGAATAGTAAAACTTTATTTTCTCTTCTCTAGAAATAACATAAATGATATACACAACGTCCGTATTTTACGAAAGTATAAAATTTTAATATAAGACAACAATTTAAAATAATAAAAATTTATTTTCTCTTCTCTTAAAATTATTAGTTTAAAAATTATTTTCTTCTATATGGACTAATTATTTTGTTTTGCTTGACTTTATATTTTCATGTATTCTATTTTATTGAGAGAGAACTATATTGGAGAATGTAATTTTTTTTTTTACAGTTGGAGAATGTAAATTTTTAACTAAAATTTAGATTTATATATTTTATGTACATACAAATATAGTAGGAATTTTGTTTTTACTTATATAATTTTGTTTTTGTTTTTTATCTTGCCACCAACCGACTATGTTGTTTCAATCCGTGAGGCCAAATTAGAAGAAGGGTGGAAAACACATATAAACAAATGATAAAAAAAACAAAGAAAAATTAAGATAGAATAGTTTTTTTTTTTCTTGGGTCAAAAATTACGGATGTCTCATAATCCACTGGGTCAGAAACTAATCCTACTTATGGTGCGTGGTTGCCACTGGCTCAAGAGAATTTTGCACATAGGAAGAATCGAACACGGATTCTCTCGTTAAATAGATCATTCCTCCACGTGAACACAGCGGACCTTACATCATTGCGTCAATCCTATGGGTTTGAGATAAAGTGTAGAAGCAAACAAAAGAAAACCCCTTTTATAGCTTGTAATGATTTTTTTTTTATGCATAGGAATCGAAGATATGTATCAAGGGATTTACAATAACTCACATACTATGCTCAAACCAATTGAGCTAGATCTCTTTTATGGCTTGTAATGTTGAACAAATGCTTCCCAAAGAATTAAAAATACTAACTATGGGCTGATTGTTGTAGAACCCATCTAGAGGACTTAAGCCCACGTAAATTATCAAAGCCATATAATGGACCAATACTACTAAGATCAATTGATAGTATGTACTATGTAGACCAAATACTATGCAAGGATCAAGAATCTTTTGACCCTATACCGACCCTCATGCAGTGAAACCTTACATCTAATATGTAATTCGTTAACAACGAACAATGAAGATCATGGGTTAACGTTTCACCCTAGAGACACCTCCCACACGTCATCATGTGAGAATTGCCACTATAATTTGAGTATGAACTATAAATAAGCCACACACACCTTAGTCACAATCTTAACCTCCACTTGCAAATATTGACTTGAGCCGAAAAGTTCTTGTTGGTATACAATCGAAGTTCGAATTATGAATACCCCATTGAAGTTTGACTCGTGCAGACAATTGGAAATTTTGCTCGAATATTCCACCTCTTGGATTAATGTTGAACAAAACTTATTTTACAAATAACATATTTTTTCATTATTCAAGAACAAAAACTTTAAAGAAAAACATGTTAATATAGAAATTATAGAAGGAAATATTTGCATCATAAGATAGATAAAAATAATTGGTGAAATAGTAATATATAGATTAATACAATACATATTTACATTATAAAAAAATGGAAATTTTACATTTAATAAGTTAATACCTAAATTTTGAAATTAAATATTTCAATCAACATAAATAGCAATTTTTATATAAAAAAAATTTAACATTAAAATTATACCGATAAATATTTACATTACATAAAAATAAATTTTTTGCAAATAGAACATTTATACCTTTTTTTTTTTAAAAAAAATTGTTATATATGAATTATATTTATTTATATGCATATGATTGTAAAGAATATTTCCGATTGTTCACCAAGATTAATCTTTTCATCTAGATTTTCTCTATACATAAAATTCAAGATTTAAACCTCTGATTTATTACTTTAGGGACCCAAACTCATCATCACACGAATCAACCGCATGCTGATTGCTATTAATTAATTGATTATTTGAAATAAAAATGACAGCTTTTTTAAAATTAAGCACTTAAAATTTACCGTATGAGAATTTTACATTGTCTTTTGCTTTCACCTTCAATTAACGAATACAAGATGATATAAATCCAAATCCAAAAATTGAAATGAAATACTATGAACATGGAGTCTGGATACATATATATAAAATGATATAAGAAATCCAACTGATTTTTGTCCACATCCGACCTCATATCCTCAATCCTTGGAAAATAAACGATCAGAGGAACGTTCTCCCACGTCCACTTCATCCTTCACCCTCGTAACCTTAGGTGACCTCACCGAACCGGTCCTACCCCAAAACGGTGGGGTCCACATGAACCCCCACCGGTCCAACCGGCCCTCCCCACCGAACCGCTCGTTCCTCCCCACACTCCTCGTCCTGTAACCCCTCCTCCCACTGCTCTCCCGCTGCCACGTCACCCCACAACTCTTTGTCCGGTTCAGCGTCGCCGACCTCACGAGCCGGTCTCGCACCTCCTCCGGCAACCGCAGCGTGAACCGCTCACAATCCTCGCCCGGTTGAACCAGCGAGTGACCCGTCGAGTGAGAGCGAGGAAACATCCTCGCAATACTCAACCCAGTTGACCTAGACCGAACCGGTTGAGTACGGTTCGGTTCATCTAAACTCACACTCGGAGGCTCCGTAACAATTCTGTTTCGTTCACCTTCACGCTCTTCAACCGGGTTGATGTAATTAGGATCAATACCGGGCTCTGCATTGGGCCCAATGGGCTGGGCCGGATCCGGAATCTGAATCTCAACGGAAGGAGGTGCGTCCTCGGGCTTGGGCGCGAGGTTGGCGCGGCAAACGGGACAAGTAGAGTGATTCACCAACCACGCGTCGATGCAGTCGGGGTGGAACACGTGGCAGCACTTAGGGATCAAACGCAGCGTTTCGTCGTCGCGGAACTCGTTGAGGCACACGGCGCATTCCAGCGTGGCCCTCCCGATCTTCAGCGCCTTAACCTCGGAGTACACGAAGGTCGGGAACGTGTCCACCACCGCCGCGTCGAGGCCGTGGTGCTGCCGGCGCTCCATCCCGCCGGCGATGGCCACGGCCAGGTCGAGCCTCCCTCTGATCCTTCGCTCCGCGCATTGGCGCGTGTAGATAGACACAAACCCCAACGCGAAGAAAACCACTACGAGGATTACCAAAACCGCAGCCATGGTCTTGTCGAACCTTAACCTCGTAAAAGGATCTATCGGCGGCGGCGGTGACGGCGAGTTTTGTGACTGTGCCGTGACGGACGGCACGAGAAGGAGAAGAAGAAAAAAACAAGCACGACCATGATGATCCGAATTCATCAACAGTGGTGCAGGTGAAGGTGCAGGGCATTCCGTGTGGATGCCCATAGCTGATGGGTTTTTTTGCAAGTGAAGGGAATGTTTAGCGCATGAGAAAACCTAATTAATACCCACCGTACGGGTTAGTGATTACACCCTGTGTTTTTTTATTCTTTATAAGATGGGAATGTTAATGATTTTGGTGGTAACAATAACATAACATAAAAATTGTTGAGCACCTTTGGATGGGAATGTTGGAAGGAAAGAGAGACACACAAAGAACAGAGCGTAATAAGGTTGTTAAAGGGTATGTATGGCTTTTGATGGAGTCGTGGACTTTACTCTGTGTGAGCAGGCACGATAGGTAGGGTAGACTTTAAATGATTGGGTTTTGGGTTTTGACTTCTCGAATCTTGATGGGCCCGCAAACGATAATTTTACAAGTTTGCAGTTACATGTGATAGCATCAATTCTCAAATAAGAGTGCAAGTGTAGTAACTCTAACCTCTAAAGTCTAAAGTCTAAATCCCCATTTATGGTGCTACTGCTAGTGGAAACGGGACTAGTAAGGGTTTAAATTGTTAATTGTTTAAGTTTTCGTATGTTTATTGCAATTTTCGCTGTAATGAAGTGAATAATGACCTTTTTTTATAATTGGATAATGACCTTGTTTGTTGTGTACGAAAATATACATTTGCGTCACTATGAATCTTCGTCATTCTTTCTTGTTTCTCTCGTGATGGAATATTTCGTCGCGATTGCTTTGAGAAATCAGTATTTGGATTATTTTAATTTGTTTCTAGAGTTGTTTGTATGTGAATTTTACACTTATTTATAAATATAGTCTATATAGATAAGAGAACTTAGTTTTTATCCACGATCAGTATAAATTTTTTTAGACTATATAGACTATTTAACTAATCAGAGATTATTTTAAATATATTTTAAATTAACTATTATAAAAAAAATCAATAAATTTACTATACATAGCAATTTTTTATTGAATGAAGGTGAAAAAAAAATTATACTGTTGTTATATTCTAATTAAAATTTTCCATGAAAATTAAAAATATAAAATATAAATACTTTAAATAATTTTAAAATGTTTAAAATTATATATATATATATATATATATATATATATATATATTATAAAATCTTTGCCTTCAGAATAATGTACCTATTGGTATTATGATCTTATTGGCAGAAATTTGTAACGTATGATAATCTTAGAGTTTAATAGTCTTGCATTAATAATGTAAAAATTTTACATTCTCATTTAATATTACAAATCATTGTTGATATGATTTTTAAAATAATTAATGTAAAAGTTAACCAATTTATCATATATAGTAGTTTAGTTGAATGTCGTAATTTCATCAACTCGATCTAGTTTAGTTGAATGTCTAATTGGGACATAGGTGATCCTATCCTAGGCATATAATTGTAGAGAACTTAACCTGTCAAAAAAAAAAAAGTAGAGAACTTAAGATTATGATTTTCTGCAGTTATATTACAACTACAGATCTGCAACGGTGATATAATTTTAAATATGTCCATTAATACGTGTTTAATTTGTTTTTCTTATTAAAATTTAACCTTATACGTCAATACATTTTCTTTTATGTTTAAGATTTGTTGTAGCTTTTAGCAAACCCCAAAAGATTCTTTCCCTAAAAGTATATGTTAGATGTTCAAAATCATGTCCAAATGCAGGTTCAAAAAATATTCTAACGATAACAAACTAAAATTAATAGATTTAAGATATATATAGACTTGATTTTTGGTGAACTCGGTATCACCAGTAGAGACTAATCTCTCCTAAAAAAAATTAAGCCTTTAAGGACTGATTTCTTCCAAAATAGATTGATTCATATATTTTGACTCATTTTTAATTTTCATCCTTAATTATGATCTTCAATTTGGGATAGGTTCCTATAGTTTTTTTTTTTTTGGTAAAGATTGCAATATTTTTTATAGAAGACAATTTTACTTGAGTCAATTAAGACCACTGTGACAATTAATAAAGTTTTCTTTTCAAATATTTAATACAGTTACAAGATCCGAATTCGTTACCACTAACTACATTTAAATAATTCCATATTATTTTATCCACGTGTTATGTGATATAGGTTCCCATAGTTTCTTAACATTAAAGTTTTCATCCCTCGAATGCTAATATTTTAATAGGTTAGTAATATGTATTAGTGGATAATATTTATTTTTAACGGATACATATTACATAATATAGAAACTAAAGTCTAAATAAATTAAAACCATAATGACAGATACTTAACAATAAGGATAAAAAAAAATCAAACAAATTAAATTATAAAAAAAATATAATAAGAACTAACATCTAAATAATAGAAGCCGAAGAAGTAAAGTTTACTTTAATTATATATATACTTCTTCAAAAAAAACCTTTAATTATATATATATATATATATATATATATATATATATATATATATATATAGAGAGAGAGAGAGAGAGAGAGAGAGAGAGAGAGAGAGATGTCTGCATATGTGGATAGAGTAGGCGATATTTTAGGTCTGTCAAAAAAAAAAAAAAGTAGTCATTTTTTTTTTTTGAGAGAATTTTAGTAGTCATCTACTCATCCAGTTATCAACGTCTTCTTACTTTTAAAATTTTTAAAAAAATGTCGACTGCAATATTTATTATGTTGCTTATTTTATGATTTGTGTGACCATAGAATGTTCACTAAGAACCTTGAACCTTAAAAAATGGCTCCGGCGTACATAACGAAAGTTTTTTTTTTTTTTTTAAATCAGCAAAAGGAATATATTATGATATATACTATCACTATTTCTTTCCCCTAATTTCTTGGCTCAGATTATTACTTTATTCACTTTAAAATAGTAAGCAAAGACAAAATTAAGAAAATGTCAAAGCAACTAATCATTATATTAATTTTAAACTACATATATAACTTGTATTAGGTTTAGGGTTAATCTTCGTGTACTATACTTTTTATATCGGTCACCTGTCATCAAATATTTTTTTTCTAAATAAAGAAAGGGTTTGGGGGACTCTAAAGGGAGCACTACTTCAATAAGAAAATGTTAAAAGCTTTTGTTATTTTATACGAAATAGTTTGTACCGAAGCTGTTATAAATGTCTCAACTAATCATGGTTTAAAAAGTAAATATATCATGCCTAAAAAAAGTAAATACATAACTAATAAATTGTGAATTTTTTTTATTAGTTTTTTTTGCATAAAAAACACATTATTATTATTATTATTATTATTATTATTATTATTATTATTATAAGCAAATATTATTAAAGAGAATTAACCTTTCTAAAAACACATTGAAAGAACCAAAGCGATAATACTCAATTAGCCAATTCCCGAATCTTCTCTTTCACGCCCTCCCAAATCTTTAGCCAATATCCAAAGCTTTTGTGACACATTTCCTTCAAATACATTAGTGTTATATATATATATATATATATATATATAGCAGTGTTATCAGACCCGGTTCGGACCGGTCGGGTTGACCCGTTGACCTGGGAACCGCTTATCTAACCACTCCGAGTCACCAATTGGATCGGTTATGCAATCGACCCGGTGTGACCCGGTTTGACTCGGCCGATTTTGAGGTTGAATCGGTGACTCGGTAACCCGGTTGACTCGGTGGGTCATGCATTTTTTTTTATAGGAGAACAACAACACTCATATGAGAAAATTCAATTTATATCTTACACTTATGTTATTTATAGATTTGCTTACTTTTTTTTTACCAAGCATAACCGTTTCTTAGGATTTGAGATGATAAAGCTATTGTGACTTCCAATTTGGCATTTTCTCTTTGTCTTGTATTGTTATACGAGTAAAACTTGTATTTATCTTATCTCATCCAATATACTTACTAGTTTGAAAAATGATTATTTTTTATCAGAGCAATAATGAGATGTGTGTGTATATATATATATATATATATATATATATATATATATATATACATATATTAGATTATATATTATATTATGTCTGTCAGTGTATAACAATGATAGTTTTAATAAATAGATAATAATGATATATTTTAAATTATAACTTAAAGGTTATGTATATTGAATTCTGAAAAAATATGCTGCTCAAAGGTTATATATATATTTTAAATTATAACTTAAAGTTCATAACTATGCTTCTAAATATGTTGAATTTTGTTAAACTTTAAATCTTTTAATGTATAAGTTTACAAGCTATCTTTTCTGTACACAAAAAAAGTGTACAAGTTTACAAGTTATGAAATTTTTTAGAATTTTTTTAATATAGACCGAGTCATGCGGGTCAACTAGTGACTCGCTGGGTCAACCTGTGACTCAGTGACCCAATACTCCGATCCAATCGATGACTGGTTGGAGTCTGATAACACTGATATATAGATCCACTTAAAAAATAGAAGGTGTAACTTAACATTATGCATCTTTTTATTTAGATAAAATAATCATTTTTTTTATATTTAGACCGGTATAAATTAAAAGATATTCGTGTAAATTCATTTTTTTAATTTAATTTAATTTTATTAATTCCTTTTCTCTCTCCCACGTCATCTACTCTTTCCTGCAGCCTATGTATTCACGCTGCAATTTTGGTTTGTCTCTCTTGCCTCTCCTAATGCCAGTTTCTTTTCAAATTGCAACCAAACTCTGTTATGATTATATATGATGAGGGATTTATTTATTTTAAGAGTAAGTATAAGAGATTTATTATTTATTTTTATTATTTATTTTTTTGAAATTTAATGGTTAAAATTAATTATTCATTACAATAATTAAATTTCAAGAATATAAATGGTAAGGATAAATAGTAAATATCTTATATTTATTCTTGAAATAAGTGAATATTTATAGATATATATATAGTGTCAGCACCCAATTTTGTCCAGATAAATACAAATAAATACAAAAAATTGAAAAATAAAAATAACAAAAAAACTAGTAAACAAGTCAATTTAAAGTTACTTCCTAAAATTCAAAATGTAATTTTTTGTTTAATTTGCAACTCAAGTCTAAAAAGAAAAATGAAGAGAAAAGAAATAAAACGTCAAAATTAGAAAGCAAAAAAAAAAAAAGAGACAAACAATGAAAAAAAAACTAAAAAAAAAAGGGAAGAAAGAATGCTATAATTCTTGTTGATATTTGATCAAGCTTCAATTTTAGATGTGAATGTTTGGCAGCCTTTTTATCATTTTGTCAATAAAAATGGCCTCTTTTCCGTAAGTTTGGGAAACATAGGTTCGTAGCTTTGTAAAGTAAGCCTGGCAACTTGCTCTTCACTTGTAAAGCACCATAGCACAGCAGCTATCTACACTCCCACCTACGGTTCTAAGTCAAAACTTCTCAGCCCAAATATGGGATCTGGTCTCCGGTGAAGGAGGCTGACGACACTTATAGAGGAGGAGCTTCTCTCTTTTTCTCGGGGGGATCTCACCCTCACTTCCGGACTCTCCCATCTTCCTCTCTTTCACCTTCTCTTGATCTCACCTTCATTTTCTTCACTCTCTCACAGCCCTCATATACAGCAACACCTTCTCTTTCACCGGAGACTTTCACTCAAAAACCATGGTAGCAATCTTTGACCCTCCGTGAATGCCATCTACAACCGCAAACCACCCATGCCCAGCATTCTTTCAACTAGCAATGTAACCATGCATTAGCACCTACCAACATAGGACCTTCTCACACATACAACACTCTTCACTTGAAGCACCCATTGTCTCTGGTTTTCCTTCGCTGAACCCACGCATAAACATTGATGTTAATAGCCATTTTTGAGCCACCATGAAAGCTTCATGGTGAACCTCCGTCTTTTTTCCTCTCTCACAAAGATCACTGGTGCTTCATGTAGAACCAGAACCAACGAACCCATCCACTAGCGCCAAGTTGCTACCCCATGTACTAGGGATGAAACAGTGGAGCAACATTGCCCTTCATCGCACCTTGAAACGCAGCCACAACACCGTGACCATCCTGCCCCAACACCATTTCGTGACTCCTCTTCATTTTATGTTGTGTTTTATTATTTTAAGTTTCTTTGTGGGTTGATATTGCTACGAGGTTAACTGTTGTGTCATGCTTTATTGTGTCTGTGTTGATAATGTTGTGTCTCATGCTGTGTTAAGTGTCATATTGATGTCTACTTTGCTGATATTTTTGCTTATCACAACGTGTCAGCCTTTGTGTGGCTTTTTTTTCTTTTATATGAACTCTTTGATCTTGTTCCTTTGTTATTTCATTGCTTCGTGTTACTGTGTTATTATCTAATTGTTTTATTGTGTTATTATTTTGTTTTTATTATGTGGTCACGTGAATCTAATTAATATACTATTTTTTATTGTTTTATTGCTCTTACTATCACTAATTTGAATTCTGATTGTTCACGTTGTTTTTTTTTTTTAACGGAATTATAAAATAGAAAAAAGGTTAGTTAAAGTAAAATTTGGTTTAACATAAAAATAAAAACAAATTTCATAATAGTTTAATTAGAATCATGCACGTATACTAATTAATAATTATTATAATATTGTTTTCTTAGTAAGAATATTTTATAACTATTAAAATCAAGTTTTACAATTTAACTAAAATTTATGATAGCAGTATATCTTTATTAGAGGAATGATTAATTGGATGTGACATCCTCTTAATCTTGAAATCTTGAGACACAAGTTATGACAACTTGATGTCTTGAAACTCTTTTCCAAAATAAAATGTTAAATCAAAATTAAATTACTTCAAGAATAAAATGGATTGACTTGGGTGTACACCTCTGTCAATTTCATTTTATAGGACGTATGAATTATAACTGTTCAGAAATCCTAAAAATTAAACATAAAAAAAATCAAAATTAAAAAAATTATCAACGTATAAATATTTTTTCTACCCTAAAGAACTACGTAACTCTGAATTCTCCATTGCACCTGGAGATACGTAGGAGCAGGAACCACTCTTGTCGAGCTAAAAAGATAAAAAAAAATATAAATCAAAAAGATAAAAATATAATAATAATTCTCTCTTTTCATAATAATAAACTTCTCTTTTAAATAATATTTTCATGCTAATAACAATAAATAAAATATCCAAAAATATTCTTGTTTTATTTTTTGAGGGGTAAAATAAATAATTTTAAAGTTATTAAAATTTGCACATTTGATTAGAGGCAACCGTCTTCGGACGGGCGTCGTAGGGTGCTATTACCTTCCCTACGCGTAATCGATTCCCGAACTCATATTTGGTTCCAAAGACCATTTTTTTAAAGGTTTTTTCCAATGTGTTCCTGTCGTGGGATAAGGGGAGGCCTTCCGTCGTCTCTCTCTATTCTGATATCTTTGTAACTTGTCCGAAAGGTGGGGTACCTGCAATAAACACTCCAACGTTCAAGTTAGGGTTCGGCGCAGAATATTTAATGTGTGTAATAAATGCGAATTCAGAGAGTTTACCTTGGGGAGTGGATCCCCTATTTATACATATTCTTATTGGGCTTGGGCCTTCATGGGCCTTTTGGCCCTGAAGGGCCATTTTCTTAATCATACATGTGGTAATTAAGAGTATTTAATTACCTTTTAACCTTATGTTTACGTTTGTCTTTAGTTACTTAATGATGCATATATTTCTACCAGTGTTCGGCCTATTTATGCCGAACACTATCATTTGGGCCCGGGGTGAGGGTTTTAGGGGTATTCGATTTTATAGATGTCGAATACTTCTGTCTGCCGAACGGATCATATAGCGTTGGGGTGTTCGGCTATGCTTCGGGTACTAAACACCTGATCCTACTGTCGGGGGGGGTATTCGGTTTGTATGTGTTGCCGAATACCCCCACTAGTACACATGCCCCCCAGCCTCAAGCGAAGGAGAAAATAAAAAGGCGAAGAGGTTTGTTTGTTTGATATTGGCTTTTTAAGGTTGTGTCGTTTGAAATCCCTGCCATTTATGGCAGAATAAAGCCGTTGGGTCGGAGGAATCGAAGCGTTGCGTTACGTGAACCGTTAGATCTTGACATATCTAACGGTTGGGGGGTTCTGGACTGTTATGGGCTTGGGACCTATAAATAGGGGAGAGATGTCGTTCTCGTTGCTCATATTTACGATTTCACTAAAACCTTCTTCTCTTGCTCTCGGCCGAATAGTTGTTCTAGCTTCCTTCTTCTCGTCTTAATTAAGGTACGAGGGTTCGGTTTTTGCTTTTTCTTTTTTGTTATGAGTTCGGTTGGCCGTGAGGTTTCTGGGGGAACCGAGGTAGTTGACTTTCCGTCCGCTCCCTCTAACAGTGGAGATTCTGGCGAGGGGTCTTCGACTGCCTCGTCTTCTGAGTCCGTTTCTTCTTCTTCGGCTTCTTCTTCTTCGTTTCCAAACCGAGAAGGGATGGGTGAGAATGTTATGGGTCCTGCGGCCTCTTCTGCCTCTTCGGCGGAGGAGGGTTTTGGAGCAAAACCGAAGCGTAGACCTCGGGTTGCTCATGTGAAAAAGGCTTTTCCACCCATTACCCTTCCCGGGTATACCTGGGTTACTGGGGAAGTCGGGGCCTATTGGTCTCGGTATGACGATAGGAATAGCGTCCTTAACTTTGTAAATTATGTAGATGTGTCTTCTATTGCCGAAGATGAATTTTGTCCTGTAGGATTACAGTGTTGTCGGCGAGAGCCCAACCCTGAATTTGTTTTTATGGGGAAAGGCAACTCGAAAAGGGATTTCTTTTATATGTATGATTGCGTATTTCGTGATTTACATGTAAGGGTTCCTTTCGAAGACTTCACTATGGGGGTGCTTCGGGTTTTAAACGTGGCACCCTTGCAGTTGCACCCGAATGGGTGGGCTGCCATCCAGGCATTTCGGGCCCTTTGTATTTTTAATTTTATAGAGCCTTCGGTGAACGTGTTTCTATATTACTTTTGTACTCGGCCTAAAGATGGTCTATGGGTCTCTTTAATAAGAAAACCGAAAAGGCCTCTTTTCAAGTCATTCACTACCTCTTATAAGAATTTTAAAACTGGTTTCTTCAAAGTAGTTGTTAGGCCGAATATAGGGACTCACCATCTTTATGATACGAGTGGGAAGTCCCTATTTCCGTTCTACTGGGAGCAAAACCCTCGGCGTTATGACAAGTTTCCGAAATCCATGATGACCGAAACGGAACGCGAGGATCTCCTTTTTCTAGAGTCTCTCCCCCGAAAGCTCCCTGCTAGGCAGCTTGTGGCCCTGTTAAATTCTTCCACTGTTTTAGCAGATATGTGTGGTAAGATTTTTGTTCTTTCTTTGCAAGTGTTTAAAAGTTTTGGCTTTTGTTATTGACTAAGTGTTTTTTGGTGTAGGTATTATGGCCGATGCCGGAGGTGATGTATTTTCATACCGGAATGCCCGGAGGAATCGGGCTCAAGCTGCAGGGAACAAGTCCGGAACTGCTGCGGTGCCCTCCATTCCCAAACAACCGACCCCCGACCACCTCCCGTAGACACTGTGCCTCCTCCAGCAGGAGAAAAGAAAAGCAAGGAGAAAGAGCACAAGAAGAGGCACCGGAGCCGTGAGGCTTCGGAAGAAGAAAGGGTTAAGAAGCTGAAGCAACAGACCTTGGGTTTTCCTGCTTCATCTTCTTTATCTACTATTAACGCCTTGACTGCCGAAGGCTTTTTTGTTAAAGACTTTAGGCCCAAGAGGATGGTAAGCTCTAATGACATTTCGGATACCGGGAAGGCCATCCTCAGCAAATCCGATGCTGCCGCCAACTGGTCGGCCTTTTGTGAATTTCAAGCGAGGGCGACCGCAGTTGCTTATCATTTGTTTGGGAATCCTTTGAAGGAGGCCGAAAAGTTGAAGGAGGATTTGGAGGAGGCCCAAGCGTCTAATAAACAGGTGTTAGAGGCCAACTTGGTTTTGGCCGACGATAATGGGCGTTTGAAAGATGAAGTTAAGGACCTCTCGGTCAAAGTGCATGATTTAGATACTAAAGTAATAATGGCCGAGAAGGATGCTAAGCTTCAATCTGATGAGATTGAGCGGCTAAGGGCTCTGTTGGCCGAGGCTCGGGAAGAACGAGATGCGGAACGTCTTGCGAGGGAGAGGTTTCGTTCTTCGGCTGAAGAAAAGATTGTTGCTGAACACGAGGCTGGTTTCCTCCATGGGATGCGGCAAATAACGCATTTTTATAATGTTCGTGACCGCAGCATCTTTGATATGGAGAAGGATGTTTATCAAGGGCAACTGGTGCCTATTGATGACATCCCGGATGATGCCATTCTTGAGAATCCTCTTGATGGTGTGGAGCTTGGGGCCGCTGACGAGGGGGGTGATGAAGAAACCGTAGACGCCGATGTTCATGATAATTAGGCAAAAGTAGAATGATTTTGTAGTTTTTAGGCCGTTAGAGCCTTTTGTCTTTTTGTATACATGGGCTCGGCCCTTTTTGCTAATCTAATGAAAATATATTCTTCCTTTCGGTTTTTTAACTTAGCTTATTTCGCTCTTTTATTTATTTTTGTGATACTTGCATTTTTATTTTTGGACGAAGTAGAACTGTAAGCATTTTTCGAAGATGCGGCTCTTCTATTGAATGGTGCATCCTTAGCCGAGTGGGAGCACTCGGGAGGGAACCATTTTGAAGAAGATCCGAATGGTGCATCCTTAGCCGAGTGGGAGCACTCGGGAGGGAAACCATTTTGAAGACAATCCGAATGGTGCATCCTTAGCCGAGTGGGAGCACTCGGGAGGGAACCATTTTGAAGAAGATCCGAATGGTGCATCCTTAGCCGAGTGGGAGCACTCGGGAGGGAAACCATTTTGAAGACAATTCGAATGGTGCATCCTTAGCCGAGTGGGAGCACTCGGGAGGGAACCATTTTGAAGAAGATCCGAATGGTGCATCCTTAGCCGAGTGGGAGCACTCGGGAGGGAAACCATTTTGAAGACAATTCGAATGGTGCATCCTTTTACATTTTCGTAGGGATGATAAAAATAAGGAGGGAAGAAAGTATCACATTTTAAATATATAGTGAAAAAAATACATCAACTGAAGTAATATTTAAGATGAGTGGAATTCCAGGTTCTTGGTATTGTTTTTCCCGACAGTTCTTCCAACCTGTATGCTCCATTGTTGAGGTTTTGCCGAACTCTGAACGGGCCGTCCCAATTGGCTGCCAATTTTCCTTCTTTGGAATCTCTTCGGGCCTCGCCTTGGGCCCTTAGGACTAGATCTCCTTCTTGAAAGTCTCGCGGTTTCAGCTTTGAGTTGAATCTTCGAGTCATTCGTTGTTTGCATGCTTCGGCATTGAGACGTGCTCGGTCACGTATTTCTTCAACCAAGTCTAGTTCGTATCTCATGGTACTTTCGTTTTCGGAGGTATCAAAGTTTTGTCTTCGGAATGAGGGTTCTCCTACTTCGACTGGGATCATTGCTTCGGTCCCATAAACCATTCTGAAAGGTGTTTCTTTGATGGTTGATTGAGGGGTGCACCTGTATGCCCACAATATCTCGGGTATCTCCTCGGCCCAAGCCCCTTTGGCTGTTCCCAACCTTCTTTTCAGTTCTCCTAAGATGACTTTGTTTGCGGCTTCTGCTTGTCCGTTTGTTTGGGGGTGCTCGACCGAGGTAACTTTATGCTTTATTCCCAAACCTTCAAGGAAAGCATTTAACCTTTTGTCCGTGAACTGTAGGCCGTTATCTGTGACGATTGCATATGGAATGCCGAAGTGAGTGATGATATTTTTCCACAAAAATTTCTGTACGTTCTGAGCCGAGATGATTGCCAAAGGCTCGGCCTCTATCCATTTTGTGAAGTAATCGACAGCTACTATCAAGAACTTGCGTTGTCCTGTGGCTACAGGGAAAGGTCCTAGAATGTCGGTTCCCCATACAGCAAAAGGCCAAGGTGACGATATGGAGTGTAACTTATCTGCTGGTTGGTGAATAAGGTTAGCATGTTTTTGGCATTGGCTACACTTTTTTACATGCTCGGCGCAGTCAGTTTTGAGGGTCGGCCAGTAATATCCTGCTCGGAGAACTCGTGTTGCCATCGTTCGTGCTCCAGAATGCATGCCACAGATTCCCTCATGCAACTCCCTCATCACGTATTCTGCTTGCTCTTTCTCAAGACACTTTAACAAGGGTGTGGAAAATCCCCTTCTGTACAACTCTTCGGCTATCATAACGTTTCTTGAAGCATTGATCCGCAATCTTTTGGCTTGTTCTTTATCCTCCGGAAGGAGTCCTTGTGCCAAGTACTGTTGTATTTCGGTTATCCACGTACTCTTGGTTGCCGAAAGCTGCATGCATTCTCCAGCGGTTATACTTGGTTCGGGCAGCGTCTCCTGGATGAAGGTTCTCAATTGTCCGGGTTTTTGGGTAGTAGCTAATTTAGCGAGCCGATCTGCCCTATCATTGTGTTCTCGAGCTAAATGATTCACCCTTACTTCCTCGAACTCTTGTTTCAGCTGAATGAAAGTATGATAATATTTCAGCAATTGAGGGTCTTTGACTTGGAAAACACCGTTGATCTGTTCGGCTGCTACTTGCGAATCACTCCAACATTGTATCTTTCGGGATCCCATCTCTCTGGCCAATCTGAGCCCAGCTAATAAGGCCTCATACTCGGCCTGATTGTTGGATGCTTTAAAACCGAATCGTAATGACTGTTCCAGGCGTATTTGGTTGGGTCCTTCCAGTATGATGCGTGCACCACTTCCCCTTTGGTTTGACGATCCATCAACATGTACCGTCCACCATTCTTCTTCAAAGGTTTCAGCAGGGTGTAGTTCATTGATGAAATCTGCTAGACACTGTGCCTTGATTGGACCCCTCGATTCGTATTTTAAGTCGAACTCTGAGAGCTCTACTGACCATGCTATCATTCTCCCTGCTAATTCTGGTTTCCTTAATACCTTTGCAATTGGGCAATCGGTTTTGACAATCACCCGATGTCCTTGAAAGTATTGTCTCAGGCGTCTTGCAGCATTCACTAATGCTAGGGCAGCCTTCTCTATCGTTTGGTACCTGGTCTCGGCTTCCTGTAGTACTCGGCTAATGAAGTATATGGGTGCTTGACCACTTTTCCGTTCCTGCACCAAAACCGCGCTTATGGCTGTTTGGGAAACCGAGATGTACAGCACTAGATCTTTTGTAGGTTCCGGTTTTTGGAGTATGGGAGGGGCCGAAAGGGTCTTTTTTAGTTCTTGGAAAGCCTCTTCGCACTGCTGGTTCCACGAAAAGTTCTTGGCTGTTTTCAGCAATCGCATAATGGGTTTTACCTTCTCGGCAATTCTAGGCAGGAATCGTGATAGAGAGGCAATTCTCCCTGTGAGTCTCTGGACATCCTTTGGGGTTCTAGGGCTTTTCATGCGAATAACCGCCTCGCATTTATCTGGGTTGGCTTCTATGCCTTGGCATGTTAACATAAAGCCCAAGAATTTTCCCCCTTGGACGCCGAAGACACATTTTTCAGGGTTTAGGCGCATGTTATGTTTCCTGAGTTCCTTGAAGATCTCTTCCAGGTCCTTTGCGTGTTCGTCAGGCATGGAAGATTTAACCACCATGTCGTCGACATACACCTCTAGGTTTCGTCCTAACTGTTTCTGGAAAACTTTGTCCATCAATCTTTGATAAGTGGCTCCCGCGTTTTTCAGGCCGAAGGGCATTACTTGGTAGCAAAAATTGGCTGATTCGGTTATGAAAGCTGTCTTGTCTTCATCTGGAGGGTGCATTCGGATTTGGTTGTACCCTGAATAAGCATCCAAAAAACTAAGACAAAGATGTCCAGCTGCCCTATCGACCAATCTGTCAATGTTTGGTAGCGGGTAGGCATCTTTTGGGCAAGCTTTATTTAGATCCGTGTAGTCCGTGCACATCCTCCATCTTCCATTGGCCTTCTTTACCATGACGACATTGGCTAACCAAGTGGAATACTCAACCTCTCGGATGAAATTGGCGGCTAACAGTTTGCACACTTCTCCTTCTATTGCTCTCCTCCTATCCTCTCCCATTTTCCTTTTCTTTTGAGAAATCGGTCTTGCTTCCCGGCATATTGCCAACTTGTGGCAATGGAATCTTGGGTCAATGCCGGGCATGTCGGCAGCTTTCCAGGCAAAGAGATCGGCGTTTTGTTCTACTACCCTTTGAATCTGAAACCTGCCTTTTTCGGATAGATTGTTTCCGAGGTATGTAATTTGAGTTTTTTCTTGCCCAATTTGAAATGGATGGACTTCCTCATTCGGCTTTATTTGCTGGTCCTCGATTCTGGGATCGAGATCTAACGTTTGGTGCGAGGGTTCAACCGCCGAGACCATGTGTACCGACTTGCTGTCGTCTTCCCTTAGTTGAGTAACCTTTAGACTGGCTAGGTAACATTCTCTTGCTGCCTTTTGATCGGCGTGGACCGTGATGACCGTGCCTCGGTTTGAGGGGAATTTCATGGCTAGATGTGGAGTGGAGACCACGGCTCCAAGAGTGTTCAACGACGGTCGTCCTAGTAGTATGTTGTACGAGGTGTTGGCGTGGACCACAATGTATCTCACTCTTATGGTCTTGTACTCCTTTCCCTCATAACCGAAGGTTGTATCCAACTCTATACACCCTCTGGTGTTAACCCTCTCACCGGAAAATCCGACTAAGGGTTCGTCATGGGGCATGAGCTTTTTCTCTGGTATGTCCAGTTGTTTGAAAGTGTTCCAGTATATGATGTCGGCCGAGCTTCCCTGATCTACTAGAGTTTTTCGTACTGTGCAGTCGGCCACATCTACACTGATGACCATTGGATCATCTTGCATTGGGTCGGTCCCCTGAAAATCTGCATCTGTGAAGGTGATGGGCGGCATTTTCAGTGTGTTTGTAGTTGAAGTCATGTTGACTGACCGGACTAGCCGGAGGTGCTTTTTTCGGGCCGAAGAAGTACTTCCTCCTCCCGCAAACCCTCCGGCAATCGTGTTGATGACCCTCCTAGGATTAGAGGGTTTGATGTCTTGTCGTTCCCTGGACCTGCTTCTTTGTCTTTCGTCTCTTCTAACATGGCTAAAGTCCGTCCTGTAGGTTCTGTCATTGTCTTTATCTCTCCAGAAATGAGATCTTTCGGTCCTCGGATCATGGACGAAATTTTTAAGGTGTCCCATTTTGATGAGATCTTCGATTTTATCTTTAAGGGCGGCACATTCTTCAGTGGAGTGACCCTTGTTGCGGTGGTATCGGCATTGCTTGCTGTAATCGGCTTTAAGGGGAGTGTTGGCCCTTTTCGGCATGGCCAAAATTTCTGTGGCCAGAGCCTGTTCGAGTATCCGGGATCGACTAGTGTTAAGCGGGGTATAAGTCGTATACCTGGAGCCACGGTACTCCTTTTCTTTGCCGATCTTGTCTTTTCCTTTTCCTTGATAATCTTTTTCTTGTTCCCTCTTCCTTGGGTTGGATTCTGCTTGGACCTGGCTTCTGTATTCGGATAATTCTTCCATCTGCATGTATCTTGCTGCTCGTCGTCGGAGGTCATCCATGTCAAGAGCCGGTTTTTTGCAGAGACTGTTGACGAAGGCTCCTGGCCTAAGAGCCGTCACTAACTGGTGCATAGCCACAGCCGAGTCTAAGTTCCGGATATTTAATGCAGTCCTGCCGAACCTTTCCATGAACCTTCTTAGAGATTCCCCTTTCTCCTGCCGAATATTGACTAGTGCCACTGAAGTTAGATGATGGGGTCTGCTAGTTGCAAATTGATTGCCGAATTTGGCGACCAATGTCTCGAAGCTGTCGATGGAGTTCGGTGGTAGGCGAGTAAACCAACTGAGGGCGTGTCCCTTGAGGGAGGTGGGGAAAACCCTACATAGAACGACATCTTCAGAGGTGTATAAACTGATCTGGGTTATATACACATCTACATGTTCATCTGGATCCGTGCTACCATCGTATCGGTCCAGACTAAGGTTCTTCCAGTTTGGAGGAAGGGGAGTTTCCATAATCCCTGAGACAAAAGGGTGCCTACAGGGACGTGACTGATTGTTAAAGGTAGAAAAGGAAGGCCGATTCGTCGTACCCTGCATGCTAAGGTTGATTATCGACTCCTCTTCATGATTTTTGTCTGGTTTCTGATTTTCTGGTTTCCTGGATTGGTTCAAGTCCCTCAACTCGGCATTTTCTCGGCGAAGGGCCGACAACTCTTGAGCGTGCTGTTGCCTTATTGCCGAGATGTCTGCTCGCAACTGTCTCAAATCTGATGAAAGATTTGTCTGATCTTCCACCAGGTTTTCATCGACGAGACGTTCTTCCATGTGCGCGTGACTTCGAGTAGTAACCATTCTTTGTGAGGCTGCGGGAAAAGTTTTGCCGGGCCCCACGGTGGGCGCCAAAATGTTCCTGTCTTGGGATAAGGGGAGGCCTTCCGTCGTCTCTCTCTATTCTGATATCTTTGTAACTTGTCCGAAAGGTGGGGTACCTGCAATAAACACTCCAACGTTCAAGTTAGGGTTCGGCGCAGAGTATTTAATGTGTGTAATAAATGCGAATTCAGAGAGTTTACCTTGGGGAGTGGATCCCCTATTTATACATATTCTTATTGGGCTTGGGCCTTCATGGGCCTTTTGGCCCTGAAGGGCCCTTTTCTTAATCATGCATGTGGTAATTAAGAGTATTTAATTACCTTTTAACCTTATGTTTACATTTGTCTTTAGTTACTTAATGATGCATATATTTCTACCAGTGTTCGGCCTATTTATGCCGAACACTATCATTTGGGCCTGGGGTGAGGGTTTTAGGGGTATTCGGTTTTATAGATGTCGAATACTTCTGTCTGCCGAACGGATCATATAGCGTTGGGGTGTTCGGCTATGCTTCGGGTACTAAACACCTGATCCTACTGTCGGGGGGGGGGGGGGGTATTCGATTTGTATGTGTTGCCGAATACCCCTACTAGTACACAATGTTTTCCTTAATAAATATTGGTGGCGACTCCTCTGTTTTTTATACTTTTTTCGCCGTCCCACCGCGACCTTGGTTGCGACATATAGTACATATTTTATTAGAGGAATGTATGCGCTTCATAATTAATTGGCGTGTTTCTCTCGTTCTGCACCTCCATTCTCCACTAGGCAATTCAAATTTCCGGTTTTTATAACTAACAGTGGATAATTTTTTTTTTTGAAGAATAGTGGATAATGTTGTTTCCAGAGCAAACACAATGTTAATCCAGATTTCTGTCACATGATGTAACTTTCTTTCCCAAATTCCAGATTTCAGCATGTGTTTTTACTTTTTAGACATATCTAGAACGCATAAGGCTCAACAAGTTATAACTTTTGTTTCATGTGCATAATATACAACCAAATGCAGAACCAGAACACGTTATCAATAGATAGCTTATAGATGAAACTTATTTTTTTATTTATTAGATGTCTTCAAAATTTGATCACAATCTTTTTTCGATGCAGCACATAACTTCGATGTTTCTTCGAAGTTATCCAAACAAAGTCAACTCCATTTTGTTCAACCGTCATATATATACACGTAGGGATGGTAATGGGTAGGGTCCTATAGTACCTGTTCCCATACCCGCGTTAAAAAAAATACCAGTACCCGGCCCTATACCCGCGCGGGTAGCAACTTTAATCCCCATCTCGTACCCGCTGGGTACCTATATACCCATACCCGCACCCGTTACTCGCACTTTACTTATGTATGAAGTTAATAAATAAATAAAAAATAGACTTAAATGTAATTTTGGTCCCCCTATTTTGCACAATCCACAATTTTAGTCATCCTATTTTAAAATAGAGACATTTAGTCCTCCTATTTTGCACAATCAGTAATCTTGGTCCCTCTATAGAAACATTTAGTCCCCAATTTTGTAAAATCCGTAATTTTGGTCCTTTCATTAAATTGAAAGCATTAACAGTTAAGAGATTAACGTTGACCTTGACGTGACCCAAATATAGTGATGTGACACGAGATTATTTATTTATTTTTTAATTATTTTAAATACTGAGAAATAATTATTTGTTTATATACGTCACTAAAGCACATATTACGTTGATTTTAATGGTTGGGGTAGTCGTGAGTCCTAAAATAGAAATTACAAGTCTTAATCATTTATTTTTAACTAGTTCTACATTGTTGAAGTACATGACACATCGTAGTCAAATAAATGATATTACTTTTTTTAAAATATATTTTTCATCAATTATTCTACTCAATATTTAAAATAATTAAAAATTAAATAAATAATCTCATGTCACATCACTATATTTGGACCACGTTAAGGTTAATGTTAATCTCTTAACAGTCAACGCTTTCAATTTGATGGAAGGATCAAAATTACATATTTTACAAAATTGGGAGACTAAACGTCTCTATTTTAAAATAGGGGGACCAAAATTGCGGATTGTGCAAAATAGATGAACCAAAATTGCATTTAAGCTATAAAAATATTAATTAAAAAAATTATTATAAATAAATTGAAAATTCTCGCTTAAATAATTCAAACTTAACATTAAAAGCATTCACACATAACATTAAAAATATAAAATTATTGTAAGTTATAACATAAATCTTTTACTATTAGTGTTAGTTTATGGAAAATATAAAATTATTTTTTTTACAGAAAAGTATATATATAACATAATTATTTATTTAAGTTATTTTAATTATATATATATATGGTAGGTGCGGGGAGGGGAGGGGCGGGGCGGGTACTATAGTACCCGTACCCGTACCCGTACCCGCACCCGCAAAAAATTGCGGGTAAATACCCGGCCCCAGCCCCAATAAGCGGGTATTTATCCGACCCGCTTGCGGATATTTTTGCGGGTACCCGTAGGGTTCGGGTACACTTTGCCATCCCTATATACACGTCTCGCGACAATTGGATTAGATTTTCAAATATAGCACTATAATGTTAATAGCCCGTAGTTCCAATAATTGCTATTTTTTAAAGTAATTATTTTAAAAAAAATTATTATTTTTAATATTGCATAATTACACTTGGCTTTAGTTGAAAGGCTAATTTTCAAATTTGTCAAAGATTGAAAGTTCTTAAGCTATGTAAAGTTAAAGACTCTATATATTGAAGTGAATATAAGTGTGTGTTTGTGCCTGAGTTATCTTTAACGCAACGGGAAAGCAACATGGGTGTTGCTTTGAAATTTTTGCATTGGAACGTATAATTTTTTCTTCAAAATGATTTCAACGCTAATCTAAACACACCTTAAATTTTGTAATAAAAATGATAAGGATGAATCCCTTTTAAGTTTTCAAGTGTCGCAGTGTATCAACTTGAGAAATGTATTATCATTGTTTCATATGGTATCATTATGTTTTTTTTTTTTACTGCAAATAGCTTATATCATTTCATTAATGAGCAAAATGGCTTATATCATTTCATTGTTTCATTGATTTGAGACTTCACAATGTGGTATTTGAGATGGATTGTAAGCAACTTTACGACAATATGCTTTCTAATCCTTGCATGAATTCAGAATTTGGTTTAATTGTTAGGGCTTTGATAGAAATCATGGTTTAGAGGTGGAAAAAAAGAGAAAAGGGATAAAATTGATAAGTGGATTTTTACTCAAATGAGAAAATCAAATTTACATGAGTACATTGTGGCTTATATAGTCAATTTTAATAGTACTGATATCTTATATCTCTAATATCCCTACGCAAGCTGGAAGGTATATACAACACTTCTAGCTTGGGATGACAATACAAGTATCAAATCAAAGCAAAATACAATAAAATGTGCCAGAAATACATTGGCAAAAGATAGACAATGACTAAAAAAAATATCAAAAGCTTAACCACCATACAAGGCAGAAGCTCAAACCATCAAAGCCATAAGGCAAGGGCTTAACCACCAAGCAAAAACTATACCTCAAAGTTTAACCACTTAGCAGAAGCACATATCAAAGAGAATGTTTAACCACCATAAGGCAGAAGCAACCAAGCTTAACCATCAAGAGCAGAAGCTAAATATAAGACTTAACCACTCATGACAAAAGCAATACAAGGTTTAATGCTTAACCATCCATAGCATAAGCTAACAACAGTGCTTAACCACCTGGACAGAAGCTTACATCAAATTAAAACTGAAAAAAAAAAAAAGCAACAAATATGTCTTCAATGAGGGTTTTCCTAAACACCTTGTGAGCATGGTAGAAACCACAACTCCAAACAGCTCCAAGAATAACTGGAATGTGCTTAAACAGATCATCAATAACAAGAAACAAAATTGAAACCATCACTGCAACTTCGAGCACTTGAATCATGTCAATAGCCAAATTCCTTTTGAGCAGACATTTCATTGAGCAAGTAGTGGTAATGAGAAACAACAAACAATAGAGCAAATCACCAAACACTGAGATCAAGAACCTTTGAACAATGTAGAACCTCTGAACAAAATCTTCATCCATCAAGAATGAGAGTAACAAAAAAAATATCTCAAATCTAAGACCAAGTGTACGTCGAGAAACATTCAAATTGCGAAACCTCCTAAGATCAGGCCGAATTGGATTTTCCATCACACCAAAACCAAATCTCTCATACATATTTCATCAAACACCTTTCAAGCAACAATGTATCTACTGCACAAAATCAGAGTCAAGGAAGAGATTTAGGCTTGTGTTCTTCAATCGATTTGGCAAACTCAATCTTCAAGAAATTGCCGCATAGTAGATAGCGTTCTTAGCAACCATGGCAACTTAGGCTTGTGTTCTTCAATCGATTTGGCAAACTCAATCTTCAAGAAATTGCCGCATAGTAGATAGCGTTCTTAGCAACCATGGCAACTTTGTCGTGCTTGAAGAACACAAACGCGCAACAATTCACAGTGGCCAGAAATCCCCCTCATGGCGGAGGACGGCGGTGGTGACAAATCAAAGAACCCAGTCAGTGGGTTGTGGTGCAGATGACACGAAAAAAAAAGCTGTCTATCATATTAAAACTTCAATTTGATGAAGAAGAAAGAAAAAAAAATGAAAATCAATGGATGGTTGTGGTTGGAAGCATGATCCACATGTTGTAGCGACAAAGGAAGAATAGAAAAAAAATGAAAATCTGATAACAAAAAACAAAAAGAGAGAGAGAAGGATCTGTGTAATTTTCTTGGGAAAAAGAAAAAAAATGAAAATCAACAAATGAAGACAAAAAGGATGAAAGCAGCGGAGAAAAATTTCAAGGTGGATGATATGGCTCTGATATCATGTTAGAAATCATGGTTCAGAGGTGGAGAAAAAGAGAAAGGGATAAAATTAATAAGTGAATTTTTACTCAAATGAGAAAATCAAATTTACATGAGTACATTGTGGCTTATATAGTCAATTCTAATAGTACTAGTATCATATATCTCTAATAGGCTTGTAAAGAAAAACTTCTGATGATTAACAACTCATCTTTAAGTTTAGTTCGTAGACAAGCTAATCAAGTCGCTCATAATATTGCTAGAGTGTCCAAATTTTATGCTAATCCACAATCTTTTGATGTAATTCCTGATTGTATATGGTACCATTATGTTAAAAATGTATTTAGATAACTTTTTTTTATAAATAATGTTTTTAAGTGTCATCAAGATAACATTTAAAAATTGATCTCTAACTAAATTTCTGTTAAATACCAAAAAGATAGAGCCTAAAATGGGTTAACAACGATTGAAAAAATAGTTTTTGATTGTATTTAATTAGAGTCTGAAAAAATAGTCTCCAAAATGGGTTATTAAAATTAAAAAAAGTTCTGTAAAAAAAAATAAAAAATTAGTTTCTGACTATATTTCAATTGGATACCAAACATCAATATCTAAATAAATAAATAAAATTTTTAAAATGCCTTAGAGACTGACTTAGTGACCAACTTAATTCAATCACTAAAAAAATACCTAAATCAATCTCTATATTGAGAAAATATTTTCGATCTCTAAATTAACATCTAGTTAATTAATTTCGAAAAAATAGTCTCCAAAATGGGTTACTAACAATTAAAAAATTAGTCTCTGACTATATTTCAATTGGATACCAAACATCAATCTCTAAATAAATAAATAAATAATTTAAAATGCCTTAGAGACTGACTTAGTGACCAACTTTATTCAATCACTAAAAGAAATACCTAAATCAATCTCTATATTGAGAAAATATTTTCGATCTCTAAATTAACATCTAGTTAATTAATTTCGAAAAAATAGTCTCCAAAATGGGTTATTAACAATTAAAAAATTAGTCTCTGACTATATTTCAATTGGATACCAAACATCAATCTCTAAATAAATAAATAAATAATTTAAAATGCCTTAGAGACTGACTTAGTGACCAACTTTATTCAATCACTAAAAAAATACCTAAATCAATCTCTATATTGAGAAAGTATTTTCGATCTCTAAATTAACATCTAGTTAATTAATTTCGAAAAAATAGTCTCCAAAATGGGTTATTAACAATTAAAAAATTAGTCTCTGACTATATTTCAATTGGATACCAAACATCTATCTCTAAATAAATAAATAAAATTTTTAAAATGCCTTAGAGACTGACTTAGTGACCAACTTTATTCAATCACTAAATAAATACCTAAATCAATCTCTATATTGAGAAAATATTTTCGATCTAGAAATTAACATCTAGTTAATTAATTTCTAGTAGTAATTGTACCAATTTGTTTTCTTTTTCTTTTCCTTACACTATATTTTTTAACTCATGATGATAAGTTTTAGAGAGCATTGTACGAAACATTATTGTGATTTTGACATTATGTTTATATTTAGATGATCTACATTTTATTTTTATTTTTTTCATTAACATAGTTGCTCAACTTATGAATCACTCATATATATATATATATTGAGTTTTTATTTTTATTGACAGATTAATCTAACTGAACCCACTCATAAAAAGGTACACAACCCAATCCGTTTTTTTCTTTTTTTGGCAAGTTGAAAGCAGTTAAATTGGGTTGACCCATTTTACTATTCTATTTGCAAATAGATTGAGTAAAATTAAAAAAAAAATAAAAAAAATCTCTTCATATGAAGAGCCATTCCTATGAATCTTTAATTTTTTTTTCGTGGGATTTTTCAAGTTATTTGTGAGTAATTTATACGAATCTTTTATGCAGTTTTCCCCTTTTATTTCATATGCTTTCATGCTTTAGAAAGTATAAAAAAACATACCAAGTGTTATCTTTAACCAAGGATTTATTACTCTGGTCTTTTAAACTGAAACCCATTAGTCTGCATATAATTAGTGCCCACTCTACAATCACATTGACTAATTATGCATGTAAGTATGATTCTATTGGGCTATGCTGTTCTTTTGGATTGATCTTATTCTAAATTTGTTATACAAGCATAATGAATGTTTTTAACTTCTGCTCAATTTTTTTTCGACATGTTAAACTTATGATTTCCACCAACTTAACCCAATTACCAACCAATGCAAGGGTTGGATTGGTTCATGCCGACAAAGAATGTTGGTCATTTTTATTTTAAAAAAAATGTGGACAATATCATGTGTTCTAGTCTTAATTAACTCGTGAAAAGTGGGGTAAATTTCCCACTTAAGGAATATGGAATAATCTGAAATAAGCACAGAAGCATAGATATTCACTTGCCATTTATATCTAAAAGTCCACATCCACATGATTGATTGGGCCATCACACGGGGCAGCTTATCCCTATTTATAATTTTATAATACGATTAGATCAATTAGAATGATGTTATGATGGAGATTAGGATAGAATATTAAGCAAGTTACTCAACACTCATCGTTTAAATTAAGTTAATAATGGTTGATTAATTGGTATGCGCCATTGAAAACTACTTGAAATATATCTGTGGGCGATGGAAATGAGACAAGGAGCACCTGTTCACCTGAACGTGGGTCGCATCTCATGTTTCATGTGATCTGTCGATCTGTTTAATTTGTAATATAAAATTACAAATGTTTAAAACAATAAACTGTGAATCCTCATTCTGAATTGTGGTCGAATACCAATCTTTATCTTTGTAATATAAAATTACAAATGTTTAATTTGTAATAAAAAATTACAAAAGTTTGTAAGATACAATATTATAAGATATATGTTTTGTTATTTTAGCATCGTTATTTTTTTTCATTAAAAATCATAGATATTCTATATTAAACTCTACTGTTCAAATCAGACAAGACTATTATAACTCACGAAACTCTTTCCGATCCTCCTAATATGGTCAATTTACTTATGATTATGGATTTAATTACCATAAATATAAGATTGAAATTGCATTTATAGTTGGTTGAATTTTGAATCTTGTTTTTTGTAATTAATTTTTTGATGTATGATTTGTGTAATTTTTCACTTACGTACACTTGATGATGTTATTGTTATGTTATTCAATAAGATGTTAATACAAAATTAAATTAAATATAGTAAAAGAAAAAAAATGCGCTTACAATATATCAAAGCTAAATCTTATCTTTATCACTATATTATTAAATTACAAAATATTAAAAAGAAAACCTAAAATTTGTAGGTGGTTTTTACACTCAAACGGCATGTAGTATAATATAGATAAAAAAAAAATCTTATTGAATTGGAGTATAAGAGAGGTCATGATAAGAGATTTAGAGGCGGGTGCAATTTTTTTTTCTTTTTTACAATGATCGTACCGAGGTTCTAACCTTTGACATCATACATTATATCCCAACCCCCAACCACTAGGGCAATCCTAGAGAGTTAGGTGCAATTTATATCTGAGCCAAAAACAATGTTAATTAAAATATGACTTTTTAAGTTAATTATGTAATTATCAAGGAGGTTAAGTTTAGTTGGTTGAGCAGGATATTTGAGTTGTAAATCTTCTAGCTTCTAGTACATATCTTCAATTCCTATAAATAAAAAAAAAGTTAATTAAGTAATTTATTTAAAACGTTATAATTTTATTTAGGCTTAAAGGCAATTTTGGTCCTTCTATTTTGCACAATCCGCAATTTTAGTCCCCCTATTTTAAAATAAAGACATTTAGTCCCTCTATTTTGCACAATCCGCAATTTCGGTCCCTCTATTTTAAAATAGAGACATTTCGTCCCCTCATTTTGCATAATTCACAATTTTAGTCCCCCTATTTTAAAATATAGACATTTAGTCTTTTCATTTTGCACAATTCGCAATTTTAGTCCCCATATTTTAAAATAAAGACATTAAATCCCTCAATTTTGTAAAATCCGTGATTTTTGTCCTTTCGTCATATTAAAAGCGTTGATCATTAAGAGATTAACGTTGACTACGATGTGGTATGTGCTTCAGTGACGTGAAATTTGTTTAAAATAAATTATTAAGACTCGTGACTTTCATATTAGGACTTACAACTACTTTCGGCCATTAAAATAAATGATTTTACCTTTTTTTTAAAATATATTTTCATCAATTATTCTACTCAGCATTTAGAATAATTAAAAACTAAACAAATAAATTTGTATCACATCACTATATTTGGGTCACGTCAAGGTTGACGTTAATATTTTAACAGTCAATGCTTTCAATTTGATGGAAGAACCAAAATTACGGATTTTACAAAATTGGGGACTAAATGTCTCTATTTTAAAATAGAGCGACCAAAATTACGGATTTTACAAAATTGGGAGACTAAATGTCTCTATTTTAAAATAGAGGGACCAAAATTGCGGATTGTGCAAAATAGAGGGACTAAATGTCTTTATTTTAAAATAGGGGGACTAAAATTACGGATTGTGCAAAATAGGGGGACCAAAATTGCATTTAAGCCTTTTATTTAAATCTATCTTTTAAGTGTATATATAAAAAAAATCTATCGTTTAAGTTTCTTGAGTCATAAAATTAATTTTAACGTATAGTGATTAATTTTACTTAACATTTTTAAATGAGAATAAATCTAATCCATTTAAATTATTCACATTAGGTATGATTTTATTAATTTTTATTTTAAAAATATCCTTTCGCTGAATTAATAATTATTAACATTGTTAACATTATTTTAAAAGCAAAATATATGCATTTGAAAAAGAATAAAGTCTTTTTATGAAATTAAATGTATCAATTGATGTGTTATTTTTTTTACTTATATAATCACTACTAGAAAATTGCATATTAGTGGTGGCTAAAAGTTGTCATTAATCACTTCATTTTTTTTAAAAAAAATCTAACCCATTATTATATGAACAATCATTATGTTTTTTTTTTTTTTTGAGGAGAACAATCATTATGTTTTAAAGAATATCTAAAGTTGAAACAATTTTATTTCAAATTCGCACTATCTCTTGACTTCAATTTTTTAACTAAATAATAAAAAAAAATCAACGTTGAACTGTATTGTTTAACCTTTGAAATCTTATATTTATTTCAACTAAGATTATTACTCTATTTCCTTTGGGCCTATCAAGTCATGGACTGTCGACTCCGGCCCGGTATAGTTCAACTGAAGTGACATCAACAGCCCAAGGTACTGGAGTCAACTCTATTTTCTGGGAAAAGCTATAGTTGAGAATAGAGACTTTGGTTGCTCTTAAAAAAAAAAACAAAAAACAACAACACAGGGACTTTGTTGGCACAAGAATTATTGAGTTGTTCATGTAAAATGATAAATGAAATATATATTTATTAATTATTTATTTTTAATTTATTAGCGAATAATATAATTTTTTTACGTTTTTGTTCTAAATGAATACTACCTCAAATATGTGGCTAATCATTATTTTTCATTTTAATTATAATTTTAGTGTTATAATTAAAGTGGGATATTTAATAGTACAACTTGAAAAAAAAACTTATTTCAAGATCTTTTAATATGAGAATAATTTGTAATTATACATACATAATATATTAAGAAAACATATTAAAAAAAATAAAAATTTGTCAGCGCAACTGCCCCCACAATTGAACCTGGATTCACCCTAGGCCAGGCCCGGCCCTAAGGGTTGTTGGGAGGTGCGATGGCACTGGGGCCAATGATTGAAGGGCCCAAAAAAAATCACTTTAATGTGAGAAGGAAAAAGAGTTTTTAATTTTTTTTTTAAAAATAACTTACTCTTGTTGACTTTTTCTTTTTTTCTTTTTTGAAAAGATCTTGTTGGCTTTTTCAAAAGCATTTTTATTATTAATTTTAACTTATCCAAGCATTAAAATTAACAAAATTTTAATTTCTTCTAAAAAAATTAAACGTCTATTCGTATGTAATATTGTATTTGCATGTGATTTTAATAAAGAAAATATTTTGCATGTAATAAAATATATCATTGTAATGAAATTACATGTCTATTTTTTTTATGAAACATATATTTATATTTTACAATAGACTTAAATATGTTTTTGGTTGTTTAAATTTGAGTCATTATTGTTTTTGTTCCCCTAATTTAAATTTGTTTTTTTTAATCATTCAATTTCGAAAAATTCTCTTTTCAATCCATCCTAATTGATTTTTTGAAATTAAGGGACTAAAAAAAGAAAAAAGTTTAGAGAACAAAAAACACGATAACCTAAATTTAAGGAACAAAAAACATATTTAAGCCGCCTTTACAATACTTGTATATGGAGGGCCCTTATCTAACTCATAGGGTTGACGCAGTGGTGTAAGGTTCCGCTGCGTTCACATGTAGGGGAACGATCTATTTAGCGGGAGAACCCGTGTTCGATTTCCTCAGTGTGCAAAATTCCCTTAGGCCAGCGGCAGCCACGCACTACGAGCGGGATTAGTCTCTCACCCAATGGGATGGGGGACACCCGTGGTCTCTTACTCAAGACAAAAAAAAAAGGGCCCTTATCTATTGTTTCAGCCTGGGCCCATAAAATGTCAGGACCGCCCCCGGCCCTTGGTTACACATTGTGAAACAAGTATCATTTAAATTTGGAAACACCTAAAAAAATATGTTTTTCTATAACTCTTTTTCTATATTGTTTTTATGTTTTTCTCATAAATGTATTGAAAACACTACCTTATTTCATGTTTCCTTTTCTATATACAAATTAAATCTCTCTCTCTGAATACAAGGTATCCCAATAATCGAAAGTCATGAAACTAATTCCTCGATGCGTAGAGATCATCAAAGTAAGTTTTATCTCTCCCAATAAAGTCTTTTTTAGACACATGGCCAGGAAATTGAACATCTATCAACATACTTAAGAAACTCAGCTATCTACCATTTGTGTCGCACCTTATTGGTTTGACATAACTCTCTTTATTATTAGTTTTTGTTTTTCTAATGTGCTGCATTCAAAAGTGTTAAATGAGTTTTCAAGTCATTATAAAATATATCATGTAATGAACCTATGGTAATAGACTTAAAGTGTTTGCTTTCTTTTAACAATATAAGAAACACAAACCAAAACTCAAATGATAAAGGAATTAAAACTTAAAGTTAATACATTAAGGAAGAACTAAAAAATATATGAGCTTTAATATACAACAATGATATTTTGTCGATAATAGATGAGAAGGGTGAAGCTAGAGAATTTTCTTTGAGAGGACAAATATAAAAATTGAAATTGAATTATAATTTTATGATTAATATATTGAATTTAACCAACAACTAAAATATTTAAAATAATTGATCACATATTATGAAAATTAAAATTATATAAATCAAATAAAAGATACAAGGCTATAACTAGTGGGAGAAAAGAGATTCAATTTTTTAAATTCAAGTAAGCAATTCTGATTATATGAAATATTTATTATATTTGAATATTATGTTTTAAGTTTTAAAAACATAATTGGCCCTTAAATTTTGTTAAAGTAAAATTTAATTTATAATTTAAGAATAATAAAAATAATATATTTTTTGCTCTAAAAAATACTACAATGAAATATTTTTTTAAATTTTTTTTATTAAGAAATATTTAAGAAAAAATATAAAGACCTTAAAAAATTACGAGAAATAATGATTGTATATTTTTTGAAAATTGTATTCATCTTGAGTGATAAAAGAGATATGAAAAAAAGAGAAAAATGTGAGATTTAATAAGACATGTGATGATGAGAAAGAAAGAGTGAAATAGAAAAATAAAAAATAAAAAATGGACGAATTATAAGAAATACTAAAATGTGAGGAGCAACTCTGTTTTAGGGTAATCCTTTAAGAATTTGAAGATAAGTCAGATTATGTAACGTGGTGGCCAATGGATTGAATCATTGAAGAGAATAATGGATGCTTTAGCCTTTTGAAGAGAAGTATCAATAGATAGCTCTCCTTTTATGAGTCATAAAATTCGAGCTGCAACACTTGAGATAGAGTTAATCATATGAACATCTCAGATATCAGATGAAACGGTACGTATTTGCTTGTATCCATGAGATGACACAACCACACAATATATCAATTTGGCGCCAATATGAGGAAATAGGCTTAGGAATTTCGCTCAGTTCATATTCTTAATGGGGTGGAAAGGGAATAAGCTCAAGACTCAAGAGAAGTACCATCAATATATTGTCTCCAAAATTGTTGCTGGTGAGAACTGGAAAAACAAGGCTATAAATATAGTAAAGAAAATAATTGGGTGGATATCGACTGTTTCAGAGACAAGTTGTTTGATATTTGATCAAATTAAAACAAAAAAAGAAAACATTTTCTATTACTGTAAAACTAATTAACAGAGTAATGATACACACATATAACAAATTCTTAACAGTTTCTAAAACTCATTTTTTTTCCTATATCTCTCTCCATTATATCACCTGTTTTATCTCGTACTTTTCGCTTATCTCCCTGTCTCTTACTCTTCTGTTATATGAACTATTGTAAAAAAAAAATAAAAAATTAGGTAAGAGTAACATTATTCAAACTAATATATTTCTACTACACATGATATGAATATATATGATATATATCTATTACACAAATAATAAAGACTACTACTGATAATCAAGATATAAGTATATATTACAGATAATAAACACAACAGTTATTGCCTAGCTAGCTATCATTATTTACTCATCAACTTCTCTAACGCGAGTTTTTTGGTATATGAAACTAGTATCTTCTGCACGAAATACGTCTGTTTGAGTTTAACTAGCTACCCAAGAAGCAAGAATTCAGAGGATCTCTCACCAGCATGAGTATTATCCAACGCCACACCCGAACGCTGAACCGGTGATTTTCTCGTGGATCTATTATTCCAACCGTTCCTAACGAGACTCGGTGGCGTCAAAGTGAAACCCCACTGTTCCTCACCGCCAAACCTCTCATACTGAACACACCCTCTTCCACGTCCACTCCCCACGCTTCTCGTCCTATACCCCCACGTGCCACTGGTCATCCTCGTAAAGCACACGCAGCTATTCGCACGCTTCAGCGCCGTCGAGTTCACCATCTGGCTCCGTACCTCCTCCGGTAACCTTAGCGTAAACCTCTCGTAGTTCTCCACAGGCTGCGCCAATTGCCCCGTCGAGTTTGATCTCGGAAACAAAAGAGAAGACAAGAACCCCGTGGATCTCGACCGTGATGGACGGCTCTGATGTTGCAACGTGCGAATCCTCCGAAGCAAATCCACCTTCGGTGAATCCACGTCAATATCTCTCTTATGTTGTTCCTCACTAACAACAGCAACAGTCTCGTATTCATGTTCACTTTCATGTTCGTGTTCTTGTTCATGTTCATTAGGTATCTGAATGGACAACATCGGAGGCATGTTCATGTTTATGTCTTCTGGTTGTGGAACGAGGTTGGCGCGACACACCGGGCACGTGGAATGATAGGCTAACCATACATCAATGCAATCGCGGTGGTACACGTGGCAGCATTTGGGGATCATGCGGAGGGTCTCGTCGTCTTCGAACTCGTTCAAGCACACGGCGCATGCGAGCGTGTCTTTTCCGATTTTGAGACCCTTCACGTCGGCGTAGAGGAATGTGGGGAACGTTTCTATGGTGGCTTGGTTGAGGCCGTTCGGTTCGGTCTGCGACGGGTTACCTGCTGCGCCGGTTGGGACGGCGAGGTCGAGGATGCCACGTGTCTGACCCTGCCGGTCGGAGCACTTGCGGGAGTAGAGGGAGAGGATGGCTGAGATGAGGAACATGACAGCGATGATGGCCATGATGGTGACTACGGATTTGCTGCTGTCGGGTTCCACCGGCGAGGTTACCGGTTGACCGGTTACTGCCGGTGAGATGTGAATGAGAAGGTGCAATAGAGCCAGCCATGCATGGCCTTGGTCGAAACTGTGGAGTCTGGTGATGAGAGGACTCTCCTTTTGCATGCTCATTTTTTTTTTTTTTTTAATTTATGGATCATATCATATGGTTGCATGCATGTAATAACTCATTAATTCCTTGAAGTTAAAAGATGAACGCTGTGGCAATAACAACAAGAGTTTGTGTGATACTACAATTGGTTGTATGTGTTTTTCTTTTGACGTATTGATCTCTTGGAGCATTAAGAAAGAAAGAAAGAAACAAAGAAGGAAGGAAAGATATGTGTAATAGAGTGTATGGATATTATAATTGTATATGGGTGGTTTTCGTGGAAAACGTGGGCTTTAGCCAAACGAATACTGGAAAGCGTGTAAATTTGGAATTTGGAACTTATATACATATATATATTTTTAGAAATTAATTTCTCATGAGATTGGGAAGCCAACGAAATTTGGCTCCTCTTTGTTGTGCATGGCCAAAGGATAACGATGTTACTTGTTTGTGTGACGAAATATTATTGGTACGTAGCTAACGCAAAGGGCAAGCATAGAACACGTCAAAACGATATAGCTAACGCAAAAGTTTTTGTTTCTTTGTTTCTTTGTTTTTTTTGTTTTTTTGTTTTTTGTTTGTTTGTTTGTTTTACATCAAGGATATATATCACAATCGCCAATAAAAAAAACAAACATTTTTCAAGACGTAAACATTGTTGAAATAGGTTTATTTTTGTATATAAAATCTTCCATACATGAAAGCACACTTGAAAAGTCATTTATCTACCAAACGTGACAAAGCTAAATTTCTTGACCGTGTATTTGCTCGAGGGATACTTGTGCACTTTCATGGCAATCTTCACTTAATTTTAAAATCGAGTTATTGTGTCATTTTGCCTAGGAGGAAATCCCTCCGCTTTAATTATTCTCCCTTTTATCCACTCTTTCGTACTCTTTATCAATTACTCTCTCTAGGTAATTTAGAAGAACATTACCAATGTATATAAATTTGAAGTTTTTTTTTTATATATATAAAAATTAGATATTGTTCTTAAGCAGAACACGTTCATCGAAGATTCACAATGTTCAGTGCGAATCTAAGAGTCTAGTGAGTTCCAATAACATGCAAGCTAGATGTGTAAGAGTTGATTATATCTATTTAACAAGTGTATTCTCCTTTAACCCTTCTTGCCTTTTTCGAGTTGTGGTGAGTGGTGTCATAGCTAGATTGATTGGAAGGATTTAGAAACTGTTATGTTGGGCTCATGGATCAAAGGGTTTGACATATTCCTCATGTTTTAACACCTCTCCCAGCTACAATTGTGCAAGCATTCCATAATCATGTCATGATATTGGCGCTGCAAATGCAGACTAGCCTACGCTGTGGAGGTCGGGCCTCATTAAGAAGAGGGGAACTCCTTTTATAACCAACAAGAAGAGACAAGAAGAGAAGCGAAAGTTTCTTGCAAAGGAACTATAGCCTATAGACACGTACTAGAGAAAAAAAATACTCAGGAAAACATTTTTTTTTCTTTATATATAGGTGATAGTTTTTTTTTATTCAAATATATAGGTGATAGTTTATGTTACCTTTCAGATGATTTTAAACAAAGGGGGAAAAATAAGACATTATTGTCTTGGTGAATAATGCTCAGAATTATATATGTCAGATCTGAATTGTTTGATAACCTAATTTATTCTCTGTGTGTGTTTTGTTTTGGCTTAATTGTAATTTTTACTCCTAACTTTTTACTTTTTGATAAATTTTATTCCTAACAAATTAATTTGGAACATTTTACTTCCAATTTTTTTTAAAAATTACAAATTTTACCTTTTACTGTTTTGCTGACATGACATGATGTACATAAACATAAAAAGTGGAAGTAAAATTTAACAAAAAAATAAAAAGTTATGGGTAAAATTTGTCAAAAAATAAAAAAGTTTGGAATAAAATTTGTCAAAAAATAAAAAGTTAGTAGTAAAAAATATAATTATTTTAATATATCAAGTCAGCAAAACGGTAAAAGATAAAATTTATAATTTTTTAAAAAAGTTGGGGATAAAATGTGCTAAATTAATTTGTTAAAAATAAAATTTACCAAAAAATAAAAAATTAGAAGTAAAAATTATAATTAAACCTTTTGTTTTATGCAGTAAATAACATATTTGACTTGTAAAGAAGTGGGAGCAGTAGTAGCAGCCAATTATAGCAAAAGCAGGAGAGACAATTATCAAGATATCCTTAGTCGATAATATGTTAGGCAATAAAGCTGTTTGGGCTGGCCCAATTAATGTGGGCTAATATATTTTGGGTTGAACTAGGCTAAATTAATTTTGGAGTAAATTAAGATTTACTAACTTATCCTAGTTGCTGCAAGAAAAACGTGTCAACTCTTAGGCTCACTTTTTTTTTAAAAAAAAAAAAAAGAGAAAAGAAATAAACTTTTTAGCTTTAATTTTATGGATAAAAAATAAGAAAAAGAATTACAGTTTTATTTTTTTTTAAAATCTGAATTCAAGATTTTAACTCTCGTTTTATCCCAAATCCACTAGTCCAAATAAATAAATAAAAAGTAACTTAAATGAAAAAAAAATTATAAAAATGATGGTCCACAATTAGGCAAATCCAAATTCATGTCGGCTTAAGTCAATTAAATAGGATTAACATTTAAAAAAAAATCCAATCCTACTTTATAATAGATTAAATGATGGGCCAACTCATTTTGACATCCTCATTAATCCTACTTTTAAAAATAGTTTACTAAAAAAAAATTACATGTGAATAACCTATGAGACTCCTTGGTAATGTAATAAGTCAGCAAGTTACTAATTAACCTCACCATTACGTCATTATTTAATGTTATGACTTGACAGTAGAGACGAAAAAAAAATCTTTAAAAGATTAAAATCAAAATAAAAATCTTTAAAAAGCTAAAATAAAAAATTTCATGTTTTATAAGAACCAAAAAGTTATTTAAATTTTTTATAAAGACTAAAAAAAATCATTACTATATTTATATGAACATTTGACATATTTAAACTTTTGATTATATATGCGGTGTTCTAAAATTCATATGTGGTATATATATATATCTCTTAATTTGCGCAGGGTTTCGTGGATTAATTATGATTGTAATGAATTCTACATGTAAATTTTCTCACCATACACGGCTTATGAGGGCTACACGCTATAATTTCACAAAGCTCCAGCTGGAACCTAGGGGCAAATTAAATTTCGTAGACTAATTTAACTATAGCCATATGTGTAGATTCTAATTCTAATACTACAAACTCTAGACTCATATTCTTATTGTTACCTGTTGCTTAACGACATCAACTACTAGAACATAATTAAATGAGTTAGGGTAATTAATGGAAGTTTGAAAATGGAATGTAGGAGAGAGAGTGTGAGGGAAGGGGCAGAGGGAATCGTGCAGAAGCAGCAAGACACGTCAGGGAAACCAAGAGATACCAATGAGTACGACTGAGACAGGCATAGATAAATAGATATATCCGACCAGATGTGAAGCATCTCGAATCTGCTTTTAACTCTGTGGCACTGCAAGTGGTAGGGTTATGAATGAAATGGTAGTTTCGATATGATCATGATTTTCATTTTAGCCATGTGGCCAGCACTTTGTTTCCGTGGCATTGTCGTGTAAATACCTGTACCCAATGACGTTGACTGCCAGAATAATAGGAACTCTGTGTGTGGAGTAGTATTATTTTTCGACAATATAGTAAATCAATTTTGAAAGAGAGATTTTTATTTATAAACTACTACAGTATTTGCTTTTGTGGTACCTCTGTACGAGGTGACATGACATCGTGCTTGGAAACAATTTTTTGTTGATTTAATTACTCACTTGATTTTTATATTTGTAAATATAATATTTATGTTTTAATTTTTTACCTAAAAATTATTCATTTTAATTCTTATACATACATTTTTTTAGTCTACTTTAAACTTTGTCTTTCAAAACTATAAAGAATAAAATAAAATTTAAAAAATGTATAAAGACTAAAATTAGTTAAAAAATATATATATTTACAAGGACTTAAACAAGAAATTTCTAAATATTGAAACTAAAATATAAAATTGTGTAAGCATACAAATTGAATGAATAATTGAACGTAAAATATAAGAAAGCTCTCCGTAGTTTTCAAAAAAAAAAAAAAAAAGAAAGCTCTCCGTAGTTATTTATCACCAGCTAAAAATTTATTTTGTTTATATGACATTTGGAATTTATTAAATTAACTTTACTAAACATTTCAAAATTCTTTAACTACTATAATTAGGAATTTTTAGTTTTCCAGGATATCCTTCGAGCTTTGATTATTTGAGTCCGCTATAAAACTAATAATCGGTTTGTTATCCAATAATGTGTTTTGCATTAAAGATCTCAAATGTTGCAAGTCATTAAATTACTACAAGAAATGAATGTAATAGTGACAAAATTTAGTGATGAAAAATGGTTTTTCGTCACTAATATCAATGTCACTAAAGTTTTATTGACGATTTTTTAAAAATTATTTATAAATTATTTCGTCACTAAAGCTAATTATTTTTGTAATTTAAAGTTGTATAATTAGGAGTACTTCCTCTGTTTTTTTTTTCTTTTAAGGATTTTGTGTAAAAACTAATAAATGTAATAAATTTTTTAATTCTAATAAAATAATTATGAGGTTTTCTATTTTATTCAATTTTCTTTTTATTCCACAATAAATCCATATGTAAATTAATTAAAGATTATGAGACAAGTAAAGATATAATTGATAAGAGAATAATTAATGTGATTTTGAACTTTGTAAATGATATATAAATAGAAATATATTTTTTTTCAAAAATTCAATAATTAAAAAGAAACAGAAAAAGTATTTTTTATGAGTTTTACTGTAATGCATTATGTTTTAAATTCAACTTAAGTAATTATTCTCTTCAACCAAATAGGTTTTATACGTCGCTTCTTCTTTAATGATGCCAAGCCAATCTAAAATAAGTTAAACAACTTGCATTGGGAATCTAAAATTTTATAGTGAAACAGCTTTATCATATGTACGAAAGCTTACTACTATGTGCGGTTTGTAAGTTCAGAGCATTTTATTGATGAATTTTAAAATATATAAAATTAATCGTATACGTTTCATAATTAAAGAAAAAATCATTTAATTTAACAATTTTTTTTTTTATTCTATATTGAATCATTTTTTGGAATGTTTTAAATTAAGGTTATAGTAATACACCTTTTGTCACTTTTTATTTGTCTACTTTTAAAAGAAAACTTTATTTTTATTTATTTATCCATCTAGACGTTTAAAACTATTAATTATCATATTTTTAATTATGTCATTACTACCTAATTCTTAAATATTTTGCATACTTTTCATAAATGAGAGAAATAATAGTAGTATACCATATTAATAAGTTAAAAATAATAGTATTAACATAAATAAGGATATTAATTATATTTCTTAATTTGTGTGTTATTCTTTAAGGTGAACAGATAAAAAGAAAAAGAATTAAAGTAATAGAAAAAAAATTAATGGGATTTTTTTTGTGTGAATATAATCAATGGATTGTTCCACTTTTAATTTCTTTTTTATTACGAATTCTCCTAACACTTTTCATACTCCCACTTAATAAACTTCATTAGACATTTTTCATACTCTCACATAATATTTTGGAGTGAGGTACTTCCCAAGTTTATTTCTATGGTGTAAAGTATGTTATGGCTATTTTAAGATTCCATCTACTACGTATACATTTTTAGTTATTTAAATAACGATATGGATATTCTCTCACAGATTAGGGATGCATTTTTATTCCCTTACTATTAGAAAGAATTATTTACTCGCTCACTATTAAAGAGGGATTCATTCTGTCACAAATTAGTGATGGATTTCCATTCATTCACTACTATTAGAGAGGGATTAATCCTCATTGTTGGTGTCGAAATTTGATTTCCTCTATTTCTTCACTAAACTATATCTATAATATATAATATATAATCTATAATTTATAATTTATAATAATATTATAAAAACTTTCCTACCTCCATTCCAATTGACACATGTGATTCTTTTATTTTTTATTTTTCATTTGTACGATATGAGCCCACTTTTTTATTCCATCAACTTCATTCTCTCTTTTTACTCTCTCTCTCAAACTCACTTAAACAGGTACATATTGTTTGACACATTGTTTGTCACCCACAGTTTTTTCTCATGCATTCATTTTTTTTTGTTTAAATATCTTTTTAGTTATTGTAATTTAGTGTTTTTTTTTGTTTTTCTTTCTTGCAATTTTTTTTATTTTAGTCCTTGCAAATTATGTTTGTTTTATTTTTTGTCCTTAAAGCGGTTTAGATAACACTTTTTTCACCGTTCAAAGTGCTATCTAAACCACTTTAAGGATAAAAACAAAACAAACATAATTTGTAAGGACTAAAACAAAAAAAATTGCAAGGACAAAAAGCAAAAAGATACTAAATTGCAATGACTAAAAGAATATTTAAGCTTTTTTTTATTATTTGCATTTATCATTTTTATTTCCGTTAAAATTGAATTCTCCACCATGCAAAGCACGAGGACTGTTCTAGTTTGTTATTGTTAGCAAAAGTAACCGTGATTCTAAAGAGAATAAACATGCACATACACAAACACAAGATTTAACGAGATTCGGCAAATGTTCTTACGTCTCATAAGTAGAGCGGTTGTTTCTATTATTAATAAAACAAATAGAGTTACATTAGTTATAAAGAATAAACCACAATACTAATTTATAATATCACTCATGTACCGTATCATGAAGTGCTTTGCCCCTGCATCCTCTCAACCCATGTTGTAATCCAACAAATAGGTGGCCTAAGCCCAAAGGACAAATGCTATCACCACACTCCATTTCACTCCACTTCGCTTTAGCATCTGCCCGCCCATAGAATAAGAGTCATGCATAACGGTTACAAATATAAAATCCTCATTAATAATGACAGATGCAAATTCTTTTGAATACATCATTTTTTTTATCATTTTTTAGTTTGTGACAAAATGATCCCATCACAAAGTGTGACAGATTTAATTTTTCCTTACTAATAATTAGCAATGCTGGTTTTAGTAATGAATTTTGCTTTTGCCCATTACAAATTTCATCGCTAATATATTTTGTGACATATTTTTACCTATTTAACAAGAGATAGCATCCCTCTCTAAATATTATTTTTTTAATTAGTAGTGAAAGGGAAATCACTTATACCAATGTAATATTTGACATTTTCCCATTATTCAATAGTTTTATCTAGAATACAAGTTTTATCAATTAGATTGTAAAATTATTTATGATGTTGATGTTTATTTGTGACAAATCTTGTTAAAATTAAACAATAATATGAATAAGTCAAATAATTTATATTTTCATATATTCAAAAGATTATATCATGTTAATATTGATGTACATCAATAAAATACTAAATAATTTTGAATTGATGTAAATATATATATATATATATATATATATATATTTATGATAAGAATTTTTAATTTAATAGTGAATTTTGTGATAAATTTTTTAATTAGAACGTTATTTAATAATGTAAAGCAAAATTTTGACTTACACTCACATAAGGCGACAATTCCTTCTACTCTACAATGAGGTTAGTACTTGTATCCATTGCTAAATACTATCTTTGATATTTTAATAGGATTTTTTTTTTAAAAAAAATCTGTTATAACCCTTTTTATAAGACCTCTTCCAAGTTATCTATTGCATTAATTATATTATTTACAATAATACCTTTAAGTGGAGAATACATTAATTAACTAAGTAAAAAGAGGTTAAGAGAATGGAATCTCAATGATTTTAAAAATAGTTAATACCTACCATCAACAAGATAAACTAAATTCTTTAATTTTGTAAACTAATTAAAAGGAACGTATACTCCTTTCCTTTGTTCGTTCCAATATGTATTAAACGAATTAAATCAGTCATTTTTGTAATTTTCTGGTAAATAATTTACCAAGAATATATAATTTACTAATATGTCTATCTTCTCGTAGCCATATCTGACTCGGAAGAATATCAATTATTGCTTTAGCCTTTATCTATATATGCATACTGACATGTAACAAATAAATAATATTATAAATTTGGGATTATAAAACACTAAACCGAAAAAGGAGCTGGCAAAATGTCACGTAAGTGTAACCAACGTGACCTATAACATAACATAAGTACATAACCATTAATTAACTAATTAAAAGTTTAATAACCAAGGCAGACAAAACAACGTACAGCTTTTTTTTTTTTTCTTTTTTTCTAATCATAGTATTAGTATGGATTAGTTATTGCCGGACAAAACAACAGCTTGTGATAGCCAAACTTGGAGCAATGAAAACACAGTGTGATGCTGGCAATGGCTATGGTGTGCGGTGATAGCACGGGATAGAAGAACCCCACTGTTCAGGCTTGACAATCTGTGCAGCAAATATTTAACGACAACGTATAAAACAATGCTCAGGTTCCAGAATTTTATGATGTCCCTTTCTTCTGATAATTTTCTTGAACAAGTCAATAAGCCTATGAGTATGAGATTGTAGCTAATTAATAAAACCAAAATCTCTGACCAAATCACTTTGCTCACAACATTATTGTATTAATTATATGTGCCTTGTGCCCGGATGCCTCGGTTGGAGTTGCTGGTAGCGTGTTTTGTGGTTGAAAACACATGCAGTTAAGCGATTGAGAACATAATGACTTGTTAATTGCATAAAATCTGGTTTAGTCATGTTTTCATTGGGGACAGTCGTGTGTCTCAGTAAGGGACAAAAATCTTAGATGTGATAGATTTGGGACGACGCGTCTACGCGTTTTATTTCTACGTCAATAAGATTTTATAAGCAATACAACTTACTATACAAATTTCAAATGTGTCCCACTTTGATCTACCGGTATAGACTAGCATATATGCATGATCAGGATATGAAAGTATGGTTTTATGTAGGTGTGTTTGGTAGAATGGAGGGAAATAGTAAGAGTAGAAATAAGTATGTCAGAAAAGAAAAAAAAATGAGTTAGAAATATGATAAAAAAATATTGATTATTTGAATTAAGAGAAATAAAATGGAAATGAAATTGTGAGATTGTTTAGTTTGAAAAAAAAAAAATTATTAATAAAAATACCATTTTATACTCTTACACATAATTTTCATATTTTTGCAGTGAAATTTTTAAAAAACACATAACTGATTATGCATACACACATAATTTATTATATATGATTAGGGATGGTAAAGTGTACCCGGACCCTACGGGTACCCGCAAAAATATCCGCAAACGAGTCGGGTAAATACCCGCTTATTGGGGCCGGGTATTTACCCGCAATTTTTTGCGGGTGTGGGTACGGGTACTATAGTACCCGCCCCGCCCCACCCCGCACCTACCATATATATATATATATATATATATAATTAAAATAACTTAAATAAATAATTATGTTATATATATATTTTTCTGTAAAAAAAATAATTTTATATTTTTCATAAACTAACACTAATAGTAAAAGATTTATGTTATAACTTACAATAATTTTATATTTTTAATATTATGTGTGAATACTTTTAATGTTAAGTTTGAATTATTTAAGCATGAATTTTCAATTTATTTGTAATAATTTTTTTAATTAATATTTTTATAGTTTAAATGCAATTTTGGTTCATCTATTTTACACAATCCATAATTTTGGTCCCCCTATTTTAAAATAGAAACGTTTAGTCTCCCAATTTTGTAAAATATGTAATTTTGGTCCTTCCATCAAATTGAAAGCGTTGACTGTTAAGAGATTAACATTAACCTTAACGTGATCCAAATATAGTGACGTGACATGAGATTATTTATTTAGTTTTTAATTATTTTAAATATTGAGTAGAATAATTGATGAAAAATATATTTTAAAAAAAAGTAATATCATTTATTTGACTATGATGTGCCATGTACTTCAATAATGTAGAACTAGTTTAAAATAAATGATTAAGACTTGTGATTTCTATTTTAGGACTCACGACTACCCCAACCATTAAAATTAACGTAATATGTGCTTTAGTGACGTAGATAAACAAATAATTATTTCTCAGTATTTAAAATAATTAAAAAATAAATAAATAATCTCGTGTCATATCACTATATTTGGGTCACGTTAAGGTCAATGTTAATCTCTTAACTGTCAATGCTTTCAATTTGATGAAAGGACCAAAATTATGGATTTTACAAAATTGGGGGACTAAAGGTCTCTATATAGGGACCAAGATTGCTGATTGTGCAAAATAGGAGGACTAAATGTCTCTATTTTAAAATAGGATGACTAAAATTACGGATTATGCAAAATAGGAGGACCAAAATTACATTTAAGTCTATTTTTTATTGATTTATTAACTTCATACAGTGCGGGTAGCGGGTGCGGGTATGGGTATATAGGTACCCAGCGGGTACGGGGATGGGGATTAAAGTTGCTACCCGCGCGGGTATGGGACCGGGTACGGGTATTTTTTTTAAACACGAATATGGGAACGGGTACTATAAGACCCTACCCAAACCCTACCCATTGTCATCCCTATATATGATAAGTAACATAACACATATAACTTGTTATGTTACTTCTTAAAAAAAAAAAAACTTGTTATGTTACTTAACATAACAGATTATGTAAGTATACATAGTCGGTTGTGTTAAAAAAAAAAAAAGGATCACAAAGGTAAAGAAGGCAACATTTTGCAACAATAACATTTTCCCTCTTTTCTACCCATATCAACATGGAAACATTGCCAAGTGCCCACAAATTTTTCAAAAATTTCTTACATATTTAAACCACAAAAATTACATTCAGTTCACGCTCTTTTTTCCCCTTTTGTTTTTTTCCCGCCTAATTCGATGCTACCAAACACAGTCTATGATTGGTTTAGAGAAAAAAATGAAAAGAAAGAAAATAAAAAGTAAGATAATTTTTTATGTTATTTGGTAAAATGAAATGAAAAGAAAAGTTATTTTTTTTTCTTTTTTTTGCTATTTAATTGTGTAAAAAATAAAAAATAAACTTATATATAAAATGACATAAATATTTCTAAAAAATGAAATATAAAAAATAATGTTAATTATATCTTTACACATAAATAAAAGTCTTTTTCTATATCTTATTCGGCCAATTTAGAAAGAATGTCTTTTTACATGTGAAATCCACATAATATCTTCCATCTCTCCCTTTTAATATGAAACCAAATGAGGGAAGAGATAAGAAGTCACATCTTTTCCATCTTCTCCTTAACATAGTATTAAAGACTCCAATAATATATACTAAAGAAGCATTATACGTGCAATTATTTTCTAATTTCACATATATTTAAATTATAAAATATATATTCATTATTGATTTAAAAGGATATAAAATTAAAATTGAAAAATGAAATTTAAGAATAATATTTGTCACTTAAAGTAGACGTAGACTTTTTTTGGGTGAATTAAAGTAGATGTAGACTAATACACTATTCAATGAAAAAGAAAGATGGAGATGGATTTTAATCGGAAGAAGGAAAATAAAATTCCTATTATTTGAGAGAGACAAAAATTGGAGAGAGATTTTCACTTCCTTAATTATTTTTCCTCTCTTTCCTTCTTAATCAAACAATATGCAAAATGTTTTGCTCTGAAGCCACTCTAACCCTGTGTTTTGATTATGAGGAAGGAAAATGAGAGAATAAAGGTGAATAAATAAAAAAAGAAAGAAAAAGAAATAGAACAAAAATAGAGTGAAAATTAAGATTATTTTATTGAGGTGAAATAGAATGGAATAGAAAAGAAATATTTGAATTAAAGTGGTTAATTTGGTAGGTAAGGAAAGAGATTGATAAATTTATAAAAATACCATTTTAACCTTGAATATATTATTATTGTTTTTAATATTATTATTTACTTTTATATTTATTATTATTATTATTTTATTTTTTATTTTTTTACCACAAACTCATCCTAACCTCTTCATCAGCTTGGCCACTGAAGAACTCACCCATCTCAATTTCCATCCACTCATGCTTTCTTCTTGTTGGAGCTCCAATTCCCTATTCTTGAATATTCTCCTTTTGGAACATGCCTCTCTTAATTTCTTACAATTGTTCTCATCTTTCTGGCACAAATATATCCTCCCACTTTGCACTTCGTTGCCTACCGCAACTGATAATACCTCACACCTCGTTCCGCGGAAGACGAAGACCAACTCCAACCCCAACCCTGCAATTCCGACATCGAAGATTCTGACGAAGATGCCTCCGTCGTTGCCGCCACCACCCACCGTGCTCTTCATAGTGGGTTAGGATTCTTGGAAAGATAAATATTGCATTGTTAAGCATATAGAAGTAAATTAGGATGGTTCAAAAAGAGAAAACACCCTAATTGAAAAGACGAATATTATTTATGTCAATTTTATTTCTGATAATTTTTATTTGTAAAAGATAATTACTCTACTTTTCTTTTCTTTTTTATCAAGCATTTCTTCCTATAATTTGACTTATTAACTTCTTCCTTCTGAGTACAAAATTTAAATGAAAATAATTATATTTTTTCTTTTGATAAATACTACATGTATCTTTCATTAAAAATAATCATGCTCGAACTAAGTAAGAGTAAGATCATTATAGAAACAAAACTCTAATTTTGAGTATTAATGTTGTATACCTAGTTAGGACTCGATTCAATATCATTGTTTAAGTTATAGAGAGAGAAAGATATCAAAGCACACACGTGAAAGATATAGCTTTATTTCCTAATAAGAAAAAACCCTATGAGCTAATTATAATACCCATAGGTCATATAGGCCGTAACTAATTAGTTTGATGGAAAGTTATACCTTAGTTTTTTGTATACTACACCTTAGTGTAGCAAATAATTTATAACGACGCGTCTTATGTATATAAAATTAAGGAATAATTAAGTTTTTAGTTCTTAAATTTTTTTAAAATTCGATTTTTAGTTCTTAAACTTTAGTTTGACTAGTCAAGGTTCCTAAACTTTTTAAAATTTGATTTTTAGTCCCTAAATTTTAGTTTGATCCGTCAAGGTCATTAAACTTTTTAAAAATTAGGTTTTTAGTCCCTAAATTTTTTTAAAATTTGATTTTTAGTTTAGAAACCGAATTTTTAAAAAGTTTAGAGACCTTGATCAATTAAACTAAAATTTAGAGACTAAAAATTAAATTTTAAAAAAATTTAAGGACTAAAGACTTAATTAACCCTAAAATTAAACATATAAATATCCATTGACGGAAGAGGCATATTTAATATTGGAATAGCAAGGATGTGATGTGAAACGCTTGCTTGAATAACATGACGCTAGACACAGTTAACAATCATTTTCTCAACCATTAGTTAAATAAAAAAAAATCATTAATTCTGTTTAGAGAAATTATTGTGTGGAACAAATTTAGAAATTCTGAATAACTATCTCTTATTTAATAAGAGAAAAAAAGATTAAATAACGAGAAGACAATTAAAGACAATAATATTTAAATATTAACTTAATATTATAATATATAATGTTTTAAAAAATTGAATGAAGATATGTGCTTCTGTAAAGTTCAGGTCATGTATATGTGTAATTCTGTCTATTAATATCTAAGACCAGTTATTAAAATTTAATAAAAACATTTGAGAAATACTAGTATAATATTTGATATTAATTAATAATTGGAAAGAAAAACTGGGTCATTCGTACGTAGTAGTAGCTGCAGGATTTCCATATTAGCAAGTTGCATGCCCTGATTTTAAGCGGTCATCGAATCTCATAATCTACAACTTTTTCTGATACATTCAAAGGAATGCCAGTTGGGTTTGGATTTTTGTGTATTAGATTAATCATTTTGTACTCGTAGATCAAAGATTGCAGTACATGGTATTCTATAATAAACGTTAATTAATGGAATAACACATGAGTAGTTTGATTAGAATGGTCATAAACTAGTATTAAGGTGTTATTAATATTGGGAAGAAGGGAGGCCCAAGAAAAAGGGAAGAAACGTACAGAATGTCTTATCGAGATGTGGTCAAATGGTTAATTAGTAGTTTGTGTGAACCAAAACAAATGTGTCATTCAGTCACTAGTAAAAGTAAAATATTTATGGGTCTAAAATTTACATGAAAGATAAGTATAATAACGAAATATTAATTGAGAATAGTGTAAAAAGAACACAGATCTCAAAGAGAGAGAGAGAGGTGCATCGTGTTCATCGTAGGTGATTACAGAGTGGCCCATGGTGTGGTCACATGGATTCCTCTGAAATCTGAACTTGTCCCAATGCCTGAACTAAGTGGTTTGACTGTTGCATGTTTTTCATTTTTATTTTGCTCCCTCATTTCCTCTTGTATGGATCTACCTAAGAATCTCTGAGCTATTACCAGCTTTTTGTGACCTTTCTCTGTTCCATGCACAAGTCTCGGACCACATTATTACCAAGTGAAAGCCCACACAGACTTGATTCATAAAATCAAAGTTGTAAAGCACACGCATATATAGAAATAAATTCATTTATTCTATGAATAAGTGTGGAACAACATTTATTTTATTTGATACTGTATTTTTTTAAAATTTCAATTTAACAAATATAATGGTTAAATTATATGATATTATTTTGTTGAGTTACCATATTATATGTTGTATTCATTAGTTTTATTGATAAGTAATTTTCGTCAAAAAATCTGACAAATCATATTTCATTGGATCTCCTCTTTCCATCATGTGTTTCATCTATAAATCCGAGACTTTATTTAAAGGATTCAAGTCCAGTTTTAGTTAGATTAACAACATTTTGGTAAATGAAATGATATTATGATTTCAAATAAAATAAATATAAAACATTAAAAATTAGACTGATTGACGACGTTAATTCACGATTTATTAATTTAAGAGTGATTAAATTATAATTAATTTGATAATAGTTAAATATAATGAAATAATATAAAATTAGAATAATGTACTTGTGTACAGTAGAAGGACCACATTGACCTTTAGCTCGCCATTGTTAACAGATATGGACAATGCATCGGAAGAAAAAAAAAAAAGAAACAGATATCCACAAGAGAGATGAATGTCATCACAGTGAAGACCCTGCCCCTGTTGACGAAATATGCATCTGATACAGTTTTATCTTGTATATAGTTTTCAATATGCTTTTGTCCCCTTACCGACCAGCCGTTTTGTTTCACACCTAAATTGATATATGCACCACACAATCACATTATTTTCGGCTATAATTTCTAATTGTTCTAATTAGACTTGATCGTGATACGTTGTGGGGATAAGATCAACTTGTTCTAGAAACAAAAGATTGAAGAATTATATTTTATGCGACTTCTGCATTTAAATTGTTTTGCTTTTACAAGAAAAATATTGTGCATAAATAACGAATATGTTGTATGTAAAATAGAAAAGGTGGTAACCAACGTAGCATTTGACAAATTAACACAACAAATAAACTATATTATTTTGTTTTGTTCTCTATATAATTTCACCTTGTTAATAAAGTCGATCGTATAGTTTTACTTTTGTAACCTAATATTATATTTTGCTTTATTTTAAACTTTGAGTTTTAGAAATTACATTTGAGTCTTAAGTAGTCTGACTCAAGTTAAGTGAATCATTTATTAGATAACATTTAATTCTATTCATATATAACTTACTCTCAAGACTTTACTTAAAGAAAAAACTAAGGTTTTTCTTTTTCTTTTTTTACCACTTGGAATAATATATAAGTTGATTCAATTTCTCTCATAACTGTTAAATTTAGACTAGTGATAGATTCGATCAAAATATTGAATTAATGATAATGCGTTTGAGATGGATAACGCCAAAGTGTATGAAAGGAAATTATTGACTAAGATTGAACTCTAGTGAGTATTCACTAGAATGAACTCTTGAATAGATCAAGGTTCGAGGTCTTCCTTTGGTTGAGAGCTTTTTATCAAGACTGAGACACTATGAAAAATGAATAGACACATGTAAAAAACACTCTGACACTCAATTTAGTAGAGATTTCACTAGAGCAACAATATGCAATAAATGTTTACCTGCTACAATGACGTTTATTTTATTTTTAATTGTCTTATATGAACAAAATTCTTTTACACAAGGCCAAAGGTCTCTTGTTGACAATACTCTATTTTAGTAAAGTGACAAGATAACTTTGCTTTAGGCCTTGGTGTGATCTACTAGTCATAAATGTAAATTAGGAGTCTTGTACTTAAGTATTGACTTCAATCAAGACTTACAACTTAGGTTGATCTAACATTTGTCAAAGTGAACCATTATACATATTGATCCTCAAACCCTATATGAAACAAATGGGTCAATGGTTCAATTGATAATCATTGGTCAAATTGTAGATAATACAATAATATAGAAAGAAAAAGAGGAAATAAGACAATTAATGTGATGGGTAAAGATAACAAAAATAGTATTAGGATAAATAATATATGCATTGAAAATGTTATTCAATTGTTATGTATAATAAATTTGTTAATTTTTATAATAACTAACTATCTTAAAAATCATATTAAGAATGATTTCTGATTAATTGATAATGTAAAAGTTTTTCCAGTGACAACACATACTTATTAAACTCATAGTATTTTAGAATAGAATTTTTATAAATAATTGATATTACTTATGTATTATTAGTCCATAACATGGAGGTTGTGTGTGGCATCACAGGGGGTCGGGAAAATCATTAGTCTATTGCTTGTACTATTATAAATTTGAGTAGTTAACAAATTGCCAAGAGAATCTTTGTGTGTGTGTTTCCCGGTGCCGGTGGTTAAGTTCGTGCGATCAAGGTACTGGTCTACGACGAAAAACCTCACGTGCATAGGGCTGTAGCTTTTTGTTTGTGTGAACAATCAACTTTTGAGATTTGAAGGCCAAAGGGGCATTGTTCTTATAGTGCCCATGCTTTGGCCTTTGCTAAAGTAAAGTACCTTCCTTTCTTCCCCCCAAAACTGTTTTTAGTATCTAATCATTAACCCTTCATCTTCCGTGCTTTCCCAAAACTGTTCTTAGCATCATCTAATCATTAACCCATTCACCAAAAAAAAAAAAAAAATCTAATCAGTAACCCTTCATCTTACTCTCTTATACAACCCCCCCTCTCTCTCTCCTTTTCTCTTTCAGACCTTTTTCTCCTCATCTCTCTGCTTTCTCCTCTTGAACAAAGAAAGTGGTGTCTCCCTTGAGAGCTACACTTCCACCTTTCCCCACTTGAACAATTTCAACTTTATCCAACAAGTGACAAAAAATAATGGCCCTAGAGGCCGTGGTTTTCCCACAAGATCCATTCACTTATGGTTGCAACAACAAGGACTTCTTGTACTCGTTAGTAGGAGGAGGAGGAGGAGGAGCAAGCCACGACTACGGTTTCCAAGCATCAGAAGACAAACCCCATGTGGGAATCATCAACACCAACAACATAGACCACACTCTGCATGCAAATTGGGATTCATCTTCTCCTTCGGTCTTGCAAAATGTCAAAGACCAATGGGATTCACACTCCTCCCCTGAAGCCTGCACTGTTGATCAGTCCCTCCCCGGAGCTTTTCCTCCTCCTCCCTCTTCCTCCGCCCAAGCCGCCACTGCCACCGGCCGCCGCAAACGACATCGCACCAAGAGCGCCAAGAACAAGGAGGAGATCGAGAACCAGAGGATGACCCACATTGCAGTTGAACGCAATAGAAGGAAACAGATGAACGAGTACCTCGCTGTGCTTAGATCCTTGATGCCTCCTTCTTATGTACAAAGGGTTAGTCTAATTAGTCTTCATTTGATCATTACAAATTACAAATCTAAATTAAAATAACTAAGGTTTTAAATTGCCGTGCAGTTTTATCACAATTTTTTAATATTTTAAGAAATTACAGACAAATACAACTATAATTACAATTGTGATTACGTTGTTGTTGCAATGATCTCAACAAAACTTTATAGTCAAAACTGTAGTCACAAACCATTTTTTAAAACCTTAAACACAAGTACATGACTTTGATTTGTTTTACAATTGTTTTAACCTTGTGTTAATTATGGTCATAGTTTCATCACAATTTTTAATATTACAAGAAATTGCAGACAAGTACAGTTGATATGTTGTAATTGTGATCACACTACAATCGCAATAACCCCAAAAATCTTGTTGGTCAAAATTATAGTGACTGACTGTTTTTTAAATCCATAGACACAAGTACAAGAGTTTAATTTGTTTTACAATTGTTTGTTTTAACCTGAACTTATGTTAATTTTCGGAAATGTTAAAATACTAGCCAACTAACCGTACCACATGTGTGGTTCGAAAACAAAAACAGGGCGATCAAGCCTCTATTATTGGTGGCGCCATAAACTTCGTGAAGGAGCTGGAGCAGCTTCTGCAGTGCATGAAGGGCCAAAAGAGAACAAAGGAGGGTGGCTTCTCTGACTCTTCACCCTTTGCTGAGTTCTTCATGTTCCCCCAGTACTCGACACGTGCGACACAGAGCAGCAGAGGCTATCCTGGCACGAGCGAGGCCAACATGTCATCACAGAACCATTCACTGGCCGTAGCAGACATAGAAGTGACCTTGGTTGATGGCCATGCCAACATAAAGATACTCTCCAAGAAACGACCAGGGTTGCTTTTGAAGATGGTTGTTAGTCTTCAAAGTCTTGGCCTCAGCATTCTCCACCTTAATGTTTCCACTGTTGACGATATGGTCCTTACCTCAGTTAGTGTTAAGGTTGGTTTGCCTTTCTGCCTGTTTCTGCTAGCTACCTAGCTAGGTTTCTCTATTTCTCTTAGGATCATGATATTTGAACATTCACTTTTTTTAAACACCTATTCAACACCCATCACTTCTCTCTATCTCTCTCTTCCTATCACATCATACTACCTATCATACCTATATTTTTCTCTCTTTTTTCACTCTCTTTCTAGGTGTCAAATGACATTTGGGTGTCAAAAAATCTTTTTTCTTTCTCTTAAGTTCTTTTCTAATTTTGATGGAAAACATATATTCTTTTTTTTTTTTTTTTTTCTATTTTCTTTTCCTATCACGTCATTTTTATATTTATCATTTTCTCTCCTCACCTTTTCGTTTTGAAAATCTATGGTACCTTAACAAATTTTAAGAGTTTTGGTAAAATTAGCGTTTGAAGGAATAGTTACATGAGTTCCTGTTTTTAATGAATTTAAAGTCGTGTCATTTGTTTTGTTATGACTTTGTTAATAAACAAAAATTCGAGCAACCATTGGTCTCAAAACTAAATGCACCAAAATTCTTAGTAGGTGGTCCACGATCTTCATACTCTCAACTAATTTTACATTATGTATTTAAGAAACTAAAAGGAAAAATGTTTTTGCTGAGATGTGCAAAATTGCGTTGTCCATAATTTTTTTTACATTCTCCTATGATTTTTACAGTAAATACTTTCTCCTTTTAATTTCTTAATCAGTGTCCTTAGGACATTGGTTAACAAGACCATTAAGTTTTTTAATTTATGAAAAAATTAATAACTTTTGATTACATGTCAAGTATAGATTAATTAATAGGGTCCATCTGATCTAGGTGGTTAGGTGATTCTAAATCAATACTTGATTTATGGTTCCGACTAATTTCTACATGATATGTAATTAAGTATTATTAATTGTTTTATCTTAAATTAAAAAACTTAATTATGTGTCATAAAAATTAATCAAAACTATGAATAGTTAGTGGTTCAAGAGTACCTAATAATTTTTCCAAAATAGGAAAATGAATCTTCAATAATGACTTTACATTAGCATGATATCTTAGTGCTTCAATAAATTTTATCAATATAATATATATATTTTTTATGAAGTTAAGATTGAAAAAATAAATAATGAGATCACGACACTTGATCATGTCAAATTATTTTCACTAGAGAAGATCTATTCCTCCCGAAATAGGGTGAACATTTATCATTGTTCAATTTTGATTTATTTATAAATATTTAAAAGCTTTTTTTTTTCTTTTGTATTTTGTATTAATTTATTATTGGAATAGGTAGAGGAAGGGTGTCAGCTGAACACGGTGGATGAAATTGCAGCTGCTGTGCATCAATTATCACGCACGGTTCAGGAGGAAGCTGTTTTGAGCTGAATTAAAGCTTTGAAATATTAAAAGGCTAGCTATTGCACCCTCGATCTTTTATCAATAATTGTGCAAAACAGCTACGATACCCTTGTTGAAATGCGTTCAAGTTTGTAGGGTGTGGCCCGTGAAGGCATATAGAAACAACAAGGGATGTAGGCATGTAGATGCATCAGTCTCAAAAGGATATATATATAAATGTTCCATTTCAATAAGCTAGGAGATGCTAATTAAAGTATAGGTTTACTCTTTTCCCATTTTATATTTTTTTTCCTCTTTTATGCTTTTCTCCCAGCTCCAAGAATTTAGCCTGAGAGGGAAATAAAAAGGTGTTGGAAGCGACAATCAATTTATGTTGTGGGCCCCCCCCCCCCCTCACTGAACTGTGTATCCACTTGTGAATTATTAGCGTTATTTCCAGAGCATGAGCTCCGTTAATTTCCTTGGAATGCCTGTGGACCTCTTACAATTATTTTTTACTGTAGAAGATTTCAATATTAAATAATTCCCTCATACGCCTCTTATAAACACGCATTTGAAGTGGGGGAAAATGAAAAGAATATTATACCTATATATAAAAAGAAGGAATGGAATTTGATCTTAATACATTGTATCTAAAATAAAAAAATAAAATAAAAACAAAAACTTCTACGGCGGAAACAATTTGCATCTAACATTATTATACGCGCTAGTGTATAATTGTACACCATGATATTCGTTGTCATTTTTTCCACGAAACCCGATATAACATAACACTACTAAAAATTGACCATTCTATGGCTTTGTTTGACTCTACGGATTACAGAAGGCATAGTATCAGTGATATGTAAAGATCATGTTTTCACTTATGAAGTTATGAAGATACGTATATAACTAAAAACGAAGATAGTAAAGAGGTATGATCGGTCTATTTAACTCAAGTTGTGCTATTTCTTACAAGAAAATATTATACATATTCAAGTTAATTAATTATTCCCCTAGTTTTTTCGGTAGTTAGTTGGTTAGCTTTAACAGTTTTGTTACAGTGGTCAATTTAAGGAAGGGAATAAGGTGGTAAGTAAATTAGGAGTGGAAATAGACCAGGCTGTTAGAGGCTTATGGTTCACATCGTTTAAGGTTTGTCTTGGTTTGACTCGTTTAGTAAAAAGGTCAGGCTCGAACTTTTTAAAAAGTCTTTTTAGTTAAATAGGTCAGGCTATAGGTCATAGGCCTTAAAAAAAAGCCTATTAGGCCTGACGAACTGACCTATTTAACAATAATATTTTTTAATAAAAATATTATTATTAATATGATATATAATATTATAATTATTTTAATGAAATTACAAAATTATTTTAGTAGTTTGACGATTTGAATCATTTTAACGTTTGGAATATGTTAATTCTTATAAGCATAGTAACTAGCAGGAATAGGGATTCTTTTCTTTTGGTGGGCTTAAAAGGCTTTGATAGCTTGTCACGTGAAATGTTTGTAGGCAAGTTTTGGCCACATCTTGTGATTTAAAATTGTCTTATTGTTTTTAATGAAAATATTTGGCTTTGTTATAGAGAAAAAAGTAAATAAGAATGCAACACATTCAATTTTGGGTAACATAGGAATAACATGTAAGTTGTTGCTTCATGCTCTAATATTTCAACGCATATTAATTTTATTATTATAAAATAATTTTTTATACTTCTTAATATGAAACAGGTCTTTAAATAGGCTAACGAGCCAAGTCGTGCTTATATAAAGACCAGACCTAGGCCTAAAAAATAGGTTCGTAATGGATAACAGACCCAGGCTTGAGTTATAAAAATATAAAGTAGGTCAGGTCAAGCTTAGGTACAGCCCATTTCCATCCCTAGCGGTAAGTGTCTATGTATAAATTTTATAAGTAACTATGGGTACCTATGAATATTTGTTAAAATATAAATTTTAAAGAAGTAAAAAATAAAATAAATTTTAAAATATATGTTTATACTAAAAATAAATTAGAGTAACTTTATAATAAGGGTATTTAAGTAATTTTAAATTGTGGGTACCATATAAGTACCTTACTATTAGGGGTGAAAATAAGATAGACAGAACAAGATTTTGCTTAAATAGATATGACCTATTTAAAAAATTATGGCCTAAGTCTGACATGTTTAAAGAATCATAGTCTAAGTCTGACATGTTTAAAGAATCATAGTCTAAGTCTGACATGTTACCTGTCATAGGTTTTATATTTTTAGTCTAACATGATCTTTTTGAAAGCCTAACTTGTTTTGTATACTTATTTAAAGAACTATTTCATATTAAAGCTTTTTATATAGGTCTGACGTATATCTAAATAGGCTAATAAACTAATATACCAATAAGAAAAAACTCTATATAAAACAAACTATAAACTACGAAAATTGAAATCATTGCTACTTGAAGCATGAGACAGTGATAAAAATAAGCACACTAGGATTTATAAGAATTTACTCTAACTTATTTATATGATATAAGCATATTTTTAAGGCTTCATGTTATTTAATTTAAACATTTATTTTGCAAGTGAATAGTTTTAAATTTTAGGAGCAAGTGTCAAAAACAACTCCAAAATAGTAAATAATTTTTTTCTTGGTATTGTTTTGATAAATATTTTTATTTTATATTATTTTGAAAGAAAAGCCTGCAAGGTAAGGATTGACTCCTATTTATATAACCATTTTGAGGATAAATCAATATGAAATTCTAACTTATCTCTCTCATGCCAGGACTAGATATCTTAGAGAAGTTTGATAATGATCCACTAATGCATGGCCACATTAACTCACCATCAACTCTAATATTTTCATAAAATTTATATTTGAATCTTACTCAATCTGAAAAATTAGTTCATGAAGTGAGGATTGATCATATTCAGATAGTTGGTTTATCATGCAGTTTACGATAGGTAAAATTGTGCCATAAGACTCTTGCTTGATGTGTCTTGGATCAGGCATTATTTACTTGTATTCTTCGCTTCGAGGTGTTTCCATCGTGCCTTCAATTTGAACCATTCTTATTGAACCTTCCAAATTATCTTTAACCCGGTTCGTAGTTTAAAAAATGGTGAGCTATATAAGTTTGATGATCAACAAAATTTTGGATTTGTATTTTTTAACTTTTTTTTTAAAGGCAAAACTCAAATATTTTATTAATAACTATAATCAACCTTTCAACACAAGAATTATATTTTTTACCTTCAATTGGGAATAAATAATATGCCGTCAATATATATGTCCATTATTACAAATTGTATGCCATAATTGACGAGGAATTTACATTCACCATATGAAAATATGCAGTCAATATTCAACAAGATTTTTTTTTTTATAACTTAGTAGAATGGTGACTACTTAATTTTTTATGTCATTGATCCATATTTATTTTTAATTAAATTAGTCTATTGGTATGTCTTGCTATGGATAGAATATTTCGGTATACGCCCATTTCAGCAAAGATTCAGATTGTTTCGTTTTATTTTCAGTCTGAATACAATACAACGTGCTACCTGTATAAGCCCATAGATTTGGGTAACCATAATACTTTATGTACGTATGTCAATTTTAAATTGTTAATTAATTATACATGCAGAGAATAATCTCGATGACTGCTTTGGACAATTTGAGGAATGTATAGACAAATCACATTAATGAAGCTTGAATACGACCATGTATCGCAACAAAAAATGGACCATATATGTATGTATTTTTTATAAAGAATAGGACCATGTGTATGTACAAAATATTGTAATTATCAAGCCTTACTTTAAGCCAATATACGAACCTTGCGTTCTGTTTATATGCATGCTTCTTCCCCCAAAACCAAACAAGTTATTGTTTGTAAAACTATTTAATAATCTTTCAAATCAATGGCGTAAAATCTATTAGATTCTGTTACTACTTTAGGGGAGAAAAGGTAAGAGCTATAAAGGCGTACCTAGCATGCTCTTAAGAAGTTTTCCAATGGGCGTTCTCTATGTGTTGTTCATTCATTCGAGGCATGTCCATTGGAGCTATATTTGCCAGCTGATTAGTGTTACAGTCCATTTCGTAAAGCTCTTTCTGAGGGTCCCATACATAACTTGAATTTGTTGTTTTCTTGTCTTCGCTTTTGTAACCTCGAAATTTGAGCGTAAAATAAAATGCGCATTTCATTTTAAAATGAGCAATATTATATATTTTCTTACAATTCTTCTACTACTTATAAAAATAAAAAATAAAAAATATTAATCGAGAGAGTCTAGTTCAGTTGGTTGAGCAATGTGTGTGAGTTGTTGTAAATCCTCCTATACCTGTCTTTGATTCCTACGGATAATAAATAAATAAATAAAAAATATTAAATATAAAAGAAAATACATTTAATATCTTAGGAATATAAAATACATTCAATATTCATCATATATATAAAGGAAATATGAAGATTAATAAGAGTACGTAGTGGGATGATTTAAGATTATTCTTTTAAAATCATAATTTTGATTATCAAGTAAAAACCAAAGTATAAGTGGTGTTAGTAATTTAAAGTTGGATTGAAGTTGAAGGGGATGATTGAAGTTGAAAGGGTGTGCTGGTAGGTAGGTTGGATGTTAATGGTCTAGTGGTTATCTAATATTTTTAGTATAAATGCTTTAAATATAATATAACCTACCATTAACTCCCCTTGGTAATTAGTGCATGTACTATTGGCACCTCTGGTGCTCTTTTATATATTATTAATTCTATTTGCCAAAAAAAAAATTGTTTGTTAATAATATATAATTTAAAGTGTGATTAATTATTATTATTTATTCAACGATTGTAGTTAGTTACAGGTTTGTAGGTAACATCGCGAAGTATGGCAGACAAAAGTGTGATATAGTAGTAACATAATGGTATTGGAGGGTGAGCTTCAAAATTGTGCCATTGGTTATCTTCTATTTAGTTAAAAAAACATAAATAGGAAATAACCAAGGATGAATTGGAAGGGTCCCCTACTATGTATTGTAATTGGGTTATGGTACCCCTTGTACCATTATTCAATATACTATATGTTTTTATTTGCTGACCCAAAAAAAAATGGCAAACAAAAGTGGAATTCCGAATCGTGAGGATTCGAAAAGGTTCCCCACTTCATTACGCTCCAGTGGCAAATGATATGAATATGACCTAAAAGTAAAATTTTGGGAAGAGAATGTTCTACCCAAACTTTTCGTAAATATAATATGACAATGATTTCGTTTCCAATACATAAAGCAAAGCAGAGCAGCTTTCTCCGAAAAATAAATAATTTAATTAAAGTTGCAAACTGGAGAAGATTTTACTCTAGTTTGAAGATGCAATGCTGACACAAATTAAGAGACAGCAATTACATAAAGTCTTGAAAGATCATTAATTAACTTGAGAAAACTGCAACATATGTTGTCGCATGGAAACATGAAATTAGGGTTATGCTTTGATTTGAATCAATTTTTTAGATATCATCTAATTCAATCATCAAACTAAAACACAATTTCATTTGAATCAATATAATACTACATCCGATACTTATTATAAGAAACAAATTATAGTGTATTTTATATTATGACTTGTTTCTTATAATAAGGATTGGAGGTAGTATCAAATTTAATTCATTCCGGCCAGTTTCATTTTTGCAAGAATCAGATCAATTTATTCAGTTTTTAATCTTTTTAGAAACAACAATCATGAAAAAGGCTTACGGAATTTAGAACATAGAAATTGACTAACATACAGCAACAATACACATTTAATGCATGGATGACAATAATCTGTATATTACCTAAAAGTCGTAATTATATAATAAAAGATTTTTTTTGGTTCAATAATTATACAATAAAAGATGACCATAATAAATATAGAGAAAATCAAAACAATAGAAAATTAGGCAAGTCATTATTACATAATGTATAATAAAAAAATGTGTGTTTCTCACTTTTAAGCATGTGATTAGAGGTTCAATTTTCATGTCTATATGTATATGGGAGTGTATTTGTTAGAAGAAATAAGTCTCTTAAATAAATCTAAAAATTTCAAGATATTATTAGTTCCCTACTTTTGGTTAGGGGATATCCAGAGTTCATAAAAAAAAAAAAAAATGCAATTTTCTTTTGTTTCACACATGAAAACCAAAACTAAAATTACATAAAATTTATTTATTTTTGTTTTTAGTTATTTTAATTAACAGTTTAATCATTTTTTGGATTAGTATTACGGTTTAAAATAATATAGTTCAATTTATGAATAAATCTACTTATACTCATTATGGATAAATTTACAGGATTTCATTATTTGAAAAGACTTAAAATAGGAAAACATTATAGTATGAATGCAAAAATAATATATATATAAGATATAATAACTACGGAAAAACTGCACAATAAATAAAAATTCATAAACTTTAAAATATAACATAAAACATAAAAATAATAAAATGCCTACAATTTTTTTTGACAGCATAAAAATAATAAAACATAAAAATAATATAACATAAAACATACAATGTCTACAAATTATTGTGATAAAAAACTGATATAAAGTATCAACAAAATCATAAATAAACTAAACGCGGAACATTAAAGGGGAAAAAATAACTTGTTAACTAAACGCGACAATATTGTATTAATTGCTCTCTCAACTTAATTAATGTCATAATCGTATCTCACTATATATTTTCGTTTATCACCGTTATCTTATGCGCCATCAGAAATATACTCTGCTCAGGTTGAAAGATGAAAAATGGATATAACTGGGTGGCTAGGGACATGAAAATGAGAAATAAAGAAAAAATGAAAAACTACCCTCAAGTGAAATGATCCAATTTTTGCAAAAAGAAAAAATGAAATAGTTAGTATTCAAACCATACTCGATAATATCTTGCTACACTAGTGACGCACCCAGGCTCCACGTCCTATCTCAATTTCTTCCCAAGGTTTGAATCGTTTGATAGGTGACTTCTATGGTTTCACATTACCTTGATTTTATTTTAAAATAAAACCCCTAAATTTTCCTTTTTCAATAATCTGTAAGAGATAAATAATTAATAATTTCATTTTTTTATTTTAGTTATAATATCATCTTATTGTTATATAACTAAAAGAAAAAAAAAGTTATATCATATATAATTTTTTTTTTTACAAATACGTTCAAAACAGTATTGCACCGAAAAGAGACATTCAAAATAAATAATTCACTCTCCACTTTTGAAGCCCGATTATAGAACCCTCCGTCCGAACTCGAAAGACAGAATGGGCCTTCTGGGCTGCTCCACTTTCAAAATAATCAGCCCACCAACTCATGTATGCAAAAAATAACCTCTTTAATTTCGGGGCAGTCACTTACTTGTGGACTTGTGGTAATAATCAGTCTCAATTAAAATTCATGGCATGAAGAATAATTTTTTTTTTATTCATAGGAATCGAAAACAGTACCAAAAAGTTTATAACACTCACACACGCTGTTCATCCAACTGAGCTAAACCCGTTTGGTATGAAGTGTAGTATTGACCCAACATGTATCTAAGAGTGAAGCAAATTTTAATATGAACCTTTTTTGAATTAATAAAATAAGGGTAAATTGTGTTTTCAACCTTTGAAAAATTTCTGAATTGAAAAAAGATATAAAATCAGTTATAATTTCCACAATAATGAACTTAATTCACTGTATTACTATAGAAGAATAACATATTATTTATATATGAACTTATTCATTAACAAGAATAAAATAGAAGATAAATGAATGTACTTATTTTCCAATACAGTTATACATTTGAATTTCACAATTAAGCATAATTGAGGTTAAGAAGTTTTTATAAATGAATTAAATTACATAACAAAAATTAGATAAAAATAAGAAAAATAATTTTAATTAAAAAAACTCAAACTATTTCATTAAAACCATTTTTATGGAGTTTATTAATTTAACATCATGTAAAAATGTTGAAAACAAAATGAAGTAAATGAATGAAACAATATAAATTTACTTGAGGGATTGTTATTGGCTAGGCCTTATTGACATTTTTTTTTGGATAGAATATTGACCTTTTTTTTAACTAATGAGTTATTATAATTACTGTATTAGAGTTTGATTGTGTGTACTTTCATTCTTGATTTAGTTTCCTTATTTTCATTATATTTGTAACTTTTTATGTAGTTTTGAATAAGTGGAATATATAATAGTTTAAGGAGATAAAATACTTCTTCCCTATTATAAAGTTATTTAAAATAATCCCATGCACCCCACGTGTACAATTTAAAACTACAATTGCAGAACACGTTGGATGCAATTAGCTGGCTTCAACTTTTAAGGCGACTATTGCAAGTATGTAACTACTATAGAAAAATTATTATATGATTTAAGATTATTGTAATATTAATTAATATCTACGTAACACATAATTAAATGTTATTAATTCTTTATTATAAATTAAAAATTTTGACTTTATATAAAAATTGGTCAAAATTATAGAAATATGATAATTCAAAACTACCTAATAATTTCTCATTACACTTTAAAACTTTGGTTGCTTCATATGATCTGCACTTTACAGGAATCAGAGATCAAGGACAAAAGCACCAATACAAATTTATTTTGTCCCACTTCAATTACAGATTGAGCTGGTTGTGTTTGTAGCATATCCAGTTAGTTATGGAGGAGCATGATAGTTTATCAAACCACAATATCATTGTGGGGGAGGGAATTGAAACTATAGAATCGAAAATCTCGCATTCAAGTTATGACCCCCCAATAAAGAAAAAACAAGCTTTTACGAATGCACAACGTAGAAGCAAAAATAGAGCACATAATGTACCTCTTTCCCTTTTATGGGATCAAACCTGTTCTGCAGTGCCACTGGACATTGTGATTTGTGATACAAGCATACAGCAGGGTTATTTTCACATGCCCCAGCACTTGGTAAAACTACAATCACAATTTACATTTTATTCTTCATTAAAATTGATCTCTTTCTCTTTCACAGTTTGTGCTGTTTATACCATTGTCAATGTTCAAACCCCAACCTAAGGGTGCCCTGAAAATTCTTAGTAAAATGGACATCACCACATCATCATGTCACTGATCAATAACGGTATCTCTCGGCACGCTATGTTCATTTCTAAGAGATTGAAAATTCTAGTAGTAGTGATGAATTGAGTTTAGAGTTTAGACTCATGTAACCTCTCGAAGTTAGAATCCTTCCATTGCAGGATGAGGAGAATGACCTTTTCATAGAAACCGGGCTTAAATGCAAACACTCTTCAATAGAGGAACGACGCATTGTTTTACTCGTTTTTGAGTTGTAGTAATCACCATCTTGCTCTTGCTTCTGTAGATTAACCGTGCCATCATGTTGTTTATGATCATCAACAACATGATGGCTTTCAGATTCTGTAGTTGAAACAGACCCCATCTCTGGTTGAATCTCAATATTCAGAACCTGATTGTTCTGATTCTGAGTTTGATCATTTACCTTAGAATTTGATTCATCTAGTGCTTCACTTGATTCCCCTGCAACCATGTTGTTGCTGCTTAACCCACCTTCATTGTTTCGTGAATTCTCCAAAAGGGTCTCTTGATTCCTCCCCAAGTTTGCATTTTCTTGCTCCAAATTGGACATTTGTGCTTCAGAAGTGACACTATTAGAGACAATACCGGCACGACAAAGAGGACAATTGGTGTGTGATCTCAACCAAGTGTCAATACAAGGAATATGAAAAGCATGGTTACACTTTGGCAAGAGTCTCAAGGTCTCTTCTTCTTGGAACTCGTTCAAACACACCGAACACTCGGTTCCTTCGACCAACCCTTCATTCCTCTTGTACTTGCAAACCGTGATGGAGTTAATGATCGATTGTTGCAACCCCACAGTGGCGATCAGCCACACGGGGTGGTCAACTTGGTTCTCATTGAGAAACTCCTCAGTGGTGTCTGATTGAGAGGGAACGGATCCGTTGAATCTCCACCCGCACCATGCAGCATAGCACTTCACTTTGATCACGTAGAAACCAACCATAACAAAAATGACAATGAATAGAGTAACAAGAATGATCAAGTAGGAGGATACATGGTTAACTTGGGTTGAGTGTGAAATAGAAGGTGGTGGTGGAGAGAAAAAGTAATCAGGGTTATTAGAGTAACAATTGTAAGGGCATGCTGGGTCACAAAAGCCATAACAATCTTGAGTTTGGTTTGTGGTGTTTTCATCAGGGAAGAGTTTTCTGTGTCTGCTAGCCATTGGAGTGTGTTTTTTTATGAAGAAACTTGCGGACACAAGTGGACAGAGAGAGGAAATGAAAAATGGGGTTAAGCGTGAGGTGGATTTTGTTTGGATTAAAAGAGAAGGAATATTTTTCTTTGTTTTGATGTCTCTTTCCATGGTTTAGGAGACTATTGATGTGTTTGTTGGGTTTGGTAATCTGTAATGAGGTTGAAAGAACCTCCTTATCTTGTTTGGTTTGTTTATTAAACAAGTAACAAATTAGAGTAGTTCAGGTCTCACCAAAAGAGAATTTTCAAATAGTTCAGGTATCATAATTTGTCCCTATCCAACTTGTTCAAAATCACTTGGCAATTTCTTCTAGTAAACTGGTGAAGAAAAAGGGCTTTTTTTCATTTCATGCAGTTTCTAGAGAATGATGCTTTCTTCCTTTCCACTCTACAAATGGCAAAATATGAACCTAAATCCTTCTAAAATGAAGATATTTGTAAAATAAAAAAGTAAGTATATTTAATATTTATCCTTAATTTGAAGAAAGTTAAGTTAACAAGCTATTTCAATTTAAATAATCTACCTTATTATATATTTCTCCAAGCTAAATCCCAAAACATGCATTTATACTTAAGCAATAGAAAAGCAGTTCCTCTAGAACATGTTGCACAAATACATTTTTAAGTCAGAGTTACTGTGTTATCCACTTTTTTTAGCATCAAAATATATTACTGGCTACTCTTTGTTTTTCATATAATTTTAAACATTTATTATAAAATTAACTTTTAATAAATAATATTTGATGATAATTACTATATCCATCAAGTTGTGTTGGTAATTCTCTTTCGAAAATTCAAAATTATGTACCAAAAAAGTTTTTTTTTAGAACTTTCTAATAAAAAGATTAATGGATTTTTAAGGAAATACCTCGTCGATTAAGCTTTAAAATAAAATGATGAAGGATCGCTATCGATGTTAGAATAATGTTACCTAGGAAAAGTATACACCAACTGTTGTGTGGCTTTCTCTGACCTTAATTGGCTTTACAATAATTACATTTAAATGTAGTCAGATCACTTAAGATTAAATACTTAAATTAATCATCATTACATTTTTAAAAGTCTGAATAATTTATCAGTACTTGGAAAGTTATTGGTGTAATGGCCTTATCAAGATGACCATATCCCATCTTAAAGTTTGGTGAATTTAGAAATCGTCTTCAAAGCTCAAATCAAATTAAATTCAACGAAGTGATGCTGAACAGCTTGAGATAGCTATTTGCATCCTTAAGCACAACACAACCTGTCCTCTCTGTGCGTGTGTGTGTAATTTCTAAACATCATATGCAACTCACATGTTTTCGCATGAGTTAAATTTTGCTATATTAAGATCTTGTTTTTCTTTTTGGTAGTGATATTAAGATCTTGTTTGGAGGACACAAGAAGATAAGAAAGGATAAAAATATAAAAATTAGATAAAACATGACCTAGTAAACTTTTGTCCTATTTTGTGTTTGAAATGGACAAATAATGACATGAAATAATATAAATCATATTTAAATAACAAAATTACTCTTTTGATAGAATTACTATTTTTTTTTTAAAAAATAACTTTAAAATATATTTTTCTATTTACATATAGTATTTTAAATTATAAAAAATGCATAAAAATACAATAAAATTATTGAACTCTAAATATATAATTTTAATAAAAATGTTCTAAATTTTAAACTTATATTCTTATAAGACTGTGTATTGAATTAAATTACAATTTTAAATTATAAAAAAATATATAAGTAACAAGAGAGTAGTAAAATGTGATGTAAATAATTTATACACTTAAAAAGTTCATTTACATTTTAAATTAACAAAGAGAACAATCTCATTGATAAATCTGTATACACCTAGTAATTAATAAAGCACTTGCAAGCATAAAATGTTATAAACTACTAATGTGTCGCTCTCTTTCGTTCAAATATTAATAGAAGTAGCAACAGTTGGGCCTATCGCAACTTTGATACATGTCAACTAACCCTGTAGGTCTTGGTCTAATAGAAGTCATAGATGTAGGAGGGGAAGGTGTCCTAAAATGATGAGGTCTACTATTAACAAGCATTGAGAGATGCAAATCACGCTCTATAGGGATAGATAGCCTAGGATTATTGCTACCTGGATCTCTCTGACGAGGGGACATTCTAACAGTGGAGGCACTTCTATGGTTTGCTCATCTTCCTGTTCTCCAAGGACTTCATGCTCTTCAGCTCCCAAAGTGATCCGCATGTTGCATCATCCCTCCATCTACTACTTGATTACACGCAAGTTAGAACACGTTTGAATTTCCGGTGAAAAGGTTCAAAAGTATGTTTGAGAGTGTTGTAACATGGCTCGTGATGGGACAGTGAAAAATAAGTGTAAAAATAGAGGAGACATTTATTAAGAAAAATTATGAAAAAATCTGTTTAAAAAAAAAATGGTCTTAGAAATCAGATTTGAGTTCGGGAGTCAATTACGTATAGGGAAAGTGTTAGCACCCTACGACATCCGTCCTAAGATAATTACCTCTAATTAAATGTGCAGATTTTAATAACTTAAAATTTATTTATTTTATCCCTCAAAATACGATGAGAATATTTTTGGATATTTTATTTATTATTATTAGCATGAAAATTTTTATTATTTATAAGAGAAGTTTATTATTATGAAAAAAGAAGATTATTATTGTATTTTTTTATGTTTTTAATTTATATATTTTTTTATCTTTTTAGCTCGATAGGAGTGATTCCCTGCTCCTACGTATCTCCAGATGCAATAGAGAAATCAGAGTTACGTAATTTTTTGTAGAAAATATTTGTATGTTGGTATTATTTTATTGTTTTTATCTTTTTAATTTTTAATTTTAAAAGTTTTTCATGATAACTAAATCAGAAAGTACATCCAAAGTATCATTAACTTTTAATGGTTTTTACAATAACTAAATTAGAAGTGCATCTAAAGTGGCTATTGCTAAACCTTTATTTGTAATTAATTTTATCCATTTTTTATATTTTAATTTGTAAAAGATTTTAGCAATAATTAAATCAAATCGCTAATCCTTTTTATGGTTTTCACAATAACCAATTAGAAATACATCCAAAGTGGTTATCATCAGTGTTTTAAAAACCGGGCCGGATCGGCCGGTCTGACCGGTCCGACCGGAACCCGATGGCATAACCGGTTCGGTTCGATGATAGGATCGGATATGTATCTGACCCGGTACGACCGGGGTTGAACCGGCCGGTTTTTACAAAAAATCGGTGACCCGACGGGTCTCTGATTGAACCGGGTTGTAATGTAATTTTTTTTTTTAAAAAAAAGTGCTAAAATGATGTGTTTTTATTTTTTTTATTTTTTTTTGTGTATGAAACTTATTTATGAACTTTTATTGTCATGATTATTGGTTGTTATTTCTTATTTGGAATATTAGGTAGAGGTGTCAAATGGGCCGGGCCGGCACGGCCCGGTCCGTCGGGCCAAGTTGCTGAAATGGGCTGGCCCGGCCTGGCCCGAATGTATTGTAGGCCAACTTTTTTTAGGCCCGGCCTGGGCTGTTTGGCCCGTTAGGCCGGGCCTAATTGGCCCATTTATTTTTTTTGTTTAAATTAACCTAATTTTAAAAGAAAAAAAAAAAAGTCGGGCCAAGATTTTGTAGGCCCCGCCTGACCCGTTTGGCCCGTTAGGCCGGGCCAATTTAGCCTATTTTTTTTTAGGTCAATTTTTTTTAGCCTGGCCCGGCCTGGCCTGACGGGCCATCGGGCCGGCCCGTCGGGCCGGGCCAATTTTGACAGCTCTAATATTAGGTACTTTATAATGACAATAATTTTAAATTTGGAGTGTTAAATTATTAAATTATGTTAGTTATATTATATTTTTAAATTTTTTTAATATATACCGAGTCAAACCGGTCCGACCAGTGACCCATCGATCCGACCAATGACCCATTAACCCAGTACCTCGGCCGGTTCGATGACCGGTCCGGTTCTTAAAACATTGATTATCATTAACTTTTTATTAACTTTTGTAGTAACTAAATTACAAGTACATCTAAAGTAGTCACCACTAAAGTTTTATTAAGTTTTGATTTTGATTTTTGATTTTTTTTTATTAATTATTTTTTTATCTTTTTAATTTCTAAAACATTATGAAACAAAAAAAAAAAAATTAGTACACGTGTATGATTCTATAACACTATGGAATTTGATTCTTTTTCATGTTAAACAAATCGTACTAAATGCAAAACGTAAGTGACAAAAGTAGGATAACAGTAGATTCAAATTAGTGAGATTAAAGAAAAAGATAGAATAAAGTAGTCACAGTACACTGAATTCACGGGATCACTCATTAAGGCAAGCAACAAAAATACGATAAAACAAAATAGCTGTAGAACGAAAATACAATTAAAATAATAAAATAACACGATGAAACAAAAAAGCTAAACCACACAGGAACTTAGATACGAGAAACCTCGCAGAGAGATTGGCATGTTGCCATGACAAAGCTGAGAACCTTCATTTTACGCAGTAAATAACATCAACAACAGGAAACGATGGCTTGATGGAAAGCTTTGTAGAACGTATAGATAGAAAGAATAAAGGAGAGAGAAACTCAGCTGCGCACAGGGGCTACCGGCCAACAATGGCTTTTCGGTGATCATGATTTATTGACCACACACGCGTTGGTTTCGATGATGAGTTTGGTTCAGTGGCCCTTTGGGTTGGAATGTCTGGTGTATGTGCATGACTGAGTGAAGTCTCTTTGTGAGTATGCATGACCGTGAGAATATTGTGCAGAGAGGATGCTGTAATGGTGTTGCTGCGCATGAAAGGAAAGCGTGGTCTTGGTGAGAGAAGCAATGGGAAGCCGCAGCGGTTCATGGATGCACTGCCATAGGCTTCAGTTCATGTGCATGATTATTGTAGAGTTTCATGGTGGTTGCCATGGCTTTTCTGGTTTTTTTTTTGCTCTCTGTGTGATTAGAGAGGCTGAGAGGGTGATGGTAGATGGTCCGGGAGTAAGGTCCCAGTCCCCTCCTTGTGGTGTGTGTGGGTTCTATTTGAAGAGAGGAGAGTGAGCTAGTGTTGTGTGCTGTGTTGCGTGAGTGTGTTTGCTGTGTTGTGATGTTGAGAAGGATTGAGAGTCTTTCTGAGAGTAGGGAGAGCGACTTTGGTTTTTTTGAGAGGGTAGAGAAGATGTCCCCTCTTGTGTTGTATCCGTCCTGATATATTGAGAGGTGAGGGGTCTTTTATTGGCAAGAAGAGAGTTGCCCCAGAATGCATGAGAAATATTCAAAAGTTTGTTTTTTTGGTCAAAGAGTTGCTTCCTTCCTCTTTTATTTAATTTCTTGCTTCCCTTTTCACATTCAGAACTCAAACCTTCTTTTTGTAGCATTAGTTTGTCTCACCTCTTTAATTGATTTTGTTTGAACGTGTTTGTCTATGAGGTGCAGGTTCAGGGACGTGATTAGTGTCTTAGGAGAAAGTGCCTGCAAAACTGGAGTGCTTGCACCAAAAAAGGGAGGTGCAGGGAGCGAAGAAAAAGAGGACCTGAAAGCATCCTGGAAATAGTTCAAGACAGCGCTGGTTGTATTGTGATTTCCCTTTTTTTTTAATCTGAAACGTTTTGGTATCTTTTTATTTTATATTATTTTTGTATTTTCTTACTTTTATAAATATAATTGAGTTGCAAATTAGGACGGAAAAGAAACAAGATTAAGATTTTTTTTTGTGCTAATTTTTTTTGTGTTTTTTGTTTTTTTTTTCTATTTTCTTTTTCAATTTTCTCTTTTTTTTCATTTATTTTTTAGGTTGTCCGGACAAAATTGGGTATCTACATAGAACAAAATCAGTTTTGAATGTTTGATTTCTCCTAAAAAATATATTTGAGAGTAAAATTTTGTCTGCAAACTTAATTTTGGAGAAGCAAGACTTGTGATACTTTTACAAATTCAGTTTGTAAACTTAAATTTAACCCAAACTTAAGTTTACAAACTTTAATCAAAACATGTACTTAATCACTTAGGATGAATGCAATGCAGGATCATACAATTAGTTAATAATTATCTTTCAATTAATGCATAATGCATGTGAGTACCCAATTTATATGGCGCCAAGAGCCTTTATTGGGCCCAAGATGAGGCACTAAGCCTTGGATCGGCACTAAGCATTGATCCAGGAGGTTAGTGAAGTCAAAAAAGGAAGGGCTGGGGATAGTAGGGTAATTTTAAAAGGTAGGGGTGCATTTAGCAAAAAATGTGTGTTTAACAATACCCGAAAGCAAAGCAGTGCACATAAAAGGACTAGCAACAAGGAGTTGTTATTCTCACTCCAACTTTTGTTATTCTCACCCCCCACATGCTCTAAATTTTTTTTCCTGAAAATATCCTTTCCACGGAATCATGATTCCATGAAAAAATACACTACAGAATCATGATTCCGTTGTGTACCTGGAGGTGCAAAAAAAATACACAACGGAATCATGATTCACTAGTGTATTTTACCAACGGAATCACGATTCCGTTTCGTATTTTGCCCAGGAATCACGATTCAGTTTCATTTTTTTTGTGCACCCCCAGGTACACAATGAAATCATAATTTTGTGTACATTTTATACAACGGAATCATGATTCCGTGAAAAGGGTATTTTCGGTAAAAAAAAAAAAAGCACGTGGGGGTGTGAATAGCAATTTTGTGGGTGAGAATAGTAATACCCCTTGCAATATGGTATACTTGAAAAGTAAAGTACTGTTGACCATAAAAAAAGAAAAAGAAAAGGTAAAGCACTTTAACACCTCTCACAATTCTACAAGCAACTTAAGCATAAGGAAGTTGAAAATCAAGGCCCAAAGATTCCACTTCTCGCAATTCTAGTATTCTACACCAGTCAATGCACTGTTGCCTCCTATTTGTGCCCCGAATACATTGTCTTGAAAAGCTGCCATAGCATGCCCAATAATAATTGTCTCCCACCACGCCTGAGACTCGAACAAAATCAATTTTTTTTTAGATAAAAGAGGATTGTGTTAAGCCATCACAACAAAGGTGGACATCCCAACTATGTTGGCACCCCCACCTCAGCTGATCCAAAGCCACACAACTTGAATATTATAGATAATAAAACTGCACAAAACACTTGGGGGGACTAAACCAATACCCAAGGAAAACAACTATGTAAATCTGTAAAAGGGAAGCTGCAATCTGTACCTAGTGAGCTCCCTATAAATGAAATATGGGGGAGAATCCCACCAATTGTATCCCAATAAAAGAGCACCAAAAGCGGCTACCTTATCAGCACAAGCATTAGCCTCATGGTAAATATGACTAATCCTAAAGAAGAAGGAAGAAGAAGTCTCTATACAGTTTAACCAACGATTTTGAAGGGGCCAAGGCACCATTGAAGGCTGGCTGTAAGCTTGAACCAGTAAGGAAGAATCTGTTTCCAACCAAAGGTATTGCCATCTCCTTTTCTTAGCTTCTTCAATGGCCAAAATAGAAGCCATAACCTCAGCAAAGAAAGTCGAATTGTTACCAATATTAACAGCAAAACCCCCTAAAAAATGAGCATTACTATTGATGAAGAGACCACCCGAACCAGCCAAACCAGGGTCCCCTCTAGCGGCACCGTCTGTATTGCATTTGATCCAAGGAGAAGAGGGAAGCCTCCAGATAACTTGCTTAATATTGTTAGCATTCCTAGGGTGACCATGGACAGAAAACAGCTTGAGGATATTAAAGTCTTCCATTGAATTGGACATAGTACCAACAGAAATAGTTCCCAAAAGATGAACATTAGATCGAATGGAATTCACCACTGATCTGAAGTTCAGAAGTTGATAATCAAATTTAGCTTTATTTCTCCTTATCCATATAAAGAAGAAGGAGAAAGTAACAGTTGCAAGAATAATATCATTAATTTGAGACGCCCTTTTTTTGTTGCAAACAGAGAGAATAGCTACAATGGAAGACCGGTCCAAACTACAAGAGATAGTAGAAGATAGCCAATCCCAAATTTTAGCAGCAAAAGGGCAGTCTATGAACAGGTGATGGGCAGTCTCATAGTTTTTACCACAATTGGCGCAAACAGACACTACATTGATTCCTCTTTTCCACAGATTGTCTTCTGTTGGCAAACGGTTAAGAAGAGCTTTCCAAAGTACTGCAGTTTTGGAAGGCGGGATAGCTTTATTCCAAATCAGCTTAGCCCAGCCAAGGGCATTACCCTTAGGAAAAAGGTGAGAAAAGGAATCCTTGAGATTGAGATCACCATTCTGAGAGTTGCACCAGATCATTCTGTCATCCTTGACAACAGATGGAATAGTGACTTGAAGAATGGAGTCCACTAGAGCAGGGAATAAACTGACAAATTGAGTCGGAAGCTTCCATTGGCCATTACTCCAAAAATCGCAAACTAAAGCTTTAAGAAGCTGATGATTATGAATTGGAAGATTTATAGTATCTACAATGGGTTCAGATAACCACTTTTCGCGCCAAAAGTTGATTTCTCCCTTTCCCAACAACCAAGAGGAATTATCAATGACATGAGAAATGGAGTTTTTAATACCATTCCAGAGAGAGGAGCTTATATGAGATTTGATAATCTTGTTTTTCCTGAAAGCTCTAGCACGAAGAAGCCTGGCCCAAGTGAGATTAGAAGAGAGCAAGTCCCAACCAAGTTTCAACATAGAGGCACTATTAATAGCTCTGACAGATCTTAAACCCAGACCACCTTCCTCAAAAGGTTTACAAATCAAGTTCCAAGCCACCGTAGCATTTTTCTTTTTAGCCACGTCACCACTCCATATGAAATTCCTTATCCCCTTGTCTATGGAATTTAAAAGAGATTTTGGCCACTGGTAAATATGAAAACTATAGGTAAGCATGCTATGGATGACAGATTTCACCAAGAGAACCCTTCCCATAAATGACAACAATTTACCTTTCCAAGCCGCTAGCTTTGCCAAAATCCTGTCAGCAATGGGCTGAAGATGCATTCTTCTTGGTTTCCCTTGAAAAAGGGGAACACCAAGATAATTAAAAGGAAGAGATCCATGCCTAAACCCAAGCAAGGAAGAAATCTCAAATATTCTACTATGAGCAATGCCACCTGAGTAGAACGTAGACTTGTTTTTATTTACCACTTGACCTGAGGCTTCAGCATACTTGTCCAACAACATCATTATATTCCTGATGTTTTTCTTAGTGCCTCTGCAGAATATAATGATATCATTCGCATACAGAATGTGGGAAGGGGTAGAAAAATTAGTTGGACTGGCCATAGGGGTAACTAAGCCTTTTTCAACAAGGGCTGAAATACCTCTACTGAGCACCTCTTCAGCTAGACAAAATAATAAAGGAGATAGGGGATCTCCTTGCCTCACCCCTTTCCTACAAGAGAAATATCCAACTGACCGACCATTGACACAGATGGAAAGATTGGCTGATTGCAAAAGAGTATGAATCCAAGAGTAGAAAGTGGAGCTGAAACCGAAAGCAATTAGCACATCTAGCAGGAAATTCCAATCAAGAGTATCAAAAGCTTTCCTAATGTCAAGTTTAATAGCTAAGTTACCACCAACTATTTTTTTTTCCATCAAGTTGACAGCTTCTGATGCAACATTGATACAATAAAAAATATTCCTTCCTTTGATGAACCCCCTCTGATTTTCTGAGATAAGCTTGGCGGCAATGTCAGCCAGTCTATCCGCAATGACTTTAGTGATGATTTTGAACCTGAAATTGGCTAAAGTGATAGGTCTGAAGTTTTCCACTCTGTCAGCTCCAGGGGATTTTGGAATGAGAACCACCTTGTTGGAGTTCAAAGATGGGAGGATCCAACCTTGCTAAAAGAATTGAATGGTGGAGTTGTAAACATTGTCAACTATAATGTCCCAATAGGTTTGATAAAAATGCCCCCCAAACCCATCAGGACCAGGCGTGCTGCCTTTATTCAAACTGAAAACAACATTTTTAACTTCTTCCAAAGATGGTAGAGCAATTAGCCTTTCATTATCATGAGAAGTTACAAGGGAGGGAATGACGTCCTGCACAATATTGTTCTTAACACAATTATTATCTGAAGCGAAAAGGTCAGTATAATAATTTAAAAAACAATTTTCAATATCAGTTTGGTCAGAGATAATTCCCCTGTCAGAGTGAATAATAGAGATCTGTTGCGTTTTTTGTGTAAAGGTCGCCACTTGATGGAAAAAACTGGTGTTTCTATCTCCATGGGTGTGCCACTGAATACTAGATTTTTCTTTCCAAAATTGGTCCTGCATGCTCAGAGCTTGTTGCAAAGCGGTTTGAGCCTTTTTTTCCAATTCAAAGAGATCATCAGAGGGGTCTGAGTTATTGATTTGCTCTTGGATAAGATTCAAATTTCCCATAGCTTTATTAACCGAATGATGAATATTGCCAATCTCATTCTTGTTCCAATTTTTAAGAACCTGTTTAAGAGACTTCAACTTCTGAGTTAAAATGAACATCGGACAGCCAGAGGGAGAAACTTTCCAAGAATCAACAATAATATCAGAATAACTAGGGTGCTCAGACCACATACTCAAAAACTTGAACGAGGATGCATAAGAAGAAAGGTGATGTTGAAGTAAAAGAAGGAGCGGATGGTGGTCAGATTTGGACCTAGGTAAGGTGCTGCAACTAAGGTTGTCCCAGTAGGCTATGAAGTCATCATTGCAAATAGTTCTGTCTAGACAGATATCGGTAGAAGAAGAACCTTGCCTACCATTCGTCCATGTGAATGGAGCACCAATAGTAGGAAGATGAGTTAAAGAGCAAGAATTAGTCCAAGCTCTAAAGTCATGGCAAGAGGATTGAGAGGGAAGGCTGCCTCCTCTTTTTTCATGAGATCCAACAATTGCGTTGAAATCACCAATAAAGCACCAAGCTCCTTGATGAGCATTTTGTAGAGTAGCCAATTCCAACCAAAGCTCCTTTCGAGTGTTTTGGGAGGTTGATGCATAAATGGCAGCAAAAAATAGTTTCTGTTGGTTGATATTTACAGAGCAAACAACAACCTGTTTAGAACTATGAATAACGTCAACATCTAGACTATTCTTGCAAAAGCACCAAAAGTTCGGAGGAAGAAGAGGTCTAAAGTTGGTAGCAAAAAGCTTTAACTGGAGATTATTCCAGAAACTTGAGGGAATGTTTGAGATGTCTGTCATAGGCTTAGAAAGGAACAAAAGGTCAGGCCTATTAGAGGAACATAGATTGTTAAGCACTAACCTTGTAGCAAGGTTGCTAATACCTCTAACATTCCAATAGAGGACTTTCATGATGCAAGTTGATTTTTATCCACCCCTGAACGGGTTTTGAGACGCTCTTTCTCTGCTGAAATCTTGCTTTGCTTTTTCAATCTCTTCTTCTGAGACTTAGAGATTACCTCTTGGAAGTTGGAAACTTATTCTATTGGGACATCAGATAGGCCTTGGTTCTCTTCATTTTCATCATCAACCATATCTGCCCATATAGTGGAGATAATCCTCATATCATTTTGCACTCTGTCATTGTTCTCCTCCGATTGTGTGGCCATTTCCAAGTTCTGTGTCTGCGGAACAAACTTGTTTTCTTCAGCCTCGACATTTGGAAAATTTGGCATGAAAGTTATGGACTTTCCTGGAACTTCCAGTCTTAAATAATGATTTTCGTTGCTTGGCTTAGCTGGCATAGAGAGAGCTGTTGGACTACTTCCTTGGCTGACATCATCGTTGTCACCGGCAGAAATAAGGTTGTCTTGGTTTAGAACAATTGTTCCATCCTGGCCATCCCTCCCCGGAGGGTGTTGGTTTTCCTTCAAATCTGCTATTCTCTTAGGCACATAAGATACTTTTGTTGTCTCTTTTTTTCCAGTTGGTGCTTCCTTCCCGTTCCCTCTTGAATAAGCTTTAGTTTCTGCATTATTGTTCCTTTTTGAATCTGCAATCACCTTCTTCTTACAGTTGCTTGCCACATGTCCTATGTGTTTGCAATGTTGATAGAAATATGGAATCCTTTCGTACTCTATTGAGACGAAAAAAGCAAAGGAGTCTCTTTCCACCAAAATGGAGTCCGGGATATCTCAGTCCAAGTTAACATCCACCAGAACCCTCGCATAATGACCAAACGCTTTCTTCTTGGTTGCGTCATCTACTGCTATGGGAGTACCCACCCCTCCTGCAATAGCAAAGATAATGTTAGGTCTCCAATATTCAAGAGGAAGGTCTCTAATACGAATCCAGCACTGTGCATGTGTCATGCGCATCCTATTGGGGTTGAAATCTGGGCTCCAGATCGAAAGGCGAAGAATCCCCGGTTGGAGATTGCAAGAGCCCATAGCCCAAACGCTCCTCAGGTCTTCAACAGAAGCAAAGTTGAATTCAAAGAAACCTTTCCCTAAAGGTGTCATGCGCCATTGACCAATAGGCTTCCAGAGGGTTGTTAGTTTCTTCTTAAGATCATCAGTTTTGATAGGAGAGCTGCCTTTAGCAAGAACCAGACGCCCATGGAGGCTATTTTTACAACTGAGTAGGCCCAACTTGTATTCCTCCTCTGGGATTTTGATGGAGATCGAATCCCCTTTTACACATGGTCTTGGGAGCTGACTCAGCGGAATGCTACATGAGTTGCTAAGGATCTGGGCGAAGGATTTGCTTGGGGGAGAGGGGGTATCCGAGGTTGTGGCTATCGCAGATTTCCCCTCTGAGGGGTTTAGGAAGGCCCAAGGGCAGATGAAAGAGTCCGCCATAATCAGAAAAAGAAGAAATTAGAAGAAGGGGAGAACCCTAGCAGAGAAGCCTAGCAGCGCCATCTTCCTTTGTGTTTCTGGAAGCCGAACAAAATCAATTCAATCTTAATTAGATTGATTTAGTTTAAATTGATTGAATTTTTATTTTTTAATTTAAACCAAACTAATTTAATTAAATATGCTTAATTCGCATTTAATTTCATCTTAAATATATGAACTAATCCAACTCATGAATAATCCTAAAATTTTCCCTTAAACAGTGGCATTTGCATTTGCTATCTGTTTCAATAGTTTTTCATATGTTACCAATGTATTAGAGTCTTGAATCACCTTTCCATTATCACAGACACACATAGACAAGACCGATTCATCATCACACTTTTAGGTAACTTCGTGCTAGATTCGTGGTTAGGGATGTCAAGTCAATCCGTTTATCTGTCATCCATCTACTAGTAAATTCATCCAATCTATCCATTACAAAAAATAAAAACTAAACGGATTGGATCCAATCCATACATTTATTTCATGGATGGTTAATGATCCATCCACTATTTTTCAAAATTCAACGGATCCTCTAATCAATACTTAATGGATCAAAATAAATCCAACAAATATTTTCATATTTAAATATTTCTTAAATTTATATTTTAAAATTTGTTTATAAAATATTTTTAAATATTATTTTTAAATATATTTTTCGGCTGACGTCGACTGGAAAAGTTATCGACCAATGTCGGCCAGGGTTTTTTTTCGACCAACATCAATTGGGGCTGTTTTTCGGCCGACCTCAGCCAGGCTTTTTTTGGCCGACGTCGGTCAGGGTAGTTTTCAGCCGACATCACCCAAGGTTTTTATTCGACCGACCTAGACCATGATTTTTTTCGGCTGACATCGGTCAGAGCTGTTTTTCACCCAACCTCAACTAGGGTAAATCGATTTTTTTCAGTCGACAGGGCAATTTTTGGCCGACCTCGACTAGCATTTTTTCGGCTGACATCGGCCGAGACTTTTTTTGGTCGACCTCAACCAAGTTATTTTTTGGCCGACTTCGGCCAGGGCAGTTTTTGGCCGACCTCGATCATGATTTTTTTCGGTCGAACTCAACTAGGGTTTTGTTTCGGCCGCCGTCGACTAGGATTTTTTTTTCGGCTGATGTCGGTAAGGGTAATGTTTGGCCGACCTTAACCAGGTTTTTTTTTTTTGCCGACGTTGGCCAGGGCAGTTTTTGGCCAACCTCGACCATATTTTTTTCGACCGACCTCAGCTAGGTTTTTTTTTCAGCCGACGTCGGCTGAGATTGTTTTTTGGCCGACCTCACTAGGTTTTTTTTTCGGTCGACGTCTGTCAGGGCAGTTTTCGGCCAGCCTCGCTGAGGGGTTCTTTTTCGATTAACGTCGGCCGATGTTGGTCGGAATTTTTTAGCTGATGTTAGCTAGGGCAGTTTTTGGCCGACCTCAACTAGGGTTTTTTGGCTGATGTCGACTAGGGTAATTTTCGATTGACCTCGGCTAGGTTTGTGTTTTCGAAGGGGGAAGTTTTCAGTTGTCATCGGTCATGGCTGTTTTTGGCCGACGTCGATCTGGGCTATTTTCGACCAAGATTGGCTAGACTATTTTTTGGTTGACGTTGGTCAGCGATGAAATCGACCGATGTCGGTTAGCTCTGTTTTTGGCCGCCATAAGCTAGGTTTGATTTTCAGCTGCCATCAACTAAGTTTGTTTTTCAGCCAACATCGATCGGAGCAACTTTCAACCATCATCGGCCAGAGCTATTTTCGACCGACATCGACCGAGGCTGTTATTATTTTAAAATATGTTCTTAATTTTTAAAAATATATTATTTATAAAATAAAAATAATTATTTTAAAAAAACATATTATTTTTATGGATAGATTGAATATCCATCCATGAAAATTTTGTTAATTGATGGATTGAATGAATTTTTATCAAATAGATCGGATTGGATAAAATTTTTTTAATAAATTTTTAATGGATTAAAATGAATTAATAGATTATTTTGATTTGATCCATTTTAATCTGAATTAAAATTTAGTGTATCCATTCATTTTGCCACTCCTATTCGTGGTTGAATGACAGATCTGTTATACTTTGCTGTGCTTCAAACTTTGCCAAAAATCTCACAATCCCAACTGTCTTTGACTATTCGCCAATTCCTACCTGATTTTGTTATAATGTCTTTGGATGGAGTAATGATTTGGTTATGGTTTTGGTCAATACCTATCACAGATTTGGTTATGTAGATTTCAGACATAATAGTTGGGTGAATGGGTGGTATAGCTTAGCACAGCTTTGTTCTCTGTAATTGAGTAATGGGGTGCAATACTTTGTTCAGGGGCTGCACCTATTAGAAGGTCGCATCAACTATTGCAATTTTTTCTTGAGTCAGGTTGTAAACACATCTTGTGCTGAAGTCAAACCCCTTTTAATATTAATAATTTTCTTAAAAAAAACACGTGTTTTGACCAATAGAAAATAAATTAAGAGAATATTGTATATTGTATGTAACCACTTCTTCATAATCATAGATATGACAAAACAATTATTAGTCACGGGCTTGTTAGGCAAAAACAAAAAACAAAAAAGCTCCTAATAATATTGAATTTTCTTTTACGAGGATGTTATTATCTTTTTAATTATTATTTTAATGTATGTTGACTTTTTGTTACTCCTCTCCTTCCTCGACCCTTCTTTTTCAGAAAACGTTACTCGCAAAATATGACATATTTTAAAACAACAAATTCATATAAAAATCATACTATTCCTTTCTACGTACGCGCTTTCTACTTATCCACTTGAACGCTTCCTATACAATTCAATGCTCATACATTGCCTCAGCGTCCACATTGGAAAATTGTTCCAATATATATATATAGTTACGATCCGAAATATTAGATTCATATAATGATAATGGCAAATACAATCTTTACTCAAACGATTACTTGCTTAGCGTTGGGGACATTCGGTAGAAGGCCAGCTTCAAATGTTGATCATCCCATTCATCCCCTTCGATTCAACTCCAAAATCAAACATAATCGCTTTTCAGTTCCAGAAAAGAACCTGGGCTTGAGATTTCAAAATGATGCCACAAGAAAGAAGTACGAAACATCTTAATTTGTTTTTTTATTACAGTTTTTTTTTTTTTTGCTGAATTTGCTTCATGAAGAGCTATTGTTTTAGTTAGTTCTTAAGATTGAACCCTTTATGCAGGAATGTGGTTGTCTACGCTAGCTTAATACCAGGAGACCCTGTCGATCCTTCTCCTGGATCTTGGTAACTTATTTCCTCATCACCAATCTCTCATCATATGTAACATTATTCACTAGTGTTTTTTATTTTTTTATTTTTTTCCCTTTTAGTTTAATTTGACTTGGCAAATAGACAAAAGTTTAAAAAAGATATTTCTCTCCCAGGAAAATTTGGATCATTGGCACAATATTCACGATACTTGTATCCTTTACGAGGGGCAAATGGGGACCCTTGCTACGATTGAAAGGTAAGAGATCATCCATGTTAACTATTAGCAAAATTGAATTATTTATTAATTGGCAATTAATATTAATTAGACCTGAAATTTAATTTCACTTGTGTGTGATGAGCTTTTTCGGTCCTTAATTGTTCGTAGAGAAAGTTGAAACAACAATAGACGAAGCACAACGAGTGGTAGACATTATAGAAGACATGGCTGAGGGGGTGGATAAGGTGGCAGAAGAGGCTGTGAAGCATCTTCCCGAGGGAAAATTTCGTGATGCTGTTGAATTTGTTGAAAAAGTAGCTGAAAATGTAGATAAGCATGCCGAACGTGCAGAAGATGCATTAGAAAAGGTTTTAAATTAATCTCTATTTGGATGACATACAAACAAACGTTTAATAATATTTTCAAAATCTAAAATTATTTACTGCTTTTTCTTTATAAAGTAATTTAATGATTTAATGAAAAGTAATCATTCTTTCAATTTTAAACACATTTTACTATTGAATGAGCCGTTAAAAAAATTTACGTGGATCATACGGCTTAGGTAGTTGAATTTTGTGATTGGATTTTATGATTTGACTCAGTCTGATCTTAACCACAAATTCACAATGTTAGAAGTCTCCTATTAATATTGAATAACTTTCCTTGGACTTTAATAAATAACGGAACTACTTGTTTAATCTTCAACACGCAAGTTGGCTGAGTCAGTTTTCGATCCAATTACGTTGTTCAGATTTCCCTCTCCCTAGAGCCAATAAGAATAATAACTTGCTAATCGCTATTATTGCTTATTGCAGAATTATATATCACTTTAGTTATCTTTTGAAGGCCAATTGTACAAGTTTATACTTTATGTGATAAGTGTTGATCTTAGATTTGAGTAAGACATGATGACAAATTTGGATTAACGTGTGTAGGTTGAGAACGTGGAAAAGGAGTTCGATTCCTTCATAGAATCAACCACTCATGAGGAAAATTCCGTCACAACGACCACAGAAGCAAAAGAACAGAAGTAGAAAAAAAACAAGGTTGCAGACCATGGCGACAATTCATGTACTGAAAAAATGAACACGACATTTCAACATTTTTTTTTTAATTTATTACAACATCTAGCTAGCTTGTACAATTGTATTATATGTGTTTAACTTTTTTAATTGTATTATACGTGTTTAATTTTTCTGGGTCTTTTGTACTCAATATCATAAAAGGTTTGATAATGTTTTTATTATGTTTGGATAACATATAAAATTGATTCTATCATACAAAATTATGGTGAAACCATGAAAAGTGGAATTGAAGCAACTATTTGTTGCTTTACTCTCACCATGAAAAATTAATTAATTTTTTTTTTACCATAAATCTATTCCTAACACATTATTAAAAGGTTGAGATAAGTGAAAACCTAACAGGAAACAAATTATGTGTCTACTTTTAATTGTGACAAAATTCTAACATAGTGGTTGGTTGCAGAAAAATGGAAGGGAGGCGAGGGAAAGGGAGAGGTTTTTTAAACCTTTATTGTTTGGTTCATTTTTAGAAGGGAGAGGGAAGGGGAATGGAGGGAAGCAAAATCTCTCTGTATCCAATTTTTGCTTCACTCCAATATTGAGGGGATTCAGAGGGGAAGGGAGGAGATTTAAAATATTTCAAAGTGTATTGACCAAGATAATCTTATTTATGTCTTGAAATCCAAAATTATAATAGTATAAAAATAAATTTCTAGTCATTTTTAAAATCCTTCCCTTCATTGTGAATCAAACAAAAAAAGAATTACTTTCTCTCCCCCATTAAAATCTCTACCCTCCTCTCAATCAAACAAAATATCTAATCAAAATCTCTCTCCTTCCTTCCCTTCCCCTCCCTTCCAATAAAATTGCTCACCTCCTTTCTTCTCATTTGAACTAAGTCCATAATTGAAAAAGTGAATGCGATCAGTGTTAAAATTATCTAGATAAAGTCAATTTAATGAAAAGTGGTAGTCATGCACAAAATAATTGATAAGTGTATTTTTCATTTTAAATTCAAAGGACTTAAAAAACAATTTTTTTTTTTTTTACTTCCTATATGATATAAAATAAAATAAAATTATATAATCAATTGAAATTGCACAGTTTTAAAAATCGGACAGACCCGGACAGTCAGACCGGTTGGACCGTGATCCGGAGTTTAGATCGGGTCAAGCTGACTATCGGACTCGCCATGCTTTTGACTCGGTGCGACTTGTGATTAAATCGGTGACCCGACCCGGGTCATGCACCTTTTTTTTTTTTTTTTTAAATTGCTCGAAACGATATAGTTTAGATAAAAAAAAATCAAAAGAAAGAAAGGTTTTATAGCTGTGAGCGTTTGGCAAAGCATTGCTTGTTGTGTCGTGTTTGTGAGTCCGTGATTCTTCTTCTTCAAACTTCAAAATGCACACAGATAAACCCTAAGGCCCTCAACTCAACCACATCAGTCCACACCACATAATTCTATTTAATTCAACTTGAATGTTATTTTTAGTTGATTCTGTTTTATTATTTATAAGTAGTGATTCTTAGGTAATTGATACTGTGATTCTGTCACTATGAATTTTGTTTGAAGAAGTGATGGTACAATTGATAGTGTGATTCTATTATTTTGAATTTTGTTTAAATTTTAAAGAAGTGTAATAAATAATTTATAATGTGATTTTATTACTGTGAATGTTAATGGATTTGAACTTGAAAAATGAGCTTGTGGAATTATATTAATTTGTTATGTGATTTTTTTTTTACTTTTTTAAGGCAGGTATAAAATTTTCAATTTTTTTAATACAGACCAGGTCATGCGGGTTAATTAGTAATCCACTGGTTCGACCATTGACCCAGTGACCTAATGCCTTGACCGAGTCGATCACCGGTTTGGTTTTTAAAACTATGTGAAATTGTTTTAGCTTAATATTTTTAAATGAAAATGAAAGTTGTATTATATATATCATAAAAATAATTTAGTTAAGGAATTATAATCTTTTAACTAAAAAATAAAAAATATATATATATTTTACTCGATTACAGTCAATTTAAATGATTAGATATTTGTAAAAATATAAATAATTTAAAGAATTATTTCTTTTATTTTCATCAACAATATTTAATTACAAAATAATTTTAAAATATCTACAAATATATAAATTAAATATAAATTATAATTTAATTAATTATTATAATTTATGTTTAACATAAAAACAAAAAAATCCCATGCGATGCACGGGTATAATGAGAGATGGCCTGCTATAGCGACCCATGGAAATCATATTAAGTAATTTTAAATTTTAATAGATTTTCCGGAGATAATTATTATGTTTAGGGTAAACTACCTTTTTGGTCTCCGAAAGTGTAGTCCATTGTCACTTAAGTTCCTGAAAGTATGAAACTGTCACTTTAGTCTCTGAAAGTGCAATTTGTCTGTCACTTTAGTCCTTTTGATAAAAAAAAATTATTTAAAATTAACGTTCGTGCTTACGTGATATGATATTTACCTACGTGACATGTTATTTATGTAGTTAGATAGCGTGTAATGTAGACACAAACGTTAATTTTAAAGAAATTTTTTTAACAAAAGGACCAAATTGACGGATATATTGCACTTTCAGGGACTAAAGTGACAGTTTCATACTTTCAGGAACTTAAGTGACAGTGGATTACACTTTCGGGGACCAAAGTGACAGTTCACCCTTATGTTTATTTGTGGAGCAATTTAGTTTCTCTTTATTATAAAACTAGTGTACGCACAGGCTTATTAAAATTTTCAGTACCTTATTTATATTTATATAGTCAATAAAAAGAAATTTGAAAAAAAAAATTATATAGCACATTGAATTTTTTTTTAAAAAAGATAATTATAAAAGAAATTATAAACTATAAAATTAAAAAAAAAAAGATAAGGGAAGATGTAATAGTGTAACTTTAATTTTTTTAATATTAACTTTGAAAATTGAAAAGTAAATTGAATTAAGAATTTAGAATTATTGACTAAAGAGAGAAATATTTGAAATTAAAAAATAGAGTTAGAAAATCTGATAAAAGAAATATTAAAAAAAAATAGATTAGAGAGTATAAAATTTGAAAAAAAAATTATATAGTACATCGAAAGAAATTTTGAAAAAGAGATAATTATAAAAGAAATTAGAAACTATAATTTTTTTAAAAGAAAAAAAATAAGGGAAGATGTAATGATGTAACTTTAATTTTTTAATATTAAATTTGAAAATTGAAAATTAAATTGAATCAAGGATTTGGAATTATTGATGAAAGAGAGAAATCTTCGGAATTAAAAAATAGAGTTAGAAAATCAGATAAAATAAATATTAAAAAAAGCCCAAAAGATTAGAGAGTATAAAATTTGAAAAAAAAATAATTATATAGCACTTTGATATAAATTTTGAAAAAGAGATAATTATAAAAAAAATTAGAAACTATAATTTTTTTAAAGAAAAAAAAGAATAAGGGAAGATGTAATGATGTAACTTTAAAATTTTAAATTAACTTTGAAAATTGAAAAGTAAATTGAATTAAGGATTTGAAATTATTTATGAAAGAGAAAAATATTCGGAATTAAAAAATAAAGTTAAAAAAATTGATAAAAAATACTTAAATAAAATATAACATTAGATAAAGAAGTGAATGAAGGTAGTTATAGAAATTTTAAGAAAAGTAGAAGAACCAGATGCATATTAGGAGAATGAACTACACCACTTAATGAGAGGAGAATATTTAAATAAGAGTGAAAGTGAGAAAGAGTAGAGAGAGTGAAGCAAGAAGAAGAGATAATCTCTTAGTCATTTATATATATAAAAGGAGATCCTATCAAACACATTGGCTTGCTCATATAACATTGCAATTGACTACCTATTAAACACGTGACAAATTCATATAAAAATGGTACCAATAATATTTCTGATCACGCTGTCCGTATAAACTTTTCCACCGTCCTATATATCTAATTCAATTCAACACTCTTGTAAAACTCCAGCATCTTCATTGAGAAATTGTAGTGATCTTTGCAAAATGAATATTGGATTCATTTACATACCGATGGCAAACACAACCTTTACTCAAAAGTCTACTTGCTTAGCCATGAAGACATTAAGTCAAGCTTCAAAGGTCGATCATAGGCGTATTAACAATTTTCGATTCAACTCCAAAGTCAAATTCAATTGCTTCTCAGTTCCAGAACAGAACTTGGGCTTGAGGTTTCAAAAGGACGCCACAAAAAAGATGTACGTATAATTTTATTGTTAATTTTTTTTTTTTTTTATCATTGTGATTGTCAAGTTCTGGGAAATTGACCTCAAAAAAAAAAAAAAACAACACAGTTCTGGGAAATCAATGCCTTAGTATGATTAATTGTACGATGTATCGATCATTTCAGGAACATGGTTGTCTACGCTAGCATACCACCAGGAAATTCACCCCCTGTTGATTCTTCTCCTGGTCACTGGTAATTCATTACCCCTCCAATCTTTGATATATACGTGATTGTTTTTTTTATCTGTCGATGTATATGTGATTGAGAATTGCTGAACTATATACAAATGAAATCTGGTTAATTATTAATTTTATTTATTTATTGCTTGTTTTCTGTCAAATACCTTCGGAAACAAATGTTATTCTTTACACGTTCGTCCAATTAGTAAAAGACAAATCGTTCTTTACAGGGACAGACCTACCTCGTGCGTTGGGGGGCATTGGTCCCTAATTTTTTTATCAAAAAAAAAAAGAAAAAAAAGGAGAATGACATTTAGGTGTTACTATTTTTTTTTCTTATTTTTTGATAAAATATTTCATTCTCCTTTTATATTCTTTATTATGAAGATAATAATCTTTTATCTTTTAAGATGAATATTCTATTTTTCTTTTATATTATATTTTGAAGATAATTCTATTATTTTCTCGTTTTACTCAACATATTTGAATATTATTTATTTTTCTTTTGTCATCTATTATTGATAATTTTTTTGGACTGAAAATCTATTATTGATATTTTAAATCCAGTAAATAATTACATTTACAAGATTTTATTAGTTAGTGCGTATTTGGAATCGAACATAAATTCTTTCGCTAAATAGATCGTTTTTCACATGTGAATGCAACAAGACTTTATACCACTGTACCAATCTTGTGGGTTATATATATTTTTCTTTTGTCTTATTAATATTTTTAAGCTTATAAATAATTACGTTTACAATATTTTATTAATGTATAACACCTTAATTTTGATGCATTCTCCACTATAGTCTAACTAATATTCATGTGAGAATAAAAAGTGTCCTTAAGGCATTTAAAGAATTAAAAGTAAAAAGTTTTTTTTATTAAGATATGTAAAATTACACTGTTCATAATTTTCTTTTTTTTGTTCTTCTATGATTTTTTTGCCCTAAGGGCAGCAAGACCCTTTTATATATCCCCTAGAGATTATTGTATGATCTAGAATTACTACACGTTCATACTTCCCACCAATCTTCATGTAGCATGTAGACAAGTTTTCCAATTTATGAAGAAAAAAGTTAAGATTAGTGCTGAATTTGCAATTGACGAAGAGTTTAGAAACGTTATTCTCTGGCAGGAAAGGTTGGATGATTGGAACAGTAATCACTGTACTTCTGTCCTTTACGAGGAACAAATGGGGACCTTTGCTACAATTGAAAGGTAATCAAATAAAGAACCTTGTTAATCAGCCTTAATAAGAATTATGCGTTATTATTTGCGTTAATTAATATAATCTCCTTTTGTATAGAGAAAATTGAGACAACAATAGACGAAGCAGAACATGTGGCAGATATAGTAGAAGAAGTGGCCGAGAGGGTTGAGAAGGTTGCAGAAGGGGCTGTCAAGAATCTTCCCAAAGGAAAACTTCATGATGCTGCTGAATTTGTTGAAAAACTAGCTGAAAATGTAGACAAGCAGGCCCAAAATGCAGAAGATCTATTACAAAAGGTTTTAACCTCTGTCCGAAAAACAACTCTTTTTTTTTTTTTTTACTCCATTATCCGAAAAACAACTCTGAACTCCCTCTTTCTTTCTTTCTTTTTAATATGATACAAGAATTTATACAACGTCATTTTTTACATTTATCTCTCTCCGTTACTATGACATATTCTTTAAATATTTTTACTGTAGTTCTCTAATTAAAATTGAAGTTCTACTTCTATATTAATCTTTAATGTAAATTTTTATCATACAGAATCATAAATTATTGAGATAAAATTCTAATTTTAATTGAAAAATAATACTAAAATTACCTAGGTCGATTTTAATATAAAGGCTTTGACCCTTCCTTTCAACAATAAAAAAAAATTACCTATGAAACTGAATGTAATTTTTTTTTCAAAAAATTTACTATTGCCTGATGAATAGCAAAAAATGTGCCAAAAATAAGTGTACTGGACACTGGACAGTGACAAAGAAAAGAAAGAAAGAAAAAGTATCAGCTATTTCTTCTCAATCGGCTTTGAAAGTCAAATTATGGTAGGTTAGATAAACCTTTTTTTTTTTTTTTTTTTGACTAAAAAAGGTATTCATTCATTCAAATAAGTAGCATACATCGAGAACAATACAGATTCAATCTCGCTAAAACCTAAAAAGGAAGAAGTTCTGAACAAACTCAGATCATCCAGGTTAATAGCACAACACGGCAAAATGCCTACAAGTGTGACAAAATCAAAGTGACCGGAATACCCATGCTTCCGAATCTGGAGCGTTGACAACCCAAATCTTGACCAAATCTGTAAGTGATCGAAGCAGATCTGCCAATCTGAAATGAATAAACACCGCACAAAGACGGGAAAGCAAACACCACCGCACCAAGACGGGAAATCACACAACACCCTACCAAGACGGAAATCAACACCGTCGCACATAAACGATGAAAACCTGAAAAAACAAGAAAAGAAAAACCAGATCTATGCGGAAAAACCACTTATTTATGTGAAAAAAGAGAAAAAAACGCTGTAGAGGGGTGATTCCAGGTCAAAAATGACCCAAAACCACCCCCTCCGGTGGAGGAGGATCTACCGAAACAGAGAGAGCAAAGAGAGAGAGAGAGCGCTAGGGCCTGAGATATGGATTATCTGATAGGTTTCTATTCTATATATGATTTGAATTAGTCTTATACTCTTAGTCACAATATTAAAACTTTCCTATATGTTAATATTGCTGAATATTCTTTATCATAGACAACTTTACACGTTAATTAATTTGCTAGAATCAGAAACAGTGTGTTTATATGTTGAAGTTTAACACGCAAAATGTCGCAAACTCATTTTGCAATCAAGATGCCTTGTTCAGGTTTCCTTCTTCAAGCCAACTTGCTATAATTTACTTCCTTGTTTATCCCAACAGCTGAAATTATCTTTTAAGGTGGTATTTGAAAAAGAAAATTTATAAATATATACTCTCTCTTTTTTTTTTTATCTCATTTCTATCTCAATTTTTTTTTTGTCTTTCTTTTCTGTAACATCACTTATCACATTTATCAACTTTTTACCTTTTTCCCCCTCTTTCTCTCCTCTTATTAAAATTGGGTGAACAATTATCATCAGGTACTCTTTGAAAAAATGTATGATTCAATTATTAAATATTGAGGGGCAATTTTACTTTTCATAAAAATATTGAGGAGGTTAAGTTCATGATTTGAAAGAGATATATGATGATAGATTAGATATAATTACTATTTGACTCCTCTAAAGTGAGGGGTGTAGTTTAGAGGATAAAGTGCATTCACAAAATCCAGTACAGATCCTATTACTTACCTCTTGCTAAAATGAAACAATCTTTTTTAAGGCTAGCTAATAGAGAAATATCAGACCATAAATATGAAATTTTACTCTATGATCACCGCAGGTAGAAGACAAGGAAAAGGAACTGGTTTCCTTCTTCGAATCAACTGTTCGTCAACAAAAAAGTAATGTCGAGACTACAGATTCAAAAGATCAAAAATAAAGGCAATCACGGTTGCAAATCCATGCAACATTTTAGCATATAATTACTCTTATATTGAGATAATCCCTTTATATATTATCTTTCTCTTATAATTGTGTATATTATTTTTATGTCATGTGTTTTATTTTAATCTTCTTTTTATCCTCCTCAATTCACCTTCTACATACAGAGAAAATTCTTCTCCTCAATTGGTTATTTTAATGGAAAATATCATTGTTATCAAACCGGACTGGACCGGCCGGTTCGACCGGTTCAATCGGAAACCGGTCTGGGGATCGATCTAGATACTCTATAAAATTGGAGAAATTTGGAACCGGTGGGAACCGGTCAAAAATCGGTCAAACCGGGCCAAAAACCGGTACCGAAAATCGGTTTAAACAAGTATTTTTTTAATTTTTATTTATTTTCATTAAAAATTTAATATAAAATAATTTAAAGATAAATAAAAACACATATTTAATAAATATCTCAAATAGATATAAATTATTTTTATCAATTTTATTATTATTTTTTTGCAAAACATATAATTTGCTCATTTATATTAATTTATAATTTTTTTACATCTTGATTTTTGATAATTTTATATTATATTAATTTTTCATTTTCGTTCTTTATTCTAAATGTAAATTTTTTTATTGTTAATGGAGATTATTTTATTTTTATTAAAATTTGAACTTAAGTATTATGGTATATTTGATTAAACTTTATTTATATATTGAATGTTAAAGTCTTGTAAAGTGATGTTTTAAGTTTTATTTTAGTTTTTAATGTTATAAAGTTATGTGATATTACATTTATTTAATATTATTTTATAAATTATTTTATTATTATTATTTTGTTAATACCGGTTCAACCACGGTTTAAGTACGGTTGAACCATTGAACCTTGAACCAGTGTCTTGACCGGTTCAATGATCGGTCCGATTTTAAAAACATTGGAAAATATATTGATTGGTTATAATAACAAATAATAGAGAAACTGGAGAATTGTATTTGATTCTCTCCGTGTGCAAAATTTTCTTGGACTGGCGACAGTCACCACAAGTGGGAATAGTCTCTAATTCAATGGTGTTGGAAGACACCCGTGATCTTTGACCCATGAAAAAAAATAACAGAGAATCATTTACTCAAATTTTATTACATTATTCAATTATAAAATCATATTTAAATATGATTATTTTCAAAGATGTGATGTTATTCCTAATTTAATGGGCATGAGATTAGGAATCTTTCATTGTATTCTTGACAACCTCAACACAAATTTCATAGTATTCTTTTAAAAGGAATTGAAATTAGAAAATTGAAAAATAAAAATTTGACTTAGTTTATCCATTATCCTACTAATCAATCATAATTGTTGACCTAATATTCTAGTCTATATAATACACATGATAATTATTTATTTTATATAACTAAAACTTATAATAAATAAATAGTTTTGAATATATAAATTATATTATAGTTAAAATTAGTAATAGATAAATATTTTTAAAAACATATCAATTATATTTTAGATTTGTGATAAATAATTTATATTGTGATAAAAAAAATTTATTTTTAATTATTGACAATATTTCTAAAAAATGTTCAAATTCAATTTAAAAATAATGGTGAAAATAATAAATTAAAAAAAATAAGAGGTAAAAAATGTAACATCCCAATTTTTAGTCCTATTTGTTTCTGTTGTATGAGTGCATGCTAATATATATTGATTGCTTTATCTATTTTAACTGTTGCTTGATTAATATATTGTTTGTTAATAAAAAAATGACTGAGATAAATACTAGATAATAATAGTTGATATTAACGATTCTTGGTTAATGAAATAAAAAGTGTTTTAGTGGCGCGTAATTATATTTATTGATTTTAATTATAATCATTAATTTCCTATGAGCAGGGTCAAATTTTGGAGCTCGCTCATAATTAAAGTAGTCAGAGCACGAGTTTTGTTTCGAGAGCTCTCTCAAATTTGTCAAATACCCATATCATGAGATTATTGTTCAATCTCATTAATCCTTTAAAAATATTTCTATTCTTAAATCTTATTATTTTAAATTTCAAAATCTTAAAATTGTTGGTACAGTTATTCCTAATATGTTAAAATGTTATTCTTTGTATCCCAAATTAATACTTATATTTTGATTCCTTAAATTCTTTCTCATTTAATTAATTTATGTGACACACATATACTCACTTAAGTTTTATTGTTTTTCTCTGTGTCTCACCAAACTTCATGCCACCCTTATGACACCAAAAACCCAACTTCTTCCTTCTTTTATTTTCATAACCCACGGCCACCACCAACCTAAGCACCACACGACCCCTTCTTTAACCCACACAACAATTAAATTCTTCTAAAGTTTGAATTTTGTTTGGTGATTTTACTTTTGTTCGAGCTTGTGAGCATGTTCCCTACCTTGATTTAGCATTATAATTCCCGATTCCCTCTTTGTCCCTTTGCTTCTCTTTAAATTCTACTTATCGTTTTCTAAAGGAGAGATTGTGCATGTAAGCATGTTATTGTTTCGGTCAACCGAGGTGCAGTTTATCACGTGTGTGGGGTTTGGGCTCGTAACTTTCTAGTCAGCCAATTGTTATACATACCGTCCTTTATTAATTATATACCTCCCTTTGATATTTTTTTTTCCCGAGAATAACCCTTTTCTTAAAACTCTGTTCTGGATGTGCTACCATGAGGTGGGGGTACACTCAAGCCTTGAGTAGTGAAATTATTGAAAGCATTTTACCAATTTACTAGCGACGCGGATGATGTTGACGATCTCCATGTTCTCCTCGCTTTAATTCAATTCCTATTCTTGTTACTGGCAAAAAGTAGAATATTAAGTTTATCCTGGACTTGGTGCTTGTTCTACATTGAAAAGGATGAAATTAAAAAAGTATAAAGATTTTGGGTCAGGAATCATCGGAACAACGTGAAAGCTTGTTTTTGCCACTTGTAGCTGTAATCGCCGTATTGGGCACTCTTGGCTATATTCTTCGTACTGTTATGTGATTATTTTCTACATGATATAAGCATGGTTCTGTTGCGCTCATACCACCTCTTCAGATAAATCACTCTTAGCTTTCTGTTGAAGATCTATTATCTTGTTGCTTAGCTTTCTTCACTATTCCATGGCACTCTGCTCGGTTGTTGTGCCTCATTACATTGGTTTGGTGATCTTTGCACACTATTTGTTTGAAGATTTGATTATTTGTAGACTTCAACTTCATTCACGATGGTGTACCCCGCACCTCATGGTAGCACATCTAGAACATAATTTCAGGAAAGGGTTATTTTTGGAAAAAATAAAAATAAGATGAAGGTATATAATTAATAAAGGGAGGTTTAAAATAATATGATGTTACTAATCAATGGATAATTATCTAAGTGTTAATATCATATTATTTTAAATATATATATATATATATAAAATAAAAATTATAATTTTTAAATATTTAACTTCATTCAATGTAATCATTGGACTATTTAACTTCATTTAATTGTGGACCTAGCCCACTCTACGAGGGGGACAGTTATTATTATGACATTTCAACAAATATTGTACGAACATGTGTATGACATGACTCAATGACCTCAGGTGTGGGGTAGAACCGTAGAAATAAGTGTCATTATGTGGTTAAATAAGCAAGCAACCATTCAATGGCACCACGAACTGATGTATCATTATCATGTATGTGTGGGCCGAAGGAAGGGCCGAGGCACGTGAATTTTGGTTGGTGAAGTCCTAATGTCCTATAGCTTATTTAATGGGTTTAAGCATTTTCTCCGTGGGAGGTGTACCCCTTGAGTCTGGGTGCCAGCGCTTGCATCAATAAATTGCTTTGCCTATAAAAAAAAAAAAACTAATTATTATAATTTATGTTCAAAATATAAAAAGAAAAATCCCATGTGATGCACGAGTATAGTGAGAGATGGCGTGCTATAGCGACCCATGGAAAACATACTAAGGATATGTTTGAATACCCATTTGGACACCTTAGACATACTTTTGGAGCTCCAAACTTATTTTAACATCATATTTGGGTGCATCAAAAAGTAATTCTGCAATCTACGTTTGGACTAAATCCGGATTTGGATCAGAAACAATAAATTTGATGTTTTTAAAGTAAAAGTATTTTTGATTTGTATATTTACAATAGAAATTTTATGTTTGGTCTACATTGACATCCTCACTACCTTCAGAGATGAAGAGAAGGGGTCTAAGACTATCACAGTCAGGTACCTCTTAGTCAACGCCCTTACTTCATACAACATCCTCGTAGGCAGACTATCACTCAATGAATTAGGGGTAGTAATCTCAACCCCACACCTGGCGATGAAATTCCCTGATTCGGAAGGGAAGATAGTGATAGTAAAAACTGATCAGGAAATAGCCCGCGAATGCTACTTAGAAAGTCTAAGGATAGCTAGCGGCAAAAAGGTCCCTGAACCGAAAGTAAGACACGTAGCATACATCTCGCTCGCGACACAACCAATAGAGGAAGCCGATCTCGACCCCAGGGAGGCTGAGACAAGAGCAGAGCCTACAGAGGAGGTAAAATCCTTCCAGATAGGAAAAGAAACAAGGGAATGTACAAAACTCAGGACTCAGCTAGCAACTGAAACCGAGAACGCAATTGCCAGGGTCTTGTTAGACAATGCCGACCTGTTTGCATGGTCAGCCACCGACATGCTCGGAATCGACCCGAGCTTCCACTGTCACAAGCTTGCCATCTGTCCAAAGGCCAAGCCAATCTTCCAAAAGAAAAGAAAGCTCGGAGCCGAAAGAGGAAAAGCGGTCAAAGAAGAAACTGAAAAACTACTCAGCGCCGGCTTCATAAGAGAAGTGCAATACACAACATGGCTTGCAAATGTCATGATGGTAAAAAAAGCAAACGACAAATGGAGGATTGTATCGACTACACAGACCTTAACAAAGCGTGTCCAGAAGACTCATACCTGTTGCCGAGTATCGACAAGCTGGTAGATGATGCAGCCGACTATCCGATCCTGAGCTTTTTGGAAGCATACTCCGGGTACAACCAGATATCCATGTTCCCACCAGATGAAGAAAAAACAACGTTTATAACCGACAGGGCTAACTACTGTTACACGGTAATGCCATTCGGATTAAAAAATGCAGGAGCAACATACCAGCGTCTAATGGACAAGATTTTCGCAGACCAACTCGAACGGAATGTAGAAGTCTACGTCGACGATATGGTGGTCAAAAGCCGAGACCCGGATTCACATTCAGAAGACTTAGCCGAAATTTTTAGCGAGATTAGAAAACATAACATGAGGCTAAACCCTGAGAAATGTGTATTCGGGGTACATGGCAGAAAATTCTTAGGCTTCATGCTCACACACAGAGGCATAGAAGCCAATCCGGAGAAATGTGTAGCTATCATAAACATGAGAAGCCCGAGTAGCATGAAAGAAGTACAAAGGTTAACTGGAAGGCTGGCATCCATGTCACGTTTCTTGCCAAAAGCGGCAGAGGTAGCCAGACCCTTTTTCCAACTCCTCAAGAAGCAACAGACGATTGAATGGAATGAAGAGTGTGAAGTAAACTTTCTAAAGTTGAAAACGCTACTCTCATCACCACCAATCCTAATACGACCTGGACCCGACAAGAAATTAGTGTTGTATCTAGCAGTTTCGGGGGACGCGATCAGCTCGGTCATTATTCAAGAGGAAAATTAGATGCAAAAACTAGTCTACTACATAAGCCGAGTGCTGAAAGGTGCCAAAATCAAATACCAGATGATAGAAAAGTTAGCACTAGTCCTAGTCACTTCAGCACGACGACTACGACCATACTTTCAGAGCCATCAAGTGGTGGTGCGAACAGACCACCCAATACGACAACCCAATACGACAAGTACTGAGGAAGCCGGAATTAGCCGGAAGAATGATAGCATGGTCAGTTGAGTTATCCGAGTTCGACATCAAGTATGAACCAAGAGGACCTATCAAAGCACAATGTCTAGCCGACTTCATCACAGAACTAGCACTAGTAGAAGAGGCACCTTTCCCATGGTGGACCCTTTACGTGGACGGTTCCTCGAACGTTAAAGGTAGTGGAGCAGGAGTCATAATCGAAAGCCCTGAAGGGATTATCTTGGAACAATCACTCAGATTCGACTTCGATGCATCCAACAACCAAGCCGAGTACGAAGCCCTGCTAGTAGGATTGAAACTCGCTAAAGAAGTAGGGGTAAAACACCTTAGATGTTGGAGCGACTCAAAGTTAGTCACAGGGCAAATGAATGGATCCTATCAAACAAAGGACCCCCATATGACAAGGTACTACCACCTGGCCTCCCAGTTGAAGGACGAATTCACGGAATTCGAACTCAACCACATTCTAAGAGAGCAAAACGAAAGAGCCAACCTGCTATCAAAATTGGCAAGCACAAAGAAGAAAGGTCAACACCGAACTGTCATACAGGAGACAGTATCTGCTCCAAGTATTGACAAAGTCATCTCTAGTATCAACCCGGCAGACCAAGAGTGGATGATCGAGGTATGGAACTTTCTGAGAGAAGGTAACCTCCTAGAAAATCGAGAGGAACCCAGAAAAATCAGAAGATGGGCTAGTTACTACGTCACTGAAGGAGAAGACCTTTACATGAAAGGCTTCACTGCACCACTACTGAAGTGCGTCACGAAGATACAGGCTGAATACGTGATAAATGAGACGCATAAAGGAATATGCGGAATGCACTCAGGAGGGAAGACCATGGCAGCCCGAATCCTACAAGTCGGATACTACTGGCCGACAATACGCCGCGACTGTGACAAATACGTGAAAAAGTGTGAAGAATGCCAGAAATACAGCAACATATCCCACCTACCAGCGGAGGAATTACATAACGTCACGGTACCATGGCTCTTTGCCATGTGGGGAGTGGACATATTAAGCCCATTCCTACTTGCTAAAGGACAAGTCAAATTCCTTCTGGTTGGAATCGACTACATCACGAAGTGGATTGAAGCCGAACCCTTGGCTACCATCACTGCCAACAATGTGCAAAAGTTCATATGAAAGAATATAATATGCCGATTCGGCATCCCCTACTCAGTAATATCCGATAACGGCAAACAGTTCACCAAAAAGAACCTTGAAGAGTTCTTAAAAAATCTCGGGATTTGGCACCGAGTGACTTCAGTAGAACACCCACAGACCAACAGGCAAACTGAAGCAGCAAACAAGGTGATACTAGGAGAACTAAAAAAGCGAGTAGGCAACGCCAAAGGAAGTAGGGCCGAAGAGCTCCCTGCAATCCTTTGGGCATATCGTTGCACTCCACAGTCCACAACGGGGAAAACACCCTTTAGACTCTCATATGGATTAGACGCCATGATACTAGTAGAAGTCGGAGAACCCTCCTTACGAAGAACAAATTTCATCCAAGAGAACAACGATCAATCATTAAGGCATGCACTCGACATGACCGAAGAGACCCTTAACGAGGTCCAAATCAGAATAAAAGAAAAGCCGAGAAGAGGTATAATAGCAAGGTCAAACCAAGAAACTTCGAAGTCAGAGATCTGGTTTGGAGAAAATGCGGAGAAGCAAGAAAAGCAACAGGAGAGGGCAAGCTGGCCGCCAACTGGAAAGGCCCCTTCGAAGTAACCGAGTCACTGGGAAATGGAGCCTACCAACTAGAGCTTCCATCCGACAAAGCCATCCCTCGTACTTGGAACGCGACACACTTGAAGTTTTATTATAGCTAGAAAACTGTAAACGGTGATGTACTCTTTTTTCTACTTTGACATTTTTTCCTAAGAGGTTTTTTGTCAAAAAGGTTTTAATGAGGCACACCCGACTTCCTTTATTAATGAAACTCTTTTTTACTCATTATCTATTTGACCGATTAGACCAATTGGATACTGGCATAAAACTCCACTTAGTGAGTGACACTCGGCATCCCAAAAGGAGAATGACCGAACTCTAACTATTATTCAAAAAGCTAATCGTGTAGACCTTTAAAAAAGGATATGAAAAACGAGTTAAGCTAAAAAAACGTGTAGGATACGAAAAATGAGTTAAGCTAAAAAGCCGTGTAGACCTTTAAAAAATGATACTAAAAACAAGTTAAGCTAAAAAGCCGCGTAGACCTAAAAAAGGATACAAAAAGCGAGTTAAGATACGAAATCGAGTAGACCTATAAAAGATACAAAAATGACCCATAATCGGCCACAAAATACGAAGAAAATAAAAAGGGCAATACTTAAGAGAAAAATGAATTTCATTAAGATAAGCACCCTATTCGATAGGCCGGGCACGAGCCTTTACAATAAAAGACAAAAACTCCTAAAACTAAGCGGCAGGCTGAGTGGAGTCGCCAGGAGAATCTTCACCCTCCAAGGTAGACTCGTCCACCAAATGCCCCTCCTTGTTGATATCCTTATCAACATAAAAAAGATAGGTGTCGGGGTCCTTGAGAAAATAACGAACTTGGCGAATCGCCTTCTTGAACTCGGCCTCGTGGGTCAAAACGACCTCATCTAGAGCCTCACCCAAATCGACTTTAAGTTTGGCCTCAGAATTAGCAACCTCCATCTTCACTCGCACAAGTTCGAGAGTGAGGCACTCCACCTCGGCTTGCAGCCCCTGCGTCGAGTTCTTAGATGCAGTTAAGGAGAGCTTCAAATTTTCCTCCTGCCTCTCAGCCTCTTTTAACTTGGCCTCCATTTCCTCTAGGGACCTCCGAGACTCCTCAGCAGATTAAAGAAAAGTCTCGTTGGCCCGATGTAAAGGCAAAAAGTCACAAGAAGGGGTGTTGAATTGTGATTTATGAAAATTTTTGCAAACTTTTATAAATAGACTGTAGCATTTGATCAGATATAGAAGTTTTAAGAAAAATGTTTCAACAGACGATAACTCAACAGATGGAAGTCTTTTAAATGAAACAGGTTTTAATCACAACCCAAAGTCAGTTCGAAGCAGTTATAAGAGATGTAAGACAAAGAAAGACAACACAGGAGATTATACTGGTTCGTCTCACCCCGAGACTACGTCCAGTTCTTAGCAAACCACCAAGTTCCAATAACTTATCACAAATTACAAGTATTTTTCACTACTACTTCTGGCTCACCCAAGTAGTATTTCACACTTAGCCTCTCTGAACTAAAACCCAAGTATTCTTTACTACCAAGCCACTTTTGGCTCTAAAACAAATAACTGGATTTGTTTTTTACAAAGGGCGCGCAAACTTTAGAGTTATCGTCTTACAGACAGATATACAAGATTAAGAGCTAAGTCTTTTTCTCTCAGGATACACAAAAGTGGTTTGAAAGCTTGAATTTGAATTCAGTTCATGTATGTTTAGCATTTCAAATCTTCTTCTATATATACACTTGCTGAGGAAGTAACCGTTGTCTCTAAACGGTCTTCTTTCTTGCGTCTGACCATCGTTTGAAGGAAGGTGGTTGAGGGCATTTAATGTGAGCATTAAATGCTTGTCACCAACTAGTCATTCTGAGCTGATAAAGCATTCTGCTTATCTTTCTTGAGATATACTGTAAATCCTTCTACTGCAGTGGTCACATCGCTTGTTCAGACAAGTACTAATTATTAGCTGTAGAGCATCTTTTGAGGCGTGGAAAGCTTCAAAAACTTTGACTCTCCTTTCTATTCCCTTTTATGCACTTCGACAAATCCTAGGAGGATGTTCTATGAACATTCCCTGCAAAACAGATAACAAAATGATAGTGCATTTACTATGCCTTTAAATGCTTCTTCAGACTATAGCGTTTGTCTGCGTATCATCTGTATCTTACATACGTAGATACAACGTTTTCGTCTGTTGGCATTTATAAGATGCAATCTTTTTACTTAATATTTGTTTTGCATATAATCAAAATAATTGAGGATCCTGATTCATCTTATGACTCAACAATCTCCCTTTTTTTGATGATGCCAAGCAAATATTGTAAAAAGGTGTATAAGAGCTACATAAAATATTAATTATAAGCATGAAGTTTAAACAGAGAGAAAAGAAGACTCAGGTTTGACGAGTGATCAAACAATCTTGTCTTATTGAAAGAGTTTTCATATCAAGATGATGTGTTTATACAGAAATTTTTTTTCTTGGCCTCCCCCTTTGATGTAGCTCCCCTTCAGATGTAGCTCCCCCTTAGATGTAGCTTAGCTTTTATCTTCATTTCTTTTTACTCTTCCTTTCTCCCCTTTTTGCATGGCGATCAGCAAAACCTGATTCCTCAGGAATGGGACCGTCAGAGTCAGAGGTATCGGAGTCAGAGTCTGATGATAGCACTATAGGGGATCCTAGTGGAGTGGGAGTGCGTCTGCGACGGCGTGCTCTAAATAAGGCGTCAATGTTGATCCATTTCTTGAGCTCAGCCTCCAGTGCTTTTCTGTCCTCTAGAGCTTGACGCATGGCTTTTCGAGTTGCCCATAGTTCATCATATAGATCATGAACTTGTTCTTCTGAGATGGAGGGTCTGAATGGTTTAATAACCTCGTCTGGGTCTTCCACTATACCCAGAATAAGCTTATTAAAGAAGAAAGTGGAAAATGGAAGTTCCACAATGAAGGAAAAGTCCTTGTCAGATTGATAGTAGAACTTGGTCTTCCATGGCATGAGCTTGGAGGCACTGGATGTAGAGAGAAACCCTTGATGTCCGATGCACTGGTAGCATCTGCCTATCTTCAAGTGGTACCCGTCTGCAGGAGGCTTGTCCTCAGGTTCGAGACCCGAGCAGAAAGCATCAAACTTCCTGATGCGTCTGATAGTCTGTAGATCTTCAGATGTTCTTGCAACAACAGGCTTCTTATAGATGGCTTCAATCTCCCATCTGAAGGGCCTGCCTCTGCGTACTCGAATATTCCTCTGAGGAGAGTCATCATCTTCTTCAATTTTCTCTTTACCCTTATAATTCAAGATGGGAAGTATGGGAATGACCTTATCCACAGCAAGCTTGAATTGGGTCTGAGAGGAGGCCACACAGCAAAATTGTGTGCCTAAGAAGTGGGGCATCGTCTGTGCTCGACGCTGAATCTGCCTTAACTTAAAGAGTTCTGCCTCTTTTTTATTTCTTCCTTGTACGTCTGCAGCTTCATCCTTAGCTCTGCAGAGTAGTTTGAAGATTCCCAAAGACTGAAGGTTGGACTTGCTTCAGGGTCGTCCAAATTGATATCTTCAGAGTAGAATGAGCGACCTGACCCAGCATGATTCTAGGGAAGAGTCATGTTGAGGTATGCAAGCAGACCCATCATCTGTTGCAGATTAACAGGCTCATAGAAGGGAACCTCGTCGGTGAGCATTGAGAGTCTTCTCCAAATGGAGGCTCCAGGTGGATAGCTGCATCTGCCTCGTAGATTATGCTCGAAGATAGTGGAGTTTAAGTCTAGTGCTTTTGTCTGTTGTGGAGGAAAGATTTTGAAATGAGGTTCCTCCTGATAGCATGAGAGCGCAGGTAGTTTCTCCTCTGGTAGCAGTTCGTAGTTGGGAAGAATGAAAGGATTGATTCTAGGGACGCCCTTCTTCCATAACTCGACGAAGTTGATGGAATTAAGCAGGAAAGCTTGATCCTTATCTGTGCAGATCCCCTTTCATCTCCATTCACTATTGCAGCATTCCCATTCATTGACTCTGGGACATTTCCACCCATGATAGTAGCGAACATTGACATCGGGGTCTGATGGTGGTTGGACTGAAGGAAGAGGGATGTTGGGGTTGTGTCTGATAAGGGCCCATCATATGATGAGCCACCATAGATGACCATCTGCCTTGAGGCGCGGTCTGCGTCTGATTATGCTAAGTGCTCATCTACTCGTCGTTCATCCTCTTCAGTGATCGGTCTGTAGATGGCACGTGGGCCAGAATCATCGATCTCTACAAGATCTTCTCCAATTTCCAAACCTTGTGCACTTGCTTCTAGTGCATATTATAGACGGGCTTCATTTAGCTCTTCGATTTCAGCTTCGTCTGCATCGTCATCAATAGTAAGCGTCTGAAGCGTCAGTTGTTTGTCGGCCTCTTCTGTAGATGCAATTTCTGCTGTTTGAACTAGGGCTGATTCAATACGCCCTAGATCCTCCATGGTTGCTCTATTATGTTCTTCCTTAGAAAGAGTCTTAATAGACTCAAGAACAGCCTTTGTCATGTCAGCGTCTTCCTTAGCTTCCTGTAGGGACTGAAGCTTCTTCATCAGCCTTCCTTTTAAGCTCTTCAACTGATAGAGTCTTCACGGATTCTACTACAGATTGCTCTAACTCAATCTTTTCCTTTGCTTCAAGGTTTTTGTCCAACTTAGCCTTTTTGGCAGCTTCTTTCCTTGAAAGCTCCTGAGCTTTCCTGATGGCTGCTGCTCCCTTTTTCTTGGCTGGAGGAGGAAAAAATGAGGTTTTAGGTTTGGGTGAAGGCTTGGGTTTGGGAGAGGTGTGAGATTTGGGTGAAGGAGAGATTTGGGGCTCAGAGGTAGGTGCATCAAGAATCTCAACATCTGATTCTTGAGTCTGGGAGGGTGCAGGTTGAGTTTCGATTTGAGATGTTGTCTGCGTTGGTTCTGGTGAGGTGGTGAGTTTGGCTTTGGTAATGATGCGGATTTTTGTATCTCTACTGAAGGGCTTTTTGAGAGGTGGTTCAGGGATTGGTTTAAATGGAGGGTCTGAAGCCTTTCTCTTTAAGGATGAGGGAGGGTCTGAGGATGGTTGTTGTTTTGGCTTTTTGGGTTGGTCAGAGAGAGGTTGGGTGCGTCTGGTGGTTGGTTCGTCTGTGAGGGTTTAGGCTTAGGTAGTGCTTGTTCCTTTGCAACTGACGTAGGTTCATCTGTTGATTCCTCCATAGGCTCCTTCTTTACTTTGGTGCCTTGCTTATTTACCTATTCAGGAAACTTGTGAGCTATTCCCATTCTCACAAAAGTTGTTCTTGTCACCTGGGTAACTCCTTCAGACGCGTCAAACTCAGACAAATTAACACCAGCATCCCTCATGAGTTGAGTGAACAACATGTAGTAAGGGATGGAGTTCTTCTGCTTCTTTGTGGAGAATCTGTCCTTGAAAGCCTGCTCCAGATGATAATAGATCATATCTGGAAGGTTGATCTTTTCTACTATAACAATGTTGTAGATGCAGAATCTATCCCTTTCACTCACGTGGTCCCTTGACCCTGTCCTTGGGAGCACGATGTTGAACAGCATGTTGTGAAGGAGTCTGCATACATAAGTCATGTTGGCAGACCTAAGAAAGCTCTTCAGTGCTACAGCTTTTTTCTTGGGTCTTCGTCTGTAGGCCTTACCCCGTCATAGAGAAGCTTGTCCATCGTTTCTTGGGTGATGGTCTTCTCCCAATCTTTGTCAAAGACCAAACCCTCTCCAGCACAACCAATAGCCTTAGCTATGGTTATAGGGCTGATCTCTATTTTCGTCTGACCAATCGTCCCCTTGATACATTGGTTGTCTTCCATCTTCGCTGTCCCCCAGAAGAGGGCATAGGGACCATGGTACCAGACACTGTGTTTACCAACAAAATTGGTCCACCCAGCCCTGGTGAACATGTCCTGAACGTCAAAGCCCTCCTTTGCAAGTTCGCTTAGACTCGCCCACTTTCCAAGAATGAAAAGCTCCTCTGGAAAAGTTGCAACTGCTTTGTCCACGTTGCGAATGAGTGGAGTAGCAGAAGATGCGGTTTGCTTCCTTGGAGCCATTGTTCTCAGAAAGATTTTAGGTTTTTAGAAAGAAGAGATGAGAACGTTTTGATCTTTGAAATCTTTAAGTAACCCAGAGTTTTTCAGAAAGATAAGGAAGATCAAAAGAACCTTGTTCTTTAGGCACTTCGTCCTTTTATACCAGAGATGAGAAGAGAGAGAGAGAATGTCATAAAAAGAGCGATTTTAATATTATTAAAAACTTTTCGAAAACTGTCTCATCATAGTGAAAAGGGCAGTGCACGTTTTGAGAGAAAAAAATGAAAAGACTTATAACCGTTGAGAACGTGGGCACCTTAACGTCTGTGTACTTGAACACACATTAGTTCCAATAGATTAAAGAAGAGAAAGTCAGACGAAGGGTATCGTCTGGTAAAATGCAAATGTTTAATCTGAAAGCATGTGCATATGCAGATGATTCCTTATACAGACGAAATGATCTTTAGACAAAGGCTTTGTAAAGATATCAGCCCATTGATGATCTGTATTTATAAACTTAATATCGAAAACACCTTTTTGAACATAATCATGAATGAAATGATATCTGATTTCAATATGCTTTGCCTTAGAATGTTGTATGGGATTTTTAGATAAATTGATTGCACTAGTATTGTCACAATATACAGGTATATTGTTTTCATAACTAGAGTAATCTTCTAACTGATATTTTACCCATAGCAGCTGTGAGCAGCAACTTGCAGCAGACACATATTTTGCTTCTGCAGTAGATAAAGCAATAGAGTTCTGCTTCTTGCTTGCCCATGAGATGAGACAGTGCCCTAAGAAGTGACATCCTCCACTTGTACTTTTTTGTTCAACTCTGTCTCCTACATAGTCTGTGTCGCAAAATCCTACTAACCTGAAATCTTGATTTTTCTTATAAAACAGACTGAGGTTAATGGTTCCCACTAGATAACGTAAGATCCTTTTAACAGCTTTAAGATGAGACTCTCTAGGATCTGATTGAAATCTAGCGCACAGACAGATACTATGCATAATATCAGGTCTACTGGCTGTAAGATAAAGAAGTGAGCCAATCATACCTCTATAGATCGTTTGGTCTACTGGTTTACCTGATTCGTCTTTACTTAAGGGACTGGAACAATGCATAGGTGTTTTCATTGGTTTAGCGTCTTCCATTTTGAACTTCTTAAGAAGCTCCCTTGTATATTTCTGTTGATGAATATAAATCCCTTTGGCATCTTGTTTGATCTAAAGTCCTAAGAAGAACTTAAGTTCTCCCATCATACTCATTTCAAACTCGTTTTTCATCAAGTCAGAGAAATCTTTGCATAAAGATTCATTAGTAGCTCCACAGATAATATCATATACATAAATTTGAACTATAATGAAATCTTTGCCAACTTCTCTTTTGAAAATAGTAGTATCTACTTTGCCTCTCATAAAACCATTTTCTAAAAGAAAAGAGCTCAGTTTGTCATACCAAGCACGAGGTGCTTGTTTCAGACCATACAGAGCCTTTTTGAGTTTGAAAACATGTTCTGTCAGAGTGGAATCTTCAAAACAAGGAGGTTGTTTAACATAAACCTCTTCTTCAATAAAACCATTTAAGAAGGCACTCTTGACATCCATTTGAAAAAACTTAATGTTTTTATGAGCAGCAAAAGGAAGCATGAATCTAATAGCTTCTAGTCTAGCTACAGGAGCAAAGGTTTCTGTGAAGTCTATACATTCCTGCTGATTATAACCTTGAGCTACTAATCTATCTTTATTTCTTACCACCTTTCCTTGTTCATCTAGTTTGTTTCTGAAGACCCATCTTGTTCCAATGATGCTTTTGTTCTTTGGTTTGGGGACAAAGGTCCAGACGTCATTTCTGGTAAACTGGTTTAATTCTTCTTCCATGGCTAAGATCCAGTCATCATCTATCAGGGCTTCGTCTATTATTTTTGGCTCTATTTTTGAGACAAAGGCGTAGGATGCTTGGTCTCTGAAAGATGATATGATCCTTACACCTTCTTTCTGATCTCCTATGATATGATCTTGTGGATGATAAGTCACGAATTTCCAGTCTCTTGTCTGTGGTTGAGAATCAGACGCTCCTTCAATCTAAGGAAGAATTTCTTGAGAAGGTTGAATTTCCTCTAACTTTGGTGAGGCAGACGGACCTATCTGCATATATGCAAAATCATCCTCAAGATCTGATAGTCTCCTATCAGATGTTAGTCCATCATTGAACTTAACGTGGATAGATTCTTCTACAACTAAGGTCCTTGTATTAAAAACTCTATAAGCCTTAGATGTATCAGAATATCCTAGAAAAACACATTTATCCACTTTAGAATATTTTCCCAATTGATCTTTGGTGTTTAAGATGTAACACTCACATCCGAAAGGATGAAAGTAATCAATGTTGGGTCTTCTTCCTCTCCATAGTTCATAAGGAGTCTTTTCAATCATAGGTCTGATCAATACTCTGTTTTGAACATAACAAGCAGTGTTTACAGCCTCTGCCCAGAAATGTTTAGGAAGAGAGTTCTCACAGAGCATGGTTCTAACCATCTCTTGTAGAGTTCGATTTTTCCTTTCAACTACCCCATTTTGCTGAGGTGTTCTCGGTGAAGAGAAGTTGTGAAAAATTCCATTCGTTTCGCAGAAAGATTTGAACTCAACATTTTCAAACTCAGTTCCATGATCACTTTTGATGCTAGAGATGCAAAAGCCCTTTTCATTTTGAACTCGTTTACAGAATATTTCAAAGACTTTGAAAGACTCATGTTTATGGCCTAGGAAGTATACCCTTGTATATCTTGAATAGTCATCGACAATAACTAAGCCATATTTCTTTCCGCCCAGACTCAACATTCTAGTAGGACCAAATAAATCCATATGCAAGAGTTGCAATGGTCTGGAGGTGGAAACAACATTTTTAGATTTAAAAGAAGTTTTAATTTGTTTCCCCTTTCGACATGCTTCACAGAGAAAATGAGTTTTCCAAGAAATCTCAAGCGATCCTCTTACTAAACCCTTTTTCGAAATTTTTGAAATGTGTTTCAGATTCATGTGCCCAAGCTTTTTATGCCAAATCCATCTTTCATCTTCTCTGGATAGCAGACACGTTACCTTCTGCTTGCTAAGATTTATAAGATAAATTTCATATAAATTGTTGTGTCGTCTGGCAGAAAAGATAGACTTGTCATCATCTATTTTGACTATGCATCTGTCTTTGTTGAAGGAGACTATATAACCATTGTCACATAATTGACTTATGCTCAATAGGTTATACCTCAGACCTTCAACATATATGACGTTGTTTGTGGAGGTTAGGGAGGACATACCAACTTTACCTATGCCTGTGATGCGTTCTTTTCCCATGCCTCCAAAGGCAACTGCTCCTCCTTCAATCGACTTTAGGTCTAGGAACATAGACCTTTCTCCCATCATATGTCGTGAGCAACCACTGTCCAGGTACCAGCTCAAACCCTTGCCTTTTCCTACCAAGGATATCTAAAATGGGAATAATTTGAGACTTTGGTACCCAAATCTTTTTGGGTCCAGCAGCATTAGTGCCCTTAAACATTTGCTTCTTCTTGTGTATGCATCTGAACTTAGAGTGCCCAAATTTTTCACAGAAGTCACATTTGTCTGGATCAAACTGAGTAGAAGCGGATGCATCTTTTTCTAAGCCTAAACCAGATTTATCATGAGGATGTTGATGATATTTTAAAGGCATAGTGAGAGTGTTAGAACTCTCCAGAAACTTCCCAAAGTCCTTAGTTAAACATGCTACTTCTTCCCTTAGTTTTTCAACTATGGATGAATCGCCTGTTTGACTAGGGGTGCTGGTTTGACTTAGGCTCTCTTCCAGAGTCTTGACTTTTTCTTCTAGTTCTGCATTTGATTTCTTCAGCAATTCTATTTCACAAACAGATTGTTTGAGTTTTTGTTTAAGTTTAAATTTTTTACATTGCTGAGAGATCATATGATAGTTCTGAAGTAAAATGTCATAAGGCATCTCTTCTTCATCGTCTGATGAACAACCAGATGAGCTTTCAGATTCAGAACAAGTTTTTACCTCAACTTTTTCTTCTGTCTCTGCCATTAGACATACATTTGCTTGTTCATCGTCTGAGTTGCTGCTTTGCTCACTGTCTAAGTCGTCCCATGTGGCCATCAAACTTTTCTTCTTTTTCTTGCCACCATAGGACTTCTTTTTCTTTAGCCTTGGACATTCAGATTTCATGTGTCCAGGCTTTCTGCACTCAAAGCAGATGATCTCTTGATTGTCCTCCTTATCTTTCTTCTTGAATCTGGAATCTTTCTTTCTAGAGGACTGTCTAAACTTGTTTTTCTTTTTCAGCATTTGCTTGAATTTTCTTGCCATGAGAGCGATTTCATTGTCTGTAGATTCGGCAGAGCTTTCGTCTGATTCTTCTGTTCGAACCTTCAGGGCCTTGGGGGCTCTTTTCTTTTCTTCTTTGATGGTGCTGGTTTCACCAACTTTGAGAGCAGCGGAACTGTTAGTGTTGTTTGTAGGTAGTTGATCTCTGTTGTGCAGATGTACTTCATGCACTCGTAGCACTCCTAACAGCTCATCCCAAGACAGGTTTCTCATGCTCCTTGCTTCTTGGATAGCTGTGGTCTTGGGTTCCCACACTTTGGGCATGTTGTCAAGAATCTTCAGGTTGACTTGAGCTTTAGTGTACGTGTGCCCAAGGGATTCCAGGTCTGAGAGAAGGACCTGAAGTCTCCCAAACATGTCATCGACACTTTCTCCTTCTTTCATAGAGAAACTTTCACAGTGTCTGGTCAGAGTGGCAGCTTTTCTTAGTTTAACATCTTTTGTTCCTTCATAGTTGGTGCAGAGAGAATCCCAAATCTCCTTGGCCGATTTCAGTCTACGCACCTTCTTGTACTCATTTTTGGTTAAAGCACAGGTCAGAGTATATCTGGCCTTGTTGAGTTGGAGGATGTTGTAGTCATCTTGAGTCCATTGATCCTCGGGCCTTGTAATGGAAATATCTCCATTTATGATGATGTTCCATAGTTGATACTTATTGGACTTGATGTACATCTCCATACGATCTTTCTAGTAAGGATAGTCATCTCTAATAAAGATTGGAGGCCTTGTTAGAGAGGCTCCTTCAGGAATGAACTGATTGTTGTGACTGGCCATCTGGATCTTTTCCTCTAGACACGGTCAGGTGCTCAACCCTTAGAGGCTGAGCTCTGATACCAAACTATAAAGGCAAAAAGTCACAAGAAGGGGGGTTGAGTTGTGATTTATGAAAATTTTCGCAAACTTTTATAAACAGAGTGTAGCGTCTGATCAGATATAGAAGTTTTAAGAAAAATGTTTCAACAGACGATAACTCAACAGATGAAAGTCTTTTAAACGAAACAGGTTTTAATCACAATCCAAAGTCAGTTCGAAGCAGTTATAAGAGATGTAAGACAAAGAAAGACAACACAAGATATTATACTGGTTCGTCTCATCCTTAGACTACGTCCAGTTCTTGGCAAACCACCAAGTTCTAATAACTTATCACAAGTTACAAGTATTTTTCATTGCCACTTCTGACTCACCCAAGTAGTATTTTACACTTAGTCTCTCCAAGCTAAAACCCAAGTATTCTTTACTACCAACCCACTTCTGGCTCTAAAACAAATCACTAGATTTGTTTTTTACAAAGGACGCACAAACTTTAGAGCTATAGTCTTACAGACGGATATTCAAGATTAAGAGCTAAGTCTTTTTCTCTCAGGAAACACAAAGTGGTTTGAGAGCTTTTTACAAAATAAAGAATGAAGGTTTGAAAGAAAGCTTGAATTTGAATTCAGTTCATGTATGTTTAGCATTTCAAATCTTCTTCTATATATACACTTGCTGAGGAAGTAACAATTGTCTCTAAACAGTCTTTTTTCTTGCATCTGACCATCGTCTAAAGGAAGATGGTTAAAGGCATTTAATGCGAGCATTAAATGCTTGTCACCAACTAGTCATTCTGAGCTGATAAAGCATTATGCTTTTCTTTCTTGAGATACACTCCAAATCCTTCTACTACAGTGGTCACATCGCTTTTTCAGACAAGTACTAATTATTAGTTGTAGCGCGTCTTTCAAGGCTTGGGAAGCTTCAGAAACTTTGACTCTTCTTTCTATTCCCTTTTATGCACTTCGCCAGATCCTAGGAGGATGTTCTATGAACACTCCTTGCAAAACAGATAACAAAACGATAGTGCATTTACTATGCCTTTAAATGCTTCTTCAGACTATAGCGACTGTCTGTGTATCATCTGTATCTTACAGACATAGATACAACATTTTCATCTGTTGGCATTTATAAGACATAATCTTTTTACTTAATATTTTTTTTGCATATAATCAAAATAATTAAGGGTCTTGATTCGTCTTATGACTCAACACCCGAGTAGTCTCAACCAGGGCCAGCTCAGCTTTAGTCGCGGCTTCCTTCGCCAAGCCCACTTCTTGGTGGCCACGCTCGAACTCCTCAGCCCAGTATTAGGCAATAGCCCATGAGCGAGCCTGGAAGCGACAAATAGCCTCCATCGAAAGCAGCGACTCGGCATCCCTCAACATATTCCGATCAGCTTGACCGAGATTGTCGGCACAGATGAGGGCCTGGGGGTTAAAGTCCTTCCCCCAGAGCGAAGTTTGCCCATCTTTCATAGATAAAAAGGTCGGGTGCCTCAAGAACGTGGAGCCTGAGCACCGGACGGACTCGGTTTCGACTTCTTAGAGGGACCATCCCCCCTTGGACAGCCTATTGCTTCCTTTTCAGCGAAGGAGGAGGTGGAGGAGGAGGTGAAGGAATGGGAGAAGCAACTCGAACCACTTCAGAGGCAGGATCCTTGTTCTTCAATTTCTCAAGCCTCTGCTTCTTGGCCGTTTTGCAATCGAATTTCCCCATTATAACTGCAGAACAACACAAACATTAGTAAATACAAAGTAAAGAAAAAGAAGGTCGAATAAAAGAAGATACTCACAGTCCCAATCCTCTCTCAGAGTCCGAGAAGCAGAGATCTCCACAATCGTCTTGCAATGTAGGGAACACGGCAACTTGCACAGGGTAACCATATCATCATGATCCTCAGGAGACATGTTCACGACCTGCCAAGACGATGGCTTATTTGGAGAACGGGTCTAGTAAAGAGGGAACCTTGGTCTTCCACGACTATCAAAAAAGTCGATCTCCCCTTCCGAACTCGGTCAAACACAAAAGAAACCACTCTTGAAATTCTTCCAAGAGGAGGTATAAGGACCAAGAATAGATTGGTCAGGGATCCCGGTCAAGGAGACCCAACCACCCTTCTGACTCTCCTTAACTTTATAGTGGTACAAGAACTTAGGAGCAGTAGAAGTGACGAAAAATTTACTGCAGAGCACCCAGAAAGCCTAAAGCGAAGCCCAGGCATTCGGATGCAATTGAGTAGGAGCGACGTTCAACTCCCGAAGAACGTCGGCTTTAAATTGGTCAAACGGCACCGTGATGCCGAGAACCGAAAACAAAGCCTCATATACGTAAGTAAAATGAGATTGACCGGGAACAACAGAAAGGAAGACACGCTCATCAGGCCCATAGGGTTCGGCATAGATCATACCCAGCCTTTCCGAGTGGCACAAATCAATTTCTTGAAGAAGGGAAGAAAAAGCCTTCTCGGTCTGATACCGAGAGGAATAAGCACCCACCTCACCAGCTACCCAGGAATAACCAGGAGCGATAACAGAAGGATAAACCTTCCTCGAACCCTTAGACTCTATGGGTTGAGAGAGAATAGGAGAGGGGAGAAGAGGCCGAGCATGCCGAGTCTCAAGAGGACGATCCTCAGTAGCCTCAGAATCGTCCAAGACTACTACCTTCCCTGCAGGAATGGCCAAAGGTACTTGTGCGTGGTCGACAGATGGGTGAACCACCTCGACATTCGCGGCAGGGACATTCGTCGTCGAAGCACCATCACTAACTCCACCAGAGTTAGGATGGCACAAGGGAGAACCATCATCGGAGCCCTCTCCGATGAGGTGAACTCCGACGGAAACATGCAACCTCCGCCGGAACGCCTTGAATCCCTAGAAAAGGAAGACATTTTAGAACAACAAAGAACAATATCAGAGAGGAGAAGGGCGTACCTGAACGAAGAAAAAAGAAGAAAAGACAAGGAGAAGGAGGAAGAAATGGCAGAAAGAAGGAAAAAGTCGCCGGAGAAATGAAACTCGCAAGAAGAAAGTGAAAAACTGGCGAGAATAGTGACCCTTACATAGGGTCCCAAGCGTTTCGAAGACGAAGAGACGAAGCGGTCCGAACTGTTGGATCAAGATCCTTCACCAGACCAAATCAACGGTTAGGGGGCTTGAGACCTTTGGATATCCCTAGAACGTTTCAAAATTCAAAAACAATCATTGTCGCTGCCCTTGGGAAGCGTTACAACTTTAATAGGTATGAAGCGACGCCATCACCTAATGACACAACGCTTCGAGAACCAAACTCGGATCCAGCTAGGCGAGACGAGGAAAGCTCGACTCGGCCGAATAAAGATCCGCATTTGGTAAAACCACAACTTAAGCTCCTACATGGCTCCAGAGCTTGAGGGGCATGTGTACTACTCGGACTTAGACTTCACCGAGTAGCCAATCTAGCCGAATAAATATCTCTTACTCGGACCAGGGAAGTAATAACGGAAAGCATATCTTACAATAAAATAAGATAAAGAAAGATCAAGTTATAAGATAATGATAGAAGATAGAACAATCTCTATCATAAATCACGAGATTTGAGGAAATTTGATAGGAAAATAAGTTTATCTAATCTCCCATTCACCTATAAATTCTAATCCCATTGTCATACCTGTCTCCTACCTCTGCGTCTCTAACTTCAGCGTCAGAGTGTCTTTGCTGGTACATCCCCCATTAGTCACGGAGGAGATCCCAACGGAGCCACCTAAGAGCTTACCAAAACTTGGTAACAACATAAAGTTTGAATTTTGTTTGGTGATTTTACTTTTGTTCGAGCTTGTGAGCATGTTCCCTACCTTGATTTAGCATTATAATTCCCGATTCCCTCTTTGTCCCTTTGTTTCTCTTTAAATTCTACTCGTCGTTTTCTAAAGGAGAGATTGTGCATGTAAGCATGTTATTGTTTCGCTCAACCGAGGTGCAGTTTATCACGTGTGTGGGGTTTGGGCTCGTAACTTTCTAGTCAGCCAATTGTTATACATACCTTCCTTTATTAATTATATACCTCCCTTTTATATTTTTTTTTTCCGAGAATAACCCTTTTCCTAAAACTCTGTTCTGGATGTGCTACCATGAGGTGGAGGTACACTCAAGCCTTGAGTAGTGAAATTATTGAAAGCATTTTACCAATTTACTAGAGACGCGGATGATGTTGACGATCTCCATGTTCTCCTCGCTTTAATTCAATTACTATTCTTGTTACTGGCTAAAAGTAGAATATTAAGATTATCCTGGACTTGGTGCTTGTTCTACATTGAAAAGGATGAAATTAAAAAAGTATAAAGATTTTGGGTCAGGAATCATCGAAACAACGTGAAAGCTTGTTTTTGCCACTTGTAGCTATAATCGCCGTATTGGGCACTCTTGGCTATATTCTTCGTACTGTTACGTGATTATTTTCTACATGATATAAGCATGGTTCTGTTGCGCTCATACCACCTCTTCAGATAAATCACTCTTAGCTTTCTGTTGAAGATCTATTATCTTGTTGCTTAGCTTTCTTCACTATTCCATGGCACTCTGCTCGGTTGTTGTGCCTCATTACATTGGTTTGGTGATCTTTGCACACTATTTGTTTGAAGATTTGATTATTTGTAGACTTCAGCTTCATTCACGATGGTGTAGCCCCCACCTCATGGTAGCATATCTAGAACATAATTTCTGGAAAGGGTTACTTTTGGAAAAAAAAATATAAGAGGAAGGTATATAATTAATAAAGGGAGGAATATATAACAATTGCCTTCTAGTCACAACAGATTACGGGGTGATAGAATGGACTCTAGGCCCAAAATTAAATAGTTCAAGGATTATATTGGATCGAGTTAAATATTTAAAAAAGACTTAAATACTTTTTTAGTCATTGTAATTTAGTATTTTTTTATTTTTTGTCATTGCAAATTTTTTGTTTGTTTTAGTCATTGCAAATTATATTTATTTTATTTTTCGTCCTTAAAATGATTTAGATAGTACTTTGAATAGTGAAAAAAGTGTTATCTAAACCGTTATAAGAATAAAAAATAAAACAAACATAATTTGCAATGACTAATATCAAAAAAATAATTTTACAAGGATGAAAAGCAAAAAAATACTAAATTGCAAGGATTAAAAAGGTATTTAAACCATTTAAAAATTATAATTTTTAGGACAAACTATGTTTTTGATCCCTAAACTTTTTCATATTTATGGTTTTAGTCCCTAAACTTTTTTACGACCGGTCAAAGTCTTCATACTTTTTTTTCCATCAATGATTTTAGTCCTTTCCGTCTGTTTTGGACGTTAAGTGATAACGTGGTATTAGTTTTATTATTATTATTATTATTTTATTACATTTTCTGACTATTAAAAACCGCTAAAAAAATTATATTTTTAAAAAGATTAAATACTTTTTAGCCGCCACAAATTGTTGCATCTTGAATCATTAACAAATTTGTTGCTTCTGAGCCTTTGAGCAGAACAACATAATACAACCTCTAATAAAACCATGAAGGTCAACACAGTTGGAAAATATTTTGTTTATAATTTAAAATTTAAAGTAAAAAAAATATTTTCTTTTTCATAATCAGTTATAAAATATATCTCCTATCTTATTCTTTAAGTTAGTTTTAATTTGTTGGGATTATATTGCCTGAGTCAAGTGTTGCTCCACGTTTAGAGAACATAACGTTCCATAGTAGCAGTTTTTTTCTCCCGATTTTCTTGTTGCTACACGTTGGATATTTCCTCTTACTGTTTCAGTTTTAGTTTGTTACTTTTGTAAAGTTGATGTTCCATGAATTAGTTGCTGCATGTTGGGTTGATTTTCGTGGGCAACACTCATGGCTTTTCCTATATATAGTGTTAGTGCCTATTGAGAATACATAACACAAAAACATACTATGCTGTTCTTGTAAAAAATAAATTAATGCAGCAGCAGCTTTCCTTTAATTCTTTCTTTTACTTTTATAAAATTCTTTTATTATTAAAAATATATTTTGGAGTATTAATGTGTTTGATTTGAGAATTATTTTTTTGTACAAGATTGATTTAATAGGTTATCGTATCTCATAAGAGGAGTACATCAATTTTAAGTACAAGTACAATGTAGAGTTTTCTCTTTAAATATAATGCATTACGCGTTTTAACTCAGATTTTTTTTAAATTTCTCATTTATTATATTTATTTTTGTATTAATTGATTGCTACAAGAATTATTATGTATTTTGATTCTATATAAAATATCACAGCTGTATTTGCTGTTCTGGTTTGATCTAAATTCTTTTCTACCATAGAGACTCTAAACCAACCCATCACAACCATCATCAAACCCATTATCAACAATAACCACAATACGAGAAGAACCCATATTTGTGCCTCCGGAAGGCTCCTCCAATCTGCCAAGGTAGCCACCATAAGATCGCACCCAACCTTGATGTCCTTTACACGATACTCAAACAACGTTGGTTCCAAAAGAGCATAGATATGCTCCTGTGCACATGCTTGCTGATGCCTTCAACAATGACAGCTTGTTTTCAAGGAAAAGTGCTGACAAAGCCGCAGATCTGGCTGCGGAGGCCGTCGATCTAGCAGCGGAGGCTGCGAATCTGGCAGCTGAAGCTGTGGATCTTGTCGCCGAGGCATCGAAGAGATGAAGGGGTTTGAGGAGCTGCGGGGTATAAGGGTGCACCAATCTATCATTGTTGTTTGGGAAGGGTGCCGGTGCCGGCGCCGGCGGCGAGAGGTGCTGAGGGCAACTTCCTGATGGTGAGGAGAAAGACGAAATTGTTGTTGTGACTTGATTTTGGTTTTGGAATAATTTTATTTTTTGAAATTCAAAGAGAAATATATTATTAAAACCAGTTCAGCTGCACAAGATGTGCCCGAACTACAAGTTACATAAAAAAAAAACAATTTTGCTGTGCAGCAAAGCTATATCTATCTACTAGCATCATACTGCTTAATAACAATAAAGTAGCTTTTTCTTTCTAAAACTTGGCAAAACGTCCAACATATACAATTAAACCAGCCAACCAATTATAGAACAAAACCACGAGAAAAAAGATCAAGCTCCTGGCGGCAAACCAAATGAAGCACAGCTTGAACGCCTTCTATTCCCACCTCCAAATTATATCTTTGATTTTGGTTAATTTGGAATAAATTGTTTCTTTGATTAAGGATTGAATCATTTGAACAAGTTTATTTTTTTAAGTTCTTGCAATTTGTGGTAACTATAAGTTGCCACAAATTATTATTTCTTTAAAAAATATTTTATTTATGTAATTGTTGACGGTTTTTAATTGTCAGGATTAAAATTATAGACGGAAAAAAAATATGAAAACTTTGATCAATCTTAAAAAAATTTAAAGATTAAAATCATAAATATAAAAAAATTTAAAGACCAAAAATATAGTTAGTCTTAATTTTTATTTTATATATATTTAAAATAATATAATGTTGCTAATCAATGGATAATTATTCAAATATCAACGTGATATTATTTTAAATATATATAAAATAAAAATTATAATTTTTAAATATTTAACTTCATTCAATGTAATCATTGTAATATTTAACTTCATTTAATTGTGGACCTAGCCCACTCTACCAGGGGCAGTTATTATTATGACATTTCAACAAATATTGTACGAGCATGTGTATGACATGACCCAATGACCTCAGGTGTGGGGTAGAACCGTAGAAATAAGTGTCATTATGTGGTTAAATAAGCAACCATTCAATGGCAGCACGAACTGATGTGTGGGCCAAAGGAAGGACCGAGGCACGTGAAATTTGGTTGGTTAAGTCCTAATGTCCTATAGCTTATTTAATGGGTTTAACCATTTTCTCCGTGGGAGGTGTACCCCTTCAGTCTTGGTGCCAGCGCTTGCATCAATAAATTGCTTTGCCTATAAAAATAAAAAAAAACTAATTATTATAATTTATGTTCAAAATATAAAAAGAAAAACCCCACGCGATGCACGAGTATAGTGAGAGATGGCGTGCTATAGCGACCCATGGAAAACATACTAAGGTATATTTGGATACCTATTTAGATATCTTAGACATATTTTTGGAACTCCAGACTCAGTTTGACATTATGTTTGAATGCATTGAAAAGTAATTCTGTAATCTACGTTTGGACTAAATCCAGATTTAGATCAGAAACAACAAATTTGATGCTTTTAAAATAAAAGTACTTTTGATTTGTATATTTATAATAGAAATATGAAATAAAAGTATTTTTTATTGATATTATCTAAACAAATTTTATTTTATCAACATATTTTTTGAACAAAAAATACCTAAGCATAAATCATGTTATAGTAAACTCATTTTTATCAAACTTAAATTTGTAACATATTTTTGATTCAAATTTATATTTACAAACTTTAATACAAACATGTACTAAGTAATTTTAATAGATTTTCCGGAGAGAATTATTATGTTCATTTGTGGAGCAATATAGTTTCTCTTTATTATAAAAATATATATATATTCCTACCAAACACGGTGGCTTGCTCATGTAACATTGCAGTTGACTACCTATTAAACACGTGAAAAATTCATATAAAAGTGGTACCAATAATATTTCTGATCACACTGTCCATATAAACTTTTCCACCGTTCTATATATCTAATTCAATACTCTAGTAAAACTCCAGCATCCACCTTGAGAAACTGTAGTGATCTTTGCAAAATGAATATTGGATTCATTTACATACCGATGGCAAACACAAACTTTACTCAAAAGTCTACTTGCTTAGCCATGAAGAGCTTAAGTCAAGCTTCAAAGGTCGATCATAGGCGTATTAACAATTTTCGATTCAACTCCAAAGTCAAATTCAATTGCTTCTCATTTCCAGAACAGAACTTCTTGGGCTTGAAGTTTCAAAAGGACGCCACAAAAAAGATGTACGTATAATTTTTATAGTTAATTAATTTTATTGTGAATGCTTTCTTAAGAGTCAAGTTCTGGGAAATTGACCTAAAAAAAATAAAGTTATGGGAAATCAATGCCTTGGTAAGATTGTACGATCCATCATTTCAGGAACACGGTTGTCTACGCCAGCATACCACCAGGAAATTCACCCCTTCTTGATTCTTTTGCTGATCACTGGTAACTCATCACACCCTGCTCCAATCTTTGATACTATGTGATTAAGAATTGCTGAACTATACAAAAGTTGATAGCATGAAACGCTATATACAAATTAAATCTGGTTAATTTGCAATTGACCAACAGTTTAACAAATACATTCTCTGGCAGGCAAGCTTGGATCACTGGAACACTAATCACTATACTTCTGTCTTTTACGAGGAACAAATGGGGACCTTTGCTACAATTGAAAGGTAATCAAATAAAGAACCTTGTTGATCAACCTTAAAAAAAATTATGCGTTATTATTTGCGCTAATTATATCTTTTTGTATAGAGAAAATTGAGACAACAATAGACGGAGCAGAACGTGTGGCAGATATAGTAGAAGAAGTGGCCGAGAAGGTTGAGAAGGTTGCGGAAGGGGCTGCCAAGAATCTTCCCGAAGGAAAACTTCAGGATGCTGCTGAATTTGTTGAAAAACTAGCTGAAAATGTAGACAAGCAAGCCGAAAATTTAGAAGATCTATTAGAAAAGGTTTTAACTTCTGTCCCAAAAACAACTTTGAACTCCCTCATTATTTTTTTTTTTATAAAATATATTTTTAGTTCCAGTATTTTTTTTTACTAAAAATTGGTTTTAGTCCCTGTACTTTCAAATAAACCATTTTAGTCCTTAAACTTTAAAAAACATGTGGATTTAGTCCCTTAATATCATTAGCATCAATAAAGGAGAGAGACTAAATCCACATATTTTTCAAAGTTTAAGGATAAAAAATGATCAATTTAAAATATAGGAACTAAAATTAATTTTAAGTGAAAGTATAGGAACAAAAACATATTTTACCTTTTTTTTTAAATGTGATACATACTCCCTCTGGATCTAAATATAAGAAAAAAAAAACTATTTCACGCTAACTAAGAAAGTTGATTAATAACATTTAATTGCACTAATCTCAATTAAAAAAATTATTTTCTTAAATTGCCCTTCGTTGGAATTTGATATAAAAAATAAGGAGTAATTAGAATTAAAATCCTATTAAATGAAGGGTATTTTAGAGATGATTTCATTAAATGAACTAAAATTAGTTGAGATTTGCTTATATTTAAATCCAAAAATCAAGTCATTTTTTTGAAGCCGGTTGGAGTATACAACAACTCATATAAGATTTTATACAACATCATTTTCTTGTACTTATCTCTCTCTATCAAAATAGAGATAGACACAAAAACATATTATTGTATAAATTGTTTTATAAATAATATTTCTCTTTTATTTTCAATCACAATTATACCTAATGGAGTACTTTAGTTAAAGGAAAATATTTGATGGGCGCCCAATATCCTATCTAACAACCAGGGAGAGAGAAAGAAAGAAAAAGATAAAAAATGTACGTATAATAGGATTTATGGTGTGATAGAAAGAAAAATAAAAATAAATAAGAAATGTTGGTGGAATATTTAAAATAATGATTTTTCTAACCCGTGCAATTGCTTAGTTAATTATTTATAAGTATCTTGCTAACCAGTATCCTAAGTTTAGGGTACTGATTAAGGAATCAAAAAAAAAAAATTTTTATTAAAAATCACATGAAAGCACATTTTAAAATTATAGGAGAGCACATTTTTCCACATCTCAAAAAAAAAAAAAAATTCCTCTTTTATTTTCTTATCCGGTGTTTAGCATTTGACATACTATTAATAGCCCATGTTAGCAGCATTGAACGACGTATCAGCTGTTCAATTCACTGTAGTTCTTTTAAGTACTTTTACTGTAGTTCTCAAAAAATACTTTTATGTATAAAAAAACTTATGTACGATTCTTTTAAGTACTTTTATGTCCTGCTAAACTAAAAAAAAAAAAACTTATGTATAATTCTTTTAAGTACTTTTACTGTAGTTCTCTGATTAAAATTGAAGTTCTACTTCAATAATCTTTATTGATCTTTAATGTAAACATTAATAACACTAAATGTGTGTGTGTTGCAAACTCATTTTTTCAATCAAGATGCCTTGTTCTTGTTCAGGTTTCCTTCTTCATGTGTGTGTGTAATTTACTTCTTGTTTATCCCAACAGCTGAAATTATCTTTTAAGGTGGAATTTGGAAAAGAAAATTATAAATATATACCCTTGTATTTTTTTTTATCTCATTTCTATCTCGATCATTTTCTTTTTCTTTTTATTTTTCTTTTCTATAACAACACTTATCACATTTATCAACTTTTTACCTTTTTCCCCCTATTTCTCTCCTTTTATTAAAATTGGGTGAACATTTACCATCACGTACTCTTTGAAAAAAAAAAAAGTATGATTTAATTATTAAACATTGAGGGGCAATTTTACTTTTGATGATAAAAATATTGAGGAGGTTAAGTTCATGATTTGAATGAGATATATGATGATAGATTAAATACAATTACTATTTGCCTCCTCTAAAGTGAGGGGTGTAGTTTAGAGGATAAAGTGCATTCACAAAATCCAGTACAGATCCTATTACTTACCTCTTGCTAAAATGAAACAATCTTTTTTAAGGCTAGCTAATAGAGAAATATCAGACCATAAATATGAAATTTTACTCTATGATCACCGCAGGTAGAAGACAAGGAAAAGGAACTGGTTTCCTTCTTCGAATCAACTGTTCGTCAACAAAAAAGTAATGTCGAGACTACAGATTCAAAAGATCAAAAATAAAGGAAATCACGGTTGCAAATCCATGTAACATTTTAGCATATAATTACTCTTATATTGAGATAATCCCTTTATATATTATCTTTCTCTTATAATTGTGTATATTTTTTTATGTCATGTGTTTTATTTTAATCTTCTTTTTATCCTCCTCAATTCACCTTCTACGTACTGAGAAAATTCTTCTCCTTAATTGGTTCTTTTAATGGAAAATATTTATATTGATTGGTTATAATAACAAATAATAGAGAATTATTTTCTCAAATTTTATTACATTATTCAATTATAAAATCATATTTAAATATGATTATTTTCAAAGATGTGATGCTATTCCTAATTTAATGGGCGTGAGATTAGGAATCTTTCATTGTATTCTTGATAACTTCAACACAAATTTCATAGTATTCTTTTAAAAGGATTTAAAATTAGAAAATTGAAAATTAAAATTTAGACTTAGGTTATCCATTATCCTACTAATCAATCATAATTGTTGAACTAATATTTTATTCTATATAATACACATGATAATTATTTATTTTATATAACTAAAACTTATAATAAATAATTAAATAATTTTGAATATATAAATTATATTATAATTAAAATTAGTAATAGATAAATACTTTTAAACATATAAATTATATTGTAGATTTATGATAAATAATTTATATTGTGATAAAAAATTATTTTTAATTTTTAAAATATTGAAATTCAATTTAGAAATAATGATGAAAATAATAAATTGAAAGAAATAAGAGGTAAAATAATGTAACTTCCCAATTTTTGGGCCTATGTGTTTCTGCTGTATGAGTGCATATGTTAATATATATTGATTGTTTTATCTGTTTTAATTGTTGCTTGATTAATATATTGTTTGTTAATAAAAAAAATGACTTAGATAAAATTGTTGCTTGATTAATATATTGTTTGTTAATAAAAAAAATGACTTAGATAAATACTAGATAATAATAATAGTTGTTATTAATGATTCTTTGTTAATGAAATAAAAAGTGTGTTTTAGTGGTACGTAGTTATATTTAATGATATTGCAATCATTAATTACTTGAGAAGGGTCAGTCATTTTGGAGCTCGCTTATAGTTAAAGTAGTCAATTACATAATACAAGTTGTGTTCCCAGAGCTCTCTAAAATTTGTCAAATATCGATCTTGAGATTATCGTTCAATCTCATTAATCCTTTAATATTATTTTAAATTTCAAATTCTTAAAATTGTTGCTATAGTTATTCCTAATCTTTTGAAATGTTATCCTTTGTATCCTAAATTAATGCTTGATATTTTGATTCCTTTAATTCTTACTTATCCAATTAATTTATGTGACACATCCACTTAAGTTTTTATTGTTTTTCTCTTGTGCCTCACCAAACTTCATGCCACCTTAAGTCTATTGAATGGATTCTCACATAATAGAAACAATATGGCATGGTATTCTTGAAGTAGTTGTTGAATTTGGCTTAGCAAATGTCATGTTTCGAAATTGCTATATATCCAACACATAATGAATCTAATTTAGCCTTTTTGTACACATAAAGTTTTATGTCTCAAATTTTGAATCCAATTGACCTCACTTAATTTGCATTTTACGACAATTTATACAAATATTTTCTTTAAACATGTTAAATGAGAAATTTGTTTGGACAACATGTACATTAGTCAAGTTTGTGTGTAATTTAGATTTAGATTTTTTATTCTTAGTTCTAAACTTAGTGTGCCTTGCCCCTGTTTTAGTATGTTAAACCAATTCCTAAATGTAGCTTATACCAAGGTTATTAGACACGACTCAGACCGGCCGGTTGAACCGGAAACCGGTCTCCTGGCCGGTTCAAGCTTGATACTTGATTAGTTATGCATTTAAACAGGTGAAAATGGGTCTAACTAGGCTGGTTTTTAACAAAATCGGTGACTCGTCGATTTTTAACGCTCCTTTGTTCACCTGTACGTTAACATTTAAATTCAAAACATAGTTAAATTTAGTCAAGGCCACACACACATTCAATTTTAGCATATAAATTAAAAATTGTTTACTAAAAAGCATATGGCGAGATTCGATCCTTGCTCCTTATGCATATATAAAGCAAGTAGAACCATTGAACCAAATTAACTATCTAATAAAATAATGACAAACATATAAATATATTCAATATAAATTTATAAATTTATCATATACCGAGTCATGTAGGTCAACTACTGACTCACTGGGTTAACCTCTAACCCAATGACCCAATATCCCGATTGAGTCGATGACCGGTCTGAGTCTAATAACATTAGCTTATACAAGTCCTAAGTCCTACATATAGGTGTGTCATGCCAAGTTGTTTGAGAATGATGCATATGTGTGATGAGTAAAGTCCTGTTTTTCCCCTACACCACGAGTTGAACTAAGAGTGTTATTAGCCTTGGCCTTTGTTTTTAATTTCCTTTGCTAGTGTTGTATATTTATATGTCATCTTCACAATGCAATTGATCTCATGTCATTTCCATATTTGTATCATTTTTAATGATTTTAGCAGTGCATCCGGTCCTAATGAGTGTAACCTTGTGTAGTTGTTGTATTGATTCAATAAATTGTCATGTTTTTAATAGACTGACATTTTCCCTGTATTTTTTTGTTTGAAGTAGACATTCTAAGGGTTCTATAGGATTTGGAACCATTCAATTTTCATTTTATATAATTAAATATGAATTTACTAAGATGAGTATGGAGATGGACTTAAACTTTGAAAAGTGGTTTTGTTTCTCTGAGTTGAAACTAATTTTGAGGCAACTATAGGAATAGTAAAAATATGGGGGGGAAATTCCACTATTTTATTAAGTCTCTAAGAAGGTCTTGTGAAAATTTATCCTCAAATAGTGAATTTTCCATTTCTGAGAATTTTCTCACCCAAACTGCTTATTGGTGGATTTCTGGTGCTTATAAGTTAAGGTTTGGTGTTTTGTGGAATCCTAGTCTTTAGTAAGTTGTGAACTAAGTTCCATATGGTTTTACATTATAACTATACATATGTATGCATTTATATAGAGATACTTTCATGTTAATTACTATATTTCAAACATCATATTTATACTTCTTTAAAGTATTTCCTTGTTTCCTTCTAAAGTAAAGCTCAATTACTCATTTTTATCCAAGTTTGGATAAGCCCTGAAGGTGAGGGAAAATGGGGGGAAAGAAGAAAAGAGAACATACTTACCTATCTTTAAACTATTGTCATTAGTAAACTAGTTCTCAAGATGCCTTGTTCTGTCAAAGTTTATAAATAAGTCCTAAGGGTGAGAAGGGTCCTCGAATTAAAATAGAAGTTTTTAATTAAAGGGTAAGTGTTTTATTTAAAGTTCCACTCTATCCATCTCTTCTCTATGATACCAAAGATAAAAATATAAGGAAATGGCTTGTGCATCACAACATCTTAGGCTTAGTTCCATTCTACGGCTTAATGCCACCAACTAAGCTTAGTGCTGCTTATATGACTTTGATTACTCACATGCATCTTACGCATTAGCTGGAAGGATAGTAATTAACCACTTAGGTAGTATTTATGTGTATGATGAGTATTAGGGATGCATGAGGGAGCACTCTATGTGCACAATAAGCATTCAATATGCATGAGGAAACACCTTAGGTGCATGATGAACATTTGATATGCATAGGGGAGCACTTTACTGCACGAGGAGCACTTTGTGTGCATGAGGAGCATTTTGTGTGAAAGAGGAATACTTAATGTGCATGAGGAGCATCTTACATATGAGATAAGCACTATAGGTGCAAGATAGTACCAGGCATGTATAAGTCTTCAAGTAATACATGTCCTTAATACGAGAGTGAGGATTTTATGTATTAATTGAGAGAGTAGAGGTTGACTGATCTAAACATCATGCTTTGCATACATATAACATTATGCATGTGCTATTATAAGATTAATATCTATTGCTTGACCTTGTTTATGAATTATGTGAATAACTCCTCATGATATTGTACCTGTGCATGTCAATGTTGTAAGTGAATAAGCGTAAGGTTGTGGATATGTATATGTGCGGTTAAATGTTTTGAATTGTCTACTACTATATACAAGTGCATTTGTCTGTGATCCAATATAAATGCATTTGCCTACGATCCAGTATAAATGCATTTGTCTGTGAATAAATACAAGTCTATGGCTAGCTATACCTATATGTACTTTATGTGTTTAATTGTATGCTTATTTTCTCCTGCCTTTTCATACTTTACTACAAACCTCACTCCTCCTTCTTTATTTCTTTAATTGATGTGATCTTGAGCAGTGGACAGGAGAAAAGGATTGTAGGAAGGCCTGACAGGTGGATATGCTAGACACAACCATTAAGTTTTTATGTGTTGTTTTGTGTATGTATTTGTTTATGTTTGTTATTGGGAGCTAAAGAGACGACTTAGAATTAATTTTGTGAACTTACCTTGAATATATTTATCTATGGCTGGTACACCTAGCTTTTCTTTTGAACAACCCACACCTTCAACTTTTTATGTTTTGAATTTATAGCACTTGTGGGAAGTACAATGTTATGTGTTTGAACTCTTTTACCCTTTCTCCTTTTTATATACATCATAATTGCTATAAACTGACAATCAAGCACCTAAGGACTTTGTATGTTATATAGGTTATTGCCTTCTGCCAACCTAGCCATAAATTATATTCGATTATTATAAATTGCTTATCATGTACCTAACACGTTTCATATCAATGTTTACATTTCTGTTGTGCATATCATGAAACCAAATGCATTTGAGACACACCCTACTAATTTCCCTACGAAATAAAAACATTTCCTTTGTTCTGATAACATAATTCAAAACCTTTTTCCCAATTGCAAAAAAAATTCCCATATTTTCCTCTTACCTTTGAACAAAACCTCTAACAGGTTAAGTTCTACAATTTAGTCCTATAACTTTAAATGACGGTGACTAAAACAGATTAAAAAAGTATATGTATAAGGTTTAAAATGAATAATTTTTAAATACAAGACTAAAATGTAAAATGCATGTATAGAAACTAAATAAGTAATTAAATCAAAATATTTATTATTATAAATTTTAGTTATATAAAAATAAATATTCACCTTAGGTCTATTCACACACTAAAATACTAATTACTAAAAATATTTAATTTAGGGATAGTAAAAGAGAATCATACTAAAATACGGGAATGGATCCTCTCCCATTAAGAATAATTGGAGAGTCTCCAATTAGCGTATTTGCAGCCGTTGGATGAGATGAGTGGCTGGGATATATTATCCCCTATACTCATTGTTTCAATAAAAGAAACCTCAAGTCCAGTTATTAAAACACATGCCAAGTCCAATTATTGTTGCTGTGTTTTTTTTTTTATTTTAAAAAAGACTCCCTTAAACGCTTTTCTACTGAACGTGTCTCTGTTTCTTTCATTTTTTCAGACAAACTCATTCTTCGTGGCAACAAGCATCTCCCTTATACATATGCCGTGACTCATTCTCTGTGAAAATAATCAGACTTTAGAAGAAATATTCAGCTATAGCAATTGTAACATAAATATAGCATACCAAAATTCCATTAACATGGATTGTAAAATATTTTTAACGAATAAGAGGTGAGCTCGTGGATTCTCGGTGAAGAATTGGATCTCTATGATGTTCTTGAAGAAATATCCTTCGCCATATTTCGAGGTGTGGAACAAGCCGGAAGAGAACAGCAATGTGCGATGCTCATCAGAATCAGACTTCGATGAAGAACACGAGCAGATAGAGGACTTTTGAACAACTTCGTCGCCCTCTCACGGATAGCTGGAGTCGCGATCTAGAAAGGGGAAAACGAAAATTAGGGTTTGAGACTTTTTTTAGTAAAACCGTGAGTTTAAGGAAGAAAGGTTTGAAAGGTTTTAGTAAAATGGTGAGTTTAATTGAGAGAATCCTAGCTGCACATTTAATCCAATGGCCTACTTTTCTCAAATTGGAGACTCTCCAATTATATTTAATGGGAGAGGATCCGTTCCCCTAAAATACATATATAATCCCATCATAAATTGTTAGAGTGGAGCAAAACGAAACATTAACGTCTCCTCTTAACTCCCAACGGCTATCAACATTCCAATTTGAATCTCCCAACGGCTACCAATATTCCAATTAAACCCTTTCTACGACCGCAACGTCCCTTTCGTCTTCACAATCCAACATTCTCACCGATTAGGGTTTTGCAGCAATCACCGATTCCGAACCGGTACCTTTGACTTTGAGCAACAGCAATGGACCTTCCTCCAGAAATCAACGATTACATCAAGGAATCCATCGACCACAGCGTGGGCCTTCCCGTATCCTCGCAAACCCTCCTCGCCAAGCTTCACGCTTCCCAAGAGTCGCAGCGCCAACTCCGCGACCATCACCTCTTCCTCCTCGCGAAATTGAAGGAGAAAGACGAACGCATCGAACTCGCTAGAGTTTGTAATCCTTTTCCTTCTTCCACAACAATTATTATTATTATTATTATTATTATTTGCGTTATGTTTATGGGGATTGGTTATTGAGCAGTGTGAGGCGAACATGAACGCGCAAGCGGTGAAGAGGTTCGTGGAGGAGAATGAGAAGTTGGCGGCGGAGTGTGAGAGTCTGGTGGAGCAGTGCGTGAAATTGGAGCGGGAATGCGCGCTCTACGACCACGACAGGGAAGCGTTGATGGAGTTTGGGAACGAGGCTGATGAACGCGCGCAGGAGGCTCACGCGCGTGCACTCGAGTTGGAACGAGATTTGTGCTTGTTGGAGCAGGAATTGATCAAATACAAGCAGCAGAACGAATCGGTATTTTTGTTTTTCGTTTTTCTTGTTTGATTCCTAATCTCTGATGTGAAATAATTAGGGGACTGTTATTTCATTGATTGACTGATATGAAATATATGATTTAGGGAACAACTGAGGGTTATTCAACTTGGTAGTGTGGAAGGGTTTCTGGGTAAACTGTAATGCTTTCAGTAAGCATTGATGTATTCAGAGCTGAAATGGCTATCTCTGTGTTTGTGTGTTGGGGTTGATTAGTTGGACTTTCACTTTCTGATGTAAATGTATCATTTTTTAGTTGAAAATCAACCCTGGCTTCTTTCTTAGATTTTGTTAGGTTTCTTATGCAAAAGCCAATGTGAACTGTTGGAGTTGGAGAGCATAGATTGAATGATTTCTGATGGGAAGGGCATTGAAACTTGAATGTGTGAGATCTGATAGGATGGACTTTGGAACTTATTTCACTCTCATTGTTATGCAATTGTCAATTTCTTTACAATCTTTAACTTTAAGTACATATGCTTACCCAGATTGAAATTTGAATTTGGTGGGTGTTCTATTCTCTCTTGCTGTTAAGCACTTAAGCTATAGGAAAGAGGCCTGGAATGTATTGCGTCTACTTCTCTATTATCTAATTTATATTTCCATTGATATCATGAAAATTGAAATAGTTTGGCATGGCTGTTGCGTGTAGCAACAATATACCCTGTTGAAATAATTTGGCACGCTCAATTCGCATAGCTACAATATACTGTGGTACACTGGTGTTTCTAATTGCTAGTTGAAAACCATATTATTGAACTTGAATTAATTACTATTTACTACTAATACAGAAATTGTTTATAGTTTTTCCCCCCATTTTCTTAATTGTGAAATGGTAACGGCTTTCAGTTCAGTCTTTCAAAAGTTGCAGTCCTTTGGTCATGAATGCCTTCTGATATTTACTTTTCATTGAAGGTTGATTCTTCTTCTGGATGTACACTTGATGAAGAGAATTTGCTTGACTCCCTTTTGGCAACAGTTACTAATACAGATGAGTCTTCTACATATGCATTCTTGAATGCAAACAGTGAAAATGAGCACTGTGAGAAGTTGCTGACAATGTGGAACTGGTGAGCCTTCTACCTCTTTAATTGTGATTTCATATCCTAGACAATTAACATATCTGTGACTTAAACCATTAGGATGAATATGTGTTCTTATTATCAATTCATATTTAGAAGCCTGATTTTTCATTATGGATTTGGTAGCTTGAAACCATCAACACGGAGAGTTCTGTGTCTTGTTGCTGAAGTCAAATCTCTAGAAAATGATAAAGAAAACCTAAGGGTTAACCTTCACAGAGCTGAAGAGGAGGTTAGGACTTCTTTTGTGGACCTTTCCAGTTTTTGGATTATTAATGAATAACAATAACTAACTGGCTTGGTATACCATAGGTCAAATTATTGTTTGATGAAAATAGCGTGTTGGATGAGGAGAATAGAAGGTTAGCGAAGCGATGCAAGGAAAGGAACCACAGCGGTTCTGGTGGGAAACTTACTGGCAGTGCATCTGCGAAGGTGACATAATATGCATCTTCTTTCTGGAAAAGGATCCTCTCGTGTTATATTTTACTAGGACAAAGTTATATGCAAATTTTATGCTTGTCATTCTTCTAATAGATTTTAAATAGCTACTATAAAAGAAGGAAACATAAAATTTGAAATTGTCTTGTCATGTTTACGAGAGAACCCAGTCTCATTTTGCTTATAATATTGGCCTGTTTATTACAGTTTTTTCTCAAAAATATTTTTTTTTAACAAAATAATCTTCTTTCAGATTTTCAAAATTTTCAAAATTTTCAAAATCTTATTAAAATCAAAAGTTATTTTGAATAGTGTCTCATAAAAAAAGTATTTTTTTTTAAAAAAAAGTTATCAATAGTCAATAGTATTATAAAACCTATCCAGCCTCCCCCATGTGTCAATCTGTGGTGCAATGCGGGCACACTTTTTTTTCACACTCATTTACTTTCTATATTCACGCCGGGCCACTTCCTAGTTTTTTTTAAAGAAAAAAGTTATTTTTATGACTGTAATCAAACATAAATTAGATTATGTTTTTTTTAAATTTCTAAAAATTAATCATTATGTTATATCAGACACATGGAACTTATTTATTTATTTAATTATTTTGGTTTTTGCAGTCAAACAAGCGAAAGTCTAGTCCCAAGACATGTAGCCCAATGGCGAGGAAGATTGATTTTGAAGATGTAGATTCAGCAAGAACACCGTTGTCACCTTTGGGAAATAAACTCTCTCGTCTGCAGCATGTATAAGAAATAAAAGGGACTAATGTCTCATTAACAGGCTGATAATTTCTTTAATACAATATGATTAGTAGTCTAATATTCGCTAGTACGAAAGAATCGCATGCTATGGGACCACATTCTTAATGGGGAATGGGGGCAATTTTTTCGGTTGAACTCATAACATGTAATTTTCTCAATACTAGTCTAATCGTTCGTTAAACGCTTATGCGAGCTAACTCTTTGCTATTCAATTTTATTGGCATTTTATGAGAACTAGCTAAACACCCTATTCTAAAAACTCTTTGCTGGAAAAAAATAATAATAAATAGAAGTATATAATAAAAATAAACAGGCTTGAACATTTCTGTACATTATAGAGTTTCTTTACATATATAGCAGCATGTACAAACCAATGTATAGAAACCATGACAATAACATGAAAGGGCATTATGGTGGTGGTGTATAAGAAGGACAAGGAAGTTTTACATTAATTATGTAGACATCGAAAAATCTGAACTTCACAAAGAATAGTTTTAAGGTAATTCGGGATAGGTCAGATTGATTTATTTGGAGAGGTAATGGACAATAATCAGAGTTCTCATACACATGGTTTAGGTGTTAGGTGACATGCATCAATTTCATGGAAATTATATTATAATGTCCTCCTTCTCCGTGCAAAGCTAAAACAACAATTATAACAAGAATAGATCATAGATGGTGTACAAACTGAAACCATAATATCAATTTCAATGTTTGAAGATGTCCGGACTCAAAACGTCGATTGAATAAAGTTATGAAAATGCAGAACAAGGCATATCAGATTCAAATAATTAAAGTATTTTCCCTCTGGCATGCAACATTCTTTTCAAATATTTGTGCTTGTTTATTTCCAGATTTTCTTTATGGTTCCCACCTTCCAGTTAGTTATTGGAAAAAGATTGGTTATTCCAATATCGAATTAATACCTTGAGAGGAAAAGAGTGAAAAGAGAAATAAATGTAAATATAATATAATGATTGATATGATAGAAAGAAAGAGATCACCAATTCCTTATGCATATGCCTGTGTGGTTCTCACTATGGCATCCGACAATTTTTTAAATATTTGTGTTTGTTTATTTTCCAATTTTCATTATGGTACCCCACTTTCCAGTTAGTTATTATCGCATTTTTTTTATGCATGATTCCCACTCTTGCATGCATGGTGACACTAATATCTTTTAAAATAGAGCATTGATATTTTGATACTTTTAAATATTAAACATCCTATCAACACCCCTAATTTTTTTCTATATTTTTTTTCCTATCACATCATATCATTTATCATATTTACATTTTTTTCTCTCCTCTCTCTATCTCTTTCTAGGTGTCCCATGGCATATGGGTGTCCATTGATATTTTTCCTTTAAAATATTTGTGTTTGTTTATTTTCACTTTTTTCTTTATGCATTTTTTTTACTCAATTTTTTTTTCTTTATGCATGTTTGCCACAAAAGTTGACTATAAATATTCATCCATTGTTTAATCGTTTTCATTCCACCAACACTTCATTTTCTTTTCCTTTAAAGTAAATCGCAGAAACTTTTCCCATTGCAGTAACAAACTTTATTTTTATCAGTAAAAAACAACATAACAATTTTCTATGGGATACTCCCTTGCTGTTCCTATTTCGAGTCCTCATGTTATTCTTTCAATTTCCATCGTTTTCTTATTCTCATTCTTCTCCTTCCCATTCCTTATGCCATACCTACCACAGCTATGCCTTGCTTAAATTCAAGGCCTTCTTCACCATTAATACTACTTAAGTACTTATGATGACAATCCTGATTATGAATATAGTTACCATCATGTTTATCCAAAGCAACTTGGGAAAATGGCACATATTGTTGCTCAATTATAATCTTGTTAGCAGTCAAATCCCAAATGTCTTTCATCATCCAAATAGATTTGAAGTTACATTTATGGCATAACAATATAGGAGGTGAGCTTGCTTCATCACTTTCAAACCTTCAACATCTGATTCCAATTTAGTGGTCAAATTCCATCTTCATTGTTTAACTTAACTCAACTTTCTAACTTCAATTGTTCTGTTAATAAATTTGAGTGCCCTCTGCCCCAAAAATAATAGGGTTTTCAAAAAGTTAACAGTTCAATAACAACTTACTAAATGGGATAATTCTTTCTTGGTGTTTATCATTGCCATCTTCGGTTGATTTAGACCTATCAGAAAATCAGTTCACAAGACACATAAGTGCAATCTCACCATATTCCTTAGAGTCTCTATATTTGTGCAGCAACAAGCTATAGGACAATATTCCAAAATCAATTTTCAACCTTGTAAACCTTACTGACTTGAGTTTATCATCAAAGAGCTTGAGTGGTCCTGTAAATTTTTCACTATTCTCCAAGCTTCAAAGTCTAGAAATTCTTTCCCTTTCGCCCAATAATCAATTATCACTAAATTTCAAATCCAGTGCCAATTATAATTTCTCCCCTCCAAAATATTTGGACTTGGCTTCTTTCAATTTGACTGAAATTCCCAGATCAATTGATCTTAGTTTCAACTTACTCACTGATGGCACCATCTCTTCCTAAATTTGCAATGCAAGCTCAATTGAGATTCTCAACTTGTCTCACAACAAGTTAGGACATTATTCCACAATGCCTTGTGAAGTTATCATACCTTGGAGTTTTAGATCTTCAAATGAACAAACTTTATGGACCATTGCTAATTTTCTTTCCAAAGAACAACATGCTTAGTTATCTAAATCTCAATTTAAACCAATTACAGGGTCCTTTGCCTACATCTTTATCCAGATGCACACAGTTGCAGGTTTTACATCTTGGCAACAATCAAATTGAAGATACATTTCCCCATTGGCAAAATTGATTGCACTGATATAGTAGAATTTTCATATTTGGTGCCTATGATATACTTCATTAAATAATAGATATTGAAACTAATAAATATCTCGGTTCCTTATGTAATTTTTTATTTTATTTTTGGCAAATCGGTTCCTTACGTAATTAGTAATAAAATTGAAGGTGTTATATGCAAACAGGATCACTTACTCTAATGACCAATCTCAAGTATCTGTTCCGCAGGTACGTCATGACTGATGTCACTACCATGATTCCATGAATATTATGCAAGTGGATAAAATAAATAAATAAAAACGCCGTCTGTGGGGATCGAACCCACGACCACGTGGTTAAAAGCCACGCGCTCTACCACTGAGCTAAGACGGCTATTGATAATTTAATAGAAAACATAAATATTAGACATTCTCTTAATCTGGACCGACTTTCTTTCAGTCCTGCACCCATTCCTTTATTTGAGAGTTGTTTTAAGTTCCTGTGTTGAGTGAGTTATAGAAGGCTGATTCTATGGTGGGAAAGTTAAAAATGTTTTCCACAATGGGAAAGAATTTTTTAGCTGTAAGATATAATAATTTTAAAATTAACAGTTATGATTTTTTTCTTTTTTTTTTATTCCTTTATTTTTTTTTTTGTCTTTTCTCATTTACCCCTTATGGCCTCCCTCTTCTCCTTCCGCTTCTGAGTTCGGGCCAGTAACTGGACACCGTTTCCTCCGCCGCATCTGATGACTCCGTTGTGCCTGATGGTGTCGCCACCGTGAGCGGCTTATCTACACACACTTCATCCCCTCACAACGGCTTCATGTTTCCCTTTCTCGTTCTTTCTCTCTTGTTTGTTCCACCCAAGACGTCACAGTAACAAAGCATTAGGAACATCAAATATGGAAACGAGAAGCTCAGATCTGGAATCGCATCGGAGATCTTGCGAAGGACTTCAGATCTGGAAGCGCATCGCATAAGACATCATAGTAGCCAAGCATTATGAACATCAAAGCGTGAAGGGAACCTCGCTACCGCGTTCGGACTCGAGGAATACCTCGCGACCCGTTGATGGCAAACTCCGTCAGCAGTTCCGACGAACACGTCGAGATTCAACATTCAAGATCTCACTGCTCCATAACCGTTTGTCGATTGCGCATTCTAGGAAGACACCATCGCCGGCCTCACCATTTCGTCGCCGTTTAGCTCGCAGCTCGTCATGGCATCGCTGTGCTACTTGACGGAAGAAGAACAGGAAGAATAAAAGACGAGGAAATAGAAAAGGAAAGGGGCAAATTGGAAAAGACAGAAAGAAAAAGAAAGAAAAATAATAACCATTGATTAAAAAAATGTAAATTTAACGGTCTGCAGCAACTTTCCCACGGTGGGAAACATTCTTAACTTTCCCACCGTAGAATCCGCCGTTATAGAAAGGGGGGTTTATTATGTGACAGGTCCATCAGTGAATATTAAATCATATAATAGAAGTAACGAAAGAGAAATACAAGGAGAAAAATAATAAATTATTATGAAGTGAACAAGATGGAAACAGGCGAATTCTACGGTGCACCTATGCATACATGCACAAAGTGAATACTGTAGTGAACATTACTGTAGCAAAAATATATATTTAATTTAGTATTGCTATTCGCACCACCAAAATTGCTATTCACATCCCCACGTATTTAATTTTTTTACTGTAGCAATATATATATATATATATATATATATATATATATATATATATATATATTATTTAATGGGTTACTTTTTATTTTAAAGTAGTGAAATTACGTCCAAGCCCCCGGTAATTTACTGTAGCAAACAATATATATATTTAATTTAACGGGTTACTATTTTTATTTTAAACCAGCAAAATTACGTCCAAGCCCTAGTAGTGCTCTGAATTAATTTTATTTCCAAAAATATCCTTTCCACGGAATCGTATTCCATGGCAAAATACACTACGGAATCATGATTCCGTTGTGTATTTTATCAATGAAAAGACGATTCCGTTTCGTATTTTGCTCACGGAATCATGATTCCATTTCATATTTTTTTTGCATCCCTAGGTACACAATGGAATCTTGATTCCGTTGTACATTTTATACAATAGAATCATGATTACGTGGAAATGGTATGTTTGGTAAAAAAAAATTAAGCACGTGGGAATGTGAATAGAAATTTTGGAGGTGCGAATAGCAATACTAAATTAAATATATTTTTTGCTACAGTAAATGCTACAGTATTCATTATTCCCCACATGGACCACTTGCACCTAGTCTCCACGCTAGAATTCGCCAAAATGTTGACAAACAATTAATTTAAAAACGGCGGCTTCTAGGGTGGGGATGCTAGCAAATGGTTCACCGAATGGAAGTTAAAAAATATTAAAATAATATATAAAAGAATTACTGTTTGTTAAATTAATATTATCCATTTTTTATTTTTTTAATATAAAAGATGTAAATTACATGTATGGCCTCATCAGTAATATTTAAAATAACTTCATTGTCCTCATATTAACAAGAAATAAAAAAATAGCAAAAAGGATATTTTTTCTTTCTTTTTTACGAAAGCAAAAGGATGTTGTGCGTGGTAATTTTCATGCGGGCAAACGGTTACTGTTTAGTGTGTTTTGTTGTGTGATTCCGTTGATGAGTGTCTAATAGTGGCTAGATAAAGTAGTTCTTTGCCCAAATCCTTTTCTGGTTCCTGTACAGTTGCGAAATTTTCGTGGGGTTGCGGAACTTCATGAATTCGGGAGATCTGAACGTCCTCGCGAGCCTTTCGCGGTACAACACAGGGTTCAAAACGTCGTCGTCGAGGCCGTTTTGTCATGAATCCGGCGTTGCAGCGAGACGAGGGTTAGGGTCGAGGTCGCTGCCGGGGACGTGGGCGATGTTGCGGAGGTGGCCGCGGAGGATTTTTTAGAGGGCAAAGCATTTGACAATGGGATGCGAAGTGCGGCGAGGTGGAAGACTTAGGTGAAGAGATGTTCGTCAACGTAGTAGATGCGTGATGGAGTGGAGTTTTCCCCCCTTTTTCAAACAATCTTGTACCAAGAAAATGTTTTTTTTTTACTTGATTGTTCCCCTTTTTCCTCTCTGCTACAACTAATTGGCCCATTCTCTGTTTCCTTTTAGTTCATTTGCGTTTTTTATTTGGATGTGGATTTTTTATATCTACTCAAATTGGGTGGAGTGATAGGATGAATGTGAAACAATGCTTGTCTAGTTTTATAAATTAGGAATTTTTATTGTTTCTTTTTCTTTCTCTTTTCCTATATCCCTATAAAACCGTGGCACAAATTGCATGAGCGCTTGAGAAAATTTTTCCAGATATGTGGTTGCCAGACAAGTTACGATTATGAGATTTTAAATTCTGTTGACTGTTTGGTGTGTACGGTGTTGAAGCCACTGAGTGTCTAACGTTGAAGGGTGATTCCAAGGTGAAGAAATGAGGGGGTCAGTTGAAGAGTAAAACAGTGTTGTGAGTTCCATGGCAAGGAATAGGAATCACCGGAGTAGTGATGAGAGGAACACTTCATCGGGGAGGGGCAGGCGGTGTTTGAGTTCAGCCACCAACGAGCCCAAAACCCCCCACCGTACTGTTGCTAATTCTAGGGACAACAAAGTCTATTCAAGAGGGACAGTAAAGTAAAATGCTCGAACCTATTATTTTACATTATAAACTCGCACAAAACTAAGTCCAACAAACACATTATCAATCCACACCCTTCATCTTAAAAAAATATATATCCGATGGCTACAAATAAAATGCACCAGCCCGTGCACCACATAACACAAAATACAAAGCATTTTTTAAAAGCTGCCCCACAGGTGAACCACACAATAGCTGGTTCACCATAGAATTTGCCTGTAAAAACTCTACCTGCACATTAGATTTAATATTAGTGAAATCAAAGGAATAATAATAAAAAAAAGACTATTGTATATTCAACCAAAAAATAGGCAGTTGTATTAAAAAAAAAAAAAGGTAGAAATAGTTAATAAAATTTGTTAAAAAATTGAAATGAAAGGGAACTCTCAACGTAATACAAAAAAAGGATGGAGGAACTTTTTTTTATCTAAAATAGGTCCATCTCACACATCTAAAAAAAACTAATGAAAATTAAAACTAATTAATAAGAGAGAAAGAAAATTAATTGCTTTACATGATGTTATTCTAATTTAAGTAAAATTGCAATTGAAATTGTATCTACGATTCTCACGCATTACATGATGATGTTCTATTTTAATAAAATTTAAAATATGAATCAAAAGAAAAATATACAAAATTATATGAAAAAATATGCATAATAAGTTAAATAAAGAAGTAAAAAAATATAATTAGTTTAGATTTAGAAAAAAAGATTCTCACGCATTACATGATGATGTTCTATTTTAATAAAATTTAAAATATGAATCAAAAGAAAAATATACAAAATTATATGAAAAAATATGCATAATAAGTTAAATAAAGAAGTAAAAAAATATAATTAGTTTAGATTTAGAAAAAAAGAGTAAGTTTCTTAAAAAAAAAAAAGAAAAAAAAAACTTATAATATGAATAAGTGAGATTTGAAGAATATATATATACACACACAGAGTGTTGTTACTTTAGAGATATTTTTTTCACCCTAAAAAATGGCTATGTAGGTAGGTATAAAATGCAATTCGTTGAACGTCGAGTCTAAGAAAAAAGGGAAATCTGATGTTGAGCGCAATGAACATAGGTACACACTCAACTCAACACCGGTTTGTACATAACACATTCCCTTAAGCGCTAAGTCTAAGTGAACATGACAATTGATATATCAGCTTTTGATTCTTTTGTTGGAATAAAAATTCTTTGTTGGAACAAGCTGGTTATGTTTTATGTGATAGTAGTCTCATGATCAGTTTGTGCTCCACAATGAGTAGGCATTAAGCAAAACAATCATTTTCAAGTCATGGTCTTACTCATGTTGTGTATGATATCGACTATCGAAAGATGTTGACGAAAAATCTTTAAGGGACTAACACACGACCTTATCAACCATAAATAAATACAAAAATTAATTAGAACTTTGCACCTCCACTAAACAATAAGATGACTAAGTTATTAATAGAATATAGTGCATTCGATGTAAATAGGTATATAAATATCAACAACGAATAAATGATATTCATATACTTCTACGCACATTCTTTTTATTTTTTTCAAGTTTAATTTCTTGTTTATCTTTTTATCACATTGCATTATTTATCATATTTTTATTTTTCTTCTATCTTTAATTTTTTTTTTTATTTCTTTTTTCCTTCCACCTCTTACAATACAAAATGAAGTATACATGAAACATTTTCCCATCCCGTTGATTATTCTTCATTCTGAATCCATCCATCATTATCCGTTGATTACTATTATAAAGTGAAATTTTGCCGTCATGTTTTTCCTACGACAATAGAATTTCAACATAATAATGATTCAACCACTAGAATTGGAAAGAACAGCAGACCCACTTTTCTGGTCATTGGGTATGAAGTGCAACTCAAGTCATCCTCATGCAAACCGAGGCCAACTGGGCTTAATTAACTCCAACAACTCTGTTCCCTGCACAAAAACCATTATATAAAGCAACCCAATTCTACAATTAAGAGCACCATCCATTCCTCTCAGAGCATCCTCTGTAGTTTGTTTCCCTTCTTTCCACACACTCTCATCAAATGGCATCCTCTGTTGCTTTAGTTTTGGGTCTATGTCTAGCAATCAACATGGCCCTGCTGACACAGGCAACTACCCACACAGTAGGAGACACCTCAGGTTGGGCAATTGGTGCTGATTACAGCACATGGGCTAGTGGCTTGAAATTTAAAGTCGGTGATACTCTTGGTAAGATCCTTTTGTTTCATGCACAATGCCCCCATGAGGAGTTTTGATTCTTCTAAAGTGTCATTTTGAAAATTAAGGTTAAAATGTGTTTTAGGTCTTTTAATTCTTTAAAGTACTCAAATCATGAGCTTAATGAAATAGTTTTAGATTCTCATTCAATCACATATCACCATTTGCATGATTTTTAACATAATTTTGTAAAAATCAACAAACTTATATAAATAGTGATTTGTGATTAGATAACAGTGTAAAATTTACAATGTCAGTGCATAGTTTTTTTTCTATCGAATTATGCCAAAGAAGCACCTCATTTATATATCCCTTATGTGTGACAGTTTTCAATTATGGGGCTGGTCACACGGTGGACGAAGTAAAAGAAAGCGATTACAAGAGCTGCACCACGGGCAATTCGCTGAGCACAGACAGCAGTGGCACCACCACAATTACCCTTAAGACCGCCGGCACTCATTACTTCATATGTGCTGCTCCTAGTCACTGCGACGGTGGCATGAAGCTTGCTGTTAAGGTAAAGGCTAAAAAAGTGGCTGCTCCGGCCGCAGCACCATCACCGGCAAAGGACTCACCTTCTTCTGAATCTGATGACACCAAAGACACACCCACTAGTACTACTCCCACCACCCCTAAAGCTTCATCCTCCACCACCCCTTCAACTCCAACCTCCACCACTACTACCACATCTTCTGCAACTGGTGGCTCACCAATTGTTGCTGTGTTTATTGTTTCTTGGATCTCACACTTGGTGTTGCGTTTGGTGTGAATTTGAGGAGAGATTGTGTGGAGTCAGGACAGAGGCAGTGCTTCCGCGGTTTCTTTGCTTTTCAATTTATTACTCTGTTTTCTGCTTTGATTCAATTGACCAATTCAGATTTTGCCATGACCATGAGTGATATTTATCCTAATCTATGTTTTTCATGTATGTTCATTGTATTGTTTAATGTATGCGGCGAGGAGGCAGTACCTTCTGCTAAATAATTTGCATTGCAATCCCAAGGAGATGTGCTTCCTTCCTGAGTAATTAAAATTTGGAAACTCCAAGAAAATTTTGAAATGATTATAAATCCACGCTGTATCCCGACAATAATAGTCTCTTAATTAACTTTAGGGTTAATGCATTTTGGTTTTCGTATAATCTCTATTTCGTGATTTTTTTTAATTGATCGGTGGGAGAGGGTGGAATGGAGAGGGATAAAATAGAAGGGGTAATTGTTCTATTGTTTAGTTGAGAAGTGCTAATAATACATTCTTTAACAAACTTTTTTCACACACACCTTAATATTGGTTAAAATTTATTTAAAATTACAAAATTACTAGAGAGACTTGTTAAATAACAGGTGGAGCCTACAAAGGATGATTACATTTTAGGACAAAGGATGATTAAAGGATCACCATTAATTTTGATTTAACAAACATTATAAATAAGTTTTGCAAGTAATATGAAGTAGTGTGTTTTATAAAATGAAGATGACTTGAACAAAAGCTAAAACACGTTTCTTTTAATGAAAAATCTTATGAATTACTCATTTGCATAGTCTGATACCTTCACAGGAACAAAAGAACATCCCATTGTCTTATAAGCTCAAAGCCTTATCAAGAAAGTCTTGAAGAAGAGTCCATGAATAGCTCAAAAGAAAGCTTGTTTTTTGTGGCATGGCAATAGTACGAGAAAAGCTAAATAAGTTAAATGTTTTATCTTATCATTATGACAAATCAGTAAAAGACATTAAATACAACAATTAATGACTCAATGTTCATATCTCTCTCTAAAGAAGATGAAAGACGATATAAGACACAATATTTCTATAACGACATTTTTCTAAGACTGCCTATAAATACTAAAGTTTTGAAGAACAAGAGACTATTGTTGATTGAGAACATATTTATTACTTGAGTTAAAAACATTCTCTTCTCTCTAAGTGTAAAATACTTGATTAAAAGATTATCCTTTAACGTTGTATATTCGTCTTTCTAAGACAAAATAGTAAATAAGTATTACCCTTACTTTTTCTAAATGAAAAGGTTGAAGCATGAAAAAGTTTTGGATTTAAAGAATACTTAATCGCTTCGAGAAACAAGTTAAAGAATACTCGTAGTTGAGTCTAAAGAGGTTTGGTATAAACAATACTAGTAATAGTAGTTTAGTGAAAAATGTGATGGTCTATCAAAGATTAAACGTAGTCTCACGAATCAATATAAAAACTCTTATGTTTTTATCTCTCTTATTAGGTGTCTTTCTTGTATATGCAAATCTATTTTTAATTTGTTTTTTTCATTATTCTTATTCTCATCCGTCCAAATTAGTTTGTTTTTTTTATAATTTTCAAATCAATAGAGTAGAACTAAATAAATGTGGGGCAATATCCAAAAAAAGGTAACAATTGATTCGATAGACGGCAACATTAACTAAGTTTAGGTGGCAGCACTCATCAAACAAGTTTAATTAAACAACAACATTATCGTACTTGATACTGCGAATCAAAAACTAAATTATAAAATATGCATTAATAAAAAAAAAGATTATAAAATATGCGCGTTATTTCCACACCACACGTCTAGGTAGGCCCAAACACGGATCCTCTTGTCCGTCTCTGGCTTTTTCAACGTTCACTTGACGTAGACGCTGTATCTAAAATAGACAATTGGAATTGGCAGTCAAAACACGTGAACAATTTTCTTTATTTTTTTTTTAAATATGTTTTTAGTTCTTATAATTTAATATTTTTTTATTTTTCATCCTTATAAAACTTTTTTTTTAATCATTATAAATTATGTTTGTTTTATTTTTCGTCCTTAAAACAGTTTAGATAACACTTTGAACAGTAAAAAAAACATTATCTAAACCATTTTAAGGACAAAAAATAAAACAAACATAATTTGCAAGGACCAAAATCAAAAAAAATATTTTATAAGGATGAAAAGCAAAAAAATCTTAAATTACAAGGACTAAAAATATATTTAAGCCATTTTTTTTTCTTCGGTTAAATATGTTTTGGTTTCTTTAGAAATGAATAAATTTTAGTTTTAGCCTTTAAAATATTTTTCTATACTTTAGATTTTGGTATTTCTAATTTGTTTTATTTCTATCCTTCCAAAATTTAAAAGTATTGTTTTTAATCTTAACATTCATTTTAAGATAAATAAATAATATTTTTTAAGATTTAGTTTTTTTTTTTAAAAAAAAAAGACACTATTGGCATGACACATCAAATGTGCATCAGTGCATTATTAGGTGCCACAAAAAATGGTCATGTAACCTTAGCTAATATTCAAAATATTGATTTTAGATATAAAAAATGAAAAAAAAATTATTGAAGCAAAAGTAACAAAAACATATTTAACTTTTTTTTCTTTTAAAAATGTTCACGCTTCTTGTTATTATTTGAAGCTGCTTCTCCCTTTCAAAAGAAAAAAAGAAAACAATCACTCCAATTAATGTATGCTAATATATTTAATTCACCATATCAATTAAGGCTGTATTGTATTTGACAAGATATTTCAGCTAATTTTTAAATTATTTTTACCATCTAAAATGTTTGTTTGACTGTTTAGTAAATCACTTTTTTTTTTTTAGCTTCTAGTGTTTTTTTATATGTTACTTCAAGTAGCATTTTTAAAAATGTTGACTTTTAACTTCTAACTTTTTATATTTATTCCTCTTTTATTCTTGAATATTTATTAGATTTTCTTTTTAATCTTTTCTATATAAGCTAAGATTTTATTTTATTTTTTCTCTTCTTCCACACATAACATAGGGTTTTAATGTTTTTACATTTTTTTTTACATAAGATAGGGTTTTTTCATTTTTACCTTTTTATTATATAAGATATTGATAATGATAGATAGTAAGTTTATTTTATTTTATTATTTTTTAAATATTTTCATATTACAGTATTTATTTTAATCATTATACTAGTTACAATATTTATTTTATTATTCCAACTTATACTTAAAGATATTGATATGGTTAGATGATAGGTTTATTTTTATTTTTTAATATTTTAAAATTAAATTATTTATTTTAACCATTACTCTATTCACGTTATTTTTCTATTATTTTGAATATTATACTTCAAGATATTTTAATCATTACAAGAATTAACTTAATGAAAGTGTGATGTCTACTTAAAAGTATGGTATTTTACTTTATTTTAAATTTGACTAAAATATTTTAGCATATAGTATAAGATGAATAGTAAAAAAACACAATATGTAAAAAATATAAATATTGAATGTAACAAAATATAATTAAAATAATTGATATATAAATAAAGAATTTCAAGTGTTTAAAAATAATGAAAAACTAAATTTATAAATACCCCAACAATATATTTTTATCAATAAAATAAAATTAAAATTTATATAAAAATATCACATAAATATGCCTATTTGTGTCATTTTACATTTTTCAGCTACTTTATTAGATAATTTTACCAAACACTTATGATTCAATAAGCTAGTTTAACATATTTTGATTACCAACTTTAAGTTACCAGCTAGCTTTTCAGCTTCTAGCTAGTTTTTTAGCTTCCAACTAACTTTTCAGTTAGTTTTACCAAAAATAACCTATATTAAGAACTCACATAAAAAGGAACAAAATTGAAAACTTGAGAACCAAAATCATTTCTTTATCGTTTATCTCTTTTTTCTCTCACATTCTAAAACTATATAATTTCAATAATTACTATATATATATATATATATATATATATATATATATATATATATATATATGATGAGGGATCCACTTACTTTAAGAGTAAGTATAAGAGACTCACTCTTCATCCTTACCATTCATTTTCTTGAAATTTAATGGTTAATATTAGTTGCTCATTACGACCATTAGATTTCAAGAAAATAAATGGTGAGGATGAAGAGTAAGTCTCTTATACTTACTCTTGGAGTAAGTGAATCCCTCCTCTCTCTCTCTCTCTCTCTATATATATATATATATATATATATAATTTATTTAAATTGCATAGTAAACAAAAAAACTATTTAGTTTAATATATTAGGTGTAATTTCTTATGTACATCTATTTTTAATTTGCTTTAATTATTCATATGGTCTCTATAATTACAAAAGTTCTCTTTTAATTTTTATATTTCAAAACATTCATTTTTAGTCTCCACACATATTATTTTTAATCTCATTTATTTCCTACACATATTATTTTAATCATTTTTAATTTCTACAATAATGACTAAAAAGAATTAAAAATAATATATATAGAGATTAAAAAGAGATTTTTGAAGTATAAGAATTAAATAGATTTTTTTTGTAACTATAAAAACAATGAGTAATTAAATCTATATAATTTTTTTAATCATTGTAATAGAATTTAATTAATGTGGGCCAATCCAAAAAGAATAACACTTGATTCACTATAAAAAAAAAATACTTGATTTGGAAAATGGCAACATTAAACAAGTTTAGATGTCAACATTATTGTACTTGATACTGCGTATAATGAGGATCTCGTTAGGCCTGTCATACCTGGAAGGGGTTTGAGGCAAGGTGATCCCTTGTCTTCGTATCTCTTCATTTTATGTGCAGAAGGGCTTACAAGCCTTATTAGGAGGGCAGAGATGAATGGGAACTACATGGCATTAGAATATGTCGAGGGGATCCTGTTATTAGTCATCTTCTTTTTGCAGATGACTGCTTCTTATTCTTCAGAGCCAATGATCATGAAAGTACTGTCATGCATAATATTCTTCAGGAATATGAAAGTGCATCTAGTCAAGCAATTAATTTGGCCAAATCTGAAGTGCTTTTTGGGAGGAATGTACCACAGGAAACTCGTGATGGGGTTGTTAGCAAGCTGGGAGTGTCTGAGTGCCTTGGCACTGGTAAATATTTAGGAGTACCCTCACTAATTGGAAGGAGCTAGAAAGCTATTTTTAGCTATATTCGTGATAGGTTCTGGAAGCGAATTCAATCCTGGAATGGTAGATATCTCTCGAAGGCTGGAAAGGAGGTAATGATTAAGGCGGTTCTCCAAGCTATACCAACGTACTGCATGAGCACTTATCTAATTCCAAAGTCTCTTGCAGAAGAAATTCAACGTATGATGAATTTGTTTTACTGTGGATCGCGAACCAATAATAGCCGTGGGATCTCATGGTTACGATGGGAAAAGCTCACGGTTGAGAAGGAGGCAGGTGGTCTTGGTTTTTGTGACATTCAAGGCTTCAATCTAGCCTTATTGGGAAAGCAAGGTTGGAGAATCCTCACCAACCCAGATACTCTCGTTGCAAGGGTCCTCAAAACTAGATATTATCCTAGAGGAGATTTTCTGGATGCTCAGTTAGGAAGCAGTCCAAGTTATATATGGAGGAGTATCTGGAGTTCCCAAGAAGTAGTTAGAGAGGGGTTTAGATGGCGCGTGGGAAGAGGAGACCAAATACGAGTCTGGGGGGAGCCTTGGTTGCGTGAAGGGGATGATGCGTTCGTCCAGACACCGCCACCAAGTGAACTAGCGCACCTGATGGTAAGTGACATAATTGATTATGAAAGGGGAGAATGTGATGTAAATGGCTTGGTTACCATTTTCAATGAACGTGATTTGAATGCTATTCTCAAGATCCCTATTATAAATGCTTAGGGGGAAGACTCAAGGGTGTGGAGATTTAACAAAGATGGGACTTATACTGTGCGATCGGCATATCGAAGTTATATGGAAAGAGTCACAAGGGATGACCAACTACGGGTTCTTGGAAATTGGGCATCCATTTGGAGAATGGAGTTACTACCAAAAGTGAAGGTTTCCCTGTGGTGTATGTGTCGGGAATTCCTGCCTACTAAGGTTGAACTACAGGCTCGAGGTGTTGAGTGTCCAGGTATTTGTATGCTCTGTGAATTGAATCTTGAGAATAGTTGGCATGTTTTCTTTGGTTGTGATGCGGCATACCATGTATGGAATGAAGTAGGTCTCTGGCATATTGTAAGACCTTTGGTGGAACGCTCGGAAGGTCTCACCAAATTGATTTTTGCAATTTGTGAGGCAACTTCTCATAATGTGCAAGTTGATATAGCAATGGTTTTGTGGAGTTTATGGCAAAGAAGGAATGAAGTTCTATGGGAAAACATGCACAGTTCACCAAGCCAGGTGGTTTTCCAGGCAAGGGAGTACTACACAGACTAGAAGAATGGGCAAAGTAGGTCAGATGCTCAAGTCACTAGGAGCATAGCGCAACCAACTATCAAATGGCTGGCACCACCAAGAGGAAGACTAAAATGCAATGTCGATGCAGCTTTCTTTGCGGATCGTTCTTGTTTTGGAATAGGCATGTGTATCTGTGATGATCATGGAAACTTCGTTCAAGCATATTAGGATCTTAACACAAGCCGGAGGTTCATGAGGGAGAGGCGATGGCGTTAAAGGAGGCAATTCTATGGTTGCAGCAACTAGGCATTGAAGACATTATAGTGGAGATGGATTGTCAACATGTGGTCATGAGCGTCAATGGTAAAAACCAAGATATGAATGAATATGGTATTATAATTGACCAATGTAGGGAATTCTTGAAGAATCAACCAAACTATTCAGTTTGTTTTATTAGGAGACACGCGAACTTAGTTGCCCACACATTTGCTAGAGAGGCTAGTTCATATGCTAGTCCTTGTTAATTCTATGACTTACCAAGTTGTATTGTTGTCCAAGTTTCTGATGAAATAATATGAGTTTGTTAGTATAAAAAAAAAGATACTACACATAAAATATCAAAATCTCCTATTTATAACAACTAAATTAAAAGTTTTATTTAATTATTTTTATGAGAATCAATCTAAAATGTTTGTTCATATATTAATTAATTAATTAATTAGTTAATTTTGTTTACCAATGAGTTGTTGGTCCTAGTGGTATTTGGCTTAGTTTTCTTAAATAAGGTTTCGGATTCGAGCTTACTTGGTTGGGAGGGGAGATCCCACTAAACCTGGCCAGTCAGGTTCCCCGACGGAGATTAGTCATCAGCAAATGTTTTTTTTTTTTTTTTTAAATTACCTTTAGTTATTATGAGTCATTTTTATGAGTTCAATAAATACTAGGTAAAATATATTAATGTCTTAAATTTTTGGCTAAATTATTTATATGGTCCCTTATATTTATTTTAGGTTACAATTTAGTCCTGTATTTTTTAAAAGTTGCAAAATGGTCCTTTATCTTTATTTAAGTTGCAATTTGGTCTTTTATTTTTTAAAAGTTGCAAAATGGTCCCTTAAGTAATATTTTTATAGCATGTTTATCCTAAAAAAATTAAAAAATACATTACTTCAAGGATAAACATGCTATAAAAATATTATTTAAGGGACCACTTTATAACTTTTAAAAAATAAAGGACTAAATTACATCTTAAAATAAAGATAAGGGACCATTTTGCAACTTTTAAAAAATAAAAGACTAAATTACAACCTAAAATAAACATAAGGAACCAACAAAGTAATTTAGCCTAAATTCTTTGCAGACTCTATCTTTGTCTAGTATGCATCATGAGATTCTTATTTTATTTCTTCACATGTAAAATTAATAAAAATTAAAATAATAAATATATTAATGATAATATAGAATATTGATGGAATTAAAAGAGAAAGAAAAAAAGTAACTCCTTTTATTCCTTTTATTAATTTGATTAGATTGAAAAGTGAAGGAAAAAAATTAAACAAATTGATAAAAGATAGGTTCATGCTTTTATTATTTCAATATTGTAATATTTTAGTGATAAAACATTTATCCACTTGGTTGTTGAATTGGTTTTCTAATAGTGTGCCATCTCCTGTTACAGCTGTGTGAAAAATATATAGGAAAAAATTTACATATAATTTTTTAGGTTTTATTCGTGTTGTTTTCTAATTGAAATTAGAGTTTTATCTTAATGATTTACATAATCATTTATTATAAATAAAATTTTAATTATAATTAGAAAACAATACAAACGACATTTAAAGAATTGCATCTAATTTTTTTTTCAAATATATATACTTACAATATATTCATGCTGGTTGCAATACTGTGATTGGGTACAGGAATAGGAGGCTTCTAGTTCTAGGTGTTAAAAAGCTAGAAGAAATAAGAAAATATTTAACTTGTACTGTATTTAGTTTTTCTTCATATTTATTTCTATTTTATTTTCTTTTTTTATATCACATACATACTATGTTTATTACTTTTTTATTTTATTTTTTTTCCTTTTCTTCCTGCCTATTTTCTATTTCCACTCCAAGTCTCCCATCCTTCCTGCTAATGAAATGAATGAACGTCACTACCTGAAAAAATGACTGTGGAAATGTAGAATAGACTTCACGCTAATAGGGGAAGGAAGTCAAATCACGTGGGCTTCACTATCACATATATTTGAGAGAAAAATTGAGGTATTTAATTTAGATTCCATTTCATAAGAATCGTATCTTAATTGAGGTCTCTGATTAAGAACCAGCTCAACTTGTGTCATGGTGGACTAATATGACTTTTTTATTAAAAAAAATAAAAATTGAATGGATGTGAGTTTTTGATGGGACCCAATTAAGAATCAAAACAAAAATATTTAAAAAGAATAGGTATTTATGAGGTGCTGGAAAAAGTAAAAATGTATAATGTATATACATGAGATCCATTTAATAATCAAAATAGAAATATTGGATTGGAGCTCTGTATCTATCTTTGCAGGGACCACACACCTATTTATAACAACTAAATTAAAAGTTTTATTTAATTATTTTTATGAGAATCAATCTAAAATGTTTGTTCATATATTAATTAATTAATTAATTAATTTTGTTTACCAATGAGTTGTTGGTCCTAGTGGTATTGGGCTCAATTTCCTTAAATAAGGTTGCGGGTTCGAGCTTACGTGGTTGGGAGGAGAGATCCCACTAAACCTGGCCAATCAGGTTCCCCGACGGAGATTAGTAATCAACAAATATTTTTTTTTTTTTAAAAATTACCTTTAGTTATTATGAGTCATTTTTATGAGTTCAATAAATAGTAGGTAAAATATATTAATGTCTTAAATTCTTGGCTAAATTATTTATATGGTCCCTTATATTTATTTTAGGTTGCAATTTAGTCCTTTATTTTTTAAAAGTTACAAAATGGTCCCTTATCTTTATTTTAAGTTGCAATTTGGTCTTTTATTTTTTAAAAGTTACAAAATGGTCCCTTAAGTAATATTTTTATAGCATGTTTATCCTAAAAAAATTAAAAAATACATTACTTCAAGGATAAACATGCTATAAAAATATTATTTAAGGGACCATTTTGCAACTTTTAAAAAATAAAGGACTAAATTATAACTTAAAATAAAGATAAGGGACCATTTTGCAACTTTTAAAAAATAAAGAACCAAATTATAACCTAAAATAAAGATAAGGGGCCAACAAAGTAATTTAGCCTAAATTCTTTGCAAACTCTATCTTTGTCTAGTATGCATCATGAGAATCTTATTTTATTTCTTCACATGTATAATTAATAAAAATTAAAATAATAAATATATTAATGATAATATAGAATATTGATGGAATTAAAAGAGAAAGAAAAAAAAGTAATTCCTTTTATTAATTTGATTAGATTGAAAAGTGAAGGAAAAAAATTAAACAAATTGATAAAAGATAGGTTCATGCTTTTATTATTTCAATATTGTAATATTGTAGCGATAAAACATTTATCCACTTGGTTGTTGAATTGGTTTTCTAATAGTGTGCCACCTCCTGTTACAGCTGTGTGAAAAATATATAGGAAAAAATTTACATATAATTTTTTAGGTTTTATTCGTGTTGTTTTCTAATTCAAATTAGAGTTTTATCTTAATAATTTACATAATCATTTAATATAAATAAAATTTTAATTATAATTAGAAAACAATACAAACGACATTTAAAGAATTGCATCTAATTTTTTTTTCAAATATATATACTTACAATATATTCATGCTGGTTGCAATACTGTGATTGGGTACAGGAATAGGAGGCTTCTAGTTCTAGGTGTTAAAAAGTTAGAAGAAATAAGAAAATATTTAAGTTGTACTGTATTTAGTTTTTCTTCATGTTTATTTCTATTTTATTTTCTTTTTTTATATCACATACATACTATGTTTATTACTTTTTTATTTTATTTTTTTTCCTTTTCTTCCTGCCTATTTTCTATTTCCACTCCAAGTCTCCCATCCTTCCTGCTAATGAAATGAATGAACGTCACTACCTGAAAAAATGACTGTGGAAATGTAGAATAGACTTCACGCTAATAGGGGAAGGAAGTCAAATCACGTGGGCTTCACTATCACATACATTTGAGAGAAAAATTGAGGTGCTTAATTTGAATATTCATTGCATGAGAATCGTATCTCAATTGAGATCTTTAATTAAGAACCTGTTCAACTTGTGTCATGGTGGGTTAATATGACTTTTTTATTAAAAAAGTTAAAATTGAATGGATGTGAGTTTTTGGTGGAATCCAGTTAAGAATCAAAACAAAGATATTGGGTTAGAGAAAATAAGTATTTATGAGATACTTATGTTAGAAAAAATAAAATTGTATGATATATATATATATATATATATATATATATATATATATATAGGACCCATTTAAGAACTAAAATAGAAATATTGAATTGAAGATGCTTTTGGCTCTATCTTCGCAAGGACCACACACCTACCTCACTTCTAGCTAAAAGCCCAAATACAAGTATTACTTTTTGTCCGTCTCCACCCTTTTCAACGCCCATTTAAACACTCACTCTAAACTCTAAACTAACACAAATTTGTACCAATTTTAGGGTAGATCATCATTTTGATATCCAATGTATAAATTAGTAATAATTTAGTTTATGGAAGAAAAAAATTCTGATTTAGTTTTTGAATATATAAAAAGTGTGACAATTAAATCCTGTATATAACTTAATGACAAATTGATCCTTAAAATTTATAACTTAATATTAAATTGATCCTTGAAAAATATAACTTAATGTCAAATTGATTCTTGATCATTACTCCTTCCGTTCCATATTATATACTCCCTCCGTTCCAGTTTATATGACGTTTAAGGTTTTGACACAGGTATTAAGGAATGCAATTAATTTGTTGAATTTTCTAGAAAACATTAGGTAATTTCCTAATATACCCTTTATCTCTCTAATTAATTATTCATACTACACTATTCCCACTAAGTATTAATTAAGGGTAGTCTTGGAAAAAGATATTTAATGCAGCATTGATTTGGAACGGAGGGAACGGAGGGAGTAACGTTTTAGAGAAAAAAATTTGTTCCAAAATAGATGACATTTTATAAAATCAATGCTGCATTAAATATCTTTTTCCAAGACTAATTAATTAATACTTAGTGGGAATAGTGTAGTACGAGTAATTAATTAGAGAGATAAATGGTATACTAGGAAATTACCTAATATTTTATAGAAAATTCAACAAATTAATTGTATTTCTTAATATCTGTACCAAAACCTTAAACGTCATATAAATTGGAATGAAAGAAATACAATTTAATGACAAGTCCCACAAAATTAACGGTAAAACATAATTATCATATTTTTTACACATTTATGGATTAAATTAAAATTTTTATTTTTCAGTAATTAAATTATCATCAATTTATATGTTTGGAAACTAAAATGGTCATTTATATGCAAATTTTATGTTTATAATAAAATCATTTTTTTATTAATTTTTTTCTTAGAAAGGTCGACTCTTGTTATTATTCGCACGCACTTGACAGCTATAATCAAATCAGATTCTCCTCTTTCCAAACCAATCATTCTAATCAGCAAAGCAGTAACTCGTCATGGGCGAAAAAGAAACCCCTTCTGCACCAACCACAACCGTCACCACTACCACCACCGTTCCCCCAACCACAAACAAAGCCAAGAAACTCACCCTAATCCCTCTAATATTCCTCATCTACTTCGAAGTCGCAGGTGGTCCCTACGGCGAGGAGCCCGCGGTCCAAGCCGCGGGCCCCCTCTTGGCCCTCCTGGCCTTCCTCATCTTCCCCTTTATCTGGAGCGTCCCCGAAGCCCTCATTACCGCGGAATTAACCACGGCCTTCCCCGGCAACGGAGGCTTCGTGGTATGGGCCGAACGGGCCTTCGGCCCATTCTGGGGCTCCCTAATGGGCACGTGGAAGTTCCTCAGCGGCGTCATCAACATCGCAGCCTTCCCCGTCCTCTGCATCGATTACGTCCAAAAAATCTTCCCTATCTTCCAATCCGGGTGGCCCCGCCACGTGGCACTTCTCTCCTCAACGCTCGCGCTTTCATTCCTCAACTACACCGGTCTCACTATCGTCGGGTACGTCGCTGTGTTACTAGCTGTAGTTTCTCTCTCTCCTTTTATTCTAATGTCCCTCATCGCAATCCCGAAAATAAGACCTCATAGATGGGTTAGTTTGGGGCAAAAGGGGGTGAAAAAAGATTGGAACTTGTTCTTCAACACGCTCTTCTGGAATTTGAACTTTTGGGACAACGTGAGTACTTTGGCTGGGGAAGTTGATGAACCGCATAAAACTTTTCCTTTGGCGCTTTTTGTCGCTGTGATTTTCACTTGCGTGTCTTACTTGATTCCACTTTTCGCTGTCACTGGAGCTGTTTTGGTTGACCAGAACGAATGGGAAACTGGGTTCCACGCGCAGGCAGCGGAGATCATCGCAGGTAAATGGTTGAAAATTTGGATCGAGATTGGTGCGGTATTTTCTGCAATTGGGCTTTTCGAGGCCCAATTGAGCAGCAGCGCGTACCAGGTTCTTGGCATGGCGGAGATCGGGATTCTCCCGAAGCTTTTCGGTGTTCGGTCGAAGTGGTTCGACACACCTTGGTTGGGGATTTTGATTTCGACTATAATAACGATTGGTGTGTCTTACATGGACTTCACCGACATCATTTCCTCGGCAAATTTTTTGTATAGTTTAGGGATGTTGTTGGAATTTGCCTCGTTTATTTGGTTAAGGTGGAAATCACCCTCGATTGAGAGGCCTTACCGTGTTCCCTTGAATATGCCACTTTTGGTGGTGATGTGTTTGGTGCCCTCTGGGTTTCTCGTTTTGATAATGGCTATTGCCACCAAAACTGTTTATTTGGTGAGTGGGGTGATGACCGTGGCTGGGATTGGGTTTTTCTTGTTCATAAAACTCTGCAAGACAAGGAAGTGGGTGGAGTTTGAAGAAAAGAAAGATGATGATGGCTTTGAAAGGGATGTGTTGTGATTTTAATCAGAGTTGGGGAGTATCTTCCCTGTATAGCTGTTGTAGTCTTAGATTGAGTCCACTTTGACTCTAGACTATTTTAAGTTCCTGTGTAACTTTTTTTATTATTGGAGGTCTTTGTCAATTTTAGTGGAGGTCTTTGTGAATTTTAAGGTAAGCGTTTCGTTTAAAAATCGATGTTAAAGTTCTTCAAGTCATAGAAATCGATCTTATTGGAGCTCTTTTCTTTTTTTAATCAATATTAAAACTCTTTGTCACAAATTATATAAAGTACAACTTTACAAGTAAAATAATATTTGAACACCCAAAATGTGTTAAATGACGGCTAGTAAAATAATATTATCTTACTTGTAAAGTTGTGTTGAAATAATTTTTTGTGGAATATTTTTCTTTTCATATTTTAAACTCAATGATGAAATTTATATATAAATATTTTGTCGACTAAATAATTAAAATAATATAAAATAATGTGTATTGATTTTTTTTTTCTGAACGAAAATAATGTGTATTGATGATACATGGTTAACTAGGCAAGAAAATATACAAATCAACTATTGATGTTAGCCTCGTGGAATTAAAATTTTGTGTTTTATATTACGTCATCATCTTATCATATAGTGTTCTTATGTTCATAAATTTCATGTGCATATAAAAATAGACAATTTAATAAGGAGAGCGAAAAAGAATAAAACAGTGATAAAGGAGAAGCGTGGATTGATGAGTAGCGTAAAACTTTAAAATGTTGTTAATTCTGATTTTGCTCGCTCTTCTTTGGGTGTTTCATAATGCTATATACTTTGTTCGCATTTAGAGAGATGAAAACATAGTTTTAAAAATCGAACCGCTGATCAATCCGATTAAGGCACTGGATCAATGGTTAAATCAGTGGATCACTAATTGAATTGCATGATCTGGTATAAGTAATTATATATATATATATATATATATATATATATATATATATATATAAAATATTTTTCAGTTATATTATAATAGCCCAGTGGTTAAATTTTCCCCTTGAGACCTCAAGGACAAGGTAATGATGAAACCCCCTTTCCGGATCTCAAATTCAGCATCAACGGAAATTACGGAAACTCAAAAGGTGAAGAAAATATAAAGCGGAAAGACAAGAAATGGAAAGAACAACGCCACAATCCCTAGGAATTGATAAGTTGAGGAGGATTCGCCACTTTGAATATGGAAATTCAAATATAAGAATCAAGGGTAGTTCCTAAGAACCTAGAGAGTTTCCTCTCACAAAAGCACCAAAGCTTCATTCCAAATGAGAGTCAAAAACTGATTACAAAGTTAACATCTGGCCTATTTATAATATGAACCTAAAAGGCTTACCAATGCCCATTACTAAAAGCCCAAACAACTAAAAGGCCCAAATTAAAAATAAACATCATTAAAAACATAAAAAGCTCAACAAAAGCCCAATTTAGGCCCAAATTACATAAACTTCTATTCTAAGATTTGGCTCCACTTTAAGCTCTTCATGTACCATTCTAGTCCTCTATCATTCCCTCCTTCTTGAAGGAAATTCGACCTCGAATTTAGAGCCAAGGTACCTACATCATAAAAACAACACAAAACAACATGTTTTAGTTTTGAGAAAATATTAAAAAAGAAAATCCTATTTCTATTGAGACTTGGATTCCTTAAAAAGGAAAATCTCTTATTATCTATGTGCTTATATATCAATCCTCCCGGATCAAATACAAGCCTAAAGAAACCATCAATTAACACTAAAATGAAATGCTTAATCACAATTTCAAAGACAAGTCAATCCAATGAAAATTATGAGCAAACAATGACATTTTCAAACCAAGAATGGAAAATTTAGATTTATCCATTTTATGCACAATCCATCTATCAAGACACTTGAGTGTACCATACATTACTAAACTCTCACTATGATGAGTTGCTCCAATTAATGAATCATGAAATGAACATTTAGGCACACAAAATGCAGCATCTTTAAACCTATGCTCTTTATGCCTATAGAAATCATCATTTTCAATTTTCCCATAAACAACAACACACATAGAGGAAGACTCAACATGATCATACAAGTCCAAATGATGTGCATTAATATCAAATTTCAAGAACTTGGCACCATCACCTAAAACAATATCATGCATACCAAAAGCAACATTCAATTCACAAACATTTTGGGTTAACACATGGCACACATCAATTAAATCACAAGGTTTAGAGATGGTGTAAGTCAAAATTTTCTTCTCTCTATGGTTGCATTGGTCCTCATATGTTTCCACTTCTTCTCCAAATTGTCTTGCCCATTGATCCTTGATGTACAATTCTTCTCTAGGCATCAAAACAAAAGAATTATGGTAAGGTGCACAATCAAATTTACAAGAAGAATTAAATTCACAATCCAATTTAGGAGAAGGAATTAGAGTTTTGCACTCCCCCTTTGAGGACTCCTCTTCAATTTCTTTCACAAGAGAGACATCACTTTCAAACAAAATTTTGCATTCATCCTTTTGAAGCTCTTCAAATTCCTTGAGCAAAGAATCATCACAAACAAGGAAAGGATTAGAATGAAAACAAGAACAATCATATTCCTCTTTATCTTTTGCTCTCTCTTTTTCACTCTCTTTTTCAGTTATTTTCTTTTCTCTCATCTCTTTTTCTTTTAACTCATTTTCTTTTGCTCTCATCTCTTTCTCTTTTATTTCTTTTTCTTTCACCTCTTTTCTCTCTTGTTCTATTTTCTTTCTCAACTTAATTTGATCCTCACTTGCTTCCTTAGGTGAAAGTGATGCAAGTTTTACCTTATGTCCTTCATGTGTAAAAGAAATCTTGTGGGTCTTTCCATTGTGCTTCACATTTCTTTCAATTTGCCAAGGTTTACCTAACAAGATATGACATGTTTCTATGGGAGCTACATCACACAACACAACATCTTTATATGTTCCAATGGTAAAGGGCACCAACACTTGTTGGTCTACAACCAACTCACCTTCACATGGCAATTTCAAGCAATAAGGTGTAGGGTGTGGGGTGGTTTGAAAATTAAGTTTGCTAACCAACCTAGTGCTAGCCACATTAATACAACTATCCCCATCAATAATCAAAGAACACACATTCCCTAGAACCAAGCATCTAGTATGAAATATGTTCTCCTTTTGAATTTCATCCCTACCCTCACATTGAATTCCCAACAACCTCTTACACATCATTAATTCTCTATCTAGAGGTTTGGTACCACATGCACTATGATTATCACTAGAGATATTAGATGAACAAGTATAAGATAACTCACTCGTGACAACTTCATTTTCCTTCAAGACCTTGGTTTTCATGTTTGGACAATGCAATGCAATATGGCCTTTACCCAAGCATTTAAAACATTTAATTGTACCACTCTTAGAAGTAGAAGAAGTGCTAGGGTTAGGAACATGTTTACCACTTGGAGACTTTGAAGCTTGTTGCTTAGGTGAGGAAGATCCCTCCTTCTTGGACTTGTCCTTACCACTAGAAGAGTCATAGTGATAGGTCTTCTTGTAGGAATGCTTCCTCTCAAGTTGTCTCTCCACTTTGTTGGCTTGGTGCACTAGATCCTCCAAGCTCTCATAGTGTTGTAACTTCACTATGTATTGAATGTCTCTATTAAGCCCACGTAAGAACTTTGCCATGGCGGTTTTAGGTTCTTGTGCATTGGCTCTCCTCATAGTCATTTTCATCTCTTTGTAGTATTCATCAACACTCTTGCTACCTTGTGTGAGACTTTGTAGCTTATCATAAGCATCTCTCTCATAGGAAGGTGGTAAGAATGTCTTCCTCATCAAATCCTTCATTTCTTGCCAAGTTGCTATCTTAGGCATCCTTATCCTCTCTCTTCCATCCTCCTTATACTTCCACCGTGCAAGTGCACTCCCTACAAACTTCAAGGTAACCTTCCTAATTTTCTTCTCCTCACTATAGTCATGGCATGAAAAGACTTGGTCAACTTTCATCTCCCACTCAATGTATGCTTCCGGCTCATTCTTCCCTTGAAAACTAGGAATTTTAAGTTTCTCCTCTTCCATACTATCCTTTATTTTATTTTCTCCCTCATTATCTCCTCCATGTCTGCTAAGCCTCCTTTCTCCTTCATCTTCCCCATAACCTCCATCAATTCTATGGTAAGAAGAACAATACATACCTACACAAAAATGATTAGCACAAGTAATAGAAATATGAACCTCACCACTCACTAAGTGTTTCACTCAAATCCACTCGTGTTTCTCTCTTTTGAAGGCTTTTTCTATAATGTGCACACTTGCCTTTTTCCACTCAAACTCCTCTTTAGTCCTTAAGAAGCACTCTCAATCACAATCAAGAATTTGTATTCAAAGTGAAAGATGTAACAAATCCAAACTCAACTCAAGAGTCCAAAACAAGAAAACTCTAAGACAAAACCAAGGAAATTTAGAAGACAAACAATAAAAGCTAAAAGAAATGAAAGGGACAACTCAAAATAGAATGCCAAGCAAAGACATGACTAGAAGACACAAGAAAAGAGCAACACAAAACTAAGAAACTCAAAATTTTCAACTTTGTGAAGAACTAGTGTATTCAAGAGAGCTAAAATGGCATAAAAGTGTATGAAAAAGAAAGAATTAAGCAATGGTGTAGAAGGACTTCTTATAGGGCAGATTTTTTTATTTCTAATTGTATAATTTTTTTTTACTTTTTTTTTCACTTTGGTCCCTAAACTTTTCATAATTGCACTTGGACCCCTAAACTTTTTTGTATTTTCACTTTTGCCCCAATATTTTCTTTTTTATCTTTAAGTCCTTTTCTTTTGCTAACAAGTCCTCAAACTTTTTAATATTTATGAAAAACACCCAAACTCACTTAATTCAAATTTTTATGGATCAAACACAAGGGTTTGCCAAAGACTCTCAAGAACACACATGAACACTATGAATGTTCTTCCCCAAATTCAAATTTCAGAATTTCAATATGCAGATTTTGACTCAAATTAAACACAAGGTAATATCAAAAAACTATGGATTGAAACAATAAAAATAACAAATCAATGAACAATACCGAATCGATGAACAGTAAAGCGATCGTGAACAGTACCGCACCATGAACAGCACCGCGATCGGAACAGTATCACCGATGAACAGTGCGCGATCGGAATAGTATCTCCGCTGAAACAGTGACAATTGGTGAACAGTATCGCCGATGAACAGTGCACGATCTGTGAACAGTGTCGTCGATGAACAGTGCGTTCCGCCGATGAACAGTACGCCGCTGATGAACAGTATGGAATTGATGCTAGATCCAGCTCTGATAACCAAATGATGAAACCCCCTTTCCGGATCTCAAATTCAGCATCAACGGAAATTACGGAAACTCAAAAGGTGAAGAAAATATAAAGCGGAAAGATAAGAAATGGAAAGAACAACGCCACAATCCCTAGGGATTGATAAGTTGAGGAGGATTTGCCACTTTGAATATGGAAATTCAAAGATAAGAATCAAGGGTAGTTCCTAAGAACCTAGAGAGTTTCCTCTCACAAAAGCACCAAAGCTTCATTCCAAATGAGAGTCAAAAATTGATTACAAAGTTAACATCTGGCCTATTTATAATATGAACCTAAAAGGCTTACCAAGGCCCATTACTAAAAGCCCAAACAACTAAAAGGCCCAAATTAAAAATAAACATCATTAAAAACATAAAAAGCTCAACAAAAGCCCAATTTAAGCCCAAATTACATAAACTTCTATTCTAAGATTTGGCTCCACTTTAAGCTCTTCATGTACCATTCTAGTCCTCTATCAGGTTCGAACCTTGGATAGTAAGAGATTTTAACATTTTTTGCATTAAAAATAATTAAGTATAATAAAAATATTTAATATGTTAATGTTATGTTAACTAACTCGCTTAGGCCAAGTGGCAAAAAGCGCTAGCGCTTCCTTCAGGTCATCTGTTCGAGTCTTGTTGAGTGTAGTTTTCTTTCTTTTTCCAGAAAACTTGACTTAAGCGCAGCACTTGTGCGCGACTCGCTTCGGGTCAATGACTCGTGGTTCGGTGGTTGAACCAGAAACTCGGCGGGGCTAGACCGGGTTGATCACATCCCCGATCCGATTAATGGCTCGACCCGGCTTGGCCACCGGTTCTTGGTCCAATCGGCCAGTTTGAGCCGGATTTTAAAACTATGGATGAAAACTACAAAAACATGCAGAACCTGTGGTTGAGGGCGAGTGAGGAACAATATCGATCTAGGTTACAAAAGTGAGAACTAGTTGTTTCTACTTTCTACATATTGGCGCCAACGTTCTAGACTAGTCCAAGAGCAGAGACACATGCCTCGTAGTCTTGTTGATGTGCAGCAACCCTCCAGTCAAATTAGGAGCATGTGCCTCTCACAAGTCTTCAAGTTGGATGTTGATGGGTTGTTAATATCTCTGATGTTATCTTTAGGGTTTAAATATGTCAGGCAACTTATCAGGAACCTACAACCAAACTTACATAAGATCTGGCCTAACCCAGCTCATTTATTAAAAAATGTCAGATTTATGCTTTTTAAAAAGTCTACAATGTCCTGTATCTAATTAATGATTAACAATAATAGTAAAATACTTGGACCTTAGACCATGTCAAGGGACTAATGATTAATATAATTTTTCTGTTCATTATTTTCGATACAGGTAACTTAATTCGTAGCAAACCAAGCTTTATTACATAGACAACGACTTTTGAGGGAGCAAAACCAAAAGAAAACAACCTAATTTGATCAATTTTCATCAACAAAAGATTGTAGCTATTATATTGTTCCTTAACCCTATTCCTTGAATGCAGAGCTGGACATTCCGAGTTGTGAGGTGAGGGTTTGGTCATATCACTAGTTAATGTGGGAACAATCTCCAATAGATTCTTTCCAGTAACATTTTCACTACATGACATCTTAACTATTAAAATTATTTAATTTAATTTATTTCATAAATATAAACCCACATTTAAAAGTTGTGAATGAATGAAATGAGTTCGCATGACCCTCGTGCATTCTAAATTTCATCGAAGAAAATCCTTCTCCCTATTATGTTAGCTCCTATCCTATTCTGTATTTTTATTTTTCATTTTGTATTTAATGTACAAATTACCCTATTTATCATCTAACATGTATTACATCAATCAATATTGCGTAGAGATTTTAAGAAATGAGTTGAAAATTTTAATCCACCCTATTTTATGATAGGTTGGCAGGTTGGTCCATAAAAACAAAAACAAGTAAAAGATAAACCACTAAAAATAATTAAAAGAGAAAAAATAAAAAAAATCCAAATATACATTTATATAAACATTGTCTACCATATAAAACATTTCTAACAAAATTAACTCATGAAAAATAAAATAAAATACTATTAACATAATAATAATTAATAAATTTAAAAATAATAAAAAAAACATGTTGACGAGTTGACATGCCTCGACCTACTTCTAATTCATTTTCTGCAAGTTAGGCGAAGTAGATCAAAATTTATTGATTTGTTGAAAATCCTAACTCGTGGCTCCTATAAAAGGTCAAAACGGATTAATCCGTCAAGTCTATGACACCCCTACGTGAATAATCCACGGGGTATTTCCTCAAAGCATTTTTAAATTCCTGGAGCAACAAATGAGAAATTAAAGAATCCGTCAATTGAATCAGGTGCACAAAAGCTCACAAAAGTAAATGAAAGAGAAATATTACATTCACTAAAGCTACAAAATAGTACCTCGCATCTTTGTTTCTATTCTTGCGAACTTGTAGGCAAACTGAACTGGGATTCACTAATATCAAAAGCAATGTTCCTTCCGGAGATAACCTCTCCATGTTTTGGTTTTATATTTGGAGAATAAGCCTGAATAATTAAGGAGAACTGTTAGTTTCCTATACCATAATATCCTACTCAAGGATACACAACATTTAACTATATAGAATAGGTGATGATAAGATGAATTATATAATTTTACCTTACAACGAGCATCATTGAGACTATACATCCTTTTTATGTGTCTCTTAAGCATTAAAAGAAGCTGCAATGCAATTGTTGATAAACAGCAGGCCTGCACAAGCATAGGTAACAAAATGACTATATGTGTATGAATACAATAACGACTAATCCAAATGTGCATATTCTAATGTTCAGGCAGCATTAGGAGAATATTTGATACTCCTTTAATTCCAAAATGATTAATGTTTTAGCATTAAAAAAATTCAGTGATTGATGTTTTCAGTTTTCATTGAGATACTCGAACTTTTTTTTCTCTCTAAATTTTCTCTAAATAAATTACATAAATCTAATTATTTTTGAATAATGTCTATCAATTTTTCAACCACCATCATTAATTACTCAATAGTTATAAGTGATACGTTTATGAAAAATAAGGATATTTTAGTAAGATTGTTTCAATAAATAACTTATTTGTTATTATTTTCAATCTATGAAAAAAAATCTTAAACATCAATCTTACTTTGAGCAGGACATTCCACTAGCAAAACTTAAAGCATTCTTTCCCACAAACAAATCATAATTAACAAAAGGTTCCAAAATACCTGAACTTTCTCTAGATCAACTTTTGAGAAGCAAAAACGATATGTGAAGCCTGCAGCATGCTGCTTTGACTTCCACGCTTCAAGCTCCCGCTCTAGTGGCTCGCCCCTCGCTTGAACCATTTGATTGATAGCATAGATCAAATAAAGGGGCTCATCAGGTGAACTGAATGGTAGCGATGCAAGGAATTCCGTGCAGTATCTGAAAAAAAAAAAAAAACAAGTAAAAAGTCATTTAATTAAGGACAAATGCTAACCATTCTTCTTCCTTCCTTCCTTATTTATAAGATCTTTTTAACTAATTCACACCAAAATAGTTAATTTAGTTGATCACATTAAATTTGTTAATAATTTGTATTGTTCTTCCAAAAGTACCCTTGACCTTTTTTTTTTAAAATTAATCATCTCTCTCCACTTAATTGCTTCTCATCTAATTAATTAATGTTTGGAGAGAAAATAATTAATTCAGGGTACTTTAGGAAAAAAAATAATTAATGCATCTAGAAATTAGAAAATGATCTTATAAAAAAGGATCAACAATTTTATGAAAACGGTCTTATAGGAACGGAGGGAGTAAAAGAAGAAATGTTTTTATTAGGAGACAGAAATTTGTACTGTCCATTATTTTTTCTTTGCACTCTCCTATGCTAGCTATACCCTTAATTAAGAACTCACTAAGAAACAAAGAATAGCAACACATAATACTACTTACGTTAAGAAAGCTATCACTGATTCATCCCATGTTGGATTATCAAATTTTTGCACGATCAAGGACATGAAGCTGTTCCTTGATACCCGGTTCTCTTGGACGACCTTGTATACTCGAGAAACCCTAAGTCTAGCTTGAGCAAGTGAGCCAACCTTGGGCCTCCTTCTTTTCCACTGCCGCAAATAGCTTGCATAAACATAAATGACATCTGAAGTCCGTCACCCCAGCGGCTTTTACAAAGTGCAGGGTAGCTGAAAAGATATGCTTTGATTAGCTAATACAACCAAGTTTACATGTACTGTACTGCATCACCAAAACTATATAGGAGGTGAAGAGTGCTAGAAACATACTCTCTTCTGTCTCGATTATAAGAAGAAAAAACTGATTTTACACTTGTTAAAGAAATTACTAGTTAATTTCATTAAATTGTGTCAATCTCAATTAAGAAATATTTTTTTTCTTCTAAACTACTCTTAGTTGAAACGTGATATTAAGCATAAAAAAAAATCTTTAGAAGTAAAACTCCTATTAAATGAAAGATATTTTGAATATAGTCTTATTAAATAAGACAAAATTAGTTGAAATTTATTTATATTTAAGACCAAGAAACAAAGGATCTTTGTTGTTTATATTCAAGATCGGAGCTTTTGTTTCTTATATTCGAGACCTGAGGGAGTACTCTCTAATACACTCCTTCTACCACACCCTCTCTAACTGATTAAAATTTATTGAAAACTACAAAATTAAGAAAGAGAATATTAAATAAGATACGAGACCCACAAAATTTGTCATTTTCAATAAATTTTAACCAACAAGACAAAGTATGTTAGAGAGTGTGTTTTTGACATTTATCACAAGAGATATACCATTGATACATAATCTTCAGAAGTTTATGAGCCAACTGTGAATTTGACTCCAGAGGATCTGTTTCAAGTGCTATAAGGTATGGAACACAGGTGCTTAGATCAGCAAAATCTCTGCGCACCACAACATGAACAATCTGAATTGTTAACAAATCTCTTATTCTAAATATATGTTTGGGCTTGGCAACATGTTCAAACGGATTGGACCACATGGCAATAATTTTTTGCTTTAAAAAATATTACATTGGAAGTCACGCTTCTCCATTTGCAAAGCTAGACAATGCTAATACAAACAGGCACTTAATCTTCCAAAGAAAATAAGTCCGTCAAAAAGATAGATAATTTAAACCACATTATAAGAAACTGACAACTAGCTAGAAATTGCAAGATTCACCTTCAAAGAAAATAAGCCAGTCAAAAGATAGATTCTCATCTCCTTTACCTCACCCCATCAATCCAAAAGATTTGGAGAATAGAAACAATCATAAATACAATACACACATGCACCCTTCTGTTTATTAACTGTTAATGGTTCAAAAGACAAGATTTTTATTGTTCTTTAGCATTTGGCTTACAACTGTTGAATTTGATCCAAAATAGAAGCTAGGTTCTGACCTTCAGGGCTGATCGACGAACTTGTTCACTGACATCCTAACATCTGTCCAAAATATTATCCCAATGCAACGGAACAATACGCGAAAGTATTTTTATATTGCAGAATCACTAAACACTCTTTCAACAGCTGATTGTACTCTCTTATCACCAAATACCTCTGGATCAGCCTCTACTATGATACTAACCTGCTCATTATATTAAATGAAAGAGATTAATTTAGCACAAACAAAATATTATAAGCATCCCATTTTCACTGGAAAGCAGGAAACTTCAAAAAAATATTTTAAAGTTTAAACTTACTGCTCGTAAAGCCTTAGCCCTAGTAAGTGGAGTATTATCCAGTAAGCTTTCCTGTACACATCATATATGAAAAATCAGTGAAGTACAATTTTTTGAAAAATTAGGGAAATGAATGAATATCAACTGACCAGAAGCATGGGAAGAATCGCATCAATCACTCGGTAAAATGAACTGTTTTCCTGGCTACAAACCACAGCATCATGCTTCACCCTTGCAGCAATTGTACCAAGAATATCAATGGCCATTAAATGCGAAGTGGCATCCTTGGATTTTAGCCAATCATTATCAAGCAGTCGGACACATAGAACCTGAAACAACTTATAATAAAAGTCAACAAAATTATCATATATGATTGTTTATGGTTAGATGATAGTGTAAAACTGCTTTACACTATCAATGTATAGCCTATTTTCTTTATATGAGTTTGAAGACTATGTATTGTTAGTGTAAAAACTTTCATACTATCAACTAATCAAAAATCACAATTGATATGACTTTTAATATAATTATTATAAAGTCAACAAACTTGTCATATAATGATGGTTTGTGATTACATGACAGTATAAAACTGTTTTACACTCTTAGAGCATATGCAACCTATCACCTCTCTTTGGATTCTTAAATGAATCCTACTTGTATCCATCACTCATTTTTACTTTTTTCAACTTAAGCACTCAATCTCTCCATCCCAGAACCTCTCTTAGGGTTCTTAAATGAACCCCACCAATAATCTCACATACTAACATTTCATCAATAATTTATTTATTAATTTATAATTATTTTATTATGAAATAATTAAATTATAAAATTAAGATATTTATTTGTACTATTATGTTGCAAAATATTTTTTCACTAATACAAAATAAAAATTGAAAAAAAAATCCATAATTAAATTAACAAAAGGTATACGCAGGTTATTGAAAAAAGCTACTCAACTTATTAAAATAAAAGCTACTGGTTAATCGGTTAATTTTTATATAGTTTTTTAAACAAAAGCTGACATATGGCCCACCAAAGAAATTAAGCAATGATGCTTATAGAAACAACAAAGTGCTTATCAAGATTCTACTCCATTAGATGAGGTGCTTAATAAGAAAAGGTGATATAAGAATCTTATATCACCGTTGCAGATGCTCTTAGTATATAAGTATATAGACTATTTACACTATTTGCTCCTACCTCTAGTATTGGAGCGGATGCAGAATATTCAGGTAAATTTAGAGTTGTCAGTAAATCTGTAACAAGATTCTCTATTTTGGATTTCTTCTTAGTGGCATCCGTCATGTATTTGACACTTGCAAACTGCAGAAGTACACAGCTCCAAAATAGATGGCAGGCTTCTGTCGCTGCCTTGTTGTGGCTTTCAACTGAGACTTCTAATACAGCATTACCGATTGATGCTTTTCTTAAAGCATCAGGAGGGTTAGCACTGCAATGAATCAACTGAATCAGCAAAGCTGTTACCATTTGGATCTGCCTTGGCTCTCCCTCGCGTACCTGATAAGATCTTAAAGCTTGTTTTGAATTTGGCAATTTCCACAGAAGCTGAACCATTTCATCTATCACATAAGTGCGTTGCTCATGTGCGTATAAATAGAATATCTGTACCACGTACCACATTGGAAAAACAGCAGTTATATAAGAGCATATGCTCACAATTAGGGGTGGGCAAAACAGATGAATTGAATTGAACTGCTATAAAACGGAACTGTAAAGACAAACTGAACTGCGAAATAGTTCGGATAAACTGAACTGAACCAAACTGTTTTGAACTGCTCCGAACTGTTCTCAATAAATATCTAATTTTGAAGCATATTTTTTACATTTTTCAATCTTATAAGTTACAGTTTAATCCGTTTCAAACGGTTCAGTTTAGGAGCAGTTCAATTTTTAAAAACTGAAAAAACTAAACTAAAGAATGGTTCAGTTCAATTTTTTATTCAAAACAATAATTCAATTTTTTCAGTTCAGCACCAGTTCAATTCAGTTTCTTTTTAACGGCCCTACTCACAATTATAAAAGACCATTAATTTGCACCATCATGATGAAAGGTAACAATCACAAAGCTATAAAAGAGTAGTAGTATCAGTATTCTGTACCGTGCTGACTATACTAATTGCCTTCAATTGCAAAAGCTGGATATTATCATCCAAAAATGTTGCAATGCTTGCTTTTACAAGTTGTACTATGGAATTATCTGAAAACCTCGCTATTAACAACAAATCCTTGAGTAGTCCAAGCACAATGCACAACTTCTGAAGAATAGTATTCACAGGCACAGCAGTAGAGACCCTAATCAAGCAAGGACCATCAAGCTTGGACTAACTATAGATGCATAAGAAAATTACCAACTTAAAGGACATATATAAAATTATGTGAAGCAAAATAATCAGACCTGTTTGATGCTGACTTCGAAGTCTTGCTAGTACGCCGTTTCTTGGTGGCTGAACAAAATTCAGCATCATTTCCTTCATAATCATCAACTGGAAAAAAAATGAAAATTAGCAATTTGAAACCACATAGAGGAAATAATCTCTTTCCCTTCTCTCCCTCCAGTCCATTTCCATGTTCCCTAATGGACCCTATTGTGAACTTTGTCATCCCATAGTGGCCCCTAAAGAAATTATAATACATCATTAACTGCAAACAAATTATAATCAGAGATATAATTTTAAAGGAAAGTGTTGCACTTCCAGACTCCAGTAGCATTGTCATCCTCCAAAATGTGAAATTAAGAACACTAAAAATATATGTTCTATTAAGCAAAAAACTAAAAAGGCTAACCTGCAGAAGTAGTGCTTTTACTAGGACTTTGTAACGGACGGGATACACACATCAAGTCCATAATCTGATGCTTGGAAAACTCCACAATTCTCTCAATGATCTGACATGGATAAATTACTTTCAGACATTACAGATTATAGTTAAAAAAAAAATGCTAATAAATTCTTATTATTCCATAACTAATAATATTTGTTTGAAACTTGCATAAACAAAGAACACACCTCTGTTCTATAAAGTTTCTTTGGCATATCATTATGAGCCATCACTGCTAGCGCAGCATGAATGGACTCCAAAGCAATTAAAACAGATGAAACTAGCTCTGAATCTGACTGTATTAACAAAGAACAATAGCAGTTATAAGAAATTATTAAATGAATTCACAATGCAAATTATGATTAAAAAAAACTGCATACAAAAACCATGCCTTAATCCAACTAGTGGGGTCAACAATATGAATCGAACAGTGCCTTTGGGCTCTATCAAAAGCCAAAATTTCAATAAAGCCATCTATAGCAAGGTCTTTTCTAATGGTTTCTCCAAGTGTTTTCTTTGGTCTTCCCCGACCTCCTTTAATCTCACTACATGATCTTGAAAGAAAATAAAATAAAAAATAGCTTAACATATGAAGATTCCAAGCTTAAATATTATGAATAGTTTTTGTTTGTGAACGTGAATGAGAAACCATACTTGTAAATGACATTTGAGCATTGAGTAGGTTAAGCTTCACCTACCTAACTCAAATTCTAAGTAGATCCTGGCGGACCTATGTATATTTTAGGGTGTACAAATATACTCCTAACTTGATAAAATTATAAATAAATATGTTAACTTTTTGTATTCTACCCTGTCCATTTTTATATATTTGAAATCATTGTTCCCCAGTTTTTGTGTTTTCAATATAAGGTATGAAATGTATTTGATTAAACATTTTAAAATTCTATTATTTTAGCATTTATGTATTTATTGTTATATGTACGATAATAATGATTATTTTATATTTTTAAAATAAATTGTTCCTTCTTAAAATTAAATAAATAAATAAATTGTTCCCACTGATTCAGGATCATGGCTCTGGATCCGTCACTAATGCAGATATTGGTGCAACCTTGCAAGAATTGACAATTTGACATATATACTCTATAGACAATTTTTCAACATACTACATTGTCAAACTTGATCTATGTACTAAAGCTATTTTGATATTAAGTTTCTGCTTACTACCCAATAGAAAATAGAAGTCAGATTTTAATAAATTTTATTGAGGCCACATTCAATGTCAACTAAATCCAAACAAAACAACTCAGCAGTAGAGACTAATGCAAAAGAATTGAAAGTGAACTTATATTATCACATTCCTTAATTGACAAGCCTTCTGCTCTATGTATCTGATGATCTAAAACTTTTAATAGTCTAACAAGGGCTTCCACAGGAACCAAATGCAGAAGTTTCTTTTCACGTATAGATGTTATTTTACTGACAAGTACTCTATGATCTGAAAGAAGCAATGGAAACCGTTCTGATTCACTGTTCAATTCAGATTTGTTGCATAAGTCCTCCAAAAACTGACGAAACCTTTCAATGTTGACATCCATAGTTAATTATCAGTTGGGATAGCGGCGCTTAGCAGATAACCTTATTCTGAAAATTTTGTTACATATTAAATAATTAATTTGTACCATACACGTATAAATGCTAAAAAATTAAAAAAAAAAAAAAATACTCAGAACAGAGCACAAAATTGAACACTAGAAAGAATCAAAATAATAATAATAATAATAAATGAACATGAATTCGGTAATCAAACAGATAACACGCAGAAAGATAAGCTGAACAGAGGACCCGCCATAGGTTGATTGCAGCTTTTGCTCGATTGCTTGAGAGAGAAGATAGACGAGTTTTGGCGCCCAGGTGGTTTCTAATGATTTCACCAGTTGGGTCAGGATTTTAAGCCCATTTTGTAGTTAAAATAGGATAGGAATTGGTATACTGATGCGGTTTAATTATCTTATCCCTATTTTATGGGAAGAATTAATTGGATTATAAATATCATAGATTTTACACACATAATTTATTAAATGCTAACAAGTGCCCTTATGGCACTAGTTAAGAAACTAAAAAGAGAAAAATTTTTGTTAGGATGCGTAAAATTGCACTGTTCATAACTTTTTTGCATCCTCCTATGATTTCCACAATAAATACTTTCTTCTTTTAATTCCTTAACTAGTACCCATGGTTAGCAAGACCCAATTTTGTATTATAAATTTGAATCATCATTTTTGAATGAGAATATTTATAGAAATTATTATCAATCTCATTAAGTCACATGACTTATTCTATTTATTGAGCATTTTTTTTTTTAATTTTTCTATTCCTTTCAAATATTATTTTGGCTAAATTGTAATTGTGCTTCCTTTTTAATTTTTATTCGCAATTTTTGTCTCTTTATTTTTTCACAATTTTAGTCTAATTCTTAAGTTTACATATGTTTTATTATTAAGTCACATTTTAGAAAATCTATAATTTTGGTCTAATTCTTAATTTTGCATATGTTTTATTTCTTTCATTTTGGTCCAATTGAACCTTGAATATAACATGTTCATTTAAGGTATCATTAAGAAATAATTTAATTAATTAAAATTTAAAAATAAAAAATAAATAAATGTATGCAAAATTGAGGATTCAATCAAAATTACAAATTTTCCAAAATATGAGAACTAAAATCTTGAAAAAAAATTTGGGTGACCAAAATTACGGATCAAGATTTAAAGAGGAACCAAAATTGTAATTCAGTCTATTTTTTTAATTTTAATTTTAAATTTGATTTAAATTTTAAATCTTGATTCGTTGTGTCGATTTGAAGATATTTTTCTTTTTTAGATAAACTAAATTTTAAATTATTATAATTTTAATTGTTTTAAATATAAATTTAATTTTTAAATTTTGACACATTATATCAATAAAAGATGATGTGTCATAATTTTAATAATTTATTTCCATAATTCTCTCATCTATTAAGTTTTATCTCTTTAATTTATTGTTATTATTTAATATATAATAGAATATTTATTATTATTAATATTAAAATTTTATTATTTTAATTAAATATTTATTTATATATCCTCTCTCTCTATATATATAAATTAGAATAACTATATTTGAACAAGGGTCATTTTTAAGAGTTTTTAGAAAATTTTCTTTAATCAGAATGTTTTCGTAAGTCATTCTTCAACTGAAGCACTTTTTGGAATTTTTGTTTAACCAAAATAATTTTAGAAAATTTTCTTAACTTCATATATTTTTCAATCTACCATTTTCAGTATATCTAGTTCTAAATTTAATTTTAATATTTTTACAAAAAAAAGTAATCAATAGTTAAAAAATTGTAATGAAAGGATTATCATTTGCTCTCAGCTATGGGTCTGTCCATACATGAATATTGTTGTCATCTCCTAAATGCCACCTTATAGCACCTTTTACTTGTGAACCAAAGGTGCATCTAAAAAATCTCCATTTGAGAAGTATTTAACTTTGAAAACACGAGATACAATAGTATCATGATTAGAAAAAAAATTTCAACCTTACTTCCCTAGCATGACAAGATTAAAACCATATAAGAGATGGAAACCTATACCTCTATACTCCTTCCGCATGGTTAATTTATCCCAGTTGAGCCAATTGATTCCTCTTCCAGCATTTCTATTATTTCCTCACCAAAAAAAATTCACCATTCTTCGGATTTCATCACCCAAAGATGTAGGGAGGAGGAAAGTGCTCATGCAATAAGCGGGAATAGCTTGAGCCGCTGATCTTATGAGAATCTCCCTACCAGCTTTTGAGAGTTTTTTCCCTGACCAATGTTGTATTTTTTTCTCTCCATATTTTGTCCTTGATATAATTGAAAACAACCATCTTCTTTCTCCCAAGTCCCAGTCATTGATGGCAAGCCTAGATATTGTCTAGTACCCAAACTTTCAGCTACTCCCAATAAGATGTGATTTCTTCACGAGCACTTTGATGGGTGTTCTTGCTAAAGAAAATCTCAAACTTTTGTAAATTAACAGGTTGGCCAGAAGCTTTTTCAAAAATGGTTAAAATATCACGAATAACAGTAACTTCTGAACTAGTGACCCTACAAAATAAAAATCAGTCATCAACAAATAACTAGTTATTATAAAATTTGTTGTAACTTTTTAATTACAACAAATTTTATAATAACTTTTATACACTCATTTCTTTTATCTTTCTTCGTTACATTACCTACCTAATTATACGTTTCTCTTTCTCCTTTTGCATCTTATGTATAAAAATACTCATAAAAAAAATCTTATGTATAAAAATTTGATATACAAGTAACATTACTAATTAATAATATATCAATTGTTACTTTTCCTCTTCACACAAAAGAAATAGAGATAAAGATAAGTTGATCGCATTCCACGTAATTTGTGTAGGTGGACCTGTCTTTAACTCAATATATAATAAGAAAATTAAAAAAATATAAACTATCTTACCCTTCCAGCTTAACTTGGTACGTCTCTACAAAGATTGTAGCATAATATAAAAAGAAAAATGCTTAAAGAAAGATCAAACATTGCACAGCCAACCATATAGAGGCATAAACTAACTGACTTTGCGGCAGTGGCAAAAGACAATGAGGAGTGGGGAATGAGATTTTGGCATGGCCCTCGTATACGGAAAATCGGTACTCTTTAATGCCATTGTCCCAGATTCGTATACCACATACAGTTGTCTTCACCAACTCTTCGCGTTTTTTCCTTAATTTCTTCTGACATTTTGCTTTAGCTGTCTAGAGCTCGGACTCACGCGTCAAAATTAGTTTAACATATATATTTTTTAGACCTGAAATATAAGTAAAAAAAATTATATGTATGTCAAACAAAAAATAGTAAATTTTAATTAATTTTTTTTATTTAATGATATCATCTTTAAAATATTTTTTATTTAATTAGAATTTTATTTTTAACAATTCTTTTTTTTTTGTCCTATACAATTAGATGTAAGGGGTATTTTAGAAAATGAGTTAATTATTTTATTGAGATTATCAAAATTAAATGATATTAACTAATTTTCTTAAAAGGTGTGATTGAGTTTTTTTGCTTATATTTCAGTTCGGAGGAAGTATCTCCGACTGAAATATAAGTAAAAAAAAATATTAATTATATTTTTGGTCCATTAACTTTTTTAGATTTTTACTTTATATCTTGAACAAAATATTGACCAATTTTAGCCTCTAATGCTTATTTCCGTTTTCTTTTTTAAGTCTATGCGGTTTAAAATCTCCGTTAGGTAATGATATGGCAATTAATTTTAATTATTTAAAAATAATTTGTGGCGGTGTACGCTCAAAAACCGCTAGAAAATGCTTGATTCAGGTGTCTAAATTATTCCAGTAGAATCCCAAATCTTCCGTAGGCACAAACAAACCTCACTATGGAATCACACAAACAAACAATAATGCTTCAAAAAAAATCCAATTGAATCAAGACACACTAAAGATGCAATTGCAATCTGCATTTCGCAAAAGGGTCGAATCTTCAGATCCAAATCACCGCACGTGTAGGGCTCAAAGGAGGTGACAACGCCCTTACATTCGAGGATATCGGGGTTTTTACTTTTGTTGCTGTGCCAATGGTGTCGCTGTTGGGTTTTCATCTCCGCATAGTTCCCGCAAGACAACATTTGCCACTACAGCCATCAGATCCAAGAATCAATGAGTGGACCTCGCAGGAGGCCATCAATGGCGGTGCGATGACATTGGAAAGTGAGCAGAGGGAGGTCGTTCGTATTCGCGAGAGAGGAATGAGTGGAGGCTCGCGGCGGTTAAGTGCGGAGTTGCGAAGCGTTGCGAAGTTGCAGCGCGCGTCCGTTTCTCGTTTACTCCTTTCCGTGATTTCGATCTGAAACTCGAGGTTGCGGAGTCACAACCCTTCTCTCTTTTTTTTTTTTTTTTTTTAAGACGATTCTGAACCCCAAACTCAAAGCAACGATTCTGAACCCCAACTCCAGTACCTCTTCGAGTAATGTTCTTTATCTAAATCCCTAATTCCCTATTTAATAAAGTAAATATTTATGTGGAAAGGAATAAAGTTGTGCTGCTAGCATTTTTATCAGGATGGAAATCCCTAATTCCCTATCTAAATCCAACATCGTAGTACCTCTTCGAGTAATGCTTCGGTATTGTTCAAATTCAAGCTTTTCTTTCCTTTGCTTCTCATTCCCAATTCCATTTTCTTTCTTTATGAAATTCATTTATTAATTTCTCTGTGCCTAAATGGCAAGAATCATGAGTTATTGTTGTTGTTGTTGTTTTTTTTTTTTTTTTTGAATTATGAAAGATTGATCTATGCCAGGAGAATGGGCTGAGAAGAAATAAATGGTTTAAAATTTCTGACAGCCATGAACCGTCAGAAATCATTTAATATTTTTTAAATTAGATTCAAGCATTTTTTGGAGGTTTAAACCGCTAGAAAATGAACCTCCGCAAAAACATTAACACGTGGCTATCACAAAAGCCGCCATGTCACCATTTAACGGCAATCTTGACGCTAGGGAGTAAAAATATTAACAGATAAAAACATTAGGGATTAAGACTAGTCAATTTTTTTGTTTAAGGACTAAAAATGAAAACCTGAAAAAGTTCGAGGACCAAAAACATAATTAACCAAAAAAAAATTGAATCACATTCTTTAAGAAAAGTAGTTGGCATCATTTAATTTTGATAGTCTCAATAAAATAATTAACTCATTTCCTAAAGTACTTCTTATATTTAATTGCATGGGACAAAAAAAAAGGGTTATTAGAAATAAAACTCTAATTAAATGAAGAGTATTTTGGAGATGATATCATTAAATAAGAGAAAATTAGTTAAATTTTACTTATATTTTAGATCAACGCATATGCAATTTTTTTGCTTAAATATAATAGGCTTAATTGCAAATTTTACCACCCAACTTTCATAATTTTGCAAATTTTACCACCCAAGTTTTAATTTTACAAAATTTACCACCCAAGTTTTCAATTTTTGCACATTTTACCACTCTGATATTTTACCAAAAAAAAGTTAAAAAATTCAAAAAAAAAAAAAAATTTGTGAAACATCAGGGTGGTAAAATGTGCAAAAATTGAAAACTTAGATGGTAAAATGTGCAAAAATTGAAAACTTGAGTGGTAAAATTTGCAAAATTAAAACTTGGATGGTAAAATTCGCAAAATTATGAAAGTTGAGTGGTAAAATTTGTAAAATTAAAACTTGGGTGGTAAAATTTGCAAAATAATAAAAGTTGGGTGATAAAATCTGCAATTAAGCCAATATAATAATTTTTTGCTGAACCCAGTATATCATTCACGGTATGTTTAGTTGAGAAGAAGAGAATAAAGGAAGAAGTGAAGAGAAAAAAAAAAGAAACAGAGTGATAATTCATTTCTGTGCATTTCTTCTCATTTTTGCGAGGAAGTATGAAGATGTGGGTCTCACGTTTTTCAAAAATTTTGTCAACACTTCTTTTCAACTTAACCAAGTGAATTAATACATTTCTTTTTTATTTCTCTTCTCTTCTTTTTTCGGCCATTTTTAGGATACTAAATGAACCATCGGTTGGGAGTTATCAATTAAGCTCTCGAATTAAAATTTATTTAAGAAGTTGATATCTCTCATCAGATATTTATCCATATATTTAAGGGACAAAACTATTTATCAACTGTACATGTAACACTATAAACTCTTGTATTATGAATCTTTTCTGCTTGTTTATTTTTTCCCACCAAAACAATATACTTCCTTCCTGGTTCTTTTGTGTCCCTTCGCTAAATTTAAGTACCAAAGAATACTCACAAGTCATTGGTCTACATCGATCCCTTGTTTATGTTAGCGAATTACGTGAAGAAAATAATTCTCTCACGTTATTTTTTATTTTTATATTTTTGTACATGCATAAAATCTAAAATAAAAATTAATTTATAGACTAAATTATATCTCTTGTATAAAGTTGAGTTTTTCTAAGAAATTAACATCTTTTCGTGTTGACATTAGATTGATTCAGGTGTATATATAATGATCACACATTGTTGAGCGAATATTAATTTTTAAAGAAATTATGTTGCATGCATAAATCCTGGCATAAATTATCTGTATACGTAATAAAAAGGAGTAATAAAAAAATGAAGAATATGAATATTATTTAGTTTAACATGGATGTATTATCAGCATAAAAAATTTATACAATCAATTAATTAAAATGTATTCTTATATAATTTTCAAAGTAATTATTATAAAAATCGACAAACTTATTACTCATGACAAATTATGATTAAATTATAACATAAAAAATCTATCACTACATATATTATTTATTCTATTATTATATATTTGAAGAGAAATGATAACATAGTACTTTCTAACACACTATTTTTATTATATTATTTATTATTAATTAAAATTTATCAAAAATTATAAAATAATGAATGGTTGCTCATTAAATAATTAGGAATAAAACCTACACTAAGTTGTAATTTTTAATAAATTCTAACAAAAGTGTGTTTAAAAAATGTAAAAGAATATATTAGTATCACCTCTCTTATTAGTTATACTCTACCGATGACTTGTTAGAGAAGTCAACTACAGATAACCCAAGTAAGTAGTTTTCCTCGATAGTTATTCAATACGTGTGCAAAACGGCACCGCTTCAGACCTTGGTTGGTTTGATTTGTCCTCCCAAACACTTTTTTTAAATTTCCAAAATATTTTTCCACGCCGCCCCACAGAAAGCATTGGCCTTTGTTTTTTTTTTTTTTATCCCACAGTACTTTGGGATTGCGACCCTCACAAGCACGATCAACCACCGACTCCACCCGTGGGCCCCACTTGCCCCCATCACACCCGTCCACACAACCCCCACAAAAATTATCAATTAATTAAAAAATAATAAAACGTCAAAAGGGACCATTTTGAGAAGAACAACACAAGGAAGCTCCCATGAACCATCACGGAAATTAGTGGAAACACACACATACATTATGACACACCCCAACTTAATAATTTTTTTCTCTCTTTGCCTCCTCTATATATTGAACCAACCAACTTCACCAACATTTGCAAAATCAAAATGGAAAACCTACGAAGACGTTTCAAAAAGAAAAAGGATGCATATAATGTTATTGGAAGGGTCAAGCACAATGGCCATTGCAAGAAGCACCCCAAGCACCACCAATCACCCGGTGTGTGTTCTCTTTGTTTAAGGGAAAAGCTTTCTCAACTATCTTGTTCTAACTCACGTAGAAGAACCTCATCTATTGTCACCGAAGGTTCTTCTAGCTCTTCTTGTTCTTCTTCTTTGTCATCATCATATTACTCTTCAGCTTCAGCTTCTTCATGTGCTTCTCCAATGCAATGTTTCTGTTTCACTACAGAGGGAAAGAGTAGTTCTTCTTCAGTCTCGAATCTCTCGATCTTTCTGCTGAGTGGAAACAATGGAATCATAAAGAGTAGATGTAGGTCATTGAATATTGTTAGAAGAAGAGGTTGTGAAGGTGGTGTTCATGATCATCATGGTCATAATAATAAGAGTGCCTACAAAAGTGGATTTTGGTTCAAATTGCTTCATCCTAAAAGCAAGAGAATGAAGGAATGTTATAGGGAGGACACTAAGCAGCTGGTTCGTTCTATGTCTATAGAAATAAGAGAAACAATGGCTTAATTTATTTTATTTTTTTCAAAAAGATTAATTGATCTCGAGAAAAGTTGTTACCAAGTATTATAACTTTATTTCTTGTAGTTTTATTTTCCATCGTTGAAGTTAATTGGTGTGGGTCATAGTGTTTGACTCCTAGGTTTTATTAGTTATTTCCGTTTTCTTTTCCACCAACAGAACGAAAAATTGAGATCCTGTATTACATTACATGCATGTGTATTATGTATATAAATTGATGTACATTTTTGTTGGATCGTGAAAGGGAGAATTAAGAAGAACGATATTATTATTGTATATAACTAGATATACGTACAGTACGTATATTAATTTAGTAAACGGATCTAAAACGAGAATATATATAACACACAGATAATTAAGATGATTGCTTTTAGATTTGATATATGTTCTTTCATTTTTGTGTGTGAGAACTCTTGCAATATATTTGCTATTTTACTCGGGTTATCCAACTTATAAATAAGGAAGGAAATAGGTGGAGTCAAGTTAAGCTTAAATTTTATGGCTCAAGGCTAGGGCTGATATAACATGTTATAGGTCTTTATTTAAAAAATAAATAAAAAAGAATTCTATCCAGACCTTTATTTATGTAAGTCTAGTGAGACTCATTAGTTTGATTAAAAACTTATTTCATATTAAGACCTTAAATATGCAGATAAACATATCCTTAAATAGTACAATAGGCTTGTCTAAAAAAGAAATATATTACAATAGGCTAGCTTATGCGTTAATGTATTTATCACTGAAAAGAACAATCAATTTACAAACTAACAATCAACAAGTCGTTGATCCGAGTGGTGTTGGACTCAGTTTTCTTAAGCAAGATCTCGGATTCGAGTCTTATGGATGAAATAAATGTGGTTGGGAGGAAAGAACCCTACTAAAGATGGCCAGTCAGATTTTCCGACAGAGATTAGTAAAAAAAAAAAAATTACAAACTAACGAATCTATCAGTAAAGAAATTAATAGGATTAAAGGCTAACGAGCATTTCACACTAATGTTGATCAAAACCACGAAAATATATTGTATTTTATAAATATTAAAACTAATAACTTAAATTAAAAATTATAATTCTTTAACTATTAAAATAATAAATTAATATTAAATATTAATATTTTTATTGAAAATAATATTATTTATAAATAAGTCAGGCTTTCAAGCCTAGTAAACTTTTCTAAAAGCTCAGAATTTAACTTAATTAAAAAATACTTTTTTAAAAATTTGAATTTGCAATTTTGCTAAATTAACTAGGTTAAGCTAGGCTTTAAATGGGTCAAGCCATAAGCTTTTGAGAGACATTCTAACATATATTTCGCCCCTATTTGTAAATACGAAAAAAAGAATACTAAGAATAAAAATATAAAATGATAATAGATTTAAAACTTTTCATATACACCCCTTGAATATTTATTTATTTAGCATTTTTTTATCAATATTTATTACTCAATCCGTATTTAATGTACTCAGGCGAGTGGCGAATGACTTGTACTCTTAATTATAAGTTGTTTTATTATGATTTTAATATTATAGGTCATTTTCTGTCAAAAAAAATTTATAGGTCTTTAAAATATTATAATTTTTATTTAATTTTATTTAAATATAATAAGTTTCTTACTTGGTACTCTTAATTATAAGTTTTTTTTTATACTTTTAAAACAAGGGATTAAATAAAAAAAAGTGTTATCAAGAGATATTAGATAAAAAAAAAACTATCAATAATAAGAAATATTTTAAATAAAATTTAAAAAGACTAAAAACTTAATCTTAATTGTTTTTATAAGGTGGTTGGGGATTTCCATCATACAGGGACCAGAAAATGCAACCCTAAATCCCTAAAGACAATGATATTTGCATACCCCTTAAATTTAAATTTCTGATAAACACCTCTCACTTCTATATGTATCTCTCTCTTCTTATCTCATCATATCATTTATTCTCTCCATTTTTTTAAGTGTCGTTTAATGTTGTTACGTAGAAATCAAGAAATGAAATAAATTTTTTTTATTCTAATAAAATAGTTGTGGAGCTTCCTATTTTATTCCTTTTCTTTTTATTCTACAATAAATGTATGTGTAAATTAATTAAATATTAGAAAATAAATAAGGGTATAAATGATAAAAATATAATTAATGTAATCTTGAACTTTGCAAACGACAAATAAATAGAAATAAAAAAAATTAAAAAATGTGACACTTAAAAAGGAATATAGGAAATGTCATATTTATATTTTTCTCACTTTTCTCTTTCTCAATAAATATAAAATGGATTTTAGGTATTCAAATATATTTATCCAATCCCTAATACCGTACTACGTGACAGCCTGTACGTAAACCGTGGGTCCAGAGATTTTTCTCCTGGCAAATTGCAATTTTCTCTGTTTGCAATTGCATGCGTTGTAAAGTTCAAGTTGTTGTTGAGTTGGCAGCACAAATATTCAAAATTAGAGTCTGGCTAGGGTTGTCTGATCCCCATATACGAGAAACGCAGGAACTAAATTGGAAGAGTAATTAAGAAAAGAGAAAACAACAAAGAAAACCTGGATCAAATGCTTGTTTTTTTTATAAAGATCAATCACAGGTATTTTTATTGGAGACAATACAAAGTATAAGTAATTACTAAAAAGTTTTATATGCTGAAAAGATACATTAATTATTATATGGGTTAACTAAGTTTTTAGTTCCTAAACTTTTTCAAAATTCGATTTTTAGTTCCTAAATTTTAGTTTGACTGGTCAATGTCCCTAAACTTTTTAAAAATTTGATTTTTAGTTCCTAAACTTTAGTTTGACCGGTCAAGATCCCTAAATATTTTAAAAATTCAATTTTTAGTCCCTAAATTTTTTAAAAATTCAGTTTTTAGTCCATGAAATCTCATTAATTCAGGGACTAAAAATCAAATTTTGAAAAAGTTTAGAAACTAAAAACTTAATTAACCCTTATTATATTTATCTTCATTTGTGTTGTTTTATTTAACAAGAAACAAATGATTAATATATATATATATATATATATATATATATAACTAATGATTTTTTATTAGATAAAAATCATATTAATGAAATTTTTAAACTTTAAAGACTATTTTTTTAATATATGAACTTTTTATAGTATAAAAATCAACACACAAAACTAAAAATACATGTGTGTATGTGTTATATAATAATTTGGTATTAGATAAAAATCATATTAATGTACCTCTGACGTGTTGCTATAAAGTCTCAAACTACATAGTGAGTTGCTATAAAGTCTCAGAAGGTTGGTATGGTGAAATAGAAACCGTGTTGGGCATATTCTGGTGGGGAATCGAAGGATAATAACTGCAGAATTCATTGGATGTGCATGTGCTATGAATGGGAACGCCTATTTTGGTCAAAGAAGAATGGGTTTTCGTGGATCGATTTAGTGACATTGATTGAGCTTTAATTATTTATATACTATTAGGGAAGCAAAGTTGGAGGCTTGTCACATTGATTTAGTGACGTTGATTTAGCTTCAAGAATTGAATATTATGCGAGATTTTTTTTTTTTTATTGAGAAAAGCACAGCATAAGAACTGCTAATACACATCTTAGGAACCAGTACAAAATGTGAGAAAATGAGATAAAGTCCCCCTGAATAACCAGTAGGGCCCCAAAGCGTGAAAGAGCCCCCGCTGCCTTATACAATACGAAGCTAATACATAAAGCTCTGGCTTTTTGACAAAACAAGTATAAAAAAAAATACTAAAATACTAAACAAGTGTATAAAACAAATTATTTACATGTAGGAATTGTTTTTGCCACATAGGCAACAGGAGACGTCATCTTAGATGACGCCTCCTGATTTTTTTTGTCCTCATGTAAGAGGCGTCATGTTGGTGATCATCACGAATACCTAGATCAATTTGATAAAAATCTATCTAATTCATCCATTAACCATTTTTTCACGGATGAATATATCCAATCCATCCATAAAAAATATATATTTTAAAAATTATTTATTTTTAATTTAAAAATAATATTTTTCAAAATTAATAATGTTTTAAAATAATAATTGTCCCGATAGAGGTCGGGCGAAAATTGCTTCGGTCAATATCAGATGAAAAACAGTCCCAGTAGACATCGGTAGAAAATAGCTCCGTCCAACATCGGCCAAAAACAGTCACGGTCAACATCGGCTAAAAAAGTGTCCCAACCGACGCTGGCTGAAACACAACCTCAGCTGACGTCGCCCAAAAATAGTCCTTGTCGACGTCGCCCGAAGACAACACTGGTCAACATCAGCCAAAAAAAGCCTTGGCCGAGGTCGGTCGAAAACTATCCTAGCTGAGGTCAGTTGAAAACTGTCCTGGCAGACGTTAGCCGAAAACATATGAAATATGAAAAAAGTACGTTGGATCAATTTTGATCCATTAAGGGGGTGTATCAATTAGGATTTTAATAGACTTTTTTTGCATAAAAAAATCCCGTGGATTTTAAAAGATTTTGTAGGAATATAATGATTTTTAAGATTTTTTTAAAAGACTTTTATGATTAGGATTTTGTAGTTTGGATTTTAATGGATTTATAAAATATGAATTCATAAGATTTGAAAGTATTTTATGGATTTACAAGATTTTAAAGGATTCCATGAATTTTTAGAAAACATTCAAAATGACTATAGTCGATGAAAAAGATAACAAATAAATGATAAGATTTAGATAAAAAAAAATCAATACAAATTTTTTCAATCTTTCTCTATCTCTTTCTCTTTTTTTTAAATTGAAAACAAAAGTTTCAATACCAGTAAAAAGGTCTTCTAATACTTTGACTTGATTGTTGGTCATGATGAGCTAGAACTCCCTCCATGCTCAGATATACTCTTCTTATGACAGCTTAATTTTTTAGCGAAAACCTCCTAACCTAAAAGGGAATGGGATTGTGGACTTGGTTAGATGATGTAGGCTGGTAGAATGGTTCGTAATGATTTGACGGTATAAACGCATCACTGTTAGAATTATATGAAGAGCGTGTGTAGGATTAGTAGAAAGAGATGACCAATTACTCTAGCAATATTACCACCATGAGAGAGAAAAGTATGCATGATGATAGAAAAAAGAAAAAAGTCTGGAATGAAAGAGTAGAAAAATCCCAAGGGTTTGGGAAGGATTGTTTGATGTGTATGGTATTTATACATATAACTAAAAATTCACACAAAATCCATCAAAATCCAATTTACAAAACAATCTATCAAAATCTATAGGATTTTGAATACCAAATGACTTTTTTTAAGTTGTAAAAAATCTTGATTGAATACCACTGAATTTTGTTGTCATGAAAAAAAAATCTTGAAAGTCTTGATTGAATACCATAAGACTTTTTTTATCTTTTTTAAAAATCCTGATTGAATACCACAAGACTTTTTGATCAAAAAAAAAATCTTTTAAAATCCTTCCAAATCTTAATTGAATACACCTCCCTGAGTATTGATTGGAGAATCCATTGAATTTTGAAAAATAGTGAATGGATAATTAACCATCCATAAAATTAAATGGATAGATTAGATCCAATCCATTTTTATTTTTTTATTTTTTATTTTTGTAATGGGCGAATTTGATGAATTTACTTGTTAATGGATTGGATGGATGATGGATAAAAGGATTGGTTTGTCACCCCTAATTTAAGATTAATTATTGGTCTCGTGTTGATGGTCCTATCTACCTTGAACACACACACACTATAATTAATTAATGTAAAAATGTGAAAAATTATTCTTATCATATAATTGAAATAAATATATGTAAAATCACCTTAAATTGAAAATGAAATGAGTTGCATGTTGCTAGGTCAACTCGCTAAAAAATAAAAATAAAAATCTTTTAATTAATTTTATCTATAACAAATATTAAATAATAAATATAAAAAAAAACTTAAATAAATTACCTTAAAATTTGAATAATAATTTATTTATATAAAAAAAATCCTAAAAAGTTTAACATCCAGTGCATACATAGACAACACCGATGTCTAAAGTAAATTAAACAAAATTTGTATTTATGAGAGACTTCTAAAATTGTAAATCCAAACAAATAATATATAAAAAAATATTAATAATAATTAAATGATTGGTGGGTTGACCCTCTCCCACTCATCCTCTGCCCATTGTTTAGTGGGTCAAGCAAGGTGGGTCATAAGCGGATTGATGGGTTGAAAACCTCAATCTGCCTTGCCAAAAAAACGGACCAAAACATAGACGACTTCTACGGTGCACCAGTAAATAGGTGGTGCACCGTGCACAAGTATATAATATTGCTATTTGCAACCCCAAAATTACTATTCACATCTTTATGTGTTTAATTTTTTTTTATTGTAAGTAGGTTTTTTTATTATAGCAATATATATATATGTATATATTTAACTTAATGGGTTATTTTTTTTATTTTAAAGCAGCAAAATTACGTTTAAGCCCCAGTAATTTACTGTAGCAAAAATATATATTTAATTTAATAGGTTACTTTTTTTTATTTTAAAACACCGAAATTATGTCCAAAAATAATTCAGAGTACTACCGGGGCTTGGACGTAATTTCGGTGCTTTAAAATAAAAAAAGTAACCTATTAAATTAAATATATATTTTTGCTACAGTAAATTACTGGGGCTTAAACGTAATTTTGCTGCTTTAAAATAAAAAAAATAACCCATTAAGTTAAATATATATATATATATATATATATATATATATATATATATATATATATATATTGCTATAATAAAAAAACCTACTTACAATAAAAAAAAATTAAACACATAAAGATGTGAATAATAATTTTGGGATTGCAAATAGCAATATTATATACTTGTGCACGGTGCACCACCTATTTACTGGTGCACCACCTATTTACTGGTGCACCGTAGAAGTCGTCCCAAAACATATTAGCTAAGTGGATCTAACCTGTTTTGCAACCTCTATTAATCATACTCTAATTAGCAAGCACAAGAAATTTAGAGTGTTACAAAGATGCTCGAAGAGGTGTAATTGAGCAAAACAATCGATGCAATACTCCTTGTACATACAACTATAACTGCTAAAATACCTTTTTAGTTTTTGGGAAGCTAAAATACCATGTTAACTTGATACTGAAATTATTTAAAAAGAATGATTCTGAAACCATTTCTTTTCTAGTTTTCCCTTCAGGCTTGTTGTGACTCCTAGGATGTCTGCTCTTTAACAAAATTAAGCCAAAATTTTCTGTTTGCAAATATATATATCTGCATGTTTCCAAAGGACAGATGAAGTTCTGCCACACATTCCCCCCTCTCCACAATAAATAAATAAACGTACGCCACAAGTAAAAATAAAAGATTTTTGCATTTTGTTGTCTTCAACAAGAACAAATTACAAAATCTGGAACTATGTAAGATTGCTCAAGAAGAAATACAATAACGGGTGATTGAGATCCCTGGCCATATCTGAAAGCTCTACGCTCTACCTCTTTATAAATAAATAAGGCATGTCCACATAACAAATGAATCCAGTCATCTCAAATCTCCATCCTAACCTACTAGACCCAAGAACTACTCATCCCAATCTCCAATTTTTTATATCAAAACCCGAATATGGGTTTTCTTTTCCTTTCTTTTTCATTTCCTTTATTTTTTTCCCCCCAAATTAAAGGGTATGTGTAACAGCAATACCGGTATATACACTCTGCCACCACAGTACCTCACCTTCCAGATGCACATCAGATCTTATGCTCAAACTTTGGTGAATGATTACACATGTGCCACCCTTTCACTTTCACTAAGGGGTGTTTCCAAGGAAAAAGTTCAGCAGTATCTGATCTATCAAACAATGTGAGAGATGTTTAGAGGTGGTGGTTCTGTCCGGCATAAACAATCAGGCAAGGGATTCGCATAAAAGGTTTCTTCTGACCGAAACCTGTCCATGCCCTTTGTTCCAGAAATTGGCCCTTTTCTTTTCCTGGGAGATCCAAGTCTGTGCAACACATGTAACAAATGAAAAATCAAATAGAGGTTCACCCTGTGATCAGTATATTATATAAGAACAAGTAATTTAGAAACAGATTCTTCAATAGGTTAAACGAGGAAGATAAACCAAATCTTCATGTCATGTATTTGACAAACATGATAATTCCCCGGAGAAAAAAACATCATTTTTGCCAACCTGCTACCAGTGTTTGGCTAATACTCTACCTATGAAGCTTGATATCTAGTTTTCTTAAATAGATATAGCCTAGGCTGTGAGGCTAGTTCAGTCATATTCCATACAAAACAAATCAAATGGTCTATGGAGACGACATGTGCCAAGAATAACTAATAACCATGGCAAGTAAATTTATCATTTATGATTATGATATGATGCACTCATGTGAAAAGGGGAGATGTAGAACAATAATTATAAAAGGTGAAAGAACCATAAACACAAATCTATACATATTTTAACATCCATAAAATTAATTAAAACGCACACTAAAGGTTTTTCCAATCACATACCGTCTTCTGTGGAGATCAATAATCTTATTTGATAGTTTCTTCCCCTCAGTCAGTATTCCCTGATCCAGTTTATCGAACAGTCGAACAAGGGCTTTCCTAATTAAAATGAGAGGACAAACAGCTTTGTAATGGATGATTTGGAAAGAGTTTATCAGACAATTTAAATGATAAATATATAGAAGTTCATGTTCATCTGCAACTTAAAGAAAAATGATAGCCTTACTTGTCGGGAGATATTGTTCTTCCACGTCCAAGAAAACGTCGATGACCCTCAACAGCCTTTGCCATGTTTCCGGAATAAGAAGGTATAAATACATCACTTTCAATAGATACAATATAGTCGAGAGCAGCCATTTGGGATGCATGATTAGAAAAGGGTTCAAGCTCTTCTATGGATGCCAACTTTTCCTGGAAAGAAACACAGGTAGGTTAAGTTATCAGCATGATACCAATGCTTCTCAGCAGTCTGCTATTGCGCAGAAAAGCAGGACTCAGGTTTTTTATTAGGCTAGTTGAAAATAACAATATACATTATCTTCCTCTTTAATTGACTGTTATTGTGTGTGAGCGAGTAATAGAAGCTATTAGATACCCAAGAAGAAAGAAAAATAAAGTTTTTTAATCATCAATAATGGAGCAATCACTTTTTCAGTAGTTTCTGCAATAACAGAAAAGTTATGATAATCTGTCCTTTATAGTCCAGCTCAACCCTGGTTCTTTTTAGCATTGTATTATGGGCCATAGACTACTCCATGGTTTTAAATAGCGGTCCGCAACATATTGCTGTTGCGCTAGTGTCTGCAACCGCATCGGCCCGCAATTGCGGTGTGATTTTCAATCACATGAAATGCCGCAACATAGCCGCAGTGGAACCGCATTGGAGCCGCAACGGAGCCTTGTCACCGTTCTATTCCTCTTTTTTTGTCAAAATTAAATTAAAATTAGATTTCAATATTCTATTTTGAACTTCTAAGTGTCAATGGTTGAATGAGTTTGGCTATATGGGATGTTAGAGGATACCAAATCTTGAAATGAATGAAAAGTTATGTTATGTTATAAATAAAAGATATGTCAATAATTAGAAAAATTGTAAAATTCTTTTTTACATTCAGTGCAAACATATAATAATTTCACGCCACAACAGCTGCAATCCGCATCGCAACAGCCGCAATGCCCGCAACCGCAATGGCCGCAACCGTGTCCGCAATCGCAACCGCAATTTAAAACCATGGACTACTCTACAAATTGTTTGCTCATAATGCATTAACACCAGACCATTTAGAATTCTTGCCAAAAGGTCAATGCCTACGATTGATAGAATTTTTTCCCCTATAAAATAGAAACCTCTGATCGAAATCACGACTGCATCTATGTAATTTAATAGAGACATGATCTTAACCAAACACTATATGTTACTAACCATGCAGTTATGATGTAAAGCTCCCAAGTCTCCCATGCATTTAACAATGTGGGAAGGTGTGATCTCCTTATTTTAGGTTTCCATGTCAAAACATCTTACCCTTTTGAAATCGCTTTCTTTTCAACTAAATAAGGGTAAGGGATTAGGAGAACACGAAATTATATAACCTTCCCTGAAAAGCCTCAATTTATTAAGATACAGAAAATACTAATGTTTGAGCAAATTTCATTTACTAAAAATGATTGAAAAAAAAGTAGGCTATATCATACACCAACAATATATCGACACAGTATCACAATTCCTTACCTTGCTCATCAACAATGGATAACGGGAACGCAGTTCAGCCATATGGGACTCGCCCCCGTATATCTCTCCGGCAGCAATATATATTGGAGTTCTTGATGGGTATCCAAGAGCAGTAAGAAAAATCCCAACTTCCTTTGGAGTTAAGGGGCAAAGCCCTTTGGACCTCTGTTCTATTGGATCAATCTCCTTTATTTTCCAATAGGAAATGTTCTCTCTGTATGTTTTGCACATGATAATTTTCAAACATCATATATGAGAAAAGACATGAGATTCAATTAATCATTTTGTATCATAGTTCCATACCTGATCATCTGTAGCTCTTCAGCTTCAACAGGAGATAAATCATGGGTGCACCCACTAAATGCAAGCATATCCTTCTCGTAACGCAAATGCAATGCAATGTAAGGACCAAATGACCTCATCCTCTCCACCAACAACTACCAGGACCCAAAAAATATTAAAGAATGAATAATAAAAAACAATCCTAGAGTCCTGGATCAAGTAGGAGATTAAAAACAAAGAAACCAATAAGAGTGGAGATCTCTTTATATACCTTTCCCATTTGTTCAATGCGAGGAGAGAAGCGAAGAGCTTCATAACAAGCGCGGCAGCGAAGCTTCTGAATGTCTGGAGGTAGATTGTTGTTTGCTAATCGCGAATCAGATTTGGAAGCTCGAATAACCTTAAGATGTTATATATAATTAGATGATTGCACAATTTGTTAGAAAATAATGCAAATAAAAAGAAACATAGAACTGTATAAAACAATAGACTTCCAACATACATACTTGGTAATCTTCCCACAAGCTAGCAATCTCATTCTCATAGTAATCCATACCAGACCAGCTTATGAATTGCTTGACCACTTTGGTTGCATTAACCAGGTCTTTGGGAAGCTTCTTAATGATTTTTACATCATTAGCTAGTGAATTCATAAAATGCTCTTCATCAAAAATATCAGAGAAATTGCTGAAAAGAAAATTATAAAATTCAATTAAGTGAAATCCAATATAGAGAGAGAAAGCATACAAGAAAAATATTAGTAAAAAACAGAATTGAAAAATACCTAGTATCTTGCCAAAATGATCTTTTATCCAGTTCTGGAATTACAAGAGTGGCATTTATGATACGAGCTACTGCTACCATATCACATATCTGCAGCAATGGGAACAAATCTTCAGCTACTAACAACAATGGAATGGGAAATCTGAAATTGACAAATTCAATATTCCCTTGTCCTCATTCAATATATTGCCATCCATCAGCATAACAATCAATTAAGCAAGACAAAATTTCAACATCAAATAACATTCCATTAATACTAATAATATGAATATGAGAGTAATTTAGAATGTGAGAGAGAGATCAGACCCCAGAACGCATTTGGTTGAGCCCACCATTTGTATGAACTAAAAGATACCCTCGCGACTCGGCAGGAGCTGAATAAACATTTATTACTTTAAGTACCAAAACAATTCATACTTACAAATTATTTGGAAAGTCTAAGTTCCTTACTGGTGTAATTAGGTGTAGGCTCTGTACAGGGCAAAAACCCACGATTTGATGGAGGCTTCCACAATTTCTGGAAATCTAAGTACCGTCTTGAACCACTCAACTGTCAAATTAAAAGGAGTGAAAACATGAATGGCGCATAACAGTTTTGCATAATTTAAATACTACATACATGATACACCAATTGTCTCTAGACATGTGCTAAAACTAAATCAAACAAGTTTAAAGTCACATAATTACACATCAGATGAGATTCATAAACATTAACAATGAGCAGAACCAACAGAAACAAAACGTTAACAGCATAGAAAAAATCCCCCACCTGGTTGGTGGGGATCAGAGAGGAAATAAATAAAGGAAAAATATGAACATACACCCAAATTCTCTTCTATTTCTTTTTCCAACATATTTTCTTCCTATCTCTATCTTCATTTTCCATCACATCTATCACTTTCTCCCTTCTTTTTCTTTTTTCTTCTATCCCATACACCCCATTCTCCGGGTGCAATTTTATCATATCTCATAAATAAATGAATAAAAATGCATGTTTGGTATGAAGCTAATTTTTTCTTAAAATGTACATGATTCTGTATCTTTATCACATTTTCTCAGCTCCCAAACATATGAGACCACCAAATCAGTTACTTGACAGTGTTGACATTAAGCACAAAACCTTGGGAGTAGGAAGTGGAGATTTGGATAAATGAGGTGGGGCGAGCTCTCGCGTCCAGCTTTGCGGATCCTGAGGCTGTCAAAATTTGAAAAACAAATGGAAACCTTAAATCAGTAACATTAGTCAGGCAACAATCGACATCACCAAAAACAAAATTTCCCAAAATAAAATCCAATACACAAAATATTACAGAAAAGCATAAACCAAAGTGCAGTTTTTAGATTGGTTACTCTTAATGGAAGTCTTTTGCAAGTCAACAAAGTACTGAAAATAACATTGTCAACAGAAAAACCCTAAAATAAGCCCAAATTATACCCATAAATTAATAATAATTTGTTCTACATAATAATAATAACTGTTGGAAAGCATCAAAGAACTCCCTAAACAAAATCAAAGAACCCGGCACAGCAATGTGACCCTAAACAATTTTTTTTTTTAATTTAATGAGAGAAATGAATAACAAAAAAAAAGAGAGAAAACAAACCGTGGAGATCTTGTCGTTGAACCTGTGATCCTTAGAGGAAGGGACAATGTGAACGCGCACAGAGAAGAGAGCCACAAACGCTATGGAGCATATGGCTGCAATGAGCAACTTTCTCAGCAGCGCCAACGGAATCAACTTGCGTTTCTGCATTCCACTCCCTCTCTCTCACTTTTTCTTTGGGTCACTGATTTAACCCTTATTGAACAAAAATAAAACAAAAGACTCAATTATTAGGGAAAGAAAAGAAGAAAACATGAAATTGGGTTGCTACAGTGTAGTAAGTGTTAATCTCTGGGAATGAACACTTGTTGGGGTTGTGAGAGACAATGATGAGTGTGTTGGGGAATTGAAAATGGAAGGGCGTGACAGCAAAAGCGGATGCTGTGTTTGGTGTTGTTTTTGGCTTTTCTCGATGTTTTGTACAGTGACACTCTGCCACTATGCGGTGGTGGTCTTTTTCCTTCGGATTGTGAGCGGAACATTGTTTTGTTAATATTAAGGACAGAATTTATAATTTAGTAATAGTAGTTATTTTGTGGGATTTGGTACTAAATTTTTTAACTAAAATTAAAGTTTGGTTAAGATGAGTTTTTATGTAATTAAAAATTAGTATTAAATGCCAACTCTTTTTTTTTTTGCTGATTAAATGCCAACTTTAATTAATGACATGAAAGTTCAATTTGATTAATGATAGTACTAACATTAGAGATATCTTCTGTCAAGAAAAAAAAAACAGACATTAGAGATATCTAAAAACGTTGTACCTAAATTTTGTTATTATTGTTATTTTAATATTTTGTTTTGCTTCAAAATAAAATTCTTAATTATTTTTACCAACTAATAGAATGATTTATAATTAATATTTGTTTATAGATTTCTAACTAATTATTTAAAATGATCTTCATATTAATTATATGAGGCTAATGACCTAATTATTTGAATTAATTTTTTATTTAATTGTATTTATTTAATTTTATAATTAATATATAATAATTATTTTTATATAATTAATGTAATATATAATTAATATTTTATATAATTTTATTTATATTTAATTAATTTATTTATTTGTTTTATAATTAATATATTATACAATTAATATTTTTATATAATGATTATAAAATATAATTAACATTTTATATATTTAATATGTTTATATAATTAACATTATTTTTATTAAGTTTACTTATTTATTTTAATTAATATTCTATTTAAATTTATTTATTTATTTTAATTTTAATTTTTTTTTTAAATTTATTCGAAGAAGTCGTCAACTGGACTAGTGACATCCAGGTGGCTTTAATTTTTTTTAGAAATCTTTTTACATTATCTTAAATTTTTAAAGATTTTGAAATTAAATTAGTTGATAAAAAAACTAAAATGTCACCAAATTAGTTTTTTTAAATATATTTATCCTTACTTTAGTCCTTTATAAAGATAAATATGAAAACATTTTAGATTTTTGAGAGACTAATGTAGTGATAGATTAAATTTGTCAAACTAACTTGATAACGAAATCTTTGAAGACTAATATGATAACAATTTAAGTATTTTATAAACTAATTTGTGGCTAAAATATTTGACAAATTATATGTGCATTCTTCATTGTTTCACTTTTTTCGATTTTTAATTAAGATCCTTTCTTGTTTAGAAATGATGTTTGGATAAATGAGTTTCATAAATTTTTTTTATTTTTATATAAGCTCTTAGAAGAGCTTCCACTAAAAATCATCTCATCATCTTAGCTTAGTTTCAGCTTTTGGGGAAGTTGACTTAAAGAATTTATCTAGATAGAAATATCCTACATAAATTATAAATTTATTAACTTTTACAATAATTATTTTAAAAGTTATATTTGATTTTTTTACTACATAGTTTAGTCGAGAGTAACATAGTTGGGGTGGTTCCCACGGGTCATAAAGATTTGCGAATTGTGAGAGGATTGGGTAGATATGAGATAATCCAATACTTACAGATTTCTCTGGATAACGCATATCATGTGTGACCTTGTACACTCCACATAACTTGAAGCTTCCATTTTGCTGCTTTTGCATCTCTCTCTCTCTCTCTCTCTCTCTCTAGAGACACCAAAAAAAAAAAAAAAATTGTTGTGGTTGCATTGCAACAATGGGTGTGTCGTTCCTCTCAACTTGCCCTTCTCTGCTTCCACTCGTTGCTTATGATACACCACCCTCCACCAGATACCAACCTCGTTCAGTAAGTTTCCACTTTGCTCTACTTTTCTCTCAACACACAATGCAGTTGCAATTCACTGTTTACCAAGTTCATGGATGCTGTTATGTCGCATTGTGAATGAATTATGAGAAATGGATTTGGAATTTTGCATTGATATGACAAAGAAATGCTCAATCATTTTAACTTCAACTGTTGCTTACTTATAACAAGTCAGTTATAACCGTTGTGTTGTTTGTTCAATGTGTTCTTAGGTGTCCATTTGTTGTAATAAAACCATAAGCGATCTTAGTGATGAAGAGCCGTTCCATTGGAGAAGGAGAGACGTTCTTAAATGCGTTGGGGCAACCGTTGGCTTGGTAAGAGCCATTCTACTTCAAATTTTCGGAAAATTCGAAGTGTTCCCTATTTCTTTTCTCTATTTTGTTTATTTACTTTTAAAAGATCTACCTACCCTTTCCATATGATGAATATGCTTTACTAGTATGAATAGAATCATTGCTTGACAATGGCGGAAGTGGGAAACTACTAGGTTCATGTTCTTATAATTTCGTGTTTTTTTACTTGAATTCACTAGGATATGTGTTCTCACTTAACAATGGTGGGATTGTTATGCTTGCAAATGTTAATTATGGTCTTGAAACCATGTTATCTCCATTTTGTTCTCCGATTCTTTTCCTATCCATAATTGAAGGTCTGCCATAGTTTCTTTGGTTGATATGATGTGCTTCAATGGTTACAGCAACAACGTTACCTAAAATGACTCAGGGTTAGGCAAACTGTCAATTAAACAACATTTTACCCGTACAAAAATTCATATCCATTGTGTTAGTGGAAGAAGATCTGAGAAGGAGGGGGCGGGGGGACAACTACAACTTTCACAAAAACTAAGTGTAATACTGGTAACTATAATATAGCTTTAGCTTATGTAGAGAATGAGTCACTTAATAACAAAGAAATTAATAAGATTCAGATGTCAGTTAGGTAGCTCATTGACCATTATGAAGTTTAACAGAGATCAAAACATCACTGATAAAGGTAACACAGATGAATGGCAAGTAGCTAATCTGTGCAATGAGATACCTGATGTCAGAAAACAATGAAAATTTCAGCACAGAACAAACATGAACAACCAATCAAACCAACAATGAGAGAGAAATTCAAGAAAGTGCTTGCACAATGATTTTATACAGGTTCAATCTCCAACATGGAGGCTACATCTAGTTCCCACCCAATGTAAGGTTTTTTTGCACTATCTAATCACTTAGTAGTCTTTGAATTGTCTAGCCTTACCAATTAGTTGCACCATAACTCTTCACCTTGAGACTCACGGTCACTCTTGAACCAATCTCCCTAGCTCACACTGATATGGAATAGAATGGAAAACAAATCCTTAAAACAATCCTTAACCAAAATCCCTAAATAATAGTTAACTAGATAATAACCCAATCTACATCATACATGCTTGATTAAACACCCACACTCAACTTTACAAGAGATTAAGAAAGATTGAACACTTTTAGTGTAAATGCATTCAACTAACTAACTGAACGAGTACAAGAAGATTGTGTCTTCAAAGAAGCTTTATTATGCAAAAAAATCTCATCTAGTTAGGTTTTTATCCTGTTCAAGGAGCTGACCATTTATAGAAATTGCATAGTCATTCCAGCATTCTTTTTGCGGCTGTACAAAGACAAAATTCAAATGAAAGCCTGTCCTTTAATGACATACTTTCCAAAAGATAGCTTATTGATCTGGCTGCCTCACTCTTTTGTACAATATTTGAACATTACAAGATCTTTTGGAAGTGTTTCAGACATTCCACTAGGCTCTAGACTCATTAGGATTAAGACTTTTTGCATCAACAAAATGCTCATCAGATAGTGCATAGCCTTTTCAAGTGTCTCGTCTAAGTGGTTTTCGACAAAAAAAAAATTGCAGCAACTCATATCAGGACAAAGTCATCGACTCTTGAGTAGATTTACTTCTTAGCCATTTTTCTTTACAATTTTGTTATGTAATGTAATCTTCTATAGATAGGTCCAGCAACTGCCTCTGACAAGATCCCTGTTCATTCATTATAAAACAAAAACTGATATAGCTTCAATTCTCTAAGGATTTGTACGTCAAGATTGCACTAGCTCATCCTTGAACAAACGAACATCTCTTCTTCCCATAGCTTCCAGCATTTCATCTTCTATTATTTAGAGATAATTTTGCAGAATCTTGCACAACTAAGTCTCAGTACAAACTACAAAGACCAAGTGAAATTAACAAAAGCCATCAAGTTTTATGTGTGTGTGTTTTTTGTTCCAAGTTTTATGTTATCATCACAAAGTCGTTCAAGTAGGAAGGCTAACACATTGCACCATTAGATTTGCCTCGTGATTAATCCAAATTTTCTACAGTCAACATAGAATCCAATGGCTTATTGCCTCCTTTTGTTTCTGTTTTCATATAGCATTGTTCTTTTGAGTATCTAATGCAATATGTACTTAGTGGATAAGATTGATGTGATGATGAGTTTCGGTCAGTTGTATCTGTTTTTAGGAATTGATTGGAAGCTCTGGATCGCTTGTTGGAATGGCTAATGCTGCTGACTTGATACAGCGCAGACAGCGTTCTGAATTTCAATGTAAGATCCTTTAGGTCTACATGTTCATGTGACTATTAGTCATCTCAAATTCAACTGATCTCTCTACTTAGCTGAGTTCTTTCTATTCTTACAGCTCAGATTAAGGGAACACTTTCTACAGCCATAAAGGTATAATATTTGACTTGCATTTAACTGTAAAAATTGTCTGTTTGCATACTATACACATTTATCCAACTCCTAAGGTGCATTTTTATTCGTCCAGAAAATAGAACTTCTATAATGGATATAATCTAATTTGACATAGGACTGCTTTTCAGGGAAATCCTGATCTTATTCCATCCTTACTGACACTGGCTCTAAATGATGCTTTGACTTATGACAAGGTGAGAAAAACACATAAGTGTGTACATCTGCGCCATAGTTGTTTTCCATCATTTAAAATGAGTATTGATTGGTGTATGCTTAAGTTTGTAGGCAACAAAATCGGGTGGTCCAAATGGCTCTATACGGTTCAGGTACTTCTTTTCGGGTTTGATATTCATGAGATTGTACTCTATAACTAATAGAACCTAAGGGGATCTTTGGTTTGTGAAAATGTTTTCTGTTTTCATTTTCTATTTTTACTTTGTTTCCTATTTTCTGAAGTTTATATAGGAAAAAGTGAAAACAGGAAATGAAAATAAAAACAATAAAAAAAGTTATTTTCAGTGTTTTCTATACAAACTTCTGAAAAAAGGAAATAAAATGAAAATAGAAAATGTTTTTTCAAACCAAACGACCCCATAATAATTTACATTCAATGATGTTAACAAATAACGTTGGTGGATTTCTTAATTCTCTTTATAGAACAGTCTGTCTACTAATTAAGGTACACTGAGATGATTGTTATTGCTGCATCCATTACTTCTACTTTTTTAGGTTCTCTCTCTCTTCTTAGAAGGTTTTTTATTTTTTTTACTTTGGAAGCTGTGCTTTCTTATTTATTAGCAGTGTATCTTAAAATTCTGGTTTCACTTGCAATTTCTGGTCTCCTCCAATTGTATGCATCAGAAATTTTTACTTCATTACTTACTAATAATCATAATCTTTTCTCCTTTTTATTTTTCTATTTCTGCCTGAAGCTCAGAAATAGGTAGACCAGAAAATGCAGAGCTTTCTGCTGCCATGAATTTATTAGAGGAAGCAAAAAAGGAAATAGACTCGTATTCCAAAGGTGGACCCATTTCCTATGCAGATCTGATCCACTTTGCAGGTTATACTTTTTATCACCACCTAGTTAACGCTTAATAGTTATTAACAATACTTGTTTCACATGTATATTCTATGTCTGTTAAATATGACCACTTATTTTAAAAATATTGTGATTATGGTGGGTAGAAGTTGTGGAGATATGTTCTAATTCCCCTGACTTTATTGACTTAATTTTTGTAGCACAAAGTGCTACCAAGGCTACATTTTTAGCTGCTGCCATTAGCAAATGTGGTGGAAATGTGGAGAAAGGGAATATACTGTACAATGCATACGGATCAAATGGGCAGGTTTGCATATTCTGTACTTATAATCTGATTATAATCTGCTTAATAACATCTTTATGGTGACAATCCTCAAGTGTAGGTTTGTCTGATAATATGCTTAATGATATCTTTACTTATTCAAATTCATGCAATTTTTATTGTGGAACAGTGGGGCTTGTTCGATAGGCAATTTGGTAGGGCTGATGCTCAAGACCCAGATCCAGAGGGAAGAGTTCCAATATGGCAGAAGGCAAGTGTACAGGAAATGAAAGACAAGTTTACTGCTGTAGGCTTTGGTCCTCGCCAGGTACTTCACATATTTCATCACTGTTTTTGCTAACTGAAATGTAGAAAGACATACAACCAAGGATGTATGTGCAGAGTAGAAATTGTGATCTTGATCAATATGCTGCAAGTGCCAAGTTCAACTTAGCCTGACATCAGCATTTTTCCCTCTTCACTGTGGCTTTAGAAAGAGGAAACCAATTTCATCTCTAAAACTAAATAAATATGGTGAAATCACAAAAGCTAGTCATGACATTTTCACTCTAGCGAGTTCTATATTAAACAACCATTATTTGTCTAGATCATAGAAGTCTGTTGAACTATAATGCCATATCATGAATTGATGATTATGCTTTAAAAAGCAGCATCAGTTTTGCCTTCCATATTTTAACTCAAACCATGTGGAAGTAAGAAGATACCCCCTTGTTCCATGACTCATTGGTTTTACCATTCAATGGCCATACAAATGTTCACATACTAACAAATTCGTTAGTTTTCTTTAGCCAGTCTTAACACCTTCAGCTTGCATTAGCTGCTCTTTTTTAAATTCAGTCAAGCTATCCTTGCAAGTTAGAACTTCTTGCTCAAGCTTTGTACCCTCCCACCTTTTCTCATACAAACACTGCAGCATTGGAATGTCAAAATGGAGACTAGAGGGTAAAAATAAATTGAAAAAAAAAATTATGAAAAAGCATACATCCTTTAATGCTCCCCATAACATAAAAGGAAAGTTAATATTACTAATTCATTTCCTTTTGTGTTTGGCCAGCTGGCTGTTTTATCTGCATTCTTAGGTCCTGATCAGACTGCAACAGAAACCTTATTGGCCAGTGATCCTGATGTTGCTCCATGGGTTCAGAAATACCAAAGGAGCCGTGAAACAGTCTCTCGGACAGATTATGAGGTAAGTTTGTCTATGTATAGCTCCATCTATGGGCAACAATGAAGCTCCTGAAGCTTTTGTTTAGTTTGAAAATTCACTTTGTTGTTTCCTTTGGTTTCTTTACTTCTTTTTTTTTTTTTTTTTCAGGTTGATCTAATAACCACTTTCACAAAACTGAGTACCTTGGGCCAACAAATCAACTATGAAGCATATACATATGCTCCCCCAAAGATCGACATTACCAAACTCAAATTGTAAAAGTAAAAACTTATGGGGTAGTACCATATAATCTTCCTCCTCAAGACAGACCTTGAATTTCAAGTTTTGAATTGTTTTTAATTATTCTCCTTTTGTTTTTTTTAACTGGAAACTTTGAGCTTCTATGTAATTATTCATGCACATGTAGTAAGACAACTAAGAGTGTTCAGGAATCGAGCTAAATTGTTCCAAACCACTAAACTGATTGATAGCATGTTTGGAAATGCTGTTGGAGACAGTTTTGACGTGAAATTTTAGAAGCTACTAGTTTCAGCTTTTGCATCTGAGTCATTGGACGTGATAAATCACATTGCTAGCTTATTTCCAAATACGCGCTAAAAGAACCAAAAATTAAATAAACTATTAACTAAAAAAAATTGTTATATGATTTGGTTTAGTTTTCATGTTGAAAATTGAATTAATGCAAATATACTAATATTAGTTTTCAAATTTTGTCCCTAGATAAATGTTAACCTTGTCGTGAACATATATTTGTATTTTTATAACCTAGACTCCAATTTCTTATTAAAAAAAATTAGGAAATACATAATTGTCTTAGATTTTCTTAAAAGCCTAATCTTAGAAGAAACTATAAGTATAAAAATACTCATTACTCAGGGTTGAATTTGTTTTTATTTTTATTTATAATTAGAAAATACATTTTTTTGTGTGTTTTTAAAAGTTCTGTAAAGAAACGCATAAAAATCTATCGTAAATTTAGAATGAGTAATTTTATAGAGGGAAAAAAATGCACCCACCAAGTGACGTTAACAGTATTCTCTAACGGGGCTGTTTCAATGGTCCCAAAATTCTACCAACAAATTGATGGTCCGAGTGGTACTGGGCTCGATCCCCTTAAGCAAGACTCGAGTTCGAGTCTTGTGGATGAAAAAAACGTGATTGGAAGGGGAGACTCCACTAAAGGTGATCAGTCAGGTTCCTGACAGAGATTAGTCATCAGTGAAACTGATGGATACTTCGCACCAATGTCATCGGTAAAATAAAAAAAAAAAGTGAACGATTCTTACCTATGATCCATTGGTGTTTTTTTAATTTTGTGACAATCTACAGTGGTCCCCAAATTTAGGGACCATACATATTCCATTGATCAGAGTTTTCTATTTTACATTATAAAATATTTGTTGTATTAATAATTAATATAAAATAAGCATTTCTCAACAAAATAAAAATTAAAATAATCGGCTCAACTACTTTTCACCATAGAACATTGATCAATAATCATTGGTATCTTTTTTTTTATATAGCAATAATCATTGGTAATTGAAGTGACGTTAAAGGTTCGCTATACATTTAAATATTTTTTATTATTGAACTAGTGATTTTACTTTAAATATTCGCTAACAATAATCAAATATTTTAAATCCTTCCTTTAAACCTACTTTCGTCTTTCACTTTATACTATTTTATGCAATGTTTTTAAATTAGAATGGTTATTGAAGCAGTGAACACACTGATTTGTGGTTTAAAATTTAATGATTTAATCATAGTCGAATCAATATTAATAAAATAATAATCATTAAAAAATATATAAAAATAATATTGAAACATATATATTATAATTTTATAACACTAAAATAGTATTTTATAAGTTCTTCATATTCAAAGTTTACACAAAAATCTAAATCAAATATATTATAATACATGGGTCTAAGTTACAATAATACACAAATTTCCATTAATAATAATAAGTTCACATATAGAATAAAAAAACAAATGACAAATACCTTGTGTTGTTTTTTTTCATTTTTTTAAGGAAAATCAAAACGATGTATTAATCATTTTGTCAACCGATTTTTGGCCAATTTATACAGGTTTTTTGAACTTTTTACCAATTTTCCTATTTATTTACCATTTTCTTTCAAGACCTGTGGTTTTATTTAAATTAAATCCTATACTGTTTTCAGAACCGAACTGGATCGGCCAGTTCAATCGATTGAACCAGGAATCGGTATGTCATTCGGTCCGGATGGCCCTCAAAACTGGTGTGCCAAAGAACCGGTCAAAAACCGACGGAACCGGTCAAGAATCGATAAAACCGGTGGTTTGACTGGTTGGACCGGTTCAATAAAATATTAATTTTTTTTCTTTTTTTTCAAATGTTGTACTTTTTATGTCTCAATTAGCACGCGATTATGCAAACTCTACAAATACGAGAGATAGAGTGAATAATTTTGAATCTTTGACAGATATTAGATATAAATATAAATATATAATAGTTAGAGTAGTATTGTTTAATTTACTATCCACCATTAAACGAATGGGAAAAGCCATGGCAAACAAAAAATAATTCAAAATAATTTAGTTATGATATTTTTAAGTGAAGTTTAACTTTTAATACTATGAAATTATGAATATTATATTATTTTTATTTAATATTATTTTATATATTATACTTAAAAAAATATTATTTAATTATTATCGGTTCAACCACGATTAGACCATTAAATCTTGAATCAATACCTTTCCCAGTTTAATGACTGGTTCGGTTTTAAAAATATTAATCCTATATTATTTCACCAAGTTTCTAGTTGGATCAGCTGATCAGATTTGATTTTTAAAACGATGATTTTAAGAGAAAATAGGAGAAAGAAAGTTAAGTGAAGAGAATAAAAAAAATATCATTTTTTTTATATTTGATATAGGAAAAAAAGGAGGAAGGATAAAAAATGAATGTGAAACCACATAAAACTCGTTACATAAAGAAAAAAAACTCAAATTTCCAGAAAACAATTTGTTCTTTAATTTTACCCATCTATTTCTCTTTTATTTAGGGCAAACTTTTTTTTTTGGTTACAAAACTTTATTTATCTTATTTTATTCGGTAAAAAATATAATACACCACTCGTTCATTTTCTTTCTTTCCACTAAACAATTCAATCAAATAAACAAAGAAAAATTCATTTGTTTTCTCCTTTTTCCTACTTTTTCTCTCAACTTGAAAATCTATCCAATTTTTACTAATTTTCTCCTCTTTTCTTCTTTCTACCCTACTTTCTTCCTTCCATCTAGTTACTTTCTACATTTAAACATACTGTTTGAATATTCTTTTCAAGGGGGAGAGGGATATATTATTTCTCATAAAATATTCGTTATTTTATAAAACGAATAAAAAATGTTTTCCAAAGTTAAACAAGAACTACAGTAAATATATTTTTATGCATGTTTGACAAAATTATTTTCTCAAATAATTACTTAATTGCAAAAACTTAGTAAAAAATATGACAAATAAACTTTTTTAGTTTTCTAAAATAACATGGATTTCATCTTGAATTCCGGGGAGGAGGGAGGAGGGGGTTTATAGAAGACTATAGAACTAGCAATAAAGAATCCAGTTATATTATAGCATATATCTCTGGACATTTCACCAGAAGCATTTCCTGAAAATTGTATAACTCAAGCTTAGTTCAAGCATACATCCAAAATTTCTTATTAAACCAATGCGTACATTCCCCAAATGTATGGGAGTTTATCTCTAGCAATTTTTAAATATAATACTGCAAAACGAATTGTGCAGCCATTTCAGATATGCACCACCTACAGTGGGCCTGGGAATGTTCCATTCTCCCTTTGCTCATTCCATCTGTCAACCTGATGCATAGACAAAGTAATGATGACAGGCTGTTAGCACATATTCACATTTTCAAGATTGGTAGTAGCAGGAAAAAAGAAACAAAACAATTTTTTGTGAAATGTCTAGCATAAGCCATTAGGAAAAAGAAGAAATGAAAAAGAAATCAAAATTATATGTGTATTTGACCTGATGGCAACTGCTAATGAAAATGTATTCATCAAGCATCTATTTGAAATATCAAGTTACTGTAAATACTAAATATTACCCATGATAATTTTGAACTCTAAAACCAAGTAACTTATTTTTTGGTTCTAAATGTGAAACCTGAGGTTAGCCCTCACATGTCGGAAGTGAAAATCAATGTAAGCAATATATAAACCGGCTCGGATCACTACACACTACTTGTGTGAATAATCAGACATTAATCTTCTCCAAAAGTGTTTAAAACTTTAACAACAACAAAAACTAAGCATTTTCCTACTAAGTGGGGTCAACTACATGGATCAAATAATGACATGATGTTTCTCCCTCTACCTTTAGCTAAAGGGTTATCTTCCATATGATCTACTCTCCTTACTAGAGCTTCTATAGGTCTTCGCAAATGCCCAAACCACCTAAAGACAAGATTCTACCATATTTTCTACAATAGGTGCTATACCAACTTACTCTTTAGCAGGGTTATCCTCCATACGATCTACTCTCTTTACTAAAGCTTCCATAGGTCTTCAGATATGCCCAAACCAAGACAAGATTCTAACATATTTTCTACAATAGGTATTATCCCAACTTACTCTTTAACACGTTCATTCTTAATCCTATCTTGTCAAAGATTTCCACTCATCTAACGCAACACTCATCTCTATTACATTTAGTTTATTCTCTTGTTAATGCTTTACAAGTCAATCAAGTGCGGCTTTTCTAATCAAGGAGGTGCTAATTATTGCAAACAACAAAAAATGGCTCTAATCATTTAAAAAAAATGAAGATCTTCATATGAAGTACTTTATCTAGTAACTGAATCATGTTTTATCTGAGAAGGAATATTGAACATCTCAAAGATCTCATAAACTGAATTCAAGTGGTTAAGAAGCCACAAGAGTTAAAGGACGAAGGAATAATAACATGTTAAAGATGATAAAGAGATGAGATGAGCTGACAAAAATTAATTCAACATCTAGAAATTAAAACTATTAGGGTCCAAAGTATCATGCATCTATCAATATACAAGAACATTAACCACAACATAAGAACTCCCTCTAATTTCTGTACACAAAAACCAGGAAATCTTCCTCTCCATAAAGCATCCTTACATATTTAATAACTAAAGTTGTTATTTTAGTGTCATTTTTCATAGATATCAATGTCTATCTTTCAATACTTTTCTATTTAGCATGAAGTCAAATATCATGAGAAGTGGATAAAAAACAAAAGAAATGCTAAATTGAAGCATACCAGATGAAATTTCCTTACAAGAATTTATATTACTAGTAAAAGATGTAACTCCATTTCCATGAAAAAGAATACAATAAGACCATAAACGGATGGAAGTTTTATGTTAACAAAAAGAAATGTCAGCAAATAAATCTCATTGGACAAGAAGACCCTAGAGCTTAGCAGATAATCAACAATGTTCAATGCTAAAATACATACCCATTCACCAGGGCAAAGAGAACGATAATATTTAGCAAACTTGTCACATTCTGATGCACCTTCTCCCTTTGCAGCTACACATCTGCACAAGAGTTTCAAAGATTAAAATAAAGGAATAGTGTGTGTGAAGTGTGAACAATGAGCTCAGTAGAAATAAAAGTCAACCAAGTATGACTCACCGATGATATTCAATGTATCGGGTAAAGCAATGCCTGGTTTGATTTGTAGTTGGAAAACGGAAATCTGCTGGAGCAGTTTCAAGCTGGAAAATAATAGAACAAATATGAACAAATTGAAGGAAGGAGTATCAACTTTGCTTATCATGCACTAAGTACCAATTCTTAGAAGTGTGATTCAATTAAATAAATGTCACCTTAATTTCAGGGGTCTCTTCAGCTGCATCTTCATTGCCAGAGTTTTCTTCAGCATTTCCACTACTTTGCTCTTCAGTGCTTTCTTCAGCAGGAGGAGGGGTGACTTCACTGCTTTCCTGGGCAACTGCAGGGGCAACAGGAGTTGTTTCTGCCACAGTTTTCTCAGCGACAGGTTCCTCAGAAGCAGCCTCCTTTGGGTTTTCAACTTCTTTGACTTCAACAGGTTTTTCAACTACAACTGTGTTCTCCTGCTTGTCCTTCACATAATATTGCTGCAAGCCAAGAAAACATTTGTCACTCACTATCTTCATCTCACACTCTATATGAAAACAGAAGACTGATCATCAAAGTGTTAAAGAACACAAATTCAAGGCGTAAAACAATATACATTGAGCTGAGGAAATTTAGGGAAAAGGTTATCACTACCTATCTGGAAAGATAGAAGCTAGCAACACATCATACCCAGCAGTTCTACCTATCAGGGGTTCCAATGTCCATGACATGGAGTTCATATAAATGATTTATCATCCACAATGAATAACACTGGCAACTTCATCATTTAATCATATACTAAAGGACTAAGCATACATACATAAAACTAGCAAAGTAATGTCATATTGTCTTCCTAGTATCAATTACTTTTATCATTCTCATAATGTAAGCAATATAAAATCAACGGCAGATTGAAGAACAATGGAATGCAAAATTAATGCCAGTATGCTTGATTCAAAATCCCAATTGCAGCAGATAAAATTCATTCCAACAGTATTTACTCATGTTTGGGCTTTTTTTAAACAGAATCATTCTGCAATGAGTAGAATTGATTTTGAGAGAATTGAAAATCTTCTGCTTTTCCGTTGGCAAAACCGATTGTGTACACACCCACAAAAACATATCAACAATTACAGTTCATAAGTGATTTTACATTACCATCCAAACAAAAGTGAATCCTTCTAAACTCATTTTTAAACCTCAATTCTTTTAATTTAACATCAGTTTTACCAAAACCTAAAACAACAGACCCTAGAATAACGTTAATTGGCCAGTATAGAGACTTAACTTGGTGCCCATGACATAGATCAGGCTTAGAATTTTCGGTAGATATAACAGATCAGAAAATGTCATGGATTGACTACATTAAGCTCAAAATTCAATTTTTAACGACATACACTAGCAGGCATTATAGAAACACTATACAAAAAGAGTACAGATGGGAACCTAACCTAATCAAGACTTGGTTCAAAGTAATCCAGATTATGGATTAACTAAATCAGGGTCTGATTTGTAATTTCCCATTTATTGATGATAGGATAAAAGGAACTCGAATGAAAAGGAAGATTCTGGAAGCAGAATTGAAAGGGGAAAAGAGATTGAAGAGAGGTGAAGGAAGAAATAGTACCTCGGCGAGAGTTTGAGATTTGTCGGCAGCAGTTTCCGCCATTGATGGTCACGGGGCGGCTACAACACACACACAAGAGGGGATTGGAGTGTTGTAGGTCAAAACTCGGAAAAGCTAAAACGGTTTGAGTTCGTGTCCCTGTGGATGTATTTGTGTAAGGTTTTCGGTTAAAATATTCACAAGAGTCAAGAAGATACTAGATTAAATTAAAAAAAAAATACTTTATACTTCGTATTATTCATTTTTATTTAAGTTCTTATAAGGAAAAAATAATTATATTTGTTTCCTGCCCGTGCATACGAAAAAGACTTTGTTGTGAGAACTAAAACTCACTTTAATAATCTTTATGTGAGAAATTAATCTCATGATTTTCGCCTATGAGAATACTTTTTAATTGAATTCTATGTATTAGAAATTATTACTAAATGAAAGTAATTACAAAAAAATAATGTATACTTTTTTATTTATATATATATATATATATATTTCTTTATTTCATGATTTCTATTCAACTGAACTAAATTTGGTTTAAAAATATAATTTTTATATTTGGATTGTGAAAAAATTAAAGCATGAAATTATAATTATAAGTTGAATTCAATTTTAATTAGAGTGGTTGGTGATAAAATAAGTGTTAAGGTGATGCGTAAAATATGATCGCTTAAGGGCAAGCATATCTACGCAGTAATTATAGTAAACCTAAGTTCGAATATCATACCCAAATGACTAATGGCAGTTCCCAAAACAATTTGATTTTGTAGTAAACTAAACAACTAGATTCAATCACCAATTTGAAGGAAAATTGTTGTCGATTACTCTATTGGAAAAGAACATAACAACCAAGATAATACCAATGTAAAAGAACTTATCAGAAAAGTAAGCCTAGGATTGTGATTTCACTCATACCCCTTCTTCCCCCATTCTTATTCTAAGATAATCTCAATTAATCCTCAATTACAAGTTTCCCTTAAATTCATTTATTAGCCTTTGGCCATGGTCTAATAATGCTCTTTGTCCTAATTTAATACTTAATTGATCATAGAAATATTAAATTAGGTTAAAGGAATAAATCCCATAAGGGTTGATCAAAACTATTAATCTACTGGAAATCCATGCAACCAGTTTGTTCATGCAAGTTATATGAATCCAATTTCTTCTCAAATTGATTAGTCACATGTAGGTCACTGACAGGTGATCAATTAAGGTTTAGAGTGATCAGTTCTAAAATAGCGATAAAAATAGAGAAAAAATATAATTGACTAAATAACATTGAGAATTTTATTATAATTAGAAAAGAGATACAAATGTACGTTTAGATCACAATCTGAACTGTAAGAAAATAACCACTCATGGTTATGAAGAAACAGAAATTTCTAATAAAAGACATAAAGAATTCAAAAGGGGAAGAAACTTTACAATGACAAACCCCAATGATGTCCTCTGCGCCCTTCCTTAGCTAAAGATCCCTCATACAGGTGTTTTCTCACTCAAAATACTCAATTTCCAAAACAAGAGAAAAAGATTTTCCCACAAGGATTTCTGCTTCCTATTTATAATACCCAAAAAAATCTGACTGACTCCATAGACCATCACGATCGTGCTAGCATAACCACGGTCGTGGTCTTTAGGCGATCAATTTCAAAATTCAAAATTGCTCCTCGGATATTAGCCTACTCATAAGATCAGCACGGTTGTGGTCATGGTGACCAAGGTTGTGCTCGGAAATGACGTTGATGCTCTTGTTTTGGCCACTTTTTCCTCAGTTGTGTTGATTTTACCACAATTGTGATGGTTAGCACGATTGTGCTAAGTAGTCCACCACAGTCGTGGTCTTCAGAGCAGTGGCAGATTTACTCCAAAATGTGAGTTTTTCAACTCTTTTCCTCACAAAGTTTCTTGAGCAGCTGCCTTATACAAACTTACACCAAATTGTGAGATTTGCCAATAAAAATATGCTTAAAAGTAAGAAATTAGCACAAAAACTCACTACAAAACACAATAAAAACCAGATTTATCAATATTTAATTAATTTTATTGACATAGTGTTTATATAAGTATACTATATATAATTTATTGAGTAAATTGCACTCAATCCCTGTATTTTCTACAAATTGTGCCCGATATCTCTTAGTTAACATTACGGTCGTGAACAACATTACAATAAGGAGTAAAAGTAATGTCAAATAACGGAGAATTATCGAGGACAATTCGCATAAAATATAAGAGGTGTGAGTGTAATTTACTTAATATTATAATATATGTTTATTGAACATATGATCTTTCAAACACGCAAGACAAAAACACACACACAGAGGATTATCGGGGACAATTCACATAAAATATAGGGAGTGCGAGTGTAATTTACTTAGTACTCTATCTGGTCTTTAATATAATGCACTTGTAACATAATTAAACAGATCAATAAAAATAGGTAAATTAGTTGGTTTTATTTTTTATTTTTAAAAATATTACTATGGTACCAATTCTACCCTTGTTAATAATCATTAACTTGTTATGGATAATGTGAAACTATTAAAGTCTAAGAACTTATGCACCATTATCAATAAAGAAGCACAAATATTTAAAGTATTTAATAAGGGCAAATAATGAAAAAATAAATGCTTCATAAGATTTGTAAAATGTCTTATAAAAATATTCATCAATTTCTTCTAAATGGTACCTTATATTAAGGACAAGAGAGAGTATAATATATTTATTGAATATAATATATGTTTATTAAACATATGATTTCATATGAACAGGCACACACACATAAAAAATATATTATGAAATAAAAGTAATTATTACAAATATATATATATATATATATATATATTAAAATATCTATTAAATTTTTTATTATTTGCATTATTGTTTAAAAATATCTTTACGAATAAATAATATATTTTTTTATACATGGGAAACAAAAAAAAGCAAAAGACAAAAAGAAAACTATCTAAATAGCATAATAAATTATTTACGAATAAATAATATGTGTACTAAAAGTATAGAGTTTTTTTATATATATTTTCTTTCAATTACAAATGTTCAAATACGATAAGCTTGTTAATTTTTAGAGTAAAATACATAGACACCCGAGGTTTGCTCTTATTACACCTAATATTTCTCTATTTTTTTACATTACTTTGAACCCCAAGGGGAGTCCGTGTAACTTTTTTTACACCTAAGAGGGGGCACCGAAGGGGGTGAGTGTAATGAAAATCCAAAAATTAAGGAATTTTTTGTGAGGTTCAAAAACGGAAGAGTATCGGGTGTAATAAAGGCAAACCTCAGGAATAGTCCGTGTAATTTACTCTAATTTTTATAATAATTACCTTAAAAGTCATAAAAAATTCTAATTAGTTGATAATGCAAATTTCTTTAACCTGAGTATGCAGGTTGTTGAGTCATAAGACGAATCAGGACCATCAATTATTTTGATTTTATGCAAAACAAATATTAAGTAAAAAGATTGCGTCTTATAAATGCCAACAGACGAAAACGTTGTATCTACGTCTGTAAGATACAGATGATACGCAGACAGACGCTTAAGTTTGAAGAAGCATTTAAAGGCATAGTAAATGCACTATCGTTTTGTTATCTGTTTTGCAGGAATGTTCATAGAACATCCTCCTAGGATCTGTCGAAGTGCATATAAGGGAATAGAAAGAAGAGCCAAAATTTCTGAAGTTCCCTCGCCTCAAAAGACGCACTACAGCTAGCAATAAGTACTTGTCTGAGCAAGCGATGTGACCACTACAGCATAAGGATATGGAGTATATCTCAAGAAAGATAAGCAGAATGCTTTATCAGCTCAGAATGACTAGTTGGTGATAAACATTTAATGCTTACATTAAATGTCCCTCAACCACCCTCCTTCAGACGATGGTCAGATGCAAGAAAGAAGACCGTTTAGAGACAACGGTTACTTCCTCAGCAAGTCTATATATAGAAGAAGATTTTAAGTGCTGCATAGAAGAACATACGAACTGAATTCAAAATTCAAGCATTCTTTCAAGCCTTTTTTCTTTCTCTTGTAATTTTTTTTTTTTTTGTAAAAGCTCTCAACTCACTTTGCGTATCCTAAGAGAAAAAGACTTAGTTCTTAATCTTGTATATCCATCTGAAAGACGATAGCTAAAAAGTTTGTGCGTCCTTACAAAAACAAATCTTGTAATTAATTTTAAGAGCCAGAAGTGGTTTGGTAGTAAAAAATACTTGGGTTTTTAGCTTGGAGAGACTAAGTGTGAAAAATTACTTGGGTGAGTTAGAAGTGGAAGTGAAGAATACTTGTAACTTGAAAAAGTTAGTGGAACTTTATGGTTTGCCAAGAATTGGACGTATAGTCTTGGAGAGAGACGAACTAGTATAAAATTTCTATGTTGTCTTTCCTGCTATTTCATTATCTATAACTGCTTGAACTGACTTTGTCTTGTGATTTAAATTTGTTTTCTTAAAAAGGGCTTTCATTTGTGTAAGTATCGTCTGTAAAAAGGTTCTCCTTCAAAAACGATCTCTTCTTGTTCAACAGACGTTACAAGCTGTTTATAAAAAGTTTGCAAATTTTTTTTATAAATCACAATTCACCCCCTTCTTGTGATTTTTGCCTTTACACAGGTCTATTAACTTTTTATAAATTTTTAAAATATAAGATATTTTTAATATTTTATATTTTTATATACTTAATAATTTTACTAAAAATTATATTTAATAAATAAAGTATTTAATGATATTGAAAAGTCAATTTTACATATAATATTTTTTAAATATAATATATTCATTAAATTTAATAAACGTAATATCATTTTTAATTTTTAATACATTACAAAATTTACTTTTTTTAATATGTAAAAGAATTATTCTGTCAAAAAATGTAAAAGAATTATTTGATAAAACATACTTTAAAATAGAAAACTGAAATGTATAATAATATAATATTTAAATGTATAATAATTTATCTCTTATTTTTACCCTCAATAATTGACTCCTATTATATTTCATGTTATTGGATTGTTAATTTTACTTAAAATATATTAATTATGACATTTATTATATACAATATATTTCTAAAAATTTAATATTTTATCTCTAAATTTATATTCTTAATAATTGACTATATTGTATTTAATACACATAATATTTAATGTTATTGAACCGTCAACAAAATTATATAAACATAATACTTAATTTCTACTATAAAGGGTTAAGGTTTTCTATAAAATTACATTAAAAATGTAGTCAATATAAAATATTTAATGAATTACTTCAATTGACTATAATATATGATATATTTCTTTTCTTAATCATAATTTCAATAAAAAAAAATGTTGTCAATATATTGTATTTAATAAGCAAAATATTTAATGTTATTGAATAGTCAACAAAATTATTTACCTTCCTTTACAAAAAGAAAAAATAGTCAACAAACTTATATGAACATAATACTCAATTTCTACAACAAAGGGTTAAGGTTTTCCTATAAAATTACATAAAAAAATGTAGTCAATATAAAATATTCAATAAATTATTTCAATTGACTATAGTATTTGATATATTTCTTTTTTTAATTATAATTTCAATAAAAAAAAGTTGACAATATATTGTATTTAATAAGCATAATATTTAATGTTATTGAATAGTCAACAAAATTATAAAAACATAATACTTAATTTCTAAAATAAAGGGTTAAGGTTTTTCTATAAAATTACATTAAAAATGTAGTCAATATAAAATGTTTAATGAATTACTTCAATTGACTATAGTATTTGATTTTTTTTTCAATAAAAAAAAGTTGACAATTGAATAAAAAAGGTTGCACGTTTTGAAATTTCTATGCATATAAATATTTCGGTCTCTGGCCTTTTATTTCCAAACAACAAATCTCTTGTGTGTTAAAAATTCCTTTGCTTCCGAACTTGACATTGATCCATGGCAGCCAAAACATCTAGTAACAACACTCATTCACATGGAGTACAAGCTCAGAAAGAGTAAAGAAGAGGTGCTCCAAATAGCTCGCAATATGGTCAATTTCAATATGGCAGTGACATCCAATTCGGTGCTGAAGATGCATGCAGGTTAATTTCTACTCTCTTTTTTATTTAAATAATAAATTAATTTTGATTTTTTTTTCTCACTCCTCATGTTGTTTTATTGGTAATTATTGGTACCTATATTCTTACCATTCCTATTCTATTAAAAAAATTGTCAAATAAATCTTCCAAAGAGTCATTGTCTATTAGAGTTGACCAAATTGTCCCGATTTGAATGAGCTTGATTGGGCTTAGCTCTCAAATTTATGGGCGGAAAATAATCGGATCAATAGGTCCGAAAACTATAAAACTTATTTGGTTAGGTATGATTTTATTTTTATTTTTATTAAATTTATACAAGTTTAAAAAAAATGGACCAATTTTGTAAATTATTGTTAATTATTCTTACCAATAACTTCAATAAAATGAAGTTTTGTAAAATTAAAACTAATGAATTATTTTTTACACTTAAATGTCATAAAAAGATTGAATAATTTAGTTCATAAATGAAAAAAAATAGTTTATAAACTTATTTATACAAATTTAATTAATAGTTAATTTTGCATTATAAAATGTAAAAAAAATTAAACCATTGTAAAATATAGAATATATTATTAAAAGACCCTAATAATTTTGCTTAATTAGGGCATCAAATGTCCCCAAGCTACACTACAGGAAATAATCGAATTCGCAACGACTTTTTTCCAGCAACAATTAAGTTGTTGGCAAAGATAGACATAAATGAGGAGACTGCTAAAGACCAAATTGTTAATGAAGTTTTTCAATCAGTTGTAGGACAGTGATTAGGCTATTGTCGTGGTCTTGGTGCTGGCATTCAACCAACCAAGGGAAATCTGTCACAGGTTTACATGAAGAACTAACAAATGAACGTGAAAAGCATCAAACTATAGAAATGAAATTAAAAGAAGTTGAAACCCAACTTCAAGAGGAGCGTGTCATGAGGGAGGAAATGACAGCACGCTTTGAAGAAAGTCAAAGAATATTAGAAACTCAAAGAACAATCCAAGAAACAACTGATAGACAACTTGAGGAAAGGATGTCATCATTTTTTTTCAGAATGCATAATTTTTCGGTAAGTATGAATAGTAAATACTATAAAATTAGTAATTTTGTATTTTAAAAGTTTGTCTATTATATTAAATTTTTAGTTAATTACGGGTGTTTTAAATATTTATATAGGATGGACAAGCTTCAATTGCAAATAACAATCTGTCTAAACCCGATGATAGAGATGAATCTACTGCATATCATAAGTAAGTTTTTAAGTTCTAGCACATATTTATCTTTGAATCTTTTTAGTTAGTATTAGGATGTTTAGTTATGTTCACTAGACTGACTTATCTTAGGAATGTTGTCGCAAGTCCACGTTGGGTGCAAGATCGAGCTTACATGAATTTTAATATTGGATGCCGTTTTATTTCATTATCATTTTGTTTAAATTGGGCTATTATGTAAGGGGTGATATATTTTAGTTTATATAGCAGACACAAATCGCTGCTATGGCTTCTAAATAGAGGGAATTTTGTATTTTAAGAAGACAGGTGTATTGCATAGCTTTGGGCACCTCTTGTGCTACAACTAAGGTATTTTATAATAATTTCTTTTTTGCCTTTAAAAAAAAAATCTTGACCTTTTATTACAAAATGTCTTCATGCATTATAATAGGAAAATTTTATCAATAATATATTCATTTGCCTAATCATTTTTGGACCTTCGTGAATACCCAAGCTTTTAACCATGGTGACTCCTTCACATCTATCACTATTGCATCCTTAAACTAATTAATGATCATCTCATGTTGACCCAACTAATGTATACTTTTCCCTCTTTGTTTTGTATTTCTCATTTTTGCTTTTTTTAGTGTTACAAACTAATTGACATTTTTTTTACAGGCACGGGAAATAAAGAAGACTTTAGATGCATTTTCTTGTGTTGTTCAACTTGATCATGAAAATGGGAAAGCTTAGAATATAACAGTGTTTGCTTGTATAGAGTTATTTCTTTATTGTATTAAAAATAGGAAACAACTTAGTTTGTTTTAGTGTATTAATTGTTCTTATTTTGAACCCTAATACATTTAATTATTTAAAGTCACATTTTTTTGTTTTGGTTCCATTCCATTTATATTTGTTGATTATACATGTTAGCTTTTACTTTTGAAAACTAGAACTTAAAACTTTACTCATTAAATCATGTAAATAATAATTTATGATATTTTTTACATTAACAATATTGTCATTTGTGTTTAAATAAATATATACTAATTTTAATTTGATCTAGTTTTAAATAGTTAAGATAATTAAATTAATCTTGTTAATATTAATTTTAAAAAATAAAATATAATTATCACTAAAATAAAATAAATTTTTGCAATGATATAGATAGTTAAGAAATGGCAATTTATGGCAGCGACTTTTAGTTATTATGAAAAATATAACAATAATTAATGTTGCTGAAAAAAGAGTTTATCGCAACGAATTTAGTTGTTGAGAAAATCTATCATATTACAACGATATTAATTGTTAACATAAGTTATCTTATTGTAGCGACTTTGGTTGATGACAAATACTGTTTTTTAGTAGCGAAAATAGTCGTTAAGACATCTAAAGTACAACAACGACTTTAGTGGCTACTACAAGTTACTTATGGCAACAACAAATGTGTGAAAATGACAGCAACAATTCTCGCTGTTAAAACATAAGTAGTGGCAACGACATTAAATGTCGCTGTAAAACTTTTCTCAACGGTCGTTTAGGCAGCAACCTGCAACGACAATTTTTTCGCTGGTGAAAGTTGCTTTTGTAGCGACATTTTAGATTTGCTAACGACAAATATCGCTGCAAATAGCCTTTTTTCTTGTAGTGCTAGCTTTGATTAAGAATATAGTGGGTTCAAATATTAACAATCTTAGAGCTTCATATTTATGCTTAACGAAATAAGTCATTCAAGTGAACTTCTTTAGTGTAATTTTGTATCTAGTGAATATTATATAGATTTTTTTTGTTGCAAATGTTGATATAGTCGTGAATTTTTAGTTTTTATATTTTTTATTATTCAATCTTTATAATAATATTCAATTTTTCTTATGGGACCAGATCGGACAGAGAATTTCTTTATCAAATTCTAGAAGAAGTTACCAAAGCTGGGGCAACGACTGTGGCAATAGCTGACACTGTGGGCATAATAATGCCATTTGAGTTGGGAAAATTGATTGCTGATATAAAAGTCAATACCCCTGGAATTGAAAATGCTATTATTTCTGTTCACTGTCACAATGATCTTGGACATGCTACTGCTAACACCATAGAGGTATACATTTAAAATATGTGTTTCTAGCTATGTAGATAATAATACAAGAGTGTGTGTGTATATATATATATATACACACACACACACTCTTGTATTATTCTTTTATTAAATTATTATCTCAGTCACTTAATTTCATTTTCCTTATTATATATACTATTAACTCATTTTATATTATTTTTATTCAAGGTTGTGATGGCCCTAAAATGTAGGGGAGATCATATCTTAGGTGGTCTGTATACTGGAATTAATACAAGGCACATATTGAAGACAAGCTAGCAAGATGGTTTTATATTTCAAACGATTCTATCATTTTTGGGATATTTTTCCTCCTTTAAGTTACCTTTGTTCAATTCAATTTTTATAATCTTTATCAATAGGTGGAAGAGTACTCTGCTATGTATTTACAACCTCACAAAGCTCTCGTAGGTGCTAATGCCTATATCCATGAAAGTGGCATTCATCAGGTTGGTAGAGTTAAACGTATGCATGTGTACTTAGGTTATATTTTTTATGTTATGAATTTTCATGTGGTATGCTACATTTTTTTTCCTACAATAGTTCATTGATGTTATTAAAAATGGAACAAGTTTTAGTAAACACTTTAGGTTATTAGCCAAAATTTAGAATTACTCTTAGGATTTGCACTTTTTTTTATCCTTATGTGGAATGTCAAACTCGGTATTGCAGATGGATCTATACATAATGTCCTGCATGCATTGTGAGATTTGAGTTGAAGTTCTTTATATTTATTTCTTAGTATTTAATTCTTACTTTTGGAATAATTAAAACTATTTATTTACTTCAAACGCGTCTAAAAATATTCTCTATTTCATTCTTATGTATCGATAAGTTTTATGAATTTTTTATCGTTACTAATTAAATTACTTTTGAATCCTTTTGTATTTATAGATATTTAGATTTCTTACACCATATATATATGTTGTTGCATATGAATTTGTTAGTAGCCTAAATGATTACATTCATTGGATTAATTACGTGTTGAATATACAACATTTTGATTTCTATATATTTGATTGTGACATGCAATAGGAAAAAAACACGATAAAAAAAAAATGAAAACCTTTTAAATTAAAATCCATTTAAATAGTCCTTCTTTAGGACTAAATCAAATTCACATTAGAACTTTGTTTTGATTCCATTTACACATTTGATTTTCTTCATATGAAATGTGATTAAACTTTCATTTTTTTTAATGCAACATTCTTTATTTTGGTTGTATTTGGGACTCATGCATTCTATTCTTTTAGTTAGCTTCTTAACTCTTAAGTCCATACAAAAGTAATCCTTTGATTTTGGTTGTATTTGAGACTCATGTAATTTATTCTAACTTTGTAGGCTGGAATGTTAAGGCATAGAGGTACATATGAAATAATATCTCCTGAGGATATTGGTATTGAAAGGTCTGTTGGAGCTAATATTGTACTACGAAAACTAAGGTATGTCATTCGCTCTACTCACAACTTTGTGGTCTCATTTGGTGAACTTGATTATACGAGTTAAAGTATAAGATGGTAGAATGAAACTTTATAGAATAAAATGTTAGAATTTTCCTATGAATTTATGTGGGCTACAATTAATTGTAATATTTTGTTTTGCCAAAAACGGACTAATATTATGATCCATTTGATGATACTTAAGCCCACTAATAATGTGATTGATTTTTACGGGCTTTGTACACCTAATTTTGATCAGTGTGGGAAACAGTGTGGGTCGAACCACTAGGCCCATAATGGGAGGTGCATAAGGTCAATAAATAGAGAGGCTAAGTCCCCTTTGCCGTCACGTCATTCAACTGCTCACTAGGGTTTGCCCCATTGAGAACTCTAGAACGTGGAACGTGTGATTAGGCAAAGGAAGTCTTGGCTTTTGGATTTCTGAAGGTTGGGCAACGCACAGACAATTCTCATTACTCTTGATCATGTCTTCAACAAGTGAGTAAATTTCTATCTATTTATCGGTGTTCTAAATTCATATAAATTGTGCCGTTCTTGGTAAAATATTTATCTTACATAAAAGAGCTGGTAAGATTTTCCTTTTTCTTTTATTTCAAAGGAATGAAGTTGGAATTTATATCAATTCTTTTAATTGTAAGATTTCTCAAAAAGCACTGCTAGAACATTTAGGTATTAAATTATTTGGTACAAGGATTTGTAAAAATATGTAATATTTTATCTTTATATTACTAATTACTAATCATCTACAAATTATTAATAATATTATTAAATATATATTTTTATATCTGTGCATATTTTAATAAGTACATTATTATAATTAACTTAAAAAACAAATAATAAACTTATCTCCTAGCTTGAAGATTCACTTGATGTCAATTTAATTATTAGAAAATTTTACAATATCAAATAAGTCCTTTAAATGATATCAAAATTATCATTTCACCAAGTTATTATTGATTAAAGTATGGACTTTATTTATAAATTTAATATTTAAATGACTTAATATCACAAATATTTGAAAGACTAAAATACTATTTAATGTATTTTTAAATGACAAAATTGGTTGTTTAGCTTTAAAATATTAAAGTCTAATTTATAAAACCTATTTATGTATATTTTTATGTCGTGCATATGGTAATCACTTTATATATATATATATATATATATATATATATATATATATATATATATATATATATATATATATATATAGTATGATTTAGTAACAAAATAAATTATATTTACGTACCCTCACAAAAATATTGATATATAATATATGCTCTAAGTTCATACTAATATTTATTGAAAAGTAAAAGTATTAAATCCAATAAACTTTTTTTATAATTTAAAATTCATAAAGAAAACTAGAAGTAAAAAGTTTGTAGAAATGTTTATTTTGTCCATTGATTTGTGATTTATTATTTTTTTATTTGTAGTTTGGTAATGACTATTTTATTAGTTTTATATCTTAGAGTTTATATAATCAATTTATGACTCATATTTTCTCCTTCATTTACTCTTTTTCATTTATTAGTGGACGCCAAGCTTTGATAAACCGGCTCAAAGAGGTACACAAATATTTGTTATACTTATATGCATATTAAATACTTTTCTTTGTTTCATAAGTTATTTTGTATCTTTTCAGCTTGGTTATGAACTTCAGGATAATGATGTTGAGAGTGTGTTTCGGAATTTCCAAAGCAGTGGCTGAGAAAAAGAAGGTTAAGAATTAGTTAGTTTTATTTTCCTTGCTTCTTTTTCAATTGTGAATATAACATATAATTACATGTACTTAACATTAACTTTGTCAACAAGTTGGGTCTAAGGTGATTTGTCTATATCAAATAATAAATTTGGCCAATATTAATTTTATGATCTCTCTATTTTCTGCAAAGAGTCAAGGTCAAATGATAAAATAATTTTAGGTATGTTAGATATGTGTTGGTACAACATATAGATTACTTCATGATTTTAGCATCTATAAGGTTCCTTTAAAACGAGTTTGTTTAAATAATTTTTAAGTGCGCAACTAAGGATTCATTCACTCTTGATTTAATTCACAAGTATATAGCAAGCTTAACCTACTAAAATTGTTTAGAGGTGAAAATATACATTTATTTATGCGTCTTCTTATAAATGAACTCACTTTAGGAATTTGTGAGATCCAAAATCCAAATAATTAAAATAGTCATAATAAAAAGTATTATATGTAAATGGAGAAATTTGTAAGATCCAAATGATTACCAAAGTACTAATAAAAATAACATAAATTAAAAATATTACAATGTTCCACTGAGGTTTTTTTTTTTTTATCAGCCAATATAAACATATTAATAATATATATAAAACATATGGGTATAAGATATACCCACTACAAAGCACTGCAGTGCCATAATCATACATCAACCATTATCCCCAAAGATTCCTACAGTATTGCCATGCAATATAGACCCAAAATCAGCCCACCTTTAACGTGGTACCAGTTATACATTGCCATGCAATATGTTCCACTGAGGTTGAATCCTTCATAGTTGATCTAATTGTTGCGATCGAGAATTTGAAAGTCGACTATGAGAGTTTTGACTTCCCAAATTAAAAAAAAAAAATCTATTTCAATGAATCAACTTTTCCAAGTGTTGATTTTCTTCAAAATTTAACATATCTTCAATTTACACTATTTTAGTACAATCTTTTTAACTTGCACCATTTACATAAAATTGCTATCAAACTAGATTATTATGGTAAAAAGTCATAGTAACCCAAAAATCTATGTCATGTACATGTCAACCATACACCACTAGTTATGATACCAAATAAAATTATACAATGCCCACTAAAATAAGTGTGTGACACCTCTATGCGTAAACTAATCATGTGTTGCAACTACAACAATATTTCACACTAGAAATTAAGGCCTTCCCTCAGCTTACATAACAAGCTAATTGTATTTATATAGATTACTTTCAAAATATAATTATAATTGTATTCTTGTGATATGTTTGTTAACATGTTTGTGCGACCATTTTGTTCATTCTTGAAAATATTGTCTGACTTTAATGTTTGGTGTTCTTAGAGAGTTACTGATGTCGATCTCAAGGCATTGGTATCAAATAAAGTTTCTCATGTAAAACCTATTTGGAAGCTTGGTGATTTGCAGGTAATTATTGAAATGCATGTGCTTAATTTAGAATTATATATTTTATATATAATGGCTTGAGTAACACTACAAAAGAAAAATGATTCAATATCTTTCAATGTAGGTGACTTGTGGAACTATTGGTTTTTCAACAGAAACAATCAAACTTGTCACTATTGATGGTAGCACACATGTTGCTTGTTCTGTGGGTACAGGACCAGTGGATTCTGCTTTCAAGGCTATTGATCTCATCGTAAAGGTTTGGAAGTTGGATAAGTTTCTTGTTGCTATTTTTTCCTTTTGATAAGATCTTATCATGTGTATAAGCATTTATCCATTTCTATAGTTTGTTATTTTGTGTATTCTTTAGAAATCTATTGGTATTTAGAGATGCATAGCTTTCATAAAGAAGAATATTTAATACTTTTATGATTTTTCCATTTTCTTGGATATTAAGGTTTTCACACAATAATAACGGGCAAGAAGGTTATGTATTTAATGTTTTTTTTTTTAAATTAAGACATTGTCAATCTTATTTTGATTTAAGCATGAAAACAGATAAGGTAAAATCTTTATCTAAATGTAGTTCTTATAGGCCTACAAATCATCATATAGAGAAGTCTCTTGGATTGTAAATCGTAGCGATTTTATGATTTTCCTTTTTGGAACATTTAATATATTATGTAACAATTATTAGTGGTATTGGTGTGATGAAGGAATCTTACACTATTTTATGCAGGAACCTGTAAAGGTTCTTGAGTACTCACTAATTACAGTCACAGAAGGCATCCATGCAAGTGCGACTACACGTGTTGTAATTTGCAAGGAGAACAATCAATTATCTACTCTTGCTTTGAATGAGGACATTCTTAATCAAACATTTAGGTACATTGAATATAAATGTTGGTTGCTTTTATCATATTTTTTTCTTACTAATCTTATACATGCACAACTAATGTTGTATTCTTTTTTTCTTTTTTACAGTGGTACAAGAGAAGGAGTGGATATTGATGTTTCTGGTGCAGAGGCTTAGCTTATTGCACTAAACGAAATGCTTGGTTTCAAGGAATCATTTACATGTGCTTGATGGAAGAATTATAGTATCTAAATAAACTAGTTGGGAATTGTAATAAGATATTATTTATGATTTCTTTTAAAGTTTTTAATATTTTTTATTAATCAAACGAGGATATTTATTGTATAAAAAAAGTTTTATTATTTTCGAAACAAAAAAAAATTGTGACAATATTTAACTTAGTAAAGGTGTTTTTCTTGCTCCTATATATCCTCAAACACAATGATAATTTAAAGATAGACTTAAATATATTTTTTTGTCTATGTAATTTAGTGTTTTTTTAGCCATTAAATTTTTTTTGGGCTGAAATCCCTAGAAATTTCAACTCATTTTGGTCTTTGTTGTTAGTCTCTATTAACAAAAAGATTATGTGACAAATAAAATGATTATATCATCATGCCACATCATTACTTTGGTGGCATCATCATGCCATGTCATTACATTGATGACATTAGGATGACATCATCATGCCACGTCAGCATAAAGTGTCTCATCATCAATAATTTACAAGGATTAAAATATAAAATAAAAATAATTTATAGGGACTAAAACTAAAAAATGATTTTGAAAAAAAACACAAAAAATGACGTAGTTGCAGGGATGAAAAACCCATAAGGTTGGCGCAGTGGTGTAAGCCTTGCTGCGTTTCCATATGAAGGAACGATCTAATTAGTGGGAGAATCCGTATTCGATTCCCTCCATATGCAAAATTTCTTTGGACCAGCGACAACCATGCACCTCAAACAAGATTAATCTCTGACCTAGTGGTTAGGAGGACACCCGTAGTCTCTGACACAAGACCAAAAAGTTACAGGGATGAAAAAGTATTTAAGTATTTAATTAAAGATTAAGATAAAGTAAAGACTTAAATATTAATTTATCCCTTTTTCCATCTTTATATCCTTTTTGCCTACAAACTCTTTTTCTTCTCATCTTCTCTCCTCTCCTCCTCCAAGCTTTACCCGTTCCTCCCAAAGTTGTTGGTAAAGAAATATTCCACTATTATCCTCCTTCAATCTCCCTTCCTTCACCCTTCATCGCCTCTCTCACACCCTTTTTCCATTTCCCCACGCCCCCTTCCCTTTTTTCATTCCAATTGCTGCTAGTCATTAATTATAGGATCACCATTGGAGCTTATGCCTTTAAAAAGATAACAAATGTCAACCTGTATCTAAACATGCAATCCAACTACACATAACTCCATTTGAAAAAAGAATAAATCCTCAACAATATTCCACGAGAACTTCTCTTTGTTGCCGCCACCCTGGCTCACTTCTCGTCCATTGACACCAACACGGGTAGCAAGTCATACGTATACCATCTGTGTCCTCCTCATCGCCTCCCAAGTTTGATAGATAGTGAATTTTGGTGTACATGGTGTGTTTAAGGGTGGCACCATGGGTTGGGTCTAAAGTGGGAAATATAGAAGCTTAATGTCATAGTTTTCATAGAGGTGATGATAGAGATGATAGCAATAGTAATGGTGGTAGCGACTGTGGCAATAGTGTTGGTGGTGGCCGTAAAGGCAGCGATGAGGAGAACGTAGATTTTATTCAATTGTACGTAGTTTATTATATATATTTATATTTATATATATTAAAATTTATTTCTTATTTATACCTTTAATTATTATTTCCACAAAACATATTTTAAAATAATTAAATTAAATATGATATATATATATATAATTAAAATAAAATTAAACACAATTATTAAGGTAGTATTTGATATATGTATTATAATTTATCCCATAATTTCTATTTTTAGTTATTATTTTAATAAATTATTTTAAATTTAATTTTATGTTTAAAAACATCTTTATCGAGTGAGTGAATGATAAATCAGTAAATTAAAAATATATTTTAAAATCTTATAAATAATATTTTTTAACGATGTTAAGCTAAATAAAGTACATTATATATTTTAACATAAGAGAGAAGTGACAGTGTAATACTCGCATTTCTCAAGGGATAAAAGTGTAATTAATTCTATATTTTAACATAAGAAGAGAGAGTAGTGTAATACTCACATTTATTAAGCAAGAAAGTGTAATTTATTTTAATAATATTAAGTTAGATAGACTTAATTGTATATTTCAATATAAGATAAGAGTACAATAATAGTAAGTAGTAACATCTCTCTAGGAAGGGAATTATAATTTACTCTTATCTTATTTATGATCTATTTGCCACTGATGAAATGATTTATTTTAAGAAATATGATACTAATTTTTTAATAATACTAAGTATATTTGCTGGTTTGTCTATCAATGACAAATTCTTTTAACATCTACTAACGGGATTTAACTTAATTGGTTAGGTAGTATATGTGAGTTGTTGTAAATTCTCTTATGTGTTCGATTCTTATGAATAAAAAAAAATTCTTTTAACATCTTTTAATTTATTTAAAATAATAAACATTAAATAAAATTAATATTCAAATTAAAAACATTTATTGTTTTAAGAATACGACTATCATAACATTTTCTTTAGAAAATTAAAAACAATAAAAAGAAAAGGGTTGAGCAGAAAAGAATAAAGGCTTAATTATAAATTTTACCACCAAACTTTCATAATTTTGCAAATTTTACCACCCAAGTTTTAATTTTGCATATTTTATCACCCAAGTTTTCAATTTTTGCACATTTTATCACTTTGATATTTTACCAAAAAAAAAGTTAAAGAATTCAAAAAAAAAAAAATTGTGAAACATCATGGTGGTAAAATGTGTAAAAATTGAAAACTTATGTGATAAAATTCGCAAAATGATGAAAGTTGAGTGGTAAAATTCGTAAAAAAAAAAGTTGGGTGGTAAAATTTGCAAAATTATGAAAGTTGAGTGGTAAAATTTGCAAAAAAAAAAACTTAAATGATAAAATTTATAAAATTATAAAAGTTAGATGGTAAAATATGTAATTAAGCTAAGAATAAAATTTCTAGTTTTCTTATCTTTGCATGTGGCTATCCTATTCACTCTATATCATTGACCATGGGCATAGATGTTGAATTGAATTTAAATATTGTTATTCATTGTGTGCGGTGGCCATGTCCTGAGGTCCATAACAACCAAGGCAAGCTTCAAACATTATTACAATCTGTACTGTAGCAAGTTTGACTAAACCAGAGGGTGTCGGTGACTGAAACTGACACTCAGCCCATGAGTCACTTGCTCCAAGTTATAAAAATGGATTTAACTCCCCTCACGTAATTTAATTAGAAGGTAAAATATATTTATAATGATTAATTTTAACAGTTAAAAATTATTATTATTATATATATATATATATATATATATATATATATTGTAATAAGTTTTAAAATAATGTGATATGGTTAGTAGATAATTTTATTTTTTTACTAATGTTTAGATTCAAGATTTGAATACACGTATTTTCTAATTTTTTACGTCAAATTCATATAATATAAAAGTTATGAATACTTTTTCTAAAAAAAAAAAAATTATGAATACTTACTTCAAATTTGACGTGAATCTATGGTTGAAACAAGACTGGTCAAAAGATAAAATAACTAAAACTTGAGCTTTAAATTCATCAACAAAAATTTATTTGTTATTAATTTTTTTAAAATAAAAAATGTCACACATATTAGTTAAAAGATCCATATATCACTTTTTTCTTTAAAGTAAAAAAAGTTTGTCTCAATTTTTATTTTAGACCTCACTTTCTGTTGGACCGGTCTGCATTGAAAATGTTAAACCAAACATACACTTAAATATGTGGTCAAAGATTTAATTTAAACATTTACTGATGTACACATAAAAACATCTGTTATAATTTTTAACTCCTTAAATATATTTATTAATTAGTATCTCAAAAGATTAATTTTTAACTTTTAGTTGAAAAATATCCTGACTGTATCCAAAAAAATGTTTTAAAATTATAGTTATAATTTTAATTTTTTTATTTAATAATTATTGGTGTATTTTATCTTATAAAATTAATAATTTTTATTTTAAAGAAATCAAATAAAAAAATCAAGAACAGCGAACCTATTACAGACCCGAAAAATGCACGTAAAAGGATACACACTGAAAAAGAAAGGTTGACTAATACTCTAAAAAGATTCTTTCAGATAAGATTAACAGTTAGGATATTCCTGCACGTTAGAATTGAGACCTCCACTACACTCCACTGGTTAACGATCAGTAAGTTATCGGTCGAAAGTATTATTATTTTTTAAATAGTTTCACGTGAAAAGTATAATTAATTTAAAATTAATGTGTAAACTACTTAAAAGTTTAATGTTATGTTTGATTTTAAAAAAAAAAGAGTAAAAAGAAAGAAAAATAACCTAATGGTGCGGACTTGAAGTCAGAACAAAAAGTTAGATGATTTTATAACTGTATTTTGTAAGAAAATTAAAAAATTTATTTCGTTATTTAATTGTGTAAAAAGTAAAATGAAGGAAAAATATATAAAATAATATAATTATCTATAATAAAAGAAAAAATATGTAAAAATAAAAGAAATTTACTCTTTCAAAAATATAAACAAGCTTCCCTGTTCTTTTTCGTCCGGTCTTCGACCAGATGATGAGATGATAAGACGTTAATTAATATTCATTGGTTAATATCAATTTACAATGTTTCTTCTTCTTTTTTTCTTTAGAAAACAAAACTATTTGTTTAGCAAAATGAATTATCAATATATTAACCAAAAATAACATTATTCATCGATAATTCATTTAAACTGTTGAAAATGTAAGGCTTCTGAGCATGGAAGAATAAACAGTTTTTGTCATGCCTTTCGGGTCCCTGTTTCTTTCTTCTTTTTAATTTTAATCACTAAAAACCAAGGAACAATTGAATTCCAATTCTATCATTAAGCAATTGAATATTTAACTCAGGACTTGGCAAATCAATGGGAAGTTGGGAACAAAGTTGTCCATAAAAGAAGCTCCATCTTTGCAAGCAAATATGCACATTAGTTTGCTTCTCTTAGATCATGGGAGATAGAAACAGACCAGTTCCTTTTTATGACGTGAAGAATATTAGCCATTTCTTAATTTCTTTTTCTGATCAGTACTTTTGATTTTTTTCTTCTTCTTCTTTTGAATCTGACATAATGCAAGAAAAGAAAAGAAAAGAAAAAGGCTATCAAAATACTTTTTCCACAAACTGCAAAACAATAGCTCTTGGCCCAATTTTTAAGAAATCAAACACATTTCTCGTATTGAGAAATTATTACATCATCCAAAATTATTATAATTCCGATTAATCTCTGTGTAACAAATAGTCACCAAGTGATTTGCCTCATTTTCACACTTTTTTGTTGAACGGTTGGTCACATATAGTCACTAAGTGATTTGCCTCATTTTCACACTTCTTGTGTCGAATGGTTGGTCACAATTTTAATAAATATACGTCTTTGCCTAAAAAAAAAATAGTAATTAAGTGTTATTAATTCTTCATGGTAAATTAAATTTTTTAATTATATGTTAGGTAAAGATTATTTAAAACTATAAACACATAGTGGTCCTGATCATATAATAATTTCTTATATTTAAGAGGCTAAGATGAAAAAAAATATACATATGCATAATTGTATGAATTAAATTGGAAAATTATGATATTTGTTTTTTTATTGTTCTAGATATTTACCTAATTAAACTTGATTCTTTCAAGCAATTAGGTTGTAGTTTGAAAAACAAAATCTGTCAAAATAACTTTTTAATCTTCTTTTTTTCCCACTTTCTGTAACGTGCTCTCTCCCTCCATTTTTCTTACATAGTCTATACTATTTTTTTAAAATTTTTCTTTTGTATTATTATGATGATGATGATGATGTGGTGATGATGTTAAATTATACTTTTTTATTAAATAGAGTTATTATAAAATTATATCCCATATATATGGGTAGAAAGAAGAGAGAGAAAAAGATAGAAAAAGTGACCAAAGTGATAAGGGATATAGTGCATGTTTAGATATTCTTCCAAAATGGATCTGGATTGTCTATAGTTTCAAAAGAAATTGCACCATGTACTGTTGCAAATCTAACCATTAAATTTAATAAAATTTAATTTTAAATATTAATTTATCATATAATAAAATAAATTGAATGCATAGGATTCATGCAGTTCTACTAAAAATTAAAGGGGACATTTGTTTTACAAATTATTTGTTTGTTTTCAAGAATATTATTCTTGAAAATATAACATAGGAATGTCATTCTCGGGTATTTTAAAAAAAGGGTAATATATCCAATAATAATTATTTTATTACCTCACTACAAACGTGAAAATAATTTTTTTCAATCCTATATTCCCACGAATAAACAAATAATCCGTGAAACAAAAAACTGTCATAAATAAACGCCCCTAAAGAGGTCAAAATCCCTTCCAAAACATAGCATAAGCAAATTGTGACGTTAAATATGTAAATATGACACAAAAGCTATTTATATTAGCTTTCAATTGACATGTCAATTTCCTTTTATGTGCACCCAAACACAAGGATAGTGAAAAAGAAAAGATATACAAGAAAATATGAAGTAGAAATCATATGAAAGAAGTTTTTTTTTTCTAGACCATATGTATCTTTCATTAGAAGTAATCTTGCTCAAGCCTTGTACGATCACTATGGGCAACAAACTCTTCCTTTGAATATTTAACACAACTGCATATCCAATAGGCTTGATCATCGATCGGATTTAGGCCCAAAATGGTTCATCTGACCAAAATCGACCACATTATTTTTGGCCAAATCTTGACAGTGAAAACTTTAAGTTATGATGAGTTTTGGATTGTTTAGTTTATGGGTTAGTTACTCTGGTAGAAATGGGTTGATAACAACAACTTCCATTGCATAACCAACAACCATAACACATCAGAGGTAAGTGCCGGAATCAGAGACAAAAGTTGAAAACATAGATCTCACCAGAAAGGTTAGCAAAACAAGAAGAAGAAGAATAATGCAAAAGTGAATTAGAAAGCAAAGATGGAAAAATAGAAGTGAACAAAAATGTGTGAAATAATTACAGAGGCATAGAGTGACAATACGCACAATGTTCTTTACTCTCTTAGTGTGTGTTTGGATTGGCGGTGACAAAATTGATTTTGAATAAAATTGATTTTACACAATTGATTATGGTTAAAATTGATTATGAAGTAACGTGATTTTTGTTTGGATAACAAATATCAGAAAAAGTGATTTTTCAAGATAAAGTTGTTTGGATACTTTGAATCAAAATTGATTTTAAAGATGTAATGACCAAAATGAGTTTTAATAGCTATCTACACTTTTAAAATCAATTTGATGTGAGGGTAAATTAGACAAAATCTAACTAGAATTGATTTTGGTAGAAGTAGAAGCTACTCCTACTTGCTTCAACTTCACCATGATTTTTTTCATCAAAATTGATTCTACTAAGATAACCAAACATACAAAATTTTGGTCAAAATTAAGTTTGACCCACCTCACCATGCTCTATCATGATTTTAAAGCTAATCCAAACACACACTTATTTCATTAGTGTATTTGGTAAGGTTTGGGTATCGGTAGAACATAAAAAGCTCGAACTTGACTTTATTTACTCATCTTAAACCAATTTTTTAATCTTATTTATCGATATGATTCGATGATTTTTCAACTTATTTTTCTTGGACTTTTTGATTTTCAGTTGAATGATAAAATTCTAATCATCCCTAATATTTATGACTCGAACTCGAGATCACTAATTAAATTAAAACAACTTCATACCTATTAATCCACGACTCGGTGATATATGAAAGAAAAAAATGAATTATAATTATATTTTTTCTTCTGAATATGAAAACTAAACGAAATTTTATTAGAAGTATACAAATACAACAATTTTATATTCAAAATTGTTGTATAACGTACAGTCAAAGCTTGATTTATTACCCGACCCTCTTATGAGGTCGACCCCTCATCTACATTATACATCCATTAAAAAGAAAAACAAACGGCCATATATGTCTCCTTTTTTCTTTTCTCACCAGCTATTAATCTCATCACTCACTCTTTACTCATTAATTATTATAGTGACTAGCAACAAACACTTTGATGAATAACTTGACCGCATCCTTTAAGCCCCCAAAAAAATTAATTTCCCACCAACGTCTCCCTATGATATCCCTATATATATATACACACCTTACTCTTCAAGTCTCTCTAGTCTCTTCTCTACTAACCCATAGCTAGAGCAATGGATCAACAAAATTTTAAATCTCCTTTAGATTCATCATCATCTTTTCCTACCACTAGAGATCACTATCTCAAACAACTTAACAAGCTTTCTCATAACATTTCCAAACCCAACTTTAAGAAACCCTCTTTTGACTCTTCTCAAGGCCTCAACTTTAACAACAAACAACACGCTCTCCCCGAGTCTCAGCCACAAGTGTACAACATCAGCAAGAGCGATTTCAGGGACATGGTCCAAAAGCTGACCGGTTCACCCGGTCACAGCGCGCAGCCCAAACCGGCTGCGAGCTCTCGCCTCCACCGCCTGCGCCCGCCGCCGCTGCCGCAGGTTGCTAGCCACCGCACTCCGCCGCCTCACTCCGTCAACTTCGCCGTCGCGCCGCCGTCGCCTCTGCCGCCGTTTCCCACCGTCCATGCCGAGTCCCCTGTCTCGGCGTACATGCGCTTTCTGCGGAACTCGGTGCCGTCGTCTTCTTCGGAGTCGTCGGAGTTTCAGATACCGTTTTCGCCGGTCACTTTCGGGTGCTTCAATTCGTTGGGGGGTTCTCCGGTGCCCCTTTCACCGACTGTGCCGGTTTCGAGCCCTGGATTTAGAGATCTTTGAACTTGTGTTTGTTGGGGTATGTTTTGTACGTTGTCGTGAGTCATGTCATCATGTAGTTCAATAAAATATGTAATTTGATTTGATTAGATTTCTAAAGTAAGAATAGTTGGACGTAAAAGTCATAACTCTTTAGGAATGGAGTAAAATCCAGGATTGATGATCTTAATATGGCAATATGCTGATATAAGTATTCTCAACCTTAAATCAATGAGCTATATTACTTAGAAAGTTACGAAGATGACAATTTATAAATAAAAATTGAGATTTTTTTCTTTTTACTTTTTTTTTTTAAGGTATTCCCACTTGTATGCTAAAATTAGCTTATAAGCTAGTTGAAAATTTATAAACTAGCTGATTGAATTGAAAGTGTTTAATTGATAAGATTAGTTGGTAAATACAAAATGACATAAAAGATATACGTAATTAATTGTTTGATTAAAAAAGGTTAAAAAAAATAGATCTCAAGTAAATTAAAGAGGATATAAATGAAAATCGAAGAAGAAGAAAAAAACTAATGACTTATTAATTAACTTATTTTTATGAGTAACTTGAAGTAGTTTATGAAAATAAGTTAAAAACTACTAAAACAACTTCGTGTGCTAAACAAAACAAATTATTGATCAAGCTATCTTATAAGTTAATCAAAGAAATTTATAAACTTCCCGAGTACCTTACTAAACATAGCCTAAGTTTCTATATTTTTTTTCCAGCTATATGACTAATCTTGAAATTAAAATTTAGTCACACATAAAACTCTCTTACCTCTCCCAATGATGTTTTATGCAAGAATTATACTCGTATTCTCTTTCACAAGTTCTCACCTCTCCAATAATATATATATATATCATAGTTGCTGATTAGGACCACGTTCTGGTGATACTTTAATTATGTATTCTAATTTAAGTTAATTAATTAATAACACTAATATATACTTTTGATTTAATTTCTTAAAAATAATTCAAATTTAAATTTAAAATCTTCCGAGATTTATTTTAGGCAAATATATCTCAGGAAATTTTCTAGATGAAATACAATTTTTTTAATTCAAAAAATACATAATTATAGTAATATCAATAATCAATTATATATATAAAATAGGTTTTAATTATATATTAAAAAGAAGGTTTATAATAATTATATATTTTGATTAAACTACTCAATTAAATCGTTAAATCATTAGATCTTAAATAATATTTTATTTTATATAACTAGATAATAATTTATTAAATTTTATGAAATATTATTTATAATTATAGTAACTTTTTTTATTATCATAATTATAAAATAACTTAATGTAAATATTAATATTATCATAAAGAATAATAATTGATATTATCTTAAATACTAATTGGTTCAACAAAAAATACTAATTAATTGGTTACATGTTAATAAATAAAAAATAATCATTCTATTTTTCATTTAGATTTATAATAAAAAAAATATGTATATTCTTTTAACGATTATATTAGTATTTAAGATAAAATTGATTTAAGTTTATGATTAAATAAAAATAAACAAATTCATTCTATTAGTCAATTATTGATTATTGAAATATTAAATCAGGTTGATTTTGATAAATTATATATTCTTATGCAAAGCTAATTACAAGACATTCAAATTAAGGTAATAAGAAATAAGAAATATTTATGATTTTAATTTCCTTTTTAAAATTTTTAATTATTATTCTAAATATTTTACCTAGTCAACATCAAACCTTGCACAAACTTCTTCCTCTATGCTAATGTGCCTTCATATTAGTGTTGCTTGCATCAAAACTTTAGAGTTTTTATTTTAATTGATTTTACTTGCTTCATAATTTTATTATTATTGAATTTATTTGTTTTTTTTTTGTTTTATAGCTTAATTTTCTTTTTGTCTTCTTTCTTTGAGGTAAGTTTCTACCTTTTTCTTCATTCTCTTGAATTTTTTTTAATATTTGTCATTTAACATTTACATGTTGATATTATTTATTTATTTCTACATAACTCAATTTGGTTTTAGTATATTTTAGATGGCATAAATTGAGGTAAATGGCGGTAGCTGCAGGAGGTTTTGGAGAAGCAGAAGTATAGGCATGCTGATACTTACTTCATAATTTTATTATTATTGAATTTATTTGTTTTTTTGTTTTGTTTTATAGCTTATTCTTCTTTTTGTCTTCTTTCTTTGAGGTAAGTTTCTACTTTTTTCTTCATTCTCTTGAATTTTTTTTAATATTTGTCATTTAACATTTACATGCTAATATTATTTGTTTATTTCTACATAACTCAATTTGGTTTTGGTATGAAAATCTTTTTTATGTTAAAAATTTGGATGTGAAAAATGACAGAATTTGAAATTTCGAGTTGTACGAAGGAAAGGGCAAAAGAAAGTTCGAAAAAAGAGGAGGAAAAAAAAGGAAAATGAAGAAAGAAAACGTAAAGAAATATTTTTACAAGATGTTAAATTAATGAACTCCATAAAAAATATTTTAATGCAACAATATGTGAGTTCTTTTAGTTAAAATTATTTTTCTTATTATTTTCATTTTATTTTGTTATATAGTTTTATTTGTCTATATATAAAAAAAAAATTATTTCAAGAAAGTGGCATTGTAAAATTTAAATTTATAGTTGTATTATATATATATATTTCAAATGAGTTGTATTATGAAATTAACACATCTAACTATCTTTTTTAGTTTTTATTAAAGAATAAGTTTCTTATTGTGGAAATTTGAATTAGTTTTAGATTTTTTTAAGTAATATAACAAATTAACATAATTATCAACATATTTTATATATATAAAAAATTCATTTCCTTCTTAATAAATTCGTGCATCACATGGGTACTATCTAGTATATATATATATATATATATATATATATATATATATATAAGGAGGGATTAAATTACACTGGTGTAACTTAAATAACTATTACACCATTCAATAACTTAATATAGAATGTGATTTTTATCGATCCAACCGTTGAATTTTATTTACATATTACCAAGATTGTTTGTGTCAAATTTTGTCAAAAATGAACAACAATAACAAGGTAATCAAATGATCCATATTTTAGTATAATTTGAAAATTTTATATTATGTCGATTTTAATCTACATAAATGAGACAACAATTAATTTTAGATTAATATGAAATTTTGTATATATGATCTATGTGAAAGGAACTTTCAATCCAATTGTGGGTTTTAAGAAAACATTATCCAATTGAAAGTTATTGAATTGTGTAACAGTTGATCAAAATTACACTAATGTAGCAGATGTTCATGGATTGGTGCTGCAATGGAGAAATAAGAATGACAATGATGAAACTCAATCTATGAACGTTCAATTTATTTATATATATATACAATCTATGATGAAACCACTGTGATGTGAACGAAGAAGAATAGGTGCTGTAGCGTGATGAAGAAGTATCGCGATCAATACGTGAAGGAAAAGGAAACAGGATAGGAAAAGCACGTGACTTTTTAAATTGGTGGTTTTAATCTCATCCATTAGATTTTTTTTAATTGTAATCCAAAGACTGAAATTGACTGTTCTCATTTTTCATTATAAGAGATGTTCTCATTTGAAACATCCCATATATATATATATATAGAATCATAGATTGAGTTCTATCAAAAAGAGAGAAAAAAACCATAGATTGAGACGATATCTTAAGACTAAATGCAATTTTAAATTTCAAATCTATGATAGTTATTGTAATTAATTTGTTTATAAATACTATATTTGACCCACAAAAATTAAGACATTTCAAATTCAGAATAATATATAAGTCCAAATTATATGACGCAATGTTTGTCGTTTGAAATGTAAGTGGGTACTCACTTTATTTTAATTTGATGTCATATCTATTGTTACTTTATTAATAAAGTTTCGATTTTTTTTTGTCTTATAAAGGTTCTGGTACCAAAATTCAACTACTTCATTTCAAAAGAAAAAAAAAGTTTTTTTTTTTAATCAGGAGGTATTTGAAGGTTCTTATTTGATATTCAACTAATCCCTTCCTACTAGATCGGTCCATTTTGGAGTAAAGTGATACCCAAAATTGATTAACACTTTTGTAAAAATAAAAAATAAAAAAATTTATTTAAATTTAAAAATAAGAGCAAAATAATTTATCTTCCTCATTTTAAAATTATTTCAACGTAAGCAAAACTGACACATGGGGTATGACTATGACCAAATTTATGTGTATAATGCCAAAAAACTCTTTCAGGCAATTAGGCAATAAAAGGATTTTAAAGATGACGAAGGATAATAAACTTCTATCGAAATTAGTTCTGATCAAACTACAATGATAAAAAAAAATACCATGGTAACTAAATCCATAGTCAGTCAAATTATAGTCTCGATAATTAAACAATATAGAAAGTGTCAACGTACAAAGTGTTGTTCATAGTATAAATGTATCTTATGGATTACCTCCTAATTTGATCCCCACTAATGGTTTCTCAACCTATAAGTAGAATACAAAATGTTTATTTAAGCTGTTCTCAGTGTTCTGCAAATTAATATGATTACATTTTATTGAGGACGTTCAAATAAGTAGAATTACCTTGGTACAATTCTCTTGAAGGAACAAGTTCTACACCACTAAAATACTTTAATATTTAATTTGCTATCATTACAAACTTTTTTTTTTTATCAGCAATCATTACAAACTTTAATAAGGATTCGTTGCATTCAACAACATTAACTAACTCTACTTTGAGAACCATTTAACAACAAATGAATAAATATAATCACGAGATGGTAAACATGTTGATATAACAACAAAAATACAAATAATAATAATTTAGATTGGTAAATGGATAGAATAGCTTATGTTTTTGGTGCACCGCTTGATTTGCCCAATAATTAGGGTCGAAATGATAAAGAAATGTGTGATAATTAAATAAGATAAAATAATAATATTGGGGACATCTACCTTAATAAGTTATATTTATATTATATAATTTATATTTATATTATATACCTTATATGTTAGCATATATTATATTTATTTAAGAAAAAGAATTTAATATATTTAATTAAATTTTAATTTAATAATATTAAATATTACATTAATACTTATTCTCAAATAATTAAATATCAAACTTTTTTTTATTCTTTAAATATCAAACTTATTTCACTTTTATATAAGTTAAATAGTAGAGTTTGATTTTAATGAAAATTAAAAATATAATACTTATATTTAATGAAGAAAGTGAATATCTATGACGGGCTAAAGATGTGTTGGAATACTAGCTATAATTGGTGGTAGGGTACTTGGACTCAAAATACACAACTAAGCTTGTCACGGGTAATATATCTACATATAATAATTCTATATTACTTGTAAGTTGTTTCACACGTGGGGGGAAGGTGTTGGAAAAAATACACACCTCTTCACGTACAAATAATGATGAGAGAATATACGATAAAATATAAAAAGGTAACATCATAAAAAAATAAAAAAAATCACACAAATTTATTTAATATGATTCGGTATAAGGTAACATCATAATAAAAGGTCTACATCCATAAATTCACAACCTCATTATAAGTTTTCTGGATAAATTTGATAAACTCTTTCTTCACATAATCCCATTTTTTATTTTTTTAAATGTGTTTATCTAATTTTTTTTAAAAAATTATTTTTCTGCTTTTTTTTTAAAAAAGTAAATTCTATCTGTTTTTTTTTAAAAAAAATTAAAATTATTTTTTTAAAATCACTTTTTTAAGTTAAAACAAACGGATGGTAATTATAAAGACTTCTAAAACCTTAATATTAGGATAACAATTGTGGTTATGAACTATAACTTGAAACCTTGTTTTGATCTTTATAACCACCACCCGATGCCTGATGTATTAGTGAGTAAGAAAACAGAGATTAATTTGATTATTTCGTTCATTGTAGTAATTCTGTTTTCTGATGGGTTATTTGATAGAGGTGAACTTTGTCTTGGCTCCAGGGCTAATTGTTGTATTGATGATAGATTGGGTATTTACCAGTTTCTAGTTTCATGACTTTCATCATTGCATAAAGATGGGTACAACAATTTATTCTTGCTTAAACAAGGTATTGCCGAGTTCGAATATTGAGTTTTGTGTTCTGTGTAATGCCAAATCTACTTCTTTTGTTTTTTCCTTGCAACTTGCAAGGAATTGTTTAATGCTCCAAGCCAAATTGTGCTGACGGATCTTGCAAGGAATCAAATTATAATTGAGATATTACATTATACAACAAAATTATACTACTATAACACTTTTTTTTTCTCTTCTCTATCATTTTTCGTCTTATATTTTTTTCCCTTTTTATTTTTATCTTATTTATATATGTTTATTGCATCAATATAACTTCTCCGTATAATTTTTCTCTGGTAATTGCTCACTATTTTACAGGGGAAGTTGATTTCTGACGTTGTTAAGGATTCTCGTCAAAAGGTGAATGGAATCAGGGGCATCATTGATTCGTGCAACCTAACTGTTTTCACGTGTCAACTTGTTCACATATGCTTGATTGACCAACTATCCTAAATTGTCTTTTTCATATTCTGTGCTCATCGTGCCTTGTTATTAGACTTGTAAACTTTCTCTCATTTGCTATTACTTAGACTTTTCACTATCTAGAGCTTAAGCCTATGCTTATTCAATAAATTTTAGGCTAAAATGATATTTGGTCCCCTACGTTGTTTAATTCGTAATTTTGATCTCTCATTTTAAAATAAAGATATTTAATCTCTTAATTTTTAAAAAAATCATAATTTTGATCAAATTCTAAATTTTGTCTACATTTATTTTTTTCTTACATTTTAATTAATTAAATTATTTCTTGATAGTGCCTTTAAAAAAAATCATTTCTTGATAGTACCTTAAATGAATATGTTAATTTTAAGGTTCAATTGAACTAAAATAAAAGAAATAAAATATATACAAAATTTAAGATTAAACTAAAATTACTTATTTTCAAAAATTAAGGGACTAAATATCTCTATTTTATAATAGGAAAACAAAATTATGGATTAGATAAAATAGGAGGCCAAAATTATATTTTAGCCTAAATTTTACTTTTTCCAATCTAAAATATAAGTAAATCTTAAATATAAAAATGAATATTTACATATATTGTGAATATCATCTTATATGTTAAAATATAGTGATGTAAAGAACTACTAAATGATTTTAAAATTGTATTAAATTTTGTATGCTTTAATTAATAAGAACATTGAATTCAACTATGGGATAGGTTAAATGTGCATTCTAAAAAAAACTATTGAAAGTGTAATTTAACTAACTGTAACATTCGGTATCAATGGATCCTGACATTTTACATATGTGTTATTAAGTGTGTTTGGATATGTGTTGATAAAGTTTATTTTAGATCAATATGATTTTATAGAATTAATTATTATTAAAATTGATTTTAAAATAATATGATTTTTGTTTGGATAATAAATATTAGAAAAGTAAGTTTTTAAGAAAATGTCATTTGAATACTTTGAATCAAAATTGATTTTGAGTGTGTAATTACCAAAATAAAATTTAATGTCTATGTATAGTTTATTTGACTTTAGCTTCTTTTTTTTTTTCAACTTCAAACAACCTAACTACTCAATCAACTACTTTTAACATTTTAGACTTTTAAGTTTTAACACTTAATTTTTTTTTCTACTTTTGTCCTTTTAATTGTTCATTTATTTTGATTTTCTTATAATCTTATATGATATTACCAAGTTCTTTTTTTTTTTTTGACAAAGATATTAATAATATATATAAAGTGATAATTATAAAAAATAAATATTAAATAAAAATAAGTAATTAATCATTAAAAAAACATAAAGTACAAAGTAATAATCATATAACTGATAAAAAAAATTACAAAAAATAAGTGTTAAATAATTAATAATTAAAAATAGAAAATATTTTTACTTTTCATTAATATAATATTTATATAAAATATATAATATATGTAATAAGTGAAGATAATAACTTTTAAAAAATATAATAATTTATTTATCATAACCAGATTACTTAAACCAAACCAATTCAATTTTAATCAAAACGATAATTTAATAATAAAAAAAAACTCAATGCATGATGTCTCATTATTAAATAATTTAGAACTTATAGGAAAGCTTTAAAAAACAATACTAATGATCAAAACCAACCAAAAAAGAAAAAAAGAGTAAAACCAAAAACATCTTAAACCCTTAATTATACTTTAGATTCTAATTTAATTTTATCCTTAACAAAAAAAACACCCCTCATGTCATATGATGAAAAAACAGACCAGTCAGTCAAGTCAATAGTCATTTAACCTCTGAAATTAGTTAAAACCCCACCTTGGCTCCACCTAAAGCCTTCATAGCAAGAAATTAGGGGTCCTATAATTTCTCCTTGACAGCGTCGGGTCATCTATGAAAACTCAAAAGCCCCTATAATCAACGTTTCTTCACTACTTCCAATCCAACCACTTAAATTAGCATACGAAGAGAGAGAGACATTTGAAAATTAGAAACCATACTTTTCATATCAAACACTTGTCCATGACCCCATGTGCTTTGCACAAAAATAGCGCTCAAGAACAAAAGCAGACCTAAACAGAATGAAGTGGACAATCCTCACAAAACAAAAGCACGTTAAAATCGATCAAATTTATGATTCCGAGGCTTTAGAATGATAAAAACAAATAAAGGTGTCACTCACACCTTCACATCCTAAAATAATCAGCGATACCAAGTTTGCTAAAGAGAATATTATCTTAATATATTCTAACAGCATATAATGGAAATTTCAGTGTCATTAAGAAAGTAGGCAATTCAGAAACGCGTACAAATGGAAGGACAAACTAAAATAGCCCAGTATTTCCACAATTCATAACGGAGACCATGAATGCCCAAAATCTCAGTAACATCGAGATTAGCAATCAGCACCTTCTCCCTTTGAAAACATTATAAAAGGGAAGTTCAATGACTAATTAGCAGTATGGTATGTTTAACTTTGTTCCCCGTCACCTTTTGGTGCAGCTTCTTTAATTTCATCTGCACCATCATCCTGAAACCCCAACAAAATAACAACCGTAATCAATAAATAGATTCTCTAAAGACAATAAAGAGATAAGATACAAAAGATATGGTGAAAAGCTCAAAAGCCATACCTGCATGTCCGAGGTCCAGAGGGTGAGGTTATCACGAAGAAGTTGCATGATCAAAGTGCTATCCTTGTATGACTCCTCTCCCAAAGTATCCAATTCAGCAATCGCCTCATCAAAAGCCTAGTGAATATCAAAATTAACAGAAATGTTCACACGATTATATACCATTCTAGAACAGAGTGGACCAAAGTTATCTAGTAACAATCATTTATCATTATACAATCCTATTTAGTCACCAGAACTTCACAAGGTTACTTCAACATAACTGAAACTATAATTGTGCAGTTGTTGCAATAAATGAATATTTTTCCAATTCATGGACAACAAACTTCTAATATTTCACTACATACAGTCATAATCTTTTTGTTACCACAGAAAACACTGTAATTTAAACGAATTAGCCTTTATTATTAAAAAAATAAAAATCAGTTTCTCTAAACTAACCTGTTTTGCAAGGCTGCAAGCCCGATCAGGAGAGTTAAGAATCTCATAGTAGAACACAGAGAAGTTCAGAGCAAGACCCAGCCTGATTGGGTGAGTTGGAGGCAGCTCGGTATTCGCAATGTCCTGCACACAACACAGTCAAATCAAAACATCAGAAAAAACAAAACGCGAAATCCACACTTCAAAATCAAAGCAAATCATTCAAACAAAAGAAAATCTTCAGTTCTAGAAAGGCACAGATCAATTTCACGCAACGCAGGACCACATGTTTAGAACCGCAGATCAAACACGCAATAAATGAATCAACAACTTAATATTTTCAATTTTAAACAACTAATTTCCGAATTTCAACTTCCTTTGCTTCAAAAATTGACTGTTACCGGAAAGATTCCACTATTCTAACCTAAAATTTGCAACGCAGAATCACATATTTTGAACCATAGATCAAACACAAAACACAATTCAATAATTTAATATTTTCAATTTTAAGCAAGTAATTTCCGAATTTCAACATCCTTCGCTTCAAAAAGTCACTGTTACCGTAAAGATTCCACTATTCTAACCTAAAACTAACCAAATCGCGCGCGCGTGAGGCCTCCCGCGCGTGCGAAAAACATACACATAATCAGTCAAATCGCGAATCTGGCGTGTAAAGCAAACAGTTACAGATCTACATCGCAAAAATTAAAAATAAATCGAAAAAAAAAACCTGAGCGGATTTGTAGGCGGAGAGAGTGCTCTCGGCGGCCTCCTTGCGGTCGGCGCCGGTCTTGAACTCGGCGAGGTACCTGTGGTAGTCGCCCTTCATTTTGAGGTAGAAGACCTTGGAGTCTCCGGAGGCGGCGGAGGGGACGAGGCGCGTGTCGAGGAGCTTGAGGATTCCGTCGCAGATGTTGGAGAGCTCGGCCTCGATCTTGGATCGGTAGTCGCGGATGACGGCGACGTGGTCCTCGTTGCCGCGGCTCTCCTCCTTCTGCTCGATGGAGGAGATGATGCGCCAGGAGGCGCGGCGGGCGCCGATGACGTTCTTGTAGGCAACGGAGAGGAGGTTGCGCTCCTCGACGGTGAGCTCCTCGTTCTCGGCGGCGGCGGAGACCTTCTCCATGAACTCCACCATCTCCTCGTAGCGCTCGGCTTGCTCCGCCAGCTTCGCCATGTACACGAACTCTTCGCGTGGAGAGGGAGCGCTCGCCATTGCGGGATCTGGATGAGAGAGAAAGTAAGACTAGAGAGAGAAAATGAGAGAGAGAGAGAGAAGCAGGAAGGGGCGTGTGAGGGATTCGCAGCAACAAATAGTGGGTTGTGTTAACTATTTTATTTGTGGGAGAACCGAAAGGTTGGGATTGGTTCGTGCTGTGCTTCTGTTTCTGCCACCCATGATTGCGTTTTCGAGGGGGGTTATTTTATTTTTGGACGCGCGCAATCTCCACCTTTGGATCCCATTCGGACAAAAATAGCCTTTTTTTTTTTTTTTAAATGTGTTTCAAAATTTATGTCGAATAAAAGTTGTTAGCTCATTACATTAGTTCTGACACTTGAGTTTTTTAAATAAGGTTTGGAATTTGATTTGCGGTTTAAAAATAGAGTCGCTTTAAAATAAGAAGATTTTTAAATAAAAAATTTAGTTTTTAATATTTAAAAAAAAAAGTGAATTTAGTTTTTCATCAAAAATTTCGTTATGCTTTTTAAATCAAAAGTGAAGAGGCTAACAACATTTTTTTTCTTTTTTTCTTCTTTCTCTTGTGTTGTTTTTACTGCTCTGTTTTTTTTTTTTTTCTATTTTTATGTTCTTGTTATTATCAATTTTATTTTTTCTTGGAATGATTCTTCTTCCTGTTTTTTTTATTAATTACAGTTAAGAAGAATATTGCTTTGTGAGAGAGAAAGGGAGAGGGGAATAGATAGCTGGCAAGCACGGGGAGTTTGATTTCGTGTGGCGGAAAGGTGTGACTCACGCACTCCCATGGTGCTGGCGTGGATGGGACCATGGATGGACCATCGTGTTCGTTGGAAAAATGTTCCTTGAGTTTGAAATTCGAAATTTGCATCAGATTTCGAAAAAGAGAAATTGGATTTATTTTAACAAAAAAAAAAAAAGGAGAGAAATTGGATTTATATTTTATTTTTGTACAATTTTTAAATAAGAAAAAATTGTTTTTTATACATTGTAATAGTACAAATACTATTACATTATTAATCAATGAAAAATCATAAGATATATTTTTTAAGGTAATTTTTATAAAAGTCAACCAATTTATTATACATGAGAATTTGTCAATAATGATAATATAAAATAGAAAAACCTATATAAAAACTTTTTATATTATCAATACACACGTTATTTTTCCATATGTAATAAGATAATTGGTGTAAAATTAATTATAAAAAAGAGTTTAAAATTTATGCATAGAGTTTTTCCGTATGTAAAGAGTTTTTTTTTTATATATATAATATCAACCAATCAAAGTATATGCAAAAAATTGATTTTTAAGATAGCCGTAATAGAAGATAATAAAATTATCATTTTTTTATTACTATATTATTGGTATGAAGTATTCACTGACTTTGTCGATGATTAATTCTCGGCCACCTTTAGTGGGGTTCGAATCAAGAACCATTCAGACCAATAACTTGTTGGTAATAAAATTATCATATGTTATAATTTCTGATTGGTTAACAGTATAAAAATATTTTATACTATTATTGTACTAAGTGTAAATGGATGGAAGAAAAAAGAAAAGGGAGAGTTATATGTGATATTGAGACCAAGTGTGTGATACATTAAGTAATGAGAAAGTCTTTCCCACATGCCGCAAGCTAAGAGAAAAAGTAATGCAAATGAAACACTTTTTTCAAAATGTTTCCAAAATATATGTTTGTAGGAAAAATTAAATCTTTAACAAATTGACATCTGTCTAAAATTATCTTTAAAAAATTCTCAAATTTATATACTATAGAGTGGATTTTTTTTTTCTTCATAGGATCTTAGGTTAGCGAGACTTTGTCTATTAGAATAAAAGTTCTCACTATGGTCCAAACTAACTAACCCTATGTTTGGTTTGATATCTTGGGTATTGTACACGCATCAAGATGAAGCAACATTAATTTATTTAAAACACGTGGAAAGGTAAAGTAAGAAGTTAGGTACATAGATCATGTACCAAAAAGTCGGTTAATCACACAAAGTCAAATAAGGTATTTTATAATTGGTTTTATTGGACAAATTATTATTATTTATTTAAATATAACAAAATAGTAATTAATGAAATTAAAATGTTAAAAGGTGTGATTATATTTTCGTAAAACAACTCATGAATACAGAAAAAAATGTTTGTTATATCATGTCAACTATCAATTTACTTTTCAACCTTATTTTTACTTTTTGTTTAATTTATTTATTAAGTATTCGTAATAACTTGTTTGAAAGAGATTGGTATCAATAAAATTTTGACAATTTGAGTGTGTTTGAGAAAGATTATAATTCCAAATTTCAGCTGTTTTTATGGGAAAAAAGTTGTTTATAAAATAAGTTGGATGTTTGAGATATCAGCTTAAATTTGTACAAAGCTTCTTTTTTTTTTCCCCTAAAATATATGCTATTTTTATGAATCTGGAAATTTAGAGCTTGTTTGGGACAGCACAATCTCAGCTGTTTTTCAATCATTTAAGCTGTTTTGGTAAAAAGTGAGATGCTTGGAAATCTAGCTTAAATTTGGGAAAAGCTTTTTTTTTTTTAAATAAGTTATTTTTATGAAGCTGAAAATTTGTAGTTTATGATTATTTTTCAACAACTTTTTTTTTCCTTTCAGCTATTTTCATACTATTTTACTATGTAAAAATTGATTTTTTGTTGCATCCAAACGAAATTAATTATTTTCAAAAAACTTTTCAGCAAATTTACCCAAACAAAAATTTATTTTGATTATAATCGATTATAACAATAATCGATTATACATATAATCAATTATTGAAATAATCTAATTTTCGCAGTTATCTCAAACACACTCTTATAACTTTTGACTATTTTTAACAGTTTATTTTTTCTTTAAGCAGTTTTTTATACTCTTTTACTAAGTAAAAGCTGATTTTTTGTTGCATCCAAACGAAATTAATTATTTTCAAACTACTTTTCAGCAAACTTATCCAAACAAAAATCGATTCTGATTGTAATCGATTATACATATAAGATTATTGAAATAATCTAATTTTCACAGTTATCCCAAACACAACCTTTTATGTAAATTACAAGCAAATTATTCTCTTTCTAAAAAAAGTAAGTTATTTTTAGAGATTATTCAATGATAAAGTGAGTAGTAGATACTTTATATATATATATATTACCAAAGGGGTTTAGCTCAATTGGTTGAGGAGGGTGCACGGATGTTGTAAATCCTTTAGTACTATTTTCAATTTCTATTGATAAAAAAAAAATACTTTATATATATTACATGGTTAAAGAAAAAGGTAAGTTATTCTCACATAATGGATCAAGACTTTCTAAAATTCTATTAAAATTGCTGAGGTTTTAACCCTTTAAAATTGTTATTCTTAGATTAATAAAATGCTATAACAATTTATTAGAAGATTGGTCCTCCTGAAATAAGATTCAAATCACCGAGGATCCAAATCGTCAAAAAAAAAAAAAAATTAATATGCTGAGATGGAAAATTAATTAATGCACTGTCTGATTCAATCTCTAATGGAGCAGCAAGAAAATTAATCAAGTTATCATTGAAGGCTTTCTCCTCGTGTTTGACCTCAATTCTTCTTGATCATATGGAGAAAGAAAGACTGGTTTCAACTACTTTACGATGCTGGCTAGGATGGGAGACCCCATTAAGTCTCCCACCATGAAAAACAAATATGGACCAGTAAATATCTTTTTTTAAAAAATTGATGGTTGAAATTTACTTTTGTTTTTCTTTTATTTTTCTCTTTCTTTTTCATCCTTTTTCACCGAAAATATTGAGAACATATTTTACCCTTAATTGAAATTCTATAAAGGCCTTCAAACTTCATATGTCAATCTGACACTAATTAAATATATTCTTGTTAGCAAGTTTTTTTTTTTTTCTTTGAGGTTACTCTTCATAATCTTTCTAATTATGAAGTTAAGATGACATGACTCATGGAGTTCAATCCAAATCATTTTAAACTTCCAAATCAATTTAAAAAGAAATTGAATACTGCAAAAAAAAAAAAGTTGAAAACTAGAAAAATTATATTTTTTGGGTTCGATTTGCTTTTCAATTCCTATTATTAAAGGTGAATTGAACCAAATAGAAAGATACATTTAGAACATGGTTGGATAAATTTCTTCATAAACACTTATAAGATAATAAAATAAGAAGAAAAAAAATAAAATAAACTTCTACAAAAGTTAAAATTAGTTTATATATAAGTTAAAAATTAGCTCTTGAAGAAGCTAATATTGTTAAGAGTGATGAAACTCCCAATTAGTTAGGTGGTTATATTTTTGGCTAAATTACTCTTTTGGTCCCTTATCTTTATTTTAGGTTGCAATTTGGTCCTTTATTTTTTAAAAGTTACAAAATGATTCCTTATCTTTTTATTTTTAAATTACAATTTGGTTCTTTATTTTTTAAAAGTTGCAAAATGGTCCCTTGAGTAATTTTTTTATAGCATCTTTACCCCATAAGTAATGTATTTTTTAATTTTTTTGGGGGATAAACATGCTATAAAAAATTACTTAAGGGGCCATTTTACAACTTTTAAAAAATAAAGGACCAAATTGTAACTTAAAACAAAAGATAAGGGATCATTTTACAACTTTTAAAAAATAAAGGATCAAATTACAACCTAAAATAAAAATAAGGGACCATATGAATAATTTAGCCTATATTTTTCTGTTGAAGATAGTTATTCTATTTGAAAGTTTTTTTTTTTTTTAACTTACACATAAGCTAATTTTAGTTTTTGGAGAAACTTATTTCTTTTTTTCTTCTCATATAAGTGTTTCTTATGTAAAGAAGTTTATCCAAACACACCCTTAATATATTTATATTGTTTTTCCTATAATATAAAATCCAATTCTTCAATTAACCTAAACCACACTTTTAACAAATTTCAAAGGTTGATAAGAACTTATGTGCTCATTAGATTTTGTATTGTGTTAATTTATTTTATAAATTATCAAATTAAAAACAATTTTAAAATTCATTTGAAAATAAATTCAAAAATTCAAAAAGCCGAATAATTGATCCAATTGTAAAAAATCAGTTTAGTTTGTTTCAGATTTGATATTGCATCAAAGTGATCAAACTCAATCACATGTTTTTCTTTCTTATTCGAATAACTTTTTTGTGTAAAAACTACACCAAACTAAATAATGGACACCTATTATAAATAGGGTCTTTAGTGAATCCTCATTTTATTTTAGGTGCAATCCTCGTTCCTCATTTAGTCGGCAGCCTCTAGGGTGGACCACTATCACAAGTGGTCCAGCATCTTCTTATCTTGTACTCTCTACACTATATTCTTTCTTCATTCATATTCTTCTCCCTCTTACCCTATGAACCACCTCAGCTAAGAATGGCCGTTGTGCCATCAGAATTACTGTACCATGAATCAAAATCAAACTAAAACACAGATTCAAAATGTAAAAATATTAAAGAACAGAATTTCCATATCAATTCATCAACAAATTTCAAACAATAAATAAAGCAATAAAAAATCAAATAACCCAACACATTGTGTAATGCACGTAGGGACTATTAACTTGAAAAAATGGAGCACAAAACAAAAGTTGTGAATTGTATTACATTGGGGGAAAATCAAACACATCATTCCTTGCAGCACCAAAGAATCTACTTTGTTGAATTAAAAAAAAAAAAACCCAAAGAATCCACTTGACATATCAAAAGTTCCCAAAATACATATATGAAGATCAAAATTAAAGATTCCTAAATCTTTAGTGAATTGATACAAACTAAAAAAAATAAAAATGAACTAAATAATCAAAGTTGTAGCAGCAAAGATGGAGATGAGGAACATTGATCAGATCCAGAAACGTGAGAGAACATCAAAATCAATGAATTTGTGCATGTGTGTGATGTCGTTCGTAGTGGCCTTAAGCGGATCTGGATCTAGGACCACCATTGTTCGTCGTGGCCTTGTGTGGATGTGGATTGAGCACCACCGCCGTGCCCTTGAGTGGATATGGACCGACCACCATTGCAATTCGTCGTGGCCTTGAGCAAATCTGGACCAACTACCAACGCCTTTTGCCATGGTGGTGAAGAACCAAGGAGAGTGGTTTGTCGTGTCTAAGAAAAATGAAGAGAGAAAGAACAGGGTCAATCATTGGGTGGGAAGAGAAAGGGGAAAGTGAAGGGTGGCCTCCGATTACCACTGCAAATCAGAGTTCGACGCCGAAATCAGAGATGAAACTGTAAATTTGGACGGAAAAATCTGTAGATGGAAGAAGACGGGGGAGAGGAGTTTGGTTAGGATGGAGAGGACACATGATAAGTGTCGAGAGCCCTTTTTAGGTCAGAAAAAGATGGGAATTTTTTTTTTGGTGCAATTTGGACATGGTGTCATTTAAATTTTTGTGAATGAGGAATTTCCTATCTTAAAAGAAATGTTGGTGATTTACTTTTGGACACATAGGAATTTGAGTAATATAAATGGTAGAATATTTGCAGTAATTCAAATATCTGTGGTACCTAATAAACAATATATATATATATATATATATATATATATATATATATATATATATATATATATATAGGGGAATATGGTAGAGAGGAAATCAAGTACATAGTTTTTCCTTACTGCAGGTACTAGGAGTATCAACTAGAAAAGCCTAGGTTATACAAGTTGTTCCAAAAAGAAAGGTTAGGATACCTGCTATATCAAGTCACAAATATATCATCAAGTTAGGAGATAAGTTTAGACTATCCAGGCTCCCACACAGATAGACTATATATATATATAACAAAACATAAACACAAAACATAAACATATAAATAACACATAGTCCTCAGTGGCTATGTCTAGCATCCATCTGCACCACTAGTGTGGCCCTCTTGTGATCCATTCTCGTCTGTTCACTGCTTAGAACCAGACAAAACCAAGAAACACAAACAAGGAGGAGTGAGGTTTTGTAGTAAAGTACGATAGAGGTGGGAGAGTAAACACACATAAAACACATATGTTCATTAACACATACATGCATATTGAGTGACATATCCTTACTATATGGTTGGCCAACATATTTAAGTATGTCCTAGACAAACATATTAAAAAATTTCTATCTAGCAAAGGTGTGTCCTTCAAACACAGGTAACCACACATACACAAGTCTTTACATAATCTAAACTCACTGTAGATCACATATATCAACAATCACATAACTCACAAGGTTAGTTGTCCTATATGAATGCGGTGCATGATTCCTATGTTAGTCATTACTACTATTTCATTAATGATGTCATGCAAGGGGTACCAAATAAGTATTTATATGGCGCCTTTGGCACTAAGCCGTGGAATAACCCAGAAACTCGGGGTGGCACTAAGCATAGGAATCACCAAGTTTGGGTGGCACTAAGCCTAGAGTGGCACTAAGCCTAGGAATGGTACTAAGCTTGGAGCGGCACTAAGCCTGGGATGCCGTGATGCGTGATTTCTTTCAATATCTTTCTCTTGTATTAAAGATGAGATGGATGGAATAAATTTTCATGGAAGACACTTTCCCCTCATTTGTAAACCTTTCCTTTTCCTCTTCACAAACATTTTCTCACCCATAAAACCAAATCATAAACCTTCAATAGAAAAAGGGGAGAATAAAAAAAATGTCTATAGCTAGAAAAACATTAAATATGATTTTTAAAAGCAAAGGAATTATGAGTTAAAGGACATGATAATATACTTATATAGATCTAAATATAGATGTAGGTAAGTGGTATTGAAGGAACATAGTATAAGTTTACTAAAACCAAAAGCTGCACATAAAAATAAAACATACATTAGCTTGAAAATAATTAAGGCTAATAAGAGAGCAGTTTGGGTGAGGAAAATCTCAAAAATAGAAAACTCATTGTTTGGGACTAAAGATTTACAGGGAACTTCTCAAAAGATCAATAAGGCGCTGCTATTTTTTTTATTTATAATTTTGCAACTGCCACAACTGCCTCAAATCAAGTCCCATTTCACAGCCAAGGAAAACAAACTGCAGAATTTTATTCCATCTCCATGCTCATCTTCCCAAATTCATAATTAATTCTCTAAAAATGAAAATTCAGTGATTCCAAATTCTATAGAATCCTTGTCAAGCTTATTTCTTACTAAAAATACATATCAATCACCAATCCATGCCCAAAAGTGCAGTTTATTATTTTTATCTTGCAGTCACACAGCATCACCAACAACAGGACAGGTTGCAATGTAGAAATCACTGAAAATTGTACAAAATTTGGAATGACATGGGACCAAAAGCATTGCGAAGAGGACAAACAAATCTATAACAGTACCAAAGGAATTAAAAATCAAAGATCTGTGGCAGACACAGTGCAGACCATAACACAGGACTGGTGCTGTCTCACAATTCCAGAATATAATATCAATGATTTAAGTCATAAAAGGACATCTTGCTTAAGTCAAAGTAATTACACATACAAGTCTCAATGATCACAGTTCACATAATTTAAGCATAGCGAGTCATCAAACTCAGCATAAAAGTTTATTTATAAATCCTTCTCATACTCACTACTAAGTCAATCATAATTTACTCGGTTAAAGCTTTTAAACTAATACATGTATTATGAAATAGAAATTACAAGATAGTCTGGCAATGTACATCAATCACAATAATCACAAATTATACAATTATCACATGATATAATATAAAAAGTGCTCTTTGAGCAATTCAATCAATTGCTTTGAGCCGGGGTTTGCCAAATAGTGAGAGAACCACATCGTTCTCTTGATATCATATATAATTACTAAGTATAACAATAGCGGTATGCGCCTTACGGTGAGTCATAATTTGACTCTTCGGCACTAAAACCCCAAAAGCGTTAAGAGTGGGGAACTCCTAACACTCTCCGCATGCCAAAACGTACAGTACCCCTCACTCCCCCTTACCTGAGGGTTTTTCGGGAACCTCCGAGAGTATTCTACGACGTTATCCTTCCTGCATAGAACCTTCACTCTAACCCTTGATCAATGTAAATACTTCGTAGATACCAAAATGAAAAAAAGAAGAAGAAAACTATCAAATAAAGAGCACAAGAATAGAAGTTAATTTGTGATTAGGGATTCAGATTAAAGAGGACCATGAGAATTGAATCTCTGAATAGGGAATTTGAAATTTACCAAATTAAATTGGAGTCAAGAACATGCACACAGCCTCAAAGAAATTTCAGATTTATGAAGATGAAACCATGACTAGCTTCGGTGGAGGAGAAGACAAATTGCGTCTTACATGTTGGTTTGAATGAAGGAAACACAAGGATTTGGTTTGATCGAGAGGGAAAGTGAGCGTGTGCAGCTAGTAACGAAGGAAGAGAAGAAAGAAAATGGGGGAGCAAGGTTTTGTGTAGCATAAAATGGCTTTAGGAAGTAAAAAAATAAATAAATAATTGAGAACGCATGAAGCGGTAGTGTTTTGGTTTAGCATAAAATGGCACGTGTACTATTTTATGAAGCATTAAAATGAGATTAGAAGGAGGAGGCTGCACGTTGTTAGTTAGCTGGAGTCATAAGATTGATGAAAATCAATTTAGAAAGGAATTGGATTAGTAATTTAGAATGGTAAGAATAAAATTGGTATAGTTTTAATTAAATAAAAAGAGTAAGATGTAATTTAAGATATAATAGTGTGATTACAAATTAAATTTGGACACAGAGGTAGTTATTTAAAATATTAGAAATAACTATAACAAATATTTTAGAGAATGAAATTAATAAAATAAACAATAGGAATTGCTATAGTAATAGTTGGTGTCTTTAGGATTTATTTGGATTTATTGAGGGTACAAGAATAAAATTTAGATATTATTGAGATTGTATAAAGATCTCAATATGATTATTTCATAACTTAGATTATTTTATGAGATATAAATTGTGTTCTTTAACTGACTACTTTAACTCTAAACGAGCCCTAAAGTGTTTAGTTCTCATCATGGGCACTGGTGATTATAAAATCACTCACCACTAGTACATGTCCCTAAGAAACTATTTGTTCTCTATTCATAAACCTTAACCTACTATCCGCAATCTAACAACAATGTAAAAAAAAAAAAAACTACACTATATAAAATCAAGTAATTTCGATACACATATCAAGTAATCAATCAAGCACATATAATAAATATACCATAGCAACTTATAAGCTAACACCTCAAAACAAGATGTTACAATAAGAAAATGTTCCATAGATTAATCCTAGGGTCATTAATAATTGTGCTTGGTGGACCCTAGAGGCCGCCCATTTAGTCAGCTGAACAAATCATCAAAATGGTAGAAGATGTCGTGTGTGTTTTTCTAATGCCAAATTATGGTCCCTGTTTCCTAAACGAAATCAAGTCCTATCAATATGCCTTCTTCGTATCTATACCAAATCAAAAAATAGCATTGGTGGGTGAAGCATATATGCTTAACCAAAGTACAAAGGCTTTGAATACATAGTAGTGATTGTGATTGTCACAACAGAACACTGCTATTAGTCACGACTCACGTATAGAAATTTTTTTTTGTGGGAAGACGCATCTTCACAAGATACTTATATATTGTTTGAAAAAAAAATACATGGCATGAAAAATAGTTCTTCCACAGAAGGTCATGATCATCGGGCAGTGACGATTTAATTAATTAACAATATTATATATCCTACATATAGATAGATATATAGTAGTAGTATACACGTATATATATGATGATGACTTACACAGTTACACCCTAGAAAATGCATTTGAGGGATGATACTTCTTTCCATAATTATCATTTTGGAAGGTATTGAGGCAAGAAAAAGTTATTCCACAAGTCAAGATCATCGTGCAGTAGCGGTCTATCTGGTTTCTTAACAAGATTATATATCCTACTTCCTACATATTGATAGATTGTATAGTGTGACAATGGTAACTTGCACCATAGTCTTATTCTCCTTTTAATTAAACTAGATTTTGAACCCGTGCAATGCACAGGTTCAATTAAACTATATATTTTTTATATTTGTATTTAATATTTATATATAAAAAATATATATACATTAAAAAAATTCATTTTTAAAATATTTAATAGGATATTAGATATAATTATATTAAAATTGAGGAAGATAATTAATTATTATATTTTTAATTTAATGGATTTTATCTTCAAAAATATTAAGGTTATTAAATTTTATTTAAAATCTAAATTTTAAATCCGTGTGTTGCATGAGTTTATTTAAATTATTTATTTTTTATATTTGTATTTAGTATTTTTTTAAATGTATGTATATAAATAAAATTATCATTTTTTAAAATATTTAATAGCATATTAAATATAATTATATTAAGATTGAGGAAGATGATTATAGTAATAGTAGTAGTATAATAGTAGTACTTTTCAAAGTTATTTATTTATAAGAATTATTATATAATTGAGACTTTTATGTTTTTTTTTTTAGTGTGATAAGGAGGTATTTCCCCTCCCACTAGGTCGGTCCATTATTTGGGTAAAGTGGTACCTCCAGTTACAACTCCATGCCTAAGCCGAGATCGAACCCTAGACCTTGGCTAAGGGACCTAAGTGCTGAACCACTTGTGCCAACAACTTTCGGTTGAGACTTTATGTTTTAATTTAATTATTATTAGGCCATATAAGAATCATTATTTTTATGTGATCCACATTTTTTTACAATTTTACTTTTTATATGTTATTTAATTGTTTTCTCACTTTCAATAATTTTGAAAAGATAATGTTATTAATAATAATAACTATACTATTATTGAATATTTTACAACTATTATAATAATAATTTTTAATAATAATAATAATAAATATTTTTCATAATGGTCAATTATGAGACACTATGATTTTTTATTCTTATAAATTTAGATCTTAAAAAAAGTAAACATTCAGCTGTCAAAAAATAAATAAATAAACATTCATTATGTCTCATAAATATAAAGAATAATATTTATCATTAATATTATTATTATTATTATTATTATCTTATTTGTATATTATTTATATATTAAATTTAATTAGTGTTATAAATTATGTACTATTTAACATAATTTTGCCTATAATATACCTGTGAGGCTTTTGCATCAATTTAATTGTCATTTTTCAAAGTGTTATATATATATATATATATATATATATATATATATATATATATATATATATATATATAGACGGAGAAAATAATTATGAAACACACTCAAGTGAACCTACTACTATTGTACTACTACTCTATATATTATCTATAATAAGGTCTTTTCATGACATGTTAAAAAAAATATTATAAGTTGAAGATATTAAGTAAAATCAAATTAATTATTGATTTTTTTTTTGCTAAAAATGAGAAAGGATAAAAATGTGTACATTATTTATTTATAATATATGGAGAGAGTAGAAGAAATAATGATAATAAAAAAAAAAAACACATAGATTAGTTGTTATGTGATGTTTGGTTCTCAATCCTCACTTCCCATGCTTTGTCAAATTCATTGGATGATGAACTTTCGTCTCTTATTTGTACAAAAGTGTAACTATTGCAAGCTAATTAAATAATACATATTGAACGACATTCTCATTTTCTTAAACCACAATAGCAAAATAAGAGAGAGAAAATGTTAATTAAGCAAAAAAAAAGAAAAAAGAAATACTGAACAAATAAAAAGATAAAGAATGGAAGAATAAACTTACTAATTGATCCCTAAAAAGATAATATTAATGAAGTAAAACATTCAATCTCTTTGTATTATGTCAAGGAAGTATGCAAGAAGAAAAGTTTGTGATTTTTACTAAATAGAAGTCAATATCAAAATAAAATAAATCTTATATGAAAAACAATAGGGACAATTAACGAAACAACTAAAATAATATTAGGATAACTTCAGCTTAAGTTTTGATATATTTTTTAATCTTGACTTCTAATTGTTTGCGTTTATATATAGATACTAATATACTCAAGAATATTATGAAGAGGTTGTCATATATACTAATACTCAAGAATTGATTAGCAAAATGAAGCAAAAAGAAAGAAGCTACAAAGAGTGAGAGGTTAAAGTTTCATACCTTTAAATTTTCATTTGACTTCACTTTTACACATTGCATACTATTGTAATTGTTTGATGCATATTTTCTTGAAATTTTTTAATCCTATCATCCTTCATATCTTATTTGTACAGTAGTGTCATTGTTAGCTAAGTAAGATATATTGAGCGAGATTCTCATTCTCTCAAACCGCAATAATAAAATGAGAGAGAAAAATGTTAAGCCAAAAAAAGAAACAGTGAGTAAATGAAAAGATAGATAATGAAAAAAATATCCCAAAATACAATGGTTAATTGATCCCTAAACCTCATGGAAGAATATAGAATATATAAGAGAGGATAAAGGCACATATACTTCATATTTTTAATCATGATAATAATGAGGTCAATTAATGTTTTCAATAAAATTTAAAATGTTTTGAAAAAAAAGTTACAAAATTTAATTAATTTTATACATTATTGATTGATTTAAACATTAAATGAATTATTCTTGGTTGTCTTGTAGAGTCAAATGCTTACTTTACGTTTACACTTTGCAAAACTTTGTTCATTCTTAAAAGAAAAACGTTTTTTTAGTGTTAAATCGAAGAATATTTTTATTCAACTTGTGTCGTTGTGCCAGACAAAATATGTAATTCCATCTTACACTGAAATGCTTTCACTTGAATATATTAATTAACCATATTCGGTGAATTATTCTTGGTCTTCTAAATCAATTGAACAAATTAATTAGTAAAATAAATTGATAATACTTCTAGCATTTGATCAGGCGCTGATAACAAATCAACCGTGTATATACATACATACATATGTACCACCATTGAATATAGATATTGATGATTGATTGATATTGATATTGATATTGATATAGATAGATTATAAGAATTATTGTTGATTTGTGTAACTATTTTTTAAATATTATTACATGTTACTTTTTTTTTTTTTATCAAATTTAAAAGACAACGTTATTAATAATAATAATAATTATTATTATTATATTATTATTTCATACTTTACAACTATTTTATATTTATTATATATAATCAATATTTAGTACTTTATGGTCTAAATTTATAAGAATAAAAATCACAATATAAAATATTATGAATTCTTTAAAATTTATCCACATATTTACAAAATCTTTACTTTTAATTATTATTTCTCATGAAATATATTTTAATGTAACTAATTAATAAATATAATATAATATTCAAGAAAAATAAAAAAATATAATATTCAATGTTTTTATTATAATATTTATATATGTTTAACTTATTTAAGATTTGAATAAAATCAAATAATAAATATTAAATACATTTTTTTAAAACTAATTAATGGTAAGAAAAACTTATATTATTATTATTATTATTATTATTATTATTATTATTATTATTATTATTATTATTTGAATACGATTAAACTAAAAAATAACGTATATTAAATTGTAAAATCTAAATTTTAAATATCTATAATAGTATTTAAAATTTAAATAAAATTAAATTAAAAAACAAAGTATACTAAATTATAACATCTAAATTATATCACAAAAAATGTAAAAAACATAAATTTATTTAAAATATTATCATAAAAATATTTTAGATATGTTTATAAATACTCTCACCTATCCTCCACATAATTAAATATTCTTTCAATAAATATTAATATAATATTCCCTTTCCATTCTCTTCAATGAATAGTAAATTTGACATCCTCCATTGTATTATTTATTGATGATGTAATTGTTGAAGCAGCAAAAGTTATGGCCATAGCAACAGGACTAAAATGATGTTAGCTTATGGTCTCTAGACACTGCTCCGATTTGAAATAAGATTTTTATTTATTTTTATTTTTTACAATGATTACACTGAAGTTTGAATCTATGACCTCATAAATATTACTCCAACTCTCCACCACTAGGCCGATTCTAGTGATTTAAATAAGAATTTTATTTGATGATTACTCTTTATATATATATATATATATATATATATATATATATATATATATATATATATAAAGATTTATATACGTGGTTAGGGTTTGGTCCTTAGCTGGTGCGTATAGAAAAACATATGTTGAAAGATATCAACTATTTAAATAGATATCAGTATTTCGAGGGATTAATCCTTAGTCAAAAGATACCTAAATTCAATACATATATATATATATATATATATATATATATATATATATATATATATATATATAAGTGAAATGAGTACAAGATGTGCCGGTTCACGCATGGAGCTGTACAAAAAGATGCAAAGTTTGTTAATATCTCCAGCACCTCTCCTTTCCTATCTAGACATTGAATTGAAGCACCAACAACCACAGCAAATACACTCCCCAAAAGATAAAAACTACCACCCCCTTACATCAAATCTATGCCAGTGGGCAGTGGTACAGATTACTCTTTAATTAATTAATTGCAATACCATAACTACAATACCATAATGCCTTGGTATGTTTCTTCTCAGGGGCAACACACACCTACATACTCACATAAATCTCTCTATAAAAGGAGAAAGTATCAAACTTAGTAACATATTTTTTTAAATAATTTTTTTTATTATAAGTAAATTTTATTAATCACGCTTACAAAATGTTATACAAAAGATTAATTGATATTTTATTACTCTACTTTACTTTAAGGTATGATATGTACTTTATTACAGTATAAATAAAGAGCTATTCTTTGATTGTATGTTTATATATGCATGCTTAAATCATTTAAAATTTTGTATATCTGTTAATTGCAATAATATTACATGATTTAATAGTTAGATAAATAAAATTTACTTGTATAAAAAGTTATTAAAAATGTCATTTTATTAAGTTCCACACTTGATATCATTTGATCCTATCTTATATCTATAAGATAAAATATGGTTTTAGTTCTTACATATATCATGGTAAATTGCAAACAAATTTTTCACTAATCTTGATATATATAGATAAAATAAATAAATTATAATTACAATATTTAATTAAAAATATAATATACACCATATGAACACACACTAATTCTCTTTGTTGTTCCTCTCTCATAGTTTTCTTCCATTTTTTTTTTTGACAGCAAGTATCTCCACAGCCGAAGATATGAGATTAATCTCTCAAGGAAGTAGAGTATCAGTTAAGAAAAACTCCTCTCTTCACATGTGCTGTTATATTCGCATAGACAAAACCCCTAACATATGCTTAAAGGGTCCAAATTATTTGTCACTTGTGCAGTTGTGCCACACCTTGTGGATAGTTTTCTTCCAATGTTTAATGTCCTTACGCACTATCGATTTATCCATATGAACACAAACACTATTTCTCTTTATTTTTCCTCTGACTTAGTTTTCTTCGAATGTCTAATAATTCAAATGTCTTTACGCATGATATTTTTATCAGGAAAAATTTAGCTGCATTGGATATTCAAATTTTATAATCATTATTATAGAAAAATTTAACCATAACTTCCAACTTGAAATTAATTGTCTAAGCAATTATTTAAAAAAAAAAGATACCACTGCTTCTTCTTATAGGTGTGAACTTAGCTCGTTATTTCAATAAATTATTATAAAACAATTAATCAGTCTTTCATCTTAGCAGATGCTCATAATACGAATATTAAAAGGCCTAGTGTAAACATGCACTTAAATTTTTTGGCTGTATCAATAAAACATGAAACTTAAATCATTACTTACGATGACTTCTAAATTAATAAAAAGTCAAGTTTTGTATCCTGCTATAAAGGTTTAAACATGTAAACAAATTACTAGTACGATTTAAAAGGGTGCTCTTGTAAAAGGAAAAAAAAAAATGCCGTGCTGATCCTTAAAAAAAGATTGTTGGCGTTAGCCCCGAAGCAGGATAAACTGGAATCAAATTATCAAAGGTCCCAATGTCCCATTATTTGTCTGCCCCTGTCTGCGTTGTTATCCTATCCTCCTTTTCTTGAAAAACAGAAGGGAACTGTTCTCATTCTCATTCCAGACGCAACTTTGCAAAATTTCAACTTCTTTGTGGAAGCTAGCATTGCCTTTTGACCATGTGAGGTTGTACCAGCACATTCATCGTTGATGCCTAAATCATCATTACCAATGTTACCCCAACTTTGTATTTAGCAATAATCTACAACAAGCATTTTTTTTAGTTATAATAATCATATAATGACAATTCACTTATTTTGATCATGAAACAGAAAAAGAGGATGATGAATCTAGACAAAAAAATATATGACGTTGAATAAGTTTTTAGCCGAATTAACTCTTCTATTTCTTGTTTAAAGATAAAATATTTTCTTATAAAGTGAAATTTTATCCCACCGGAGAATAGCGATATACTTTATTTTAGACCAAGAAAGAATTCCATCACATATGCTGAGAATTATAATTCAATTATATTTTATAAACCATGTGTATAATGATTATTAGGCTTATCAAACTATTTGTTTTTTATTCCAAGCCCTAGCTCTCTAAGGAGGTTTGAGTATGTACCATTTGACTTCAAGCCATTGGCTTTGTCGCCTTCGCTTCAAAGAGGCAAGGTCGTCGCATTTGTTTTTGGCACTAGTGGCTCTGCCAGAAATCAATAGTAAGGGTGAAAAACTAACGTGAAAACAGAATCTTTTAATATTTTGTTTGGATTAGAAGCAAAATAGAAGATAAAGAAATAAAAAATATAGAAAGAGAGAGAAGAAATAAGTGAAAAAGATGGATTGTTTGATCTATATATAAAAAAAATAGTTTGTTTGAATGAATAGAAATAAGAAGAAAAACAGTAGAAAAATCTCTCTCCATTTATTTGGGCGAGTAAAAAAGAGAATAAAAATAAATAAATAAATTATATAAAAAATATTTTTATATTAATTAAAAAATATAATTTTTTATTCTATTATTTTTATCTCTTAACACAAAATTATTTATTAATTTTTAAAATTTTGTATTATAAAAATTTTACTCAATTTTTAAAAAATTAAAAAAAGAAAAAGAGATATGAAATATAAATCATCTCCAAAATCCAAACCATGATAAATGTGGAAGGATTTCTCAAATGGTAGGACCATAGAATTTTGGCATATCTCCTTATTTTTTCTCCTAATTAAATAGGTGAAAGTCATACAATTTCTTCCATTTTATTCTATTTTATTTCTCCCTCTCTTTAATCATTTAATCCAAACATACTGTAAAGAATATAATGATAAAAAAGGTCTTAAAGGTTAAATAATATAGAGAAAATAGGTCATGCACTAACCGTGTAAAATAATTTTACACTGTTATTTAATCATAACCCATCATGTATGGTAAGTTTGTTAACTTTTACAATAACCACTTTAAAAGTCATATCAATAGTAATTTATGATTGAATGACGGTGTAAAACTACTTTATCCAATGCATGACCATTAAACTCAATAATATACTAGAACATTATGAATTTCTATTGAAGTCATTATTCGAACAACATTTATATAGAGAGAGAAAAAGAGAAAGAGTAGAATATCATATAATGTACCACAAATTAGAAAATAAAACATAATTTGATGGTTTTATTACGAAGTACAAATGAATTTACTTGAGTAAAACTTTAGGCCATAGGTAAATTTTGTACTAGATTTGTATCTTAGAACTTGATATACATAGGTAAAACATGATATTTTGTTTAGTAATTTATGCAGTGATGCAACTTACAAATTTCTCTAATTTTAAGTGTGAAATTATATTCCTGAATTGAGAGGTGAAAACTATAAAGTATGGAAGGAAAGATCTTCCTTCACTTAGGAAAGATGGACATTGACTATGCTATTAAAAAGGACAAACCACCTCCTATTACAAAAACTAGCTAGTATTCCTAATGATGTTTATAGTTATGAAAAATAGGAATGATCTAATCATCCATGTGTGATGTTCATAAGGACTAACATTTGTGCTAGTATTCATGGTTTTAATTAGCTAGTATAATAATGTTTAGGCATTACAAGGGGCTATTGATTACCAATTTGAGACCTTAGATAAGGCACTTACTAGCACCCTAATTATGAAGTTTTTATCCATGAAGCTTATCATTATGAAAGTTGTACATGAGCACATTATGCAAATAAGGGACATAGCATCAAAATTAAGGTCACTTAAGGTTGACATGTCTAAATCTTTCTTTGTGCAGTATGTTATGAACACTCTTCCACCTCAAATAGACCATTCAAGATCTCCTGTAATACACATAAATGATCAATTGATAAAATTTTGACCATGTGTGTTTAAGAGAAAGGAAGATTAACTATAAAAATCAGTGAAAGTGCTTAAATGACAATTGAAGGAAAGAACATGAATCAAGCTAAGAAGAAAGGAAAAGGTAAACTACCACCTTAAGGAGGAATCAAGAAAGAATCCAAGTGCCACACTCAAGAGAGGGTGATAATCCAAGTGATGAATCGCCACAAAGGTGTGAGGAACCTTTAATAAGGTCCAAGAGAGTTCAAGTCCAAGAACTAAAAAAGAGAAGTCAATGCTCTACTCATACTCACAAATGAATAAACTTCAATTAGTTACTTTAGATCATTTTAATGGTCTTTAACATTCAAACTATAATGCTTTTTACCTTTCAGTTATTTTTTAAATTTTGGTTAATTTCTGAACTATTTTTCTTAATTAAATGTCAAATTGTCGTCTTTATTTTTCTCAAATACAGTTAAGAAGTACTAGTAATATAAAAAAAAAAAGTGTAAAAAAGAAGCAAATATTTCTAGGAAATAGGAACCATAGAATTTCGCACTCCAACTATGTCTGTTATTGTTACTACAGAATTTCGCATTCCAACTATGTGTGTGTTTGGTTAACCGTTTGAATCCACGTTCAATGGAAAAACACGTGTTCCAAGACACAAAAACAAAAGTAATGTGAGAGTAGCTTTTTTTTAAACGGTCTTTACGTTGAACGCAATTGATTTCCAAACACACCCTATATCTGTTCCGGACGTGGGACCACTAATTGGCATTTACAACATTTTTAGTATTGTCTAAACGTTAGGACACCGAATTTCAACGCTCACATGTTCCTATTTTCGGCACCTATATAGTAATATAGTTACCGATCAACATTAATATTTTATTACTTTGCAGGGTGTACTTAACTAATACTCAGTGAGCGTAATCCACCGCAACATAAAACAGACACTTGTTAGTTATATTACCAGCGACATTGCTTGTTTCTTTAACGCATGACACGATTTGGTGCCTGGACGGCAAAAGCTTACCTTTTATACAATTTTTAATCTAAGTCACGATTTTAGAGGTTTTAGTAATTTAAATTTTCAATGCAAACTACGGCATGGATCACCCATCATATATTGTGATATTTTGTTTAATTTTTCACCTTTTCTATAGTATGTGCCATGTGGCCCATTTTATCTTTTAAACATAGGGCAGAAGTTGTCTTTAAAAATGGACTGTTTCAAGCTTCCGCCCCCAGCTTGACTTGGTTGTATAATAAAGAACCCTTTCCCTTTCCCGAAAGGGGAAGAAATTGAAACAAAAGATGCGCACCCACTGTAATATAATACAAGTCAAGATAAGGCCCAAGGTTTGTTTGACATTATTCACAATCCTTTTTTCTCCGTTATTATTCATTGTCCTTCCATTTAATGCCATCAATCAACCATCTTAATGATGCTTTAAAATTGGTCGGCTACATAACATAACTAGCTAAGGTTAATTAAGCTGAACCCCAAAACAATGGAAAGGAGCAAAATACAAGTGCTTTATGATGCTAGCCATGCCGTGTTTTCTCAAGAGGGGCTTCCAACCTTTCAACAAATCCATTATCTCAAAAATTTGATAGGTGTGTTAACGTTTCTATATATCATTAATCCTAGCTATCATCATTCATGTGCACACTTGTTAATTAATTTGTTGTCTTCATCATTTTCTTAATTCCAAATTAACCACTATGGTTATTAGCTTCCATGTTGTATGCAATTAAAGGACCGATTCATATGTTCGAGTTCAATTAATTTGCAGACAAAATTGAAGCTATAGATGTAGGAATCGACGAGTTCGGGTTGTGTGATTCTCCGATGTCAGACACAACCGTTGATAACAGCAAGGGATTGCTTTGTGGACAAGGCTTCTCTGAGATAACGTACATTCACATTCATGAATGTGATTATTTCTCTGTGAGTACAGATTTTTTTTTTTTTGGTGACATGTGAGTATAGAAAATAGAAATACCATAATTAAGTTACTTCTTTTGTTTACCAATAAATTGAAGCTAGATTTAATTAACTAGACTTATGGGGACCCAACGTAACAAATTTTATACATGCAGATGGGGGTGTTCTGTCTTCCAGCAGGAAAAGTATTTCCACTTCATGATCACCCGGGAATGACAGTGTTGAGTAAGCTCTTGTATGGCTCTGCCTATGTCAAAGCTTATGACTGGATCACATTGGATTGTGCTGGAAGCCAAACAAGTAAGAAGAATTTGCCTATAATCTGAATTTTCAAGCATATATATGTTTAAGGTTTATACATGTTTTAATCCTTATAACTATAGCAAATTTTGTTGTAATCCTTTAGTTTTTTTTTTTTTGCTAGTTTTAGTTTTTATAAACTTAATTTTCTTTAGTCTCTGTCATCATCTAAAGATAGCATGACATATATCTAAATATGTCACATAAGTAATTTCTTTGAAATAAGAAATAACATGTAATGTGACATGTTTAATTATATGTAGTATGTTATGTTATCAGCAAATGATGATAGAGAACATTTTTTTTTAATTTTATAAAGATCAAAACTAATTATTATTATTTTTTTGAAAGATTAACAACAAATTTTCTAATATTTGTAAGAACTTAGTCTCAATTTACAAACATGTTAACCATTAATTAAGTCGGCTCAATGATGAGAAATTTGAAAAATATGCATGAGGTTATAGATTCAAATCTTAGTATGACGTACATAAAACAAAAAAAATCTTATAAACACATTAAAACCTATTTTTAATTAGAGAAATTCTATGATACTTTTGAAAATTTAAGGGTTTTGACACTGTTGTTGAGAATATCTTTTCCTCTTTTCTCTCTTTTAGTGTGCTCAAACTCATTCACCTATTGGCCCAATATTAAAACTCTTAGAATTTCTAAGAGTAACATGGTAACTAAATTAACTATATATAACAACAATTTGTCTTTCAATATTGATATGTTTTTAATTAACCATAATAACAGTTTTTTCTTTCAATATTGATATGTGAGTGTAGTAGGATTGGCTGGGAGGGTAGTGGATGAAGTAATCAAAGCACCACATGAGCCATCCATATTATTTCCAAGAAGTGGTGGCAATATTCATTCTTTCACAGCCTTGACGCCATGTGCAATACTAGACGTGCTATCTCCACCATACTCTGAAGAGTTTGGAAGGCCTTCCACTTACTTCTCAGATATCCCTGTCCCTTCTCTTAATGGTAATTTAATTTTGGATCCTCTAATTAATTCTCTTCATTAATTTTATCTTTAGGTACAATTTAAGCCACATATTCATTACTAATTCACATTATTATTTTGTGTGCTACGACTACAGGTTATGCCATACTTGAAGAGAAACCAATGCCTAGTGACCTAGTTGTTCAAGGAGCACCATACCTTGGACCTTCAATTGTAACCGTGGACGATTACAACTTCGGTCAAATCGGTTTTGAAAACCACGTGTAAATTGAGTGTCTGTGTACATATAAGTTCTTATATGTAAATATAAAATATATATTAAGGGGAAAAGTTTTGAAGGCCACAATCATCGGGGCAATTAGAATATGTGAAATTAAAATACGTTGGCTTTGGAGCCACCACATATTGTATTGCTCATTGCCGTAACCTCGAGGGAAAGTGCACAGTTTTAGACTTTGGGTGGTAGGAGCTTAATTGCATGGTCAAAGGCTGCCGCATATACTAATTCCAATTAAGTTGATGTCACGACTAGCCTTGTTGCAACTTTAGATTTAGATTCATGTATGTAGATATCAATTTAACTTTTTCTAGTTTCTACACTTGAAATATGATAGAACAAAAAATTAATACTCGGCTAAATAGAAAATTAATTAAGATCTTTTTTTTTTTGCTGAGTAAATTAATTAAGATCTAACACAACAGGTATTGGGATCTCGGAAAGTAGAAAAATATTGTGTAAACTAGGAAATAGAAGCAACTCGGAAAAATGGTTCAAAGATACTTGGTGCGCATTTGGTTTTACTTATTTCAGACAAAAAAAAACTTTTTTACTTTTACTAATTTGCATGTAGAACTTTAAAAGAGGACTATTTCTCTCTAAGTGATCATTTTTTTTTATTAGTGTGAAAATAAAACAAAACAGAAGAGCAAAACTACGGCCTAAATAAACAAGTGCCTAAAGCATCAGCTAACGAGAGAGGACCAAGCTGCAGCGTACATGTTTGAAAGACCATGAGCTGCTGTTTGTTCTTAGCACCAGACTTAGCTAGCCAGTCTGAACATGAATTTCCTTCCCTCAATGTATGCTGAAAAGAAAGAGACCAAGGACGTGAATTGAGGTGGTTATACAAGGTTGGCTTGGCAGTGAAGAGAGAAGAGAGGGAGAAGTCATAAGTTCGAATCATCCCATTAACAAAAAATTAACAACTAACAAACTAACATTGGCCGATTAAAAAAAAAAGAATTGAAAGCTCTAATAGAGTTTATCACAGAGGCATACAAGTGATGAGTTGAAGATCCTTCATTGATAAGCTTGATGGCCATCAATGAATCTCTGATTCACAAATCAAATGTCTAATGCCTGACTCCCAAGCTAATTTGAGACCAAAGAAAATTGCCAAAAGCTCAGCATTCATGTTGGTGGTGTAACCGCATGAGGATGAGTAGGCCAAAACCCATTCTCCTGCCGCATTACGAATTAAGCCGCCAAACTCAGAGTTACCCGCATTGCCTACCGAGCTGCCATCAGTATTGAGTTTTAAGTAAGGTTCCAAAGGAGGGAACCACCTAACAACCGTAGGGGATGTAGAAACATTGCTGTGATGATGAGTATCATCCTGAAGAATCTTATGAATGGTAATGATCTGGTCGATGCAATGATCTGGTTGATGCAAAACCAAAGAGGTCATTCCCTAAGTGATAATAAATATACACTTAATAACCGTCAAGTGCATAGATTTACGAGATTGTTCTAATTTAACTAAAGAGGAATGATAGGTTCACTTATCATTTAATGATTCATTTTTTTAATTTAGGAGTGAGACCACCAAAATTGATGATTTCCAACTCAATCACAAGAAGAGTGCCGCTAGCATTTCTCTTAACCAAATATCATATTTATAAAACTCTTTTCTCTTTTATTCCCCTGTTCTCTTGTTTTATTCATACCTAACTTTTATTATTTCTTGTTGTTATTTTTCTTTTTCTTTTTTTTCTAATATTTTTAAATTCCCATTTTTCTACACTACAAATTCTAAAAATAGAGTAGAAAATATATTGATACAATATCAAGTTAATTTTAACTTACGTCTTTACTTAAAAAAGAGTTTTTGTTATATAGAAGAAAAATCGAGACGTAAAAAGGATAGATTATTATGTATTGATTGAATCAATGACTATTCACAATTCCATAATTGAATCAATTACATATTGGATCCAAGCTAAAGGAATGTTACGGTAAAACTTCGTTTGAAATGATGTGGTAAAAAGCAATGTGAGTTTTAGGTATAGTTAAATACTTGAGAACAACTAATAATCATTGTCATATCAAGATTAAAAATAATAGACAGTTGAGATTAAAATATTTAAAAATTAAAATTAAAATATAATATAATCATTAAATCTCTAAAAAATTCACCAAATCAAATCTATGAAAACATATGAGTCATTAGATTAGTTGCTGAGAAAAATCAATCAATAGCTGGAAGACAAAAGAAAAAAGTCAAGAAAAATTTTAACCACAAAGTGACATGTGTGTCCGAGCTGAGTAACACTTTTAGTTGTAGTAATAATACTAGATAGATAGACATTATAAAGTGATTTTATCATTACATGATATTCTATCCCTTTAATATAACAGTGAAAACACTTAACTATGATATTGAGAGAAAAAAATCACTGTTAATAAATTGACACATTCAGTGTGACCTAATTAAGAAAAGTTTGATTTGTGCATCTCGTTGAGAAGTAGTAGACTAATTATCATGGCAAATAATAGGCAAAGGAATTCTGAATATGGAAACACATCACGATATAGTAACCCTATTGGTCAATGTAATTTTAATAAGAAATGATAATAACACACTTTTTACACACTTTTTTTAATACATATTTTATTATTGATTAAAATTTATTGAAAACTATAAAATTATAAAAGAGACTTATTAAATAAGAAGTAAAATCCACAAAATTGTGATTTCTAATAAATATCAATCAATAATAAATAATGTGTTAAAAACAGCGTCTTAAATAGTGTATTGCTAGATTTTCTCATCTATATATTTATAAAAACTGTCTAGCACTTTGCCACGTGTTGGCTGCTCGACAGTGTAACATTATTATTTTTTGGGTTAATTAAGTTTTTAGTCCTTAAACTTTTTCAAAATTCGATTTTTAGTCTTAAACTTTAGTTTGACTGGTCAAGGTTCCTAAACTTTTTAAAAATTCAGTTTTTAGTTCTTGAATCAAATTTTGACCAGTCAAAGTTCCTAAACTTTTTAAAAATTCAGTTTTTAGTCCATGGATTAATGAGATTTCAGGGATTAAAAATCGAATTTTGAAAAAGTTTGGATACTAAAAATCAAATTTTAAAAAAGTTTAAGGACCTTGACCGGTCAAACTAAAGTTTAGGGACTAAAAACCGAATTTTTTAAAAGTTTAGGGACTTTGATCAGTCAAACTAAAGTTTAGAGACTAAAAACCGAATTTTGAAAAAATTTAGGGACTAAAAACTTAGTTAACCCTTTTTTTTTTTCTTTTTCACTTTTCTCTTCTGTTTTATTTTTCAGTTGTCTTAGTTTGATTTTTTTTAAAAAACCGTGCAAATGCACGGGCACTATTCTAATTCTTATTATAACAATACAAATTCTAGAGAGAACGTTCAAGTTTTGAACATGAACACTATACCCATAGTTTTAAAACTCGGACCGACCCGGCCGGTCGGACCGGGAACCGGTGGTCAGACCGGGTCGAGTCGGTCATCGGACCGGTCATGCTATCGACCCGGTCAAACCCGGTGTGACCCGGTCAAACCCGGGGTTGACCCGGTGACCCGACCCGGTCATCGACCCGGTCCTCCTTTTTTTTTTTTTTTTTTTTTAATTTTTTAATTTTTTAAAAAAAAAATTAAAAAAAAAAAAAAATTTTTTTTTTTTTAAATTTTAATTTTAATTTTAATTTTTTTTTAAATTTCTTGAAACGACGTTATTTGAATAAAAAATCAAAAGAAAGACATGATTCTATTTAATCCAACTTGAATGTTATTTTTAGTTAATTCTGTTTTTATTATTTATGAGTAGTGATTCTTAGGTAATTGATACTGTGATTCTATCACTGTGAATTTTGTTTGAAGAAATGATGGTACAGTTGATAGTGTGATTCTATTATTTTAAATTCTGTTTAAACTTTAAAAAAGTTTAATAAGTAATTTATAATGTGATTTTATTACTATGAATATCAATAGATTTGAACTTGAAAAATGAGCTTGTGGAATTATATTAATTTGTTATGTGATTTTTTTTTTTTTACTTTTTTAAGACAGGTATAAAATTTTCAAATTTTTAAATACAGACCGGGTCATGCGGGTCAATTAGTGACCCACCGGTTCGACCACTGACCCAGTGACCCAGTGCCCTGACCGGGTCGGTCACCGGGTCGGTTTTTAAAACTATGACTATACCAATTGTAACCGGTACTTTCTCATTCGATTATTATCTCATCCATATCGTCTAATAATGATGCTAAGTCCTAGTTGAGATTACATCAAGTGTACATTGTCTTACAACCAAATTTTGAAAAGATGATCCATGCGTCAAATAAAACAAAAGCAAAAATCTAAAAAGGTCGATTCCTATTGATAACTATTCCAAGTGTGATACATATGTATTTGTTCTCTGTCTTTCTCATGTATTAGGACTCCTATAAAAGGAAGTCTTGTTATAAATTGAATCTAAGAAATTTTCAAAATGGGAAGGATTTAAGACGAGAGAAGTCTGAAACCCAGATCTTGAGCAATAGAGAGAAAAATTTGTGTGATTGAATGTTCTTCACTCAACATTACTTGTAATTTGCAGGATCATAGTGAAATTTGTTATACTCCTTTGCTTCTTGACGTCGCCCTTAATTGTTGGGGGCGAAACACATTAGTTTTATTATGATTTTGCATTGTCTCTTATTCTTTTAAATGATCAAAGTTTGTGAAAATACTTTGAAATTAATTGAGGAGTCAAAGACCTTAATTATAATAAAAAAAAGGCATTTCTTCTATTCTTTCATCTTGTCAACTTTAGCAATTTCTCTATTTTTAATTTGTTTCCACTTGGCATTTTTCATCCATGTATTTTTCTCGATCATCCTCAACAAATTTATTACATTTTAAATATGATAAATTAAAATTTATTTTCTGTTTTCTTTAAATTATGATTTAAACAGATGAGTTAGTTAGTCTTATAGAAAAAAAAATCTTTTTTTTTAGATTAACAACCAGGATTAAATGTGCCTGTTGACAAAAATTTGCTGTAAAGATACGACAAATGTAAATAAAAAAACTATATACAATAGTGCTTCAACAACTGGTGAATGTTTCTCCGTATATACTTATAGCCAGCTTGGTATTTTATTAAGTGCCAAATGCATTCAAAATTTTATCATATTAAGATTAGGTGAAGCTGGAAAGGTGGCATGCTTATCCAGCTGTAAAATCCAAAATCACAAGCTTATCCTTGTCCAAATCAAGACTTTCACATATACAAGACAATTACTATTGTTAATGTTGCGGCATTCTAAACGTGAGCCCACGCACATTTATACATTGTTTAATTGTATTATTATTTTACTGCAAATTGTATTACTTTTAGTTAGAGCTGTCAAAATGGGCAAGCCCGATTCACTGGGCCCGGCCCACCTCGACCCACCTAATAGGTGGGCCAACCCAACCCGGCTCACTTCTTGGTGAGCCGTAAAAATGCTGGTCCGGCCCGGCCCACAACGGGTTAGTGGGTAAACGGGTTGGCCCACCTAAAATAAAAAAAAATTAAGAAAAATCAATTTTTTTATAAAAAAAAAAATTCAGCTTTTATTTTCTTTTGTCATGTAAAAACAGCAACCAGAAGTTGCCAAAATACACCGAAAATAACATATTTTCAAATTCATTAACATTTTTAAATTCAGATTCATATATTCATTAACATCATACATCCCCTAACAAATTTGGATCTATCAAACATTATACATTCACTAACATTTTCAAATTCAGATTAATATATCATCAACCTCAAAGGAATTAAGACAATGTAAAATTTTCTAAGTGGTCTAGTAAGGCATGTGATGTATGTGAGGGAGGGTAGGTTTTTTTTTTTTTTTTTTTTTAAATAAGTGGGCAACTCCCGGGCCAACCCGGCCCACCACGGGTTGACCCGTGATGGGCCGGGTTGTAGGTGGGGCGGGTCAAGTTTTTTAAATAATTGGAAGGCGCATTTTTTTTTCAACCCGGCCCGGCCCAAACCCGTGGTGGGCTGGGTTGGCCCACGGGTCGTGGTCTTTTTTGACAGCTATACTTTTAGTCGGTGTAGTAGTATGGATATGTTTGAATTAGCTCATCCAAAAACACTTCTAGAAGAAGAAGAAAAAATGAGCTTCTCTATAAGCTAAAATTAGCTTTTACATAAGCTAATTTGTAAAAAGTCTTACATCTTTTAGAAAAGCTATATGAGAGAGTTTCTACAACTTAGCTTATAAAATGTCTCACATCTTCTAATTTTAGTTTATGGAGAAGCTCATTTCATGTTTTTTTTTCTTATTTTCTTCTCATAGAAGTGTTTCTGGATAAGTATAGCCAAACAATCCCTATATCCTTTTTACTTTTCCTAAAAAAGTATTTAATTTATTCCAAATGTACTTTTAAATTGGGTTGTTCCACCATATGGAATTATTTATTTTTTCTATTTCAAAGAATTTAGGTTTAAATATATTTTTAGTTCTTGCAATTTAGTATTTTTTTGTTTTTCGTCCTTGCAATTTTTTGTTTTGTTTTAGTCCTTACAAATTATGTTTGTTTTATTTTTTGTTCTTATAGCAGTTTAGATAATGTTTTTTCATTATTCAAAGCGCTATCTAAACCACTTTAAAGACAAAAAATAAAATAAACATAATTTGCAATGACTAAAAAAAATGTAAGGACAAAAAGTAAAAAAATGCTAAATTGCAAGGACTAAAAATGTATTTAAGCCAAGAATTTATGTATTCACGTTAATTTTCACATTTAATAATTATATTATTTGAATTTGGATTATGTGATTGTTAAAAAAAATAAAATCAAACCAATTAATGTTTTTTTCATTTATGACAATCAAACCATCAATTTTCTTCTACTTAAAACTCTCAGATTCTTTTTTTTATTCAAAATCATTTACAAATTGAATTAACTAAATTGTTTTTATTTAAAACTCACTAATTAAATCATCAAATTTTATCATTTTTTTTAAATGCAAAATTTCCCTCTTCAAATCATAATCCTACATCTTATAAAATTCTTTAAGTTTATTCAAATTTTCAGTAAATTTCTTGTTTTAAAACTATTTTAAAGTTATTATTTTATACTCCAATTTTATCATAAATATCTAAATATTTGAATAAAATTAATAATTTGAGGGATTTAAGTAAAAAATAACAAGAAATAAAATTTAATTAATTTTAAAAATAAAAACTTAATTAAATAAAAAAGAAATAAAATCACATATAATATAAAATAAAAGAATTAAAAATTAAATAGACATCAATTATGAGAAGTCTCCACAATATTGATATTATTAAATATTACCTAAAATAATAGAACTATAAAAGTTAGGAATAATCTTTTTCCTCATAAATAGTTACCTAAAAAAATAGAAGTATAAAAGTTAGGAATAATCTTTTTCCTCATAAATAGTTACCTAAAAATAATTGAAGTATAAAAGTTGGGAAGCATATTTTTCCACAGAGAGGTTCCGCCAGTCCTACCACAACTCGACAAGTGCTTTTAGTTTTTAATAGATAACTAGTTTAAAAAGTATTTAACAAAAGAAAGTATCAAATACTTTTTATAATTTTGAAATATCAGTATGCTGTTTAAATATTTTTTTTTCTTAACAAGGACACTGAGTAAGCAAATTCGTTACTTTTTAGTATCATTCTTATATTAAAAGGATCTACATTATAGCATAATTTTCTTTTATTGAAAACATCAAAATAATTGCAAATAACAAAATATTGGGGACCGGAGCCACTCACGCTGTGTTTAAGTTTTGTCTTTTCTAGCAGTGTAATTTTATTCACAAAAAAAAAAAGCCTTATATGTAATTTTGGGTGTTATTTTCATAATTTCATCTTACTAACCACATGTTTGATCATGTGGTTTCCAATTCGAAAGTAGAGCTAATTGAACTAGCTTTTGCATCTTTGACATGATTTTGGTCTTGAAGTAGTGTTTTCAAAAACACAATGGTACTAAAATTTTAATTTTAACTAAAAATACATAATAAAAAAAAACTGTACTTAAATATTACCTTTTCTTATTAAACAATATTTAGATGTGAATTTTTATATATATTTTTAATGTCATTTTCAAATTAAAATTAGAATTTATCTTGATAATTTAAACAATAGTAAAAATAAGCAGTTAATTAGAAATAAAAATTTATTTTTAATTAGAAAATAATACTACAAAATTACTTAAAATTTATTTTCAAAGGCTATGAGTTTCATTTATGTGTCTGTGTGCATTTGTTTACTTTTTTGCTCTTTTCTGGTTTCCTATTTGCCACTGTGTGTTCATAGACAGCAACATTCGAGTCAAAGGCTGGCTTGCGTCTTTATTAAGACTTTGAGGACATGTCCATTGTTCACAATCCCGAGAACCTGCTTTTTTGTCTCATAGGAATAAGGCATTCACTTCAAGTTCTGCTTTTCATCCCTTTTACGTCAAAAAAAGCACAACACACGGGTGTGTAGTAGTAGAATTGCAGTGAAATTGAGCAATAGCAAAACATGGAGCGCTATGAGATCCTCAAAGATATTGGTTCAGGAAATTTTGCTGTGGCCAAGCTTGTTAGGGACAACTGCACCAATGAGCTTTTTGCTGTCAAGTTTATTGAGAGGGGCCAGAAGGTTAGTTTCATCTTCTTCACCCTTTCAATTTCAGTTTCATTTTCTTTTCTTTGTTGGTAATTATTTATTATTTATCTGGGTTTGTAATGTTTTGTGTGTGTGATTTGTTTGTGGCTTACTGTGGAAATATGTACTGCAGATTGATGAGCATGTCCAGAGGGAAATCATGAACCATAGATCATTGAAGCACCCCAATATTATTAGATTCAAAGAGGTTAGTAAAAGTAAACTCATGCTCCTAATAATGAGTAAAAAGGGTGTCTTTTATTTTTAGCCAAATGATAAAATTCTGCAAAATATGAGATTCGTTTTTGGTCTTGAAGACTCCTACTATTTGGACCACCTTTCTATTATGTTAATCCGTACTTATATGCTCATCTAATTTTTTGATGTAATTTTTTTAAGCCTTCTTGGTTTAATTCATTGTCCAAGGTTTTTAAATCTTGCAGTTTTGTCGCGTTTCTTGATATTGCAAAAAATTACATGCAAATGTGGCCGATGTAGTCACAATTGTAGTTGTGAACACTCAAAAAAACCTTGACTTTGTGGCCAAAATCACAGTTGCAGACCTTTTTTAAAACCTTGTCACTGTCGATTTTTTATTGTGAAATATTTCTTTGCCAATTTTTTTATTGGTAATATATGAGCATATGGATATTGCCCAAAAAAAAGAAAAAGATGAACATGTGGAATGTGTGTGGTGGTGGAGGAAAGTAGTTACCACTGTCATGAAAGATGGGAACTTGGGAAGTTAGCTTTGGGAACACTCATTATGATTTTGAATATTGATCTACTTTTATATTTTGGTCTCCTATTTTGTTATTCTACCATTTACTGAAGTGGGTTGAGAATCGGAATTGAACTTAGAATAATACCAATGTCCCCGCATCAAACTTATTCGGATGCATTTATCAAAATGTTTTTTCTTCTCACTTTTCGTTTTTTTTCCCCTATGTATTTAGTTTAGACGGTGATTAGAAAAATCCATTCATGAAATTCCTTCCTATATTTCATTTTTCAGTAATTTTCTATTTTCTCCTTTCCCTGTGCTTTGTGGGTGGTAGTGGTAGTGTTCTGTTCTTCCCTTTGAATAAATTTTAATTTTATGATGAACCATGTACTATTTATTTTATCAATGCAAACATACTTCCATTGGAATAATATTCTAACCAGTTTCAAAAGAAGGAAAAAGATCCTTTGTGTGAGCTTTGATGACTCTACTTGCAGGTCCTGCTGACATCAACACATCTAGCCATAGTAATGGAGTATGCTTCTGGAGGAGAACTCTTTGAGAGGATATGCAATGCTGGTAGATTCAGTGAGGATGAGGTAATATAGAAAGTGAGGTACTATTTGATTAGTTTGTGTATTTCAGCATGATCTTGTCTAGATTTTATCTTGTTGTAGAGGTTCCATTTGATGAAGCCCAAAAGGTTGAACCTAGTCCATTTTTGGTTAATTTGGTCCTGTTATGCTAGTATATGCATTGTTTCATTCAGAAACTTTGGTCCTCAAGTCTTGTTATTTTTCATCAGGCAAGATTTTTCTTTCAGCAATTGATATCAGGAGTCAGTTACTGTCATTCAATGGTACGAAACTAAGCCTAACATGTATCATGAATCATGTTCCTTTACAATGAATAGATATTTATAGTTAAAGGAATGTTTATGCAGCAAATCTGTCATAGAGATCTGAAGCTTGAGAACACACTCTTAGATGGAAGCACAGCACCGCGAGTCAAAATTTGTGACTTTGGTTACTCAAAGGTAGTGTAATGTTAACAAGGATTACACCTCTAGATGATGCCACCGTCTTCAAATGATGTTAATTTATTCTTATGTTGTCTTTTAGTCATCAGTATTGCATTCACAACCTAAGTCAACGGTAGGAACTCCAGCTTACATTGCACCAGAGGTTCTTACAAGGAAAGAATATGATGGAAAGGTAGGGTCTTATTCTTCCTCATTGCTTATCCTTGGTCTTGCCTTTTTACTAAGATACATGTGGTTCTTTATGAATTCTGTTTTTTGCTTTCTTTTCTAACAATATATTTTCATTGGAAGCTATAGATTGCAGATGTTTGGTCTTGTGGAGTCACCTTATATGTGATGTTAGTTGGGGCTTATCCTTTTGAAGACCCTGCAGATCCAAGAAACTTCAAAAAAACCATTGGTGTGAGTGATAACTCATTAGTGCAAAATTATTGGATCCTTAAACAATATGAAATCTAGAAATAAGAGTTTGTTGTTTAGTTGCACTTTCTCTGATATGGTGTTTCAATTGGACCTTTTGTTGGCTTATTACAGAAGATACTTAGTGTCCAGTACTCAGTCCCCGATTATGTACGAGTTTCCACGGAATGTAGACATCTTCTATCACAAATATTTGTGGCAAGTCCTGAAAAGGTAATTGATTTGATGTCTAAAATCTAATTGTTTTGCGCATCTATAAATTCCTACTAAATAGAAGATTTAATTGCTTAAATTCTGGAGCACACTGTTTATATAAACATAATCTTCATATTTATTCTCATATTTACCAATGCATGTTTTGGCTTCAAGTATGTGTAGTTTATGTGTTTTGGGCACAATTGTAGCAATGCTTATTCTTTCCTCTATCTTGGGCATCTTGTTGACAATCTTCTATTGAAATGTATGTAGCTTCCTCCTTCCCATTGTATTGATCCATTTAAGGCATTTTGCAGAGAATAACAATACCAGAAATTAAAAACCATCAATGGTTTTTAAGGAACTTGCCCATAGAACTGATGGAAAGTGGAAGCTGGCAAATAAATGATGTAAATAATCCATCACAAAGTGTTGAGGAAGTCCTGTCTATTATCCAAGAGGCAAGAAAATCTCTTAATGTTCCCAAGCTTGGTGGCCTTCTCACTGGGTGCAGCATGGACCTGGATGACTTGGATGCTGATGAAGATCTTGAAGATCTAGAAACAAGTGATGAATTTGTGTGCCCTATTTAATTGTGTACATGAACAAGCTGAGCTATATAGTTTGCTGTGAAAATGTAAATAGATTTTTCTGTGGGGGCTAAAATTCCTTGGTGGTTAATTTTTCAATTAAGATCAGTAGCCCCACTTGTATGGCTTGTTATTTCTTAGTTTTGACAATTTAAGGGGGTTTTCCTTGTGTCCATTTTGCCCTCTCCCCCATCACACGTGTGGATGTGATCAGATTTAGGAACTTCCAAAACCATGTGCCGTTTTCCTAGAGAAGTAAACACCACATGTTCCAAAGATGAGAATATTAAATAAAGCAAGTTCTGGTAGGTTCCACTTTTGCCTCGTGGGAAACTGAGATATGGGAAGTAAGTAGACATTGGTAGTGGATTTTATTTTATATTGTAGAGTGGGAATTGAGCAAGCATGGCTCTCCTTGGAGGCTTCGCCCTCAACGTGATGCCCCCTTCATTATGTAGGACTTTTTTTGTATATTTGCATTTGTCTTTTCAATTCATATCTACAACTTCATTTCGTGATCTAGTATTCTTAGTGGACCATCCGACCGAGAGGCCGACTCATACAAATGCGCTTAAACACTCACATTTATAGACTAGGTGCTTGGTGGGTTATGGATCGTTTGACTAGGTAAGCCACCAAAAATAGAGGAACGATCGACTGAGAATAGTAAACCAATCATAGTGGGACAGTTGGACCTCTAATATTTGGGTCTCAGACTTTAGTCCAGTCACATTTCATAAATACGGGTGATATCTTTTTTGTCATCCTAGGTTCACATAGTCTAGGATTTCATTGACAACTCTAAAGCCTCTGGCTTTAAGATCTCTGAGATCTAGACGTGAACACTTAGTATTATTGAAAACTTGAATAGAAATTAGCGTTGCAAATTATTTTGTCATAATTTAACAATGAGCTTGCTGGTGCCCCCTTGTGGGACCGGGTTATTAATGTGACAATTGACTCTTTAATTCTAAGGAACCAAGTTACACGAAGATTCCTGTTTTGAGATTCTATCAAGCTATCTTTGGCACATTTAATCAAAACATTAGTACCGTACGGAATCAATCAACATTGCCGACACTGCTTTTTTATGTTATCGTTGCCAAACAAACATTTGTTGTCCCTTGCGGAATCAGTCAAGAAAGCCGATAGTAACTTAACTTTATATATTTAAGCCAATTGTTAGTAACTTAACTTTATTTTGCTCTTTTGTGTTTATAATTTTTTATCACTATTTAAAAACTTCGAAAAAAAACTATCTAGAGTTTAGTAAAATATTTTGAATTTTTTTTTCTGTACATGTTACCAAGAAAACCTGTTATTTAACAGCGTTCACTTGAGCCGAAAAAGAAAATTATGTAAAACTTCTTCCATAACTTTGCTGATTTCAGTTCTTCCCATTTACTAAAAGTTGCACCCAAGATATTGTTGTCGTGTAAATACATTGGCACCCACAATTTCGAAACACTGAGGAATTCCGACTGTTACTTCAACAATTGCTTAGGCTATCTGTGGAACACGGGAACAAAGCAAAGCATATTTGTTGTGCAGGCACATTGGCTTGTTTATCTCATTAAAAACTATGCTTATATTCTCTTTTCTGCTCAGTGTCCTTCCACAGAAGCCAGATTTCAATTGACTTATTGGTGGATTATTTCATATCTCAAGATAATTTAAGCATGGAAATTGAAATAAATATCCAAAAATATGTCATGTATTCACCAATATGCAAAAGAATTGTGGAGATACTTGCACAGCAAGGCAACCAAACTCACCAGAACCCTCTGTTGCTTATACTTTGATATGTTACTTGCAAAAGGAAGTTTGTAGTTTTCAATGAATTGCTTTAGAAGACATGAATCACCTCTAAATAAATCTAAATAAATTGGTATTCAGTGAAGGATCACCTGCATAAGTAAAGAAAAAGTCTACTTAACTCACCATCAAGATGCTCAGTTTCACGGCCAAGTTAATTTTCAAACATATCCGTCTAGACTTTAATTTTTGCTCCAAAATAATGCTGCATATCACAGATACGTAAATCAATTAAGTTAGTTGATTTAGTTAATTAGTTTTGGGAAATTATTTCAGTTGATTACCCAATCACTTTGGGAGTGTTTGTTTCACGGATAATTTTTTTAGTCCCAGGAATACTGGGATGGAAAAATTTATCCCACGTTTGTTATAATAAAATAATTAATCCTGGGTATATTTTTTTCCTAGAAAAGCAATAATCCCACCTTTCAGCCAATATTTAATCCTGACGGAAGGGGGTAGGAAAAATTTATTCCCATGGGATAAAACCCGTCTTCATGAGTAAAAATCCAAATCTACCCTTTTCCACATTCAGTAAAAAAAATCTTTAACACAATAAGGGTATTTTAATAATTATAATATATATTTCCAGGAAAAAAATAACTCAACCAAACACATATTCTAAGAATATAAAAAAAATTTCCAACCAATTTTAATAGTTAACCAAACACATTTTTTAATAATACCCGAAAATAACATTTCCATATTATATTTCTAGGACTAAAAAAAATTATCTGTGAAACAAATGCCCCCTTAGCATATCTTGTATATACACTATGTAATTGTATTCTTCATCAATTGTTCAATGAATTAGTTCTCCTTCTCTCTCAATTTGTTCATCTTCAACTATGGTATCAGAAGCAACACAAACCCAACCATTCTTGCACTTGTGGGGGAGTCAGACCTCTTCTTGATTACAAATTTACAACCATACCAAGTATATGATGCTTTTATTGATGGGCCTTCATGAATATTTCTCACAAATCATAGGACATATCCTTCTTATGGATCCTATTCCACCAATTAACAAGGTGTTCACCCTAGTGATGAGAGGCACGTGCCATTGGCTCCACTGTCTCAGTATCTGATGCTCCAGTTGCTTTTGCTACTCAACCTGCTTCTAAAAATTCTACTGATGCCAAGCCAAAACATGGCTTTAATCAAGTTTCTGATTCCAATGCTGATCTGCCAATTCAACTTATTTACTGTCCAGCAATTCTATCTTAGCTTGTTCATCTTCTACTAGTGCATCATAAATCATTGGAAATTTAATTTGAGCAAATTATGTGAGCTCCTTGAGGTTATTATAGGTCACCTGTATGGAACTCTTTACAGAAAGTTGTAAAGATGTTGTGATGCAGTCTGAAAAATGAAAATGTTAGAAATAATGTGGTAATGAAAGAAAAATAATCACATATATTTAACTTGGAAAACCCTTGAAGGAAAAAATCATGGCTAGAAGAAAAGCAATTTACTATATTGAAAACTGGTACAAGAGAAATCCAAAGAGAGAGAATTTAACACTATTATATTTTGTACACATTAAAACTCTAGCTCAAAAGCATAAAGGTCTTCTCAAAAATATTTTCTCACTAAATTAGTCGCACATTGAGCTTTTCGGATCAGGCTAAGTATTCAGGTCACCAAGTCTAACAGACAATTTAAGGAAGGATTTGTCTAAATAAAAATTCATAGAGTTACTGCAATTTCCAAAAGTATAGGGATGTCAATTTTGAGGCTAGATGCCAAGATCACTAGACTGACAAAGCATATGATATGGAAACAAAAATATGAAAACAGTATCTGCACTAAGAACTCTGAAAAATATGTCAAGGCTAATAATCTGTAATCACTATCAAGAATTCGGTCTGAACCATAGTTTAGTGCAGGAACCAGGAAGAGTCATATCCTTTATCTCTATGATTGATTTGATGTTTTGGAGAAAACTCAAAATAAGTTCAATTGAACAGGCAAAAAAAGTTTCTTGCAAATATTGAAGGTATTTTGATCAATTACCACACCATATCATGACAACATTTCATTCAATAAGTATATTCTAATCAAGATGACTAGTCTTGGAGTAGGATGAAAATTCTTGGCACATATAGATACAGATTATGTGTACAGAAATTTTGTTCTAACTCTCGACCTTCACATCATAATAGCTAATTTGCCACTATAAACGAGTAGTCCACTTAGCCAATTGTGATCAAAACATATAAAGTTTTGAGATATATTATTCATACTATAATTTTTTTTATAATATTATTTTATTTATCTTTTTTCGTTGAGTTAATTATTAAATTACACACTTTTATTTTTTATTTTTTTTATTTTTTATTGTATATTGTTATACAAAGAAACTACATAAATACAATTTCTCTAAAATTTAGCTTTTCTTAAATAATTGCTACCAAGTACCCTCTCCAATTGAGGATAGAAGTGTAAAACTTTTCATTTAATGTTTTTTTTTTTGTGAGAAAATTAATTTTATTTTAAAAAAATAATATATTTTAAAAAATAGAATCTGGAAAAAATAATTTTTTTATTATTTTGAGAATTTATTTTAATTAATTTTTAAAAAATTTATAAATAATTTAAAAAATACTTTTATAACTATAGAAACTTTTACTTTATGTAAAATATCTAAAAAAAAACTAAATATCTTTATATATTTTAAAAATAAATTTATAAGTATGAATGAAACGGCCACATTGTGTTGTTCGCCATGTATTTTTAAGTAATTTTATAACTAAATTAAAAGGTATTCTCATTTTTTCATCTAAACAATTTTAAACCTTGAAAAGTACATTTTGAACGTTATGTCCGAACATAAAATAATTTTTAAGACAGACAAAAACGAGAAAAAAAATCTATTAAGCTTTTTTTCATAAGCTCATCCTAAGAAGTGCTAAATCTCTCGGGCAATACTTTATGCTAAGATTGCTGCCAACGTGGCATAATGAAATCAAATTATTATATTATAGTTTGAATATTGTGATGTAGTAGAAGAATATTTCCTTTCAATGTTTTGAAAAATCAACAAAACAATAAAGAAATGAATAAATAATAAACTATTTTATCTCCTAAATTAGGAGAGAAAAACAAATGTATTAGATGATGAAATAAGTTATATCTTATTTTCATGGATAACTTATGTGTAAGGTCATTAAAGCCTTTGCTTTAAATCCTTAAAAAATATTGTTAATTATTAATATATTTTTTTTACTTAAAAATTAAAGATTTTATAGGAGTGAATACTTTTCCTCTAAAAAATTTAAGTCACTCATCTTATTATGATTCTCTTTTTTAAATTATTAACAATATTTCAATAAAAATTAAATAGATTGACTTTATAATTGATTAAAAAGAAAATGTTAAATTAAATTAAGTATGATAATATAAACAATAACTTCACATCCTAAAAAATTTGAAAGATAACATTCAAATAAAATTATAATAATTTTAATACATTGTTTAAATTAATAACAAAAGTCTCATTTTATAAGTTGCTTTTAAGTTTGATACACATTGAGTCATCAATACTTATTTTAAACAATATATATACAATAACAAATAATACTAGTATATTTTATTTCAATCATCTCAATTCCATCAACCTAGGAATAGCTTGGGGGACATCCTATAGTATTTTATCTTCTTTTTATTTGGACACATGATCATATTGTGTCCGGAAAAAAGAAACGCACATGTCATGTTGGTAAACGGATAGTAATTCTCAAATCAGCCTAGATGGCCAAATGATGGGAGCATTCTGAGGCCACATTCATTAAAAATGTGGAGTTACAGCCCACATTCTTAATGGATAAACCCATAATGTCAAGTTTACATTAATTTAGAACAATATGAAAACGGCAGTCTAATATACTTTTCTGAAAATGAAATTACAGAAATAGAATTCCTCTTAAAAAAATATATCTATTATTAGTTATCATAAAAAGAATTTAACTACAATTAATTAATATAGAAAAATTTTATTCTCATCTTTAAAAATAAATTTGAGGGAACAAACTCTCTAATACATTCTTTCTAACACTCGTTTATTAAAAACTATAAAATCACAAAATAATTATTAAATAAGATGTAAAACTCATACATTTTTGTAATTTTTAATAAATTTCAATCAATAAGAGAAAATATGTCCAAATTAATATTAAAGATATATTGCTAGCATTTCAATAAAAAATTTATTCTTATTTTTGAAAAATATTTTTATTCACTTCTATCAATTACGAGAAAATTTTATTATTCTATCGCATTCCTTGTATCAAATACTTACAAAGAGAAATATCAGAAAATGACTGAGCAGAAAGAACTTGAGTAGCCAGCGCAATTGAAACGTTTTCGTTTCATTATTATTAATAAAAGTACTCTTGTCCTCGGCAGTTCAAACGCATTACTAGGTAGTATACACATACAAACACAGAACACAACATCAAAGTGACAACCATCGAATAATAATAAATACGTAGGGGGGAAAAAAGAACAAAGATATTTGTCTCTTGTCGGATTTTGAAGGCACTCTTTTACAGTCCTACAGGGGCGAGAGCTTGCTGCGATCTGAGCCTGCTCTTTCTCAAACGTTCAGCGATGATGAAAGCAAGCTCAAGAGATTGTGAAGCATTGAGCCTTGGGTCACAGTGTGTGTGGTAACGTGAGCTCAAGTCATCAAATGTGACCGTCCTTGACCCACCAATGCACTCGGTCACATTCTGACCCGTCATCTCTAGATGAACCCCTCCTGGGTGGCTTCCTTCTTGGTCGTGCACATCGAAGAATGCTCTCACTTCAGCCTGCACAATTAAGAGTACGTTTGGTTAACCGTTCAAAAAGTACTATTGAATGCTGAACGTAATTTTAGAGAGCAAACTGAGTTTCGTAACATGTTTGATTATCTTAAAAGTATGTTTGCACATTAAAATTATGTTTAAAAACTGAATTTTGTAGAAATAAGACTTGAGTTGCTTTTATAAAATCAGTTTGTAAACTTAAGTTTAATCCAAACATGCACTTAGTCAGTGATTAAAGTTAGCGGCCTTAATAATCTTGATCAATTTTCTTTATCTTACTATGTTAGTTGACAAGAACATTAACACCCACATGGGTCCCAAGCGTCCACTACCACCTAATGATAGAGAAATGCAACCAATCCCACAATGATGTTTTTGGAACCAAAAATGACTTGACTATTTCACTGTTTCACCTACTTTTTTTCAAGTAGCCCTTTTTCGACCTACCACTCCTGCTTCTACATATTATTATTGCCTTGAGGTTTGGTAGCCCACCATTGACGACCTCGGTTCAGATGCCAGTATATTCTATTCACATCCATCATAATTCTTTAACTTTTTTTTTTTCATATTTTATTATGTAGCACATCTACATTTTTGTCTCTTTTCTATTTCTTTCTCTTTGTTTACTAGTATGAGGTGTTCGCTGCATCATTTTCTAAAAACAAGACCTCTTTTCAGTGTTTTTCCTTTTTCAAACAGAAGTTTTAAGCGAGAACTTATTTTATCCAAAGATTAAGACAAGCACACAGTGAAACGATTATACTTTCTTCTGGGGAAGAGGACAATAGCTTCAATTTGATTTTAATCCTAACATACACGTATTTAAAGCTACTCAACAGCCACCTATAACCAATTGAAATAGAAAGAGACACAAGAATCATACCCTGATGGAGTCAAAGGGGCGAGTTTTAAGACCACATGGAGCCTTGATGGTGTTTCCATGCATAGGATCACTGACCCAGGTGACAATTTGCCCTGCTCTGCGCACTGCCCTGATGAGATGTGGAAGCTTCACCCTCATATTTTCAGCTCCCATCCTCGTGATCACAGTTATTCTCCCTGGTTTGTTTTGGGGGTTCAAGATCTCAATGAGTTTAACAAGCTCATTTGGATCCATCTTGTCACTTACCTGCCAATGCATCAAAAACGTTAAACTTGAATAAAGCAAATTAAAGCTCCTTACATGCCAAGGAATGAAAATCAAATACTAATGATAAGAATTAATCATGTCCAAACCTTAATTCCCAAGGGATTAGCAACTCCTCTTAGAAACTCAACATGGGCCCCATCTAACTGCCTTGTTCGTTCCCCGACCCAAAGCATATGGGCTGAACAGTCATAGTACAGACCAGAAGTTGAATCCAACCTAGTGAGGGATTGTTCATAAGGCAATAATAAGCACTCATGAGATGTCCAGAATTCAGTTGTTTTCATTATGGGATGGTCCACTGTGAGCCCAGCAGCAGCCATGAATCCAAGAGCCTCATCAACTCGGTTAGCTAGCTCTCGGTACCTACCATACCAAGAAAAAGGTTTAATTATAATTTGCCTCAAGCCACACTACCATTAAAGAACAACAAAATAGACCTTGTAAAAAAAATGAAAAAAGGTACATTCCTCATAGAAAGCAGTAAAAAAAACAATATTGTTTCTCTGTACGCCATTTCCATTACATCATTCTTATACTTCTTCTGTTTTAGATAATAATACAACAAAAATGCAGACACCTAACACACTCTAAATATATTTTCCCAAACTAGGAAAAGTGTAAAAAAAGTATTAACATCATGATGATGAAATAAAAAGGGTGTGAAAGAAATCAGGGACCGTCCTCTGGTGAAAAATTACCGATTTTCCAAAAATATACTGCAGCAATCTATGGTATTTATCTCTGAGTTAAATACTACAAATTTAGGAAATCCATACCATACACACCCACTTCTTTATTGCACCGTCAAATTTAGCTCCATGTATGCATATTCACATCAACTACACCAATATGCATACAATCTAATAATTTTGGAAAAGTATTTGTTTTACCCAGCAATCTATGGTATTTATCTCTTAGTGAAATCCTACAAAATTAAGAAATACGTACACTCTCGGTTCTTTAGTGCATCATCAAATTTAGCTCCATATTTGCATATTCAGTTATTCACATCAACTACACAAATATGCACACAATCTAATAATTTTGGAAAAATATTTGTTTTTACTTTTGTTTATACCCTTTTAAATTTCTTGTAAAATGTCAAATCACCTTGCAAAAGAAGCATGCAAAACCAGGCTGTCTTTTTAATGGATGTAAAGGTAAATATAAAAGAAAAGAGAAGAGCAATAATCGAGTTCTGTCTTCCGAGTCGGTAGTGGAGACATAACTTTAGGGAAGAATACAAGATTCGCATATGATTTATATCAAATCTTATAAATATGGGTGAGTGAGAGTTAACAAGTAAATTGGGATTACCAATGAAATTTCCCCAAAGTCAAATATGTGAAAAGAAACACCACATGTGCAAACTATCATCATCGGATACCACTGTGTCAAAAGAACTCATGTAACTCATGCTGATTTAACATACATTTTCACAAAGTCGCGACACAGACAAGTCACATTTGAGAGAGAAACAATACAACAACCCAATACCCTCCACACCACACATGCATCACCACTTATCACAAAATATCAATCACCACTATACGTTATTTCCTATGAAACAAAATTAAAAAAGCCTTCGTTTTTGCTACCCAATTTTACAAGAGTCGGTATAAAAATTTTACATCAACAATAAAAAATAAATAATAATTATTATTAAAGTCAACCAACACCCCCATACACTATTTACTATTCATAAAATCTCAACAACCAAAAGAAAGAAGCCCAATTTAGAATTTCCCTTTTCCGATTACAATCCAACCTAGATTCCATGTAACCGAAAACTCAGAAAGCAAATCAGGGAACCATAAACCAATGAAAACAACAAATTCAAAGGAGGCAGGATTGTTCCAATTCCAACAAAAATTAAAAATTGTGATTGCAAGTTGCAAATAAATAAATACCTATCTCCCTGTTCGCTGTGCTCCGTGAAATCCAAATTCCACTGAGTAACCCTCTGCATAGCAGCATAACCACCAGTGGCGAAAGCTCTAAGAAGATTAAGAGTAGCCGCAGCTTGACAATAAGCCCTAATCATCCTCTGCGGATCCGGAATCCTTGACTTCTCGTCAAAGGTGTCTCCGTTAACGTTATCGCCTCTGTAACTCGGAAGCTTCACGCCGTTCTTCTCCTCAAACGGATCCGACCTCGGCTTCGCAAATTGCCCTGCCATTCTTCCCACCTAAAGAAACAAACAACAACAACAACGTTCAAATTCACATCTTCATCACCAATAAATTTTATCCCTTTTATATCAATTCATTTCAATTTACAATAAAAAGAAACTACAAGTAGTCTTTTGGTCGAACCAAAGTTCTCATAAATAAATAAATAACTTATTAACAAATTGACACTTTCATGTTCTATTAGTGTTCCTATTCGGTTCGAGCAGGATTGTATTTGTTTTACCTTGATGACGGGCATTTGGCCGCCGAACATCATGACGACGCTCATCTGGAGGATGATGCGGAAGGTGTCACGGATGTTGTTGGCATTGAACTCCTTGAAGCTCTCGGCGCAGTCACCGCCCTGGAGGAGGAAGGCATTTCCGAGGGCCGCCTCGCCGAGGTGCTCCTCGAGGGTGCGGGCCTCGCCGGCGAAGACGATGGGAGGGAAGGCATCCAGGGTGCGCAGGACTGACTCCAGCTCCTCCTGGCTGGGGTATTCGGGCAGCTGGAGGGCCTTCTTGGACTTCCAGCTGTCCACGGCCCATTTTCCGGCCCGGGCCGGAGGAGATGGAGATGGTGGTTGGGCCGCCTTGGGCTTGTCGGTGACGACTGGGTTTTTGGCGGGCTCGGCGGCGTGGACGGCGAAGATGGAGGGGGATGGGCCGGGCTTGGGCTTGATCCCGTGCCTGAGGTTGGTGGAGGGAATGAGGGGGTGGGATTGGGGGATTAAGGATTTGGTGGGAATGAGGGAGTTGGAAGTGGAGGAGATTGCCATTGTGAATGGTAATGCTAATGCAGTTGGTGTGTGTGGGCTTTTGGAGTCACACACGATTTGTGAGAGGGTGGCTGAAGAGGTAGAGGGGAGTTTGGTGAGGGTTTTATAAGGAGACGGCTCTGGTGTGGGTTGTTGCGGTGTGTGTCTGGTAGAGACGGGATGGTGGTAGTTGGGGAAGGGTGTTTTGGTCAATTCAAGGATGTGCCTAGTTGGCAATCGAGTCAATTTGCTTCGTGTTTTTTGGTTTTTTTAATTGTTTTCTGATCTTCACCTACTAATCGCCCCTTTTTTGGCGTATGTGAGTAGGCGGCGTGGCGTGGCGTGGCGTGGCGTGGCGTGGCGTGGAGTGGAGTGGAGTTAACGACCCAGCTGAATACTAACATTTTTTAGGTTTTTTTTTTCTTTTTTTCGAGAAAACATAATTAAGGTTAAACTCTTTTTTTCAGAAAACCTTTTTTATGTATTTATTTAGTGGCTTGAAGTTGAAATTAAATTACTTTATTATAAGTCCAAATCATTTAAGAGGGAATTAGCGTTGAGGGGACAGCTTGAACTTGAATAATTTATGTAGTTATGAGTTTAAGGTTTAAATTTTTCATTGATAACTCTAAGGAGTTGACCGAGTAAAACAAGACAAGGTTTCGTATTTGATAGATGATAGGTTTAAACACTCATTTCTCTCCTTAGGATGATTTAAATGTAAGTACTTCTGTAAGATTCTTTGAGTCTGAAGGTTTTTCCAAGTCTTGGATTAGTGCATCATCCCTTCTCCTAAATTTAATATATAAAAAAAAAAAAAAAGCTTTTCATTGAGAATTGTTTGAAAGTGTAATTAAAGCTTATTTTTCAAAATTAAGATTAAGTTTATATTTTTTAAAATTTAATTTAAATATTTTATAGTTTTTTTTTTCTATTTGAACATATTTAATAGTCACAATAAATAACTTGGATTTGAATCCGTGCATTGCATAAGCCAAGTCTAATATGTAAATTTTGTGATTATAATTATTTATCGTAAAATAAAAAATTATTCATATAAAATAATTCAAGTAATTATATATAAAATGACCTAAATAAAATTTAATAAATTTGTTTACAAAAGAATATTAAATATATTAATTGTCAATATAATAAATTAAATTTATCAATTACCACAAAGAACCTCACTTGAGAAGGAGAAAATATCAATTCCTTAATGCATGTATTTCGGTACATTTTTAACTATTGTATATAGCATCCATAAAAAAAAACTATTGTATATAGCAAACTAAGATTGATAGTGTTCTTTTCAATGGAAAAATAGTGAAAATTAACATGTCGTTGGTCTAAGTGAGACTGTGCTCGATCTCTTTAAGCAAGGTTCAGATTCGAGTTTTGCAGATTAAAAAAATGTGGTTGGGAGGGGAGATCCTACTAAGTGGCCAGTCAGGTTCTCCAGCAAATATTAGTCATCGACAAAATCGGTGGATACTCCGTATCAATATTATGAAATAAAAAAAATGAAAGTTATGGAACAATAGTGAAAATATTTAAGAAACTATTTAAGAAAAATGTTAATAACACATTCTTTTCAACATACTTTCTCCTATTGATTAAAATTTATTGAAAATCATAAATTTTGGTGGTCTCATTTCTCATTTAATGAGTCCTTTTCCAAACTTTTTTTAGTTTCTAATCAATTTTAACCAATAATGACGACACAATCTTTTTGGGTGATGCATCTTTGAGCAATGTTATCATCATTAAAAGCATCATGAGATGTTTCGAGCTTATTTCCGGCTTAAAGGTAATTTTTTCCAAAAGCTCTTTTGGGATCTTAGGGGTTGAGAGAAGTGAAGGTATCAAGTATGCAAAGTTGCTAAATTGCAAACTTTTATCTCTACCTTTTATATATTTGGGTCTTCCCATTGGAGGTAATCCAAGAATAGTGGAATCTTGGAAGGGAGTGATTGACAAATTCAAAAAGAAGCTTGCACCTTGGAAGCACAAAACACTATCCTTTCCCAGTAGAGTATGTCTTATCAACTCCATCCTAACTTCTTTGATGATCTTTGGGTTAAAGTTCTAAATTCCAAATATGATGGGTGGAGGGGTTTTGTTGGGGGGGGGGGGGGGGGGGGGGGTACTCATTGTCATGCATCCATTTGATGGAGAAATTTGATCCTTAGTTGTGGTGGGAGGACGAGTCAAATTGGTTTGGGAGAAGAGTAAAATGGAAAATTGGTGAGGGAGACCATGCAAAGTTTTGGAGTGATAATTGGCTAGGTGATTTTAAGTTGGTGGACAAGTACCCTAGATTATATATATCTTATCTCAACCCTACAAAATAACCTTGTTAAGGATGTAGGGAGTTGGAAGAATGGATGTTGGGAGTGGGACTTATTGTGGAGAAGAGAGATGTTTGTGTGGGAAGTTGACCAAATAGAAGATCTACATCGACTTTTGGCAGGAATTTTGGTGCAAAGTGGAGTCTCGAACTCTTGGGAGTGGACCTCCGACAGCTCAGGTTTATTCTCGGTCAAGACTGCATATAAAGCCCTCCAAGAGGACCTTTTGGGTTCACAAAGTGATCATTTGTTCCAACATATTTGGTGTCTTAACATACCACCGAAGTCATGCTTCTTGATATGGAGAGTGATGCTCAACAAATTGCCAAGACTATCTTTGTCCTTTCTGTTTTGAAGAGAATGAGACTGCTAATCATTGCCTTTTCTCATGTAGCAAGGTAATAAACATTTGGAGAAGATGCTATGGGTGGCTTAATGTGGTAACTGTCTTGCCATCATATCCGGAGATCAGATGCATTACTGGCAACACCCTCATGTGTTACATTCAAAAAAATAGCAGCTGAAATGGTGGGTTATTTGGGCAGCAGTGGTTTGGTGTGTGTGTGGAACCTCATAAATCAATGCATTTTTAGGGATGGAATCTTTGACTCAGAATCATTCATGCAACGTATTTCGTTCACTGCATGGTCTTGGTTAAAGGATAGAAATAAGAATTTTCAGTATTCTTTTAATCAATGGTCAGTGGCTCAAGGGGAGTGTATTCAACACTGCTAACCGTAACAGTGGCATTCTGCATCTGTTTTGATGATCATTATGTTTGGTGGACTGTAGTGTTTGATTCGGATTGTTGATACGTTTGTTGGATGAATACGAGGTGGTTAGGGACAAATTATAGGACATTTATTGTGGTCATTTTTTTGGTATACATTTGTTATGTAGGGGCCAATTATTGTGGGATGTTTTGACCTTTCGATGGTAGTGGTTATGTAGTATTTATGGAAATTCAATTCCAAAAATATTCTATAACCACCAGATCCTATTGGAGTCTGGTTATATGCATGGATGCTTATGTAGGTACCACTGGTACCATGTTTATATCTAATATATATTTATTTTGCTGATAAAAAAAAACTATTCACTTTTTAAATTAGTTTTCTCATATCTTCACTCTTCTCACTCTCTATCAATAATAAAGTGAATGAGAGAAAGAAGAGTAAATACATGAGAAAACAAATTATGATTATATAAAATATATATATATATATATATATATATATATATATATATATGATGTGATTCATAAATTTAAAAAATACTTATTTACTCTAAATTATAATCGTAATCATAATTATATAAAAATAAAAGAAGCAGTGTGGGCAAACATGAGAGAGTGAAATGAGATGTAGGAATAAGTATGTAGGGAAAATATAATTAGGTTAAAAATGTTAATACATGCTAAAATATTTGTGTTCCATCACATTCCTTCCAAATTGGAGGGGGAGAAAAATGCTTATAATTGAAATGAATCACATTCCATCCTTTTTTTTTAACAAACTCCATCTAAATTTACAAAATCCAAGATATCACTTACCTTCTTTCTCCATTCCCCTTTCATTCCATCTCCTACTGTTATTATCAATTCAAATGTAGCCCGAGAGACTTGATATTTATGAGTATAATTAATTTAAATGAAAATTTTAAAATTAAGGATAATTGTGTGTTTTTAGAATATGCCTAAATACTATACTATAATCACTAAAGAGAATACATTCATTTTTTTGTGCAACAGAATACATTCAATTTAATATAGAAGAAGGACTAAAATTTATATTTTGCGTCAAATTCAAATATATATTAAACAACATAATAAGTTGATAACAAAATGAATTTGATTTCATCACAGAAAAAAAAAAAAAAGTCTACAACAAAGACACAATTGGGCGAGCCGAAAAATCCGAAAGCAAGCCTTATCTCTTTTGACAAATATAAAAATCACGTATTGTTTTGCAGGTAAATAGCCATTTTGGTCATCGAAAATGTCAAACGCTAACATTTTTGTCTCTAAAAGATGAAAAATTCGAATTTAGTCCCCGAAAATGAAAAAAGTGCGACAAATTCATCCTCCCGTTAACTCTTCTCCGTTAACATTAACGGAAGTGCCTACGTGGCACTTTTGGAGATGACGTGGTATCTGACGATTGCCATGTGTCATTCACATGACTGCCACGTGACTAAAAGTTGACTTTTTACTTTAGTATCTGAACTTAACAACTTGTTGTTATTTTAGTCCCTGAACTTAGCCACTTACTAACATTTTGGTCCCTGAACTTAATCACTTACTGACATTTAGGTCCCTGAACTTAATCACGTACTGTCATTTTGGTCCTTGAAAGTACTTTTGAATTTTTAATTAAGTCTCATGCTACATGTAAATTATTAGCATAGTCATCACCATATTCTCTCACTTTCATTCTTTATCTGTCATATTTTCACCTTCTTCTTACCAATTTTGTCATTTAAATTATACTATAAATATGAAACTAATTTATGAGTGATCACATAGCAATAGTTAGCAGCTAAATCCAAGACATTGCTAACAAGATTCTATAAGGTTCCAATTTATGAGTGATCACATAACAGTAATTAGTGGCTATATCATGAGTATTAAAGGACTTGAGTGGACATGGTCCTCTGGTGGCACGCGAAGCACATGTCATTTTTCATTCTTTTGATAACATTTGGAGTGTAGAGAGTGAAAAAATTAAGGATGAAGGAGGTGTAAGTGGGAGGGGTGGCATAGGATCCATTCGATCGTTTGGCACATGATCGATAATCAAAGTAAAAGGATCAAACAGATAAGAAAATGTAAACAACGAAAGTTGTGATTTTCATGAACTACTACAGCAAGGTATATATAGACATCAAAGAATTTTAAATATAGTGGTTACTTGAGAGTGTTGAAGAAGCTATTTGAAATTTTTTAATTAAATAAAATGTAACTTAAAGAAGCTAGACAATGTTTATTAAGAAAAAAATTAAATAGTTTTTTAAGCTATTTTTGTGTTATTTTACTATTAGAATTGATGTTTCAGTTGAATAAATGACGAACTTTGCATGCAGATGATGAAGGTGAAAGCCAAGATGAACAACAAAGTGTGGAAGAGGAAAGTGAAAAATATGAGAGATATGAAATGGAAATAAGGGGATATGGTGATGACTATGCTAATAATACATGTAACATGAGACTTAATTAAAATTCAAAAGTACTTTTAGGGACCAAAATGACAGCATGTGATTAAGTTTAAGGACCAAAATGATAGTACGTGATTAAGTTTAGGGACCAAAATGTCATTAAGTAATTAAGTTCATGGACCAAAATGTCAGTAAAGTGAAAAATCAACTTTTAGGCACGTGGCTGCAACGTGGATGACACATGACAACCGTCAACTACTACGTCATCACCAAAAGTATCACATAGGCACTTCTGTTAATGTTAATGGAGAAGAGTTAACGGGATGATGGATTTGTCACACTTTTTTCACTTTTGGAGACTAAATTCAAATTTTTCATCTTTTAGAGATCAAATTGTCAGCACTTAACACTTTCAAGAACCAAAATGGTCATTACCCATTGTTTTGCTTTGGGTTGTTGCCGGAGGTTTGGTGAATAATAAATTAGTTGCTAACTGCTACCAAATTATTAATTTGCTTTCCTTTTACCTAACCTGCATAAGTATTTTTGTCGGTGGAACCGGTTCGTGATATTTATTTTTAGATCTCTTATCATTTGTTTATGTTATTTTATTGCTTCAAATAAAATAATTTCAATTTCTTCTCATTCAATTAAATATTCTTAAAATTATCTCTCTTTAATATACATTTCACACACACTATCTACGCAATTATAAAAAAGAAAACGCTCTTTGACTGACCACCTTTAGAAATAAAAATAAAAATAATAGATTAAAAAAGATAAGCGGTTAAAAAAAGTCAAATACACAGATAAAGATAAAAGTTGATTGATTTTAATATAATTGAGAAAGAAAATTGTTTAGCTAGTTAGTAAATTAAAATTAAGAAGTGTATATGAAAGAAATAAAAATTTAAAAATAAAATTAAATATTTAATATATATGATATTAGAATAAGTCACGTGTCTTAATAAGAGTGATAACAAAACAATTCTTAAAAATGTTTCCATTGAATAAGAGCTCTTAAAAATGCTCTAATTCTAAATAACTATTTTAATTTAGATAGAGAGAGAAAATGTTGTCTAAAATTTACTTTTTGAATTTTTTAGATGTAAATTTATTTTTAAAGTTATTGTAATTAATTCATGAAAATAAAATCATGTAATGAGGCGAAAGATTTTTTTGAAAGAGTAATGAAGCGAAAGATAAAGGCATGAAAACAGAGAAAGGAATAACGTTTTATATATATATATATACATAAAGGAATATCGTTTATCAATGATTAGTTTTGAGTTTTGACTAAATACACAAAGAATGAGTCCCGCATAATTTTTATTATATTTATATTCATAACTTAAACAATGATGCAGTGCATGTCAATTTGTTTTAAAGCAATATGAGATTTGCATTGCAGCGTTGCACTTACGCACGTGATGCTAGCTTTTTTTAGAGAGATATTTTTATTTAAAGCAATATTACTCATGCTAGCTAGTAATATTTATATTTTTTTATGTGATGCTAACCAAGTAAATTGTCCAATAGCTTGTGGCTTGTGCAGTATACGTCTATACATTTTGCAAAAAATTGAAATGAAAAATGATGAAATTACACTACACAATTTTATATATTTTTATCCACTATGCAATATATATTTTTATTTTTATTTTATTATATTAATTTTCGGACCAGTCCGTGACCTGCTTGGGCAACCCGGCCTAAGACCATTTGGCCCGTCGGGCCTAGCGGGCCGGGCCAAAAAGGCCTGATTCTATTTAGGCCAGCTTTTTTAAAGCCTGGCCTAACCTTATTTGCGGGCTGGTCGGGCTCAAATTGACAGCTCTAACAGAAACCTAAATGAAGCCTTCTCCACATATCAGTCCATTACCTATACCTTCCATTATATCTCCTCCTTTGTCTCCTCTAAAACTCTCTCCTTCCACATACTATGAAACTCTCCCCTATCATTCCTCATACAGTTTTTCATATTTAACTTTTTAAACTAGCTGTTGCATCCACATATCTATGTATGTACCCCCTTTTTTTTCCATGATTTTTAGTCAAAGGAAACATGATAAATATGATTAAAAACAGGTTCTGCCTATGGAACTAGGGAGGATAGGAGATTCACATATAGTGGCACGATAAACCTTCGTGCTAGAACAAACAAAATAGCTCTGCTTAGTGTTGCTGTTGGACTTCCAGTAAGTTGTTTTCCACCTTTACTTTTTGAATTATGAAATCCTACTACATACAAGTATCAATTGATGAAATCCTACTCATACTCCTTATTGTTGTCTTAGTAAAGCTTATAAAGACTTTATTCTATGTCTATTAATGACTAATATCATTCTTTTATTATGTGTTGTCATAAAACGTGGGAGGACATTTTGAGACTTGGAACACAGGAATCCTTGGTCCAATTTTACTCTGGGGATGATCAAGGAAGTAGGGTTTATATTGGCAGAAATAGACTTATCAGGTTGCTTATCCTTACTAATTTAGTTGCTTTAGTTGTCTTAGTTACAAAGAAAAAACTATATTAAGACATGCCAATTCTTTAAACAGGTTGGGTTGAAATGAGAGGCCATGAATCTTGCATCTTCAAATGGTATCTCTTATGTAGAGTGGATATAGTCAGCATTAGTGTCAGACAAAAATCAACCACTGACATGCCACAAGGTAAAAATTAATAGAAATGTGTTTAAGGTTTATTGAAACCAAATATCGGCCCTCAAAAGTGATAAATTTATTGGTAAATTTGTAGACATTATTTTGATGCTCCAAAAGGACACGAGCCATTGGCATTGGACACGGAGGGTATGGGTAAAGGTCAAATATGGATTAATGGGTTGAGCATTGGAAGATACTAGATTGCTCCGATTACTGGTAATTGCAATGGTTGCAGCTATGTCGGCACATTCAAACCTCCAAAGTATTAATTTTGGTTGACATTATAGGTAATGCATGGCTCACCCAGGCCCAAAGTCCCTTATATTTGGTACTAAATATTTCGGGTACCATGTACCTCGATCTTGGTTGAAGCCAAATCATAATCACTTTCATTCCTCTTATTTCTCTAATTTCACTCTTACTAAGTTTTTTTTTTTTAATGCAATTATCTTCATTCTCCACACAAGTTTCTTGGGTTTTGTCAACTTATCTTGTAGTTCGAGACATGACGGTACAACAGCTTTGAGGTTCTAATCATTCTCTTCTTAAGAGATACTTCACTATGTCTTCAATTTTTTTTTCTTTCCATTTGTTCTCCTTGTATGTTATGTATATCATGAATCATAATACTTTAAGTTGTAACTTTTTTATTTCCTTTCATAATTATAAGACTCTTATAAATTCTAGATTTTTAAGTTTTAGTGCGAAATTATTCTTTTCTATTATTTGTATTTAATAATATTTACATACTATTTATTATTTGTTCATTAACTAATATTTTAATCAAATTGAGTCTCTTTATTGCAAATTCATTATTAATATATTAAAATGCTAAATCAAATTGTAACGACATTATAATGTCTCTTAATTGCAAATTATTAATATATAATTGTTAATTAAATAAAATTTAAAATTATATTGATAACAAAATGTAATGACATCATCTTGCTAAAATTATCAGTTACTTAATATAAATTTAATACATTCTGTAAAAAAATACAAATTTAATACAAACTTTAATTTTGTTATCATTCTCTTTAATGTATGATACTCTAAAAAAATTCAATTAATTTAAATCAATTATTAAATTCAGAATAAAATTTAAATTTATACTTTTAAAATATAACTAAATTTAAATGTCTCTTTAATGTATAATTTACAAATATATTAATTTATAAATTAAAATTTTGAAAAATATTAATTTACAATTAATTTGTATAGATAATATTATTTTGACAAATATATGTTAATTTTATAGTATAACGTCAACAAATATTTTACAATTTTTGTTTTTGTAATTTAATATAACATTTCCTTTTTTTTAAAATATTTCTAACATCTTCAAATTATATCATATACAAATATTAATTTGCAAATTAATAATTTGTCTAATTGATATAATTTTGATAAATATATGTTTTTTAGTATAATTTCAACAAAGGTTTTATAATTATTTTTTATATTTTAATGTCAAATATTTTTAATATCTTTAAATTATATCATATACAATTATGTATAAACACACTTAACGCGCAAGCCAATATCTAGTTATTCTTAATTGTTTAGGTCTTTAACTCAATATCTGCACAAACAAATTTCTTTTATTTTTCACTTACTTTCAACTAAATTAAATGGTTATGCTCTTTTTCTCAGTGCCGCTACAAATATCTTTAAAAGTATTAATTTAATGATTAACAAATAAAAACTTTATTTAAATTACATTAAAACACTTTAATAATGTTGAATATTATATTTTAGTAAACATTTATTCTTGATTCTTTAATCAGTGCTTTTTACAGGATTAGATAACACACAATTCCAGTATTTTTGTTGGAAGAGCAACGTTGTAATTTACAATTGTTTTTTCTGATAACATGTCATACGGGTTGGCTTCCCTCTTTCTTAGCCACTTAGACTTAGCCATCGATATTAATTAATTAATATATTATATTATATACATAATACATCTCTCCTGGCCTATGCTCATTACACAGCCCTCAGTCATATGAGCAAAGACCAGACCAAACCACAAAAAGTCAAAAGTGGTGACACTCAAATTTCCACGTGGAAAAAGCACAGGAACTATGGTGTTCCAAGTTAGCACACGTGCAACAAGGTGTAGGTGTGTTATGGTCTCAGCCTTGCACCCAATTGACTAATATACCCAATGTTTTCAAGCTCAAGATATTTATTTTTCGGATAGATCCAAGTCTTCTTCCTGCCACCAACCCACTTTAACTCCTTTTTCCTTTCTTGTATGCTGCTTACACTATTCTTCCATCTTCTCCTACCCCCACCTATTCCTAACAAACTACTACTACGACCGCATGGGTCTAAAAAATATTTTGAGAAATTATATTTATATAGCAATTCATAAGAGAAAAGAAAGAAAAATGTGAGATAAAATATGCAATGGGATTGAATGACAGAAAAAAAAAAAAAGAAAAAAAAGAGAAGGAATGTTATATATTTTACTGTATAATTTTGTTATATAAATACGGTATTTCAAAATTTGCTACATAAATTTACATAAACAAAACTTAAATAACTAAATTATCAGTCTAATATATTATGGAAGACTTATATTTCGGATTAGACTTGAGACTCAATTCGTGTAATAGGTCACCTTAGCCGGAACATTAGATTAACCCAAATCAATATCAAAGAGCAAAACTTTTTAGATGAGATCATAAATAGAAGATCACATCTCCTCTTGGAGTAAAGTCATTATATTTTTACACTAAGACAAGATAATATTGCCCTTGAAAGACCTTGAACCCTGTGTCAGGAGATTTAATTTATCTTAGACTTTTATAAATATAGACACGGTTAATGTTATTGTAGTAGGTAAGTACTTAATATATATTGTCAATCTAGTGAAATTCTTATTCACTTAAATGTTGAAGTATCTTTTGCATGTATGCATCTATTTTCCATGATGTTTCAGCTTTACAATAGTACTCACTTGTCGTAACCAAGGTCACGGCGGGACGGCAAAAAAGAGTTTTAAAATAAACAGAGGAGTCGCCACCAATATTTATTAAGGAAAACATTGAAAAAAACCTTTAAAGAAAAGAATGGTCTTTGGAACCAAATATGAGTTTGGGAGTCGATTACGCGTAAGGAAGGTGTTAGCATCCTACGACGTTCGTCCTAAAACAGTTACCTCTAATTAATTAAGCAAATTATTTATAACTTTAAAAATATTTATCTCACCCAAAACTAAAAAAAAAAAAGACAAAGGTTTATTTTATTTTTTTATGAAGATTAATTTTATTATTATTATTACTATTATGAAAAAAAGAAGTGTTAATATTTATTAATTTTTTTTAGCTCGACAGGAGTGATCCCCTGTTCCTACGTATCCCCAGGTGCAATGGAGAATTCAGAGTTACGTAATTCTTTGGGGTAGAAAATATTTGCGTGTTGATATATTTTTTATTTTGAATCTTATTTTTTAGATTTAGGATTTTTGAGCTGTCAAAACTCATAGGTCCTAAAAATATAAGACTGACAGATGTGTACACCCAAGTCAATCTATTTAGAAATTTTATTCTTGAAGCAAACTAATTTCGTGTTAATATTTTATTTTAGAAAAGAATTTTAAGGTATCAAACTGTCACAACTTTTACATCAAAATCTCAAGATTAAGAGGATGTCACATCTAATTAACCCTTTTTCTATTAAACTTTATTTTATTAATTATTATTATTATTAATTATTATTAATTATTATTATTATTTATAAGATGGGAAAAGTTAACGTAAAGCAAAATGACAATATACTTATTAATCAATTTTCATTAACATGGGAAAAGCTAACGTTAAACAAAATGTCACTATGATATATTGCATCCTATATCAACTTCTTTCTTTACAAAATACTTTCACTCCTATTTGCTATTTAATGATCAATACTTTAAAATAAAATAAAAATAAAAACTTGCGTCGGAAAAAAAAACAAAGAATTGCCTGGTGGCTTGTTTGATTAATGCGATCAAGAAAAAAAAAGGAATTATATGACTCACAATTGAATAGCAACGAAACCATTGAGATGGACTCAGCCCGTGAGAAAAAGAAACGTAAGCTCTAGGTCCAGTTTTTTTTCTTAAAACAAAGACAAGGATTAGCAACAAGCTAAATGAAAGAGGGACAGCCACGTAAAAGATAAAAGCTTCACGAAGCTTCTTTTGTTCTCTACAGATGCCAACGAAAAGGGGCTTCTGCCCTGTGCACCAAAATAGCGCACTAAGAGAAGGGGAAATATGCACCTCGCCCTCGCACTTGCGATGACAGCGCGATGGTGGCGCGACGCGATTGCGGCGGCCTCCGATTAGTCACGGTGGTGGCTTCAAAGGCATCGGGGTGACTCGAATGGGGTTGTAAGTAAGGGGCGAAGGTGCGTCTGGCGTGGAAGGGTGGTTTGGGCTTTGGATCTGGGTTATGGCGAAGGGGACGCAGCGACGCAGTTCCAACACCACGGTGGCTGTAGGAGGTGGCGTCGTGGTTGCGCACGCGAAAAAGGGAGAGGATTACACAATGGTGGTGGAAGGGGACGGGCAGCAGTGGTGGAAGGGGACGGGCAGCAGTGGTGTGTGCCGGGGTCGCAACGGCGCGATTCCGACTTAGTGGCAGTCACGGACGGCGATGCCGTGGTCGTTCTCGTGGTAGAGGACAGGGTGATTGATGTGGCTTTGATTTTCTATTTGCTCTTGTGATTTTTGGTTGGGTTTTGTTGCAGATCTTGTTGAAGGGTTTCTGGATTTAGGTTTTGTGAGTGGATAGGCTTGAGTCTGTGGTGTTGGGCTCGCGGCTGTAGTAACGGGTACAAGTTTGGAGCTTGATTTGGGTCGATGGGTTTGTGTCTGGCAGTGACGGCGTTTAAGCTCTGTGAAATTGGGTAAGGGTTCAGGCAACTATCTGGTTCAGGTTTGAGGGAATAACATTCTCTTTTGCTTTCAATTCTTTTCTTTTCATTGTTAATTGATAGCTATTTGCTAAAGAAAATCAAATGAAAACCAGATTCACATGCACACACACATATTGCTCTTGGAGAATCACTTTAATTTAATTAAATGACACTTTTGTATTACATGGTCACAAATACTGAACAAGAAGCAAGCATAGCATAAAGACTACCTTTCCGGTGTTACAGAGATGGCAGAGATAAACAGAAATGGAGAAGAAGACAGAAAAAAAATTACATTGCGGTGAGAGGTTACCTATTATGTGGTAACTTTCCAGCTTTGATTCAACTCACTAGAACTATTTTTTGGCTGAAACTTTGCTCAGGTAGCTTCCTCCTCCCTCTTAACTCTCTGCCTTTGCACTTTCTAACTTCCTCCCCTCCCCTTTTTCATTCACAGTAGCAGTATTTATAAGCTCAATCTTTGAATTCTTTAATCACACTAGCCCAACCTATTGTAAAGCATGTTTATGTCTTTTGGGAACAAATCTAACAGATGCAAGATTTTAGGGAATTTGTTGGTGGCTGTGGTTCAGGACCAGCTAGAGGAGGAGGCCTGCTGGTGGCCTCGGTGCAGAGAGCTAGCTGGGAGGAAGGTTCAAGCACGATCGCCTTTTCTTTTTGCTTTTTGTTTGTGTTTATTTTATTTTATTTTTCCTTTTCTGACTTTGTGTTTTTCTTTTTTCCTTTTGTTTTGGCCTCTGATCACAAACAAATTTAGATTTTGGTTGTATATGGACATTATGGATTTAAGTTGTTGGCCTAAAGCATTTTTATTCTTGTTGGCCCAAATTTGGAAAAAATAATTTATTTATTTATCTTTATTAAAACAGAAATAATTAGAGAGATAGGACAAAGTTGGCTGTTGACGGTTGCCCCGCTTTACTTATATTTTATTAGATAATATGATGAACCAAACACTCTTCATATTATCATAATAAAAGATAAGTAAAGATATAAACACCAATTTTGCTTTTGTTTTTTTTTTTTTTGTTTATTTTATCTAGGATATAAAAGCGGTGAGTGCGAGGACTCGATACAAAGAAACAAATGGTGCGGGGACCCGAAACGTAAAAAAGCAAAGGGCACAGGGACCCGAATCATAAAAAAAATAGTGGGCGCGAGAACCCGAGACATAAAAACAGCGGGCGCGGGGGCCCTAAATATAAAAAAAAATTAGCAGGTACGGGGGCCTGAAACATAAAAAAGCAACGGGTACGGGGACCTGAAACATAAAAACGGGCGCGAGAGCCTTATACACAAAAAAGCAACAGGTATGGGGACCTGAAACATAAAAAGCAACAGGTACGGGGACCTGAAACATAAAAACGGGCGCGGGGGCCTTATACACAAAAAAGCAACAGGTATGGGGACCTGAAACATAAAAAGTAGCAGGCGCGGGGACCCGAAACATAAAAAGCAGTGGGTGCGAGGACCCAAAACATAAAAGGTAGCGGGCGCAGGGACCCGAATCATACAAGCAGTGGGCGCAGGGACCCAAAACATACAAGTAGTGGGCGCGGGGGCCCTAAACATAAAAGGTAGCGGGCGCAGGGAGCCGAAACATACAAGTAATGGGCGCGGGGACCCAAAACATAAAAAACAGCGGGCGCGGAGACCCGAAACATAAAAGGTAGCGGGCGCAGGGACCCGAAACATACAAGCAGTGGGCGCGGGGACCCGAAACATAAAATATAGCGGGCACGAGGACCCAAAACTCTATGCACGAAAGTTAAATGGTGACAACATGGAATGTAAGATGATGAAATGTGTGCATGATATGCAATATGAAAGTGCTCTTGACCAAGGGGTATTTCATTTTATGCATTTTTCCAACCTTTGACACCTTTACGTTTTTAGTGCCTCAACACTCATGGAGGAATCACTATTTTTGGTAACAAGTTAGGGACTGTTTCAAGCGTTTTGAACTATCAATCGACCACTACCCATGTAAGTGTTGGCCCAAGAATCACCATGTTTCCCATGACTTTTAAATGTATTCATCGTAATTGTAATGATCTTTAATTGTTATTGCACACTTTATTCTTGGCACATCACAGAATGAAATAACACAATGAAACAAAGAGTAATAGGATAAGACGAAAGTGTTTTACTGCTTTGGGAAGGAAATTGCAGATACAAGAGCAAGTTTTGTGTGAAAGCAAAATGATAGATTCAATAAAGTCATCACAAAATGATAAAAAAAATTGGTGACAGATGGAATAGAGTAACAATATTAAATTCCATGTCTGCAACAACTTTGAGAATCCCATCTACTAGCTTTTGGGGACTTTAGATGCTTTGGCAAACTCATTACCCATCTTTTCGGGTTATCCATGCACATCAACTTTCAAGGGCTTACCCCACTTCCAATGACTTTGATGCATTCCTCAGACATCATACCCGGATGACAACTTCCCCCAATCTCAAGTCTTTCACTCTAATTTTTGCCTAGACCGCCTTCTCAGGTTTTCGGTCTAGCGAGTCTTTTTTTTTTTCATATATAACCCTATCTTTTGCCTAGGTTGCTCTTTTTCAGTTTTCAACCTAGCAGGTTGCTCTAACTTTTGCCTAGGCCGCCTTTTCAGGTTTTCAGCCTAACGAGCTCTTTCTTTTTTTCTTTTTCAAGTATAATACTTCTTGACTGCATCAGAGTTTACAGGAAGGGGTAAGTCTTCACCATCCATATTTGAAAGGATTAATGCACATCCTGAAAAGGCCTTCTTCACCACATAAGGTCCTTCTTAATTCGGAGTCCACTTCCCTCTATGATCTTTTTGGGTTGGCAGGATTTTCTTAAGCACTAATTCTCCTTCATGGAATTCCCGAGGACGAACCTTTTTATCGTGGGCTCTTTTCATCCTCTTTTGATATAGTTGACCATGACATAATGCAATCAATCTTTTTTCTTCAATGAGGTTTAATTGGTCGTAACGAGCCTGAACCCAGTCAGCCTCCTCAAGCTCGGTTTCTGCCAACACTCTCAATGAAGGGATTTCTACTTCAATGGGGAGGACAGCTTCCATTTCATACACCAACGAATAAGGAGTTGCCCCAGTTGAGGTGCGAACAGTGGTACGATAACCATGTAATGCAAAAGGGAGCATGTCGTGCCAATCCTTATATGTTGCCACCATCTTCTGGATAATCTTCTTGATATTCTTGTTTACTGCCTCTACTGCTCCATTCATCTTTGGATGATACGGCGAAGAATTGTGATGTTGAATTTTGAAATTCTCACACAACTCTTTCATCATTTTGTTGTTCAGATTGGTCCCATTGTCAGTAATGATGTGACTTGGCAAACCATATCGGCAAATCAAATCTCTCTTGATGAATTTGACCACCACATTCCTTGTTACACTGGCATATGATGCTGCCTCAACCCACTTGGTGAAGTAATCAATGGCAACAAGGATGAAGCGATGCCCATTTGATGCTTTGGGTTCAATTGGACCGATCACATCTATTCCCCAAATTGAGAATGGCCATGGTGCAACCAAGATATTCAAGGATGTTGATGGCGCATGGATATTATCAACATATGTCTGACATTTGTGACACTTCCTCACATGGTTGCAACAATCAGCCTCCATGGTCGACCAATAGTAGCCAACCCTTAGAATCTTTCTTGCCATCACATGTCCATTTGCATGTGTTCCAAACGAGCCTTCATGGACCTCTTCCATTATCTTCTTAACCTTAAGTGCATCAACACATCTGAGCAATACCATGTCATGGTTTCTCTTATAAAGCACATTGTCATTCAAAAAGAATCCCATTGCTAATCTCCTTAAGGTCCTTTTATCATTTTCTGAAGCACTGCGAGGACACTCTCTATATTTCATGTACCACTTGATATCATAAAACCATGGTTTCCCGTCTGCTTCCTCTTCCACTACTTGACAATAGGCTGGTTGATCCCAATTCTGAATTTTTATCAGTGGCACGTCCCCTCCTTGACTTATCTTAAACATCGATGATAAAGTGGCTAGAGCATCAGCTAATTGGTTATCTTCACGAGGGATGTGATGGAAAGTAATCTCGTCGAACTGTTCCATCAACCCCTTAATGTAAGAGCAGTACGAGATTAATTTTTCATCTCGAGTCTCCCGTTCGCCTTTGAGCTGATGAATAACTAAGGCTGAGTCTCCAAACACCTCCAAAATTTTAGCTTTGAATTCAATGGCCGCTGAGATCCCCATTGCACATGCTTCATATTCTGCCACATTATTGGTACAGTCAAAACCCAATCTTGCAGTGAACGGAATGAATTGATTCGTAGGGGAAATTAACACTGCCCCGATTCCGTGCCCCAGTGCATTGGAAGCTCCATCAAATAATAGAGTCCATTTTCCTTCATCCCTGGACTCCTTATCTTCAAATAATGGCATTATGTCTTCATCTGGGAACTCACATTGCATTGATTGGTAGTCTTCTATAGGATGGTGAGCCAAGTATTCTACTAGGGCACTGCCTTTGATAGCTTTCTGGGTGACATACACAATATCATATTCTGACAATAACACTTGCCAACGAGCGATTCGACCAGTGAGAGCAAGCTTTTCGAATATATACTTAATTGGATCCATTTTGGAGACCAACCAAGTAGTGTGACATAACATATATTGCCTCAGCCTACGAGAAGCCCAAGCCAAGGCACAACAAGTCCGCTCCAACAGAGAGTACCTCATTTCACAACCTGTGAATTTCTTGCTCAAATAATAAATGTCATGCTCTTTCTTACCAGATTCATCGTGTTGCCCCAGCACACAACCCATAGATTCCTCAAGCACCGCCAGATACATGATGAAAGGCCTCCCTGGCACTGGTGGTACTAAGACTGGAAGTTCTTGCAAGTATTGCTTGATCTTTTCAAAGCCCTTTTGACAATCTTCATTCCACACCACTGTTTGATTTTTGCGCAACAACTTGAAGATTGGATTACAAGTAGCAGTTAATTGGGATATGAACCTAGCAATGTAATTCAACCTCCCTAGGAACCCACGAACTTCCTTTTCTGTACTTGGGGCTGGCATCTCCAAGATTGCTCGCAGTTTATCAGGATCAACCTCTATGCCTTTTTCGCTGACTATGAAACCTAACAATTTGCCTAACTTCACGTCGAAGGTGCACTTAGCAGGATTCAACCGAAGCTCGTATTTTCTCAGACGATCAAACAATTTTTGTAGGTCTGCAATATGTTCTTCCTCTGTTCTAGACTTAACGATAATATCATCCACATACACTTCAATCTCCTTATGCATCATGTCATGGAACAAGGTCACCATCGCCCTCTGATACGTTGCCCCAGTGTTTTTCAACCCGAATGACATCACCTTGTAGTAGAAGGTTCCCCACAATGTGATGAATGTGGTCTTTTCCATGTCTTCAGGCGCCATTTTAATTTGATTGTATCCGCAGAACCCATCCATGAAGGAGAAGAAAGACTGTTGGGCAGTGTTATCTACCAGCATGTCTATGTGAGGCAATGGGAAATCATCCTTGGGACTAGCTTTATTCAAGTCCCAATAATCAACACACATTCTGACCTTCCCATCTTTCTTTGGGACCAGCACTATATTGGCAACCAATTAGGGGTATTTAGCCACCGCAAGGAACCCTGCATCAAGTTGTTTCTTAACCTCCTCTTTGATCTTCAGTGACACCTCTGGCTTCATTCGTCTCAACTTTTGCTTTACTGGTGGGCAATCTGGCTTCAATGGTAATTTGTGTTCAACTATGCTAGGATCTAACCCAGGCATGTCCTGGTATATCCATGCGAAGATATCAACATAGTCAAATAGGAGCTTGAGCAACTGGTCTGGCACATTTCCCTTTATGGCAGTACCAACCTTGATTTCCTTCTTATCATTTTCATCCCCTAGATTGATCATTTCAATTTCCTCCTCATGGGCTTGAATTATTCGATCCTCCTGTTCCATTAACCTTTTCAACTCAGGTGGAGTTTCTAAATCATCATCGCCCTCATCAGCTTGATAGATAGGATGATCAAAACTGTAGCATGGAATATCAACATTGTTATTCTCAAGATGATTATTTTCAAATCTGCAATTTTGGGTTAACATGAAATAATGGAAAATAAATAAAGGTTAAGGAGAAGGGACAAGAAATAAAGGGAATAACCAGAAAGTTGCATCATGCATTTCATTCATTCGATATACCAAAAAGTAACATGTAAGCCCATTTCAACAAAAAAGTCATACTAAAGACATGGGCATAATTTTAGAGTTTGCATTACAATTACTTTGAAAGTGAATTAAAAATCACAAGAAATTCTTGGATCTTCCAGTTATGTAACTCTTCATGAGGGCCACATGGGTACACCAGGTTGTCGCGATCATCAACATCTGGATCTTCTTTTGCCATGGCCACTTGACCTGCATACACCAGTCCTCCGCTTCTAAAGCTTTGGTAGAGGTCACAAATGGGAATTCTCTCTGTCTCTAGCTCCCGATTCTCTAGACGGGCCAACCTCATCTCATTCTTTTCCTTCGCCACTCTTCTTTTGTCAGCCTTAGTGAACTTATATCCCAGCCCACATCGATTCTTGTTTTCTAGCAACTCTATCAACTTTGCGAAACCTTCTAAGCCTTTTCCCAATCCATGCCCTGGATGATATCCTTCGCTTAACATGATCTTTGCCACCCTTATAGATGTTTTTGATAATTGCGAGTTCCTAGGAGGAGACTCCACATAAGCAGTACTGATTACCTCCAAAGATTGGAAAGAGGTTTCAAGGGCTTCTTCAGCTGCTTCAATATAATGAGTAGGGGCTGGGCTACTCACCAACATATCCTCCTCTCCAGAAATGATCACTAGTTTATCATCCACCACAAATTTCAGCTTTTGGTGTAGGGTAGAAGGGACCACTCCAGCAGAGTGAATCCATGGTCTGCCTAACAAAAAACTATATGCTGGCTTGATATCCATGACTTGGAAGGTGATCTCGAAGGTGAAAGGACCAATCTGGATAGGGATCTCAATCTCTCCCATGACTTCCCTACGTGATCCATCAAAAGCCCTCACAATCATAGAACTCGGTTTCATATGAGTCCCATCACAAGGCAGCTTATCCAGAGTTGACTTAGGCATCACATTTAATGAAGAGCCGTTGCCAATCAACACCCTAGCTACAATGTGATCCAGACATTTCACTGAGATGTGCAAAGCCTTGTTATGGCCCTTCCTTCTGTTGGAATCTCATCATCTGTGAAGGTGAGACAATTATTAACAGTGATGTTGCCAATAATGCCCCCAAACTTGTCTAGTGTAATGTCATAAGCCACATGCGCTTCATTCAAAATCTTCATCAACAACTTCCTGTGACTTTCTGAATTCATCAATAGAGATAGAAGAGACACCCTTGCCGGCATCCGATTCAACTGATCGATGAGCTTGTACTCACTCTGTTGAATGAACTTGAGAAATTCTAAAGCCTCTTCATCTGACACATCTCTCTTCTTTTCTTTTTCATTAGTGACTTCCTCCTCAACGGTCTTTTTACCTTTTGCGAGTTCTCCTTCAATGACCTATCTTTCTTTCACCTTGGGGTTTTTCACTGAGTCATCCCTCCTTAATTCCTCAGGAGCATAAACTCTACCACTGCGTGTCATCCCTCCTACCCCTGCAATATTTGTGATTACTGTTCCTCCAGTATGAGAATTCATGTTGCCATTTTCTTGTACCTCCACATCATACTTCCATGGTACTGCCTTAGTGTCCTTGTGAGGAAAAGGAGCTGGACTTACACAATGATGGGTTTGCGAACCGGAGGTATAGGCAAAGATACACTTTTGGTGAAGCGAATTACCAACGGCTTCCAGGCAACCACATCTCGCTTTTCTTCTGATTGGGCCATTAGCACATTCTCTTCTTCCCACACCTGACCTATTTGGACCAAGTTTAAGTCCATCAACCCCTGTAGTATCTGCTTAAACTTAATACACTCCTCAATAGAGTGTTTGGCTTTCAGGTGAAGACCACACACTTTTCCTTCAAAAACTTGCCCCTCAATTATCTTAAACTTGCACAATTCTGAGAAAAGGACTGCCATGGGGATTTTGACTTTCTCCACCTCTTTTACTAACTGACCTGACTGCCCTTCAATGGCATTCACTGACACACCACCGTGACCCGGAAGTGGGTTGCTCCCGACGTTCGGTCCTTCTTCTTTAAAGCATAGTGAACCTTCTTCTATTAAGTCTTGCACTTTATGCTTCAAACCCCAACATCTTTCGATGGAATGCCCTATAGTGCCTGCATGGTAATCACATTTGGCATTCGGGTCAAAGCCCTTTGGATATGGCGGTTCAACAAGTTTCAAGGGGAAAAGGACAACTAGAGAATTGCGAATCAAATGTGGCAAGAGTTCGGTGTAGGTCATAGGAATTGGGGTGATTGTTCTTTGTTGGTTATTCCTTTTCTTCTAAGTGTTAGTGGTATTAGGGTATGAGGCTCTTGGTTGGCTTGCTTGAGGCACTGAAGGTAATGAGGCTTGTGGTAACGGCAGTTGGTAGGCCACTCTAGGTTGGTAAGGTTGTGGGTAAGGCAGTTGGAAAACTGATGATATCTGTGGGTTGTACACGAATGGAGGCCGGTAGTTGGGCACGAAAGGGACGGGATTGTAACTGGCATGACTGGTGCAGGTATTACTGCATTTGTTTCACCTCCCTTTTTCTTATCAATGGTTGTTGGGGGTTTCTTCACATTTGTTGATCCCGTTGACATATGAGCAATCTTCCCACTTCTTACTCCCATTTCAACCCTCTCTCCAATGACGACTAGGTCCGAGAAATTCGATGATACGTTTCCAATCATCCTGTCATAGAAGGGTGATTGGAGTGTATCAATGAACATTGTGACCATCTCTTTTTCAGACAACGGGGGTTGTACCTGAGCAGCCACTCCTCTCCAACGTTGGACGTACTCCTTAAAAGCTTCATTCTCCTTTTTCACCATGTTTTGCAACTGTGTTCGATTTGGTGCCATGTCCATGTTGTATCTGTATTGCTTCAAGAAAGCCTCTGCCAAGTCCCTCCAAGTATGTATTCGGCCTCACTCCAAATTCATGTACCAACTCAGAGCGGCACCCATAAGGCTTTCTTAGAAGAAATGGATCAACAATTTATCATCATAGGCGAATGAGGCCATCTTCCTACAATACATTGTGAGATGGTTTCTCGAGCAAGTGTCTCCTCTATATTTATCAAATTCAGGGACTTTAAATTTGTGAGGAATCACGACATCTGGGACTAGGCATAGATCGGTAGCATCGAAAGCATAATGACCAATCCCTTCAATGGCTCTCAACCTTTCTTCTAGAACTGCAGTTTATCTTTGGATTGAGAGTGTTCAGGCTGACTATGGCGTATCACAACAGTTGGCGTAAGGTTGGTATTTTGGTGATTTAAGGGGCCTCTAGGAAGGGTTGTGTCAGTTAGTGATGTGTGTGTAGGGACATAAGGTACGTAGGTGGAAGGCTGGAGCAGAATTTGTGGGCTATTGGTTCCAAGGTTTGGGTCTCGGGTTTGTGTTTGGTCTGGAGGATTTGAGGTAGAGGTGTGGGGATTGCTTTCAGTGTTATTGGTCACATGTGGTGTATAATCTGGAAGGGGGCCATATGAAGAGCTTGTAGCAGACACGTGGTGGTTAGCCTCTTGAGCGTTGACAGCCATAGGTGGTGTGTAGCCGGGAGGGAGGCCATATGGAGGGAATGCTACTTGAACACTAGGATTGGCTTGCAGAGTAAATCCCGGAGGATGGGAGGGATTAGCTTGATGTTCTTCTGAAGAATTCCCATTCGTGCCATTTTGCAGCATTTCTAAAATCTGGTCCATCTTTCTTTTCATCTGATTCATCTCCTCTTTCTACTCTTCATGTTGTTGCTCTAGGTCACCCACGACTCCTTCCATGATCTTTGTCTTGGCACGTGTCCCGTAAGGGTATCGCAAGGATGTTTTCTTCGCTTCAATATTTACTCTCTTTTCTCTATTGAAAAAAAATGTCTTATGAGTATGGAGAAATGAAAATGCAACTACCTTATCTGTTGTTGTTTTTTTTTTTTTTTTTGTTCTTAGGGATGCAAGGTTGTTAGAGAACCATAAGTCATACGACTTGCCGATGAATATTATTTTCTCGAGCATGTGGTTAGAAGCAACATGAACATTTTCTCTCAGACTTTTCCTCTAGAACGTCACGTTCTAAGTACTAAGCCTTAAAGAATATAGGATTTTAAAGCAGCTCATTACATGAACATCTTCTTTTAGACTTTTCTTTTAGAACGTCACGTTCTAAGTACTAAGTCTCAAAGAATAAAGGTGTTGAGAAGCCAAAATCATAGTAGAGAGCAAATAAACAATAACTTTCATTGATAATCAAAACAAAGTACATGCCATTAATGGGTGAAACAACGCAAAATACAAGGGACATTCTTCTACAACTTGACATAAAGTACGAATTATCATTCATCATTACTAGCCATATTTCTCATTTGGCTTATCATCCCTTTACAATACTCAATGAATTCATAAATCTCAACTAGCGTTGGAAGTGGGTCAGTCATCCCTTCAACTCTTCGCAAGTAATGTGAGGCCTCATTGAGCATTCGCTTGATCTGTAGAGCTCGACTCACAAAATTATGTGCCCAGAGCTTTTGTTGCCCCTGGTAATCTTCAATAACTCCATTCAGTTGCATTACCTGGTCTTCCAACTTCTTCTTCTCATCTAATGTGACTTGATGTTTCGAAGCTAGGTTTGCATTCAGTTGTTCCTCGCTTTGGAACCTGCTTTTATATTCAGCCACCACCATTTTCAATTGTTGCTTCGGATCATCAAGTTGTCTTTGAGCACTTTTCTTGGCCACCTTGGACTCTTCCCATGCCTTCTTCCACTTTAGAGCATCAGCCCTAGCCTCATCTCACTCTTTTCTTCGCATCCCTAATTTTGTGCTTGCGGCGTCCAAACAACTTTTTGTATTGAGCTTCTTTTATTCTTCTAGTCTTGCCCTCTTGTTGGCCTCAACAGCTGACTGCATCTTTTGCACACTTTCGCTTTGTGCCGCCTGGCATTCTCGATAAGCTTTTGCTAATTCCCTCTTCAATCTTTCTTTTTCTTCTTCAGATTTTACTAGTGCATCCTTAAGCTTTTCTATCTCCTCTGGGCTCATGGGGGGTTGTATTGGCACATCTTCCACAGTTGGGACTAAACCACGAAAGGGTAGCTTGATCTTTTGAACCCTTTCTTCAAGCCATCGGCTATAACTTTTATCCGCCATCCAACTTCCAACTCCTAGTCCTTTTCCTTTCCGAACGACTCGATTCCAAGCCTGCCTAACCCTATGGAGCATTTCCAAGTCCTGATTCAACTCTTAGACGATAAAAAGGAGTCATTGACTCTTCCGTCGGCGAATTCCTTATCGGATAACCAAAGAACTGCCTCAACGCTAAGATAGGATTGTAATTGATGCACCCTTTGGTTCCCATAAGTGGTACATTAGGGAAGTTCCCACAATGACAAGTCACATCAATTCTCTCTAGACCTTGTGAGCACCAAGATATCGTCCTTCCACTCAGATTCGTAATGTCGCGAGCCCACTCACTTTTGCTTCTGATTTCCACCCATCCTCCTTTTTTAAACATGTGAGTCGTGAACCAAAGGTACAACATAGGCAGGCAACATAGGATGATTCCGCCCTTTTTCTCATGGCGCAAGGTGAGGGCATGATATGTATCTACAAGGATGGCTGGCACTGGATTCTTCCTTCTATGCTTATAGGCCAAAAAGACATCGATTGCTGTAAAATCTATGAAGTTTTCAATATTTGGGAAGAGAACAATCCCATAAATGATGAGAGCGAGCACATCCATGAAACCATCCCATTATTCTTTATCAGCAAGATATTTTGCATAGTTTTCCAAATATTCCCTCAGAAAACCCTCAACACCTCTTTTTGTATCCTTCCACTTTGTTAGCTCCCTCACACTAATATTCAAGGACGAGGCGATTTTGGGTAACAAAGGATAATGTCCCATGTATAGATAAGGCCCTTCATTACCTAAGGAATACCCCAATATCTGTTCGTACTCTTCTAGTGTTGGAGCTAATTGGAAGTCTCGAAAAGTGAAGCACCTTAAAGGAGGATCATAGAATTGAGCTAAAGCAGTGAGAGCCTTCTCTTGCACGTTTGCCTCTAACAGGTCAAGAATATTTCCATATCTAGCAGTGAAAGTTCGACGCCGAATAATCTTCAACTTGTCACTGAGGTCCCTCAAACTCTTCACATCAGGTTGCTTAACCCCCAATTGCAGTTTTCGCCTGAAATCCTTTTCCATGTTCTTCGAAAAGTGTTCACAGCGAGTCTTAAGTCCTTATGGAACCCCTAACATCCTGGAAAATGATGTAACATGCCATGAAGGTCCTATCCTATGAAAATGCATTATGCCCTTTTTCTTTTTTCTTTTTTTTTTAAAACAAAACTTTCTATCATGATGCCATCACTCTGCCTTATTCTCTTTTTCCTTTTTTTCCCTTTTTCTTTTTTTTTTCTCTTTTTTTTGGGAAATGAAATGCATGATGTTTGTTATGAAATGATGAATAATAACACAGAGAGAACTACTCATTTTTGCATTATTTCTTTTTCTATACATATGTTATGCCATTTGAAATGCAAGGGTAAGGTACTGCTCCCATTGTATCCTATGAAGGTATCCTTAACAGTTGACAGCTCTATGGGCTACTCTAGTAGTGCTCTTTCCCAACAGGCGGTTCTATGGTTCTAAGACGACTCCTAGAGCCAAGGACCCTTTCTTGGAATATCGATCACAACCATAAGTAAACTATTAGAAGTGATAATACCCTTGAAAGGATCAAACTCTAGGTGAGGCCTTCATGATAACCAAGAAGGATGTACATCCAGAAGATTACCACTACTCAACCTCTCACTTATCCTAAGATGCACTCAGGCCCGGGTATAGGACCTCACTCATAAGTGTGTGAAAACTGTGTAAGTGAAGTGTGTGAAGGGAGCAATTCCTCAACTACCCAATCTGCAAAACAAACAACACACATATAATATAGCAAAAGGTTTTCTATCCTACGGTTCAAGAAAATATAAGCATGTGTACATACGAAGCATAAATAGACCAAAACAAATAACGACGAAAAGAAAGAAAGAATACGCAAAAAGAAAAATAAATAAATAAATGAACGAAACAAATTTAATAAGGTGAGATAAATAAAAATAAAAAATACAAATATTTTGCTTAATTAATCATGATAGGCTTGACCCTCAAAAAGTCCCCAGTGGAGTCGCCATCTGTCGCAACCAAGGTCACAGCGGGACGGCAAAAAAGAGTTTTAAAATAAACAGAGGAGTCGTCACCAATATTTATTAGGCTTAAATGCAATTTTGGTCCCCCTATTTTCCATAATCCGCAATTTTAGTCCCCCTATTTTAAAATAAAGACATTTAGTCCCTCTATTTTGCACTTTCCGCAATTTTGGTCCCTCTATTTTAAAATAGAGACATTTAGTCCCCCAATTTTGTAAAATCCGTAATTTTGCTCCTTCCATCAAATTGAAAGCATTAACCGTTAAAAGATTAATGTCAACCTTGACGTGGCCTAAATATAGTGATGTGATACAAAATTATTTGTTTATTTTTTAATTATTCTAAATACTAAGTAGAATAATTGATGAAAAATATATTTTAAAAAAGGGTAAAACCATTTATTTTAATGGTCGAGAGTAGTTGTAAGTCCTAATATGAAAATCACGAGTCTTAATAATTTATTTTAAACAAATTTCACGTTACTGAAGCACATATCACGTCGTAATTAACGTTAATATCTTAATGGTCAACGTTTTTAATTTGACGGAAGGACAAAAATCACGGATTTTACAAAATTGAGATATTAAATGTCTTTATTTTAAAATATGGGGACTAAAAATGCGAATTTTGCAAAATGGAGGGACTAAATGTCTATATTTTAAAATAGAGGGACTAAAATTATGGATTATGCAAAATAGAGGGACTAAATGTCTCTATTTTAAAATAGAGGAACTAAAATTGCGGATTATGTAAAATAGAGGGACCAAAATTGCATTTAAGCCTATTTATTAAGGAAAACATTGAAAAAAAACCTTTAAAGAAAAGAATGGTCTTTGGAACCAAATATGAGTTCGGGAGTCGATTACGCGTAAGGAAGGTATTAGCACCCTATGACGTCCGTCCTAAAACGGTTACCTCTAATTAATTAAGCAAATTATTTATAACTTTAAAATATTTATCTCACCCAAAACTAAAAAAAAAAAAAGACAAAGGTTTATTTTATTTTTTTAGGAAGATTAATTTTATTACTATTATGAAAAAAAGAAGTGTTAATATTTATTAATTTTTTTTAGCTCGACAGGAGTGATCCCTGCTCCTACGTATCCCCAGGTGCAATGGAGAATTCAGAGTTACGTAGTTCTTTGGGGTAGAAAATATTTGCGTGTTGATATATTTTTTATTTTTATTCTTATTTTTAGATTTAGGATTTCTGAGCTGTCACAACTCATAGGTCCTAAAAATATAAGAGTGACAAAGGTGTACACCCAAGAGTCAATCTATTTAGAAATTTTACTCTTGAAGCAAACTAATTTAGTGTTAATATTTTATTTTAGAGAAGAATTTTAAGGTATCAAGCTGTCACAACTTGTACCTCAAAATCTCAAGATTAAGAGGATGTCAGATCCAATTAATCCTTTTTCTATTAAACTTTATTTATTAAGTATTAATAATAATAATAATAATTATTATTATTATTATTATTATTATTATTATTATAATTATTATTATTATTATTATTATTATTATTATTATTATTATTATTATTATTATTATTATTATTATTTATAAGATGGGAAAAGTTAATGTAAAACAAAATGACACTATACTTATTAATCAATTTTCATGAACATGGGAAAAGCTAACGTTAAACAAAATGTCACTATGATATATTGCATCCTGTATCAACTTCTTTCTTTACAAAATATTTTCATTCCTATTTGCTATTTAATGATCAATACTTTAAAATAAAATAAAAATAAAAACTTGCGTCGCAAAAAAAAAAAAGAATTGCCTGGTGGCTTGTTTGCTTAATGCGATAAAGAAAGAAAAAAGGAATTATATGACTCACAATTGAATAGCAACGAAACCACTGAGATGGACTCAGCCCGTGAGAAAAAGAAACGTAAGGTCCAGGTCCAGTTTTTTTCCTTAAAACAGAGACAAGGATTAGCAACAAGCTAAATGAAATAGGGACAACCACGTAAAAGATAAAAGCTTCACGAAGCTTCTTTTGTTCTCTACAGATGCCAACAAAAAGGGGCTTCTGCCCCGTGCACCAAAATAGCGCACTAAGAGAAGGGGAAATATCCACCTCGCCCTCGCACTTGCGATGACAGTACGATGGTGGCGCGACACGACTGCGGCGGCCTCCGATTAGTCATGGTGGTGGCTTCAAAGGCATCGGGGTGACTCGACTGGGGTTGTAAGTGAGGGGAGAAGGTGCGTTTGGCGTGGAAGGGTGGTTTGGGCTTTGGATATGGGTTATGGCGAAGGGGATGCAACGACGCAGTTCTAACACCATGGTGGCCGCAGGAGGTGGCGTCGTGGTTGCGCGCGCGACAAAGGGATAGGATTACGCAATGGTGGTGGAAGGGGATGCGCAACGGTGGTGTGTGCCGGCCTCGCAACGGCTCGATTCCGACTTAGTGGCGGTCACGGACGGCGACGTCGTGGTCGTTCTCGTGGTAGAGGACAGGGTGATTGATGTGGCTTTGATTTTCTATTTGCTCTTGTGATTTTTGGTTGGGTTTTGTTGCAGATCTTGTTGAAGGGTTTCTGGATTTAGGATTTGTGAGTGGATTGGCTTGAGTCTGTGGTGTTGGGCTTGCGGCTGTAGTAACGGGTACAAGTTTGGAGCTTAATTTGGGTCGATGGGTTTGTGTCTGGCAGTGACGGTGTTTAAACTCTATGAAATTGGGGTAAGGGTTCAAGCAACTATCTAGTTCAGGTTTGAGGGAATAACATTCTCTTTTGCTTTCAATTCTTTTCTTTTCATTGTTAATTGATAGCCATTTGCTAAAAAAAATCAAACGAAAACCAGATTCACATGCACACACACATATTGCTCTTGGAGAATCACTTTAATTTAATTAAATGACACTTTTGTATTACATGGTCACAGATACTGAACAAGAAGCAAGCATAGCATAAAGACTACATTTTCGATGTTACAGAGATGGCAGAGATAAACAGAAATGGAGAAGAAGACAGAAAAAAAAATCACATTGCGGTGAGAGGTTACCTATTATGTGGCAACTTTCCAGCTTTGATTCAACTCACTGGAACTATTCTTTGATTGAAACTTTGCTCAGGTAGCTTCCTCCTCCCTCTTAACTCTCTGCCTTTGCACTCTCTGACTTCCTCCCCTCCCCTTTTTCATTCACAGTAGCAGTATTTATAAGCTCAATCTTTGAATTCTTTAATCACACTAGCCTAACCTATTGTAAAGCATGTTTATGTCTTTTGGGAATAAATCCAACATATGCAAGATTTTAGGGAATTTGTTGGTGGCTGTGGTTCAGGACCAGCTAGAGGAGGAGGCCTGCTGGTGGCCTCGGTGCAGAGAGCTAGCTGGGACGAGGGTTCAAGCACGATTGCCTTTTCTTTTTGCTTTTTGTTTGTGTTTGTTTTATTTTATTTTTGCTTTTCTGACTTTGTGTTTTTCTTTTTTCCTTTTGTTTTGGCCTCTGATCACAAACAAATTTAGATTTGGGTTGTATATGGACATTATGGATTTAAACTGTTGGCCCAAAGCATTTTTATTCTTATTGGCCCAAATTTGGAAAAACAATAATTTATTTATTTATTTTTATTAAAACAGAAATAATTAGAGAGATAGGACAAAATTGGGTGTTGACATCACCAAATTCAAAAGATCTTGACCTCATTTCACTTGAGACACACTGGTCAACATACACCAAACCACCAAATTATAATAATCTCCTATAATAATAAATAAAAATAAAAATTAAAGTGCTCTAAATAATATTGTTTTTAATTTTGTTATGAATTAAGGTAACTAACCTCATTATTCTCAACAAAGGAATGGACTCATGATGAACTTAACACTCTAATTATCCTGACTTGGATTGATTGCTTAATTGGACTAATGACTTTTAATTTTTTGGAATCCCCTTTGATAGATAATGCCTAATGTTAAGTTTATTCTTGAATTCTGAAGTGGCTCTAGGTACAAGCAAGAAAGGGAGAATAAGTGCGCCGCTGCTCTCTGCTAGGGTTTCGCCTTCACCCTAAATTCCTCTAAGATAAACCATGGAGCCCGCCGACACCATCTGCCCATGGCCCTTTCTTGGGTCTTCCACCTCGACCTCCAAGCCTGATGGAAAAGCTACTCCCTCACCCTAAAAAAATCGTTCCCTTGCGAAAGTTATCTCCAACTCTTGCAATTTTCCAATCAGCCAGCTCCCGAAGCCATGCGTCAAAGAAGAAGCCATATCCATAAGAATCTCATAAGATGAATACAATGAGGATCTTAATAGTTGCAAAAACAACCTTCATGGTAGACTCATACTACCAAAAGGTAGCTCCCCAATGAAGGTGAATGATGTTAGGGACAAGCTTGCCAAGCTTTGGAAACCCATTGGACACTAGAAAATAATTCTGCTAGGAAGGGGCTTTTACGAATTCATCTTTGCTTCTGTAGAAGACCTTCAAAGCGTATGGACAGTGGGTTCCTGGAACCTTCAACCTGGTCTTCTACGGCTTTACCAATGGAGCAAAGATTTCAATCGAAACAAGTTACGACAAACCCACGCACAAACATGGGTCAGAATACACGAACTGCCACAGGAGTATTGGAGACCGAAGGCATTATTCGAGATCGCTGCAGGTATTGGAACCCCAATAGCCTTGGATGAACAGACCAAACAAAGAATTTTTTGGCATTATGCCAGACTCCTTGTAGACGTGGATCTAGCTGCCAAGTTGCCAAGTGAGATCATGGTGGAGAGTGAAAATTTTACTTTTTTCATCGCTGTTGAGTACGAGAAGCCTGTTTTGTAGTCACTGTTGTTTGATTGGCCATGATGTTGCTCAATGCAAGAGGAAAGAAGAAAAATCAAAAGACAAAGGTAAACAAGCTCAAGCCTAGCCAAAGAAGCCCCCCACTGTTGAACAGGGAAAAACAGTCAAAGCAACAAAAATTGATAAACATGCAGAGTCAGAGAAAAATACTGATGATCTCAACACTTTGATCAATCAGGATGGCGACAATGACCAGGGTATACTTGAAGACGCAATAGATGATGACACTGTTCCAGAATCCCCAAAATCTCTTTTGGGGGAAGATAAATATCAAGAAGGTTCGAAAAATGCTATAAATGATCCAGACTCACAGCAACCAACGCGAATTTCACAAGAGGGTCTTTTTTTTAATTCCTCAGATACCTTAGTGGATGTTCCAATACATTAAACAGCAACAATGTTGCCTAATGAGGTGCAGAAAGAGGTAGCAACTGTCTCTAGATTTTGGGCAGACATTGTTGAAAAGGAAGATGAGGATAACTCACCCAACAATGATTCTTCAACACAGACACAAGAGAAAGACGACCAAGTCCCTTTCACTGAAGTCAAATCGAAAGCACAAAAGAAAAAGTTAAAGAAGATGGGTAAGAAAAATTCACAAAAAACATCCAAGAAATCCCCTCCAAGGGATAGTGTTAGCCCCCACCCCTCGTGAAGATCCTCTTTTGGAACATCAGGGGAATTGGGAATCCTGCTTCTAGGATGGTAAAGAAGTTTTGTCAGAAATATGCACCTGATTTTCTGTTCATAGCAGAACCTTGGGTTGAGATTAGTAAAATTCCTCAATCTTTCTGGAATAGTATTTCCCTTCAAGTCTTTGCTATCAACAACAGAGGAAACTTGGTGCCTAATTTGTGGTGTCTTTGTTCAGCTTCATTGTCTCCCTCCATCATTCAATGCTCCTCGCAGCAGGTATCTTTCTCTTGCCTGTGGAATCAGTAGATGATTTTCCTTTCGGCTATCTATGCTAGTACCAAATAGACTTCCAGAAAACATCTTTGGAAAGAACTTACAGACTTACAACAAAATTATCCTGGTCCTTGGGGATTAATTGGAGATTTTAATTGTGTTCTTGGAGCACATGAAAAAAGAGGAAGATGCCTGCCTCAACGGACTTCCTGTGAAGAATTCCTGGCTTGGTCTAATTGTTGCCATCTAGTTCATCTCCCTACCAAAGCAGCCGAACTCACTTGGACTAATGGTAGGTGTGACATCAATAGAACAGACATGAGATTAGACCGTGCTATTTGTAACTCTGTGGAACTTCAACTGTGGGAAAGAATCTCTTGCTGTACTCTCCCTAGAAGCAAATCAGATAATTATCCTCTTTTACTCACTTTGGATTCAGATTCAAACAAACCTCCTCCCTCCTTTAAATTCCTCAAAGCTTGGTCAGGTAATGATAGTTGTAGGAAATTAATTGAAGATTCTTGGAGTGTCAAAGTAGTGGGTTGCCCAATGTTTATTCTCTCGCAGAAACTTAGACTGCTTAAAGCCAAACTTAAGGTTTGGAATAAAACAGTTTTTGGAGATGTTAATATCAGAGTAGAACAAGCAATGCAACAGGTTAACAAAATCCAGTTGGATATGAATGATTACGGGCCTACTGATGATCTCATTTTGCAGAAGAAAAAAAAAAGCTCAAATCAATCTAGATCAAGCTCTCACTGACCAGGTGGAATTTTGGAAAGAGAAGTCTAGAATTAAATGGCACCTTGAAGGTGATAGAAACACAGCCTTTTATCACTTGGTAACAAAGATGAAAAGGGCCTCAAACAAGATTTCTATGCTGCGCAATGAGGAGGAAATATATCACAACCAAATTGATATTGAGAGGTGTATCTTAGACTTTTACTCCAATCTCTTTGCTTCTTCAAACAATACTACTGATAATGGGCTGATTGAAAAAGTTATTCCGACCTTAGTCACCTCCGATCAGAACGCTATGCTGACTAACCTGCCATCAATGGAGGAAGTGAAAAATGCAATTTTCTCTATGAATAGTAACAGAGCGCCTGTTCCAGACGGGTTCGGAGGACATTTCTATCAAATTTATTGGGATATCATCTGTCATGATGTTTTTAAAGCTACCTTACAGTTCTTTCAGCAAGGCTGGCTTTTACCCAATCTGAACTCAATCATTGTGGCTCTCATCCCCAAAGTCCCTCATGCTGGTAGAATATAGCAGTTCAGGCCGATAGCTCTCGCAAATTTCCAGTTCAAAGTTATCACCAAAGTGCTAGCTGACAGATTAGCGCAGATAGCTCCTTTGATAGTTTCCAAGCAACAAAGAGGATTTACTAAAGGTAGACACATTCAAGACTGTCTATGTGTCACTTCTGAAGCTATCAACATGATAGACAAAAAGGTGTTTGGTGGCAACTTAGCTCTAAAAATTGACATAGTCAAAGCCTTGGACACATTAGATTGGAATTTTCTTATTAATGTCTTAAAGGCTTTTGGCTTCAATCAAGTTTTTGCTTATGGATTAAAGCAATCCTAGAATCAGCCAAGCTCTCATTCTCTGTTAACGAAAAGACTGTGGGATTTTTCTCTTGTAGAAGAGGAGTCAGACAAGGGGATCCCCTTTCCCCCCTCTTATTTTGTATTGCAGAAGACATGCTCAGCAGAGGTATAAATATGATGGTTTCTGAAGGTCTTTTATTACCCATGGCTAGCCCCAAGAAGGTTTCTACCCCGTCTCATGCTCTGTATGTTGATGACATTATGATTTTCTTTCGGGGCATGATCAAGAATGTTAAGAACCTCATCTCTCGTTTCAATCTCTATGAAGCAACATCAGGTCAGGTGATCAGCAAACAAAAATCAAAGTTTTTCACTAGAGCTATTCCCAGAGCTAGAACTCATCAAATCTCAGCTCTGCTGGGATACAACTCTGAAAATATAAGCAGAATTCCCTTCAATTACCTTGGTGTCCCCATTTTTGTTGGAAAACCTCGTAAAGCCCATTCGTAATTTATTGCTGACAAGATTCTCTACAAGCTGGCTACCTGGAAGGGATCTATCTTATCTATTATGGGAAGGGTCCAATTGGTAAACTCAGTGATTCATAGTATGCTTTTGTACAGCTTCACAGTTTATGCGTGGCCAACATCTCTTTTAAAGCAAATGGACAAATGGACTAGGAATTTTATTTGGTCTGGTGACGTGCATGTGAAAAAGATGATAACAGTGGCTTGGCACAAGGTTTGCTGCCCAAAAGCTGAAGGGGGCCTCAACATTCGCTCCATTAAAGATATAAATAGGGCAGCTATGCTGAAATTGGCTTTTGATTTTCTTACAAAGGATGAGCAATGGGCATTACTTCTGTGGGCTAGAGTTTTCAGAAATGGCATTTTAATAAGTCATTACCTTAAATCTTCGATATGGTTGGGTATCAAAAGCTCTATGGAAATAGTTCTTCTGAACACTTTTTGGCAGCTTGGTGATGGTGTTTCGATAAACTTCTCACGGGATAAATGGTTAACTCAACCAATTTATATCGCCATTGGCATTTCCCCGGACATAACCTTGTCTCTTCATGCAACAGTAAATATGTTCATACATCAGGAGCAATGGATAATTCCAGACTTCTTCCGCATTCATTTTCCTAATATTGCACAGCAAATTGAAGAAACTATTATCCCTATCAATCAGAGAAGGGACTCTCTCATCTGGACTCATTCAAACTCGGGAGATCTCAGTCTAAGAGATGCTTACCTTTTCTATATGCCACAAACAAATTCTCAGTCTTGGTTCAAAGACATTTGGCATTCAAAAATTCCTCCTTCTGCATCTTTTTTGCTATGGAGAATAATGCATGGTAAACTCCCCACAAATGACAAACTCTGGGAGAAAAGTTACTTTACAGTTTCCATGTGTAGCCTCTGCAAGGCTAATTACGAAACCTGTGAGCATCTCTTTCTGCAATGTCCCTTTGCTATTTCTTTATGGCGATGGCTTGGAAACTTGATGGAATGCAACATTGATCTATCCTCTATTACTAGCATCCTCTCTTCTGGAAAATCCTACTGGTCCCCCCCCAGATTTCTGACACTTTTTTGGCAGCTAACACTTTCATTATTTGAGTTATTTGGCATTGCCGAAACCAACTCATGTTCCACAACCACAACATTTCTATACAGGGAGCAATTGCAAAAGTGATGAGTAAAGTTAGAATCACTAGTAATCACACCTCTGCTGTTATGAATTCTTCTATCTTTGAGTTCTTGGTTTTGAAAGCTTTGGGAATCAACGGCCATCCTAGAAAATCAAACCGTATCTTTAAAGTTCTTTGGCACCCTCCTAAACATGGTTGGGTGAAATGCAACACTGATGGATCAGCCAAAGGTTGCCCAGGTATTGCTGGTTGTGGCGGAATTTTCCGAGATCACACAGGTTCTTTTCTTGGTTGTTTTTCTTTTAGTTTGGGAATCCAAAACTCTCTTCATGCGGAAATTATGGGAGCCATTTTAGCTATTGAATTAGCTGCAAAAAAAGGGTGGCACAGTTTATGGCTGGAGTGTGACTCCACTTTGGTTGTTCAGGCTTTTCGCAACGATGCTCTGATACCTTGGCAACTTAAAAATAGATGGATTAATTGCACAGAGATAACTAGGAAAATTAACTTTGTAGTTGGTCACATTTTTAGAGAAGGCAACACATGTGCAGATTTGCTTGCCTCTCATGCTTCTTCTTCCCTTGGTTTCTGCTAGTGGGATGCAATCCCAACTTTTTTGTTAGCAGAATTCCACAAAAATAGATTAGGTAGATCAAACTATAGGTTCAAATAGTTTGCTTGAATGGGTTTGGTTTTTTGCCCCCATGGTTTGTACTGACAATGAATCTGGTTTTCTTTTGATTTATTAATATATTTCCTTGGTGTGCTGGTTTTGATCTTTTTTGCAAGGAGTGCCAACCTAGTTGGGATCGTCTGCAATTTTGATCTCTAGCGCACCTAGTCTTATTTTTTGTTTTAAAAAAAAAGAAGGGTACAAGCAAAACCCAAGTGTGTGGGGGTATTGAAAGACTTCCATATTATATGCTAATTTGGGAGATTAGTTGGAAATTTTTATGTAATATTAACTTATCTAAGTGAATCTTATCCATTTTTATCCTTTGTTATCGTGAGAATTGAGGAACCATGAAAATTTGGTGTTGAAGAGGGTCACGGTCACAGCCTGTGAGAATGAGAAGACATAGCCATTTGTCATAACTACATGGACGTGTGCATCTAACATACACAACACGTATGAGCTTAACTCAACAAAGGCTTCCTAGTTCCTCCATTCCATCCTAGTCCACCATGATGTTTTTTTTTTTAAAAAATCTTTTTTGTTTATTTTTATTCTGCATGTGTAACTAAATCCTTTGCGTCTGGACTCTGGATAATGATGGATCTTACTTCAAACTTGATATTTTTCTTGAATTGGCCTCATGAATTATTTTGATGATTGTGCCTTCAATAAGAAAATTGATGTATGGTGTTGATTTAATCACCTTATTAGGATATCTATGGATGAGTTCTGCCTCGTTTCAAGTGATATTGCTACCTCCATACATATATTGGAAGAAATTGATAAGTGGACTTGTAAATTAACTAGTTGACAACCCTAAGGCCCAAACAACTTGTTCCTGGATCAAGGTGAGACTTATTCAAATATTGGTACATATCAAAGTCTCACGTAGGGGAAACTAAATTACCTTAACTATTTTTAGTCCTAATATTTATTTTCCTGTCAGTGTGGGAAGTCAATTTATGCAAGTCTTCACGCAATGATTGTTCATATTGTAGTAGCAAAAGGATACATGGTTTCAATATAAAATTAGAGATTTCACATGTAAGATATCTTATTACATATAGCCAGCATGAAAAATATAAACAAAAAATCAGTGGATTGGCAGAGGACAAAGACTAAGCTTATTTTCAAACCTGTACATGGGCATAGATGCTTACATGGTAATAAAAGCACGATCAAATCATTGAATCTTTATTGATGCTTTCAGCTATTATCTAATCCTTATTGATCACTTCTCAAGATATTGTTGGTTCTATCCACTGAAATTGAAATATGATGTTTCTTCAAGTTTTCCCATTTTCAAAGCACTAGTTAGTGCATGTTTGGATTAAAATTTGTAAACACAAGTTTGAATTAAAAGTATGTTGCAAATTTAAGTTTGATAAAAATGAGTTTACTATAACATGATTTATGTTTGGGTATGTGTTGTTCAAAAGTATGTTGATAAAATAAAATTTATTTGGATAATACCAATGAAAAGTACTTTTACTTCATGTTTCTATTGTAAATATACAAATCAAAAGTGTTTTTACTTTAAAAGTATCAAAATTGTTACTTCTGATCCAAATCCGGATTTGGCCCAAACATAGGTTACATAATTAATTTTCGGAACTTCCAAACATGATGTCAAATTGAGTTTGGAGCTTCAAAAGTATGTTTGTGGTACCCAAACGGATATCCAAACATACCCTTAGAAATCAATTTAACTTCAAAACTAAATCATTTTATTCAGATAATGGAGGTGAATTCTTCAAATTGCGTTCCCTTCTTCAAATGCACGGTATTTCTCATCTCACGTCTGCCAACAATTGGTGCTTTCTACCTTAATTAGCTTGTTTCTCAAGAAGGTTAATTAAATGGAAATGCTATATATGGAACTTGTGTTACCTAAACATTCTCTAAAGATGGCTTCTCGCGATTCTTCACTCTATTAATATGAAAATGGTTAAATTATTTTCAAGATCTTCATATTAGAGTTCTAAATTTTTGTTTGAAGCGTGCATTGACACCTCTCCAACAACTTTTCGATGGGTGCTAAACACTTCTCATTAGCTGTCTAAATAAAAGGTTATTTTTTGTCAATTTGGATACTTGAGTCCACGTCTCTACATGGTTCAAACACTTGGTACTTTTGAGTGGATGGACACGCTAATATTATTAGAAAATTATTCATTTTACAACTTTTAAAAAAATCAATTTAAAATATAATATAAAATATTAAAAAATGTCTCTTAATTTTTGTTGAGGCTCATTAATAAATTTTGCAAATTGGTTTAAGAAGATAAATATACTTTTATAAAAGATATAATTTTTCTTGTTTTAGATTATTTTTAAATATACCAAGTATTTTAATTATAAAATAATGTATCCTAATATTTTTTTAAGCCTATTATAATAAAAAAATGTATATATATATATATATATATATGAATGTACAAGTATTAATTAACAATTTAGATAATTTGTTACGTATATTAAAAAAAAAGATAATTTGTTACGTTATTATGCTACCTATATTTCATTTCTCTCGGGTTTCTCCCTCACTCTGTATATTAACAGGGACTTGTTCAATCATAAAGAGGGAGGGATTGAATGGTTCTTTTGCATACTATGCATTTGTGCTAATGCTACTTTGAATGTCTCAGTAACTTGTTGAGTGAAGTTTTTGTTCCTCGTGGCCGTTTTTTGTATTTTTAAGATTTATAATGTATATAGAGTGTAATAAATTGGACTTGTATCTGAGAAATATAAATTTATGGAGTCCCTTCTTATTTGTGTCTTCTCTAAATACTCACACAGGTTATTACTCTCAGGCCACCAAGTCCAATGTATACGAAGGAGCTAAGGAAAAACGTATATTTTTGTATATGACTCAGTTGTTTGTTTGAATTCTTAGATCAGTTATAATATATGATTTAGTAGCCTTAGAGAAATTGATAGAATTGAGTCCTCAGAAATTTATAAGAGGAAGTATTATCCTTAGAGACATGCCAAATAGAGGATCTATCTTGAGTAAAGTAAGCAAGAAACTGACTCATTGCAGAATTTTTGTTTTTGTTGGTATCTTAATGAAATTTTACTAATTAATGGATGTAAAAACTGATAGATACTATAAGTTGCTAAATTTTGTCCCCAAGGCAGTTTTGTTTTGTTTGGGAGTGGGCTTTTGGATGGAAAGGGAAGGGAGGATAATTTTTTTTTTAAAATTAAGAAAATAGTGTTTATAAAAAAATATTAGGACATTAAATTATGCTAACCTATTATTTTATTTTCATTATTTAAAAAATTATTAAATTAGAGAATATTTATTAGAAATAAAAATAAATTGCGCCCCTAAAATTCCATTCTAAAACATTTCTTGAAGTGCTAAAAAGTAAAAACCATAGCTAGGCAAGAGCATTTTTTCCAATATCAAAGGTTTATAGGGTCCTAAAGAAGTCACCAGGCCTTGGAATACTGCTTTTAAAAGACAGTTTTGTTATGGGACCAAAAGTGTGTTTGTTTAGTAATTGTTGCTTTGTATTGTTGGTGGTTTTGTGGAGGGTGAGGAATTTGTCTCACTCATGGTCACACTGTGTAGTGTACAGGTTGAGGGAGAGTAGTGTACAGGTTGAACGTACTGCATATGGAGTAAGAAACAAGGTAGAATGTCCCACACAAGCTTAATTGGCTAGGTAGTAGATACTTAATTTAGGTTTAATAAATAACTAAATCTGCAATCTGACTGAGCTGACTAGTCTCTTTACCATTCAACTAGTTTTGGTATCACTGCTAAACTCCTTTGGCTGCAAGACTATTTTTTTTTTTATTTTTTATCTTTAGACAAATACAAAAGTTATGTCCAAAAGCACAAATCAATAGCATAAGAAGGAACCAACAGTAATAGTGAGGGCAATTGAGTCTTTCCACACAATCCCCAATTTAAAGTAATATGATCCAATGATTAATCTAGTCAAACAACTGCTTGGTCCTACCAATGAATTATGAGATGAATATTAATTAGCAAAGCTGATTATATCATGAGTCATCCTGGAATGCTGTTCTTGGTCTTAGCTTGAACTATGCTTTGTTTGTTCCATATATAGGATTTTATGGGTAATGGGTTTGGATTCATTTGCGGGCCAGCTATGGACTTATGGAGTCAAATGAAGGAGGTTTCTATGGTGTTGCAAACTTACTCAAAAGTGGTTTTAGGTTAAATCAAAAAGATGGATGTCTCATGGTTATGTATTTTATAATACTTTAAGGGGAATTATATTAAGTAATAAATGGAAGAAAAAAAATGACTTAGAAAAGAACTCTGCCTAGATATGAAACCTAGAATTCCTTTAGTATTAATTAGTAACCTTGATATGAAATTTCGTGGTATATCCCCATGGACGTTCCTATGGGATTCCTTTTGCGTGGTTCACATGTATCAATATAAAAGGCCATAGTACCCTGGTCATTTAGGACAAATTTTGTTGACTTGGCCTATAGTAAGTCCATTGAAGAATTTCTTGCCCTTTAGCCTTTAGGTAGAACTGGGACTCTTGTTTAACTTAAAAGACTTTCATAGTGCAGAAATGGACACCGAATCAACCTAAGTCAAAAAATGATAATCATAACAGCTTAAAAGCTGAACAGAAATGCCAGCCTTGACGAGGGACTGTGAAAATTAGTAAAGTAATATATAACTAAGAAAACAGAAAATAAACTATCCTAATATAAATCAATACCATACTTGGACCCAAAAATTAATTACCAATATAGTTAGTTTGAGAATTTCAATTTCATAATTATAATGTCTATTTAACTGATATATGTAAATCCCGTTGTTCTTGACTTGCGTTTTCTTGATATATTTACAGTCAAGGACTGATATATTTACAGTCAGGGACGGATGAATAAATTTATTAAGAAGAGCTAAAAAACTTTAATGGTAAATATTAAATCATAATATTTAAATATATCATACTTTTTAAACTCTCCGGTCTCCGTGACCATGCTTGTTAAACAAACATTACCACCATGCTTGTTAAACTCTCCGGTCTCCGTGACCCAAAACAACATTACCACCATTATTATCTGGGAATTGTTATTCTCACCCCTGAGAATTGTTATTCTTGCCCCTAAAAATTTGAAAATACCTCCTTATCCCTCAGCATCCTCCCACCCCACCTCTCCATCTTCCCCCCACCCCCTCACCTTCCCCGCCCCCATACCCACCCCTTCTTCTCACCCCCTTCCCCATTCTCTCTCTCTCATTGTCTCTCCCTCACCTCTCTCCCTCACAACGCTTTCCCTCACCTATCACATGTGTCCTCATTATCCTCACATCTCTCCCTCACCTCTCTCCCCATTCTCCTCGCAACAAGTTTGTCCCCAGTTACTTATTTTTTTCAATTTAGCGCAGTACAACGAAATCACGATTCCGTTGTACTGTTTAAAAAAATAGCACAACGAAATCGTGATTCCGTTGTTCTGTTTTTCAAACAACACAACGACATCGTGATTCCGTTGTGTTGTTTTTCAAACAACACAACGGAATCGTGATTTCGTTGTGCTATTTGAATTTTTTTTATAAATTTTGAATTTTAAATTTGTAAATTAAATTTTTTTAAAACAAAAATATTTAATTATATTTGTATTATATATTTATAGTATTATTTTTAATATTTAATTTTTAAATTAAAATAATTATTTAATTGAATATTTTTTTTAATTAAAAAAATATTAAAATAAAAATTTTAAATTTTTAAATGTGTTATATTTACAATGTAAGTTTGTTTATTTAGTTATATAGTATTTGACTTTATTTTTTGTTTATCGAGTTCTAAGTATTTTAGTTAATTTTTTGCATATTTATTATGGTTCGGACGAAATATGTTTCGTACGATCGCCAACAGGATCACTTCACTTTGGAGGAAGATGCTGTTGCAGATGCTAGTCAGCCTGCCCAGCCATCCAGGGCAAACCAGCCATGTGTGACAGCATCTGCTCACCGTCGTTGGGCAGAAGATACTCGTGCTGTTGGAGGAGTACAACACGACGAGCCAGAGGCTGTAGAGCATGTAGATGTTGAGGCAGATGTGCCACAGCCTGATGCAGAGGTGGCGGAGGTACCACAGCCAGCAGCCGCAGTGATCCCGTTTGCTGACCAGATCATTGGACCGCCATTTCCTGGTGGTCCTGTAGTTGATACACTGTTGAGGTCCTACAAGGACCACGTCACTGGACATATTTGGATTGATCAGCCTCGGGAGGAGCTGAAGGTGGTCAGCCACACTGGAAAGTTGATTCCCTACCCTACCTAGCTACAGGTCTAGGCATACATGGATCAGTCTGGCTTGACGGGCCTTTATCATGTGCGATATATCGCGAATAAAGGCTTCGTCAATGCCTTTATTGAGAGGTGGCATCGGGAGACATGCACCTTCCACCTGCCCGTTGGAGAGATGACCATTACTCTGGATGATATGTCATGTCTGCTGCAGTTGCCTATTACAGGCTTGCAGATTGCCGGCCCAGCGACCGCCTTTTCGAAAGCTAACATTAGGATGTTGCTGAGGACCATGCTAGGCCTGCTGTCTGACGAGGAGGCTGATGCTGCTATGATGGCAGGAGCTAGGGTACGTCTCACATGGCTGAGGGAGCTATATGAGAGGTATGTGCAGTTTGGTTCATATGTGTGGGTCGCACGAGCGTACTTGTTGCACTTGCTCGGCTGTACCATCTTCGCCGACAAGAGCTCCACACATGTGAACATTTTCTACCTCTGCTACCTTAGCGATTTGTCCACCTGCTCCCAATATGCTTGGGGAGTATTTGCATTGGCGTATCTTTACGACCATCTCTCCTATGCGAGCTTGCGGGAGAGCAAGCAGTGTGGAAGTTGTATGACATTACTGATTGTAAGAAATTATTTATTTGTTGTTTACATATTTGTTTGTGTAATTTTTAATACAAATGTTAACATAATTTGTTTTATTTATTTTACAGGCATGCGTGTTTGCACATCTGCCATCAGTTGGCGGATGGGAGCCTATAGCTTATGACCCCACGCTTCCCTTTGCTGCCAGATGGAAGACGACCAGGGGTACCGGTAAGGCTTGGGGGACTAGGCGGTTGCTAGATATGTTGCAGATGGAGGATGTCGCCTAGTCCCCATATGATGATGGATACAGGACTGTCGCTGAGAGACCCTTCTTGGAGCAAACATATTATTCTGGCCACATAAGGTGTGGCACAAACATCGACCCTATCTGCTAGAGAGGGTTTTGAGGCAGTTCAACTACGTACAGGAGATCCCTCCACCACCACCTCCTCGTCCTCCATTTGAGACATCCATTCAGACGTGGGCCGAGTGGGAGCAGCATACAGTGCAGCTGGGCGAGCATGTGCCAGAGGATGCTCCATGGGCCTACACCTCCGACTACTTGGCGTGGTATTATGTGCGTTCACATCCATATGTGATTCCGCTAGAGCAAGGTGAGGCAACACGGAGCCCAGTACGTATGCCCAACCCCATTCCTCAGCCTCAGCCTCAGCTTGGTGACCCTCTGCCAGAGTTTGTAGATGGTATAGATTACTCGTGCGAGGTAATGTAATGCAAACACTTTTTCCATAATTGTTTACATTTTTTTCGATTTGAAATTATTAATTTTAATTTTCGTTTATGTAGGATCGGTATCGGATGATGTCTGCGATTACAGAGAGATTATTGCATACCAGAGCCATTCCTGAGGGCACGCATGACCATGAGTTGGTGCAGCGGCTATTGCGCATAGCACATAGTGGCTTAGGTGCTGGGTGCAACAGCCAAGGATGCAGACAGAGGAGGAGGACCGACGGCGGTGGTCGTAGAGGTGGTGGCCACAGAGGCATTTGATTTATGATGTATTTTTTTATATTTGTATCTAAACTTTTATTTTGTATATACATTTTATTATATAAATGATGTTGATGTTTTCAGTTTATTACATTTTTCTTTGTAAACTCTATAAACAACACGTGCGCGCCTGGTAATATAATGAAAGAAGGAACGATTTCTCTATTAAAATCATAGAACAAACAACAATAATAACAACAACAACAACAACAGTGTGCAACATCATAGCACCAACAAAATATAGGATTTTTGCCAAGTATGTAAAATTGGTATGTTTGTTTTTTTGCCAAGTATTGTTTTTGCCAACTATTTAAAACCAACGGTCTATATGAATCTTATAAGATACATCAACCAATGTATATTTGGTTGGTATATTTATTTTGGCCAAGTCTTTAAAACCTAAATTTATATATTTCAAAAAACATTACTCAATATAAAAAATTAAAAAAAAAACTTAGAAAAAATTAGAATAAATTAGAATAAATTAAAAAAAATGTGCAACGGAATCGTAATTCCGTTGTACAAGGATATTTTGGAAAATCAATAAAAAATCACCCACATGGGTGGTGAGAATAGAAAATTGTGGAGTGAGAATAGCAATTCCCTATTATCGTCGGCCAAGCTCTCCGATTACAAGTTCTTTACCAAAACTATAAGCAAAAGGACCTGCCCACATGAAAAATGCAGGAAAAAAAAATAGAAGTTTAGATTCAATTTTAGATTTCTCCACACAAAATCGAAATTGTGCATAGAATCGTGGCTAATGATTACTCTGAGATGGATCAATTTTGAAAGAAGAATGATGCTATATTTTGGATATAATTAACAACAGGTTGTAGCGAGATATTACTTGTCTTTTTGCAAAGACTGATATTTTGATTTTGACAATTAAGGATTTGGAGCTTGATGAACTTGATACAGTTGATATAGTTTTTTTTTATTGTGCGTTTATGGGCATAAAATAAAATGTTTTTTTTCGTTACAATAAAATAAAGAGTTAAATATATTTTTATTAAAAAATTATTTATTGTATAAAAATATACAAAAAGTCATTGGATGATTGTTTTTTGAGTAATATTTAAAACCTTTAATATGGTATATTAAATATTTTGACATCATATTCTCATGAATACACAATAGACAACCCTTTTGATAAAAAAAAAATCACAAAACTTTGGTTTTTCATCTAATGGGACTACATGGTTGGTTGAAGGAGAAAGATAAAGTTCGGGGAAAGAATATTACCCCGTATTGGGTCCTAATCCCTAAACTGGGCCTTGTGGGAAGACTGAAGTTGAAATCTCGATGACAGTGGTAAATTGGTAATGAAGGTTGTGTGTGACAGAACTGTTAGGATGAGAGGCTACCTTTTTTTTTTTTTTTTTTCCTTTTGTTATTTTTAGAAATCCATACTTGTATCTAATATTTTAGTTAAAATAAATAATATATTCGCTTTATGTATGTTTTTAGTTTTTATAAAATTATTCTTATGATTTTGATCCCTATCAAATTTTCTTTTACAGTTTAGTCGATATAAAATTATAAACTTTTAATATTGGTCCCGCTTATATTAAAAGATATTCATTTTAGTCCATATTACTTAAGAAACATTAGGCTTGTTCTTCAATAGATGGTTGCTACATCATCAATAAATAGTAACAGGGACTAAAATTGTCAAATAAAATTTTATAGGGATCAAAATCATAAAAAAATATATTATAGAACTAAAACCAATAAACATGTATATTAAAGATATTACAAACATATTTAAGCCAATAAAATATTTAAGGTGTCTTCCATTTTACAACCTTGCAACATAAAAATATTATTTTAGTATTAAAATGAATTATGAAAAACAAATAAAAACAAAACTAATTAAAAATAGGGTCTTGCTAACCAGTATCCTAACTGGTTAAGGAATTAAAAAGATAAAGTATTTATTGTGAAAATTATAGGAGAACGCAAAAAAAAATCATGGACAAAACAATTTTGCGCCTCCCAATAAATTTTGTTCTCATTTTAGTTCCTTAAAGATACTGGTTAGCATTTGCCTTAAAAATATAATATCTAACTTAACTAAAAAAAGTCTAAAAAGACATTCAAAATCAATTATTTATAACAAATTTGTAATTTTATGGGTGTGTGTAAATGGGATGTGTTGGGTATTATAGTAACTATTTCAATAAAGTTTGGTCTAGAATTATGGTATAACAATTAACAATTATGATATAACAAATTTATAGCCCATTCAGAATTATGGGCTGTTTTATTAGGTCTTAAGCTAGCTTGGTCTAGAGGTTTCGGGAAAATAAGAGTGAATTTTGACTCTCAATTAGCAGTGAGGTTGATAACAAAAGGGTGTTGTTTGATGCATCCGTGTTATAATCTGATCAGAGAAATTAATGAAGTTCATTTCCATACAGGGAACATTACATGGAATCATATCTTTAAAGAAGCAAATCAAGTGGCAGACGGATTAACAAATGATGCTTTGTTTTCAAGTCATGAATATCATGTTTTTTATTCAGTTCCTTGTATTTTACATGCTTTAAGAGCTGATCTAGCTTAAGTTAGTTTTCCTAAAGGCTTCTAGTCTCTTTTGAGATGTAATTCACAAAAAAAGAAAAAAAAAAGTTTTGTACGTAACTACTCAAACTTATATTCACACTCACTTAACGAATAAAAACCTTACTCTTTTACAGACATTTTTTATAAGTAATCGGTGTATTTGTGTCTAACAGCTAACCTTAGTATAGAAATAAAAAATTTAAATTTTCATTACGTGATATTTGCATTAGTGAGTTAACCTAAGATTTTATTAGAATAACAATTATAGTTTAATAAACTAATTAAAACAAATTTAAATTGTGTAGTATCAATTTATAAACTGATCAAAGTCTAGTCGTGTAGCCACAGAATTGGGCCGGACAACAGAAGCCATCACAATTTGGAAGCCCAAGTGACAGGCTTATGACTAGAAGGATGGAAGCAGCTTTTCTCTTAAAACAGATTCATTATTTAGGCTTTTTCTTCCTGCACCCTCTTTTTGCTTCCTGCACCCCCTCTTATTATATGAGTGGACAAAATTGTCCTCAAACCTAATTACCAATGTTTTTAAAACTGGACCGGTCATTGAACCAGTCAAGACACTGGTTCAAGATTCAACCGTGGTTGAACCGGTATTAATAAAATAATAATAAAAAAATAATTTATAAAATAATATTAAATAAATATAATATCACATAACTTTATAACATTAAAAACTATAATAAAACTTAAAACATCACTTTACAAGGTTTTAACATTCAAAAAATATATAAAAGTTTAATTAAATATATCATAATACTTAAGTTCAAATTTTAATAAAATAAAATCATGTCCATTAACAATAACAAATTTGCATTTAGAATAAAGAAAGAAAATGACAAATTAATATAATATAAAATTATCAAAAATCAAGATATAAAAAAATTATAAATTAATATAAATGAGCAAATTATATGTTTTACAAGAAAATAATAATAATAATAATTGATAAAATAATTTATAACTATTTGAGATATTTATTAAATATGTGTTTTTATTTATCTTTAAAATATTTTATATTAAATTTAAAATTTTAAATGAAAAAAAATAAAAATAAAAAAAATAAAAAATACCGGTTCAAACCGATTTTGGTTCGATTTGACTGGTTCTTGACCGGTTCCCACCAATTTCGAGTTCCTCCTGTTTTATAAAGTATCCGTACCAGTCACCAGACCGGTTCCCGGTCGAACCAGTCGGTCCGGTCCGATTTTGAGAACATTGCTAATTACCCCCCCTTTCCCTTCTCCTATGTGTGCCGCAACCCACCCCCTTTCTGCGCCCTAACCTCAACACGACATGAAAGCCCCAGCACGGTTCAACGGCGTGTATTGGAGGGTGTTCTTCAACTCGCACGTGGGGAAGACGACGTGACCCTTCTCGTCAACCGAGGTCAACCGTCTCCGCAAAATGAACTGTGTCGGCATCAGCGTCGATTACGCTCTCCCCTACTGTGTTGCGCGCTCTCCACCTACTGCATCGCTACGAGAATCCCTTCCATTGTCTTCCTCCCAACCAACAAGATCTCCACCGCACAACTAATCCAAAGACACTTTGGTGTTAAACATTACCGTTGATTCGTGAGATTATTATTGACTTGCCTATTTATTTGGCAAATTTGTTGAACAATTTGTGTCTCGAAGACTAAAACTACTTTTGCGTATGCTATTAAAATTGGGGACCCTATTTCCATTGACAAGGTTATGCATCCTTTGAGGAATTCGAAGGGGATCATGGAGGAGGTGACAGAGTAATCTTTTGGACTTTTTTTTTTTCTTGTCCAAACTAACCATTCCGTAAGTATTGCGCTTTTCCAGAACAACTGTTCCGTAAGAATAATGCAAGACATTTTGGAACGGCTTATCCGAAAGAGGTGTAACATAATTCCAGATTGAGTAATCCGGAACACATTTATGTTCCGGATTACTCAATCCGGAATTATATTACACCTCTTCCGGATAAGCCGTTCCGAAATAATATTAGGATAATTCTGGATTGTGTAATCCGGAAGGATTGCCTTCCGGATTACACAATCCAGAATTATCCTAATATTATTTCGGAACGGCTTATCCGGAGAGCCAACTAAGTTATTTTTTTACTTACGGATTAGGATATCCAAAAATATAATTTGGAAAGAAAAAAAAACTTATCAGCATACTTTTTCCTGTAGCTTCGGCGTCTAGTAAAAGGAGGAAACAAATAATGTGGTGCAGGAAGATAGAAGAGAAGAAGGGTAGGCTGGGCATATTAAAACTTTGGGGGGTTCAGGAAGCAAAGGCCCATTATTTAATGGAGTTGGATTAGAAGCAGCTGGGCCGTGTGATATAAAACGTGGGGTAGTTATTTAGTCTTAGATCGCACTATTTGTATGGTTTTAAAGGATTATTATTCATTTAAAATGCGACACTTATAAAAGCACAAAATGCTGAAAGAAAAGTGTTAGAACAGTGAACAAGTACAATAAATAAACAATAACAAATTAGGCATGCACACTTGAAGTTAAATAGCTAAATATATTAGCAATTCTGAACTACAAACACACTAAAACAATTCACATTCTCCTATCCTCTTGTTACAAAGAAAAATTCAAAGAGTTTGGGCTTTTGTACACCTTTTTTTTTCCCCTTTATTATTCCTTTCAAATCGGCACTTACTCAATAACAACTCTTACTGAAACAACTCCAAAACAACTCCTAGTGAACATGAGCAAAACAACTCCTTATAACTCCTGTAATGCTACCTAAAATAACTATAGTCATTTATTTTTATTTGTAGGAATCAAACACGATACCGGGAGATTTATAATAATTCACGCACCATACTCAATCAACTGAGTTAGATCCTTCAGTAATAACTATAGTGATTTGAATATAGTTGTAATAAATGGCATAAGTTCATGTGAAGGGGAGAAATGTGACTGCAATTGTGTAGAGATTAAGAGGAGGGTGTCATAAGCAAACAAAAAAATTGTATAGTTAAGAAAAAAGAAAGAAAGAAAGTTGGTGGCTAGAAATGGGGGAGAGGATGGTAGGGGTGAAGGTGGTGGCCAGGAAATGAATGTCTTAATTTGTTTTACTTATAATACTAGAATTCATTTTTATTTCAAACAATAAATAAAGGGAAATGTATGTCTAATTTACTATATTATTTATTCAACATATATTGTTGATACATCATCGTGTTTGGTTATATGCATTAACAATATAAAAGTTTTTTACATTATCATTTAAACTCAAACCGTCAAATATAATAAATTTATTAACTTTTATAATAATCACTTTAAAGTCAAATTAAAGATGAATTTTGATTTATTAACAGCGTAATAACTTTTACAAATAGTGCATGCCTATATTTACATTTTTAACATTTGTTTCAAGTATTTACAGCCTTAGGATTTTCCTTTCAACATGATCCTGCAAATGTTCCATTAATTATATGTTTGGAAACAAACTTTTATCATTTTTTTTCTTAATGAACATCTACAAAAATTTTATAACAGAAATTGACAGATAATAAATGACTATTTTTTAAAATAAATTAAATCAAGCAAACGTCAAACATGTATTCGTCCAAAAAATATATCTAGTCGATCGTTAATACTTAAGGAAGGAATAATGGCGAAAGAGATAGATTGATCATTGATGTGCCTTATTGAACTTGAAAAGTTGCTTTATGAACAATTGTATATGACGATCGATATTTAAGTACTATATAGATACATACCACCAATAAAAGGAAGCTCCTCAAAAGTTCAAAGTATCCCAAATTCTAATCAACCGAAAAAACAATCCAAATGTAAATGAAAACTAGTTAGGAAGCCGTTTTCATATTTTAAAAATGTGTCTAACTGTTTCGAAATAATTAGATTTTAATCATTTTATAAATAAGGTTAAAACTTAAAAAACTATAAAACATAGTTTTAAACAAAATACAAAATAGTTATTTAAATTTAATTATAATATATTACATTATCATGTAAAACAAAATTATTCATTTTTATAGCAATTATTTTAGATAAAATATATAAAGTGATTTTTAATTAGTTAATAGTTAAAATTTTGAATTAAATATATTTTTAATCATATTAAATAAGCAAACTTTTATTTTTGTCGTTATATAAAAAAAAAATCTTTGATTTTCATTCTTTAAAACTCTTAGGGTCCGTTTGATTTGCTAAAAATCATGGTACTGGACAGGACAAATATTTTTGTTCCACGTTTGATTTGAAAAATGATTATGAGACAACACAAATTAAACGGACGAGGACAGGACAAAAACTCCATTTTTTGTTACTTAGAAAATCATGGGACAACTTTTTGTCCCAGGTACAAAATATTCAAAAGACACATATACCTTATTATTTGCATTTGAATTTGAGTCACTGCATTTGAATTTCCATTAACTACTAGCTACAACAATCTTATCATGTCATGTATTTTGAATTCGCATTATCTATTAGCTGCAACAACCTTATCATGTCATATATTTTAAATTCACATTATCTACTAGCTAGCTTATTTGTATATATTTTATATTTTGAATTCACATAATATATAATAATAATGCAAATTATATTAAGATAATTCATGTTAAAAGGATATTTTAGTAAATTTTATATTATTTTGCTTGTACTATCCATTGTTCATCAAACAATGTACATGATAAAAAGTTATCCAGTAACTTCAATATTTGTTTTGTATTGTGTTGTCCAGTACCATCATTTTAACAAATCAAACGGACCCTAAAGTCATTATTTTTTATCTTTGTTGTCATGATATTTATTAACTGCATATATTTAATGGAAAGTCAAATGATAACATCTAGTAATGTTGTAATATCACGTGAACATGTGATACTTTTTAAAAAATTATATATTTTAAAATAAATATTATTTATTTATCTTAAAATAAATGTTAGGAACAAAAAATAGTGATTTTAAAATTTTGAGAGAAAAATTAAAAATAAAAATTATAGAGACTAAAATAAAAATTTACTCTCAAAGACCTAAAATAAAGATTTCAAATATTAAAAAATAAAAAACAAAAAAAAATATTGTAAACTAAAATCAAAACTCACTTATTTTATAAATATTGTAAAAAAAAAAGAACTTATATTGAGATGACGAGAATTAATCTCTAATTATTTCATACATTTTTTTTTTTTTCAAATAAGTATCAAGATTAACTATTATTACCTATTTCCACACATAAATTAACATTCCAATAAAAAAGAAAAAGAAAAATGACCGTCTTGCACACAAAAATGACCGTCTTACAATACAAATCTCTCTCTTCTCTCTCTCACACACACAAACCCACATACTATATCGTCATTTTTTATTGTTTAAATTTTACAGACATCTCACACGAGTGTCTTGCAGGAGGAGCTAACCGGGTCCCACATCGCCGGCAGCAAGAACTTCCGGCCGCGCACCCCGACGGCGTTGTAGCTCGCCCCCGTCGCGTTCTCCACCAGAACGTTCCCGGCGTAGCCCGGATACGCCCCCTTCCCGAAGATCCCCGTGCACGCCGACACCGCCTCCAGCGGCGCACTCGCCGGCCCCTGGTAGTAACCGTCCTCAAACGGATTCGTAACGGCCCCGGCCAAAACCGTCGCCAAATTTATCACCATTCCGTCAACCCCAACGTCGCCGTTAGGCGCCACTAACGGCGCCGTTTGGGGCCCGTAGAGCGGTTGGTGGAACGGCCACGCGCACTGCCCCGGACACTGCGTGACGGAATTCCCCACCCACGCGTACGCGATTTTCTCGTTGTTGTGGTTCTTGCCCGTCCCGTGGGTCCCGCACTGGTTCATGCAGAAGTCCTCTACCGCCACGTCAGCATCGGTGAGGATGACGTGGACAACGCGATCCCCTGGCGCGGAGTTTAGTTTTGGATTCGACGCGAGCGCGACGAGGTGGTCGTTTTTAAGTGATTTTCCGAGGGAGTAGGTGTCGTCGAGGATTTGGTTCCCTACGACGAGGGTGCAGGGGCCTCCCCTGTAGCTCTCGGTGGTTTGCCACCACGTGGACACGGAAGGGGTGGGAGGGGATGACGTGGAGCTTAGTGATTCGAGGAAATCGATGACTATGGAGCGTTGCGTGGGGATGAATGTACCGTACCATAGCAAATGGAGGGTGATGTTGCCCTTCAGGAGAGGACCCTTGTGGTACTTGAGGACAAGTGGTTGGTTCTGAACCAAAGCTAACATGCGACTTGGGGCTCGAGAGGTGGCTTGGGAAATGTTTGGGAGAGAAGGTAAGAGAATTAGGAGGAAGAGTAGAGAGGAAAATGGGTGTGAAAGAGCCATTTTAGTTTCGGTGAGGTGAGTATATCGGAGTTTGAGAAGGGGTTGTGTTTATATAATTTTGGAGTAGTGGGTGTGAGGAAGATCGAGTGTGATATGGATATGATTACTTTTGTCTAATGTTAATTAATGGAAACCGTGTATTTTTAACTAGAGGAAGGACTACTGTCTCTGTCAGCTACTAATATATCCTCCTACGTGCATGGTTCATCTTCCACTTCTATTGCCTTGTAATAATGTTAGTTAATGTTTGGATAGAGATTTTTGAGTAATAATATCAACCCTCCTCTGTTATAAATATCTCTTTAAGGTAAATATACAATATATATCTATTCCCATCTAATAATTAATTAATGATTGGATAGAGATTTTAGATAAATACACACCAACGCTTTTCCTAACAAATATTGTATTAACACTCACCGTTTTTCTGTGTTTGTTTGGGTTCACATCATACACTTGCAATCGTAAAAACATAGAGTTACTCCTTTTAACTTCTCTTTTGATGTGGTAGTCAAGCTCAAGTTTACTTTTACACAGCGAAAATAAACATTATAACTTAGATCCTTTCTAGGCAAATTGCTCTATATCACTATCCTGTAAAATCCCAACCATTGATTAGTTATTATAATAGTAGTAAGAGAAAAAAGAAAGACAGAAAAATGTGATCAATGACTGAGTGTGTGTTTCAAAGCCTACTGCCTCAATGATTTTCTACATCTAATGCCCACGTCCAGCCAGAAGCTATATATATTAGCTTCCAATTTTCATGTTTTAGATCAGTTATAACGCAGAACCAAACACAAGGTGAGATTTCTACCGGAGAGAGCACCCTGCTAGGGAGGCAACAGAAAATCTTAGTTCATAGACATTATTTCATCATATTTTTCAGTGTTTTAATTTTCCTTAATGTGAGAGCTAAAGACTAATTCTATAAAGTACATAGTTCCACTTCTTATCATATTTTGGAGTGTCAAGATATAAAAGATATAAAAGTTAAAGACTAATTCCTCAAAATATAAAAATTCACTTATCATACTTTTAAATACTCAGAATATTCTTTAGTCAACAACTAAAAACTAATACTTCAAGATATTAATATTTTTTTTATCATGTCACATTACCTATTATATTTATATTTCTTTCTTTCTATTTGTTTATCTTTCTAAATATCAAGTAGCATATAAGTGTCCTCCCCTCATTTTACAAGATTTGACCAAGGCTAATACATCAATATAATTCTTAAAATTACGACGGGTAATCGTTTTAATAGTTGAAAATTGAAATTATACAATATCGATTATTTTAGTTCTAAAAATTATCACATTAAAAGTAATTTATATTTAATAATTTGAAAAATGGAAATGATATTTTTATAATTACAGAGATTAAATTGATAATTGATTAATATTTGTAATTTTAAAAATTAATTTGATGTATATGACTGGGGTAGGCGTTTCTTAGGATTGAGAGTCTGGACCAATGTTAGTTGGCAGCCTGGCACGATGTATCGTTCGCATTTGCCATTGTTACTATAAGATAAGATTTATTATCATTTTGACTAAATATTAATTAATTTTAAACCTTTTAATTTATCCATCTAATCATTTTGTTAATTACTAAATATTAAAATTTTATTATAAATATATTTTAGAAAAAATATAACATAACTCTTTAGCAAAATATGGTATTTGTTGGTAAATTGTAAATAGTTTAAGTGATTCATATTGATCTTTCTTAAGTAGGGTTATGTATTCAAATATTGTATATGAAAAATAAAAAATCACCGAAAAAATCAGTCCTAAAATGTTGAACATGTTTTTCAACGCTTAAATAGAATTATTTATGCTGATTATTTACTGTTTTTGTTTCTTTTTATTTGTCCACTTTTAAAAGAATTTTTTATTCCAACTAAATATATTTGTATTTGTAAATGTTGAAATAATATTAATTAGGATAAAACTTAATTGTAACATCATAATTTTTAGTATTATTTTTCAATTAAAAATAAAATTTCACGGCAATAACTCGTGTAACAGAGGTCATCACCAAAAGTTAATAATGGTTATTAAAGTGGAATCCCAATTTTAACTAGAAAACAATATAAAAAACACATAAAATTACATCTAATTAAGTTTCATCTCATTAATATCTTTATTTTCATATAATTTTTAATTACTCTATACTTTAGAAATGATAATGAAAGTTATATTAACAAAAAATTTAAAAATAAAAAAAGAATGGACGTAGTAGTCGTAATAATAGGAAGGAACATTGACAGATAAAGTCTAGGAAGTAACAAAAAAAATGAGGGCTCATTTTTGGGTGGATGGGAATAAATGGAACAAAGGTGATAATCAATGAACATTGACAGATAAAGTCTAGGTTTTGTTCATCGATACCAACGGAAAGGAAAAAGTTGAGAATTAATTCCTTCTTATTCATTAAATTACTACTTACTAAATTGCTTTGATAAGGCATGAAGACCCAACTATTCAGTCTCGGATCGAGTAACACGTCTTACTACAACTATGCAAAAACGAACACACAAAATAAATGAAATTGATAGCAGAAAAGAAATTTGCCCCACTATGAAACTGGCAACGCGGATTAATAAATTACCACTAATTAACTTTCTCGGCAACCTGTAGGCAGATATTGTTAGGATTTCAACTTTATAAAAAGTGGCTTAATTAGCCTTGCTATACATTGACTATCATTATATGCGTGTTAAAAAGAAAAGGCATACAATAATGATGGCCACATTAAATACAATATGTTTTACTACTTTAAATCACGTATATTTATTTTACGTCGTGTTCGATAATTTGGTATGGTTATCCTAATTCCCACATTTTGTGAAAAAGAAGAACCATACAATAATGATGGCCACATTAAGCAATCTTAAATGCAATGGCCCACATTTCATGAAAAAGAAGAACCATATATACCTGTGAAAAATGCCCTTGCTTCAATTTATCATTGAAATTTGTTAGTAAGTACCTATATGAAACTCAATCAATCTTATTATTTATCAATGATCAATCAATTTCTCCCCTATTGGGTCCTAACATTCCCGTGACACAATAAAAGTAAATAGAGAAGGTTGGAAAAGTATGGGGCCATAGTGCTGCACGTACGTTCTCATAGACAAAAAACCTCTTCCCTAAATTTTGAAGTGCTTATCGATGATTGTTGATAAATATGATCGAAACCATAAATGTCAGGTATCATGTGGAGCAACCTTTGGGCATTGTCTTCCAAATTCCATTGGTTGCATTTCTTGGGAGATTCACTGAACAGTAGTGTCAATGCCAATGGGTCGCGTATGGTGTAGTAATGGTTCTACCGTGGGTGTTTACATGTATCATGTATCGTGGTCCCCTGGACATTGGAATTGGATAGTGCTGATTGAAATGACGGATTGCATTGGGACAATAATAATCTTTTAAAAATTCTAATGTAATGGCAAATTTACATATTGTGACTATAGTTTTTGCTTACGAATTTACACGACCATCCTAACCCTAAGGTAAATAGTAAGTTTTTTGCTTTAAATTCTAAAAAAAATAAGTTTAATAGTAATGTATTAACAGTATAAGACGTCGATGATCACTTATCCTCCCCAAACTTCGTATAACTAATTTTCTTTCCATTCCTAACCCAAATTTCATTCAACGGTGCATTGTCAACTGTAAAGGACGGTACACTTGCTCCCCGCATCACAATGTTGGTGGTTCCATTCCCGCGAAAGGTTCTTCCGTATTCAACTTTTTAACTTGCTTATACTTTAGCGTTAGTTTGGATGCGGGAAAAAAATGTTATTTAAACTATTTAGTTTAGAAAAATAAATACAATATAATTATATTTAAAGTAGTTAAATATTTTTTCTAAAAATAAGTAGTTAAATATTTAAAATTTAGTAAAATATAGTTGAAATAAAAATAAATTTATCATTTAACTACTTTTTCTCACCCCATTTCTCCGCTGACTTGAACAAAAAATTTCATGCATAGGTACCATATCTCATTTTCTCTTTCATTTTTTCCACGTTCCAAGTTAAAGAAAATGATTGTCATATTCTATATGTTGAGTTTTCTTCTTTTTTTTTTTTTAAAAAAATCTCTAGTTTCAAACGATTAGTTAATGAGCATGATTTTTTTAATTGATCTTTCTATACTTGATAAAGATAATATTAGATAAAAAGTAAGCATATTTAATATCTTGAAAAGGTAAAAAAAAAATATTTTATACATTTTTATTTAATAAGAAATTTTTAAAAAAAAATGTTATAATAGAGAGATTTAAATTTTGTTGACATTCATCTTTGTGGATGGTGTTCAAAAGTCTAATACCTGGTATCACCTGATCATGTTCCAAAAATAAATATTAAATCGACTAATTGACTAAAGTTTAGTAATTTTAAAAATTAAAATGATAGTTTTTATATTTCAGAAATTAAACTAAATAATTTTAAGAATGAGTTTATGTATTATTCGTATGACGAATTTGAAAGAGTTGTCAAGTCAAATCAAGTAACCGGCACGTATTTGCTCCTCCTGGTGAAGAGAGAGGGTGCATGATTGTTCGTGTGCCATTGACAGTGCGGTTGGTAAGGGCAGACTTTTTAGTGGTAAAATGGTTAGTGGGGTTGGCAAAGCCGGTACACAGAAACCTAAGAGAAGGTCGGAAAGGTAGCGTATGGAACCCTCTGGTCGGTCAATAAATTAATGAGTGAATGTGTGGTGTGGCACTGGTCACGAGAGTTGGGTTGTGGTCTGTGGTGTTGTCAGTTGTTACCCTTCCAAATATAATGGTGCCATGCCTCATAGACATTCAAGTCCTTATCGAAATGCATTCATGGGCCTACGGGAACGGGTGGTCCAAGGACAACCGACCCTGTTGAATTTTTTTTATGCGTTAGAAGTTTGAACCCTGTTGAATTTTATGGACATGCAATTGTACCCTCACGAATTTGGATTCCTTATGTTGGTAGGAGAGAAACAGAAAAAAGAAGAAAAAAAAAAACATTGTTAATAGATATATTTGATTTATGCAAAGTGTAAGTACTAATGATATTATGATCAAATATATTCAGAATCATGTTGATTAGAGTTTTAGGAAATTATTTAATAAATAAATAATAAAAAAACGTTTATTAGAAACTACGTTGAAAGTGCATTACTAATATTTATTAATGAAAAAGTTATAATTTTAATTCCTTAAATAGAGTCTCGAAAACAATTTTAACATGAGTTTGCTCAAAATGATGTAGGTTTAAGGTTTTTTATTATTATTATTGAAAATAAGATATCCCCATAGTTAAAAGACATGAAATTAATCTTTCGAGATGTAGAAATTATTGAAGAAAATTTTGTATCTCTCAATAAAGTATTCTTCATACGTACAGTCAAAGAATTGAATTATTGTTAACATGTTTAAGGAATCCAACTACCTATCAATTACTATGCTAGAGCTTGTTGGTAGGATTAAGGTTGTTAATATAAAATAAAGATGACTTTGTGGGTGGGTGGGTGTTGATAACTCTTGATTATTGTGAAAAAGAATAATTATTTATGGTTTCATAATTACTTAAAAAAACCATGTGCATTCATTTTTTAATTTTAACAATTTAAATATAATTTAATGGGATTTGTTAATGTACACTTGTTTTTTAGTTAGAGTACGTTAACAATTTATAACTAAAGATTATCTTAAAATATACTAACAGTGGAGCTTAATAACATACTTCAACTAAAAAAATAAGTGTGTATATGTTAACAAATGCTTATGAAATTTGCTAATATACATATACTTTTTTAGTTGGAGTACGTTGACAAGTTATAATTAGAAATTATCTTAAAGTACAATCATAGTATAGTTTACTAACATACTCAAACTAAAAAGCAAGATGTACATTAGCAAATTCCTAATTTAATAGTCTATATTTATTGTTAATGTAACTCCTAATCATAATAATCAACAATTGAACCTGGATTGATAATTATGAATGATAAAATAATAAACATAAATGAACAAAATTAACAAACTTTAGAGATGAAAATGAAGAGACATATATGATAGAAAACTTTGTAATAACTTTTGAACAAGCTAAAACTTCAAACTTTTATTTGCATACAAAAAAGTAGTTTACAATAGCTTTACATGAACACATTAAAGCATACTTGAAATTGCCTCTACTTCGTAAGATGGAAGGAGTGTCTTATTTATGCACGAAAAAAATTACATAAGTGTTTGATCTTGTCTTGAATTATTGTCCTTAAAATATTTTTGAGAGATTCTTTATATTAAGACGCTCTAATCTCTTTCTAAATTATTGTCTTTTTATTATTATTGAAAGATTCCCTTACTAGTATCTTAACTTTTTATATATTAACATTATTTATTTTGTCTAAGATTCACATTTATAATTATTTGAATTCAATTAACAATCATTTCTATTATATTGCAAATAATTTGTTGAGCTTAAAGCTCTCTCTCTTTATATGTCTACTAGATAGTACCCGTGCGATGCACGGGTAAATTTGGAAGAAGAATTTTTTTGAATTATATACAAAATTAAATTGGCAATTTTATTAATTTCTTTATATTATTGGAAAAAAAATCTATAATCAATTCATAGAAAGTCTGTATCAAGTTTTCTCCTTTTTTCCTGCAAATAAATAAAATGTTGCTCGTTAGAAAATGAATTGAAATAACTAAGGTATAAAAAAGAAATACTCATCGAATATTGTCTATTTCCATAACAACATAAGAGGTTTTTTGTTTTTTCATCATATTTATATTCAATCTCCTTAAAGGCAATACTCCAATGACATCTACATATGAGAAAAATTATTTGATACCAAATATAATACATACTAAAAAAATGATAATAAAATTTATTGTTTGTAATTTTCTATTTTTCAGCATATGAATGAAATATTGCTCGTTAGAAAACGAATTAAAAAGACTAAGGTATAAAGAAAGTACTCACTGAAAATTGTCTAATTCCATGACAACATAAGAGATTTTTTCATTTGTAAAATAAATAATAATTTTTTTAGAGAAAAGTGATTGGATATAATGATAACACTTGGTTTAGGATCTAAAACTTGAGTAAGGTTGCTTTTTTAAACCTTTTGTATCATCTCCAAATGTGTAAACCATAAAAACAAAAAATGTTAGCAAGTAAAGTTTAAATATCGTATGTTGGATAAACATGTATAAAAAAAATCATAAAAAATACTTAAATGAAAAAGACAATTCAAAAGAAAAATGATTAAAAGATAAAATGTATGAAGAAAAAACCTGATAGAAAAAAAAAAGAAACTGAAAATACGAGTAGTGGGGTAGTTATGTAGTTTAAAAGAGAATAGTGGAAGTTTTTTTTTTGGTACCAGAATAGTGAAAGTCGAAAATTGTCTAATTCCATGACAACATAAGAGATTTTTTCATCACATTTTTTTTCAATCAACTTTTCTTAAAGGTAGCACTCCAATGACATCTACAAATAAAAAAATTATTTGATATCAATTTCAACATAGACTAAAAATATGATGATAAAAAATAGAGTTTGTAATATTACAAAATAAGTTTATTTTCTTTACTTGCTTTGAAAATATCTTCATATGGTTTGAAGGTAGAGTGGAATCATGGTTGGCTTGCATTCTTCTCTTTTAAATATCAATGTATGAATCAAGATTAGAAGACACGACGTAGAACAGAAGAAGTTTATTGCAAAGTCTAGCTAAAATTGCATGGTCTGAATTCATTGTGTTAAGCATTTATAATAACAATTAAATATTTTAAAAAGGAAAGTACAATATTCATCTTTTGAAGACAAAATCATTATTGGTAGTATATTAAAATAAATTATTTAAATTATATTTATATTCCATATAATCAAATCAAAATTATATTAGAAACAATCAAAATTAGTAAATTGAAATATTTAATTTAATAATATCAAAAGTAATAAAAATCACTATTTAGAATTTGTAATATATTAAAAATAAAAATAAATTAAAAACTTTTAAGTAAATTATAATTATAATTTTTAAAAAGGAAAATATGGTACTCTATTAAAAATAAATTAGTGAAAAAAATGTAAGATCAATAAAAAAAGTATTAAAAATCTCTATTCGTAATAATTCAATAACAGAATTGATAATTGTTTAAAATATTTAAGGGAATAGTATAGTATTAATTAATATTTAAGGAAACATAATTTTTTTTGTATGAAAATAATAATTTATTAACACGTAATAGAATAATAGAATGATAATACATTAAATAAATTAAACACGTAATTTATAATAGATTTATATTTAGCCATATTAAATTGATATTTGTTTTTAAAAAGAGATTTTAATCATATTAAATTAATTTTAATTTCAGTTGTTTATCAATATATTAATAGATATTGTATTAAATTAATTTTTTTAGTGTTATGTATATTAATAATTTAAGTTACTACATAGTAATTTTTTAAAAAGAAGTTATATGTTTATGAATAATTAAAATTATTATTGATTATTGATAAACAATAATTTAACATTGTATTTAAATTATCTTAATTTTTACAGTAAAATCTTTATATTAGACTTATTATTAATTTAATAAATATTTTAATAGCAATCTTTTCGTTGAAAATATAATAAGATATTAGTTACATTGATTTCTAATTAATAAGATATTTTTCGTCAATTAAAATATATAATGGTTGTAATGAGTGACTAATCTCAACCATTAGATTTCTAGAAAATGAATGGTGAGAATCAAGAGTAAGTCTCTTATACTTACTCTTGGAGTAAGTGGATCCCTCCTTATATATATATATATATATATATATATATATATATATATATATATATATGAGGAGGGATCCACTTACTCCAAGAGTAAGTATAAGAGACTTACTCTTGATCTTTACCATTCATTTTTCTTGAAATCTAATGGTTGTAATGAGTGACTAATCTCAATCATTAGATTTCTAGAAAATGAATGGTGAGAATCAAGAGTAAGTCTCTTATACTTACTCTTGGAGTAAGTGGATCCCTCCTCATATATATATATATATATATATATATATAATTGTACAGTAATTTTTTTAATATTATTTTGTATTATTTTTTATAAATAGATTGACATCATTATTTTCTATCATATTTTCTTTTCTACATCTAAATTAAAATATGATAAGTGATTTCAAATTAATTATATTTAAATTAAATTTATTTAATTTTAAATAAAATAGGCCGAAAGACAAATTAAGAACATGAACTCAAATTCATATTTTTATAAGACAAAAACCATTTAATGTCTTTAAGATAGTTAAAAATGAAAAATATTATTAATATAATTCCACTAGTAATTTCTAATACAACTCAATATAATTTCCAATAAAGAATTTTTATTCCTACTATTATTCGTGTAAACAACGTCGTAATAACATTACTCAAGATTATAATTTGTTTTCGAGCTATAACAAAAAGAATGAACAAATGAAAGAATCTTTCTCGTATTGCCTATCAGCTAAAAGCATAGATGAAAACTTTGACTTGTGGCCCGTTAATTCTGCTTTTACACGAGCGTGGAACAAGCTGAGGTTTTAGGGTCAACCAGAGCTGGCAACAAATACTTCCTTCCATTGACCCCATTCGCGTTGTAGCTGGCACCAGTTGTGGGGTCCACCAAGAGATTTCCCGCGTAGCCAGGGTACGCGCCCTTACCATACACCCCAGTGCAGGCCGAACCAGCTTCCAACGGAGCCTCCTTGGGTCCCTGGAAGTAGCCATTTCCAAAAGGGTTGGTGACAGTGCCAGCCAAGAGACTAGCCACGTTGATGACCATGCCGTCAAGACCCACATCGTTGTTGGGTGCAACCAAAGGTGGGTTCTGGGGACCGTAAATGGGTTGGTGGAATGGCCACGCGCATTGACCCGGGCACTGTGTCTCAGAGTTACCCACCCATATGTAAGCGAACTTGTATCTCTTTTCGTTCACGCGCGCCCCCACGGAGGACCCGTGAGTCCCGCACCTACTGGAACAGAACCCCTCCACTGCCACGTCAGCGGATGTGAGAACAATGTTGATAGCGTTTCTCTGTGGACCCTTGGATGCGAGCTTTAGGATTTGGTTGGTGGTGAGTGATTTGCCCAAAGAGTAGTTCTCATCAACGATTTGGGAGCCCAGGGAAAGTGCGAGTTTGGGTGACGAGTTTTTGTAGTACTTATCGGTGGCTTTCCACCACGTGGCAACGGATGGTTGGACGGTGGTGGGCTTGGGAGAGGAGAGGGAGGTGATGAAATCAGCAATGATGGCTTTTTGGGAAGGTTTGAAGTTACCATACCAAATGAGGTTCACGGAGATTTTGCCTGTGAGTAGAGGGCCCCTGTGGTATTGGAATTGCAATTGGGGGTCTGACTCGGAGAGTCTCCTGGCTGAACTCAACTGAAGAGTTGCAATGGTTAGAAAAAGGACGAAGAGAACACTTGAGGATGTAATAGAGGCCATTTCTATGTATTTTGTATAGAGAGAGCAAAGAAAATGGTAGCTAGAGTAAGAAGAAGTGAGATCTTGTGAGTAGTGGGTGAGTTGATGGAAAGAGAGACGTGGTGGTACATATATATAGTGTAATTGTGGGGAGGGAGCGTAATGGTGAAGTCAAATTATATGGGCCAGGGGATGGTGAATGGAGTGGAGTGAAGTTAAGTGGTGGAGGTGCCAGCTTGATAACGCGTTTCTGTTTTGCTGTATCATCATTAATCCAAATTCAATAACATTGTGCGGTAAGCTTTTGAGTTTGGACCCAATTCATTCATTATTTTAGTATAGTCAGTTAGTCACAAGACTCATAACTCGTGAGGGTGGTACGCGGGGACAGGGCATTGCTAGCTAAGGTGAGCATAGGCAACGATAATAACAACACCGGAACGGGACAAAAAGACAAACCCGTGTACCCTTTGTAGAAGGGCAGGATCCGTTTTTTCATTTTTATTTAATTATTATTATAGTTATTATTATTAACTAGGATTCGTTTTATGTGGCACAAAGAAAAGGATGACTTTTATTCTTCAAGGAATATGTCATATGTGCTGGATCTCCTTGCTAATTTGTCACCATTTTCTATAATTATTATTTTAATATTATTTTCATATAATTAAAATTTATAATAAACGTTTTTGTATATAGAGTGTATTATAAACATGGACTGATGTGGATAGTAGGGTTGGGGTTAGCTGACCCCACAAGATATTTTTAATTTATAATCAGGGAAGTCTAAACCACTAAGATATTGAGGCATTAGCCTTAGGTCCCAATTATTTAGGACCTCAATTTTTTTTTCATATTTTTTAATAAATTATTTATTAATAATTCAAATTATCAGGTGATATTTTTTGTCTTTACATAAAAAAAAAACTACAATCATCTTACGTTATTATAAATCATTTAAATGTATCAACACATAAATCATTTATTATAAATAGTAAGATCAAAATTGCATATAATTTTAAAATTTGGGGGATTAAATTTGGACAATTAAAAAAAGAGAACTAAAATTGTGGATCAAGAATTATAAGAAGACTAAAAGTACAATTTAACTTATATTTTAAATATGTGTACAAATAAAATGTACTTGATTACTGACTTGAAAGTACATTTTTTTTATGGTTAAGGTTTACTTTTTTGTTTCAATTAATTATTGATTGATCATTAACATTACTTTCACAAAATTAAAAGATTAAATAATAGAAATCTAAAAATCGATTTTGTGACATCCTTTACCCCGATAGCATAATAATAATAAATATTACGTTACGAAAAAGAAAGACTATTTTTCAAGAAAACTTTTCGCAAATAAAGAACACCAAATTCTCAAACCATACATAATTAAATCTCATAAATACTTATTTAATTCAAAAATACCTTTGACACTCTAAAGGTCATACAAAAGGTTATATAAAAATAAAATCAAACTTAAAAAAAATAATAACATTAATTCAGCCTCAATATCACAATTTATCAAAGCTTTACAATATCACTTTAAATGTAAATAAAAGACAATAAATGAAGGTCTGTGCCTACTCTCTAGCAATGTCACCTTGGTCCTGTTGGACATCACCTATCACCAACACATACACAAGAAAAAAACACAACAAAGGGAGTGAGATACATCTCACTACATGCTTGTGGTATGAAAATGGAGACAGGTAGCTACATAAACACATAACAATTATCTCTTAGCATTCACATACGTCAAGCACAGTCACAACCAAGTATTCATGCAATGCAATGTGTTCTATGCTCTTAGCTTTATATACATGTGGTAACATTCAAAACTCTTTTGTGAAAGTAGTTTGGGAGTACGTGCAGTCGACGAATAGCCACACTATGGGCATCCAACACTAACAGTCTCAACCAGGATGATACCCCTAGCAGCTCGTTAGGGTTACCCAGTCTTGCAAGGATACTCCAACCCATGGGATTAGCATGAGCTTAAAAGAGATTCTAAACCAGATAACACCCCTGAGGCCAGAACTCAACGAGTTCTTCACAGCCTCTCCAGTTAGGTTCATAACTACTTTCGAAAACACATATACATCATGTTATGGTATGATGCATGATTCACATAGATGCTCATGACTTCTTTTAACTTATCACATGGAGGATCTTACGTCACATAAGTTTGGTCCTCATTTATTTCATATCAACAATACACCATAGCATCATGCACACTTTACTCGTACCAAGCATATTATATTATAACATTCATAGCATTGTTCACATAGCACAACACACACACACACACACACATATATATATATATACATCAAATAAAACCATAATATTTTCAAACTCCAACACAATAATAATTTTAAGAATCATGCTATAGCAACACTATAACATTATAAGTTTATAATGTTATAGTGTTGCTATAGCATGATTCTTAAAATTATTATTGTGTTGGAGTTTGAAAATATTATGGTTTTATTTGATGTGTGTGTGTATATATATATATATATATATATATATATATATATATATATATATATATATATATATATATATATATATATATATATATATATATATACTGTAACCACGAATGCAAGACAGGACGTCGCAATGTCAAAATGACATGAATGTATAATCAACGTAAGGCATGAATTGGGGAAATTATAAAGGTAGAAATTATTTCAATGTATGCATATGTAATTCAAATTGAAGGCTTTCTTTTTGTTAATATGGAAATATTCACTGCCACTCTTTTTCTTTTAATCATAACAATATGTGTATACAATAAAGGGACAAATTCCTATACTCAAGTATATTCGCTGTGCGTAAAATATAACGAAACGTAGTCACACAAAAATAATCGCTAATAACCAGGAAATAAAAAAATAGTCGCGACAGCCAGTATGATATGTATATACAAACAAATTCAATCAATTAGAAAATTGTTATACCCGATATACATACAAATTCAAAGTAGTTTTAATAATAATTTATTAATACCAAATTCCTTTATCAAGAACCCTAAAAAGTACAAAAAAGGAAAAACACAAAATCACACCTATACGCTCATGTAATCAAATCACAACAACAATAAAGGTGTTTTGGGGTATTCATAACCCGTCCAATTGAATTTAAAGAAAAACATATACACCTGATTGGGGTCTAGGGCCAACCCCGCTACCCCCGACCATAATCATACCCATGAGCAAAATAATCTCACCCCCCTTATCTCGAAATATGTGATTCCACGACAAGGGTTCAAATAACGATGATCCTTCGCAATTTCCCTTCAATCCTCCGATCATGGTTCTGACGGCACAATTCCCAAAGAGAGCAAAAAGAGAAGGAAGACTAGGTTTTAAATAAACAGTTCTAGAGGCAAGTTGGGCTTATAGGGCCTAAAGCCCAACACGTGACTTAATAGATCATCAGCTCATAAAATCCTTTTATTTTCTAAAAACCCATTTTTCTCAATTCCAAACCCAAAACATATTCCCAAATTATTTATTAATTTAATTAAAAGCAACAAAATAGAATATTTAATAATAACTAATATATTTTTATGATTTGAAAAGAAAAACCAGGGTGTTACAGCTTTGTAACAGCAAGAACGAAGGGTTTGGAAAATCAACAAACAAACTTCTCTTATTAAAGATTTTTTTACCCGTGCGATGCACGGGATAAATAGAGAGTTCAAATGTTTTTATTTAAATTTTATTTTTTATTTAACTATAAAAATGGGTATAAATGTTTGTTAAAGAATATGATAACTTTTACTTGTTTATTTTTTGTATCTAACTAATGTCACAATATTTAATGGAATTGACCAATGGAACAATAATTACTAAGAAAATATTTGAAATATGCAAAAGCACCATAGAATTAATATAGCAAGTGTAGTATTTAACATGTGCATAAACATACATAATAAAATCTAATTGTTTATTTAACATGTGTTATTCACCCAATCTGATTACCAAAGTGTGAAAATAGACATAAACAATTGTCAAATAGTGTGACAAATTTTACTTGAATTTTATTTTTTGTATCCAATTAACACCACAATTTTATCTTAAATGTGATTGTCTTTATTTAATGAAAATAAACTATTGAGCAACGTTTACTAAGAATGCGTTTGAAATATGCAAAATCACAATAGGATTAATACATATAAAATTGAAGTGTAATATTTAACCTGTGTTATAGAAGTATGATTTTCCTAAGTGTAAAAATGGGCATAGACAACTGCCAAAGAGTGTGACAAAAAATAAAAATAAAAATCTCTCTAATATAACAATACGGGGTAAACAAAGTGTGTGAGTATGTTTATTTTGAAATTCTTTAGTATCTTATGTGATTTAACCAATCATGAAAACAGACATAGACTTCTTACCAACAATGTGACAAATAATATTAATAATATTATTATAATGATTAAATTAAATATTATTTGTATTAATAATTAACAATACTACTCCCATTTTTATATATAAGAAACAAATACTCAATATGTAACACTGTGATTTTTCGTAATGTATTAAGTTCTTAATAAATACCGTAAGAGGAAATTAGATTTAAATTCATGATATGTATAAAAGAATTTAATACATAGATTGTTTTGTTATATGCCATAGAGTTATTGTTAGATTTTCATGTATGGTTGGAACTTTTACGTAAATTCCTTGAGTTATAGAAAAAAAAATATAAGAGAAGGGGGTGTCCTTAGAGGAAGTGTAGGGCCAAATAGTAAAATTTCAAAAATCTCCCAAAGTTTAAACGTGCAAAGCTTCACTTTTTCTCTCATTTCCTTCATTTCTTCCTCCCTCTCTAAGCTTCTCTTTTCCTCTCAAGAGCTAGGGGTTTTGGAATCCACTCAAACAGGACTTTGTTTCCTTAATCTCTAGAGCTTCCTTAGTTGATTTCAAGTTGGTAAGTTCAATTCCTCCCTATTCTTGATCTCTTAGTTTCCTTCTCATCTTTTTACCAAGAGCTTAAGAAATGGGTCTCATCTAAATTCTTGATTGAAAGGTAAAAATTTGATTGAAGCTTGTTTTGATGTTGGTTTAGGTTTCTCCTAGTTGATTCTATAGCAAAAGTTAGGGAAAAATCACTCAAAAGCCACAAAGTATCTCTCTTTAACTTCTTCAAGAAAAATCTCAAAGTTGTTGGGTAAGGAAAGCTTTAAATTGTTTGAATGATTTGGTGGTGTTTTATGTTTGGATTGATGATGTGATTGATGTTTGTTGGTGTTTATGAGTTTGGGTGAGTCTTTGCATAAAGTTAGGAGGAGTGGGTAAACCATTGAGGGCCATGAATCTCGCAGGTTACAGCCCTTTGAGCTCTGGCCCAGCACAAAAGTTTGTGCTGTCGGGCTAGAGATGTCTGGCTCAGCATGAAAGTTTGTGCTGTCGGGCTAGAGATGTCTAGCTCAGCACGAGAGTTTGTGCGGCCGGGCTAAAGATGTCTGGCTTAGCACGAAAGTTTGTGTGGTCGGGCTAGAATTTTGTTAATTGAAATTCTTTTGAAACTTTTCCCCTTTTTATTTATATGATTTTAAAATGTTTATACAAATGTAGTATGTTCAATTATAAGATGATTATGTTATTTTTGAGGTGTTTATATTATGGTAAGGTAGTTGCATTATTGTTGTAATAATTATGTTTTGATGAGGTGGATGTATTATTAGTGGAATGTATATGAATGTTGATGAGATGATGATATATGTGTTGTGTATGTGAACTATGTGTTGGAACCATCCCTATATGTTAAAGAGCAGTTAGCTATGTCCTTTGGAAAGATTTTTATAGAAAAATGGTATACTTGGGGGTTCAGTTTCACTCCAGAACTCCGACCCACTAAAGCGACCCAGGGGTCTCGCCTAGTGGGATATCTTCCTAAGTACCACCCCTATGTTTTGACTCCGAATGGCGTGCTGGAGTGTTGAGAACTACTTCCCAAGAAGTTTAGCGACCTTTTTAATGTATAAGGGATGGATTGTTGTCATGATTGAGGATTGTGGATTGTTGAGATGTATTTGGACTCTTAAGTCTGGCCATTGGAGATGGTGGGTGCACAGAAATATTTTGAATGTTGTATTTGCACAGTTGGTGCTTAGGTGTGCACAGTTGGTGCACAAGCATATGGGTAGGCACGTAAGTTGAGGGCACTAGGTAGGCTCTCAACATAGTGCCAGAGATTTTCGTGGTGGCTAACGGTGGGCCTATAGAATAGACAAGTGGGTAAATTCCTATAGATGTAAGGTTTTGCAAACCTTACAGTGGTAAGCCAATACCCATGCTTGTCTATATTCAATAAAACCACATTTCCACCGTAGGGTCAGCTCAAGGGACTCCCTGAATGGTCAGAATGTACAGACGATGGTAGGGGATGTGGCCTATGAGGGACCGCTCATATGATGTTGAAACTCCATGGAGTAGAGTCAGACTTGTTGACTGAGGTTGTCTAGTGGTTTATGTTGTACATCGCTTTGTGATAAGGGATGTATGTCTTTGGTTGTATTATGTTGAGATGGTGACTTTTGTTGATTGGATAAAATCCATGAGATCTGATGATTCATGGTAGAAATTGGGAATAAAGCTATGTTGTTGTTGATTATGTTGTGGTTTGTGACAGTTGATGTCAGATATGACTTTTGATGTTTATGACTCATGATGATGAGTGGTGATGGTTTATGTTGTTGATGTTAACTGAGGATTTATAACATTTGTTGATTGGATGTAATTCATGAGATTTGATGATTCATGTTAATAATTGGTGATATAACTAAGTTGTATGAACTATTTGAGATGGTTGAGCCATGATGGTGTTGTTTATTGGTGTTTATTGATGAACTAAGTTTTGTTTAACATTTTCAGTTATTATGTATAGTTTTGTTTGGTAAGCTTACCCTTGCGCTATTGCACGTGTGGTTCGTGCCAGTGATGATCTCGAACATCGTGTTCGGGGGAGCAGATGGCTTTCTAGGTGGACTCCTCTTAGAGGCTTGGTTGATGGAGTGAGCATGGGATTGAAGATTCAATCTCTTCCTTCTTTCCTTGTTTAGTCTTTTGTATAAAATGGACCAGCATAAGGCTTTTATGTGGTTACATTGTAAGAGAAGTATGTATATGTGGTTTATGTTTTAAGTTTTGTAAAGCCATACATAATACTTTTATGATATGTTGATGTATATTATGTGTAGGAAAGTAGATACATATGTGTGTGTTAAATGCAAAAATTTTCTAGGTAGTTTCATATGATTATATCTAAAAAAATGTTTTAGTATAACAAATTTGTAACGAAGATGGGTCGTTACATAATTTATCAAGACCAATAAAATAGTTAAATTAGTTCATTTTAATTAATATTATCATAAATTTATATTTCATTTTAAAAATATCCATAGAATTAATTGGTTTAAGTCGTGGTTAGATATAATAACACTACTCGTAATTTAAGGAATAATTTTTCAACCAATGAATGAGTTGTATGGTTAATAGTTTAATAAATGCATCCACTTTTGTAAGAAATGATGATATTTCGCTAATAGACTATACAATAAATTGAAAGTATTAAAGGAAATTAGAAATTAATACATTTGTAAGTGGTCATATGTTTTTTGTAATTAGGAAAAAAATACTATCATTTATTTTATATATATAGGAACAAATGTAATAATATACAATTTTTAAAATAAATATTAAATATATATTTAAAAAATGGTTAACATTTTTTTCAAGATTAACTTTTTTATGAATTTTGACTCATAAGAGTTTTGGAAAAAAGACCTCATTAATTATTTTTTCTTTTCTGGCCATGATTAAATGTCGAGATTTATATGCCTGGAAGCAAAATCTCTTGAAGCAAAAACCTCATGAAACAAACCTCATATATGTTATAAAGTTGCCACATTTTTTATGAGCACATATAAAATTTTGGGTCGATAAAAAAAGTGTATTTGATATACTTATCTTATAGTTACTCTTACAACTACTACTTTTATAAAAAAAATGTTACTTTTAGACTTGAGAATATTAGCTAAATCATTCTTTAGGGTTCTTTTTTTTCTTTTCATACATGGATATAATGAAATACTCTCTTGACTTCCAAAAATCTATGATTATAAAAAAGAATGATTACCCAAATCGATTAGCCCTAGTATAGTTACTCGTGCATGCACAAATATAAATATGGATTAGCGCAATATAAATAGAATATATAATAATTTAAAAAATATAATTTTTTATACTATCAAATTAAAAAAAATAAGAATGTTGATATAAAAAAAAATTAAACATCATTCATATAAAAGTTGTATGCATTAAATTTAAATATAAATATCTAAGAGTCTCTTGATATCAAAAAACTAATGATTATAAAAAAAATCACCTAAATAAATTTGCTCTAGTATGGATACCATGTGACAAATGGATATAAATATGGAATAACACAACATAAATAGAATATATAATAGTTTTAAAAATATAATTTTTATACTTTCAAATTAAAAAAGAATGAAGAATATTTTGATATAAAAAGAAATTTAAATATTAACTGTATAAAAGTTGTATACATTAAATTTAAATATAACTATCTAAGAGTCTTTTAACATTAAAAAACCTAGGATTATAAAAAAAATAAAAAATTAATCATCCTAATGGATTTGTCCTAGTATGGTTACCCCTGTGACAGATGATTATAAATATGGATTGACGCAACATAAATAGAATATCATAGTTTAAAAAATATAATTTTTATACTTTCAAATTAAAAAAATGAAGAATGTTTTGATATAAAAAGAAATATAAACATCTTCCATATAAAAGTTGTATACATGAAATTTAAATATAAATATCTAAGAGTCTTTTGACATAAAAAAACCCATTAATGATTGTAAAAAAAAAAATCATCCAAATGGATTTGTCCTAATATGGATACCTGTACAACAAATGGATATAAATATGGATCATCGTAACATAAATATAATATATAATAGTTTAAAAAATATAATTTTTATATTTTCAAATTATAAAAATGAAGGGTATTTTGATATATAAAAAAAATTTAAACATCATTCATATAAAAGTTGTATACATTAAATTCAAATATAAATATCTAAGAATTTCTTAACATAAAAAACAATTGATTAAAAAAAAAAACACCATCCCAATGGATTTGCCTAATATGATTACCCGTGTGATTGATGAATATAAATATGGATTAACGCAACATAGAATATATAATAGTTTAAAAAAAATATAATGTTTTATACATCCAAATTAAAAAAAAAATAAGGATGTTTTGATATAAAAAGAAATATAAACATCATTCATATAAAAGTTGCATATCTTAAATTTAAATATAAATATATAAGAGATTCTTGAAATGAAAAAACCAATTATTATATATAAAAAAAATCACCCAAATGGATTTGTTGTAGTATGGATAGCTGTGCGACAAATGAATATACATATGGATTAGCGCAACATAAATAAAATATATAATTTTTTATAAATATAATTTTTTATACTTTCAAATTGAAAAAATGAAGGATGTTTTGATATAAAAAGAAATTTAAACATCATTCATATAAAAGTTGTATACATTAAAATTAAATATAAATATTTAAGAGTCTCTTGATATAATAAACCAATGATTATAAAAAAAATGTCACCCAAAAGGATTTGACCTAGTATGGATACCCGTGCGACAGATGAATATAAATATGGATTAGCGCAACATAAGTAGAATATATAATAGTTTAAAAATATAATTTTTATACTTTCAAATTAAAAAAAATGAAGGATGATATACAAGAAATTTAAACATCATCATATAAAAGTTGTATATATTAATTTTAAACATAAATATCTATGAGTCTCTTAACATAAAAAAACCCATGATTATAAAATAAAATCAATCATCCCAATGAATTTGCCCTAGTATGATTACTCGTGCAGCATATGGATATAAATATGAATTAGCACAACATAAAATTATATACTTTTATGAATTAAAAATGGAAAAAATTGATTACTGTAATTAATTTATTATAATGAATACTAATAGAAATGTGAATAAAATATTTATTATTAGCTGGTAAAAAAATAATAATTATTAAATAGTAATAGTATCATGATATTTACAAATAATAAGATTGTAAAATCGCATTGCAATTGTTTTAATTCACCGAATATTTTTAAGTTTTTTAAACAAATTTCTATAGTTGTTTATTTCTCAAATTGAGTTTAATATACACTTAGTTTTTCTTTTCATATCCCTTAACACCAATATGTCGTTTTGCTTTTAGGTCACCATTTAACCAAATAAAGAGTAATAAAGATAATTAATTTTAATTTTAAATTTTTAAAATCTAATGAATAACAATAAACAAAACTTTTTCTATCAATTTTTTTTAAATGATTGTTATAACTTTTATTTCTATTTTGATTTTGTTCAATTTTGTTTGTCTATATTGATAATATATTTTTTTTTACCAATATATTAATAATATATTATGTTACACTAATATTTCTATTATCTAGTCAACGATTCTTATAATTGTTTTCATTTATTGATTTTTTTCAGTTTTTTTTTAAAATTGTAGTTTTTTTCTTTTTTTATTTATCAAATTGGGTTCAATATTAATTAACTTTTTATTGATATATTTTAACTCTAATATGCCCGAATGCTTTTAGGTATCCGTTTAACAAAATAACAATTAATATTGATAATTAATTTCAATTTTCAATTTGAAAAATGTAAAAATTAACAATAAATCATTTTTTTAAAAAAATGAGTATTGTAACATTGATCTTTCTTAATAACTAACCCTTCTTTTTTTTTCAAATTTTAAAATACTAATGACTTATCAATAATAAATCAATTTTTTGTAAACGATAGTTTTAAGCTTGATCTTTGTTAATAATTGACAATTTTGTTGAAATTTAAAAATCTATCAATTTACAATAAAATATTTTTTTAAAACAATTGTTATAAAATTCATTTTTGTTAATAACTAACCATTTTTGTTATCATTAATATTTTTTATTAAAATTATGTATATATTTAAATTATATATAAATGCAAATATCTTTATAAAGATAATAATATTCTAAAACAAATGTTTATATAAATTAAAATGATATAAGAGATGTGTAAATATAAAATTATTTAAATATATATCAATATTCATAATTAATTTTATATATTTTTTACATATACATACTAACACATACATATATAAAAAAATTAAAAATTAAAAAATACATTAAAAATTATAAATTATAAACTCAACACCCGTGCAATGCACGGGTTATTAATCTAGTTAATAATAAATCGATTTTTTGTAAACGATAGTTTTAAGCTTGATCTTTGTTAATAATTGACAATTTTGTTGAATTTTAAAAACCTATCAATTTACAATAAAATATTTTTTAAAGCAATTGTTATAAAATTCATTTTTGTTAATAACTATCCATTTTTTCGAATTTTATAAACTTTTAAGAAAATGAAGATTTTCACTCTGCTGCTACATCTGTCCCCCATTTTTTCTCTCAAGTAATCTCTTTTAAGTTAAAAAATTAAGATTTTCAAATAATTTCTATTTTACTTTATTTCTTATTTTGAGTTTTAGCTTAAAAATACTTTAAACTAAAAAAAAATAGTTAAGTCAAACATACCTTTTGATGACAAAGAAAAAAAAAAGAAAAATATATATATATTAGTAGGTTATAAAAATAACTTTTCTCACTCTCATTTTGTTTTAATCTATTCAAGCTCGTCTCACTTTTTATTTTTTTTTAATGTTCTTCATGATATTAGACACATTAATAAAAAAATTAATAATTTTTTTATAATACATAGAAGATAACAGAAAGAGACCAATTCAGCAAAAAAAAAAATGACAGAAAGAGAATTTAATAAAAAATTTGAAATATTTAAAATTTGAATCCAATTAACTAATTAATGCATAGGAGAGAGAAACCGAAGATGGAAAGTAATAACTCACATTGCATAATTAGTGCAAACATTTATAACTATTAAATTAATACTATAAATTAATTACTATAAAATATTCGAGGTAATATATCTTTTTATAATTAATAAAAATGATTTATATAATTACTATTTTAACCTTAAAAAGAGCGGAAAAATTAAAATTACAAATTTATCCATGACTGCTACTTTTGTATATATAAAGATTTCAAATGACTTTGTAAGAATCTCAAATCTAGTTTATAAGAATTACAAATGGTTTGAATATAATATAAACCTATTGAAATTAGTGTAATAATAATGAAAAGGCTTAAATATATTTTTAGTCTTAATAATATACTATCTTTGTGCTTTAGTCCTTATAATTTTTTTTTTCAAAATGGTCATTTTTAAATTATTTCTTTCTTTGATTTTGGTTTTTGTTATTTTGTTTTAGTCCTTGTAATATATCTATTTTCTTATTTTAGTGCCTACAATATTTTGTTCATTTTGAATTAGTCCATTTGAGAAATGTTTGATAAGAACTAAAAGCAAATGATTTATATATTACAAGGGCAAAAACGAAAAAATGAATATATTACAAAGACTAAAACAAAACAACAATGATCAAAAAAAAAAAAAAAATAATTTTACGAGGAACATAACCAAAAAGGTAGTATATTACATAGACCAAAAAATATGTTTGATCCTAATTAAAAATATAAGAGTCAAAAATGACGTTTGGTTGATTTTATTTGTACACTACTTCTCGATTTAGTATATAAACTAGCAGGGTGCGTGTGTAACAGGTTGCATTGGTTTTAATGCATGTTTCAAACAACTTATGTATATACTAATTATAAGTTGATATATACCAAATTCATCAATGCAATGCACAACCATAAGTTGATATATATTAATCCTTAATTTGAACTTTAGTCACAATTAAAGTTTCTCGTCCCTCTCAAAAAATGTGTTTTTATGAAAATTTTTATTTTATTCTATAATTATTTTAATTACATTCCTACTTGTTCAAATACAAAAAAATTGAACATTTAATTATCTATATTTCCTCCTATTTGTGAAACAATTACAATTTTAATTTCAATACTATCATAATAATATAATTTGTTCTATTATAAATCATCTTGTTTAATAATTATTCATTCCCATCCCTTCTTATTTGTTCCATATTGTTCAATTTCAATAGTATTTTTCTTAAATTGTTTTCTATATTTCAATTCAATTAGTTTATTTCTACCAAAAATAAAATAGTTTTCATCAATTACCTTAGTTTTTATCAATTAATTTAATAAAACTCATTAAATAAATAGTTTTATTTTTTAACTAAAAAACATTAATTTTACAAATAACTTTATATATTTTCTTTACTCTATACTCCCTCCGGTTTCGAATATAAGAAAAAAAAAAGTACTTGGGTGTTGATTTTAAATTTAAACAAATCTCAACTAATTTAATTTATTTAATGAGACCATCTCCAAAATATCTTTCATTTAATAGTAGTTTTAATTTCAATTACTCCTTATTCTTGATATCAAATTTCAATGAAGGACGGTTTAGAAAAATAACTTATTTTTATATTTTTAAATAAATTAGGGCAAGTTTAATTATATATTTTTAAATAAAATAATAAAAAAATTGACCAACTAACCATGTCATTTAAAGAGTACATGTGACAAGTACTTATGTAAAATGTGTAAAAGTTAACTGCACAAATTAATAAATTAGGATTAAAATAATAATTGTGCATATTATGGAAAATAAAATCAGGCAAACAATTATAAAAACTAAAAACAAAGCACTTCGATATTTTAAAGATTAAGAAAATACTTAACCCTTAATTTTAAAGCAAATGACTCGAAAGACAAAGAACATTAACTACATGCTTGAATTAAAATTTGTAAATTTTTTTAATTAAACTTAAATTTACAAATTGAGTTTCTAAAAATATCTTTAAGTCTTTCTCAAATTAAACTGAGTTTTCAAACAAAATTTTACTTTCAAAAGGAGGTAATAAAAAATAATACCAAACTGATTTTACTTTTAAACATACTTTTAAACACTTCCACCAAAAATCTAAATATACTCTAAGTCAAATACCAATTAATGTCAGTAAAATATTGATTAAAAATTTAAATATGCAAAAAATTAATAAAAATATTATTAATATAATTTCACTATAATTTCTAATACATCTCAATATAAAATTTTATCATTATGATTTCTGTAATCAGCATATCGTAACAACATTAGTTAATACTATTAACTTTGTTCGAGCTATAGGAAAAGGAATGAACAAATGAAAGAATGTCTTGTATGTATTGCCTAACAGCTAAACATGGATGAAAAGTGGAAACTTTGAGTCGTGGTTTTACACGAGCGTGGAACAAGCTGAGGTTTTAGGATCAACAAGAGCTGGCAACAAATACTTCCTTCCGTTGACCCCATTTGCGTTGTAGCTGGCACCAGTGGTGGGGTCCGCTAATAGGTTCCCTGCGTAGCCAGGGTACGCGCCCTTACCGTACACCCCAGTGCAGGCCGAACCAGCTTCTAAGGGAGCCTCTTTGGGTCCCTGGAAGTAGCCATTTCCAAAAGGGTTGGTGACAGTGCGAGCCAAGAGACTAGCCACGTTGATGACCATGCCGTCAAGACCCACATCGTTGTTGGGTGCAACCAAAGGTGGGTTCTGGGGACCGTAAATGGGTTGGTGGAATGGCCACGCGCATTGACCCGGGCACTGTGTCTCAGAGTTACCCACCCATATGTAAGCGAACTTGTATCTCTTTCCGTTCACGCGCGCCCCCACGGAGGACCCGTGTGTTCCGCACCTACTGGAACAGAACCCCTCCACTGCCACGTCAGCGGACGTGAGAACAATGTTGATGGCGTTTCTTTGGGGACCCTTGGATGCGAGTTTTACAATTTGGTTAGTGGTGAGTGATTTACCTAAAGAGTAGTTTTCGTCGAGGATTTGGGTGCCCAGGGAAAGTGCGAGTTTGGGGGAAGAGTTTTTGTAGTATTTATCGGTGGCTTTCCACCACGTGGCAACGGATGGTTGGACGGTGGTGGGCTTTGGAGAGGAGAGGGAGGTGACGAAATCAGCAATGATGGCTTTTTGGGAAGGTTTGAAGTTACCATACCAAATGAGGTTCACGGAGATTTTGCCCGTCAGGAGAGGGCCTCTGTGGTATTGGAACTGTAATTGGGGGTCTGACTCGGTGAGTCTCCTCGCTGAACTCGAATGAAGAATGGATATGGTTAGGAAAAGGGACAAGAGAACACTTGAGAATGCAAGAGAAGAGGCCATTTCTATGTAATTTGTACAGAGAGAGCAAAGAAATTGGTAGCTAGCGTAAGAAGTGAGAAGTTGTGAGTTGATGGAAAGAGAGACGTGGTGGTACATATATATATATATAGTGTAAGTGTGTGAAGAGAACGTAATGGTGAAGTCAAATTATGGTGGGTGGAGTTAAGTGGTGGAGGTGCCAGCTTGATAACGCGTTTCTGTTTTGCTGTATCATTAACCAAATTCAATAACATTGTGTGGCAAGCTTTTGAGTTTGGACCCAATTCATTCATTATTTTAGTATAGTCAGTTAGTCACAAGTCTCATAACTCGTGAGGAGGGTACGCGGAGACAGGGCATTGCTAGCTAAGGTGAGCATAGGCAAGGAAATAACAACACTGGAACGCGACAAAAATACAAATCCGTGTACCTTTGTAGAAGGGCAGGATCCGTTTTTTTTTTTAATTATTATTATAGTTATCATTATTAACTAGGATACGTTTTATGTGCACAAAGAAAAGGATGGCTTTTATTCTTCAAGGAATATGTCATATGTGCTGGATTTCCTTGCTAATTTATCACGTTCCATTTTCTATAACTATTATTTTTATATAATTAAAATTTATAATAAATATTTTTGTATATAAATTGTATTATAAACATAAACTGATGTGTAAACTAGAGCTGTCAATATGGGTCCGACCCGACGGGCCGGCCCAGCCAGCCCGTGTATCCGCCAGGCCAAGCTTTAAAAATGATAACCTAAATAGAATCAGGCCTTTTTGGCCTGGCCCCTTAGGCCCGGCGGGCCAAATGGCCTAAGGTTGGGCTGGCCCGCGATACTGATATAATAAAAAAAAAAAAAACACAAAATATATGCACTACACTAGTCACTACACCTAGTTGGGCTTCCGTAAATGGATTGAGTTGTGGCCCAGGATTGCACGGCTGCAGTGTTGCACCCACGAAGGCTGAAAGGAAATGTCGTAAATGGATTAAGGTTATTTGGAATCTCTGTTTGCTATTTGGAACACATCTTGTGTGCCAAATTTGTTTCAATAAAATTTTGCCTTTCAAAACAAAAAATAAGGAAGCAAGGTTACTGTTGCAGTGGCCAAAGTATGCTTGTGTGCAGCAGCCAAAGTAAAGTGCTCCTCCATTATTATTTTTTTTAAAAAAAATTTATTCATTTTAAATTCAGGCCAATTTGGCCCGTAAGCCCGGTGGCCCGATATAGGCTAGGTCGGGCCCAAAAAATAGCGACCTGAATGTGATACGGGCCAGGCCAGGCTGACCCAAAAAATAGATTGGCCCGCATGGGCCCAGCCAGGGCGGCCCAGCCCGGCCCATTTGACACCTCTAGTGTAAACCACTGGGGTTAGCTGACCCCACAAGGTTTTTTTAATTTATAATCAGGGCTGTGTAAACAACTAAGGTATTGAGGCAATTAGCCTTAGGCACCAATTATTTAGGACCTCAATTTTTTTTTTCACATTTTAAAATAAATTATTTATTAATAATTCAAATTAGCAGGTGAAATTTTTTGTTAAGATATAATATATTATTTACCACTATTTTTATTAGTAAGACTACATCTTCTTACGTTATTATAAATCATTTATGTGTACCAACACATAAATCATTTATTATAAATTAATAGTAAGACCAAAATTGCATAATTTTAAAAATTGGAGAATTAAATTCAGACAATTAAAAAAAATTAAAATTATGGATTAAGAATTATAAGAAAGACTAAAAGTACAATTTAACTTATATTTTAAATATGTGTACAAATAAAATGTACTTAATCACTGACTTGAAAGTACATTTTTTTTATGGTTAAGGTTTACTTTTTTGTTTCAATTATTGATTGATCATTCAACATTACTTTCATAAAATTAAAAGATTAAATAATAGAAGTCTAAAAATCGGCTTTGTATGAGCAAGAACGAAGGGTTTGAAAAACCAACAAAGAAACTTCTCTTATTAATGAAAAATCTCAAATGACTTTGTAAGAATCTCAAATCGAGGTTATAAGAATCACAAATTGTTTGAATATTGTATAAACCTATTGAAATTAATGCAATAATAATAAAAAAAAAAGGCTTAAATATGTTTTTAGTCATATTAATATACTGCTTTTGTGTTTTAGTCCTTATAAAATTATTTTTTTTCAAAATGGTCCTTTTAAAATTATTAATTTCTTTCTTTGATTTTGGTTCTTGTTATTTTGTTTTAGTCCTTATAATATATCTATTTTCTTGTTTTAGTGCCTACAATATTTTGTTCATTTTGAATTAGTCCCTTTGAAAAATATTTGATAAAAACTAAAAGCAAATGATTTATATATTACAAGGACAAAAATGAAAAAAAAAATATATTACAAAGACTAAAGCAAAATAACAATGATCAAAACCAAAAAAATAATTTTATGAGGACCATAAAACCAAAAAAGTAGTATACTACAGAGACCAAAAAACATATTTGAGCCTAATGAAAAATATAAGAGTAAAAAATGATGTTTGGTTGATTTTATTTGTGCACCATTTCTCAATTTACTATATAAACTAGTAGGGTGCCTGTGCAATCGGGTTACATTGATTTTTATGCATGTTTCAAAACAACTTATGTATATATTAATTATAAGTTTAATATATATCAAATTCATCAATGCAATGCACAACCATAAGTTGATATATATTAATCCTTAATTAGAACTTTAGTCACAATTAAAGTTTTTTGTCCTTCTCCAAAGTTGTGTTTTTCAGAAAATTTCTATTTTATTCTATAATTATTTTAATTATATTCTTATTTGTTCAAATACAAAAATTTGAGTGTTTAATTATCTATATTTGCTCCTATTTGTTTAGCAATTACAATTATAATTTAAATACTATCATAATAATATAATTTGTTCTATTATAAATCATCTTGTTTCATAATTATTCATTCCCATCCCTTCTTATTTGTTCCATATTGTTCAATTTTAAAATTTTAATAGTATTTTCTTAAATTGTTTTTTATATTTCAATTCAATTAATTTATTTCTACCACAAATAAAATAATTTTCATCAATTACCTTAGTTTTTATCAATTAATTTAATAAAACTCATTAATTAAATACTTTTATTTTTTAACTAAAAAACATTAATTTTAGAAATAACTTTCTATATTTCCTTAATTTTATACTTCCTCCGATTTCGAATATAAGCAAAAAAAATGCTTGGATGTTGATTTTAAATATAAGCAAATCTCAACTAATTTTATTTAATTATTTCATGTTTACAAGGTATGTAGCGACCATTCTTTTGCTAGATCAAAGCTCTAAAAAGTGTGTAATTGCCTTTCTCTTGATTATAAATCACTCCATGCCTTCATCCTTCAAGCTTCAAAGCTAGATTACCATGTTCGACACCTATCTAAGGTCAAAAACACAAAAACCATATTAAGAGGTCGAAATGATAAAAGTAAGAAAATTAAAAGTAAATCTAATCCTACTTGTCACGAAATGCATGCAGGTATACAAGAATGAGCATGCTACATATAAATGAAAATCCAGCGCATCAAACGCCGTATATACTATCATGTTAGCATTAGAGTCCCACATCACTAATTAACTAATGACAACAGATAATGGGGTAAAATGCACACAAAAAAAATTATGACAAAATTTGTGAAATAATGATAGTTGAATAGTAAAATGTGCAATTAAGCCACACATCACTTGAGTATGTTTGTGTGTGTATACGATCGTATTATCAATTAAAATGTTCATATCATAATTAATTATATTGTAATTAAATTTATCTTAATTAAATATATTATTTTGTTTATTATTTTGATCACTTAGTAATTGATTAATATAAAAAGCATTTTCCGAAATTTAATAAATTGATTACTATATTAAAACCCTTATATATGATCTAGTTCAGTTGGTTGAGCATGGTGCGTGAGTGTTGTAAATCCCTTATTAGTCTTCGATTTCTACGGATAAAAAATCCTTTATAAGATTTAATTCCTATCTTTTTCTCCAAAATCATTCATAGTGAAAAAGGTACTTTTTTTACTTTTTCTTTTTTTGACAAATTGTTTCATATATAATTGTGTTAATCCCTATCTTTTTCTTCTTTTGTGAAAAAAATTGTTTTGTATAAAATAAAAGTATCTCTCGATTTGTTCTTCTAATTCTTATTATTCTTTTTCTTCTTCTTTGAAAATATTGTTTTGTATATCATAGAATGCATTCCTGGCATTTTTTTCTTCTCTAAAAGTATTTGATTTGTAGGTGAAAAAGATTCTTTCTTTTTCTACTTTTAATATGGTATATATATTTCTTTTTCTTCTTATCCAAAAATGACGGTCTGTGCTCAGTTTTTTTTCTTCTTATTTTTCATTTTGGTATGTTGTATACAAAAAATCATGACATGTAGCTGGTTCTAAAAAAAGGTATGTTCTTTTCCTTCATCTCTAAAAATATATTATATTCTTTGAAAAAAATTGCTTTGTATAAAAAAAAGTTTTTTTAATACAGTATTATTCTTTACTTCTTTTTCTTTTTTTTCTGAAAATGGCGGCATGTGCTTGGTTCCTCAAAACCCCATCTATATCTAATTTTCTTTTTTTGCTTTAGTATTTTCCAATGATTTATATAGGTCTTATTTTCATTTTTTATTGCTAATACAAAGTTATTTTCATTTTTGATATGTTGTATAAAAAATGGTGGCATGTGCATGGTTCCAGAAAAAAAAGGTATGCTCTGGATTTGATTGGATTCTTTTTAATATATATATATATATATATATATATATATATATACATATATATATATATATACACACACATTTGCATGTTTGTCCTTCTTTTCTTCTTATAATAAGGTATTGTTCATTTTCTTCTTCTTTGAATTTCTTATAATATTCTTATAATATGGTATTGTTCTTTTTTCCTATTCTTTGAACATTTAGCTTTCTATATGATTGAGCGCATTTCTCTCTCTTTTTCTACTTCTTATATCTTTTATACATTTGTTGTAATATTATTTTCGTTAAAATAATTTTTTTCTATTTTACTTTAATCTTGAATTTGGATAATTTAGAATATAATCTATAGAAGGTTGCAAAGTCCTTTTTTGTCCATATACACATATAGCTCTTTTTTTTATTTTTACTTTTTTCAGCCATACACATATAGCTTTGTTCCTTCTCCTTTTATAATTTCTTTTTATTATTAATTTTAACTTCTAATCTTTTTTTTATGCTACTACAAATTGGTATGCTTAATTTTCTTATGTGTATCTGTTATATTCTTTATATATATATATATATATATATATATATATATATATATATATATATATATATATATATGATTATAATGATTGAGGTAATTTTTTATACAATAATGAAAACTTATTTGTACATATAATTAGGATAAAGCTTACCTCTTTACCGCTTCTAGCCGAAGTTACGTTTCATCATCTTTTTCATATTATCTATTTCTTTTATGATTTCCAATGCACATATGGATGTAGGTATTCTTTTTTTGCATACTTAACTCTTTTTGTGTGGTTAGTGTGATGAAATAGCCTTTTCTTGTAAGTTGAATAATACTCACTACGTTTTGTTGGTTGTGAAATCTATTACATTTTGTATGGTTAGTGTGATGCAGGTATTCTACTTAATTGTTGGAGTTTCTTCGATAATAATAGTATAAAGGCTTGCAGTAAAAAAAAAATAGTATAAAGGCTTAAAGTTGCATATTCTTACTCTAGCTTTTATTGACTCATGCTATTTTTAAGCACTTTCATTCTAATGGATCCCTAAGCTGCTATTTTTTATAGCATGTGAAGTTTGAATTCTTAAAAAGAGGGATTTTGTGAATATATATATAGGTTGCTTCATGTTGGTACAGTTTTGATAAGGTATTTTTTGAAAGAAAAGAGAAGTGTTTGTAATGATATTCTTCTTTTGTAACTTATGTTATTCTTTTCAGTATTTACAAATTCTTAGTGTGATTGACATAGGGTCAACATTAAAGATCTTTGATACATAAATGCGTATTTAGAATTTTGGATTATGAACTTCTCTTATGCTGTATTATAATTTAGTTTAGATTTCTTTAAAATTCTTTGGTACTTAATTTATTGAAAAAAAATTTAAAAAATAAAATTATTTTTATGTTTAAAATACAAGGATATTCCTATTTTTTTCTTCTAATATGATATAACGATATATATTCATCCTCATAGTAAACAACCCGTCATCAAACTATCCTATATAAAATCAAGATTACCTAAACAAAGCATCCATCAAGGGATGGTATTTACAACCGGATTTGGTGTATTACACAAATTATTAGTGTAAAATTTTTATCATCAAATAAAATGAAATTAGATTATAAATAATTATTTTAAAACATGATAGATACAAGAATTATAATATCTATATGTCCAAAATATATTTATTATATTGAAATTATATATAGAATATTCTTTGGATTAAGCTCTTCTGTTATGTTATTCCTTTCTTTTTAAATTTTTTGCTTATACAAATTTTGTACGAATAGAGAAAATTAAATTTGTAATTATTTTATGAATGAATGATAAAATTAACATCATGCATACCGAAGGGGTCTATCTCAGTTAGTTGAGTAGGGTGCGTGAGTTGTTGTAAATCTCCAAATTTGATTAACGTAATTGGAAATATTTTAAGCTTGATAAATTTATAAAAAAAAATGATAAAATTAAGGCTATGTATCACAGTGGATAATTCTACTATATATTAATAATAAAAGGCTATGCATCACAGGGGATACTAGATATTAATAATAAAAATATGTTAAATTATATTTTATAATTACTGTTTTAAAAGGCTTTCATCATAAAGAAAGGAAGCGAATAACATTCGAAATGAATTTTAAGATATTACATCTTATTAATCTTCTTTCTATTTAAATTTTAATTTTTATTATTAACTTTTCTTACATTAAACTCTGAAAAATTATTTCTAAATAATGTTTTTAATTATTAAATGTCTTTATATGGAGAAAAATTGTATTTTATATTTTTTGAGACTTACTAACTATTTGTGTTTAAAAAATTTTAAAGATAAACTCTGAAATTCAATTGAATCTCTCTAATTGAAATCTTAACTCTTTTATTTATTTATTTAGCTTTCAATTTAATTATAAAAACTCTAAATCATAAAATGGTGGAATCTTTAGGATTCTCAAAATAAGGCCTTCAATTTAGACCTGCATTTAATAAAAATTTAAATGTATTGTAAAATAATTAATATAAAACTCACATGCACAATTATTGAAACTATAAAATAAAGTATGTAAGATTTTTCAAATTTTAATAAAAGAAATCAATAAAAAATATGTAAGTTATATAATTTTTTTTAAAAGTTAATAATTTGATAACTAAGCCCGTGCAATGAACCGTTACCATGACGTTGTCAATCTTTTTTTACTAAAACTTTTAAGTTATTATTTTTTTATCAAATATTTAGAGATTTGAGATGTAAAAAAAAATTAGAAATTATTAATCTAACGAAAAACTGATAAAATTTAAAGTATTAAAATAAGATGTGATTTCAGGGCTTAAAGAGGAAAAATATTTTTTGAGTTAAATTTAATATTTTAGTTAGTTTTAACCAACGAAAGGTTTAAAACAATTCAACTTAATCAAATAATTAAGAATATGAATAAAAAATTGTAAAATTTAGGTGTTTTATGTATAAGAAAAATGATGACCAGGCTAAAGTCATTTGAAATCTACATAATTTTTTTATGCCAAAATAGTCTATTAAAATTCTAATCCAATACACCCTCCTAAATTGGGTAAAAAAATTTGTAAACCAAACACAATACAAATTAAATAGATCAAAGTCCATTTAAGACAAAAGAATTTATATAATACATAGTATTGGTCTTTAACATAAAATTATTAATCTTTAAAATAAGATTATTTTTTTGGAAATTTTCAAAAAGTTGATATATAATATTAAAATAAATTTGAAACTTTATATATCCAAATATGAAATAAAATATATACTTTATTGCATGGAAATTAATCTTAATATTGAGTCATAAGACGAATCAGGACCCTCAATTATTTTGATTTAATGCAAAACAAATATTAAGTAAAAAGATTGTGTCTTAAATGCCAACAGACGAAAACGTTATCTTTGCGTCTGTAAGATACAGATGAAGAAGCATTTAAAGACATAGTAAATGCACTATCATTTTGTTATCTGTTTTGCAGGAAATGTTCATAGAACATCCTCCTAAGATCTGTCGAAGTGCATAAAAGGGAATAGAAAGAAGAGTCAAAGTTTCTGAAGTTTCCCTCGCCTCAAAAGATGCGCTACAGCTAGCAATAAGTACTTGTTTGAGCAAGTGATGTGACCATTGCAGCATAAGGAAATGGAGTATATCTCAAGAAAGATAAGCATAATGCTTTATCAGCTCAGAATGACTAGTTGGTGACAAGCATTTAATGCTCGCATTAAATGCCCCTCGACCACCCTCCTTTAGACGATGGTCAGACGCAAGAAAGAAGATTATTTAGAGACAACGGTTACTTCCTTAACAAGTCTATATAAAGAAGAAGATTTGAAGTGCAGAATATAGAATACATGAACTGAATTCAAAATTCAAGCATTCTTTCAAGCCTTCATTCTTTCTCTTGTAAAAATTCTCTTTGTAAAAGCTCTCAAATCACCTTGTGTATCCTGAGAGAAAAAGACTTAGTTCTTAATTTTGTATATCCGTCTGTAAGACGATAGCCAAAAGTCTGTGCGCCTTTTCTCAAACAAATCTTGTGATCTGTTTTAGAGCCAGAAATGGCTTGGTAGTAAAGAATACTTGGGTTTTTAGCTTGGAAAGGCTAAGTGTGAAAAACTACTTGGATGAGCCAGAAGTGGCAGTGAAGAATACTTGTAACTTGAAAAAGTTAGTGAAACTTGGTGGTTTGCAAAGAATTGGAAGTAGTCTCAGGGAGAGACGAACCAGTATAAATTTTTTGTGTGGTCTTTCCTGCTCTTTCATTATCTATAACTGCTTGAACTGACTTTGTCTTGTGATTTAAATTTGTTTTCTTAAAAAGGGCTTTCATCTATGTAAGTATTGTCTGTAAAAAGGTTTTCCTTCAAAAATGATCTCTTCTTGTTCAACAGACAATACAAGCTGTTTAGAAAAAGTTTGCGAATTTTTTTTTATAAATCACAATTCAACCCCCCCTTCTTGTGATTTTTGCCTTTACAGTTTGGTATCAGAGCTTAGCCTCTAAGGGTTGAGCACCTGACCGTGTCTAGAGGAAAAGATCCATATGGTTAATCACGACAATCAATTCATTCCTGAGGGAGCCTCTCTAACAAGGCCTCTAGCCTTTCTTGGAGATGACTGTCCCTATTGGAAAGATCGCATGGAGATGTACATCAAGTCCAACCAGTATCAAACATCATCATAAATGGAGATATTCCCATTACAAGGCCTGAGGATCATTAGACTCAAGATGGCTACAACATCCTTCAACTCAACAATAAAGCCAGATATACTCTGACCTATGCTTTAACCAGAAATGAGTACAAGAAGGTGCGTAGACTAAAGTCGGCCAAGGAGATTTGGGATTCTCTCTGCACCAACTATGAAGGAACAGAAGATGTTCAACTGAGAAAAGCTGCCACTCTGACTAGACACTATGAGAGTTTCTCCATGAAAGAAGGAGAAAGTGTCGATGACATGTTTGGGAGACTTCAGGTTCTTCTCTCAGACCTGGAATCTCTTGGGCACACGTACACTAAAGCTCAGGTAAATCTAAAGATTCTTGACAGCATGCCCAAAGTGTGGGAACCTAAGACCACAGCTATCCAAGAAGCAAGGAATATGAGAACCTTGTCTTGGGATGAGTTGTTGGGAGTTCTATGTGTGCATGAAGTGCACCTGTAGAATCGAGACCAACTACCTACAAACAACGTTATCAAATCCGCTGCTCTCAAAGTTGCTGAAACCAGCACCATCAAGGAAGAAAAGATAAGAGCCCCCAAGGCTCTGGAAGTTCAAATAGAAGAATAAGACGAAAGCTCTGCCGGATCTACAGACGATGAGGTTGTCCTCATAGCAAGAAAATTCAAGCAGATGTTGAAGAAAAAGAACAAATTCAGACAATCTTCCAGGAAAAAGGATTCTAGATTCAAGAAGAAAGATAAGGAGGACAGTCAAGAGATCATCTATTTCGAATGCAGAAAACCAGGACATATGAAGTCTGAATGTCTGCGGTTAAAGAAAAAGAAGTTCTACAGTGGCAAGAAAAAGAAGAAGAGTCTGATGGCCACATGGGACGACTCAAACAATGAGCAAAACAACAGCTCACATGATGAACAAGCAAATATTTGTCTGATGGTAGAGACAGAAGAAAAAGTTGAGGTAAAAACTTGTTCTTAATCTGAAAGCTCATCTGGTTCTTCATTAGACGATGAAGAAGAGATGCCTTATGACGTTTTACTTCAGAACTGTCATATGATCTCTCAGCAATGTAAAAAATTTAAACAAAAACTCAAACAATCTGTTTGTGAAATAGAATTGCTGAAGAAATCAAATGCAGAACTAGAAGAAAAAGTCAAGACTCTGGAAGAGAGCCTAAGTCAAACCAGCACCCCTAGTCAAACAGATGATTCATCCATAGTTGAAAAACTAAGGGAAGAAGTAGCCTGTTTAACTAAGGATTTTGGGAAGTTTCTGGAGAGTTCTAACACTCTCACTATGCTTTTAAAATATCATCAACATCCCCATGATAAATCTGGTTTAGGTTTAGAAAAGATGCATCTGCTTCTACTCAGTCTGATCCAGACAAATGTGACTTCAGTGGAAAATCTGGGCACTCCAAGTTCAGATGCATACACAAGAAGAAGCAAATGTCTAAGGGCACTAATGCTGCTGGACCAAAAAAGATTTGGGTACCAAAGTCTCAGATTATTCCTATTTCAGATATCCTTGATAGTAAAAGGCAAGGGTTTGAGCTGGTACTTGGACATTGGTTGCTCACGACACATGACGAGAGAAATGTCTATGTTCCTAGACCTAAAGCCAGTTGAAGGTGGAGTAGTTGCCTTTGGAGGCATAGGAAAAGGATGTATCACAGGCGTAGGTAAAGTTGGTATGTCCTCCCTAACCTTCATAGACAACGTCCTATATGTTGAAGGTTTGAGGTATAACCTATTGAGCATAAGTCAATTATGTGATAATGGTTATATAGTCTCCTTCAACAAGGACAAATGTATAGTCAAAACAGATGATGGCAAATTTGTCTTCTCTGCTAGACGACACAACAATCTGTATGAAATTGATCTTATAGACCTTAGCAAGCAGAAGGTAACGTGTCTGCTATCTAGAGAAGATGAAAGATGGATTTGGCATAAAAAGCTTGGGCACGTGAATCTGAAACACATTTCAAAAATTTCAAAAAAAGGGTTTAGTAAGAGGATTGCCAGAGATTTCTTGGAAAATCCATCTTCTCTGTGAAGCATGTCAAAAGGGAAAACAAATTAAAACTTCTTTTAAATCTAAAAATGTTGTTTCCACCTCCAGACCGTTGCAACTCTTGCATATGGATTTATTTGGTCCTACTGGAACGTTAAGTCTAGGCGAGAAGAAATATGGCTTAGTTATTGTAGATGACTATTCAAGATATACATGGGTATACTTCCTAGGCCATAAACATGAGTCTTTCAAGGTTTTTGAAATATTCTATAAACGAGTTCAAAATGAAAAGGGCTTTTGCATCTTTAGCATCAGAAGTGATCGTGGAATTGAGTTTGAAAATGCTGAGTTCAAATCTTTCTGCGAAAAGAATGGAATTTTCCACAACTTATCTTTATCGAGAACACCTCAGCAAAATGGGGTAGTTGAAAGGAAAAACTGAACTCTGCAAGAGATGGCTAGAACCATGCTCTGTGAGAACTCTCTTCCTAAACATTTCTGGGCAGAGGCTATGAACACTGCTTGTTATGTTCAAAACAGAGTATTGATCAGACCTATGATTGAAAAGACTCCCTATGAACTATGGAGAGGAAGAAGACCCAACATTGCTTACTTTCATCCTTTCGGATGTAAGTGTTACATCTTAAACACCAAAGATCAATTGGGAAAATTTGATTCTAAGGTGGATAAAGGTGTCTTTCTAGGATATTTTGATACATCTATGGCTTACAGAGTTTTCAATACAAGGACCTTAGTTGTAGAAGAATCTATCCATGTTAAGTTCAATGATAGACTAATGTCTGATAAGAGATTATTAGATCTAGAGCATGATTTTACAGATATACAGATAGGTCCGTATGTACCACCAAAGTCAGATGAAATTCAAACCTCTCAGGAAATTCTTCCTCAGATTGAAGGAGCGTCTGACTCTCAACCACAGACAAGAGATTGAAAATTCATAACCTATCATCCACAAGATTAGATAATAGGATATCAGAAAGAAGGCGTAAAGACCAGATCATCCTTCAGAGATCAAGCATCCTACGCTTTCGTCTTAGAAATAGAGCCAAAAATAATAGACGAAGCCCTGGCAGACGATGACTGGATCTTAGCCATGGAAGAAGAATTAAACCAGTTTACCAGAAACGACGTCTGGACCCTAGTCCCCAAACCAAAGAACAAAAGCATCATTGGAACAAGATGGCTCTTCAGAAATAAACTGGATGAGCAAGGAAAGGTGGTAAGAAACAAAGCTAGATTAGTAGCTCAAGGCTATAATCAGTAGGAAGGTATAGACTTCATCGAAACCTTTGCTCCTGTAGCTAGATTAGAAGCTATAAGAATCATACTTGCATTTGCTGCTCATAAAAACATTAAGCTTTTTTAAATGGATGTTAAGAGTGCGTTTTTAAATGGTTTTATCGAAGAGGAAGTTTATGTTAAACAACCTCCTGGTTTTGAAGATCCCACTCTTACATATCATGTTTTTAAACTAAAAAAGGCTTTATATGGTCTAAAACAAGCACCTCGTGCTTGGTATGACAGACTGAGCTCTTTTCTTTTAGAAAATGATTTTATGAGAGGCAAAGTAGATACGACTCTTTTCAGAAGAGAAGTTGGCAAAGATTTCATTATAGTTCAAATTTATGTTGATGATATTATCTTTGGAGCTACTAATGAATCTCTTTGCAAGGATTTTTCTGATCTGATGAAAAGCGAGTTTAAAATGAGTATGATGGGAGAACTCAAGTTCTTCTCAGGACTTCAAATCAAACAAGATAGTAAGGGAATCTACGTTCATCAGCAGAAATATACAAGGGAACTTCTTAAGAAATTCAAAATGGAATATGCTAAACCAATGAAAACACCTATGCATGCTTCCAGTCCCTTGAGCAAAGATGAATCAGGTAAACTAGTAGATCAGACGATCTACAGAGGTATGATTGGCTCACTTCTTTATCTTACAGCCAGTAGACCTGATATTATGCATAGCGTCTGTCTGTGCACTAGATTTTAATCAGATCCTAGATAATCTCATCTTAAAGCTGTTAAAAGGATCTTACGTTATCTAGTGGGAACCACTAACCTTAGTCTGTTCTATAAGAAAAATCAAGATTTTAGGTTAGTAGGATATTGCGATGCAGACTATGCAGGAGACAAAGTTGAACGAAAAAGTACAAGTGGAGGATGTCACTTTATAGGACCCTGTCTCATCTCATGGGCAAGCAAGAATCAAAACTCAATTGCGTTATCTACTGCAGAAGTTGAATATGTGTCTGCTGTAAGTTGTTGCTCACAGCTACTATGGGTAAAATATCAGTTAGAAGATTACTCTAGTTTTGAAAACAATATACCTGTATATTGTGACAATACTAGTGCAATCGATTTATCAAAAAATCTCATACAACATTCTAAGGCAAAGCATATTGAGATCTGATATAATTTCATTTGTGATTATGTTCAAAAAGGTGTTTTCGATATTAAGTTTGTAGATACAGATCATCAATGGGCTGATATCTTTACAAAACCTTTGTCTAAAGAACGTTTTGTCTGTATTAGGGTTCATCTGCATATGCACATGCTTTCAGATTAATGTTTGCATTCATCAGACGATATCCTTCGTCTTATCCTTTTCATTAATCTGTTAAAACTAATGTGTGTTCAAGCACACAAACGATATAGTGCCCACGTTCACAACAATTATAAGTCTTTTCGTTTTCACTCAAAACGTGCGCCGCCCTTTTCGCCATGATGAGATTGTTTTCGAAAAGTTTTTAATGTTTTTAAAACCGCTCTTTTTATGACGTTTTCTCTCCTCTCTCATCTTCTCTGGTATAAATGGATGAAGTGCCTAAAGAATAAGGTTCCTCTGATCTTTCTAATCTCTCTGAAATTCTCTAAGTTTCTCGGAGACTTCAAAGATCAAAACTTTCTTATTTTCTCTTTTCTAAAACCTAACCTTCTGTGAACAATGGCACCAAGGAAGCAAATTCCATCCTCTGCTACTCCTCTCATCTGTAACATGGACGAAGCCACTGCAACCTTTCCAGAAGAGCTTTTCATTCATGGAAAGTGGGCAAATCTGAAGGACCTGGCTAAGGAGGACTTTGATGTTCTGGACATGTTCACCAGAGTTGGGTGGACCAACTTCGTTGGCAAACACAGCGTCTGGTACCATGGTCCATATGATCTTTTCTGGGGGACAACCAAGATGGAGGATGACCAATGCATCAAGGGGACGATTGGTCAAACATCAGTAGAGATCAGCCCTACAACCACAGCTAAGGCTATTGGTTGTGCTGAAGAAGGTCTGGTCTTTGACAAAGATTGGGAGAAGACCATCACTTAAGAGACGGTGGATAAACTTCTCTACGATGGGGTAAGACCAGCAGACGAAGACCCCAAGAAGAGAGTTGCAACATGAAGATCTTCCTCAGGTCTGACAACATGACTCACGTCTACAGACTCCTTCACAACATGCTTTTCAACATCATGCTCCCAAGGACAGGGTCAAGGGACCATGTGAGCAAAAGGGAAAGATTCTGCATCTACAACATTGTCATAGGAGAAAAGATTAATCTCCTAGATCTGATCTTCTATCATCTGGAGCAGGCATTCAAAGACAGATTCTCTATGAAGAAGTAGAAAAACCTCATCCCTTATTGTATGTTGTTCACTCAACTAATAAGGGATGCTGGTGTTGATCTGACAAAGTTCGAAGCTTCTAGCAGACCCACACAGGTGACAAGAACCACCTTTGTGAGGATGGGTATAGCTCACAAATTCCCTGAATAGGTGAAGAAGGAGCCTAAGGAGGAATCGTCTGATGAGCCTGCGTCTGTTGCCGAGACACAGACACTACCCCAGTCCAAGCCTGCCTAGACACAAACCAAATCAACCACTAGATGCACTCAACCTCCTTCCTCATACCAATCCAAGAAACCCAAACATCAACAATCTTCAGATCCTCCCTCATCTCTAAAGAGAAAGGTTTCAAAATCTTCATCTGAACCAATCCCTGAACCTCCCCTCAAAAAGCCTTCCACTAGAACCACCAAAATCTGCATCGTTACCAAAGCCAAACTCACCACCTCACTTAATCCCCAAATAGCACCCCAATCTGAAGCTCAACCTGCACCTTTCCAAACCCAAGAATCAGATGTTGAGATTCTTGATGCTCCCCTCTCTAAACCCCAAACCTTCCAAACCCAAGCCTGCACCCAAGTCCAAACCTTCATCTTTTCCTCCACCTGCTGACAAAAAGGAAGCAACAACCATCACAAAAGCTCAATAGCTGTCAAGAAAGGAAGCTGTTAAAAAGGCTAAGCTAGCTAAAAGCCTTGAAGAAAAAGAGCATATTGAACTAGACCAATCTGTGGTAGAGTCTGTTAAGACTTTATCAGCTGAAGAACAAAAGAGGAAGGCTGCTGAAGAAGTCTTGGCTCCTGCAGATGCTGTTGAAGAAGAAGAAGCAATGGAAGAAGCTGTTTTTGAGTCTATTAAGACTCTTTCTGAAGAATAACAGAAGCAAGCAGCCATGGAAGATGTCAGGAGAATTGAATCTTCCCTAATTCAAACGGCTGAGATAGCATATGCATAAGTGGCAAATAAGCAAATGGCGCTTCAGACACTCACAGTAGATGCAGATGTAGACGAAGCTGAAATCGCAGAACTAAATGAAGCTTTTCTTCAATCTGCTTTGGAGGCAAGCGCCCAAGGTCTGGATATTGGAGAAGACCTTGTTGAAGCTGATGACTCTGGACCTCGTGCTATCTATAGGCTAATCACTTAAAAGGATGAGAGAAAAGTAGATGAGCACTTAGCACAGTTGGAAGAAGGCCGCACTGCCTAACAGATGATCATCTATGGTCGCTCTTCATCTGTACCCTCAAATGAATTTCAGACTCAGACCAATGAATAAATTCAGACTCTGACTGAAGATGAACTCTTCAGACGAAGAAGGTATGCTGCAAAGGCCTCTCTCTCTCTCTCGGATATATTTATGGAAGTCTAGCTTTGGACCTTGCTCCAAAGTATAGAGGCTATGACCGAATCATCCGGATAAGCCCCAACATCCCACTTCCTCCAGTACAACCACCAATAGACCCAGACGTTAACGTCAGATACTAATGTGGGTGGAAGCGACCCAGAGTCAATGAATGGGAACGCTGCAATATGGAATGGGGGAGGAAGGGAATCTGCACTGATGAGGATCAAGCCTTCCTGCTTGATTCCATCAACTTTGTCGAGTTATGGAAGAAAGGTGTTCCTGGGATTGATCCTTTCAACCTTCCCAACTATGAAGTCCTACCAGAAGAAGAACTGCCTGCACTTTCATGCTATAAGGAGGAGCCCCAATTCATAATCTTCCCTCCTCGACAGACGGCAGCACCAGATCCAAACTCCATTATCTTCGAGCACAATCCACGTGGCAGACGCAACTATCCCCATGAAGCCTCAATCTGGAGAAGGCTCTCAGTGCTCACTTATGAGGTACCTTTTTATGAGCCTATCAACCTACAACAGATGATGAGTCTCCTAGCATATCTCAATGTGATTCTCCCTTGGAATCATGCTGGGCCAAGCCGCTCTGTTTATATTGAAGATCTTAACTTGGACGATCCAGAAGCAAGTCCAACATTTCATCTCTGGGAATCTTCATACTACTCTGCAGAGTTACGTATGAAGTTGCAAACGTACAAGGAAGAGATAAAGAAGAGGCAAAACTCTTTCAGGCAGATTCAACGATGAGCACAGACGATGCCTCACTTCCTAGGCACACAATTCACTGTGTGGCCTCGAATCAAGCCCAATTCAAGCTTGCTCTGGACAACGTTATCCCAATTCTTCCTATCTTGAATTATAAGGGTAAAGAGAAAGCTGAAGACGAAGCTCCTCAAATAAATATTCGAGTGCGAAGAGGCAGACCTTTCAGACGGGAGATTGACGCCATCTTTCAGACGGAAGATTTAAAGACTATCAGACGCATTAGGAAGTTTGATGCTTTCTACTCTGGTCTGGAACCTGAAGACAAACCTCCTACAGATGGGTATCATATGAAAATAGGAAGAAGTTATCAATGCTATGGATATCAGACCTTCCCAGCTTCATCTGACCCTTCTAAGATCATGCCTTGGAAGTTCACCTGCTACTATCAATCTGATAGAGACTTCTCCTTTGTTGTGAAGCTGCCACATTCCACCTTCTTCTTCTCCACGCTTATTCTGGGAATTGTGCAAGAACTAGAACCTGATGAGGCCATTGTACCATTCAGACCTCCCATCTCTAAAGAAGAAGTCCATGATCTGTATGCAGAACTCTGGGCAACCAGAAAAGCTCTGCGTCAAGCTCTGGAGGATAGGAAAGCACTCGAGGCTGAGCTCCAAAAGTGGATCAACATAGATGCCTTCTTCAAAGGACGCCGCCGCAGATGCACTCCCACTCCACCAGGATCCCCTATGGTACTATCATCAGACTCTGACTTTGACACCTCCCACTCTGACGGACCAATTCCTGGGAAACCAGGTTTTGCTAATTGCCATGCAAAAGGGGGAGAAGGGAAAAGTAAAAAGAAAATATGAAGATAGGGATGCATCTAAGGGGGAGCTACATCAAAGGGGGGGACTGAGAAAAATGGAGAGTATTTTTCTTTTCTTCTTATCATCTGTAAAAACACATCATCTTGATGTGAAAACCTTTTAATAAGATGAGTTGTTTGATTGCTCATCAAACCTGAGTCTTCTCTTCTCTCTGTTTTAAATTCTATGTTTATGGTTAATAGTTTTAGTGGCTCTGATACATCTTTTTACAATATTTTCTTGGCATCATAAAAAAGGGGGAGATTGTTGAGTCATAAGACAAATCAGGACCCTCAATTATTTTGATTTAATACAAAACAAATGTTAAGTAAAAAGATGGCGTCTTAAATGCCAACAGACGAAAACATTATCTCTGCGTCTGTAAGATACAGATGATACGCAGACAAACGCTTAAGTCTGAAGAAGTATTTAAAGGCATAATAAATGCACTATCATTTTGTTATCTATTTTGCAGGGAATGTTAATAAAACATCCTCCTAGGATATGTCGAAGTGCATAAAAGGGAATAGAAAGAAGAGTCAAAGTTTCTGAAGTTTCCCTCGCTTCAAAAGACGCGCTACAGCTAGCAATAAGTACTTGTCTGAGCAAGCGATGTGACCACTGTAGCAGAAGTGTAACACCCTAAATTCGGGTTTACATATATTCTTATTTTAAACTTATTTTAATTCAATAGGCGTGTTACTTTATTCGATCTTCGGAAAAGGTAAGGAAAAGATCCTTAAATTATTTGGAAAACGTGTTAACTAATTTTAATTTTTCCAAAAACTGTGAAGTTAATAAAACATAGATAGAAAATTTACTAAGTTTTTAAAACTTTTGATTAATTAATTTCGGAAGTTGTGTATCGTCGCCTTAATTGTAAATATACATTTAAAAGTGAGTAAAACAAAATAAATAAAGTAAATAGCTCTGACTATAAAATATACATATATACATGAAATAGAGATTTTCATAACCCAAATATTTTCCGAAGTAATAGTAATATGTACATTCTCAAAGTGTATACCAAATACATAGGGTAATAGAATACGAAAGCTGAATGTACATACCAAAATCTGAAACCTAGGTCTACCCATATCCAAATACATAAAAAGGAAAAAACCTAGTCTCAGAGCAGTCATCGTCTACACCTACCCTGTGAAAGACTCAACCCAGAAGTGTTGAGGATCCAGGACTGCCATCTGATCCTAAAAAAAAAAAGAGGGTAACTCTCTGCTTCGTCAAACAATACACACATAACGACTTTAGAAGTCACAAACATCTACGATCAACCACCTTGATGTGGTTATCTACCGATCACACTCGACACCTAATTATTTTCATTACTAGAACTATTAACTCCTTTTTCACTGGCTAGCTGCCACTAGAACTCCCAGAACTCAGTGGTCTTACGTAAAGTTAAGCTAGATGACTTATTGGGAGTACACCCATTCTCCACAGTACAATGGCAGGGCTCTCACCAATCGATGATGACTCGTAATTTCTGTCGGGATTGCCAAGTCGGCTATATGACTAGCATCACAACTCGATGCCATATATCCCCCAAGGACTGCCTCCTTACGATCATCTCCCAGGTACCAACTGTGGTAATCTAATGCTCTGAGGACTGACTCCTCAACACTCTTCTCACAGAGTTTATTTTCTTTCGTCGTCGCCTGTGGGTTTCCCGTTGTACATGGTATAGGTGCGGACGAATTGACGGCGAGCTAAAGGTACCACCTCTACGCTCACATATGCATATATAAATAAGGACTTTGCCTTCATCGCTACATCGTAACGATCTCATCACCCTAGGTGATGCGTCATTCGCAATCCGACCTTGGTTCACATATAACTCGCAGCCGAAATATCCCACGCGACTTTCTTACATTCTTGAAGTTCCATAGATCCGCCGTACTCTCGTATCTTCATAGTACGACTCTCAACTCACATAAATCATAGTGTGTCATATATTTTCTTATGTTTTAATATATTCCTTACCCTCTCAATTATCTTATGATTTTATAAAAGAAAGATATTTATACTTACCATTATTCCTCCACGCAAAGGTCCTAAATTCTTTTCTATGTCCAATGCATAAAAGAAAGAGTTCACTTATTAATTTGTATTTAATAAAATAAATGAAAATAAAATAAAATAAAATAAAAGTCTCTTAGATCATTTAAATGTGCTCACTATACAAGTTATATTTATCTTTGAATAGCAATCCTGCTATTGGCACTAAAAATCAATTCTAGTTACTACAAGTACTTGCGTCAAGTCTTGTAAACACATCACACAGACAAACAATTTAACCACAAGATTCAAACTACAGTCAGCAGACCGTATCACCAAAATAGAGAAAATCACACTTTCAAATATCAAATACTCAACGTTTTCCTCCTTGAGACTTGAATAAATCAATCATAATAATGGTTGTATTCTATCCATTATCTCACAGAATTAAAATATTAATTGAAGGTAAAGTGGCAAAAATACAAGTGTTAACAATTACATTTGACTATTTAGTCAAATTTTCATTGGCAGTACTGAATGTGAGCTCTCACTGAAACAAGCAAATGATCTCAGAATTTAATTTTTTTTATATGAAATCGAAGCTCTTGAAATCTAGTTTACAGAAAGGTATCCCACTTATAAAATAAACATAAAAAAATTTTATAAAAATTTTCTAAGTCAGCAGCCCTGGATTTTGAGTACTCACTGAACATAGCTCAAAGAAATGTAAATTTCTCCCACTTCTGGAAGCTAAATTAAATGAAACTTTTTTTAGTTTAAAGCTAACATCTTGATATTTTCAAAAAGGTATTGTTTCTTCCAAATTAATTTTCTATTGTTCCCAGTAAAAATATTCCTAACAGCGTACAATTTTGACTCAAAACAGGATCCTAAACCATTGTTCTATTTCTTTTTGAAAAATTAATTTAGAAATTGTGCTTGGTAATTTTTTGTAATATACATGGTTAAAAATATTATTGTGTCTAGTTTTTAAAGGTTTAATTATATTTCGAAAACATTAAGTACACAAGGAGAATTTTAACAAAAATCGAGCCCTGTTCCAGTGAAACCCCAAAACATGACAGTCCACTTTCGAGCCGTGGATGAACCACAAGATGAAATTATTTTTCAAAGATGTAAACACAAAAGTTGTTGAATTTTGTGTCTATTTTTATTCAAAAGAAATTTAACAAAAAAAGAACGGTTAGATCTTTCAAAAATTGCAAAATAATGAGGGTTGTTCCATGCTAAACGAAAATACAGCCACTGCCAACGAATTTTTAGTTAACCTTTAAAGAAAACTTGATCAAAACTATTTTGAGAAAATGGTACATGACCTCACTTGTTTCCAGGGCCATTTTCATTCCAATTACAAGGTGAAAATGAACTTACTCCATACATGCAAAGGCTCACAACTACTGCCAAAGAGAATTCAACACCACCCATCCAATTTCAACTCAACAAACAATTCAAACACATCACAATTCTCAGCAATGGAGGCATGCATGTATGCTAGGGTTAAGGCCCCCAGCCCTTAACCATATTCTCAACAGAAAAAGAAAGCAAAGAGTCCACAAGAGAGTTCCCTCACCTTTGATGAAGTCTAGCCAAGAGAGAGAGAGAGAGAGAGAGGAAGAGAAGGTAAAGAGAAAGAAGGAATTGGTTGAGAGAATGATAAAGTTGTGATGTGTGGCTAGCATGCAAACTTCAAAGCTCATCCATGGCTTCGTTCTCCTTGTAGGGTGTCACGGTCAGGAGAGGAATTGGAGAGAGAAGAGAGCTTTGTTTATTGACTTATTGATTAAGTTTTGTGATGAGTGTTAAGAAAAAAATAAAAATTGAGTGAGTTTATGTGTTGATGTAGATTTGGGACGTGGGGGATTAGGGTAGGTCTAGGTGTCATGGGCACGTGGTGCATGTAGACTTAGGTGTAGGTTAATTTATATAGTGTAATTTTGCACTGTGTAATTGAAAAGAGATATGTTTTAAAATTAAATTTCAAATCTCTAATTAATTTTTATAAAGTCTTGGTACTAAAACTTTTCTAGTTGCTCTAATAATTTTTTTTTCTTGTAAAGAATTAGTTCACAGATAGATTTTATAAGAGTAACTTGGCGTGCAAATAACTATAATCTAATTTAATTAAAATAATACAAACTAATTTTGAAACCAATTAATTAATTAGTACGTAATAATAGTTATATTAAATATTTACTACTAGTAATTAATCACAGCTCAATTAATTACTAGCAGTCATATCAGACCATCGTTCACTGACAATTTTTAGTACTTGAATTTAAATACGTATTACACCACACATAAAACAAATAAATAAATAACACAACATAAGAAATTTAATTACACAGAATTTTACAAGCAATAATACCTAAAAGTAACTACAGAGAATTAATAGTAGAGAATTAACTCCAGCGAGTTACTCATAAAGGACTCTTTATTACAAACAATTGTTTTAATTAGAGTACTCATTTAGATTTTAATTACAGAGAACATTATATCTTTTGATTTTATAAATCTTTTCCTATTTGACAATTATAACAAATTACTCATATTATTTATTGTCCTTCATTTTTTTCTTAATTGCTTAATTAATTACCAACTATATTTTAATTACTTAAAACTTATATTTTTCTTATTTAAAACAAACAATTAAGTTCCCATTAATTCCAATTAAATCTCTCACGTTCCTACTTACCGGGGTTGAAATTTTCGGGGTGTTACAAGAAGGATATGAAGTATATCTCTAGATAGATAAGCATAATGCTTTATCAGCTCAGAATGACTAGTTGGTGACAAACATTTAATGCTCGTATTGAGCATTAAATGCCCCTCAACCACCCTCCTTCAAACGATGGTCAGACGCAAGAAAGAAGATCGTTTAGAGACAACTGTTACTTCCTCAGTAAGTCTATATAAAGAAGAAGATTTGAAGTGCTGAATATAGAACACATGAACTGAATTCAAAATTCAAGCATTCTTTCAAGCCTTAATTCTTTCTCTTGTAAAAATTCTCTTTGTAAAAACTCTTAAATCACCTTGTGTATCCTGAGAGAAAAAGACTTAATTCTTAATCTTATATATCCGTCTGTAAGACGATAGCCAAAAAGTCTGTGCGCCCTTTCTCAAACAAATCTTGTGATTTGCTTTAGATCCAGAAGTGGCTTAGTAGTAAAGAATACTTGGGTTTTTAGCTTGGAGAGACTAAGTGTGAAAAACTACTTGGGTGAGCCAGAAGTGGCAGTGAAGAATACTTGTAACTTGAAAAAGTTAGTGGAACTTGGTGGTTTGCCAAGAACTGGACGTAGCCTCGGGGAGAGACGAACCCGTATAAATTTTCTGTGTGGTCTTTCCTGCTCTTTCATTACCTATAACTACTTGAACTGACTTTGTCTTGTGATTTAAATCTGTTTTCTGAAAAAGGGTTTTCATCTGTGTAAGTATTGTCTGTAAAAAGGTTTTCCTTCAAAAACGATCTCTTCTTGTTCAATAGACGATACAAGCTGTTTAGAAAAAGTTTACGAATTTTTTTTTTATAAATCACAATTCAACCCCTCCTTCTTGTGATTTTTGCCTTTACATTAATTCCAAATGACAATGATGATGTAACCAATAAATGACCGATGATAGCAATTGAGCCATGATTAAGGGAAAATTTTAACTAACCATCACTTATAACATGTGAAATTTAGCTAATTAATCAAAAGAAAGAACTTTTAATTACCTTCATGCATTGAAGTCAAAGAGCAAATTACTCTAAGAGAAATTGGGTATGATCATATATCACTACCATTGTTTCAGCCAAAATGCTTGAATATTGGATTGTTAAATTTATTGCGATTTGATATTTAATATATGCTTGATTAACCGATGCCTGCCTATTATATAGGTGAGTGAACTATCTAGGTGTTAAATTTTCAATTTAGTATCTATAATTTGTTAATATTTTTCATTTTTCTCTAAAAAAACTATAATTTTCATTTCTCAATGACAAATGAGCAAACTTAATTATACATAAGTAGAATTCTTTTCACTTATCTAGAATAACATTCAATAGTTATATATATTTTCAATAAAATTATTCTTATTGTGAATTATTAGCACATCACTTGGTTATCACTTGGTTTTAACTTTTATACATGAGATTGAAACATTTCATAATTTTTTTATAATTTATTCTAAAATCTAATTATTTATATAATCTAAAAAAAATTGTTTCGAAAACTTGAGTCTAAATTTTTTTTTGGTGAACTGTGATTTGAGGGAATGTTTCACTCTCATGTATAATTAAGACTCAAGTTATTTATACGTCTTTTAACTATTTATAACTAAAAAGATTTATAAAAAAAGAAATTAATCTTTTAATAATTTATGTAAATAATTGTTGCAAAAGAAATCAATGAACCAAAAATTAATTCAAATGATTTAATTAGTTAATTTAAATTTAAAAATAATTAATTGATTATTATAAAATATTTTAAATCAATATTATATTATATGTTTTACTATTTATTATTAAAAAAATGTAAAAAAAGATTGGTAATAATTTTCATAAATCATTAAAGTGGAAAGTTAAATTTATCCAATAAATGAAAATTTTCTCTCTCTATGGGATGTTTCTCTCCTCGTGAGATGCGTTTGTTAGGGTTATGCCGTTTTGGCCTTTTGCCTTGCGAGATCCAACCTTACAGTGCCGCTGGTTCTTCTCTTTGCTTCTGAAGTCGATTTAAGATCAGTGCAGCCTCCGAGTATCGCTTTCTTCTCGTGGGGTGATTTTTTGGTGCATTTAGAGTTTTCCCTTTCAGAGCCCGTTGTTGACGGGGTTTACCTTTTCTCGTCATGGGGTCTTTGCCTGTTTGCTACGGAAGGAGAGCTTCGAAGCGTGGTGTTTTATTCCTCTCTGCTGGTTCCGCTCAGTGGTTGGTGTGACTACGTTTTTGGAGTTTTCTTGTTCTGGCTTGGTTTATCTGCTTTTCAGGGTGCACGTTGCTATGGCGGAGATGGGTTTGGAGCGTTTGACGGTGGAGGATGAAGAGGAAGAGCTGGAAATTCAGATTAAGGAACAGAGGGTTGGGGGTATTGACTATTCCTTACGCTTGGTGGGTCGTTTCCTCACTGACGGGCCCATTAGAGTTCATATCATGAAGGAGCGTATGGCGGGGGTGTGGCATCCGGGAAGAGGGGTTGCAATCAAGGAAGTGGAACTGGGATTATTTCTTTTCCAATTCTTTCATTCAATAGACGTCCAGAGAGTCTTGAAGCAAGGCCCTTGGTCCTTTGATAATCACCTCCTGATTTTGGGGGTTATGCAAGAGGGGGAGGTTCCAAACCAGGTTCCTTTGTTCACAGTTCCGTTCTGGGTGCAGGTCCACAACCTCCCAGTGGGGTTCATGTCTGAATAAGTGGGACAACATTTGGAAAATTTTGTGGATGAGTTCTTAGAGTATGATGCAAACAACAACTCTAATTTCTAGAAGAAATATATGTGAATTAGGGTTCTGATTGATGTGCGGAAGCCTTTGAAAAGATCAAAGAAAATTAAAAAACCTGGAGGGGAAGCTAAGGAAGTCCAATTTAAATATGAGAAGCTTGGCCCGTTCTGTTTTCTATGTGGGCTCCTTGGACATGTTGATAGCTATTGTGAAAAATTGTTTTCTATGGCTGTGGATGATGGTACTAGGGGTTGGAGTCAGGAACAGAGAGCTGATCCCAGAAGAGCCACTGGCACTGAAGGGGCAAGATGGCTGAGGGAGGAGGGCCAAGCTGATTATGGAGCCCTGGTCAGTCACATGATTCTGGTTTGGCGTTTAAGGACAAGAGACAGGGTACCTCTGAGGTCCGTGGAGGAAGTAATGAAGCAAGTACAACAAATCAAGGCAGATTGGAGAGGATAATCATAGCTTTCAAGAATCCATCAGCACTATTTCACAATCAGGTAACAACTCAGTCAGAGAAGCAAAGCGGTAGTCATCCTATGGTTGAAGATACATTGGGGATTAGCAATGTGATAGAAGGGGAGAAGAAGCGCCACAGAGAAGGAAAAGATGGAAGAGAAGGTGGAGTTAATAGTTTGGAAGAACCTGAGTTTTGTTTTCAGGTGGAGGAGATACAAAGTGGTGGTGAGAATTTTTTAATGGCAGGCCCTGGCAGCAAGGCCTGCCAGGGATCATGACTCTTCTCAGTTGGAACTATCGGGGTTTGGACAACCCGAGAGCAGTTCCCATTTTAAGAGACCTTGTCCGGACTTATAAACCAGACATTATTTTTTTTTGTGAGACGTTGGTTCATGCCAATAAAATTGAAGACATCATAATCAAATTGGGATTTCAAGCTTCTTTTGCTGTTGATAAAATTGGAAGGAGTGGGGGCCTGACTATTCTTTGGCGGGAACCTTTCAGATGTTCTGTTTTGAATTACTCCTCTAACTTCATCAACGTGCAGGTGGATCAAGGTGGGCAGCCCTGTTGGAGGTTCACAGGCTTCTATGGTTTTCCTGATCGAAGTCACCGCAAAGACTCTTGGGACCTTCTTAGACATCTTGTCAGGGATAACTCGCTGCCTTGGTGCACTATGGGAGATTATAATGATAGTCTGGCTGTGGAAGATAAATGGGGAGGTCAGGAGCAACCTGCTTGGCTAATTAGGGGATTCCAGGAAGCTGTCCAGGATAGTAACTTGCTTGATCTTCCGCTGGAGGGATATCCATACACTTGGATAAAACAAAGGGGGACTATGGATGTGATTGAGGAGAGGCTAGACTGGGCTATGGTTACTCAACAATGGCTGGATCTATTCCCTCACTGCAGACTTATCAATGCAATTGCTGACAGGTCTGATCACTCTCCCATTGTCCTAAATCTGAAGGATACTGTGGTTAGGTGCACCTTAAGAGTTTTCAAATTTGAGAATGCATGGCTTCAAGAACCAGAATTGTCGGGGGGTAGTGAATACAAGTTGGACTAGGGACGCTACTACAAATCTTGTATCCAAACTGAATTCTTGCACTGAAGACTTGAATAGGTGGGGCAGGAAGCTTAGATTGAGATTCCATAAAGATATAGATTGTTGCAGAAGGGAGATGGAAAAAGTGAGGGGTAAAAGGGATGTTGAATCTATGGAAAGGTATGCGCAACTTAAAGATCAGATGGGAGCTTTTCTTCAAAAGGAGGATTCGTTTTGGAGACAAAGGGCTAAGGTTCTTTGGCTCCGTGATGGGGACATGAACTCTAAATTCTTCCATGCTGTAGCGTCTGCCAGGAAAAAGCACAATAAGATTAATTTTTTGGAGAGTGATGATGGTCATAGATGGGATAACCAAGCTGATATGTGTGGCGTAGCAAAGGCCTATTTTGAGGACCTGTTTACTAACAATGTTGCAAACTTAGAAGGGGGTGTTAAGGCATGTGAGCATCAAGATTGACCAATCTGATAACGAAGTTTTAACCAAGCCTTTCGTGATAGAAGAATTCAAACATGCCCTCTTCCAGATGCATTCAGATAAGGCGCCTGGCCCTGACGACCTAAATTCGGCTTTTTACAAGAATTTTTGGGAGCTGTGTGGTCCTGATATTTTTCAGGCTTCTATTCTTTGGCTGAATGAGGGCTCTTTACCACCTCAACTCAATGATACAAATATTATGTTGGTGCCCAAGAAGGAGAACCCATCATCTATGAGGGACCTTAGGCCGATATCCCTTTGCAATGTCGTCTACAAGATCCTATCTAAAGTGTTAGCCAATAAACTGAAACCCCTTCTGGCTAAGTGCATCTCTCCAGAACAATCTGCGTTTGTGGAGCGAAGATCTATTATTGATAATGCCCTTGCAGCCTTCGAAACCATTCATCACATGAAGTGTAAAAGGAAGGGTAAAAAGGCAAAAGTAGCTCTCAAAGTGGATATGAGTAAAGCCTACGATAGAATTGAGTGGCCTTACGTTCAAGGTATCCTATCTAGAATGGGTTTCTGTCAACAGTGGGTGAAGTGGATGGCTATGTGTGTTGAGTCTGTGAAGTATTCTGTCCAGCTGAATGGTGAAGGGTTGGGCCCGGTTATCCCTAGTAGGGGCCTTAGACAAGGTGACCCATTGTCACCATACTTGTTCATTTTATGCTGCGAAGGCCTTACAGCGCTGATTAGGAAGGCAGAGGCTATGGGGGATTTGCATGGAGTTCAAGTGTGTAGAGGGGCTCCTTCCCTCACACACTTACTTTTTGCTGACGATTGTTTTTTGTTTTTCAGGGCTGTAGCAACAAAAAGTAGATGCGTTAAGAAGATTCTTTCTACTTATGCTAAGGCGTCGGGTCAAGAAATAAATTTGACAAAATCAGAAATTTATTTCAGCCGCAATGCTTCTACTGCTTTAAGGGAAGAAGTGTCCTCCATCATAGGTGTGACACAGGTTCTGGGAACTGGAAGATACTTGGGGCTACCCTCTATGATTGGTAGGGAGAAGAAGGTAGTTTTTAATTATCTAAAAGATAGGATTTGGAAGAAAATTAATCACTGGTCTGGTAAGCATTTATCAAGGGCGGGGCGTGAGGTTTTGGTCAAAGCAGTGGCTTAAGCTATCCCAACCTACTGCATGAGCTCTTTTTTGTTACCATCCCAATCCACTGATCAAGATGCTATAGTGTCAAAGGTCTTCAAAGCTAGATACTACCCAGATGGGGTCTTCTTGGGGGCAGGTCTGGGTCATAACCCAAGCTTTGTGTGGTGTAGCATCCACGCTTCTCAGGCGGTGGTTCGAGGTGGATTCAGATGGAGAGTAGGAAACGGTAGAAGGGTAAATATTTGGAGAGACCCTTGGCTGCGCGATACTGTAAATCCATTTGTGGAGAGTATCCCCATTGAAGGCCTTGAGAACCTTTGTGTAGCTGACATTATAAACAGAGACAGAGATATGTGGAATTCCCAAATTATGATTGAACTCCTACAGAGGCGTGATATAGATGAGATCCTGAAAATTCCTTTGTGTTGTGAAACAGGTGAAGATTCAGTTATGTGGGGCTTAAGTAGAGATGGTATTTTTTCCGTGAGATCTGCTTATTTCTATGTCATGGAAAATATTTTGGTAAACTCTCATCTCAAACTTCCAGGCAAATGGAGTGCTACTTGGAAATTAGAGGTCCCGAACAAAGTGCGTGTGTTCCTGTGGAGAGCTATTAGAGGGTGTTTGCCCACCCGGCAGAGACTCCAAAGCAGAGGTGTTCAGTGCCCTCTTTGCTGCAGTTTCTGTGAGACAAATATAGAAAATGAATGGCATTGTTTTTTGGGTTGTGAACAGGTTACAAATTTTTGGAGAGAAGCAGGATTATGGGATGCTATAAAGGACCATGTGGAAGTGGCAGATGGTTTCTCTGAGCTGTTTTTTATCTTGGTGGATAGCTTGCCCAAGAGAATTTTGAAGGACTTTGAAATGACGTTGTGGAGTCTCTAGTGGCGGAGAAATGGTAAAATTTGGGAAGGATTGAACCACAACCATTTTGCTGTAGTTCAGAAAGCCAAAGACAGTCTAAAGGATTGGGAGAGAGTCCGTTTGAAGCAATATCCAGCAGCTCCCAGGGCCCATGGCTTAGTCCCTTGGCAGAAACCGCCCCCAGGTATGATAAAATGTAATATAGATGCAGCCATTTTTGGTCCCCAAAGACTTTTTGGTGCGAGTATGTGTCTGAGAAATGATAGGGGAGTTTTTCTGCTTGCCAAATATGTTTGTTTGGAGGGTTCTATTCATGCAGGGGAAGCGGAGGCTTTGGCTCTTTACCAAGCTATTATTTGGTTGATTGAGCTGGGCTATCAGCATGTTATTTTTTAGTTAGATTGTAAAACAATTGTAGATGGTGTTAGGGGAGGGTGTTCTGCTCAATCACAGCTTGGTGCTATTCTTAGAACTTGCAAATATAAGCTTAGTTACTTTCAAAACTTTGAGTTAAGTTGTGTTAGGAGACAAGCAAATTCTGTTGCTCACATTTTAGCTCGGGCAGTGAATTTGAATGCTAGTCCCCAGATTTATGATTACATCCCAACTTGTATTCAAGACACTATTTATACAGAAATGAATTGATCCTCTTATGTCTAAAAAATAATCAATTATATCAAATCAAATGTTAAAGTTAATTACTTAATTATCACAAAATACATTAAAGTTAATATATATATATATATATATATATATATATATATATGAGGAGGGATCAAATTACACCAGTGTAACTTTAAAAGTGTTACACTCATTCTTAACCCTTGATCTTAATATAATCTAATGGTCTTAAATAAAAACAAATTAATGAGGTACATGATTAGTTTTTAGGGAAAAAAACGCTCTGTTTTCTAAGCAATTCCTGTTCGTCCTACAATTATCGTGCTCATAATTTCTACAAAGGAATTTTACAATTCAGCAAAGCACACCTTGAATTTTTGTTTAATTAGGGATGGACATTTGAATCGGTGAGTTTAATTGATTGGATGTGCATTAGAAATAAGTGAGTTTAATTGGGGGTGGGCATTTGAAATCGGTGAGTTTTAAATTGTAGAGAAACAAATTGCTCTTGAGTTGATTTGTTGTGCAATCAAGACAATATGCAATGGAAAAGAGGTGCAGTGGTTCACCAACGCTGATTAGCAACAAATAAGTCATGAACAAAGCCTTTTTTATCCCCTTAAAACTAATCACGTGCCTCACTAATTTGTTTTTATTAGGACCATTAGATTATATTAAGATCAAGGGTTAAGAATGAATGTAACATTTTAAAAGTTACACTGGTGTAATTTGATCCCTCATCTATATATAAATTTAAAATTAATTTAAAATTTTAATTATAATCCTTTAAATTAGTGTCTCTATTGGACCAAATCAATCTTTTCATTAGTTTTTTGTATTAACAATATTAATTTTGCTTGACATCAAAAACGTTCACATAAAATTATATTTCTCAAAGTTAACCACATGTCACATCAAGTTGACCAAATTAAAGGGAAAAACTAATGAAATGATCAACTTAATTTAATAAAGACACTTTAATTTAAGAAATAAAAAATAAAACTTTTTTTAAATTTAGGGACCAAAAGTGTATCTTTATTAATAGGTATTGGGAGAAGGATAATGAGTTTTAATTGTTTCAATATTGAGTATTTGAATTCATGCATTCATTTATTGATTTTTTTTCTTTTATTCGTGGGAACCGAAGACAGTACCAGGGGTATTCGTTTTGGCTACATGCGTAACCCCCTTGGTATTCGTTTATTGATTATTATGCATTCATTTGTTATATATAAGAATTTTTTTAAATAAAATGTCAAATGTAGAAAATAAAATAAAGAAATATATTATTTCAATCTTTTAATTTTTAATTTTGAAAATAACTAAAATAACATTTTTTATATTAAAAGTAAAATAAAATTTAATAAAAATATGTTTATTAATCAAACATATCCTTTTTTTTCTTATATGATTTTGAAGAGAAAATAAAAAGTGTTACTCACAATAAATTTTTTCATGTGATCGAAAAGAAAAAAAAAGTAGGAATAGTAAAATTTAGTATGATAAAATAATTAAATAATAATTTATTTATTCATTCTTTATCTATTATTATTTTAAAAATATATAAAAGTGATCAAACATGAATATTTTGTAATATATTCTTCTTATGTCTTCCACTTAACCAACTTGATTACTTCATAGATTAAATGATAAATAAAATTATATTTTTTATTATTAACATTGTCAAGAAGCAAATTTGGTGAAGAGGGGGTTTGAAAAAATAACTAAAAATTGAGATAATAAGTATACTTAGAGTTAGAGGTTGTTTGACCATGAGAAGCTAACATAAATTTGTGATCATATTAATTTTTATAAAAATATATTTACTTTATTATTCTTTTCAAGTTCTAAATTTATTTTTAAAATAATAAAAATATTATTCTCTTACACATAATTTTTTCCATGCATCGCAAGGGTAGATGCACTGGTAACAATCTAAATTAGTATAATTATATATTATTATCTTTAATTCTTTATCAATTATATATATATATATATATATATATATATATATATAATTGATGTTAATTTTCATCGCAAGTGGAGAGGAATATGAGGGCAATAAACACACGCACCCATTGCTCAATCAGTCAATCTTTCCTCATTTACAATGATGATCATGCAATTGCACGCCTTCCCTCCTCTCCTCGTTGAAGAGAAACATATAAATTGAGCACTCTCCACCCTCCACTGTCTCCACGTAGTGCTCAACACAATCTCGACCAAGCCACTCACCAATATTGATCTCAGCGTTCTGATTTTGTTCTCAATAGCAGCGTTGGCATGTCTGAAGGAACTTCTCTCAGACTCACACTACTGTTAATGGCCATCCCCGCCAACTTCTTCAGGTTCCCAATGCAGACACCTATTGTGGAACTTATAAGATACTAATTATCGTCGTTTCTGTCCTTGCGTCTATCGGTGTAGGGTTAGGTGTTATTTTGTGCATCTATAAGATGATGCGTGGTTCGGGGTCCTCCAGAGACACTAGTCCACCACATCCAACTACTCTTTAATAAATAATATATTTTCACATAGGAGAAAAATATACTTACACACTCAGAATGCTGTTCAACATTTGGTGCGAGATAGGGAGAGAAAAAAGACAAAAAAATATAAATATATTATATTTTTATCTTGTTATAGTTTGTAGTTTTGTACTCACGCGAGTCCCACAGTTAGGTCATGTGGTAGCAGCCATAATTATTAATAAAATTCTATTTTTGCATAATTAATATTTATTGAATAATGATATTAATATTGTTAGCTTTTACGTAGAAAGGTATGGAAGTTTGGTTTTCATTTCAAGTGACCGGTGATTTGAAAGTACAATGCTATTTGTTAATTGAAAAGTTTAGTGACTTTTCATTATTAATGTTTCTTAAGCTCTCAATTGAAAAGGATAAAGAAACCTAAATCTATGTGCCTGTAATTAGGGTGAGCAAGAAAACCGCACCCGACCAAAACCCGAGAAAACCGAAGCAAAAAAAGTAATCGGATAACGGTCGGATCGGGTGTCAGATTAGAAAACTTAAAAAAGTCGAGTTTACATGATTTTATCGGATGGTTTCGGATTGAGTTATTTTTTTCCGAGTATATCCGAACCTGACCGAGTGTATATGATGTATACCCTTAAATCTGCTAGACTCCTACATGGTGTAGTACACGTCTCACATGTACACTTATCCTATTTTTTATTATATAGTCAGACATTGGAACTCGTACAACACTCTATGCCATTCATTAAAACTCCATTTTTTATTACTATAATAACTTGTTTACATTGGAGTTTGTGTTCCTTTATTTTATTTTATTTTATAAGCAAAAATCAGTGTTAGTGGCATGGATTTCTCTCTTTTTCACATTCTTCTTATCTAAGTTTTCGTTCTTCTCTGTTATCTCTTTATGGGAGCCACCATGGGAGACTACTTGCTTCACATGTTGAAGCCATGTCCCTTCCGTTACCTTCCTGTAGTACATGTGATCCTCCTTCTATCTAATACTTTCATAAATTCCTAGTGCCTTGCAATAGTCACCATCTTCCCCCTCCCCCAACACAAATCCAGCAATGCACACTGTCATGGCATCATTGATGAAGCTTTGAAGGTTCAGTCATGGCAAAGAAGCAACCGCCTAAACCGTTTATACCCAACACAAACCGGTGACCCGCCTCTCCCAAAACTCACCTAAACCGAAGAAGCAAACAGTCGGGCTCGGTCCAAATAAATTGAAGAACGGTTTACATCGGGTGAGCGTTTTTCGGTCCGAAACCGACCAAACCGCCCGATGCTCTCCCCTACCTGTAATGAAGTAGCTAATCAATGGTTTATACAGTCTTATAATTATATTGTACTCTTTTTCTTTTGTTATTTTTAAACTTCTTTTGAAATTTTAAACTTTTAAAAAATGTTATAAATATTTTTTGAAACTAAGAAAAGTTTGGAATAAATAAGTAATTTTGAATTTATTAATCTTAATTATTTAAATTTTTATAAATACTTTCTTCAAACTTTAAAATTTTAAAAAATGTTATAAATGCATTATTGTAAATGAATAATTGATATTATAAAATTAAATTCAAAATTATTAATTTGATTAGGCTTAATTACTTTTTTATCCTCTAATTTATTTGTTGTCCCTTTATTTTTAAAAAAATCAATTAAGTCCCTTAAATTTTAAAATGGGTTCGACTTAGTCTTTTTGTCTAAATTGAGACTAACAATGTTAATGCAATAGGACTCATGTCAACCCAAAAATTAACCAAAATTAACCGTGTTAGTCTTAGTTTGAACGGAAAGACCAAGTTGAATCTATTTTAAAAATTAAGGGGCTTAATTGAACATTTTAAAGGTAAAGGGACCAAATTAAGCCTAATAAATAAATTAGAGGACAAAAAAGTAATTAAACCTTTTAATTATTTGAAAATTGTTATAAATGTTTTTTTAATTCTAAACTTTTAAAAAAAACATTACAAATGCTTTATGGAAACTAGAAATTGTTGAAATTAAATAGTTAAAATAAAAAATTTAATAACTTTAATTTTTAAAAATTGTTATCATTTCTATTTTAAAACTTTAAAAAAATGTTATAAATGCTTTATTGAAGCTATGAATATTAGACATTAAGTAATTAAACTCAAATTTATTAATTTTAATTATTTAAAATTGTTAGAAATGTTTTCTTGATATTCAAAACAATTTAAAAGAAATAATAAATGATTTTGTGGGTTAAATAAGTAATTTCAAATTAACTAATGCTAATTTTTGAAAAATTATTATAATGCATTCTTAAAATTTTAATTTTTTTTAAAATGTTATAAATTCTTTTTTGTAATTGATAATAGTTGGGATTAAACTATTAAATTCATATTTTCCTAATTTTAATTATTTAAAAATTCTTATAACTGACTTCTTGAAATTTTAAATTATTATAAAATGCTTTTTGAAACTAAAAATAGTTGAAGTTAAATTAGTAGTATAAAATCTTTTTTTTAAAATCTTATTATTAATTTTAAATTAGCAGTATAAAATCTTATATTAATAAATAACTTTTTAAAATATGATCATATATGAAATATTTTAAAATTGAATATATAAATTTATTTATATATTATATACAAATTAAAAAAATTACTTTGCCTCTCATAAAATAATAACTTGTGCACAATGGCGGATCTAGGACCCTGGGTCAGGGAGGACAAAATAAGAACATGATAGAATAAGAAAAAAAATAAATTTTAATTCTATTTAATATTTGATGTACATCAGATAACAAACCAGATAATGATAGGATATTTTTTTATTAGTAGATAATGATAAGATATTATATAACTTTCTAAAAATTAGATAATGATAAAATATGATATAACCCTCTCCCTTAAGATAAGAAATAAGATAACGTTATTAAGAGGAGTGCTACCGACACTCTCTTTAACCCTCTCTTTTAAACGCTCTCCATGTGATTGGTTAAAATTTATAAAAATCACCAATTTTGATAGATCTCACAGCTAAATCAGGAAGGAGAATCCTTAAATGATATGTGGGACCCACCAAAATTAGTAATTTCCAATAAATTTCAACCAATAATAGGAAAAGTGTCTAAAAGAGAGTGTTAGAGTGTCGCTAGCATTTCTCATGTTATTAATTATATCCTATTGACGCAACAAACAACCAATTATAATAGGATATGATAATTATTTTATCTTATCATATCCTATTGTCGAGTCCAATTGGAAAAAAGAAAAAATTAAAATTTTAAATTAAACATTTAAATAAAAATAATAAATACATGAAATGAGAAAAAAATTAGAAGCAGGGAGTTCAAATACATAAAATTAAGGAGGCAAAATATACACATTTAAGATATATATATACGTAATTTTTTAAAAGTGAGGGGGTGCAAGTGCACCCCCTCAAATGTATGTGGATCCGCTAGTGCCCGTGCCTCGCACGGGATAAACACACTAGTATATATATATATAAAGGCTTAATTACTAAATTGGTCTCCAAATTATTTAAAATACCTCAATTTGGTTCCCAAATTTCAAAACGCGTCGATTTAGTCTCCAAATTTTAAAAAAATGCATCAATTTGGTTATTTCCGTTTAATTGGAATTGATGCCGTTAATAATTTGTGACCAAATCGGCAAATTTTTCTATTTTTCAGCATATGAATGAAACATTGCTCGTTAGAAAATGAATTAAAAAGACCAAGGTATAAAAAAAATACTCACCAAAAATTGTTTAATTCCATGACAACATAAGAAATTTTTTCATCATATTTTTTTCAATCAACTTTCCTTAAAGGTAGCACTCCAATGACATCTACAAATAAAAAAATTATTTGATATCAATTTCAACGTAGACTAAAAATATGATAATAAAAAATAGAGTTTGTAATATTACCAAATAAGTTCGTTTTCTCTACTTGCTTTGAAAATATCTTCATATGATGTGAAGGTAGAGTGGAATCATGGTTGGCTTGCATTCTTTTCTTTTAAATATCAATGTTTGCAATTGAATCAAGATTAGAAGATATGACGTAGAACAAAAGAAGTTTATTGCAAAGTCTAAAATTACATGGTCTAAATTCATTGTGCTAAACATTTATAATAACAATTAAATATTTTAAAAAGAAAAGTACAATATTCATCTTTTGAAGACAAAATCATTGTTGGTGGTATATTAAAATAAATTATTTATATTATATTTATATTTCGTATAATCAAATAAAAATTATATTACAAACAACCAAAATTAGTAAATTGAAAGATTTAATTTAATAATATCAAAAATAATAAAAATCACTATTTGAATTTGTAATATATTAAAAATAAAAACAAATTAAAACTTTTAAATAAATTAATTTTTTTAAAAAGGAAAATATGGTATTAAAAATAAATTAGTGAAAAAAGGTAACATCAATAAAAAAAAAAGTATAAAGAATCTTTGTTCGTAATAATTCAATAACATAATTGATAGTTGTTTAAAATATTTAAGAGAATAGTATAGTATTAATTAATATTTAAGGAAACATAATATATTTTTTTTTGTTAGGAAACATAATAATTTATTAACACGTAATAGAATAATAGAATGAATAATACATAAAATAAATTAAACACGTAATTAATAATAGATTTATATTTAGTCATATTAAATTGATCTTATTTTTTAAAAAGAGATTTTAATCATATTAAATTAATTTTAATTTCAGTTGTTTATCAATATATTAATAGATATTGTATTAAATTAATTTTTTTTGGTGTTATGTACATGAATAATTTAAGTTACTACATAGTAATTTTTTAAGAAAGAAGTTATGTGTTTATGAATAATTAAAATTATTATTGATCATTGATAAACAATATTTTTTTTTTCATTTCCAATACTTGTGTCAGAGTAAGGAAATATTAGAGATTGAAATAATATTGTAAAAGATTTTCAAAATAAATTGTAATGAAATATATTTTAATATCACAAGTAGTAATCATGATTATTTTTTAGCTAGCAATATTTTCTTTGCAAATATAATCAGATATTAGTTACACTGATTTTTAATTGATAAGTTTTTTTTCCGTATAGATAAAATAAAAATATAATATATTAGTCAAAGTTAATTAATTATTATTACTTTTTATTAAATAAATTTTGTTAATTAATTTTTTGAATAATTATATTAGAGATTGAAATAATTTATAAAAGATTTTTGAAATCAATTATAATGAAATTTTAATTATATTTTAATATCACAAAGAGTATTCATGATTATTTTTTAGCTAGCAATATTTTCGTTGCAATTTATCTATCTACCTATCTATATCTATATATTATAGAAAACACAGTTCACCAAAATGCGACACATGAACTACCAGTCCCAGTCAGCAACTGTGTTTTATATAGTATAATTAATAATTATATTTTAATATCACAAAGAGTATTCATGATTATTTTTTAGCTAGCAATATTTTCGTTGCAATTTATCTATCTATCTATCTATATCTATATATTATATAAAACACAGTTCACCAGAATGTGGCACATGGACTACCAGTCCCAGTCAGCAACTGTGTTTTATATAGTATAATATATAGATAGATAGATAGATAGATAGATATAGAATAGAATATAGATAGATAGATATAGATATAGAATAGAATATAGATAGATAGATAGATAGATATAGATATAGAATAGATAGATAAATAGAATATAGAATATAGATATAGATATAGATATAGATAAAAATATTACTTCCTACGAATAATTTGTCCCATGCAAATATGCACTAATATATATAGATAGATAGATATATTTGTGTTATGAAATTAAAATAAATCTTACAAGATTTATTAATTTAAACTTATTATAAATTTGAATAAAAATATATATTAGTATTACAAGTAATTATTTCAAATAAGAATATATGACCGTGTTATCAATTAGAATATTCAGATCATTATTGACTACTGTAATTAAATATATTATTTTGATCACTTAGTAATTAATTATTGGAATTATAAAAACATTCTACAATCTAATAAAGTGATTATTATATAATCCTTATTATAAGATTTAACACAAGGTTGCATTGGCAGTAACCAAGGTTGCATGTCTGAAGGAAGACCCAGACCGCCTCGACTCCAACAAGAACCATTCCCTCTCTGTTAATGGCCAGAACCATCCCCGCCAACTTCTTCTTCTTCTTCTTCAGAATGGTGATCTACCTAGAAAATTTAATATACTAATTTACGTCTTTGTTGGCATTATAGGTTTCTTTATGGTTGTCGCTGGCGTGTGTATTTTTCTTTGGTGCTTGTTTGACTGTTTGGCTGAGAGGCAAAATAGGGAGGAGAGAGAGGAAAATAGAGAAGGAATAGTATAGATGATCATGGATCTCATTCTTCTTATAGTCTATTTTAATTCAAATGTCTCATTTTTATTTTCATCTTTTTTATTTTTATTCTCTCTACCAAATTGAGCATTATTTCTGCTTAATTCGGTCTTTCTAGTTTCTAGTCTGCACTTTTGTCTTGTTAATCATAAATTATTATTTTCACATTTTTTTTTTATACTTACACAGTTAGTTATCCCATGATGTAGCAGCCATAATTATTATTAATAAAATTCTCTTTGAATTGTTTTGCGTACTTAGAGGTTAGGTTAAATTTGAGGCATCTATTGTTCGATTGGAATTGGATTTGCTTATTAGTGATTTGTCCGTTTGTGATTATAACAGAATCTCGCATCTCGCAGGGTCCATTGGTTAAATTTAAAATAATATATAGAATCCTAAATTTGAAAAGCTAATTATTATTTTTTTGTTTTATGCTTACAATATTTTTTGGTCTTCTTTTATCCTAGATCGTCATCATGTTCATATGAATATCCAACACAATCAGAACAATCTATGTAACAAAGGACGTAAAAAAACATAAAGTACAAAATTAAAATACAATAAAACAAAAAAAACAGCTGCAATTCAATTCGACTTGATTTGTAGAACATATGTTGAACGAGGAAAGGTAGCAGAAAAATGCACCTATTAGAATACAAAAATTATAAATGATTATGTGGAAGAAAAACTTGAGTTTCTCAAAGGTGTTAAAATTTTACCTTAATTCTTCAAAATTTTTACTTTATTAATAAAATATACTTATTAAAAGACATAGGATTTTATCTGATGAAAATGTTACCGGAAAGGGAGATTAGTGAGCGTTGTTGTTGTTTTAGGGTGGATCAAATAGAGACCACTAGTGAGACGTTTCCAAATGTCCTTCCACCGTACTTAGACAATATTTTATGTCCATAAATTCCATTATGAGAGGTGGATCTCTTCCATTTGTCCTTTGTCTCTTATTTTTCGTCATCAACTTTCCCTTACTTTCTTTTCCATCTTCCATTGATACTTGACCAAAGAATCATCATTAGACAAACCCCATGGATATTCTTTTGTTTAAACATTATTTTAGCGTCTAATGGAAAACCTTCGAAAAGTGATAATCTCCCTCAAAAAAGTTGGTTAGGGAAAACATAGAAATACTTGGCATAGCAACATTTGGTAATAATCCCCCAAAAAATTGGTGAAAAAGAAATTAAGATTATACCTATGTGATCTGAGAATTCAGTTGATTCACCAAGCCCTTTCAGACTAGGACCAGGCCTGTCCCAAGAATATAAAAACATTGTGATCTTAAGTTTAAATCATATTTGTCTTCCTCAATGTGTAACCAGGGACAGATTCGCGTTCACCATTGTGGGATGTTGCCTCACAAATTTTTATATATGTATATTTACAAGTTATCCTCATATTAAAAGCTCTTCAGGTAAGAGATTTTTTTTTTTTTTTTCATTTTGTATATTAAATATATCACTTTAATTATAAAACCAAAACTATAATTAAAATAAAAAGAGTCATGCAGTTCGCCTCAATTTATACATGGCACACTCCGACAACGCTATCTATGTGTCCTCCTCCTAATGGCGTTTCCAGGCCACGCTGCTGCACGGGCTCAGAGTTGTCTCCCTATACGTGATGGTAGTGTGCGTCTGACAAGTCAACTCGTGAGGGTACGCGGGGACCGGGCATAGCTAGCTAAGGTGAGCATAGCTAGGCAAGCATAACAACACAACAACACTGGAACAGGACAAAAAAAACATATTTAGATGATTATAAACCGATCGAATCTAATAAAAGTCGAAAAAACTTATTCAAAAAATAGAAATTTGAATAAATAAAAAATTGAACGGATTAAAAATTTGAAAAATTGAAATTTTTTATTGGATTAGATCGGATTTCGTATTTTATTTTCAAAATCGATCCAATCTAATCCAAATCGAACTTATATATATATATATATATATATATATATATATATATATATATATATATATATATTCATAAATTGATAATATCGCTCATATTTATATTTATATTTTTTATATTTGTAAAATTATCACATAATTTATACCTATTTATAAAAATATTTAAATTAAATATATTTTTTACTAACTATTTGAGTTAAGATGAATAAATATAATTATCAAGTTGTATAATTTTTTTTTTTTGATATAGTTATATAATAACGTATAAATGAAATATTTGATATTTTGAATTATTTTTTATTATATGTATTATATATCTTATTATTTATTTAATATTTTCTTAAAAAAGAAAAATAAAGATTAAAACCGAAAATCGATCCAATCCAAATCGCTTTAAATTGGATCGGATAGGATCGGATTAAAATCTTGAAGAAAATTGATTGGATGATGAATTAAGAAAATTGAAATGATTGGATCGATGATATTTTCTTTCAAACCCGATCCAATCACTTATAAAGACATCCGTGTACCCTTTGTAGAAGGGCTGGATCCGCTTTTTATTTTTATTTAATTATTATTATAGTTATTATTATTACAAACTAGGATTTGTTTTATGTGGCACAAAGAAAAGGATGGCTTTTATTCTTCAACAAGGAATATGTCATATGTGCTGGCTCTCCTTGCTAATTTGTCATGCTCCATTTTCTATAATTATTATTTTAATATTATTTTCATATAATTAAAATTTATAATAAACGTTTTTGTATATAGAGTGTATTATAAACATGGACTGATGTGGATAGTAGGGTTAGGGTTAGCTGACCCCAATAGATTTTTTTAATTTTTAATCAGGGCCGTGTAAACCACTGGGATATTGAGGCATTAGCCTTAGGCCCAATTATTTAGGACCTCAATTTTTTTTTTCATATTTTTTAATAAATTATTTATTAATAATTCAAATTATCAGGTGAAATTTTTTGTTAAGATATAATATATTATTTACTACTATTTTTATTAGTAAGACTACATCATCTTACATTATTATAAATCATTTAAGTGTTTTTTTTTCTAGGTCAGAGACCACGGATATCTCCTAACCCATTGAGTCAGAGACTAATCCCGCTCGCGGTGCGTGGTTGCCGTTGACCCAAGGAAATTTTGCACACTGAGGGAATAGAACAAGTTCTCCCGCTAAATAGATCGTTCTCCCTCATGTGAACGCAGTAGGGTCTTACACCACTGCGTCAACCCTTTGGGTTATAAATCATTTAAGTGTACCAACACATAAATCATTTATTATAAATAGTAAGACCAAAATTGCATAATTTTAAAAATTGGAGGATTAAATTCAAACAATAAAAAAAAAAGGACTAAAATCCTAGATTAAGAATTATAGGGAGATCAAAAGTACAATTTTTTTTTTATATTGATAAAATTTAGGGGAAGGGGATAATGCCCCAGTCCAAAGCAAAGAAAGTCTCCATGCTCAAAGAGCGCTTACAGAGGTACTTATATTTACTTTACATAGGTACAAATTAACTTACATTTTAAATATGTGTACAAATGAAATGCACTTTTTTTATCCGTAGGAATCGAAGACAGTACCAAGGGATTTACAACACTCACGCATCCAACTCAATCAACTGAGCTAGACTCCTTTGGTAAAATGAAATGCACTTAATCACTGACTTGAAAGTAATTTTTTTTATGGTTAAGGTTTACTTTTTTGTTTCAATTATTGATTGATCATTCAACATTACTTTCATAAAATTAAAATATTAAATAATAGAAAACTAAAAATCGGCTTTGTAACAGCAAGAATGAAGGGTTTGGAAAACCAACAAAGAAACTTCTCTTATTAATGAAAAATCTCAAATGACTTTGTAAGAATCACAAATGGTTTGAATATCATATAAACCTATTGAAATTAATGCAATAATAATGAAAAATGCTTAAATATATTTAGTCCTAATAATATACTACTTTTGTGTTTTTTTCCTTATAATTTTTTTTTCAAAATGATCCTTTTAAAATTTCTTTCTTTGATTTTGGTTCTTGTTATTTTGTTTTAGTCTTTATAATATATCTATTTTCTTGTTTTAGTGCCTACAATATTTTGTTCATTTTGAATTAGGCCCTTTGAAAAATATTTGATAAGAATTAAAAGCAAATGATTTATATATTACAAGGACAAAAACGAAAAAATGAGTATATTACAAAAACTAAAACAAAATAACAACGATCAAAATCAAAAAAATAATTTGATGTGGACCATAACCAAAAAGGTAGTATATTACAGAGACCAAAAAACATGTTTGAGCCTAATGAAAAATATAAGAGTCAAAAATGATGTTTGGTTGATTTTATTTGTACACTATTTATCGATTTAGTATATAAACTAGTAGGGTGAGCATGCAATTGGGTTGCATTGGTTTTTATGCATGTTTTAAAACAACTTATGTATATACTAATTATAAGTTGATATATACCAAATCTATGCAATGCACAACCATAAGTTGATATATATTAATCCTTAATTAGAACTTTAGTCACAATTAAAGTTTCTCGTCCCTCTCCAAAAAATGTGTTTTTTGGAAAATTTCTATTTTATTCTATAATTACTTGAATTACACATTCCTACTTGTTCAAATACAAAAATTTGAGTGTTTAGTTATCTATATTTGCTCCTATTTGTTTAACAATTACAATTATAATTTCAATATTTTCATAATAATATAATTTGTTCTATTATAAATCATCTTGTTCGATAATTATTCATTCTCATCCCTTCTTATTTCTTCCGTATTGTTCAATTTCAATAGTATTTTTCTTAAATTGTTTTTTATATTTCAATTCAATTAATTTATTTCCACCACACAAAAAAAATTCATCAATTACCTAAGTTTTCATCAATTAATTTAATAAAACTCATTAATTAAATATTTTTATTTTTTTAACTAAAAAACATTAATTTTAGAAATAATTTTCTATATTTCCTGAACTTTATACTCCCTCCGGTTTCGAATATAAGTAAAAAAAAATGCTTGGGTGTTGATTTTAAATATAAGCAAATCTCAACTAATTTTATTTCATTTAATGAGATCATCTCCTAAATACCTTTCATTTAATAGTGGTTTTAATTTCAATTATTCCTTCTTATTCTTGATGTCAAATTTCAATGAATGGCGGTTTAGAAAAATAACTTATTTTTATATTTTTAAATAAATTAGGGCAAGTTTAATTTTATATCTTAAATAAAATAATAAAAAAAAATTTGACGAACTAACCACGTCATTTAAAGAGTATATGTGACAAGTACTTATGTGTAAAATGTGTCAAAGTTAACTGTTCAAATTAATAATGAGGATTAAAATAATAATTGTGCATATTATGGAAAATAAAATTAGGCAAACAATTATAAAAACTAAAAACAAAACACTTCGATATTTTAAAGATTAAAAAAATATTTAACCCTTAATTTTAAAGCAAATAGCTTGAAAGACAGAGAACATTAACTACATATTTGAATTAAAATTTGCAAACGTTTTAGATTAAACTTAAGTTTACAAATTGAGTTTCTAAAAATATCTCAAGTCTTGTTTTTCAAAAATAACTGAATTTTCAAATAAAATCTTACTTTCAAACATATTTTTGGAGGTAACCAAATATAATACTAAACTAATTTTACTTTTAAACATATTTTTAAAACACTCCCACCAAATATCTAAACATGCTCTAAGTCCAATACCAATTAATATCCGTAAAATATTGATTAAAAATTAATAAAATAAAAATATTATTTGTTCTTGTCTGAGGGTGCTGGGGTAGTTTTCAGCTGATGTATTTTGTTCAAGATCTTCTATATTTGTCCGAAAGGGGGTACCTGCAAAAGGCACTCCAACACTCAAGTCAGGTTTCGGCTCAGAGCATTTAATGTGCGTAATAAATGAGGGTCCAAAGTCCTTTACCTTGAGGGATGCACCCCCTTTTATACTTATCTTATTGGACCTGGACCCTTATGGGCCCTGACCATTCCTTAATGACCGATCTATACTAATTAAGGTTGCATAATTATCTCCTAATCTTCGATTTACCTTGATAATAGCCTCTTAATAGGATATGCCTTATCCGAATACTATGCTTAGTATTCGGCCGTAGTGATGCTGAATACTCCTGCGATGGTATGTGGTGATATAGTTAGTTGAGCGTAAGGAGCAAGAGTGTTCGACTAGATTTAGGCCGAACACCTTCCTGTTCGTGAGGTGTATTCGAATGCTTGTGGTGAGGGGTATTCAGCTATTCATATAGTCGAATACCTCACCGGTATACAGGCCCCTCAGCCTCGAGTAACAAGTGGTGACGAAGAGGCTTTTGATTCGAAATACGTGCCTCGTTGTTGTGTCGTTTCAAATTCTGTCATTATGGCTGGAAAAAGCCATTGAGGTGATGGGGTCGAAGCGTTGTGTATTTCTAGACCGTTAGATCTGGATTGATCTAATCGTTGGCAGCGCTTGGAACCCTTTGGACCGTTGTGGGCTTGAGCCCTATAAATAGGGTGAGAGATGTCGTCTTTGCACCCCTTATTTACATTCGATCGATTTTTTCTTACTTCGCTCTCGACCGAATACTCTTTTCTAGCTTTATCTTTTTCGTCTTAACCAAGGTACGAGAGTTCGGCTTTTGCTTTTTCTTTTTCCATTTTCATGAGTTCGTCTGGTCGTAAGCTTTCCGAGAAAATCGAGGTGGTTGATATTCGGTCATCCTTAATGTGACAAGTACTTATGTGTAAAATGTGTCAAAGTTAACTTTACAAATTAATAATGAGGATTAAAATAATAATTGTGCATATTATGGAAAATAAAATTAGGCAAACAATTATAAAAACTAAAAACAAAACACTTCGATATTTTAATGATTAAAAAAATATTTAACCCTTAATTTTAAAGCAAATAGCTCAAAAGATAAAGAACATTAACTACATGTTTGAATTAAAGTTTACAAACGTTTTAGATTAAACTTAAGTTTACAAATTAAATTTCTAAAAATATCTCAAGTCTTGTTTCTCAAACTAAACTGAATTTTCAAATAAAATCTTACTTTCAAACATATTTTGGAGGTAACCAAATATAATATCAAATCAATTTTACTTTTAAACATATTTTTAAAACACTCCAAGCAAAAATCTAAACATACTCTAAGTCAAATACCAATTAATATCCGTAAAATATTGATTAAAAATCAATAAAATAAAAATATTATTATTATGATTTCTGTAATCAGAATCGTAAAAACATTAGTTAATACTATAACTTTCTTGGAGCTATAGTAAAAGGAATGAAGAAATGAAAGAATGTCTCGTATGTATTGCCTTACAGCTAAACATAAATGAAAACTGAGTCGTGGTTTTACACGAGCGTGGAACAAGCTGAGGTTTTAGGGTCAACAAGAGCTGGCAACAAATACTTCCTTCCGTTGACCCCATTTGCGTTGTAGCTGGCACCAGTGGTGGGGTCCGCTAATAGGTTCCCTGCGTAGCCAGGGTACGCGCCCTTACCGTACACCCCAGTGCAGGCAGAACCAGCTTCTAAGGGAGCCTCTTTGGGTCCCTGGAAGTAGCCATTTCCAAAAGGGTTGGTGACAGTGCCAGCCAAGAGACTAGCCACGTTGATGACCATGCCGTCAAGACCCACATCGTTGTTGGGTGCAACCAAAGGTGGGTTCTGGGGACCGTAAATGGGTTGGTGGAATGGCCACGCGCATTGACCCGGGCACTGCGTCTCAGAGTTACCCACCCACAAGTACGCGAACTTGTACCTCTTCCCGTTCACGCGCGCCCCCACGGAGGACCCGTGAGTCCCGCACCTACTGGAACAGAACCCCTCCACTGCCACGTCAGCGGACGTGAGAACAATGTTGATGGCGTTTCTCTGGGGACCCTTGGACGCGAGTTTTAAAATTTGGTTAGTGGTGAGTGATTTACCTAAAGAGTAGTTTTCATCGCGGATTTGGGAGCCAAGGGAGAGAGCGAGTTTGGGTGACGAGTTTTTGTAGTATTTATCGGTGGCTTTCCACCACGTGGCAACGGATGGTTGGACGGTGGTGGGCTTGGGAGAGGAGAGAGAGGTGATGAAATCAGCAATGATTGCTTTTTGAGAAGGTTTGAATTTACCGTACCAAATGAGGTTGACGGAGATTTTGCCTGTGAGGAGAGGGCCTCTGTGGTATTGGAACTGTAATTGGGGGTCTGACTCGGTGAGTCTCCTCGCTGAACTCGAATGAAGAATGGAAATGGTTAGAAAAAGGGACAAGAGAACACTTGAGAATGCAAGAGAAGAGGCCATTTCTATGTAATTTGTACAGAGAAAGCAAACAAAATGGTAGCTAGCGTAAGAAGTGAGAAGTTGTGAGTTGATTGAAAGAGAGACGTGGTGGTACATATATATATAGTGTAAGTGTGTGGAGAGAACGTAATGGTGAAGTCAAATTATGGTGGATGGAGTTAAGTGGTGGAGGTGCCAGCTTGATAACGCGTTTCTGTTTTGCTGTATCATTAACCAAATTCAATAACATTGTGTGGCAAGCTTTTGAGTTTGGATCCAATTCATTCATTATTTTAGTATAGTCAGTTAGTCACAAGACTCATAACTCGTGAGGGTACGCGGGGACAGGGCATTGTTAGCTAAGGTGAGCATAGGCAAGGATAACAACAACACTGGAACAGAACAAAAAGATAAATCCGTGTACCTTTGTAGAAGGGCAGGATCCGTTTTTTATTTTTATTATCATTATTAACTAGGATACGTTTTATGTGGCACAAAGAAAAGGATGGCTTTTATTCTTCAAGGAATATGTCATCTGTGCTGGATCTCCTTGCTAATTTGTCACGTTCCATTTTCTATAACTATTATTTTTATATAATTAAAATTTGTAATAAATATTTTTGTATATAAATTGTATTATAAACATGAACTGATGTGTAAACCACTAGGGTTAGCTGACCCCACAAGGTTTTTTTAATTTATAATCAGGGCTGTGTAAACCACTAAGGTATTGAGGCAATTAGCCTTGGGCACCAATTATTTAGGACCTCAATTTTTTTCACATTTTTAAATAAATTATTTATTAATAATTCAAATTAGCAGGTGAATTTTTTTGTTAAGATATAATATATTATTTACCACTATTTTTATTAGTAAGACTACATCATCTTACGTTATTATAAATCATTTATGTGTACCAACACATGAATCATTTATTATAAATTAATAGTAAGACCAAAATTGCATAATTTTAAAAATCGGGGAATTAAATTCAGACAATTAAAAAAATTAAAATTATGGATTAAGAATTATAAGAAAGACTAAAAGTACAATTTAACTTATATTTTAAATATGTTTACAAATAAAATGTACTTAATCACTGACTTGAAAGTACATTTTTTTTATGGTTAAGGTTTACTTTTTTGTTTCAATTATTGATTGATCATTCAACATTACTTTCATAAAATTAAAAGATTAAATAATAGAAGTCTAAAAATCGGCTTTGTATGAGCAAGAACGAAGGGTTTGAAAAACCAACAAAGGAACTTCTCTTATTAATGAAAAATCTCAAATGACTTTGTAAGAATCTCAAATCGAGGTTATAAGAATCACAAATTGTTTGAATATTGTATAAACCTATTGAAATTAATGCAATAATAATAAAAAAAATGCTTAAATATGTTTTTAGTCATATTAATATACTGTTTTTGTGTTTTAGTCCTTATAAAATTATTATTTTTCAAAATGGTCCTTTTAAAATTATTAATTTCTTTCTTTGATTTTGGTTCTTGTTATTTTGTTTTAGTCCTTATAATATATCTATTTTCGTGTTTTAGTGCCTACAATATTTTGTTCATTTTGAATTAGTCCATTTGAAAAATATTTGATAAGAACTAAAAGCAAATGATTTATATATTACAAGGACAAAAATGAAAAAAATGAATATATTACAAAGATTAAAACAAAATAACAATGATCAAAACCAAAAAAAATAATTTTATGAGGACCATAACCAAAAAAGTAGTATACCACAGAGACCAAAAAACATGTTTGAGCCTCATGAAAAATATAAGAGTAAAAAATGATGTTTGGTTGATTTTATTTGTGCACCATTTCTCAATTTACTATATAAACTAGTAGGGTGTTTGTGCAATCAGGTTACAATATTGATTTTTATGCATGTTTCAAAACAACTTATGTATATATTAATTATAAGTTTAATATATACCAAATTCATCAATGCAATACACAACCATAAGTTGATATATATTAATCCTTAATTAGAACTTTAGTCACAATTAAAGTTTTTCGTCACTCTCCAAAATTGTGTTTTTCAAAAAATTTCTATTTTATTCTATAATTATTTTAATTACATTCTTACTTGTTCATGTCGCAACGTGGGTTGCGGCAAGACAGCGAAAAATAATGTTAAAATTAGAGTCGCTACCATAGTTTATTAAGGAAAACTACGGAAAAACCTTTTAAAAGAAAATGGACTCGAAACCAGATTTTGGGTTCGGGGGTCAATTACGCGTAGGGAAGGTATTAGCACCCTACAATGTCCTTCATAAGACGGTTACCTCTAATTAAATATGCAAATTTGAATAACTTTAAAATTATTTATTTTACCCCTCAAAATAAAATGAGAACATTTTTGGATATTTTATTTATTGTTATTAGCATGAAAATTTTTATTATTTAAAAGAGAAGTTTACTATTATGAAAAGAGAGGATTATTATTGTATTTTTTAAGTTATATATATATATATATATATATATATATATATCTTTTTAGCTCGACAGGAGTGGTCTCCTGCTTCTACGTATCTCCATATGCAATGGAGAATTCAGAGTCACGTAGTTCTTCTGTAGAAAATATTTGTGTATTGATATTTCATTTTAATTTTTAATCTTTTTAGTTTTTAAAATTTTATTATTATTTAAAAGCTTTCTTGATAACCAAATTAGAAGTGCATCCAAAGTGATTATCATTAATTTTTAATGGCTTTCACAATAACCAAGTAAGAAGTGCATCCAAAGTGGTTATTGCTAAACTCTTATTATATTGTAATTTTTAACTTAAAAGCTTCAATGATAACCAAATCAGAAATACATCTAAAGTGGTTATCATTAACTTTTAATGATTTTTGTAATAATCAAATTAGAAGTACATCCAAAGTGACTATTACTAAACCTTTATATATTTATTAATGTAATTATTATTATTATAAAAGAAAATTAGAAAATATTTGGAACTTTACCATATTCTTTACTATAATAAAAAGGAATTGCTAACATTTAAAATACAAGTATCGAAATACTTGTAGTAAAAACGTGATTAGCCATTTTTATTTTATTTATACCAAACAAAGAAATACACTATCTTTATTTTCCTAAAGCCAACGTGCAATGCATAAAACCTTGGAATCAAACGCCAAATTTCCTTGAGAAAAAGAAACCATTTTATTTATAACAGTCATAGAAAAGAAAAGGAAAGGATCAATCAGAACAAAAAAGTAGTTAGCAAGGCTACTCCCTATAGCAACAGAAGCAGAAACCCACTATTAATAGCCGATCTTATAGAGCAGCAAGCAAAAATGACCTATGAGAATATTAAATTCAATTGTTTTTATTTGTTTTCGGTTGCACTTTGTTTTTATCTCACTTGAAGCTATCATATAATCACTAACAGTCAGCTCTAAAAGCCAAAATATGCAACAGCAAGCACCATAACAAACATCACTAATAGTGATCTAAAAAAAAACTGAACAGCAGCAAGCACCATAACATACATCACTAACAACCAACACTTGCAATAACAATAATTTAGTAAAACAAAAAAGGAAACAAACAGAACTGATGCGGTGCGAGATACGGGTTGATGGTGCGTCACGGTGGTTGGCTGTGTCACTATGATTTGTGTGCTTGGTGAGATGCTGTGAGGGGTTCACTCCTTCAACAAGGTTGAGATCTGAGAGCTTCAACAGCGCTGGCGCAGAAATGGCGGTGAGCAATGGAAGAGAGATGCTCTGGGTATATATGTATTCAGGGAGGCTCATACGAGAATATCATGGTTTTAATTTTTTTATGAGAGGTTGGTGCTGGTTCAGGAAAAAGAAGAGAGGTCAGTGTGTGGGTGAGAGGCTTATGCTATGCGTGTGTGCTGTGTGTTGCGTGAGTGTGTTTGCTGTCTTGTGATGTTGAGAAGGATTGAGAGAGTCTTCCTGAGAGTAGGAAGGGCTGAGTTTGGTTTTTGAGAGGGTAGAGAAGATGTCCCCTCTAGGTGTGTGGTTTGTGAGTTATATTTGAAGGGAGGACAAAAGTGTAAGGCTTTGTAAATTGTGTGTGCTGTGTTGTGATCTGTCTGTGAGAGAGACCTTGAGATCAGATGCTATGCGTGTAGGACAAAGCACAAGCAGCCAAATTTTCAGAACTGCACCATGCAGAGCTGAAGGCATCATGCATGCAGGAGCAGCTTTACGATTAGCAAAGAAAAGAAAAAAAAAACAAACAGAGGAAGGAAAAGTCAAATAAATGATTTTCATAAGAAGAAAAAGTTGCTTTGCTTCTTTTATTTGATTTTGTTCTTTAGAACCAAAACCATCCGGCTAGCACAAGGATTGACCCGATTGGACTTTGTTTCCTGGACAAACACAAATCCAAGAATCGCACATAAGCATGAAATAAGACCAAAAACTTATTTTGTCTTAATATTTGATTTCTTTTTTATGTATTTTTCTATTTTCTTTAATTTTGTCATTTTGTTTCATTTTCTTCATTTTTCTTTTTGGAATTTGAATTCCACATTAAGCAAAAATTACATTTTGAATTTTAAGAAGCAACTTTAAATTGATTAGTTTACTAGTTTTTTTGTTATTTTTATTTTTCAATTTTTTTGTATTTATCCGGATAAAATTGGGTATTCACAGTTCAAATACAAAAAATTGAGTGTTTAATTATCTATATTTGCTCCTATTTGTTTAGCAATTATAATTTAAATACTATCATAATAATATAATTTGTTCTATTATAAATCATCTTGTTTCATAATTATTCATTTTCATCCCTTCTTATTTGTTCCATATTGTTCAATTTTAAATTTTGAATAGTATTTTTCTTAAATTTTTTTTTATATTTCAATTCAATTAATTTATTTCTACCACAAATAAAATAATTTTCATCAATTACCTTATTTTTTATCAATTAATTTAATAAAACTCATTAATTAAATACTTTTATTTTTTTAACTAAAAAACATTAATTTTAGAAATAACTTTATATATTCCTTAATTATATACTCCCTCCGGGTTTGAATATAAACAAAAAAAATACTTGGATGTTGATTTTAAATATAAACAAATTTCAACTAATTTTATTTATGTTTAATTCATGTTTACAAGGTATGTAGCGACCATTCTTTTGCTAGATCAAAGCTCTAAAAAGTGTGTAATTGGCTTTCTCTTGATTATAAATCACACCAAGCCTTCATCCTTTAAGCTTCAAAGCTAGATTACCATGTTCGACACCTATCTAAGGTAAAAAAACACACAAAAACCATATTAAGAGGTCGAAATGATAAAAGTAAGAAAAATAAAAGTAAATCTAATCCTACTTGACACGAAATGCATGCGGATATACATGAATGAGCATGCTAAATATAAATGAAAATCCAACGCATCAAACGCCGTATATACTATCATGTTAGCATTAGAGTCCCACATCATTAGTTAACTAATGACAATAGATAATGGGGTAAAATGCACACAAAAAAAATTATGACAAAATTTGTGAAATAATGATAGTTGAATAGTAAAATGTGCAATTAAGCCACACATCACTTAAGTATGTTTGTGTGCTAATACGATCGTATTATCAATTAAAATGTTCATATCATAATTGATTATTGTAATTAAATTTATCTTAATTAAATATATATTTTTATTATTATTTTGATCACTTAGTAATTGATTATCGTAATTATAAAAAGCATTTTCTGAAATTTAATAAATTGATTACTATATTAAAATCCTTATGGTCTAACTCAGTTGGTTGAACTTGGTGCGTGAGTATTGTAAACCCCTTAGTACTGTCTTCGATTCCTATGGATCAAAAAACCCTTATAAGATTTAATGATTTAATTGAGATTAAAATATTTAAAATTCAAATTATGATCTAATATATAATCTAATAAAAAATAAATCTATAAAAGATCTTAATTATCACTTCCTAAAATATAATTTGAATTTTAAATATTTTAATCTCAACCATTTATTATTTTTAATCTTGATCTGATGGTTGTTATTAGTTGTTCTCAGGTTCTCACATAAGAAAGTGTTCTCACAGGAGTCGTAATATATATATATATATATGAATTTAATGGTGATGCACTGTCATTGTAAAACTATTTTACACAGTCATTCAATCACAAATCACTATTGGTATGACTTTTAAGATAATTTTTTAAAAGTCAACAAACTTACCATACATGGTGGATTGTTATTGGATGACAGTGTAAAATTTTTTACACTGTCAGTGCATAGTCCTCTCTCTCTCTCTCTCTCTCTCTCTCTCTCTCTCTCTCTCTCTCTCTCTCTCTCTCTCTCTCTCTCTCTCTCTCTCTCTATATATATATATATATATATATATATATATATATATATAATTGATGTTAATTTTCATCGCAAGTGGAGAGGATTATGAGGGCAATAAACACACACACCCATTGCTCAATCAGTCAATCTTTCCTCATTTATAATGGTAGTCATGCAATTGGGGACAAAATCTTTCCGAGTTAATTATGTTTTTGGTCCTTGAACTTTTTCGAGTTTTCACTTTTAGTCCCTAAACAAAATTTTGATTGGTTTTAGTCCCTGAACTTTTTTTCCTTCAATGTTTTTAGTCCCTGAACTTTTTTCGTCAATGTTTTTAGTCCCTAAACTTTTTTATTTGACCGGTTTTAGTCCCTAAACTTTTTTATTTGACTGATTTTAGTCCCTAAACTTTTTATTTGACCGGTCTTAGTTCCTGAACTTTTTTTCCTTCAATGTTTTTAGTCCCTCAACTTGACCGGTCAAATAAAAAGTTTAGGGACTAAAATCGGTCAAATAAAAAAGTTTAGGGACTAAAACTGGTCAAATAAAAAAGTTCAGGGACTAAAACCGGTCAAATAAAAAGTTCAGGGACTAAAAACATTGACGAAAAAAGTTCAGGGACTAAAACATTGAAGGAAAAAAAGTTCAAGGACTGAAACCAGTCAAAATTTTGTTTAGGGACTAAAAGTGAAAACTTGAAAAAGTTCATGGACCAAAAACATAGTTAACCCAATCTTTCCTCATTTACAATGATGATCATGCAATTGCACGCCTTCCCTCCTCTCCTCTCCTCGTTGAAATACATATATAAATTGAGCACTCTCCACACTCCACTCATCCACAAAGTGCTCAACACAATGTCGACCAAGCCACTCATCCTCAATGCTCTGATTTTGTTCTCAATAGTAGCATTGGCAGTGACCAAGGTTGCATGTCTGAAGGAAGACCCAAACCGCCTTGACTCCAACAAGAACCCTTCCCTCTCTGTTAATGGCCAGAACCATCCCAGCCAACTTCTTCTTCTTCAGAATGGTGATCTACCTAGAAATTTTAATATACTAATTTACGTCTTTGCTGGCATTATAGGTTTCTTTATGGTTGCCTTTGGCGTGTGTATTTTTCTTGGGTGCTTGTGTGACTTTTTGGCTAAGAGGCAAAATAGGGAGGAGGGAGAGGAAAATAGAGAAGGAATAGTATAGATGTAAGATAAATAATTTACCAAAAATGACACAATTTATATGAATTTAGAACACCGATAAATTGATAGTTAAACCAAGGTTACAACCTAGGTCAAAACCTCAGATGGGTTAATCCATGAGCAGACACAAAGTTCAGAAAATTATCCCCTTTGGGCAGACAAATTCCTCAACTCAATGCATTCCCCAATAACTCCATCCATTCTCAACTCTCAACCCAAACATACAACAATCCCCTTTGGGCAGGCAATCGCATGCAAAGATCAAAAGCATTCCTCAAAATACAAAAAAATTTCATGAACTAATACAAGTGGTCCCACTTTGGCGGTAACAACTCATACTAACCCATGAAAATTCTCGTACAGGAATCAATATTCTCTTGTCCAAAACCATGATCCAGTCAACAGGCAAATGCATTAAAAGAGCATCCTTACTTGTCACAAATCAATTATTAAGAGCATTCCCAACATGTTTTGTACTTAAACAGTAATGGCTATATACATTAAAGCATTCTAATTCTAAATAAATATCAACTATAAATTCACAGCAACGGAATAATAACTTTGAAATAAAATGTAAAAGATATATTTCAAATATTAACATAAGACATTCATATTTAAAACATATTCAACGCATTCGGGTAACATGAATTGGTTCAGTGGCTAGACTTTTCATGTAAATAAATTATATATACCATAGGTTCGAATCCACAGCACGTTAGCCATAGATATGCTATTAGCAAATTCCAAATTGCCGCAACGGAACCCATCGTGAATCAAATTGCGTACAGCAGGTTCAGCATAAAAACTTCAATTGTGCATTCAATAACAAGCATAATAAAATAATAATATATTCATATTAATGTATAACAACTACTTGACTTGAAAAGAACAAGTCATTCACGTAACCTAATATTATATTAATATATAGGAGTAAGTAATCAATGTAACATAATATTTTATCAATATATAATAAATGTGACAAATTGAATTGAGACTAAACTTCAAAAGCAATCCTGCATGTAACAAAAAGCATTATGATCACAACAATTGAATTTGAAAAAGTAGTGCAGGGATAGCAATTGAACTCAACAGCATTGAATTGAAACTCAAACAATTCACGCATAACAGTGCGATCAACTATAAAACAACAGCACAACATGAATAATAACAATTGAGATGCGAATTATTCAATAACGCAAAGCAATACTCAATTGAAAATTATCGCAATTGAAACGCACACCAATTGGACAATTTCATAAATTGAAATCAAAATCGTAAACATCGTAACAGTAGTATTCAAGATTCATTCAATTACAATTATGTTAAGAGTAATCGTATAATAATAATTGCAATTGAACAAAAATCACGAATAGAAAATTAACCTAATTGTTCACGTATGTATCGACTCAATTAAAATCAAAAGAATTTATAATAATTAATAATCAAGTCCTAAATCATATAAATTTGGCTCTGATACCAAATGTAAGATAAATAATTTACCAAAAATGGCACAATTTATATCGAAAAACAGCACAATTTATATGAATTTAGAACACCGATAAATTGATAGAAATTTACTTACTTGTTGAAGACATGATTAAGGGTGATGAGAATTGTCTATGCGTTACGAGACCTCTAGAAATCCAAAAGCCAAGTCTTCATTTGCCTGATCACACGCTCCATGTTCTAGAGTTCTCAATGGGACAAACCCTAGCGAGCAGTTGAATAACGTGACGGCAAAGGAGACCTAGCATCTTTATTTATTAACCCTAGGAACCTCCTATTATGGGCCTAGTGGTTCGGCTCACACTGATTAGAATTAGGTGTCCAAAGCCCTTAAAAAGTAATCACATTATTACTGGGCTTAAGTATCATCAAATGGATCATAATATTAGCCCTTTTTGGCAAAACAAAATATTACAATTAATTGTAGCCCACATAAATTCATAGAAAAATTCTAACATAGATCTCATGGATCTCATACTTCTTACATTCTATTTTAATTCAAATATCTCCTTTCTATTTTCATCTTCTTTATTTTCATCCTCTCTACCAATTACGCATTATTTCTGCTGAATTCGGTCACCCTCTTTCTAGTTTCTAGTATGCACTTTTGTCTTGTTAATCATAAATTATTATTTTCACATTTTTTTATACTTACACAGTTAGTTATCCCATGTTGTACCAGCCATAATTATTGATTTGTCACAATTTTTTCTATTTGATTTTTTTTTCAATTTCTTGGGTTAATTTTTTGTATTTTGAATCTGTTTAATTATTTAATCTAATTGTTCATTTTTTATTATTATTATTGTCACTGTTTTCTGGATCATTCTCGACGTCAAAGGCTTTTATTTCTGGTTTTAGCGTGCCTCTTACTATTTGGATTGTTATTCAATGTGTTTGAGAGAGATCGGCATTGAGAAAGAAGGGACTAGATGTTCAAGGGATAAATTGGGAAATATACTGATAAAAAGAGAAAAAGAAAAAAGAAAATAAAAGAAATTTTGAATCATTGATTTAAAAACAAAAACATCTAACGGTCCCAGTGAACTTTCATACAGTGTGAAAAGAGTTTTACTTTCGCGTAGAATTTGTCTACTTTCAAATATATTTTTGAAAGTAACCAAACATAATATCAAACTAATTTTACTTTTAAACATATTTTTAAAACATTCCCACCAAAAATCTAAACATACCCAAAGTCAAATACCAATTAATATCCGTAAAATATTGATTAAAAATTTAAATATGCAAAAAATTAATAAAATAAAAATATTATTAATAAAATTTCACTATAATTTCTAATACATCTGAATATAAATTTTTATTATTATGATTTCTGTAATCAGAATCGTAAAAACATTAGTTAATACTATAACTTTGTTGGAGCTATAGCAAAAGGAATGAAGAAATGAAAGAATGTCTCGTATGTATTGCCTAACAGCTAAACATAAATGAAAACTGAGTCGTGGTTTTACACGAGCGTGGAACAAGCTGAGGTTTTAGGGTCAACCAGAGCTGGCAACAAATACTTCCTTCCATTGACCCCATTTGCGTTGTAGCTGGCACCAGTGGTGGGGTCCACCAAGAGATTCCCTGCGTAGCCAGGGTACGCGCCCTTACCGTACACCCCAGTGCAGGCAGAACCAGCTTCTAAGGGAGCCTCTTTGGGTCCCTGGAAGTAGCCATTTCCAAAAGGGTTGGTGACAGTGCCAGCCAAGAGACTAGCCACGTTGATGACCATGCCGTCAAGACCCACATCGTTGTTGGGTGCAACCAAAGGTGGGTTCTGGGGACCGTAAATGGGTTGGTGGAATGGCCACGCGCATTGACCCGGGCACTGTGTCTCAGAGTTACCCACCCATATGTAAGCGAACTTGTATCTCTTTCCATTCACGCGCGCCCCCACGGAGGACCCGTGTGTTCCGCACCTACTCGAACAGAACCCCTCCACTGCCACGTCAGCGGACGTGAGAACAATGTTGATGGCGTTTCTTTGGGGACCCTTGGATGCGAGTTTTACAATTTGGTTAGTGGTGAGTGATTTACCTAAAGAGTAGTTTTCATCGAGGATTTGGGTGCCCAGGGAAAGTGCGAGTTTGGGGGAAGTGTTTTTGTAGTATTTATCGGTGGCTTTCCACCACGTGGCAACGGATGGTTGGACGGTGGTGGGCTTGGGAGAGGAGAGGGAGGTGACGAAATCAGCAATGATGGCTTTTTGAGAAGGTTTGAATTTACCGTACCAAATGAGGTTGACGGAGATTTTGCCTGTGAGGAGAGGGCCTCTGTGGTATTGGAATTGCAATTGCGGGTCTGACTCGGTGAGTCTCCTCGCTGAACTCGAATGAAGAATGGAAAGAGTCACAAAAAGACTGAAGAAGAGAACTCTTAAAGATGTAAGAGAGGCCATTTGTGTATTTTTCGTAAGAACCAATAAAAAGTGAGACAGATGTTGTATGTGTAAGTTATAGACTTATAGGTGAGGTGATGGAAAGAGAGATGTGGTGGTGGGTATATATAGTGGGTGGGAGTGGAGTGAGGTTAAGTGGTGGTGCCAGCTTGATAACGCGTTTGTGGTTTGGTAGTCCATGATGAAATTCAATAAGGTTGTGCTGCAAGCTTTCGAGTTTTGGGTGAATTTTAGGGTTGTGGTCTCAAACGCAGACTATCGTGTGGGAAATGCTAGTAGGTCTCCCACGATGGGAGAGATTTCTTAACCGTTGGATATATGGACTTAATCTTTAAGAGTAAATTATACGAATTTCTCTGAGTTTTACATATATTACACTTCCTGTCTTTTTAAACCATACAAAAAATCTCCTATTTGTTGATTCTAAATTACACGGACCAGCTACTGATCATCGCCTTGGTAAGCTGCCTCCCGTAGGAGTCTGGGTTGATCATCTTCTCGGACCAGCTACTAATCATCGCCTGGGTAAGCTATTGCCTCACCAACTAGCTAATCAGACGTGAGCCCCTCCTCGGGCGGATTCCTCCTTTTACTCCTCAGCCTACGGGGTATTAGCAGCTGTTTCCAGCTGTTGTTCCCCTCCCAAGAAACCCCCTATTTATTGGTTCTAAATTACATTGACCCCCCCTGAGTTTTATTTATATTATACGGACTTTTCCTGAGTTTTACTTATATTACACCGACATGCTTATTTTTTTGAACTACAAGAGGTCAAAAGTAATGTTTAAAAAGGCAGAGGATATTAATGTAATATATGTAAAACTCAGAGGAAATCCATGTAATTTACTCTAAGATTAAAAGGTACTACAGAAATCAAAGCTTCCTGCACCCCATCTATGAACATTGACTCCTGCACTTTTGTTTAGGGTTTTTGCTTCCTGCACCCCCTATTTTACTACCTGCATCTCCTTATTTTAAAATTTCCCAAAGTTGCCCTTCCTTCTTTTAACTTTGTCTCACCCAAAAAACTTTCTCTGCACCTCCTTATTTGATGTGTGTCGAAGTCACTATTGTAGGTAAGTTGTTAAATTTGTTTTTTTTTTCTATTTGATTATTATTATTACGGATTATTGAATTTTGAATGAGGAAAAATGCATTGACATATGCTCCGTTTAGGAATAATAAGCATATACATCTGGATTAAGTGATCCGGAATCATTGTTATATTCCAGTGCATGCATTACAGAATTATATATGCATTTTTGCGGAATATTTAATCGGGAATTATACATATATAATTCCGGAACATGCATTACCGGGTATTCAAGTGCTTAAAAATTGCCCCCCCCCCCCCCCCCCAAAAAAAAATAAAAATCTGCTTAAAAATTGAAATGGAGGCACAAATGTGAAACGGTCTACATTCGACCTTAATATAAAATTATTACCCTAACTGAATCAATAATTATAACTTACTTTTTTTTGGGATACCATTAATTTCAAAATTACGTAACATATATTAATACAAACTTCAAATTATAGAGAATTAAAAATAAATGACATATTACTGGAGTGTTTAAAAAAAAGTCTTGTTAACTAATATCTTAAAAGCACTTGTTAAAAAAATTAAAAAGAGAAAATATTTATTGTCAAAATCATAAGAAAATACAAAAAAAAAAAATCAATAAATAGTATAATTTTGCACATCTAAGTAAAAATATTTTTCATTTTAATAACTTAAGTAATGTCTTTAGTGTCCTAACAAATAAAAACACTAGTTACCATTTACCTTAAAAAAATTAGGCAAATGCTAACCAGTGCCCTTAGGGCACTGGTTAAGGAACTAAAAGGAGAAAGATTTTTATTGGGAGGCTAAAAATTACGCTATCCATGATTTTTTTTGCGTTCTCCTATGAATTCTACAGTAAATACTTTCTCCTTTTAATTTTTTAACTAGTATTCTTAGGACATTGGTTAACAAGACCCAAAAAATTAAGTCGTTAAATACAGTCCCCCATAAACGTCATTCACCGGCTTCCTTGAAAAGTGGATTTGCATACATTTCCTGCAAGAAACTGAGGCATGCATCTGTATGGCTCCACCAACACTGCCTCGAGAAGCAAATGAAACACTGTTCTTCAGCAACTTGTCCAATCAGTCTATAATACCTTCACCTATCCCCAATGTCAAATTAATTAATACAATGAACAAAAATTATAATTACAATTTATACATTTCTTATGGTAACACATATTTAATTATTCTTTTTTTATTGAATAATTTAATTATTATTTTATTCATTACATAAATTATTTTGCATTATTTAATAATAATTTATTTTTAAAAATCATGGTATTCATAAGGGTCTAATAAACATACTTTACCTTTTATTCACATTTTTATTTATAATTTTTTAACACACATTTTTATTTATTTTGACTGCAACTTTTACACAAGAGATGCAGACTTTGGGAAATTGAAAATAAGGAGATGCAGGTAGTAAAATAGGGGGTACAGGAAGCAAAAATCCTAAACAAAAGTGCGGCATCAATGTTCATAGACAGGGGGTGCAGGAAGCTTTGATTCGTAGTGCTTTTAATCTTAAGTCCACAAATTCAACGGTTCAGAAATCTCTCTCACCGTAGAGACCTACAAGCATTTTCCACCATAATATGCGTCTGTGGTCTCATAACTCGTGAGGTTACGCGGGGACAGGTATGGCCAGCTAAGGGGAGTGTTGGCGTGGAAAAAGAATAACAACACTGGAACGGGACACGAAGACAAACCCGTGTACCCTTTGTGGAAGGGCAGGATCCGTTTTATTTGGTGCATGCGTATTTAAGGCATGGCTCTTAATTATTCCTCAAGGAATATGCGCTGGATTTGCTTGCTAATTTGGCCGTTTTCTATACTTCCATAAATAATAATTTGACTTCTCGATATAAATGCTTATTGAGAAAAAATTATGTGCTTAATTTCCTTGATGAAAAATAAAGAAAAATAGAGTTTGTAGCAATTAGCAAATGCTTTTGTTATATTATATAGGTTAGTAGTGTGGTTCGGCAAGTTTTTTTTTTTTAAATATTGGAACATTAAAAAAAATATAAGACGTATCGTTTTAAGATATGCCTTTTGTACTTCTCGAATATTTGAATAATACGGAGAAGTGTTCAAAAGTTAACAAATACCGCTTCTCGAATATTTCAACCAAATTAGAATAATTTTTTCGCTTAAAAATCATTTTAAAGCGGGTTGAAAAAATATTTGTTTAGAAAAGAAAACCATCAAACCTAACTTGAGCATCTACCCGTCAGTGTGTAAAGTTTTGTTAGTTTCGATGGCCTTAAAACTTGGTTTTTTATTCTTAGTAATTCTTCATCATCTCAATCTATATTCAATGATATTATTAATTAATCAAATGAAAAATATTTTGAGAATTAATACACACAAAAGTAAGGGTTGAGTTGATCAGTTTTGAGGCTTCCTAACCTTTACTCAAACTTTTAATTGATGTGTATTTTGTGTATATCCTTCCAAAAGTGATTTATCAGATGTGTTTTAAAATATAATCCATATTTTGAAGTCGCTGTTTTGGTCATATACCTTTTGTGCCCCAACCATTTATATACACGCTTTAAAATCTGTTTGGTCTTTCGGAAGTTCTTAAAATCTGTTTGGTCATATACAATATTGCATCCCAACCATTAATTTACACACTTTTCTCTCTTAAAATCTGTTTGTTGTAATTAATTGTGAGAAAGAAGGAAAATGCTGTTTTGTACGAATTGGTGCACGAACCAGTGATTTCCTCAAATCTCAATTGATATATATTTTATTTTTTAATTAATATTTATCTTAAAGAATTGGCACTAATCTACGTTAACTATTCGTTCAATTCATTTTGTACCAAATATCATCACTCGCGAAAGGAAGTGAGAACCAAGAAAAGAGGCAATTGAAGAAAAAATATTTATTACGCTGATCCAATTAGGGTGGGACCCCAAGCCAGGAGGTGCCAGCTTTCATGAGACGTTTTTGTTTTGAAACCGATTCCTCGCATATACGTTCCTTTGAATTCTTTCATGATCTTAAACATAGGAGAGTAAATAGGTTTAAATAGTCTTTTAGTCCCTAGTCCTTATAAAATAGGAAATTTTTTATTTTAGTCCTTTAAAAAAATTGTTTTGATTTTAGTCTTTTAAAGATTTTTTTTTGTTTTTGGTTCTAGTTCTTGTTGTCAAGTAACAATATTAAATGATGACATAACATCAATGTTAGCAGCCTATTGATTTGTCACGTCATCAAGTAATATGATGAAAAATTGTATATATATTTTTTATATAAATTACATTTTTAAATTCTTGATCAACTTGTTTGACACCATCAACTAGTCTTTTGGTCATTGGATCAAGTAAGAACATTAATTATTATAAAATGAAAAATGCTATCGGTGTTAGTGAAAAACTAATGGAATGACCTTTTTGAGTAACATCGCAAACATAAAGAATCAAAACAGAAATATTTTAAAACACTAAAGAATAAAACAGAAAAAAGCAAAAACGTAAAAAATGATATTTTTGCCTCTTATTTAACAAGTCAACTCATCAAACCAATCAACACTAACAGACACATCAAACACTTCTATTAGCATATTTGACGTTGCTGATGAAAAAGACCAAAATGGATCTAGTCGTAAACATGTCATAATGGACCAAATTGAGGATTATAAAACATAAAAGATCAAAATGAGAAAATAAGAAAACCTAATGGATCAAAATGATATTCTAACCTAAAAAAATTATATGTAGAAAAATATTTTTTATACTGAAGGAATTTTTATTATATTTTTTTTCTTACAATGTTTAAAAAAGAACTCTTTATTTTTATTATTATTTATCACTATTATTAAATTTGAATCATCAATATCAATTCATTTGAAATCGCACTATTTGCAACAAAATAAAAATCAAATAATTAAAAGTTTCAATTTTTAATATCTTCCTTTCTTTCCATTTTCAATACATATTCTTCATTATCTTTCGCAAGTACTGGTAGTGCAGTTGATAATTGATGATAATATGCACAAAAATTGTCGTTGCCAAAATTGTCAAGTCTATTAACAAGTGTAAGATAAAATTCTTTTTTCCGAGAGTTGTTATTTATACCCCTTTTTTTCATACACTTCTTTTCTTTTTAACTTTTTTTTCCTAAAGTATCTTCATCCCTTTCTGCCTCTTCTTTGGTACAAACTCACCACCCATACGGCCATACCTCACCTTTAATAGCAAGATCACGTTCAGGCATTCTTCATTTTTTCCAGGACAATTTTAACCATGTCTAAATTCACATTTAAAAAAACATATTCACCAAAAAATTAAAGAACAAGTCTCAAGTCGAACAGGGACGAACCCAGGATGAGACGATTGGGGAGACATTTAAAAAAAGTGTGCATCTAAATAGATATATAAACATCAAATTTCATACAAATATTCATAATTATGTATTTTTTAAAATAATCCGAAAATATATAATAAAAAATATATTCATATAAAAGACCAAAATTAAACATTTTTTTTAAAGAATCAAGATTATAAAATCAGTAGTTTCACATGCTACTAAGAACATTCATGAATTTATAATAAAAATTGGTATCTATTTGAGCATAATTTTATCTATAAAAAATCCTATTAATTAATTTTTTTAAATTTATAAAATTAGAATAAATTATGTTACTTACTTAATCATGTTTTATGATAATAGTAGCCAACAATCATTAATTAAAGAAAAAAATGCTTTCAAATTGTTGTAAAATAAAAGAAGAAGAATGTCGCGTCGTGACAAAGACTACTACTCTATAAACAAATTCTGAGACCACTGGTGTAACTCGATATCTAGTTTAGTTTCTTAAGGTTTACAAGAAAAATAAAGACGACATGAGAAAAATAAAAAGAATATGGAAATAATAATGATAGGGATTAGGAAGAGAACAAAGCCATGGGGGCAAAGCCCTCAATGACACACATGCATTCGATACATAATGTTTGGTCAGAGAGAAATGAAAGGGTGACGAGGGATGCTATTTTTTTCTAAACTTTTGTTATTTAATTGAATTATTAAGAGGGAAGGGGAGCAAAATCCCACTTGGAGAGGAAGGGAATGATATTTAAAACATTTCAACTGTAATAATTAAAAATATTCATACTTATGTTTTGAAAATTAAAATTATAAGGATACAAAAGTAAATTAATTTTTAAAAATCATCCCCTCCCCCTTATAAATTAAACAAGAAAATGATTACCTCCTCTTCCTTTCCTTCCTTTAATCAAACAGTTCATATTTTGTGTTCAAACCATAGAGAGAAGATGCCAACTTCCCCTATTTTTGTTACAATTAGGCTTTTGAAAATTAGTTTACGAAGTATTAAAATTTTAACGTTTCTAGAAATTAGTCTCTAGAATATGTTAAAAATTTAACATTTCTAAAAATAATTTTCTATTTGCATTAAAATTCCATAACTTTATTTCTAAAAAAAGAAAAAGAGGATATTTTTGGACAAAAATATTAAAACAAAACAAAATAGGGTGTATAAGTAAAAAGGGCACTACAGAAATCAATTTCACTTTTTCCCTTCTTGACGTGGGCTGCCCCTTGCACACCTCAAGGATAACAATTTTTTTCCTATTTTCTCTTCCTTTCATATTAATGGACTTACCAAAACGTGGGCCCAGGATTGCTTCTCTAATTCGTTTTTTCTTTCTGCTGTTGGGGTGCTTGGTTCGGGCCCAAAAACCATCCACAAGATGAGGTGCCATCTTTCTGCTTGGTGAGTCGGTGCTTAAGGCTGTGTGTGTGTGTACATTTGCATTTTTTTTTTACTCTTATAAAATAAAATGTTTTTAAGAGTTTCTGTTGGCATTTCTCTGCTTTTCTTAATTTGAGAAACAAGAACTAGTGATTAATGATGGAAATCCCAAGCAGAGGTAGGCTCAAAGTAATACACCAACATTTAAAAAGCAAACCAATAGTATAAATTTGCTTCAACGTGTTATTAATTAATCCACATAATCAAAACATATAGTAGTAAACTAGTAATAAACAAATGAATGAATCAATCCCTACATAATAATGCTTACACAACCTAAACTATTAGCACTCCTCACACCAGCGTGGAGCACGATGACGTGGCAGGGTCATACAAAGCAGGAAGCAGGTACTTCCTTCCATTAGCACCGTGCGCATTATAGCTAGCGCCAGTTGAAGAGTCCACGAGCAAGTTCCCAGCGTAGCCAGGGTAAGCCCCTTTGCCATAAACCCCAGGGCAAGCCGAAGCGGCTTCGAGTGGGGCCTCAGCTGCGCCCTGGAAGAACCCATTCCCAAAGGGGTTCGTCACGGTCCCAGCCAATAGGCTCGCCAGGTTTATCACCATTCCGTCCAGGGCCACGTCGTTGTTCGGAGCAACCAGCGGTGGGCTTTGAGGCCCATATATGGGTTGGTGAAATGGCCACGCGCATTGGCCCGGGCATTGGGCCTCGGAGTTCCCAACCCAAACGTAAGCGAACTTGTAGTTCTTCGTCCCCTTCTTGGTGTGGCCCACTGAGGAAGAACCGTGGGTCCCGCATCGGCTCATGCAGAAACCTTCAACTGCCACGTCAGCGGAGGTTAACACAACGTTGATGGCGTTTTTGTAGTCACCCTTTGAAGCTAACTCGACGAGGTGCTTGCTCGTGAGGGATTTCCCGACCGAGTAGTTTTCGTCGAGAATCTGTTTTCCCAGTGAAACGGAAAGATGAGGGGAGGTTTTTTTGTTGTTACTGAGGTGGTAGTATTTTTCGGTGGTTTTCCACCACGTGGCGACGGATGGTTGGGTGATATGTGCGGATGAGGGTGACAGTGAGGTGATGAAATCGGAGACTATTGCCTTCTGGGAAGGTTTGAAGTGGCCGTACCAAATGAGGTTAATGGAGATTTTGCCAGAGAGAAGAGGGCCATTGTGGTAACGAAGAAGCTGAGTTTGGTCCTGAACTAACTCATTCAACCTCCTAGAAGCCAAGGAGATGTGAAAGATAGATATTAGAAGGAAGATTTTCAAAAGGAAAGTTGACATTTTAAGAAAACAATGAAAGGACCAAAGATAAATGGTGGTGCTAGGTGCTAACAAGCTGAGATAGCTTGTGAATTTTGTTTGTGGATTGAGGTTGTTAAGAGAGAAGTATATATAGTACTACGTGAGAGTTAATGGTCCAATAAGAAAGAAAAATTGAAGCTATACAAGTGGGGGCACACTGGCACAGAGCTATACACACACACTCTTTATTTTAAGCGCGTTTCTTTATTCAAAACTGAAAAGTGTGGCCCTAATCCACGGGGTTACTTGTTGGAGTGTAATCCACGCGCCAAGCAAAAGCAAAAACTATATGTAATGAAGGAGCGTGAGGAGCACGGTTTGGGGATAGGGTGGAGAGAGTTTAGAAAGAAAAGTGTGTGTTTATTGGGAGAGGGAAAGAGAGACGTTAGATGACAGTCTGGATGCTACGGGATAATTAACTGGCATTTACGCAATGGCAGCTCATGGTTTATGAATTGTTAGGGTATCCGAGGAAGCACGCGAGGTTACCAGCTGCAAATTCTACTCACACTGTCCCTCTGCACCATAACTTGACACGTAGATATAGCTACCTTGCTAAGCTGTTTTTATTTTTTTATTTTTTTATTTTTTTTTCTAAATTACGTTCGTTTCGCGTCAACGTTCCACATCTACTGGAACTTCTAGAATTTGGTACTATTTGTTACAAAAAGTGAACAATTAAAAACACATCACAGCCATTTTTGGCCTGTAAATAGCTAAGGTGAAACTGAAAAGTAATGTTTAAGTTTTTTGACATTACAAAATGACAAAGATTTCCATTCCAAGGGTGACGTTTTCTTTTCTTGTAAAATTTTCCTCTTATTTTTAGCTAAACCAAACATACAGTTAATGAACCAATGAAAGTTGTGATTTAAGGTTAATTAAACCATGGAGTATTATTATAATTTTTAATATAATATTTAAATCATGAACTGAGATTGTTTACACAAACTGCAAAACTACATGAGTGTAGATAACTCCGACCCCACGTGATCAAGCTAAGGCAATATTACCTTATCGGGAAATACCATGCCTCTCCAGTTATAATATTCACATATCATCCATAATATAATAAAATCTGGTTAACATCAGAACAGTGTTCCCGCTCCATGCCTTTTTTTTTTTTTACTTTTTTATTCTTTCTTGGTCTTTTTTCCAAAAAAAAATTCTATTCTTCAACACAAACTGTTTTTTTTTTTTACGTTTCATTTGTTTTTTTTTTCCTTTATGTTTTTTCTTTTTTTGTTTTCTTTTGACGTTTTTTTTTCTTTTTATATTTTTCTTTCTTTCTTTAAGTTTTTCTTTCTTTTTTCCTTTTTTGTTTTTTCTTTCTTTTTGCATCTACACTTCTTTTTACTACCATTATTTATATTTATCTATCTATCTCTATCTCTATATATGATAAAGTTTATTTGAAATTTTTCTAACTATTAGATCGATCATTCAACTTTATAATAACTGTTAGATGTAATTGAATTTAATGCTCCTAATAGAGTTATTTCATAATGGTCAATTGTAAGACATTATGATTTTTTATTCTTATAAATTCTTACCACAAAGTAATGCATATTCATTAAATATAATAAATATAAAATAGTTGTAAAGTATGCAATAATAGTATAATTATTATTATTAATAATGTTGTTTTTTTAATTTAATGAAAAAAAAAAGAAATGGTAACATATGAAAATTAAGATGTAATAATATTAAAAATTAAAAAAATAGTAACACATATCAATAATATTTTGTATAGATAAATAATACTTATAACAATTAAATTATTTCTTAAAAAAACAATTAAATTATAAGATATACAATTTGGATCACATAATAATTTTTTTATGATCCATAGGAATTGAAGACATGTACAAGGGGTTTAATGTAGAAATTAATAGGATTTATATTAGGATTTAGAACACCTAAATAATAACACAAAGTGCTTATAAATTTGCATACCTCTTGAAAACAACGTTGATAGCAATTACTCGATCTCACAACTTACAGAAAGCACGTACACAGATATATACGTCAGGAGAAAGAACTTCTTCTTGATCTCCTCTTTTTTTTTTTTTTTTCTGATTGGCTATTAGATGGAGTAATGAGCCGTCATAGAGGACATGAGTCAAGTGAAAATCCTACCCTTCTTTATATAAACATGTAATCTAATATCTAACCATAATGGATATTAGGCCCATTAGGCCCTACACACAAACTCAGCATACTTGCTTATTGGACTTGACCCAATAAACATATAAACACATTATGATTCCCAAAGTCCAAATTGGATCACTTAATTAAACATTGGGCTCACAGGGAAAAATATATAAGTTCATTCATTTAACCTATATTTTAATAAAACAAAATACACCAACCAATAGAAGATCAAACAAAAAAAAATTCTAACATTTACAACAGCTCACGCACTTACTCAACCAATTGAGCTAGACTCCCTTGGTTCACATGATATAGCATGTAATAATAATAATAATAATAATAATAACAAATCTCATTGCATTGATAGAGAGTGTTCAATTTAAGTCGTAATGAGGTTAACCAATTCAAAACTTCAACAATATCACATGATTAAAACTAATATCTTCAAAATGATTAAAGTATTATTTTAAAATAAAATTTTAATTTTTACAATAAAAACATTATAAATTATTAATTATAAACACACAAAATTAAAGTACATGTAAATATAGTATTCACAATAACAAAAATGAATACTTAAATTTAAATAATTATAAATTTATATATATTATATTTTTTAATTTATACATTTCATATAGGTATTACATCACTATTATTACTTGGAGAGAGAATAAATCAAAATAAATTTCAATAGACTTAATATTTTTTAAGATAACATCTCCTCAATTAAAAATATAATTAGTTATCTTCCTCAATTTTAATATAATTATATTTAGTATACTACTAAATATTTTAAAAATTGATCATTTTATTTATGTACATATTTTTTTTATATAAATACTAAATATAAATATAAAAAAGGATTAAATTAAAGGAACCTCCCTTGAGATTTTCCTTATTATACTTGACATCTCTCTATTTTTGAACCCTAAAAAAATTCCTTAATTTTTGGATTTTTGTTACACCGACCCTCATTAAGAGCAAACATCGAGAGGATCTGTGTAATTTATTTTATAAAAAAAATATAATTTAATCAAATCTATGCATCGCATGAGTTTAAAATCTAGTTATATATAAAAGAGAAAAAGAAAACAGAGAGACTTTTCAGTGGTTAGATTCACAAATTACAATAAAGTTATTGAGAATCTTACCCTTTTATTAATATTCGGGCTCCTATTTTTTTTTTTTTTTGAAGTATAATTTGTTATTTTGTATTGAAAAGATAATTAAGGATTTTATTTGTTTCTTTCTTCTGTGAGAAGAACGGTTTGACTATATGAATAAGATCAATTGATTTAATTCCTATAATCATATAATATATAGAGCGAAATTGAGGAAAAAAAATAACACAATTGAAAAGGACTTAAACCTAATTCAACTTTACAAGGATTTAACATTATGACAAAATAGAATGACGTCATTTGGTTTATGGAGTTGATTTTTCATATTGAAAAAAAGACTTTGATTATAGCCTTTTTTTTTTGGGGGGAAAATATCTCTTTCAAAATAATTCAATTACTCAATCACAAATCACAATTTGGTGATCGAGGGGTCTAGCTCAGTTAGTTGAGTAGGATGTGTGAGTTGTTTTAAACTCCTCAATACCTGTCTTCGATTCCTACGGATAAAAAAAAATCACAAGTTAATTTGGTGAACTTCTTCATTGAAGTAGTGTAAAGTTTTGATCTTAATCTAATTACTAATTATCCCTCTACAATACCTGCCTTAACGCAATGATCAAGGAATATTTTTAAGAATAACTTGTGTTGAATCTGTACTAAATATTTTCATTTTTCATGAGTCAAAAACAGCATTGCCAATGGATAGTATTTTTTTATTTTTTTTGACAGACAATGCGTAGCACTTAGACCATGCCTTTTACACATTGCACACAAGAACGAGATTATAATCTTAAACTTACAACTACAAGCAAATACTATGTAATTAATGTAATAAAAAACCATGCTTTTTTGTCCGCTTACAATGGCCTAAAACCCCGGTAATCGGAAAGACAAAACCAGCGCTTCTTATGGTGCATGCACCTCTGGACTGGGAGTGCTCTATTTCAAACTTGAATTACACATTTAATACTTATTAATTTTAATTTTTTAATCAATGTTTAGGGCATTCATGAAACAAACCTATTCGTTAGACAACCCCGTTGCATGTAGTAATATTATATAGCCATTATTGATTTTTTTTATGTCAGCAATGTAGTAGTTGTGCCTGTCCTTGTCCACTACAAGCTATTGTAAGTAATCCATGGAGTAAATTAATCAATATTGAAGGCGCATATTCTCATGCTTTGAATGTTTGGCTACTAGTATTTCAGTGAGTTTTTATTTGAGGCTGGAGATATCATGTGTGGAGTAATTAACTAGAGTATGCGTCTGTATTTTGTTTGCGAAGTAAAAAAGAAAGAAAGAAAAATAGAAAGTAAAATACTACTTCGGATTCTATTTATAAGCAAATAAAATAAAAGAAAAAAAAGTTATCTGGTTGTGAAACGAATTCTTCAATACTTAATGGGCTCTATGTCCTATGGTTTGCTGTTGCAACCTGCCTCTCCCCACACCTCTCTCACTTTACGTGCATAATTGGGTGTTAGAGAGAAAATAACTCTAATGCTACTGCTGAATTAGAGGAAGAAAAAAAAGGGAAATAAGACTAAAATTGTATTCAAATATTTCTTCATTGATTGATTGATTTTCTTGTTAGGGAGTACATTTATATAGTCCTAATTGATATCAATCAATGGATACTATTTATCCACGTGTGAGCATCTCATTATTTAAAATATAAATAAATTAAAAACTACAATTTATAAAATAAATATCTAAAATCATCTTATATAGTCTTTTAATCACTTAAGTTTGAAAACATATTTGGCCTCTTAAAGCCCATCCTGACATTGGGCTAATGATCCAGATGACCGTGGATCAAACTCTGGCTACTGCATATTCTTTGGCCCTAACATTGGGCTCAAACCACTGTAGAAGTTTAATGGCGTCAGTCACTTCTCACTGAACTTCGGGTTTCTCCAAGTGTTCCTCCTTTGACAACTCAAGTGCTATTGCCCTCTCATATGTGTATGTAGCAGTCTCTGTTATAAGAGCTCTTAGTTAGTTACATGTTAACTCAACAGCTCTTATATGTATACTTGTACAAACAGTTGAAATGTTGAATAATACTTTTCAGTGTTTGTCACTTTGATAGAAATCATTTTTCTTTTCTTATACATAGGCATATCCAACACGTCAAGCCAAAACAAACCTCTTGCATTCACCAAGTACACATACTCCGGATTGCACCGCACACCCCTGGTTCTGTTCTGTCTTTCAGCTTTTAAAGTTTAAGTATTTGTTCTTCCTTTATTTCTCCATGTTTCATTACCTTATCGTTATTATTATTGTGAGTTTTGAAAGTGCAATGTGCCTTCCTCTTCCTTTTATTATTCTATTATCATTTATTATCTTGTTTATTTCCTTTTTCCTTTACTTCTGTTGTTACTTTTTTTTTTTTTTTTAACGTTGTGGTGTTCTGCTCGCATGCTATTCTATACGTTGTTCATGTTGGCATTTCCTTTTCTTTCATTTCGGTTGTTATTTTAATGGTTTGAATGGATGTTAATCTTGAATTTGTGTACATATATAATAATAAAGCAAAGTGACGTGAAAATAATTGTTACAGATTCATAATAATAATAATAATAATAATAATAAATGAGTCTTTAGTAATAACTACTTTGAATGCACTTCTTATTTAATTATTACAAAAAGCTATAAAAGGTCAATGTCAGCACCCAATTTTGTCCAAAAAAATATAAATAATTACAAAAAAATGGAAAAATAAAATAACAAAATTAGCAAATTAAATTTGTTTTCTAAAATTCAAAATTTAATTTGCAACTAAAAGTCCAAAAAGAAAATGAAGAAAAAAAAACAAAATGCCAAAATTAGAGAAAATAAAAAGAGCAAACAAAAATGCTATAAAAAATAAAAATAAGAAAAAAAACAAAAAAAGCTTGCCGATATCCATTGAAATCTCTTTTCTGTTAGGAATGATTACATCTTTCAATAAAATTTTGCCACTCCAGGATTAGCTTGACTTTGTGCCTTAGAAAGATAGTAGTGAAGCTTCTATTCTCTCATGAAAAGGGACTGTAGCACCAGGCTGTTGCTGCACCTATCCATATTACATCTACAGGAACCACAAGTCAAGAGGAGATCAACAACTTTTCAGCATGAAAACGGAATCTGGTCTCCACGGTGACAGACCTCATGCTCACACTTTGATACCAATCTTTCACTCTTCTTGACAGCACAAAAAGGAGGGACTTTTACGAGACTTTCTCTCGGGGCTCTTCCCCAACACATTTTCACTCACTTAAAAAGGCATAGGACACTCTCATCTCAGGGAGCCACACATTTTCCCTATCCTCACCTGAAGAACACACACTAGCTTCTTTCACATTATCTTCATCTCACCCTCACTTCTTGACTCTCTCACGGCACTCATCATACAAAAACACCTTCTTTTTTACTCTAGACTTTCACTCAAATAAGGCCATGGTAGCAACCTTTGACCCTCCATGAGTGCCATCTACAACCAGCACAGCAAACACAACACCACACACACTCTCAACCATTCTCACGGGACCTTCTCACACATACAACACTCTTCACTTGAAGCACCCATTTTCTCTGGTTTTCTTCACTGAACCCACACAAAAACATTCATGTCAATAACCATATTTGAACGTCCATGAAAGCTTCATGGAAGGGACCATGTCCCTTTGCTGTGACCCTCCATGAATGCCACCATGCTTCAGTCATAGCAAGACCTTCACACCTCGCACATCATTGCGTCCAGGCCAGCCTCTGAACACGTGCACCACCACCACAAATCGCTTGCTATGGTTTTGAACCCTCTCGTATTTGTCGCGTCATGCTTGCGGTATCGTGTTCTGGGCAAGAAATATTTTCCCTTTTTTATTGACGTGATGAACATTATTATAAGTATGGTTTCATTTGAAGAGTACTTGGTGTGTGTTTTGTCTGTCATTATGCATATTCACTTTCGTAAATGATGGGCACCGAGTAGTTATTTTGAGTTCCTTTTATGTTTATTTTATTTTCTCCTGGAACCTATATATTACACCAAATGCTTGTGTTCTTTTATGTTTATTCACTTTCATATTGTCGTTCTTCTTTTCTTTGTTATGTTATTTCATCTTTAGATAATAATAAGTTCCCATGTAAACCATGTCACGTGATGTTCTTTTTTTATTTTTATTATTATAGTTATTTAGTGTAAGTGTTTTATGATATAAAAAAAAGTGTAAGTGTTTTAGACAGTTGATTCACGAGTAGTTTAGGATAGAATTTTCTTTCTTTAGTATTTCAATTTAATGTGGCATCTTCTCGATTGAATATAATTAAAAAAGGCTTAATTTAAATCAAGTTTTATAATTTTAATTAAAGATGAAGATAAGAAACTTCAATAAAAAAAAAAATTGATTGGATGTGACATCCTCTTAATCGTGAGATTTTAAGACACAAGTTGTGACAACTTGCAGTCTTGAAACTCTTTTTCCAAAACAAAATGTTAAATCAAAATTAAATTGCTTCAAGAATACAAATAGATTGACTCGGGTGTATACATTTGTCAATTTTTTATTTTAGGACGTATGAGCTGTGACAACTCAGAAATCTCAAATTCAATAAAAATAAAGATTTAATAAAAAAAAGTCAACATGCAAATATTTTCTACCCTAAAGAACTACGTAACTCTGAATTCTTCATTGCACCTGGAGATACGTAGGAGCAGGGGACCACTCCTGTCGAGCTAAAAAATAAAAAAAATATAAATTAAAAAGATAAAAAAATACAATATTAATCCTCTCTTTCCATAATAATAAACTTCTTTTTAATAATAAAAATTTTCTTACTTAAAAAATATAGTAAATAAAATATCCAAAAATATTCTTGTTTATTTTGAGGGGTAAAATAAATAATTTTAAAGTTATTAAAATTTTGCACGTTTAATTAGAAGTAACCGTCTCAGGACGGACGTCGTAGGATGCTAACACCTTCCCTACGCATAATCGGCTCCCGAACTCAAATTTGGTTTCAAAGGCCATTTTATTTTTAAAGGTTTTTTCTGTAGTTTTCCTTAATAAACTATGGTGGCGACTCCTCTGTTTTTAACCTATTTTTCGCCGTCCCGCCGCGACCCTGGTTGCGACAGATGGCGACTGCAGTGGGGATTTTTAGAGAGCCGAGCCTGATTAATTAAGTGTGCAAAATTAATATAACTTTTCCTTTATTTATGTTACCCCTTGTTTTCTTTTCATTTGTCGTTGTATATTTATTTGTCTCTTATTTGATAGTCTATTTGTTTTCTTAATTGTTGTGGTTGAAAATATTATTTGTTCATTGAACCTTAGGATAGAAGACCATTGTTATATCCTACGTGGTACTTTTCTGGCTGTTTTCCAGGTGTGGGTTTGGGTAGTTCTAGGTTGTGCTCCCTTCACACACCAACTTACTTACTCTTCTTCACACACTTTGAGAGTTGGGTCCTATACCCGGGCCTGAGTGCTGCTTGGGATGAGTAAAAGGTTGAGTAGTGGTAACCTTCTGGATGTACATCCTGCTTGGTTATCATGAAGGCCTTGCCTAGAGTTTGATCCTTTTAAGGGTATTATCACTTCTAATAGTTTACCTATTGTTGTGATCAATATTCCAAGAGAGGCTCCTTGGCTCTAGGGACCTTTTTGGTGAGATAGTAAAGCCACCCTCTATGAGTGTGAATGGATAGATGACCTTAGATCCTTAGTATAGTGCATTAGGTGGTCCAAATTAATTAGGGCACAAAGGGGGCATTCATCTTTCTTCTCTCTAGGTTCATGTTCATAAAAAAAGAAAAACCTTTTTTCTTTGAAAATAAAATGAGTTGGTCACCTAATAATTCATCTTTTTCTTATCTCTCTTTTGCATTATCTCTTAAATTTCAAAAAGCAAAGATAAAACTAGTCATACATGTTGCATTCATGCATTTTTATTATGCATAATTTGTCATTTTGCATGACCATTGAATAAGGAAATCAAATTTTAAAATTTAATTCTTGCATCTAGGGAAAAATCATTGGTAAAAAAATCATCAATATTCATTATTTTTCTTTTTCATGCATTGCATTTAGTCCAACCAAAAATAGGTTAAGTTGTCTTTTTAAATGCATAATTATTTTCATGTCTTTTTGCATTAAAAAGAAAAGAAAAAGAAAAAAAGAGAGTCTTTCATAGCATCCTTAAAAAATAAAGGTGTTCATCATGTCTAACATTCATAGATTGAGCTATCATTCTCTTATAGACGTCTCATTTCATGCACTAGTCCTAGGAGACCCAATGGTCTAATCTCTTTTGATTATCAAGTTTAGCGGTGCAATATTTGTGAACTAGTATTAACTTTGTTTGAAGCTTTCATTTAATAAACTTGCATGATATGTTGCCTTCAATTACCTCCATCTCCACACCTTGACTCAACCCCCTCCCAAACTCTCCACTTTTGAATTGCCCCATAAAGGCTTGTTCCAATGATAACATATGGTACTATTTTGAATGATTCCCAATAAACAGTTTGCAAATTTAAAATTGGGGGCAACTTTTTCATTTTTTGGGTTTATCCAGTCAATGTCCTGAGTCCACTTGAGGCAAGTCTTTTGAGCACAAAAAAGAGGCAAAAATGAAAAATGATCAAAAAGTCTGTTAGGCTGAAAACCCGTAAAGGCAGCTTAAGCAAAAGTTAGGACACAAAAAAAAAAAGAAAAAAAAGAGGAAAAGAAAAAGCATGCAATTCATTGTAATTTTGTCTTAAGGTTAAAGTTTTTGAAAATAAAGCAATCATGACTTGAAATGATGTGTGACCATTCTTCTCTATCCCAAAATATGTAGATTATCCCTTGCTACCCAATTTGAGCCTAAAAAAAAAAATCTTCAAATCACCCCAAACATGGATCACCCTTACATTAAGGGTCAATATAGTGCTTGCATTGAGTATACTTAATATGTGGTTTAGTCAAAACAAGTGATGACAAAAATGTCTAGTACAAAAAGAAAAGGGAAAAGGAAAATAAGACAAAAAGCAAAAAAAAAAAAAAAAAAAGAAGAAAAAGGGAAAGAAGTTGAGAAAAGAAAAAGAATACTTGATGCAACATTCCAATGAAGATCCTTGTTTCAAATAACCTTCAAACACCCATTTGAGCCTTACATATCCTTGCTTTCATAGCCCTCTTAGCCTTTGGCCACGTTACAAGCCTAATAAAGTCCATATTGATCAAAGATTGGTTACTCTTGTTTTCATAAACCTTAATCCTATGATAAGATAACTTGACACATTTATCATTGTCAACATGCTTACTAAAAAAAAAGAGAAAAGAGGAAAAAACAAAAAAAAAAACTCTAAGACTTGTCGTTCAAGATTCCTTCAGGGAAGTCAAATATTGGGGCAAAATTTCTTACACATCAATAATCACTAGCTGCCATGCTCCATTCGTGGAGATCACTCAAAGAGGCCAAATAAAAGTAAATCGGGGCAAATTCATAGGTCATTTGTCAGATTCTATGCCTATTGAATCCAAACTAGGGCACTCCCTTCCATCTTGACTTCATCCTCTGATTCCACCCTAGATCTAAACTAGGGCAATTCATCTTCATTTTGTCCTCCAATTATGTTTCTTTAACTCCAAATATGAGGCAATCCTTTCCATCTTTGTGGCCTCATCTATCCCTCACCCATTAAGCCTAAACTGGAGCAAGTACCTCACCTGTCATGGGGCGTTAGTTTCATCTTTCACTCTGTCACCATAATCTTAAATTGGGGCAATTGTCCCATTTCCCCTTCCATGCTCCCCATCTTATCATAGATTGGGGCAACTCATACTTCTTTCCTCTACATTGGGGGCAAATCAGAACTCATAAACTAGGGTAAATCCCTAGTTGACCTTGCATCTCCCATCAAGCATCCCCATTTCAAACCCTAAATCCTTTTTCCAAAACTCATATGGCATAGCCATGCATGTTGATCAAATAATGCTTCAAATAAAGATAACAAATTTAAGAAATGTCCTTAATCAGCAAGTTAGACCAGAAAGGGTCCCATTGACTTTAAGTTATGTATCTTGTGAAAATAAGGGTCAGCTGTCCATGATTCCATGAATTAAAAAAAAAAGAAAAAAGAGTATACAAAAAAATGAATTTGTTTTCTTCATGAAAAATAATCAGTTCAAAGCATTTCTCTCTGTACAAAAAGGAAAAAGGTGAAAAAGAAAAAACAAAGAAAGAAAAATAAAACCTTTTCTTAGCAACACCTCATGATCATCACATATCAAGCATTCATATTCATCAATGCATTAGCATCACATCCCAATTGCATCTTGAACATTTTGGCCGTTAGCTCCCACCATTTCATTCTCAAGAATATTATTTTGTTGTCTTGTCATTACATTTAGTTGGGCATTTGAGCCTTTTGCATGCACCACATGTGTTCCATTCACAATCTTGCATATCAAACATCACATCAATCTCTTTCATGTTTACTCTTTATCAAAGTCCAGTTTTTGCCTAGCATCAACATCATTTGCATTAAGTCCAGTACTTGTTTGGCACCTGCATTTAAGTCCAGTACCTGTCTGGGATCTACATCAAAGTCCAGTATCTGCCTGGCACCAGCATTCAAAGTCTAGTATCTGCTTAGCACCAGCATTCAAAGTCCAGTATCTGCCTGGCACTAGCATTTAAGTCCAGTACCTGCCTGACACTTGCATCAAGTCCAGTACCTTCCTAGCACCTACTCAAATTCAACTACCTGCTTGGGTCCCCGTGCCCACAGCATATCGGGTCCCCGTGCCCATTGCATATCGAGTCCTTGCGCCCACCTCATATTGGGTATTCACACCACTGCATATCGGGTCCTCGCGCCCACTGCATATCGGGTCCCCACGCCCACCGCATCTTGGGTCCTCGCCCAAAGCATATCGGGTCCTTACACCCACTGCATTTCGGGTATTCGTGCCCACAACATATCGGGTCGCCGCGCCCGCAGCATATTGGGTCCCCGCGCCTAGTGCATCTTGGGTCCCTGTGCCCATTGCATTTTGGGTCCCCACGCCCACCACATCTTAGGTCCTTACCCATTGCATCTCGGGTCCCCGCAGCCACTGCATATCGGGTCCCCATGCCCACTACATATCGGGTCCCCGCGCCCACCACATCTTGGGTCCTCACCCAAAGCATATCGGGTCCTTACGCCCACTGCATATCGAGTATTCACACCCACTGCATATCGGGTCCCCGCGCCCACTGCATCTTGGGTCCACGTTAGGGATGGCAATGGGTAGGGTCTGGGTAGGATCCTATGGTACTCGTCCTCATACCCGCGTTTAAAAAAAATCCCCGTACCCATACCCGCGCAGGTAGGAACTTTAATCCCCATCCACGTACCCGCTTGGTACCTATATACCCATACCCGCACTCGCGACCCGCACTTTACTTATGTATGAAGTTAATAAATCAATAAAAAAATATTAATTAAAAAATTACTACAAATAAATTGAAAATTCATGCTTAAATAATCAATATATAACATTAAAAGCATCCACACATAATAGCAATCCAAACAAGCAAACATAACATTGATTTGTCCAAACTTAAGTCATAAATAAACATTATAAAGATAATCATGTAACATAGCGATTCTTAAAGTTAATGTTCTAATCGCTTAACAAAAACTCTAAACAAAAATTCTAATTAAACTTGGACATCATGTGGTGATGATACTCTCCAAGACCTGCCAAAAAATAATATATTGAAACTAATTAGCTTATAATTATATGTTATAAATAAAATAAAATAAAAAACACAAATAGATAGGATATTTGACCTCATCATCAAAATCAACTTCTCCATATTTTTGCAAACGCTTATCTCCCAACTCTATATTGCTTTGGTCCAGTAATACCAATAGAAACTAGAACATGACAAAAAGATTAAGGATTAGACTATCTAAACAATAATTAAAACTACCAATGGAAAATAAAACAACTCTAATTGAATAAATAAAATAATGCAATGTTCATTACCTTGTTGTTTATGTTTCAACCAGCTTTGTGCACACATAAGTGTCTCCAAAGTATCCTCATGAAGCCTAGAACGATGAGGACTCAACAACCTACCTCCCGTGCTAAAAGCAGATTCTGAAGCAATAGTTGAAATTGGGATTGCCAAAACATCCTTAGCAATTTTCTGCAAAATTGGATACTTGATCCCATTTGTTTTCCACCATCCAAGAATGTCAAAAGTAGCACTCCTAGGCAACACTTTCTCTTCCAAGTAGAGATCTATTTCGGACTTTGTTTGTATCTCAATTGTATCATTCACAAATGAATCATAATCATTAAGGAAATTGCTAACATTCAGATTATCCAAATTTGACTCAATATCATTTGCATGTGAAGTTGAATTTTCTACTATTCCCTTCGCCTTAGCTTGATACTCTTCAAACAATGAGTAGCACAATTTCTTGATATTGTTAATTTCAATTGAAGATGAACTTCCATAAAGCTTAGGGAAAAAGTACTCCAACAACTTCAATTTGTATCTTGGATCTAAAATAATAGCAATCCCCATAATTTCATGAATAACAGACCAATATTTCTCAAATTTGACAACCATTTTTGAAGTTATATTTCTAATAGCCACAATTGGACAATTCTGCCGTTGTTGCAAAGATAGCTTTATTTCACACATCAAAGGAAAGAATGCATTGGTTGTTGGATATTGTGTCCCAGAAAACATTTCAGTTACACGATTAAAAACTTCCAACCTACTACAAATCTCTCTTGCAATTTCCCACTCATCTGATGTAGGCAAACATGTATATAAATGCTCTCTTGTTTTCAAACGATTAAAAACATCTTTGTAAGCCAATGCAACAACAAGCATACGATAAGTAGAATTCCATCTAGTTTTGCAATCAAGAATGAGTTTCTTTGTGATGGAAACTTTAATTTGACGTGCTGCCTCCCTAAAGGTTTGTTCTCTTTTAGGTGAAGCTGTCCAAAATGCAACACTATTTCTAACTTTCTCTATGCCTTCTCTAAGAACACTTAACCCATCTTGAGCAATTAAATTTAGAATATGTGCACAACACCTCATGTGAAATAATTGACCATCAAGCATAAGAGAAGAATAATCAATTTGGTTTAACATAAATCCAACAAGAGAATCATTAGTGCTGCAATTATCCAAAGTGATGATGGACAATTTTGCATCAATATTCCATTCCATAATGCATCCTAACAACACCTTAGAAAGAACCTCAGTCGTATGTGGACATTGTACATACACAAACCTATCATGCAAAATAATTAATTAAATAACAAACAATGCAAAATGTCATATGTAATTGAAATTTAAAAATAATAACTAAATTTATACCTTAAGATGCGACTTTGCAGTTCCCAATTGTCATCAATGAAATGACCTGTGATGGCCATATACCCTTTCTTTTGATTGGTAGTTGTCCACAAGTCTATAGTTAAAGCAATTCTACTTCCAATGCTTTCTAAATGTCCCATGATGTTCACCTTTTCATACTGATATATCTTCATAATATCACTTTTTACCGTGTTCTGACTTAGAATCTTAAACAAAGGCTGAAGACCTTCAGAATATATCCTGAACCCCAAATGTTTCACCATTGACAGTAGATACTCATGAACTATAATCATGTAAGCAAGGTCTTTTCTTGATTGCTCTGGATCAAAAGTATAGTTACTCATATAAGTACTTGACCCATCTGCCTTCTTTTGTTCTTTCAACAAAAGTGATTGTCTGATATCCCTATATGGTTTTCTTTTACAAGTCTTCAAGTGTTTATGCAAATGAGTTGTTCCATAAGATCTCTTGCTTGTCAAATGCTTGCTGCAATAATTGCACACCGCCTTCTCTTCGTTATTGACCTTTTGTTTCTTGAAGTGGTTCCAAACAACAGAAATCTTCCTTTTTTTGTCATCCTCGGTTACTTCAGTATCATCACCATCATCTACATTAATAGGAGGGGTTTCAGCTTCAGATGGAGATTGATCTTTAATGCCAGAACTTTCCACAGGATTACTACTTGCAGATTCCTTTGAAGGAGGCACTTCATCTTCATGTGGAGTTTCCATCTATAATTAATATTATATGAAAAAGGAAACAAAAAAAATTACATTTTGCACTAGATCATAAACAATACAAATTTAGACATAAAAGTAAATAATATTCATGAATTAATTTTTGACAAAGCTAAATTGGTACTAACTATTATAATATTCATGAATTCATTTATGACAAAACTAAATTGGTACTAACTATTGCTAAATTGGTACTAATGACGACACATATCGGAACAAAGAAACATATAATAATTTTTAGAGTTATTATAACATCAATAACGTAACAAAAATGTAGAAAGCAAGCCTGAAAAGGTAAATGAAAAAAAAAATTCCCCAATCAATTCAATGGTATCAATTTAGCAATAATTTTTAATTCAATGGTATCAATTTAACAAATTTCTCAATTTTTTTTTTGCACAGCAAAAGAATTTCATTACTAAAAGCCAAATCACCCACCACCCCTCAGCACATTTCATTACTCGGATGCAAACTCAGAAATTAAGGACAGTGAGTTAATGGTGGGGCTTTCTTCAGATTGCTAGGCTACTTTCACGTTTCACACTACTTAACTCTTCCATCTCTATATTTAGTTATTTGCTTTTCTTTAATTCTGTTAAACATCAACCGTGCAGTTTAATAGATTGTAGATAGCATTTTCGCATAACCAAATAGGCAAATACCCAATGTCAGAATTGGTGCGCGATTGGTGCGAGATTGGTGCGAACTGAGAAGGGGTAACAAACCTGGTGTCGTGGTCCGTGATTGGTGCGGGATTGGTGACAACTGAGAAGGCCCACTGACGTGAGTTCACGGGGCAAAGTGAGAGAACGCACGGTGGTGCGTGATTGGCGGCGCACAGCTTCAGACGGTGGTGGTGGCGTCGCGCTTAGCTTTGGACGAATGGAGGTGTCGCACAGCTCCAGACAGTGGTGACGACGTCACACTCAGCTTCGGACGGACTGCGATGTCGTGCTCAACTCTAGACAGACGGTGGTGTCGCGCGCGCTCAACGTTCAAGCGGCAGAGGGCCAAAGGCGCGGCGCTGTTCTGTCGCACTCACACAACTTATGAGATGAGTGAATAATCGAAGGAAGGAAATTAGGAATTAGGTTTTGTCTCTCTGTTAGAGTGTTAGTCATTGGAAAATATATAATTAATTAATATATATATATATATATATATATATATATATATATATATATATATATATGGCAGTGCGGGGCGGGGCGGGTACTATAGTACCCGTACCCATACCCGCGAAAAAATGCAAGTAAATCCCTATCCCCAGCCCCAGCCCCAATAAGCGGGTATTTACCCGACCCGTGTGCGGATATTTTTGCGGGTACCCGTAGGGTCTGGGTCCACTTTGCCATCCCTAGTCCACATGCCCACTGCATCTTGGGTCCCAGCGCCACTGCATATCTGGTATTTGCGCCCACAACATATCGGGTCCCCGTGCCCGCAACATATTGGATCCCCGCGCCCACTACATCTTGGGTCCCCACGCCCACTATATATCGGGTCCCCGCGCCCACTGCATATTGGGTATTCACACACCTACTGCATATCGAGTCCTCGCGCCCACTACATCTTGGGTCCCCGCGCCCTTTGCCTTTACATTTCGGGTCCTTGTGCCCATCGCTTTTACATTTCGGGCTCTCATGCCCTTTGCCTTTACATTTTGGGTCCCCGCGTCCATTGCTTTTACATTTCGGGTGCTTGTGCCCATCGCTTTTACATTTCAAGTCCCCACGCCCTGCTTTTGGTTTCAAATTCCGAACAAAATTGGAGTTCATATCTTTACTTACCTTTTACTATGATAATATGAAAACATGTGTTATTCATATTATTTAGTAAAACTTAAGTAAAGAGGAACAATTGTCAGCACTCAATTTTGTCCGAATAAATACAAATAATTACAAAAAAATGGAAAAATAAAATAACAAAATTAGCAAAAAAAATCAATTTAAATTTGGTTTCTAAAATTCAAAATTTAATTTGCAACTAAAAGTCCAAAAAGAAAATGAAGAAAAAGAAACAAAATGCCAAAATTAGACAAAATAAAAAAGAGCAAACAATGCTATAAAAAATAAAAATAAGAAAAAAACAAAAAAGCTTGCCGATGTCCGTTGAAATCTCTTTTCTGCTAGGAATGATTACATCTTTCAATAAAATTTTGGACTTAATTACACATTTTACCATTGAACTTTCATAATTTTACAAATTTTACCATTAAAGTTTCAATTTTACAAATTTTACCATCCAACTATTTAATTTTTGCAAATTTTACCATTTTGTTAATCTTATGTTTAATGTCTAACAGAAAGATGATGTGGCCGTGAATAAGTTGGTGCCTACTTGCCATGATGGATTACATATAACTAAAAAATTTTAAAAAATAATATTAAAAAAACTGAAAATTATTAAATTAAAAATTAAAACGACATCCGTTAAGGTTCTCCAGCATGTTCCACTTTCTGTTAAGGTTTGTCTTGTTCCCCCGTTCTTGTTGTGAAGCATCGTCTTCTTCTCCATCATTCTTTGTGTTCGTCGTCCCTATCAAAGGCAAGGAGGAAGTTGTTTGTTGCACGGAGGAACCGTTAGTGGATGGTGCAAGTGAAATGTCGGGAATTTCTTCCTGTGTCAATTCGAGATTGCGAAGAAGAGGGGTCCAATGTCGCTATGGGGCTGCAGCTCTGTTGATAACATCATGGGCTGAATTTCTTTCGTTAAAATGATTAGTAAATGAGAACATAATTGTTTCTTTATTGCTGTAGGATCAAGGGAAAAAGGGGATGTGATGTTTTTTCAATTGTTCAATCCCGAGGTTAATGCATGTGAGAAGAAGAATACGAAGACTCTTAAAATGACGTCGTTTCTTCAATCTTCAGGACACTTTGTTTTACAATAAATAAAAACTATTTTTTAATTTATAACAATTAAAATATTTTAATTTTATAATTATATTATTTATTCCAACGTGGAACCTATTTAACCGTCATGTCATCTTTCCGTTTAACATTTGACAGAGTGGTAAATTTTGATAATATTGAATAGTTGGATGGTAAAATTCGTAAAATTGAAACTTCAATGGTAAAATTCGCAAAATTATGAAAGTTCAGTTGGATGTAAATTCTTTAGTTCAGAATTTTCTTTCTTTAGTATTTCAATTTAATGTGGCATTTTCTCGATTGAATATAATTAAAAAAGGATTAATTTAAATCAAGTTTTATAATTTTAATTAAAGATGAAGATAAGAAACTTCGATAAAAAAAAAAAAGATTGATTGAATGTGATATCCTCTTAATCGTGAGATTTTAAGACACGAGTTGTGACAAGTTGCAGTCTTGAGACTCTATTTTCAAAACAAAATGTTAAATCAAAATTAAATTGCTTCAAGAATACAAATAGATTGACTCGAGTGTACACCTTTGTCAATTTTTTATTTTAGGACGTATGAGCTGTGACAGCTCAGAAATCCCAAATTCAATAAAAATAAAGATTTAATAAAAATAGGTCAACACATAAATATTTTCTACCTAAAGAACTACGTAACTCTGAATTTTCCATTGCACTTGGAGACGTAGGAGCAAGGGACCACTCCTGTCGAGCTAAAAAATAAAAAAATATAAATTAAAAAGATAAAAAATACAATAATAATCCTCTCTTTCCATAATAATACACTTCTTTTTAATAATAAAAATTCTCTTACTTAAAAATATAGTAAATAAAATATCCAAAAATATTCTTGTTTATTTTGAGGGTAAAATAAATAATTTTAAAGTTATTAAAATTTTGCATGTTTAATTAGAAGTAACCGTCTCAGGATGGATGTCGTAGGGTGCTAATACCTTCCCTACGCGTAATCAGCTCCCGAACTCAAATTTGGTTTCAAAGGCCATTTTATTTTTAAAGGTTTTTTCTGTAGTTTTTCCTAATAAACTATGGTGGCGACTCCTCTGCTTTTAACCTATTTTTTGCCGTCCTGCCGCGACCCTGGTTGCAACAGTCAACGATAATTACTTCGGATGCAGTTTTGATTTGATTGTTGCAAAAACCTTTTTAAATTAAAAAGATAAAATTAAAAAAAAAAGATAAAGAAAATAAAATATTTAAATAGATAAACTTTTAGAAAAAATAAAATGATAAGCAATTTTAGATTTTGAATAGGAACCAAAATATAATAAGAGTTTATTAATAACCGGCACTTCTGATTTTGTTATTGTGAAAGCCATTAAAAGTTAATGATAATCACTTTAGATGCACTTCTAACTTGGTTATCAAGAAAGCTTTTAAATTAAAAATTAAAAAGATTAAAGCGATAAAAAAAATATCAACATAAATATTTTCTACAAAACAACTACATAACTTTGATTCTCCATTGCACTTAGAGATACATAGGAACAGGGGACTACTCCTATCGAGTTAAAATGATAAAAAAAAATGCAATAATAATCCTTTTATTTTCACAATAATAAGCTTCTTTTAAGTCTCATGTTAAAATACTAATAACAAAATAAAATATCCAAAAATATTCTTTTTCATCTTGAAGGGTAAAATAAATAATTTTAAAGTTATTCAAATTTGCATATTTAATTAAAGGTAATTGTCTTTATGACAGACATAGTAGAGTGTTAACACCTTCTCTATGCGTAATTGATTCTGAACCCAAAATTTGTTTCAAGACCATTTTCTTTTAAAGGTTTTTTCCAATGTTTTCCTAAAATAAATATTGTTGGCGACTCCTCTGATAACGTATTTTTCTGTGTCCTGCCGTGACCCTGGTTGCGACAACTAGCATGTTGGAAACTCAACTTATATTAATGTTTACTTCTCCGATAATTTCCTTCATTTGAACTTACACGAAAAAAGCAAATAGAGTTTTGAAAAGCAGAAAATAATTAAGTAGCAAGTGAGTAAATCAACCTCTAGGAAGCATCAAGTGAAAACTAAAAAACTACAATGAATGAAGATATTGTTCCATTTCATCTGCCAACAACAATTCCAAAGAATACAGAATCGTTGGATTGTTCAAGTTAGGAACAAACTATTAGATAAACTACTGTAGCAAGAACAAACCAATTTTCTTTAGTTGCATTGATATCGACAATGAAATCATACTTCCGATTAGCCATTTATCCAAAGGAAAAAAAGAACTATAGAAAGGGTAAAGATTACAAAGGATACAACCAAATACATAAGGTGAGGTAGAAAAAATACTTGCACAATTTTATAGTGGGTCATATGATGTGGGGAAAACCCTTTGTTTTCCATTGCGGCATAATTCCCAAATGCAACATGATTCATTTCAATTTGAAATCTTTGATGCATCAATTAGTTGCAATTATAATGGAAGACCTTTATGAGGCAAATGCCTATCGATAAATTATAATGGAAGACTTTTCCTAGATATTGCTTAATGACTCTCCATAATTTTAGATAAGAGTATTTAATAGAGTAATTAGCATTTAAAATACCCTAGCTAGTTTTGTGTGAGGAGTGAGTTTTTCTACATGCCAATGGTTTTAAAATAAATTGTTAGCCATAATAATATTTTTCAAATTTTAGAAATTTATAGAAATAGAAAGAATTTTGGAAGAGTATTACGGAATCTATTACACCAAAGAGAAATGCTAAGGACATTATCTTTCTAAAACTCTCTACAATTGACTGAAATTTATTAAAAATCACCGATTTTGGTGGATTTTACTTTTCATATAATGATTCTTTATCTTGATTTAGAAGTGGAATCTACCAAAAATTTGTGATTTTCAATAAATTTCATAAAATCATAGTGTTAGAAAGAGAATGTTAGAGAGAGTGTCGCTAGCATTCCTCTTACACCAAATAATGACACGTGTAAAATTGTCTATTTATGCTACCTAAAATTGGATTTTCTATAGAAGTGAGTTTTTTTTTACCTGACAATGGTTTTAAAATATGCTAGCAACCATAATACTATTTTTTTAAATTTTAAAATTTTTCAAAAATAGAAAGGATTTTGGAAGAGTATTAAGGAAACTATTACACCAAATAATGACACGTGTAAAATTTTTCATTGATGCTACCTTAAATTGTATTTTCTATATACAGATGTTATTAATGTAGTATTTAAACAAATATATTAGGCTTAAATGTAATTTTGGTCTCCTTATTTTTTAAAATTTGTAATTTTAATTCCTTTATTTTAAAATCCATAATTTTAAAATAAAGGAATTAAAATTACAAAATCCATAATTTTAGTTCCCTTATTTTAAAATAGAGACATTTAGACCCCTAATTTTATAAATAGAGACACTTAAATAGAGACACTTGGTCCCCATATTTTTCAAAATCCATAATTTTAGTTCCCTTATTTTAAAATAGAGACATTTAGACCCCTAATTTTGTAAAATCCGCGATTTTGGTCCTTCCATCAAATTTGAAGCATTGACCGATAAGAAATTAACTTGATGTGGCCCAAATCTAGTGACATGGCACGTGATTATTTGTTTAATATTCACGTCATAGTCATTGATCTTTTAACAGTCAACACTTTTAGTTTGACAGAAGAACCAAAATCGTAGATTTTACAAAATTGAGGGATTAAATATCTCTATTTTAAAATAGAAAAATCAAAATTGTGGATTTTGAAAAATATGGGGACTATATGTCTTTATTTTAAAACAGAGGGAACAAAATTATGGATTTTAAAAAATAAGGGGAACAAAAGTGCATTTAAGCCGATATATTAAAAAATTGTATTTTCATTATATAATATATTTAATGTAGCATTTAATGTAGTATTTGATGTATTATATATATTTAATGTAACATTTAATGTAGTATTTGATATATAATATATATTTAATGTAGCATTTAAAGTAGTATTTGATATATAATATATATTTAATGTAGCATTTAAAGTAGTATTTGATATATAATATATATTTAATGTAGTATCTATAAAAAAATATGTTATGTTTAATATTGTATTTATTGTAGTATTTAATTAATATTTGATTTATAATATTTATTACACATTATAAATATTTAAATTTAATAATATTATCAAACATTATATTTACAAAATATAATATTTTAACAAGCGTGTTGTAAACCTTTTAGTGTATATATATACTAAAAATGAAATATAACTTAAAAATAATATTAAAAAAAACTCTTTGATTAAAAGGAAATTGGCATAAAGAGTAAGGAATTTTTATCTGTAGCAAGTGTCATTGGTTGGGTGAAAATCTTTTAACCATTATTTATAAAAGTGATAAGCTTCAAGAAAAAATATTAAAATCATACGCATTTTTAATATACTTGTTGATGTCTACAGGTATCGATATCTTTGTCATCCCTAATTTTGTGCCTATAAAATAATGTTTTCCCCTTGAAACATCACAAGAGTTTAACATCTTAGCAAAATTTTGAGATAGATTTATAGTTTTAGTGAAGAGTTATGACAATGAATGAGATAAAAATTAGTGGAATTGTTATTATGATCATGATTGTATTAGGCTTCTCACAAGCTAATTACAATCCTTCATTTGTGCAAATTGGGCCAAATTATGGACCCTTTTGTCAAAACAAATGTCAATCACAATGTTCAAAATATCTACTAATTCCACCAGCTGGCATTGTGTATATAATATGTTTTTATGCATGTACATCAAAATGTCATGACAACAAGCCCATAGATGTTGTCCATGTTTGTATCATTGGTTGTAGCTTGACAAAGTTCATTGACGTCAACATTGGTATTCATTCTCTCACAACATTGATATCTTTTTAAGGTTTTATAATTATTTTTTATAATTGAGTTAATTATATTTTTACATGTTTTTCTTAATTGACTTTATGTGTCAGATGCTCGGGGTCTTGCAGCCAACGTGGTGGATTCTTGTGTAAAAAAGTGTCAAAAGAAGTAACATTTTGTTACAAAAATGTTCAAGAACATGGTTGTTAAGAGAAATTATACTCATGCATATTTGTAATAAATAAATCTTAATCGATGAGTAATATCTATTTTTTATCTTTTGTGAATCCTTTGTCTAATTATTTTTCTTCGTTTTTCTTATCTTCCTTTCATATATTAGTGAATATGCTTGCAAATAATATTAATGATGACACTAATAATTTTTTTTTACTGCAACACGAATAAATTATTAGACATAAGGAAAATGTATGTGAAGAAATATTGATGACCAACATATCAAAAACTTGAGAAATTATTTTATGAGCTTAGCAACACACTCCACAAAAAAAATCTAACCGGATTTTTTTCTTTATGTAATATATATATATATAATAAATCGAAAGACCCACTATCCTATTTTTAGTAAGTTTAAATACATTTTAATTCTTATCAATATATTTTCATATAGTTTTAGTTTCTTAAAAAGATTTTTGATTTTAATCTATATAAATTTTAAAATTTTAAAATATTTTTTATGTTTACAAATAATAATGTTATATATATATATATATAATATTATATTAATAATTATTTTAAGATGACATGTATTAATAAATAACGATAGAAATTATTTTTAAAAAATAAAATTTTAAAATATAAAAATAAAAATATATTTAATAGTCATAAGGAATTTAATTAAAATGTACTTATAGTATAAAAGTTTGTAACAATATCATCTGCTAACAAATTGATACAGTATATGATAATTTTTTAAATATTTATAATAAATATTTTAAAATTCAATTATAATCAAAATGATTTCTGAAAAAAAATTAAACTCAGTCATAAATTACATTGAGTCATATTTTTATGTTGATAAAAAGAGTATATTTAGCAAACATTTTTAGATAGATTTTAATTTTTTATTAGGTGAAAAGCTTGTCTTAGTTAGTTATGTTTAGCAAAAATAACTGTTTTTAAGTTAGTTTATTAAATTATATAAAAATGTTTGGCAAAATTATTTATTAAAATAATTGATACGCGTAAAATGACAAAAATTGACATTTTTATACGATATTCTTACATAAATTTTAATATTTTATCGATAAAAATATTTTTTGGATCAATTATAATTTTAGTTTTTTAATTAATTTTAAACTCTTATAATTTTTTATTTAATGATCACTTATTTCAATTATATTTTTTAGTTCCAATTATTATATTTGTCTCCATATTGTACATCCTAATATTAGACTTATATTATATTTTAAAATATTTTTAACCAAATTTTAAATAAAATACAAAAACATACTGCTGTGCTAAAAACAATTAGGCGTTATATTTTTAGTGCACATGTTTTACATTGTCAGGCACACTTTTTTACATTGGTTTGTAATTGGATATTACTGTAAAACTATTTTATTTTATTATTACATAGCTTATTTTCTCATATTTATTATTATTATGTTGATCAGTATTGTAATAAAACCTTATCATATATATAAAAAGGTAAATAATTAAATTATTAAATACTTAAGAATATAAAATAAAAATTCAAAGTAAACACGTCTCAAAAAATGATAATTTTCGTCATGATGCAACTGTTGATCAGTTAATGGTGCCTGAAAGTAAAGATTGGGACGTTGGAAAAATAACTCAATGGTTTCTCGTCATCAACAGGGATGGCTGTTCCAAAATCCTTTTAATCATTTTTATTATGTTCTGTTTTTGTTTTTTTGTTTTGTTTTTTTTTTTTTGACGGATTTATTGTGTTCTGTTATTTATTCTGATTCTCAAGTCTCAATGTACATAAACACACCCTAAAATATATACTTAATTAATTAATTACGGTGAAATAAATAAAGTATAAATTATACTTTTACGGATTTAACAACTGATTTTAATTTCATTTTTACATTAATTTACTTACTTCTAAGATAAATGTTGACAAAAAAGGAGGCGAGACACAAGGTTTCCCACTTTCTCACTTTGTGGATAAAAAAAAGTGAAGAGTGGCAACATGATTGACCATGGCAGATTTCCCACTTTCTCTGTCGGGCAGCAAAGATATTTATTTGAGCCTTATGATATTTACATAAAACTTTTTATAAAATTAATTATTTTTAGGTTACTTATTTTATTTCATTTTTTAAGTCTCTCATTAAACAAAATATTATATAAATTAGTTTTGCAACTATAATTTCTTTTATCAAAACGAGTAATGTATTGCTCAAAAAATAAAAATTCCACACACTCTGCACATAAAATTACAATTTTTTTTTTATCTTTTTCACTTTTTTTTGGATTATCATGCTATTGCATGAAATATTTACCGATTTTTTTATGACTAATTTTCATTAGAAAAATTAACTGTCTAACCACATTTTTTTTTTATTCACAAGACTCAAATCTAGATATAGTTTTTTTTTTTTTACAGGCTCTATATATTGTATTTTTAAGAGCTGTTAAAGAAAACTTTAATATCATTTTTAAAAAGATCCTTTAATTCGACGAAAAATTGATATCAAGGGGGTATAAAAAATATTAAAAACTACGAAATAATTAAAATTTTCATGCTGAAATAATATTTTCCTCTTTAAAATTAACTTTCTTTTTGTCTTAATTGATATGCTTATTCCCTATAGTTAGTTAAAGAATTAAAAATAGAAATCTTTATACAAAGTATAACTTTTAATATTATCAATATATTCTATCATATTATATATAAAAAAAATCTATCATATTTTTTTATTATAAAAAATTACATTTATTAATTCATCAGCTAATACTCTTATGAAATTTAATTTATTTTATATTGATAAAATAAATATATTAATGCACAATTTTATATTTACTTTTTTAAAATTACTAATATTATATATTATCAAGTTCCTAAACTATTCGACAATTTTTAATAAATCCTTGAACTATTTTTTTTTCAATTGAGTCCATAAATTTGTATTTATTTTTTTTAATTAAGTCCTTGCCATTAATGGCAGGGATCTAATTAAATTTTTAAATAGTTCAAGGACTTATTGAGTAATTATCAAATTCTATCATGGTTTTCACAGTATATTTCTCAAGCCTCTACAAACTACTTCTAAATCTAGTATTGTTGACTTTGCAGATCTGCACTAAGTATTTTCATATCTCCATGTCAGTATTCTCACATCTCTAGTTCAATATTTTCATATCTGCAAGTTCTTCAATTATTATTCTCAAACTCTATAAGCATCAATCTCCTTAGTGCACTTTTAATTTCCCCCTTACAGGTTCTATTTAGACAAACTTAATGCACTCCTTCTAAATACATTCTTCCATTAAGTGATATTTTTTTGTATGATTTTTAATTTACCTTTAAATTATTCAATAAGTCCCTACACTATTTGAAAATTTTTAATTAAGTCCCTAAATAATTTTTTTCAATTGGGTTCCATAACTTTTATTAGTTTTTTCAATTAGGCCACTGCCGTTAATGGTAGGGACCTAATTAAAAAAATAAATAAAAATTTAGGGATCCAATTAAAAAAAATAGTTTAGGGACCTAATTAAAAATTATCGAATAATTTATGGACATGCATATTAATTTAACCTAAAAAAAGTATATGTACGTTGATTTGGATTTTAATAAAAACATTACTAAGGAATCCATTCATGTTTTGATATATTAATAAAAATTATGTAGAATTAATTTTTAAAATATTAAAATAAAATGAAAATAATCAATACAAACATTTTTTTTAAAACTAAAATTCTTCCAAAAGTTTATTCAATAAAAAATATTGAAAAAAATATTTTAAAATTAATTATCAATATAAAAAACAAATTTAACTAAAAATTTAACCAAACCTTACACATTATAATATAGTTCTATTTTTACGTGCAACTACCAAATGAAGTTAAACATCGTTAAACTCTGTTAAAAGACGTTTGAATATGTTATAATTTCTAAAAACTTGATAAAAACAATTTTTTTTCCAGAGTATCCACTAATTTTGATGAATCGAGACCTTGTTTAAGGGAACCAAGTCTAGTACCACTCTGATCAATGACTTGTTAGTTAAATAAATTAATTTAATAAAGAATAAACAAACTTTAAAAGTTTAAAAATAAAAAATAAACTTAAATATATTTATATTTCTTTTAATGTAATCTTTTAAAAATTATTTTATTAATTTTAAAACTATTGCAAAGAATTCTTGTTATCACTTAATGATAGTATGATTTTTTTTAAGGGTTAACTAAGTTTTTAGTCCCTAAATTTTTTCAAAATTCGGTTTTTAGTCCCTAAACTTTAGTTTGACCGGTCCAGGTCCTTAAACTTTTTAAAAATTTGATTTTTAGTCCCTAAATTTTTTAAAAATTTGATTTTTAGTCCCTGAAATCTCATTAATTCAGTGACTAAAAACTGGATTTTTAAAAAGTTTAGAGACTAAAAATCGAATCTTTAAAAAGTTTAGGGATTTTGACCGGTCAAAATTTTGTTCCGGGACTAAAAATCGAATTTTTAAAAAGTTTAGGGACCTTGACCAGTCAAACTAAAGTTTAAGAACTAAAAACCGAATTTTGAAAAAGTTTAAGGACTAAAAATTTAATTAATCCTTTTTTAAAATAGAGATTACAAGTATCTTTCATACAAGATAATCCTGCTTGATTTTGATAGAATCATTATAAGCGGTAAAGTTTTTTTTTCCAAGTATTTAATGCAACTGCATGCGCAAGACTCAAATTTGATATCACTTATTAAGTTGGAACAACTTCACGTTCTTAATGATAGTATGATATATATTTAATTATATCACGTCAATTATATAAAAAAATTATATCACGTCGATCAACATTTCATTCATCCAAGTGAAATTGAGTTCAGATCTTTTAATCAAAAGGTTTTGGATTCTAAGACTTGTGAATGAGAAAAATATGATTGAGAAAACTCCCTTAAAGATTATTAGTAAGTTTTTTTGACAAAAATTAATATATTTTGTATTTTTAATATGGTAAAAAATGTGCATTAATATATTTATTTTATCAATATATAATAAGTGTTTGTTGAGCTTAAAAGTATATCCTGACCTTAGTGGACCTTAGTGAATCTCAGGATTCAACTCATGTAAATTTTTTAATAAAAAAAGTATGTCACATTAATATTCTATAATGCCATACAATGTAATACTACAACATTTAAATACATGTTATGTTATTAATAAATAATTATAATATTTATTTTTAAAAATTTGTGAGAATAGAAAGAAAGTAGAAAATTAAATTAAATTTAGTAATACTGACGTAGAAGGTATAAAAACATATTTCAGTGGTAGCACATGAAACGTACCATCAAGTCAGACTTTAGTTAGGACAATTTTGGCACATTTGGCAAACGAAAATGACCAAAGCCCGTCCCCCCAGAAGGCCAGAACGTGCACTGTATTCGGTATCCAAGATGGAAATATGTTAGTGCAGACGAAAATATATCATATGCGTTTGTTACAATAAATTTGTCCGGGAATTAAGTTTGCATTGGGTGGGTCCCACATGATTTAGTGCGTGTTTGAATGAGTATTGATAAAATTGATTTTGAATATAATTTGCAAAATTGATTTTGGTTAAAATTGATTTTAAGGTGATGTCATTTATGTTTGAATGTTTTTATTATAAAGTCAAGTTAAGAGTAAAATTCAGTACAAAATTTTGGATCCAACACAAAAGCTACTCAAAGTTGCTTTAACTCATAATCAATTCTGGACCTAGAATCAAATCTAAATTCTTCTCCAACGTAAAACCAAACATGTGAAAATTTATCCAAAATTAATTATAGACTCAGAATCAATTCTCCAACGTGAAACCAAACACGCACTTAATTCTTTCTTCACCATTTAAGTGGGCAAATAAGGAATAATGAAGAGAGCATTTCTAGGCAAACACGCACTTAATTCTTTCTTCACCATTTAAGTGGGCAAATAAGGAATAATGAAGAGAGCATTTCTAGGGTGGACCACTTTTTGAAGTGGTCCACCATGAATCACTTTTAAAAAATATTATAATAATAAATTATGTTTATATATGATTTTTTATAATTTTGAAAAATTATAATTTTTAAATATGAACCGACAATAATATTCACTGTCAATTCATATTTAAAAGGGTTAACTAAGTAGTCTATAAACTTTTTCAAAATTCGATTTAGGGACCTTGACCAGTCAAACTAAAGTTTAGGGACTAAAAATCGAATTTTGAAAAAATTTAGGAACTAAAAACTTAATTAACCCTTTTAAATATGAACTGACAATAGATATTATTATCAGTTCATATTTAAAAATTATAGTTTTCCATAATTATAAAAAATCATATATAAAAATAATTTATTATTATAATATTTTTTAAAAGTGGTTCATGGTGAACCACTCCAAAAAGTGGTACACCCTAGAAATGCTCTAATGAAGATCAATACACAAAGTCCAGTTTACCCTTATTTTACTCTTTCTTCCAAGTCAAAAAGAGAAATGGTACCCACTGCACACAGAGCTATTGTGCTTGCATGGTGAATACCACTGTGCAGAGACACAAATCGATTTTTTGCACAATAAAATTGATTAAATGCCACAAAAAAATATATTTTTTGCACAATAAAATCAATTGTATACTTATAAAATTGATTATCCAGTGCTTCACTGATACGTTTGTGCAATAACTTAAAGGGTAAAAATGTCATTTTATAACTATATTAAATTCTCTCTTCCCTATTTCATTCATACAAAACATCTTTACAATATTATTTCTACTATATTTCTCACATATTTCTCTTAAACCAAACAATCCAACATTCTATTTTATTTCTACTCTATTTCTCTTTTTTCAAATTATCTCTCTTCTATTTCCATTTACTCTATTTCTCTCTTCTATACCAAACACACCGGTGGTGATGAAGCGAATGAATAGAAATAAGCAAGAGAAAATAAGAAATGTATTAATAATATAAAATAATTTTATATTATCATTCAATTACAAATTATCATTTATAATAAATTTTTTGACTTTTATAATAACTATCTTAATTTGATAATTATTTTTTATTGGTTGATAATGTAAATTTTTTGTTAATATATGAAAATAATAAATAATTAAGTATCATAAGTAATGCGATAAAAAATAGTTTATGTAGGAAAATAAGATCAAAGAAAAAAAAAATATCTATATACGAATGGATGCGAGATGTTTTTTATTATTTTTAAATCAAATGATATATGAGATTTCTATTTGGCACCCAATCAAACATCTCTCACTAGACTCGGAGTAAAATGGTATTTCTAGTCGGGAATCCAATCAAACCTTAGACCTTGACTAAGGAACCCAATGTTAAACCATATGTGCCAACGCTTTTGGTTAGGAATATGAGATATTGGTGGTACACATTTTGTATTCAAGTTCTCCCTTATAACAAGGGCCGACCCAAGGATAAAACAATTGAAGCTTAAGTTTCACGCCTACCAACAAAAAAAATTATTTGTTATTAATTTTTTAAAGCAAAAAAGATCAAATATATTGATAAAAAGGCTCAACATATAACTATCTTATTTAAAATAAAAAATTCTCTCAAAATTTATTTTAGTCATCACTTACTATTAGCCTGCCTATAACTACCTCTATAAACCACTATTTCTCTCATTATTTTATTCCTATAACTATCTTTACAAAACACTAACTATTATTTAACTTTCATTATCTCTTTTATTTTAGTTTTATTTTTTAAAAGAGATAATAGAAGTTAAATAATAGTAAGTGTTTTGTAGAAAAACAAAAACTAAAATAAAATAAAATTCACTAGAAAATCAAGGGGAAAAAGAATAAAAAATGTTGATTAGTATAATAATAAAATTATCATATATATATATATATATATATATATATAAGATAAATAATAAATTTCTTAAATATTTTAAGAATAAAAAAAATTAAAACACGTCTCAGGAAGCGTTGGATTTGTGTGGTAGTCCATAAAATGTCGGCTCCAAAACGTTCGTTAATATAGCCTTTCAAAATATGCTACAATCCTTAAAAAAAAAAAAAACTAAAAGTAAAATATTGTACTTGTATTAAAGACTTTTTAACTAAAATAGAAAAAAAAAACTATATACCAAACACATATACTTTTAAAACTATTTATATGGTAATGGTTGTTTTTACCACGTCGGAATAACATAAGGCACTACACCGTGTGTCTCCTTCTGTTGCTTTTTTCAAAACAGGTAGCGTCGGTGTCTTCTCTTGTTTGCCCTAAAATATATTACAATTATTTTTAGAGTGGTGTAAGCTCCGCTACGTTTACACGTGGGGAATGATCTATTAAACGGGAGAACTCGTGTTCGATTCTTTCCGTGTGCAAAATTATCTTGGACCAGCAGCAACTTTAAATTAAAATGACGGGACCAAAATTCTATTTTAGTTTTTTTTTTAATTCTCTTTATTTTATATACATATATATACATATTGTTTGTCATTCGCTACTTAACGACATTTAAAAACATAATAAACATCAAATGACATGATCTTGAAAGTATAGAATTTTTTACATTGATAAGACATAGAAATTAAACTCTTTGTTTTATCCTATGTTAGAGACCATGGGTGTCTCCCAACTCACTGGGTCAGAGACTAATTCGGCTTGGGGTGTAGCTGCTGCTGATCCAAGAGAATTTTGCATATGGAAAGAATCGAACATGAGTTCTTTCGTTAAATAGATCATTCTCCATGTGTAAACGCAGCGGAACTTATACCATTCTAAAAATAATTGTAATATATTTTAAAACAAACAGAAGAAGACACACAGTGTGACACCACCTATTTCAAAAAAAGCAACAGAAAGAGACACACAGTATTTTTTTTTTATCGACAAACCAAAGAGGACATATATATATATATATATATATATATATATATATATATATATAAGTGGTATAAGATATACCACCTAAAAGTACAGAGGAGGAATGAAGTTATATAGTGGAAGAAATATAAAGAAACCTCATCCACCAATAACTATACCCTGCCCCACAAAACAAATAATAATTGATCAGCTTACATATAGTCACCAATAATCATCACCCAAAATAACTCCCCCCAACCACTTCCACTATAAACATATTACGTGAATCCATACGTAGCCATAAGATCATACGTCGTAAATGTGCCACCGAAAGACCCCATGCCAAACAACTATGGCACCATGAAATGCTAGAAAAAGGGATTCCACCAAGGCCGAGAAAACTACCCCGAGAGCAACAACTAGGACACATCTCCAAAGCACCATGGAATGCCCAAACAAGCAGCTGGATTTGATGACCAACTAGAAAATGTGTACCCAAAATCGTTCCTTTTAAATTTTAGCCAACACCACAGTGAAAACAAAGCGTGCTGCAAGATCAGATCAGGGTCAAAGACATGATTCCTGAAAATACAATTATTCCTATGGGTTCAAATAGACCACACAGTTGCTGACCTCACACAGGCGCCTTCTGTTATTTCGATGTGGCAAAAATAACCCATTGCCATGTAAATTATTTTCAAACAATACTTTTTTGGTATTTACTTTTTTTTTTCTATTTTAGTAAAAAAATCTGTATTAAAAGTGATTGACACAGGTTGTTGGATATTTAAATCTCTTAATTAAGATTTAAAGTTTGATTCAGATATCAAATCACAATTAAAAATATCATTTTATCTTAAAATAAGGCCGATCTAATAAAAAAAATAGTTAAATACTAAAAAAAATCCTAGATATTTCTTGTTAAAAAAATAGGAGCTGACTTTTTCCTGTTTTCTCTATTATTAAATCTAAAGCTTCTGTCTAGATTTATCTGTCACGAACACACAATCCTAAAAAAACTCTAGAAATTTGTTTCCAAGGCAAGATAACCTGTATACATTATTTTATTGATAGCGAGAATAACGTGGATCATGTACATATTTTTAAGAGAAAAAAAGACTATGCTCATTTCTTAAAAAAAAAAGGACTTAAAAAAAAAAAGACTATGCTCCCAAAAAAATAAAAAAAGACCATACATTTGTCATCCAATCAAAATACGATAAATTTGTTGTAGGAATAACACGATGGTGTAACTTTTTAACAAAAATATAATATATACTTTTTTTTCTTTTTTAACAAAAAATCTAAAATTTTGTCTCACCTTCAATTTATTTTATTTCATTCACTTTCTTTATGTCACCTTTCGTTCCGTAATAATTTAAAAACTTACCTCACTTTGCATTTATTTTATTTATTTTCTCTTTTATTTTTTTGACTTTCCTTATTTCACCTTTCCTTTCTAGACTATTCTTTCTTATGCCAAACATATCATTAGTATTTGTCATACAGAATTAGGGATGACAATGGATAGGGTCCTATAGTACTCGTCCCCATATTTGCGTTTAGAAAAAATACATGTACCCGGCTTCATACCCGCGCGAACAATAACTTTAATCCTCATCCCCGTACCCGTTGGGTACCTATATACCTATATCCGCACCCGCTACCCGCACTTTACTTATCTATGAAGTTAATAAATCAATAAAAAATAGGCTTAAATGTAATTTTGGTCTCCCTATTTTGCACAATCCGTAATTTTAGTCATCCTATTTTAAAATAGAGACATTTAGTCTCCCAATTTTGTAAAATCTGTAATTTTGGTCTTTTCATCAAATTGAAAGCATTGATAGTTAAGAAATTAACTTTGACCTTGACGTGACCCAAATATAGTGATGTGACACGAGATTATTTATTCATTTTTTAATTATTTTAAATACTGAGTAATAATTATTTGTTTATTTACGTCACTAAAGCACATGTTATGTCGATTTTAACGGTTGGGATAATCGTGAGTCCTAAAATATAAATCACAAGTCTTAATAATTTATTTTAAACTAGTTCTACATTGTTGAAGTACATGACACGTCATAGTCAAATAAATGATATTACTTTTTTTTTAAATATATTTTTCATCAATTATTCTACTCAGTATTTAAAATAATTAAAAACTAAATAAATAATCTCGTGTCACGTCACTATATTTGGGCCACGTTAAGGTTAACGTTAATCTCTTAACAGTCAACGCTTTCAATTTGATGGAAGGACCAAAATTACATATTTTACAAAATTAAGAGACTAAACATCTCTATTTTAAAATAGGGGGAACAAAATTACGGATTGTGCAAAATAGATGAATCAAAATTGCATTTAAGCTATAAATATATTAATTAAAAAATTATTACAAATAAATTAAAAATTCACGCTTAAATAATTCAAACTTAACATTAAAAACATTCACACATAATATTAAAAATATATAATATAAAATTATTGTAAGTTATAACATAAATCTTTTACTATTAGTGTTAGTTTATGAAAAATATAAAATTATTTTTTTTACAGAAAAGTGTATATATAACATAATTATTTATTTAAGTTATTTTATATATATATGGTAGGTGCAGACGGGACGGGTACTATAGTACCCGTACCCGCACCCGCAAAAAATTGTGGATAAATATCTGGCCCCGACCCCAATAAGCGGGTATTTATCCGATCCACTTGCAAATATTTTTACGGGTACCCGTAGGATCTGGATACACTTTACTATCTGTATACAGAACACACAAAGATGGGTGACCGAAGGCAACAGTTTCCAGGCGAACCGAATTGAATCAATTTGCATTGCTTATTATGAAGTGGTATAGAATTTAATATCAACCCAACTAATTATGACACATATATTATTGATTCTATTTAAATTAAATCTGTAATATTTTACTAAAATCCTATCCATAATCATTTTTACATAAAAACTTAAATTAAATAGCTTTTTTTTTTTAAAATATATTAATTTCATTAATTTAATAAATCATTAAATTAATTTAGACCCACTGTTTTATAATAAGTATTATATTTTAATTATTTTTAAGTAAGCTTTTATGATCTTAATCAAAAGACCCCTACCTATTTTATTAAGTTTAAATATGATTTTAGTTCTATAAAATATTTTTTTTATTTTATAAATTTTAGTTTTTTTAACAAAATTGATATTATTACTTAACAATAACGTGATATATATATTTAATAATATTATATTAACAATTATTTTAAGATGACATATATAGATAATGACATAAATTATTTTTAAAATTTTTAAAATTTACCAAAATATTTTTAATAACCATAAATCACGTTCAATCATATTCATGCTTTCTCCTATATTTGTACCCGCATAATAGGGCATCTTCAAAGGTGGTACTTATATTTTTAATAGGATAAAATATATTTTTGGTCCATGTACTTTTAGAAAAACTTGGTTTTAGTCCTTATACTTTCGAATCAATCATTTTATTACTCAAACTTTGAAAAACACTTGTTGTTAGTCCCTCCCTTCTAATGATGTTAATACTTTTAACGAAAATACAGTTTTCGACAGCTATAAACCGTTACAAAATACACATTTTTCATGTATTTAAACTTAACATCATTGGCGGCTAAAAACTACTACAAAGATTATTAAAAAAAAATAACTCAACAAGAAGTCTGTCTCTTCCATTATCGATGACACATTATATGTCTTTTTTTTTAACCGCCAATGATGTTAAGTTTAAATACATGAGGAATGTGTATTTTGTGACGATTTATAGCCGTTAGAAACTGTATTTTTGTTAATAGTATTAACACCATTAGAAAAGAGAGACTAAAAACAAGTATTTTTTAAAGTTTGAAGAGTAAAATAATTGATTCAAAAATATAAAGACTAAAACAAAACTTTTCTGAAAGTACAAATACAAACACATATTTTACCCTTTTTAATAAACAACCTGTCCGTGTAAGCTGTAAGGAATCCACCGTTGGAGTTCAATTTTTTTTTTTGGCGCAGTTTAAGAATCAGGTGCTCACAAGAACCGGTGCTAAATTGTTATGTGGGCTGTCACCGTACTTTTATCAAATAAAATAATAATTATAATAAAAATAATTGATAATAATTAATATTGACTAAATATAAAAATATTTATGATTATTTGTGAGACTTATTTAAGTAAAAAAATGAAAAGGTCTTACATTTTGTTAAGTAACTTTTGCCGGGTTTTTTTTCCTCCAAGTGTCCTATTTTAGAGACAATATGTTCAAAGCACGATCAATACTAATGCTTTGTTTGGTTTAGAAAAATAAAAGGAGACAAAAGAAAAATAATAGAAAATGAGATGATTTTTAAGTTATTTGATAAGAGAAAAGAAAGGTAAAATTTTTATTTTTTATTGTTTTTTATCTATAAGAATTAAAGATATATATTAAGAGATTTATAATAACTCATGAATCTTACTTAATCAATTAAACTAAATCCTTATTTTTTTTTAACACCAAAAAAAAATCTCTATTTTTTCTTGTTTGATTGCATAGAATATGAAAGGAAATAAAAAAATAAATATATAATCACATGAATATCTCTAATAAAAAAAGTGTATAAAAATAAGGATAAGATGGTTTCTTTCCGATGTTTTTTTGCTTCGGATTTTCTTTCCGATTTGAGATGAATAAAAATTGAGTACTGCTATACAGTACGAAACAAACATACACGAAAGAATACGAATGACGAGTGGCTTTTTTTAATTGGTTAAACATTAAAAGAAAAGAAAAAAAAAACTGAAAATCAGAATTGACGGAAATCATGGAATGCCTTTGATTTTTATTTTCGTACTTTTCGTGCGAGATATGTTTCGTACTATTCTCAGCAATTTCCATAAAAATTGTAATGGATCCCACAAAAAACTTTCTTTTCATTGGTACGGTTAGAGCAATCAAACGAAGGAACGGGACAAATTTTAAAAGTTTTCGTTCCTTTACAATTTTTTTTAATTAACGCCTTTGACTCTATGATGCGAGCCCAAGGTATCCATAAATTTTGATTATTTGAAGTAGTTATGAGACTAATCCTATCTTGTACTTAGTCATATGTAAAACTCATTGTCTCTCCTAAAAAATATATATTATGCAAAATCGAATTGACATCCTTTTTCATAAATTCAGTATGTGATATTAACTGATGATGATTGTTCTTCTACAATCTGATCCTTCCATTTTCTGTGCTAACCAACCAAGTGTAAGTATGAAATGTGAATACTTCTCATAATAGAAAATCAAATTTGCATTTTTTTTTTCGGTAAGAGGCAAAACAAAGGAAAACAACCAAAACAAAAATTAAATACGCAAGAACAACCAAAACAATCAAATTTTGATTTGCTACATTACGAGAAATTTAGAGACTTTTTGACGTAAATATACAAAAAAAAAAAAACCCAACTAACCTACCCCATAAATTATTTACGTAACTAATCCAAATTACTGTGCACGTTGAAAAATCGTTTTGCCAGTAACCGATTTCTCATCGCAGAAATGGTTTGGTTTGCATTGTGCGCTGTTGAGAAATCGGGTGCGCATCCACCGATTTCTCAACAGACCCACCCCCCCCCCCCGGTTTCTGCGTCACACACCCCCCCAAAAACAAAAATTACGTTACCATTATTCTTACAAAAAATTTAAGTAAAAAATTTGTTAGTGTACAACAGATTTCTCAACATCCACCCTCCTTCCTCCATTTTTTTTTTAAATTTCGGTTACCTATTTTGTTGTGAACATTTTTTAATACAATTATTTTTATTGAATTATTATTATTATTATAATGTTAATTAAAATAGTTTATTGACAATTCTTTTTATTAAGATATGCTAATTAATCTGTTTTAAAGATGGTAAATTAAATATATGTATTTATTGTTAAAAGAAGTAAAATTTAAAAAAATTATTAAACTAAATAACAAATAATACACTAAAAATTAATAAACAACACAACATTATGCCATTATGCTAATATTAACTTTAATTAAAATAAGTTACAAGCAATACAATGAAAATTACAGGACAATATTTGTTGTTGTTGAAGTTAACGCTGTTAGCTTGAGCTTATGTTTCTGCCATGATTAGGACATCTATTTTTTGAATGACCTGGAGTTCGACACATGGAACATCTTTTTGGCTGACCAGGTTCCCTCATATCCATTTCAGTGAGTATACGAGATGATCTTGGACCCCCTTTTTTGTTTCTTAGCTTTTTCGGGTAGGGGCACATTCGTGGATCGTCACATTGTGGCCAATACGCTTCGTTGCGCAATTCGCCAAACAATCCATTGTACACGTTTGAGATGCTTTCCAACTTGTACACAGGATGTATGTAGGCCCTGTAGTCATGGTGAGCACGCTTACAAGCAGCAATGACATGAGAACAAGGCATGTGTACTTTTTGGAATTTACCACAATCACACCACCATTCATCTAGCCTAACTGTGAAATTTTCAGCAGGTCGACCTTCTCTTGGGTTAATTTGCTCCCCCACTAAGAATCGCATATCGTGTCGGTCGAACTGAAGAACGTGGTGAGAGTTGGCCTTTCTTTTAGTGTCTTCAATGGCCTTGTTTAACACTTCTATTTTTTTTTTGCCAGATATAATTAGAGTTGCGACCTCCCTTCCTCGTTGGTTGAATAAGTTGTTACACTTTTCGTAAGTTGCCTTTATCAACGCACATATCGAAAGGTTTCTTGTTTTTCTTAATACTGAGTTGATTGCCTCAGCAAGATTGGTGGTCAAGTGTCCCCAGCGTTGGCCTCCATCCCATGCTAATGTCCATTTTTCTCGTAGTATTTGTTCAAGCCAATGAACAGCTCGTTCGCTTTCTGGGTCTACCTTAAAATTGTTGTAGTAGTAGTTGAATCTGGGCTCCGTCATGGCATATGCTGAGGAATTATAAGTATAGAATTTCATTAATGTCATCAAAGTCAACCTCAACAACATCTTGGGTACAGTCCTCACACTTTTGGAGTTAGCGGAGATGACTTCATGATCAACCTCATAGGTACTAACCTTAGAACGCCGAATCAGCTTATGCTTACATGCAAAGTATTTCCATTCCTTCATTTGCATCCTTTCACCAAGCTGTTGCTGGAAGATCTTCAACACCCGTTGTTGACAATTTTATGAATTACCAACCAGTAGCTGGAACAAATTTAAATGAAAATCCAAACGAGGTAATGCAAGACGATCAACCTGTTGTTCATGAGGAGCAAGTTGAATCACAACAACATCCACGAATACGTCAAAATCCAAGACGAAATAGGCAAGCTCCAAGGTGTGGAACTGGTGGGCACAAGGGCCACTAAATATTCCCAGTTTGTGTTTGTTTTTTGAACTATATGTGTAATTTTCTTTTTCTTATTCAACAATAAAATCTTTGATTGCTAAATCTAAAAGTTTACTAAGTGCAAAAAGTTATTTTTATAATTTCTAGACACGGTTTTCAACCCTTTCTAAACCAATTTAAATCGTAAAAGTTGTATCATTGCATTCATCAACATAAAAACAATGCGAATGAACTATTGTTTATACAAAATAACCTTATATTCATAACTACAATAATACAAAAAGTAACTCTTAAGAAACTGTTGAAGTGCAAAAAGTGATTTTTTAAACTTTTTCGACACGATTTTCAATCATTTCTAAACCGATTCAAGTTGTCAAAGTTGTATTGTTGCATTCATCAACATGAAAAACAATGGAAATGAACTATTATTTGTACAAAATAACCACATATTCATAAGTACAAAAATGCAAAAACTTATCCTTAGGAAATTGTTAAAGTGCAAAAAGTTATTTTTTTAGCTTTCGTACCCGATTTTCAAGGTTTTTTTTTAATCTATTTAAGTTGTCAATTTTTATACTATTGGATTGATCTACGTGAATACAATGATAATGCACTATTGTTCAAACGAAAAAATTCCATATGCATGATAAAAAAAAATAGCAAAAACTTATCATGATAAAAAGTTTTAAACACCTTAAAAATTCTATTTTACTCCAATTTAATAATTGAATTTATTTAAAAAAAAATTAATTATCATTCAATAATTAAAATATAAAAATGAAAATTTTTAAAAATTATCATTCAATAATTAAAAAATACAAATGAAAAAAAAAATGTAGAAATAGAATAACTGAATGCGCGGGGGGGGGGGGGGGGGGGGGGGTGTTTGGAGCTGTTGAGAAATCGGTGTGCAGTGAACCGATTTCTCACAGCATAAATGTGGGAGGGCAGCGTATTTTCCGTTGAGAAATCGGTCACGGGGCAATCCATTTTTTAATGTGCACAGTAATTTGGATTAGTTGCGTAAATAATTTATGGGATAGGTTAGTTGGGTAATTTTTTTTTTTGGTATATTTACGTGAAAAAGTTGAAATTTAGACTCAATTATAGTTGGTTCCTGATTTCCCTTTTTTTTATTTTTTATTATCATTTAGCAGTTGGCACACATTAGATGGATGTGAATTTTCCGTCTGGAATTGTCTATCACGACACGATCACACAATATTTTGGGTCCCCATACCCATTGCTTTTTAAGTACGTCTTGAGTCCCTGCACCCATACCATACTGGGACCTCGTGCCCACTGCATTTTGGGTCCCCGCGCCCACTGCGTATTTGGTCCCCATGTCCCACTGCACTTTGGGTCTCCATGCCCACCATCTTTTTCTTTTAATCTCCGAACAAAATTGGAATTCATATCTTTACTTACCTTTTACTATGATAATATGAAAACATGTGTTATTCATATTATCTAGTAAAAGTTAAGTAAAGAGGGGCAACTGTAAGCACCCAATTTTGTCCGGATAAATACAAAACAATTCAAAAATAAAAATAACAAAAATTAGGAAAAATCAATTTGCTTTTATTTAAAAATGAAGAAAAAGAGACACAATGCCAAGAAAATAATTGTAGAAACAAAAACATAAAAAAGGAAAAAATGGCATGATAATGTTTTTGCCAACTGTTCAAATCTCCTTTCTATGTGATTGCAACTTTACATAGAACTTTGCCATTTTCTGTGAATTTTGAAAGCAAAAACTTTGTGCCTCAAAAAGATAACTTTGGAGTTTTCTTTTTTTTTTTTTTATTGAAAAAGGGACGGTTCACCATAGCACCAAGCTGCCACCTACATGCTACACCTACGGACAACCATGGATAAAGAGCTAAACAACTTTTCAGCATGAATATTGGATCTGGTCTCCACGGATCAAGGTTCCCTTTCCTTGATACTCACTCACTTCTCTACCGGCAAAAAGGCTAGCTTCTCTTTTTTCTCTTCATCTCACCCTCATTTTCTTCAATCTCACACAGCACTCATAAGACAACACCACCTTTTTTACTCTGGACTTTCACTCAAATAAAGCCATGGTAGCAACCTTTGACCCTCCATGAGTGCCATATACAACCAGCTGCACGAACAAATACAACACAGAACACTCTCTCATCTCACGGACCCAACATTCAAACCTCTCTACACTTCACATAAACTCTCTCACAACCACAAAGACTTGGCACTGAATCCCTTACCATGACCCGTCACGAAAAAGGGGAGCATGGCATTGTGTTTTGAACCTCCGTGACTCACCTCCACCGTGAACACCACTCCTATGAAGCCTCCAGACCTCACAAACCACTACGCAACCAACACACACAGATCTGCATACAACAGGTTCATATGCTTATGAATGAGATGCATACAACGCCGTAACAACACACTCAGCGGCACCAAGGTTTCGCATCCTCGAACCAGTATCGTGCATAGCTACCAAGACTCATGACGTCATCCCGTTACACCCCAAACTTCGACTCTTGCATATATTTTGCGCATAGCAGAGTTCGTTCTCATTCCCATGCCTGAAGCGTTAAATTAATGTGACTTCCACTGGTTTGAGATATGTTTTCCCCATTTATCAGTATATTAGCATGTGGTTGGTTACATTTGAAAAGTGGTTTGTGTATGTTTTGTCTTTCATTGCTTATATTCACTTTCCTAAATAATGAGCACCGAGTGCTTGTCTTGATTTCCTTCTATGTTCATTTTATTTTCTTTAGCTTTTGAAACCGTGATAGCATTTTTTTTTTCTTTTTCTTCTTTTACATTTGTTTAGTTGCATATTGAGGTCATTATATTTTGTTCACTTTTTCTTTAGCTAATAATGAGTTTTCATGTCATGTGATGTTCTCTGTTACTATTACAGTTGATTCACGAGTAGAATTTTCTTTCTTTAATATTTCAGTATAAGTCAATTCATATATTTTTTTTTAAAAAGAGGAAAAAAAAATAGAATGAAGGTTGCTATAATAATTTCAACTCTCAAATTCACTTGGCCTTTCCTCTGTTGTTACTGAATATAATATAATTTAAAAAGGATTAATTTGAATCAAATTTTTATAATTTTAATTAAAGATGAAGATAAGAATCTTAAATAAAAAAAATAGATTGATTGGATGTGACATCCTCTTAATCGTGAGATTTTAAGATAGAAGTTGTGACAACTTGCGGTCTTGAAACTCTTTTTTCAAAACAAAATGTTAAATCGAAATTAAATTGTTAGCCCCAAAATTAATTTGCTTCAAGTGTAAAATGGATTGGCTTGGGTGTACACCTCTGTCAATTTTATTTGGTAGGACGTATGAATTGTGACAGTTCAGAAATCCTAAAAATTAAACATAAAAAAAATCAAAAATAAAAAAATATCAACACACAATTTTTTTTTCTATCCTAAAGAACTACGTAACTCTGAATTCTCCATTGCACCTGGAGATACGTAGGAGCAGGGGACCACTCCTGTCGAGCTAAAAAATAAAAAATATATAAATTAGAAAGATAAAAAAATTACAATAATAATCCTCTCTTTCCATAATAATAAACTTCTTTTTAATAATTAAAATTCTCTTGCTTAAAAAATATAGTAAATAAAATATTCAATAATATTCTTGTTTTATTTTGAGGGGTAAAATAAATAATTTTAAAGTTATTAAAATTTGCACATTTAATTAGAGGTAACTGTCTTCGAATGGGCGTCGTAGGGTGCTAATACCTTCCCTACGCGTAATCGACTCCCGAATCCAAAATATGGTTTTCAAGACCATTTTATTTTCAAAAAGGTTTTTTCCGTAGTTTTCCATGATAAACTATGGAGGCGACTCCTCTGTTTTTTAACTCTTTTTTCGCCGTCCCGCCGCGACTTTGGTTGCAACAAATGTGATTGAGGAAACTCCCTTGAAGATTATTAGTAAGTTTTTTTTGACAAAAATTAATCATCGATTAATCTAGTAAATATTTTGTATTTTTAATATGGTATAAAATGTGCATTAATATATTTATTTTATCAATATATAATAAGTGTTTGTTGATCTTAAAAGTCTGTCATGACCTTAGTGAGTCTCAGGATTCAACTCACCTAATTTTTTTAATAAAAAAATTATGTCACGTTAATATTCTATAATGCCATACAATGTAATACTACAACATTTAAATACATGTTATGTTATTAATAAATAATTATAAGATTTATTTTTAAAATTTTGTGAGAATAGAAAGAAAGTAGAAAATAAAATTAAATTTAGTAATACTTCCGTAGAAGGTATAAAAACATATTGGATAAAATATGTTTTTAGTTCCTGTACTTTCAGAAAAAAATGGTTTTAGTCCCTGTACTTTCAGAAAAATTTGGTTTTAGTCTATGTACTTTCGAATCAACCATTTTAGTCTCTGTACTTTCAGAAAAACTTGGTTTTAGTCCCTATCCTCTAATGGTGTTAATACTGTTAATGGAAATACAATTCCGGTGGCTATAAACTGCCACAAAATACACGTTCCTCATGTATTTAAACTTAACATCATTGACGGCTAAAAATCGCCACATATTATTAAAAAAAATAGACTCAAACTCAAAGAGAAACCCGTCTTTTTCATTACCGACGACACATTATGTGACTATTTTTTTAATAATTTATAGCAGTTTTTAGCCGCCAATGATGTTGAGTTTAAATACATGAACAATGTATATTTTGTAGCAGTTTATAGCCACCAGAAACTGTATTTCCATTAACAGTATTACTATCATTAGAGGAGAGTGATTAAAACTAAATTTTTTCTGAAAATACAGAAACTAAAATAGTTGATTTGAAAATACATAAACTAAAATTAAGTTTTTCTGAAACTACATAAATAAAAAATATATTTATATTTCAGTGGTAGCACATGAAACGTACCATCAAGTCAGACTTTGGCTAGGACAATTTTGGCACATTTGGCAAACGAAAATGACTAACGCCCGTCCCACAAGGCAAGAACGTGGTGATGAAGCGAATGAAATAGAAATAAGCAAGAGAAAATAAGAAATGTATAAATATTATAAAATAATTTTATATTATCATTTAATTATAAATTATCATTTATAATAAATTTGTTAATTTTTATAATAATTATCTTAATCTGATATTATTTCTGATTGATTGACAATATAAATTTTTTGTTAGTATATGAAAATAATAAATAATTAAGTATAATAAGTAATGCAATAAAAAACAGTTTATGTAGAAAAATAAGATCAAAGAAAAAAAATAAGTATATCTATATACGAAGGGATGAGAGATTTTTTTTAATTTTTTTAAATCAAATGATATATGAATTTTCTATCTGGCACCCAATCAAACATTTCTCACTAGATTGGGAGTAAAATGGTATTGGAAATCCAATCAAACCTTGAGGAATCCAAATGTTAAACCATATGTGTCAATTCTTTTGGTTAGGGATATGAGATTTTAGTGTACACATTTTGTATTTGATTTCTCCCTTATAATAAGGGCGACCCAAAGATAAAACATCTATAGCTTAAGTTTCACGCTTATCAACAAAAAAATATTTGTTATTAATTTTTTAAAGCAAAAAAGGTCAAATATATTGATAAAAAAACTCAACATATAACACTTTTATTTAAAATAAAAAAGTCTCTCTCAAAATTTATTTTAGTCATCACTTACTATTAGCCTGCCTATAACTACCTCTACAAACCACTATTTCTCTCTCACTATTTTATTACTATAACTATCTTTACAAAACACTAACTATTATTTAACTTCCATCATCTCTTTTATTTTAGTTTTATTTTTTAAAAGAGATAATAGAAGCTAAATAATAGTAAGTGTTTTGTAGAAAAACAAAAATAAAATAAAATTCACTAGAAAACCAAGGAGAAAAAGGAATAAAAAAATGTTGATTAGTATAATAATAAAACTTATCATATATATATATATAAATATGAATTTATTAAATATTTTAAGAATAAAAAAAATTAAAACACGTCTCAAGAAACGTTGGATTTGTTTGGTAGTCCATAAAATGTCGGCTCCAAAACGTTCGTTGATAATATAGCCTTTGAAAATATGCTACAATCTTTAAAAAAGTTAAAAAACTAAAAGTAAAATATTGTACTTGTATTAAAAGTTATCGACAAGTAGTTTGATATTTAAATCTCTTAATTAAAATTTAAGTTTGATTCAGATATCAAATTACAATTAAAAATATCATTTTATCTTAAAATGACCGATCTAATAAAAGAAAATTAGTTAAATACTAAATAAAAATCTTAGATATTTCTTGTTAAAAAAATATACATATTCCACCCGTACTTTCATGAACTAACTTTTTCCTGTTTTCTCTATTATTAGATCTGAAGCTTCTGTCTAGATTTGTCTGTCACGAACACACAATCCTAAAAAACTCTAGAAATTTGTGTATAAATTACTTTATTGACAGCGAGAATAACGTGGATCATGTACATATTTTTAAGAGAAAAAAAGACTATGCTCAACAAAAAAAATAAAAAATGACTATACGTTTATCATCCAATCAAAATACGATAAATTTGTTGTAGGAATAACACGATGGTGTAACTTTTTAACAAAAATATAATTATATTTTTTTCTTTTTTAACAAAAAATCTAAAATTTTGTCTCACCTTCAATTTATTTTATTTCATTCACTTTCTTTATTTCACCTTTCGTTCCGGAATAATTTAAAATATCTCACTTTGCATTTATTTTATTTATTTTCTCTTTTATTTTTTTGACTTTCCTTTCTAGACTATTCTTTCTTATGCCAAACATATCATTAGTATCTGTCATACAGAACACACAAAGATGGGTGACCGAAGGCAACAGTTTCCAGGCGAACCGAATTGAATCAATTTGCATTGCTTATTATGAAGTGGTATAGAATTTAATATCAACCCAACTAATTATGACACATATATTATTGATTCTATTTAAATTAAATCTGTAATATTTTACTAAAATCCTATCCATAATCATTTTTACATAAAAACTTAAATTAAATAGCGTTTTTTAAAATATATTAATTTAATTTATTTAATAAATCATTAAATTAATTTAGACCCACTGTTTTATAATAAGTATTATATTTTAATTATTTTTAAGTAAGCTTTTATGATCTTAATCAAAAGACTCCTACCTATTTTATTAAGTTTAAATATTTTTAATTCTTATAAATATATCTTCATATGATTTTAGTTCTATAAAATATTTTTATTTTAATTTTATAAATTTTAATTTTTTAACAAAATTTATATTATTACTTAACAATAACGTGATATATATATATATATATATATATATATATATATATATATTTAATAATATTATATTAACAATGATTTTAAGATGACATATATAAATAATAAGATAATGACAGAAATTATTTTTAAAATTTACCAAAATATTTTTAATAACCATAAATCATGTTCAATCATATTCATGCTTTCTCCTATATTTGTACCCGCATAATAGGGCATCTTCAAAGGTGGTACTTATATTTTTAATAGGCTAAAGTATGTTTTTATCTCTATACTTTTAGAAAAATTTAGTTTTAGTCTTTATACTTTTGAATCAACCATTTTATTTCTCAAACTTTGAAAAATACTTACTGTTAATCTTTTCCTTCTAATGATGTTAATACTATTAACGAAAATACAGTTTTTGTCACCATTAGAAACTCACGAATCTTACTTAATCAATTAAACTAAATCCTTATTTTTTCTTGTTTGATTGCATAGAATATGAAAGGAAATAAAAAAATAAATATATAATCACATGAATATCTCTAATAAAAAAAAGTGTATAAAAATAAGGATAATATGGTATTTTCATTTCACAAAATAACCTTTCCATTGTTTTCTTTCCGATGTTTTTTGCTTCGGGTTTTCTTTCCGATTTGAGATGAATAAAAATTGTAATGGATCCCACAAAAAACTGTCTTTTCATTGGTACGGTTAGAGCAATCAAACGAAGGAACAGGACAAATTTTAAAAGTTTTCGTTCCTTTTCAATTTTTTTTTAATTAAGGCCTTTAACTTTCCGATAGAAACCAAGGTATCCATAAATTTTGATTCTTTGTACTAGTTATGAGACTAACCTTATATTGTACTTAATCATATTTAAAGCTCATCATCTCTCCTCAAAAATATATATTATGCAAAAATCGAATCGACATCCTTTTTCATAAACTCAGTATGTGTTATTAACAGATGATGATCGTTCTTCTACAATCTGATCCTTCCATTTTCTGTGCTAACCAACCAAGTGTAAGTATGAAATGTGAATACTTCTCCTAATAGAAAATCAAATTTGCATTTTTTTTTCCGGTAAGAGGCAAAACAAAGGAAAACAACCAAAACAAAAATTAAATACGCAAGAACAACCAAAACAATCAAATTTTGATTTGCTACATTACGAGAAATTTAGACTCAATTATAGTTGGTTCCTGATTTCCCTTTTTTTTTTTTTAATTATCATTTAGCAGTTGGCACACATTAGATGGATGTGAATTTTCCGTCTGGAATTGTATATCACGACACGATCACACAATACAACGAAAAATCTTATGAAATTTCAAAATAATCTATAGACATTTACATTTCAATATTATATTTCTAAAAAATCATACAAAAATAAAGTTCCAAGTAACAGCGTTACTGTAACGAATATTAAATTAAATAAAAATAAACTCGTTTGTCCTCTCTCTCTCTCTCAACTCCCTTATAAATTATGGTGTCAGCAAGAAGATAGCACCACACCATCAACCACTCCCACTCCGGAGAAAAAAAAATATTATGGGTTCTCTGGAAGCAATTTCGAAGCCCCACGCCGTGTGCGTTCCGTTCCCAGCACAAGGCCACATAAACCCAATGCTAAAACTAGCAAAACTCCTTCACTTCAAAGGCTTTCACATAACCTTTGTCAACACTGAGTACAACCACAAACGCCTTCTCAAATCGAGAGGCCCTGATTCGCTCAAGGGCCTCTCTTCATTTCGCTTTGAGACCATTCCCGACGGGCTCCCCGAGCCCGACGTCGAAGTCACGCAGCACGTGCCTTCGCTCTGTGACTACACAAGAAGAACTTGCATGCCACACTTCAGAAACGTCCTTTCTAAACTCAGGGATTCCCCTAGTGTCCCTCCCGTGAGTTGTATTGTTTCTGATGGCATCATGAGCTTCACTCTGGATGCTGCCCAAGAATTTGGCGTGCCAAACGTCTTGTTTTGGACCACCAGTGCCTGTGGGTTCATGTGCTACGTGCAATACCAGCAGCTTATTGAAAGGGGCCTTACACCACTCAAAGGTTAGTGATTTTTCTTTTACAATGTATAGGAGGTTTTGTGATTTTGGAATAAAGAAGAGTTTTTTTCATTTGAGAGTAACTATTGAGATATATTTATTTTTTGAATTATTATATTTGAACATTCAATTTTTTTAAATATTTATTCAACATCTAGTACTTTTTTTTATCTTTTTTTTTTTTTATCACATCATACTATCTATCTTATCTATATTTTTTTTCTCTTTTTTCACTTTCTCTCTCGGTATCCAAAAGGCATTTGGTACGTACACTCATTTTTGCGTATCCAAGAAGAAAAGAGAGAGAGAGGAGAGCCAGCAAACTAGATCCTTTCTGTCTCTCTGATCTAAAAAAATAAAAGCAGAAACAAAAAAAGAGTGGAGAGAGAAAAATAAAGAGAAAGTAAAGATGATAGATGGAGCTATAGAGGTCCGGTGGATAGAGAGAAAAAAATAAAAAATAAATAATAACATGAAAAATGAGAAGAAAAATAAATAAGACAAAGAAAGTACGATGATGATAATAAGTTTATAACTAATTAGATTATTCTTAGATTCATATATAAAGTAAGATTGTGCGCTTAGAGTGAGATTTATATAAATTTAGTTAATTGATTGTTCTGTTTGACATGCAGATGCTAGTTATCTTACAAATGGGTATTTGGAGACAGCTATTGATTGGATACCAGGCATTAAGGAAATTCAACTGAAAGATATTCCAACCTTCATTAGAACTACAGATCCAGATGATATTATGCTTAATTTCGGACGTGGCGAGTGCATAAGAGCTCAGAAAGCTTCTGCAATCATTTTGAACACATTTGATGCCTTAGAGCACGATATTTTAGAAGCATTCTCATCCATTTTACCTCCTGTGTATTCCATTGGCCCCTTAAATTTTCTCTTAAACGATGTCACTGATAAGGACTTGAACGCAATTGGGTCCAACCTGTGGAAGGAGGAGCCAGGGTGTTTGGAATGGCTCGACACCAAAGAGGCCAACACAGTGGTTTATGTGAACTTTGGAAGTGTCACGGTTATGACAAATGACCAATTGATTGAGTTTGCATGGGGACTTGCCAACAGCAACAAAACCTTTGTGTGGGTTATAAGACCAGATCTTGTGGTTGGTGAAAACGCTGTGTTACCTCCAGAGTTTGTGACAGAGACTAAGAATAGAGGCCTATTGTCTAGTTGGTGTCCCCAAGAGCAAGTGTTGGCTCACCCAGCAATTGGGGGGTTCTTGACACATAATGGTTGGAACTCAACGTTGGAAAGCGTGTGTGGAGGTGTTCCAATGATATGTTGGCCTTTCTTTGCGGAGCAACATACCAATTGTCGGTTCTGTTGCAAGGAGTGGGGGATTGGGTTGGAGATTGGAGATGTTGAGAGGGACAAAATAGAGAGCCTTGTGAGGGAGTTGATGGATGGTGAAAAGGGTAAAGAGATGAAAAAGAAAGCTTTGGAGTGGAAGACATTGGCTCAAAAGGCTGCTTCTGGTCCAAATGGGTCTTCCTTTGTTCATTTTGAGAAAATGATTCGTGAAGTTCTTATGAGCAAAATTGCTAATATCAGTGTTTAAAAGGGGTGATACCTGTTGGATACATTTGAGTTCTGTTGATACTTTCAGTATGTATCCATACTTTTAACATTTTGTCCATTTGTTTCGAAATAATGCCAGTTCGAGTGAATTATTGGATCCCAACTTTAACATTTAGTTTTTTTGTGTAACACTTTTTTTAATACATTTTTATTGATTAAAAATGATTAAAAATCACAAATTTATTTGATTCTTTCTTTTTATTTAACAGCTTTACATAAAATTATGTAATTTTCAATAAAATTTAACTTATGCTAAAAAAAGGAGCATACACAACTTTGTTTTAATCAGACTTAATTAAATCCATCACTCAAACCAATCAACATATCTCAGTTTGAGTTAGATCAGATTCCCTATCTATAACTACTATAATATAACTAAATAAATGGATAATTCATCTTTGTCTTTTCATTTCCCCATAAAGGTTCTTAAATACAAAAGTATAAAAACCGTAAAAGTTAAGATCACCATACAAGTGGCAACCATCAAAAGACCTTCTAGAGTTTTCTAGCTACTACTAACAGCTGGTAAACAATTCAAAACTTAAAATCCTTGTGCTAAGCAGGCTTCGTAGTCTCCCTTTTGGGCCTCTCTGATCCTGTTTCATCTTTTGTTGGACCTTTAACTGTTGTGGGCCTATCAATACCCACACCTTCAGAATTGTCTTTGTCCTCAAAGACTGAAGTAATAGGGGCGGTGGGTGGAGTAAATGCTGGTATGGCATTGGCTAAAGAGGATGGTGAAGAGGTGGACTTGGGATTCCGAGGAGGAGAGGGGAATCTAGTTGTGGGCAGAACTAAGTCATTTAAAAATGAGTCAGTTGGAGGAACCTTGTCTTCAGGTAAGTGAATTGGAGGAAGAGTTGGTGGTGCAATCGGTGGGGTGCCCACAAAGCGGCGAAGCAACGAGACATGGAACACGTTGTGAATCTGTGCAGAAAGGGGAAGATTCAATTTGTAAGCCACCTTGCCCACTTTACTAAGTATCTGATAAGGGCCTTGAAAACGACGACCGAGCTTTGGTGAGGAAGACTGAGCCACTGAAATTTGACGATACTTTTGCAAACGGAGCCAGACCCATTCATCGACCTCAAATGTGGTATCCTGTCGGTGTTTGTTTGCTTGAGCAATCATTCGCTGCCTTGTTCGAATGAGATTAGTCTTCAAAATGTTCAAAATGGCTTTTCTGTTGTGCAGGGAAGAGAGCACCTCCTGAGCATGAGGTGATGATGGCAAATAGTCTGGAATAGTAGAAGGATGGCGGCCATACAGAGCATGAAAAAGGGACATTCCAATGGAGGAATGATGCGATGTGTTGTACCAAAATTCGGCCAAGTGAAGGAAGGATACCCATTTCTTAGGAAAATCACTGGTGAAACATCGCAGATAAGCATTGAGACAGCGATTCATGACATTAGTTTGGCCGTCTGATTCAGGATGGTAAGCCGTGGAAAAGCATAGCTTGGTCCCCTGTAATTTAAAAAGCTCTTTCCAAAACTGACTCATGAATAGTTTGTCTCTATCTGACACAATAGTTTTGGGTATGCCATGTGGGCGGAAAATCTCCATAGAGAACCTCTTAGCCAAATCCTGAGCTGTGAAGCATCCAGGAAGCGCTAAAAAGTGCGCATACTTGGTTAAACGATCTACTATGACCCAAATAGTGGAGCGGCCACCAGACTTTGGGAGGGCAGTGATGAAATCCATGCTGAGATGTTGCCACACTTTGTCTGGAATTGGAAGAGGCTGTAACAAGCCTTGGGTTTTGGTGGGCAAATATTTATGTTGCTGGCAGATTTGACAATGAGTGATGAATGACTTTGTTTCCTTATGTAGGCTAGGCCAGAAGAAAGAAGCAACTACTCTTGCCATGGTGGGTTTAAAGCCTGAGTGTCTTGATATTGGTGAGGTGTGGAATTCCTGCAACAGTAAAAGGCGGAGTCCCATAATGTTGGGTACAAAGATGCGGTTGTTGAACAGTAAAATGCCATCTCGGGATGTAAACTGTAACACTCCTAAATCCGGGTTTACATATATTTTCTTTTTTAAACTTATTTTAATTCAATAAGCATGTTAACTAACTTTAATCTTTTCCAAAAACTGTGAAGTTAATAAAACATATATCGGAATTTTATCGGATGTTTAAAACTTTTCATTAATTAATTTTGGAAGTTGCGTATCGCCGCCTCAATTATAAGTATACATGACATAGAGATTTTCATAACCCAAATATTTTTCTGAATAATACTAATATGTACATTTCCAAAGTGTATATCAAATACATAGGGTAATATAGTACGAAAGCTGAATGTACATACCAAAAATCTGAAACCTAGGTCTACCCATATCCAAATACATAAAAAGAGGAAAACCTAGTCTCAGAGCAGTCATCGCTAACACCCAACCTTGCATGTTAGACCAACCTCCAAACGAAAAGTGACGAAGCTGATGAAGATGGCGTCTTTATAACATCTACAGGTACTGCCACCGGTTCCTAAAAAATAAAACAGAGGGTGAACTATCTGCTTCATCAAGTAATACACACAGAACGACTTCACAGTCATATACACAATCCTACTAGCCACCACGATGTGGTTTTCTAACGGTCACACCCGAAACCTATTCGTTTCCACAACTATTCTTGTAAATTGTTTCACACTGGCCAGCTGCCACTGGAACTCCCAGAACTCAGTGGTCTTACATATTTTTGAGTTGGATGACTGTTGGGAGTACACCCTTCACCATGGTACAATGGCGGGCTCTCACCAACCGATGATGACTCGTAATTTCTGTCGGGATTGCCAAGTCGGCTATGTGACTAGTGTCACAACTCGGCGCCATATAGCCCCCAAGGACTGCCTCCTTACGATCATCTCCCAGGTACCAACTGTGGTCATCCATTACTCCGAGGACTGACTCCTCAACATTCTCCTCACAGAGTTTATTTTCTTTCTTCGTCGCCTGTGGGTTTCCCGCTGCACATGGTACAAGTGCGGACGAATTGACGCCGAGCTAAAGGTACCACCTCTACGCTCACATATGCATATTTAAATAAGGACTTTGCCTTTATCGCTACATCGTAACGATCTCATCACCCCAGGTGATGCGTCATTCGCAATCCGACTTTGGTTCACAGATAACTCGCAGCTGAAATATCCCACGCGACCTTCTTGCCATCTTGTAATTCCAGCAATCTGCCGTACACTCGTATCATCCTTGTACGACTCTCAACTCACATAAGTCACAGCGCGTCATATGTTTTTATTACGTTTTATGTATATTCCTTACCCTCTCAAGTGTTTTATGATTTTTATAAAAAGAAGATATTTATATTTAATAAACTAAAAGAAAATAAAATAAAAATATCTTAGATCTTTTAAATGTGCTCACTTTACAAGTTGTATTTATCTTTGAATAGCAATTTTGCTATTAACACTAGAAATCAATTCTAGTTACCACAAGTACTTGCGTCGAGTCTTGTAGACACAGCACACCGACAAACAATTTTACCATAAAATTCACACTACAGTCAAGAGACCGTATCACCAAAACAGAGAACATCACACTTTTAATATCAAGTGCTCAAGGTTTTCCTTCCTGAGACTTAAACGAAACAATCAAAATATAGTTATATCATATCCATTATCTCACATAATCAAAATATTAGTAGAAGGGTAAAATGACAAAAGTACATATATTGATGATCACATTTGACCATTGAGTCGAATTTTCATTGACAGTACTGAATGTGAACTCTCACTGATACAAGCAAATGACCTCGGAATTTAAAATTTTTTATATCAAATCGAAGCTCTTGAAATCTATTTTATAGAAAAGTATCCCACTTATAAAATCAACATCTAGAAAATTTTATAAAAATTTTGTAAGTCAGCAGCCCTGAATTTTGAGTGCTCACTGAACATAGCTCAAAGAAATGTAAATTTCTCCCACTTCCCAAATTCTTTTTGAGCTGAATTTTTTTCAGTAGAAAGGTAACATCTTTATCTTTCTAAAAAAGTAATCCTTGCCTCCAAATTCTTTCCCTATTGTTCCCAGTAATTTTTTTTCTAACAGCCTAAGTTTCAGACTCAAAACAGAGCTCCAAAACCCTTGCCCTGTTTCTTTTTAAAAGTTAATTTAGCAATTGGACATGATAATTTTTTTAATTTATATGGTTAAAAATCTTGTTTTGTCTAGTTTTTTAATGGTTCAAAAACGAAAAAGAACCATTAAGCACACAACTAGGAATTTGAGAAAAACCGAGACATGTTCCAGGTAAACTTGAAAACAGAACATCCATTTTTAAAGCCACGGATGAACTTCAAAACGAGGTTTTCTCTCCAAGGTTTAAAAATAAAAGTTGTTCCTTTTTGTGTCTATTTTCATTCAAAACAAATTTCGTGAAAAACCAACGGTTAGATCTCCCAAAAATCACAAAACCGTGGGATCTGTCCAGGGACACACGAACCTGACAGTCACTTTTCCATTGTTTTGAAGTTTGTTTTCAACATGTAACCTTCATCCATTAATTCTACGAAAATTGGGCATCGATTCCCTTGTTCTAGGGACCTTCCCACTCAGTTTCAAAAGAACAAAATAACACTAAAGCCAGGACATGCACCCACACAGTCACTGCTAAGGGTTTCAAACCCATTTCATCAACTTTTTACATTCAACCATTCAAACAAACACACACAACAGCCAAGAGAGGCATACATGCTGTAAGTAGTTGAGTCCCCTAGCTCTCAACCACCCTTAAACTAAAAATAGAATTCACAAAGAGTCCCCCTCACCTAAAAGAGCTTCAGCTGAGAGAGAGAGAGGAAGAGAATGTGAAGAGGAAGAGAACTTGGTGTTGAGAGGATGATGAGCTTGAGACTTTGCTTGCATGTAGCTTCCAAGACCATCAACAATGGTTTTCCTTTTTCCTTGTAGCTCTCGGCCAGAACAGAGAAAATGAGAGAGAAGAAAGCTTTTCGGGATAGGAAGAAGAATGAGAGAAGAAGGAAATTGGTTCACGTATGTATTTAAGATAAATTTGAAACTTTGCTAGTTGCAGCCACACTTCCTCTAAGGACACCCCCTTATCTTATTTTTTTTTCTTTTTCTACAACTTACGGAACTTACGTAAAAGTTCCAAAATCTCACAATAACACTATGAATTTAAATTTAATTTCCTTTTACGGTATTTATCAAACACTTAATATACGTTACGAAAAATCACAGTGTTACAATTCTCCCCAACAAGAAAATTTTCTAATTAAATCTCTCACGTTTATACTTATTGGGTTGTAATTTTTGGGATGTTACATAAACTGAGGATTGTTGTGGAGGCTAGCACGAACCAGTGTTTTACCCTCAGGTGTGGAGGTAAAATAATGGTGCAGATCCTGAAGGATAGTAGGAATGGAGGATGTCATCCCAGAAAACAAGAGTAAGGCAGAGGGATCCGAGGCGGGTAAGGTGCAACGTGACAATGTATCAGTTACTCTATTGTCACGATCCGGTTTGTACAAGATTTCAAAAGTAAAACTTGTAGCTTAATGGCCCATTTCTGCTGCTCTGGAGTTTGAAATGCTTGAGACATCAAGGATTTTAAACTCTTTTGATTTGTATAGATTTTGAAGGATCTGCCAATTAAATAGTGCCGCCATTTCTTGACAGATTCAATGATTGCAAACATTTCACGGACGTATGCCGAAGCTGATTACATCCTAGGGCACAACTTCTTACTAAAAAAAGCGACGGGGTGCCCAGCTTGTGACAAAATCGCACCAATAACATGAGAGGATGCATCAGTTTCCAATTCAAAGGTCAACTAAAAATCCGGCGGCGCCAAGACTGGTGTAGACATCATAGCCTCTTTTAATTTTTGAAAAGCAAATGTAGCTGACTCTGCCCAAGTAAAAGTAGGAGAACGAAGGAGATCAGTCAAAGGTGCTGCAAGAGAGGCGTAGTGGCGAACAAATCTTCAGTAAAAACCCGTAAGGCCTAAGAATCCACGAAGAGTAGAAAGAGAGCCTAGGTGAGGCCAATCCCGAATTGCCTGAATCTTGTCACAATCAGGTTCCACACCTTTTGAAGAAATTATATGACCCAAATAGGCTACTTTGGTATTTGCAAATACACATTTAGAGAACTTGGCAAAGAACTGGTTAGCCATAAGTAACTCTAAAACAATGCGTAAATGAATTGCATGATCTTGTAAAGTAGCACTATAAATAAGAATATCGTCAAAAAATACCAACACAAAGCGATGCAAATAGGGTCATAGGAGGTCATTCATGGCAGATTGGAAAGAACAAGGTGCATTTGTCAACCCGAAAGGCATCACAAGAAACTTATAGTCGCCATCAAATGTTCGAAAGGCTATCTTGTGAATGTCATCAGGATGCATTCAGATTTGGTGATACCCCGAGCGCAAATCGATCTTAGAAAAAATTGTGGCTCCACCCAATTCATGTAAGAGTTCATCCACTGTGGGAATAGGAAACCGATCAGGAATAGTGATGGCATTGAGGGCCCTATAGTCAGCACAAAACCGCCATGTGCCATCCTTTTTGCGCACAAGCAACACGGGAGAAGAAAATGGACTATTGCTGTGGCGAATGAGACCGTCAGTGAGCACTTCAGATATGAGTTGGGTCATAATGTTTTTTTTAGCATGAGGGTAGCGGTAGGGACGAACATTTACTGGAGATGCATTTGGAAGTAAGGGAATTCTATGATCGTGAGGCCTTATGGGAGGAAGCCCATGGGGTTTGTCAAAGACCTGCGCAAGTTCTTGTAAAAGGGACGTAATTGCAGGATTAGTAGAAAAAAACTGAGTAGTGGTGTCCTATTGACAGTATCGTCGGTTGCACTTGGTGAAGAAAAAGATAACAGATGAAATGAGACAACCAATCTGTGTGCAACATATGGCGAAATTGGTGGTATGTGTTAGGAGAGGGTGCACAAAATTTGGTACCCTGTAAAGTAACAGATTGAGAATTATGGGGAAATGACATACAAGGAATGGAGAAGTCTGATGTGACAGGGTCCAGCTGACTTAACCATCCAATTCCAAGCACTATATCTGCACCCTCAATAGGCAAGAGATAAACAGAGACTGGGAAGGTGTGATTTTGAATAATAACACGAAGGTGAGAACATGATCCCTGACAATAGATTTGCTCACCATTTCCCACCATGACAGGGAAGGGCGGTGTAGGGTTGATGTCCAGCTGGAGATGTTTTGCAATGCGAGGTTGCATGATGTTATGAGAGCTGCTTGTATCGACCAGTACCTGAACAGGGAGCCCTAAAAGAGACCCTTGAAATATGAACGCTTGATGGGAATGTTGGCCTGTAAGAGCTTAAGGAGAGAGATGGAAGTGAATGGCTGGTTCAATGTCTGATGCTGGGGAGGAAATAAGTATGGTAGGTTCGGTGTGTGGTTCAGGGTTAGGTGTGTGGTTCAGGGTTAGGTGTGTGGGTATCATCCAAAAAAGGCGGGTCTTCTTCAGTAAGGAGTAGCAAGAATTGATTCCCTTGGCAACGATGTCTAGGGTAATACTTGGCATCACAGTAATAACATAAGCCTTGCGCTCGTCTTTCATTCCACTGGGAAGGGGTAATGTGTTTAATAGGAAGAGAGGAAGTGTTGGGGTTTGTAAGTGGTGTTTGTGTTGAAGTTGGTGGTGAAGGGGAATGGTTGGGAGTAGGAGGGTTACTATTTGCTGTGGATTTGGTATAGGGTTTGATATAGGGTTTAGGCCTGGTATCTTTAAGTTTTGCTTCGACCAACTTAGCCATCCCAAAAGCATGGTGAATCGAATTAGGCTTCATAAGGGCAAGCTCATTACGAATCTCAGGCAGAAGACCAGATAAAAAACAGTTAAGTAAGTTTTCTGGGGAAAGACCATAAACCTTGTTAGAGAGACGCTCAAACCTCTGCTGGTAGTCAACCATGGTAGTATGTTGGCGGAGCTTAAACAACTCAGCTTGATGATTTTCAAAGGATGAAGGTCCGAAACGCAACTCCAGTGTACGCAAAAATGAGTCCCAATCGATCAACTGATGGTTGAAATGGAGCCATTTAAACCAAGAGAGAGCTTCTCCTTTCATATAGAAAGCCACCATGGGAAGTCGTTGCTCGGGAGGGATTTGGTGAAAGCCAGAGAACTGCTCTGCCTGAAAGATCCAATCTAAGGGATTAGAGCCTTCGAATGGTGGTAGTTGAAGTTTTTGGCAAACGAGGAAATGGTGTATGTGGGGGGTGGTAAATGGTATTAGAAGCATTAGAGCCATGGGGAGGGGTGTACAGATGGACTAAACCATCGGGGCCAACCTGAAAGATAGGAGGTGTAGTGGGACCAAAGAGAGGGGTATTAGCACCACCTGTGGTTTTGGGGCCAGTAGCAGGAGTTTATTTGGTGGGCACGGAAATGGCAGCCACTTTGTTCGTGAGAGAGGAAAGGATGCCATTGATGGTATCACATCTAGCATCCAAGGTATGTTGAAGCTCATTGTGACGAGCCTCTTGAAGTTGCTGCCAAGCGTTAAGTTTTTCCGTGACGACTTGGAAAACATCGTCAAGGTCCTTGGAGGGTTTAGAAGGAGGCATGAGATTCAAGGTAGAAAGCACCAATGATAGAGTGCTTTAAGAACCCTATCTATAACTACTCTAATATAACTAAATAAATGGATAATTCATCTTTGTCTTTTCATTTCCCCATAAAGGTTCTTAAATAGAGAAGTATAAAAATTGTAAAAGTTAAGATCACCATACAAGTGGCAACCATCAAAAGACCTTCTAGAGTATTCTAGCTACTACTAACAGCTGGTAAACAATTCAAAACATAAAATCCTTGTGCCAAGCAGGCTTCGTAATCTCCCTTTTGGGCCTCTCTGACCCTATTTCATCTTTTGTTGGACCTCTGACTGTTGTGGGCCTATCACTCTTCTATCAAATTTGAATCAAATCAATTCAATCAATAACATGTTGGTTTGAGTCAAGTGTATCATGTCTAAAAAATTAAAAATTATGTTACTTTTTTTAAAAAGGGTAAGTAGTAAATAAAAAAATAAAACACAAAAAATATATAAATAATAATTAAAAAAGAAATTATTATAACATCAAATAGTTGGATCAACAATTTCACAGGTTTTAAAATAAGGGTAAAATATGTTTTTGATCCCTGTACTTTCAGAAAAACTTGGTTTTAGTCCTTGTACTTTTGAATCAACAATTTTAGTCCTCAAACTTGCTTTTAGTCCCTCTTCGCTAATGGTGTTAATACTGTTAACGGAAATACAGTTTCCGATGCCTGTAAAATGACATGTCACATGTGTTAATATTGTTAACAAAAATATAGTTTCCGGCGCCTATAAAAGGACATGTGACATGTGTGTTTTGTGGCGGTTTATAGTTGTCGAAAATTGTATTTTCGTTAACAATGCCTATAAAAGGACATGTCACATGTGTTAATACTGTTAATGAAAATATAGTTTCTGGCGCCTGTAAAAGGACATGTGACATGTGTGTTTTGTAGTGGTTTATAGTCGCCGAAAACTGTATTTTCGTTAACAGTATTAACATCATTATAGGAGAGTGACTAAAAACAAGTGTTTTTCAAAGTTTTAGGACTAAAATAATTAATTCGAAAGTACAGGTACTAAAACCAAATTTTTCTGAAAGTAGAAGGAATAAAAACATATTTTACTCTTAAAATAAAAATCTAATACTTAAACCAAAGAATACCGGGTTTGAATGGATCGAGTCCAACCCCAACATCAACAAAATATGAACTGAAGTGTTTGAGTTAGTTCAAATTAGTTTAAATTCACAAATTACCAGAACTTGTAACTACTTAGTACTACTATTATATTAAAAAGATTTCATTTGAGAATCTATTATCAGTACTACTCTTGTTTCCAGATCTTATCAGACCCAGGTGCACGACTCCACGCGTTCCATGAGCACTTCTCAAGAAATAGAAATTTTTTAGGTAAAATCTATCGTTCCTTGAAATTTTGGTGGGTACTGGTATGTGGTATCCTATGCACATGTACCAATAAAATATAAACATTTAGAGTCTATTTATCAATGCTATAAATAACATGTCTTTCTACAATTTTCATCTAGAAAATATTTTGAAAATATTGTAAATTATAAAAAGAAAAACTCGAGGAAAATTTTTATAAAATTGTTGAGATTTATCCTAGATCTTTTGCTGCAAAAATCACGCAAAAAACTCTTTCCTACTAACTAAGTTCTTTACCATCGCCATTGTTGAGCCCTGTGATCCTTTTCGCATATGAGAATTTGTTGCGATAATTAATCAAGCATTATTCTTCGAAGCTTCTAGACATCAATTGCACATACAAGTTCTATAACATTTGTGTCGTATCTTGCTATGTAGGATAAGATGGACAAAAACTAAGTGACTACGGTTACCTCCTTTCTTACCTTGTTCTGATTATGTTGGATAATGGATATTATAGTGATTCCTTATTCATATGAACACATGACGATGGTGTAGGATAAAACAAGACAAAAAAAATTGTAGGCATAAAACAAATTAATAATAATAATAATAATCTTTTTAAATTTAGCATTCCATTATTTTTAAATTTTGCCATTCGACCCTGTGAGATTTTATTATAATTATAAATTCTTAAAAATAAAAATTTAAATAAAATTAAAATTATATCACTATTGACGTGAATAAATTTTGCACACGTGTTTATTTGCCATTGATCCATATGAGATGAGTAACAATCTCCAATTAATTAAGCCAGTCTCATCAATTTTAATATACCACCGTCTCCATAACTCTTTGGACACGTGGATTCTCCATAACTCTTATTGTCACATAAAAATTATTTAAGAACATTTATTTTTACTCCAATAGTGAAATTTAGTTTGAGTTTTTATTTTATTTTTAGTCTCACAATTAACTTTTACATCTTTAAATTTATTTTTATTATAAATTAAAATTAATTTATATATTTTAATTTTGAAATAATAATAATAATAATATTAAAATATAAATATATTAAAATATATTTCTCAATACTAAGTATAAACCCACGCTATTCACCCTTTCAATTTGAATTTCACAAATCAATATCTCATTATTCTGAGTGAAACTATATTTAGATCTTTTAAAAGGCTAATCCTTTAAAGGTGGTGCCTTCGATTTCCTTTTTGACCACTTATAACATTAACATAATTAGGACAATGGTCCCAATCTTAAATTGATATTTTATAGTTCATTTGTCATTAGAAAACATCCATTCATGCTTGCCATATGCTAACAAAATAGTGATAAGGAAGTTTGCAAAATTATAGCATCAAAGTCTCTTCTTTCTGACGTAGAGATTTGGATGAAAGTGTGTGAAGATACTAAAGACAATGGAGAATGAATGGAATGTGAATTACCTGGTTTCCAAATTCCAACCTCTCTAGTTCCTACCAACAATGCTGATGTGGAGGATGAAGGATGAAGAGTTCTCTACAAGCCAACGCTAACATTACAGGCAAGTACCTGAAGAAGCATAGAAACGATAATCCCAAGGATAAGATAATAGTTTCATGTTACGTTGGATTAACTTATCTCGAGGTTTGATACGTGATGAATAGGAACCAATTTTTACTTTGTGGGTTATGAATTATGAATGACCTTTTCACACATATTAGAGTTAGGATATTTATCTATCAAAATTTTATAATAAACTAGTATGTTATCTGTGCGTTCATACGGATTGCGTTGATTTTTATGTATATTTTTAAATTATTTATATATTTAGAAATTACCTAGCGCCAAGGTCCAATTAACTTGCAAGTACAACAACACAGGTAGCAAAGGAAGCACAACAAAGAAGTAAGGGGAAGAGTGTAAACTTGTTATACCAGCAATCCCTCCAGCCCCTAGAATGACAAGAAGTCCTAATGAAAAGTAAGATGGGAAAGATAATAACTTAGTGGCATGGAGGGGTAGATATTAGAAATTATTTTCTAGAGAAAATTAGAAAATGTCATGCAAATAATAAAATTTAAAAATTTGCTAGATTCTCGGAAGCCAAATCATAAAATAAATTATTTTCTCAATTAAATAAAAGATGGGAAAGAAGTTTGCTAATGGATACTATCGTCAATATCATAATGGTTGGGTTAAATATTCGGGTTGACTTTGACAAAAAAAATAATAAAGTCAAATAATAATAATAATATATTTTTATTTTCTATCTCATTTTCACATTATTTTTTTCTACCTATCACCAAATTGAGTACATTCTTGTATTCCACTTAAAGAGGAAAGTTTTCTCCACCAAAACAATATTTAAAGGGAGATGTGTGTTGATAGCGAGCTAGCTGTTAGGCCCAAGCGCATGACCACTGCACCATACTGGTCCAAGGATTATTATAAATCCTAATGGGCTTCAGTCAAATGCTATGTTTATTTTTATTTGTGCTTTCCCTAAATGGGCTACTGCTGTTTAAAGCCTAGGAGTAATTAGGTTTCTCTCCCTATATTTAAATGTAATTGTTGGTGAGAACGATTATGAAGAAGATATTGCAACTTTTCAGATTCCGTTCATTTCTTTTTTCTGCAGTTTTAATTGTTATTAGGAACTCTAGATCTAACGTTAGGAATCCTCCTAACATTTTGGTGCTTTCATTAGTGTTCCTATGCCTCCCAAACCTAACAAGGAGAGGGAAATGGAGGATGCCCTCCAAGCCATTACGGAAAAATTAGGCCTTTTGCAAACTCAATTGGACAACCAACAACAACTACATGACAGCCGCCACTCATTGCTCCAACAGTCTATGGACTCCAGGCAAGAGGCACTGCAGATGTGTTTAACGGGGCTTCAGGATCAACTTTCATCTATGACCATGATACAACCGCTAATGTGACAACCTTTCGGTATGGGGTTCTCTAGCTTATCTTCTACTTTTCCTCCACCAGGGTTTAGACCACCCCTTTTTACTACCGTGCTATCCTCCCCTACCTCTTCCCATGTTTCCCACATCCCACCCATCACAAATACACTTTGACCACCCCCACCACCTCCCCCTCCACCCCCTGGTACCTCCACCGAACCGTTATCCACCACCATACCTTTCACCATGCCCCATTTTTCCAACACCCCTCATATACCCACATCTATCGAAACTTCCGTACCACCCTTCTCCCAACCATTTCAACCTTTTAACCAGTTTATTCCTGCTCATGGCTTTTTTCCTCCTTTTAACCTTACCCAACCTTCCACTATTAGAGCCCCTAAATTACAGCTAAGTCCATTTGATGGATCTGACCCTTTAGACTGGATTTTTCAAGCAGAACAATTTTTCCAATATTACCAAATACCCCTTCACCAACGTCTTCCCATGGTGGCTTTTTATATGAAAGGTGAAAGTCTTAGTTGGTTTAAATGGATGACTCATAATAATCTGTTATCTGACTGGTCTTCCTTTACACGAGCTTTAGAACTCCGTTTTGGTCCCTCGACTTATGCTAATCACCAAGCTGAACTGTTTAAGCTTTGTCAAACGGGATCTGCCACAAATTATCAAACAGCCTTTGAGAAACTTTGTAATAGGGTTGTTGGTCTCTCCCCTGAAACTATTCTCAATTGTTTTCTTTCTGGATTAAATACTGAAATCAGTAGAGAAATGGCCGTTTTAAATCCCAATTCAATTTCACAAGCCATTGGCTAAGCTAAATTAGTGGAGGATAAAATCTGTGAGTCTCATCCTCGATAATTTTGCCCATAACTTTACTCTTCCAACACTACCAACCCCCTCTCCTCGCCCAAATCCCTCACCTCACCAAGCCTCATCCTCTTCATTCGTACCCATCAAACGTTTTACAGTTGCTCAAATGCAAGAAAGGCGTGCTTAAGGCCTTTGTTACTATTGTGATGAAAAGTTTATCGCTGGTCATAAATGAAGGGCTGGACGATTTTTGCTTTTAATGGTTGATGAGGAGGACAATTTAGAGTCCCCACCACAGGAACTAGATGTTTCCGCTTCTCAAACGGTTGATGAAAGTCTCCATTTCCAACTCTTACCACAGGCTATTAGTGGCTACCCATCTCCCAAATCTTTTAAGTTTCAGGGGCGAATTGCAAGCCTTCCTGTTATGGTTCTTATTGACACAGGAAGCTCTCATAACATCCTTCAACCACGTCTCGCTACTCATTTGCACCTACCAGTGCAACCAACTCCTCAATTTTTTGTCATAGTGGGAAATGGAGCTCATATAAAATGCACAGGTTTTTGTCCGCAAGTACCACTACATTTACAAGGCTATCAATTTCATGTTGATTGTTACTTGTTTCCTATTGAGGGTGCTGATATTGTTTTGGGACTGGATTGGCTTTCCACACTTGGCCAAATTTCAGCAGATTTTGCTATTCCCCGCCTCACTTTTACATACCTTGACTCACTTATCACACTCACTCACCCGACCCCTCCTACGCCCTTACCTTCTTCCTATAACCACTTTTGCCAATTTATACACTCTAATTCCATTGCTTCCATGTATTTATTAACCTTTGATGTTATTTGCCCACCATCTTTGAACCATTGCCAATCTTTCAATTCGGAGCCTACCTTCACCCACCTCCCTAATGAAATCCAAACTCTTCTCTTATCCTATCCCACACTTTTCCACCAACCCAAAGGCCTTCCCCCACCAAGACCACATAACCACCATATCCCTCTTTTACCCAACACCCCTCCCATTAATGTCAAACCCTATCGTTATCCTCACTCTCAGAAAGAGGCAATGGCCAATATCATACAGGAAATGTTGGGCCAAGGCATCATTGTCCCAAGCCATAGTCCTTACTCCTCTCCAGTTCTTTTAATTAAGAAGAAAGATGGCACTTGGCTATTTTGTGTTGATTATCGTGCCTTGAATGCAGTGACTGTTAAAGACAGATTTCCTATACCTACAGTGGATGAATTACTTGATGAACTTGGGTCTGCTTCTATTTTTTCTAAAATTGACCTCAGATCCGGTTACCACCAAATCTGAGTCATTCCTGCTGACACTCACAAAACTGCCTTTAGGACCTGCAATGGACATTATGAATTTTTGGTTATGCCCTTCGGGCTAACTAATGCTCCCTCCACTTTCCAATGTGCCATGAATGACCTTCTTAAACCCTATCTGCGACGCTTTGTGTTAGTGTTCTTTGATGACATCCTTATTTACAGTAATTCATTATCTGATCATATTACACATTTACACTTAATGTTGAAATTGCTTGTTTCTAACCAATTTTATGCTAAGTTTCCTAAGTGTGTTTTTGCTGTGAATACTGTTCAATATTTAAGTCATGTTATATCTCACCAAGGTGTGTCCCCTGATGCTGAAAAAGTTCAAGCTATCCTAGACTGGCCACTGCCACGTTCACTCACAGCTTTGAGGGGATTTCTCGGTCTTACTGGCTTTTATTGGTGATTCATCAAGCACTATGCTACACTCGCTGCTCCACTCACCATATTGTTAAATTCCACTAAGTTTACTCAGTTTACATGGACTGATCAGGCCACAGAGGCATTTACAAAGCTCAAAGAAATAATTATAAAGGTTCTCGTGCTTGCTCTGCCAGATTTCTCCCTCCCTTTTGCAATTGAAACTGATGCCTCTGGTGTAGCTGTGGGTGTTGTCCTCACCCAACAGGGTCACCCCATAGCCTTTTTTTAGCAAAAAGATGAATCCTAAGCTGCAAGCCTCTTCTGCTTACATCAGAGAACTCTTTGCTGTAAGAGAAGCCATAAAGAAGTGGAGTCAATATTTAATGGGAAGAACTTTTCACATTTTTACAGATCAGAAAAGTCTCAAAAACCTTTTGACCCAAACCATCCAAACCCCAGAACAACAGAAGTGGGCATGTAAATTACAGGGCTATAATTTTGAAATTTTCTACAAACCAGGAAAACAAATACAGTTGCAGATGCCCTGTCTAGAAAATTTGAGGAGGACGAGATGTTGCTTTCGTTTTCTTCTTCCCCAATACCTTCCCTGTTGGCAGTCCTTCGTAATTACTACTCATCTGATCCTGCAGGTATTTCATTGTTGCAAGAGTATTCTACTGACCCCACCAAACAGAGGTACTCTCGGGTTCACGATGGCCTTCTCTTTGTCCGTAATAAAATTTTTGTCCCTACAGTGCAAGATCTTCGTCAGTCCATTCTGATCGAATATCATTCATCACCTCTGTCTGGTCACTCCGGCTTGAAACCCACTCTAGCCAGAGTTGCTGCTTCTTTTTACTGGCCAGGGCTGTATACAGAGGTGAAGCAGTTTATCTGACTCTGTTCCGTGTGCCAACAAAACAAATACCTGCCACACAAGAAAATGGGGTTACTTCAACCATTGCCAATTCCAAAAAGAGTGTGGGAAGACTTAACAATGGATTTTGTTACTCACCTTCCCTCTTCTTTTGGACACATGACAGTTTGGGTCATATGTGACTGCCTCACTAAGTCGGTACATTTTGTTGCTTTGCCTTCCAAGTTCACTGCTACTGATCTAGCGTCTCGCTTCTCTGTTGAAGTTTGTCGTCTACATGGGCTTCCCAAAAGCATCACCTCTGATCGTGATCCTCTTTTCTTGAGCTCGTTTTGGAAAATGCTGTTCAAAATTCAAGGAACTAAGTTACAGTACAACACTGCCTATCACCCAGAAATAGACGGGCAAACAGAGGTTGTGAATCGCAGTTTGCAGGCTTACCTCCGTTGTTATGCCAGTGATCAACCTCGACTTTGGTTCAAATATTTACATCTTGCGGAATACTGGTTCAATACGGCTTTCCACTCCGCCATTGGGATGACGCCATTCGAAGCTCTCTACGGAAGGCCCCCTCCTTCTCTGCGTGACTATGTGCCCGTTTCCTCCTCCATTGATGCTCTTGACGAGACCTTGCAACAGAGGCAAAAGATTTTAAACGAGCTCAAAGCCAATTTAAAACGCACTCGACGAGCATGCGTGATCAATCCAACATCAAATGAAAAGATGAGAGATTCGAACCTGGTGATTTTGTTTGGCTCCGGCTTCACCCATATCGTCAATAATCCGTCATTCGTCGTGTTCCTCAGAAGTTAGCCATACATTTTTTTGGTCCTTACGAGGTGGTCCGCCGGATTGGTGTTGTCTCTTACGAACTAGCTTTGCCTCCAGACTCCAGGATGCATCCCGTGGTTCACATCTCCCTCTTGCATCGTTACCATGGTCCGAACCCACCCTCATTTCCTCGTCACCCACCCCTAGATACCCAACCTGACCTCACAGGTGCAGAGAAATCTTCTAGCTCTCACCCAAAATCCCACCCCGTATCTAACCCTCTGACTTCACCTTTAGTTCCTAGTACAAACATATCTACCACACCCTCTCTCTCCTCACCACACGAGCCTGAACCTCCACCATTCGATTCCACTTTAATTCAAAATTCTCCATCTCAACCGTGCATGTGCCCATCTCTACTTTTTCCCCCACCTCCCCAGCCACGTGTCCACCAACCATTGCCCTCCCATCCTCCAACGTCTTTATTCCCACCTACCCATTGTCAAATCCCACCGACCCACACATCATATTTCCCAAACCAGCCAGTTGTATCCCATTTACCCATGCCTTCCAACCCTCCACTGTCAGATTGGCCTTTTCCCTCACCTACCCAATCCCAACCGTTCCTAACAAACATAATCCACCACTCATCCATTCCTCATTCACATCCAGCCACATGGACCTCAACCTTAGGGACAAGGTTGTTCTCGCAGATGGGGGTGATGATAGCATGCTAGCTGTGAGGCCCAAGCGCATGACCACTGCACCATACTGGTTCAAAGATTATTATAAATCCTGATGGGCTTCAGTCAAATGCTATGTTTATTTTTATTTGTGCTTTCCCTAAATGGGCTACTGTTGTTTAAAGCCCAAGAGTAATTAGGTTTCTCTCCCTATATTTAAATGTAATTGTTGGTGAGAACGATTATGAAGAAGATATTGCAACTTTTCAAATTCCGTTCATTTCTTTTTTTCTGTAGTTTTATTTGTTATTAGGAACTCTAGATCTAACGCTAGGAATCCTCCTAACATGTGTCGCTGGAATTCCAACTTAGAAGCATATTTGAAACTCAACTCACATTCATGTCTATTGCTTCGATAATTTTCTTCATTTGAACTTACACCAAAAAAGCTAATAGAGTAAGTAGAACCCTCTTTCAAATCTTTTTGAAACTTGTATAAGAGTTTTTCTTATTGAAGCATGAATCTAGGGCCAATTCTACGGTGGGAAACTTCACCAAATTTCCCACCGTGGGAAACAAAATATGATGCGTTAAATTATAATCAACGGTTAAAATCAGTGAAGTCTACCGTAAGAATAAATGCACCAGAATATTTAAAAAAAATATTTTCATATTTTTCTTTTTTTCTTTTTTCTTTTTCTCCTCCCTGTTTCCGATGGCAAGGCTACTGTGCCGCCGTCGTCATCTCCTTCTTCCCATTTCCGGCAAGCCTTGTGAGATCCCGCCACGCAGCACCTCCGACGGCTACAAGTGCGGCGAGTGGCTTCGGAACCGTTGCGAGGTCCACTTGGAACAGTGTCGTGTCCGCGTCGTGTCGCGCCGGAATCGTTGCGAGGTCGTCATGTCGCACCGGAACCGCTTGGAGGTCCACCTGGAGGATCCAAACTCCGGCGAGCTCTTCGCCGCGTGCTTCCTCTACCCCGGCCAGCGCGTGATTTTGTTTTAGATCTAGATCTAGATTCCAGACCCCCCCCTGCGACCTCGCAGGTATCATGACGCCGGTGAAGGCATGGTCGAAGTGAAGGAAGAGAGGCGGAGGAAATGGGTAGAGAGAGGAAGAGGTTGCAGTGGCAGTGGTGATGAGGGAAGGGTGTGGCAGAGAGGCGGAGAGGGAGGGGCGTTCAGAGTGTCTCTTCTTTTTTTTAAAAAAAAAAAATATTATGGTGCATGTATACCTATTATAGTCTATACTTATTTTTTGATATGATGGTTATTAAAACTTTCCTACGGTGGGAAACATGAGCAACTTTCCCACCGTAGAATTGCCCTGAATCTAGTACCCCTGTTTTGAAAAGAAGAAAATAAGTATCAAGTGAGTAAACCAACTTCCAAGAAGCATCAAGTGAAAACTGAAAAACCACAATGAATGAAGATATTGTACCCTTTCATCTGCCAACAACAACTCCAAAGAATACGGAATCATTGGATTGTTCAAGTTAAGAAGAAACTATTAGATGAACTATCATAGCAACAAACCAATTTTCCCTAGTTGCATTGATATTGACAATGAAATCATACTTCCGGTTAGCCATTTGTCCAAATGAATAAAGAGAACAATAAAAAGGATAAAGATTACAAAGGATACAACAAACATGTAAGGTGAGGTAGAAAGAATGCTTACACGATTTTATAGTGAGTCATATGATATGGGGAAAACCCTTCATTTTCCACTACAGCATAATTCCTAAATGCGACATGATTTCAATTTGAAGTCTCTTACCCATCAATTAGTTGCAATTATAATGGAAGACCTTTCCAAGGCAGATGAATTATAATTAAAGACTTTTCCAAGACATTGCTTAATGACTCTCCATAAGTTTAGATAAGAGTATTTAATAGAGTAATTAGCATTTAAAATATCATTGTATTGTGTGAGAAGTAAGATTTTCTACTTGACAATGGTTTTAAAATAAATTGGCAACCATAATATTATTTTTCAAATTTTAAAAATATATATTATATAAAACACAGTTACTGACTGGGACTGGTAGTTCACGTGTCGCATTCTGGTGAACTGTGCTTTATATAATATATAGATAAATATAGATAGATAGATAGATAAATAGATATATAATCAATTAATTAATTATTGATTACCACAATCACAATCTTAATATTTGTAAGACATTTAATATATTATTAATTTTCTTTCCAGATTTAATATTTTAATTAAAGTAATTTTAAAATTATATTGATATTAATTTGTTCGATTTGAAAATTATTATTTTTTATTTTCAATTATATGTATAATATATGGTAATCGTGAATTAGATTTAATATTTTAATATGTATTTTAATTTTTTTTTAAAAGTAATATTAAAATTTTATTGATTAAATCACTCAAATAATTTAATATTTAATTAAAGTAATTTTAAAATTATATGATATTTGATTTTATTTTATGTTATATTCTACTATATGTTATCAAGTGAATATTGAAAATTAAATAGTCATTCTTTCCTCATTTAATTTTGAGTTGTATGATTACAACAAATTGAACAAATATTATGTGAAAATTGAAGAATTATTTCCTCATTTATATTTTTTTTCCAGATTGAAGAGTCTCATTTCCTTATTTAATTTCAAATGATGTTCGTGTTTTATTTATATCGTCATTCTCCCAAAGCATGTTTCCAAATGATGTGGGTACTGTGAAGAGACAACTGATATTTCGGGTGACGTTGATGACTGACACATGGTATTGTTTTGATAGTGTTGTAATGGATTTTTTTTTCTTCTCCTAATGTTTTCTCTTTTTGTTCTTTTTTTGTTTTTCTTATTCCTATCTTGCTTTTGTTTTTATTTTATTTTCTAATATTTATCTTTTGATCTTCGATTCCACGTGGTGACATTAAGTCTATTGCATATTTGGGAAGGGAAAGAGACCATTGTTGCTAATTATTTTTTGTTTGTAAGTTTTTTATTTTATTTTTGGTTTTATAATTTTTTATTAGATAGTTTTACAATTTTTTATAATTGTTTGGATCTACATGGTTATTGGTGACTGATTCTTTATTGAGACACTGATTTGGTGTGGTGGTAGAAAAGGGAGATGACAACAACCTTGACAATTTCTCTGTCAAGGAGGGAGGAAGAAAGGAAGGGAACAATATAGGATTTAATGAGTTTGTCATAATCTTAAGGGAATATTATTTGTTTTTAGTTATGATGTTAATTCTCATTTCTATTGCCCACTTATTTTTTTATGACTATTATCATAATCTTATCTTTCAAAATATGATCAATATAAAGATATTTAAATAAGTAATGACATATTAAATTACATTAACAAAACTTTTTAATTTATGCCTAAGCCTTCTTTTCTAATAATTTTTTTGTTTGGTCAAAAATATTTTGTTAATATGGAATGTTAATTTATTTAATTGAGGTCGCAACCACAGTCGCGGCGTGTTGAGTCATAAGACGAATCAAGACCGTCAATTATTTTGATTATATGCAAAACAAATATTAAGTAAAAAGATTGCATCTTATAAATGCCAACAGACGAAAACGTTGTATCTGCGTCTGTAAGATACAGATGATACGCAGACAGACGCTATAGTTTGAAGAAGCATTTAAAGGCATAGTAAATGCACTATCGTTTTGTTATCTGTTTTGCAGGGAATGTTCATAGAACATCCTCCTAGGATCTGTCGAAGTGCATAAAAGGAAATAGAAAGAAGAATCAAAGTTTCTGAAGCTTCCCACGCCTCAAAAGACGCACTACAGCTAACAATTAGTACTTGTCTGAACAAGCGATGTGACCACTGCAGCAGAAGGATTTGGAGTATATCTTAAGAAAGAAAAGTAGAATGCTTTATCAGCTCATAATGACTAATTGGTGACAAGCATTTAATGCTCGCATTAAATGCCCTCAACCACCTTGCTTCAGACGATGGTCAAACGCAAGAAAGAAGACCGTTTAGAGACAACGGTTATTTCCTCAGCAAGTGTATATATATATATAAGAAGATTTGAAATGCTAAACACACATGAACTAAATTCAAATTCAAGCTTTCTTTCAAACCTTCATTCTTTATTTTGTAAAAAGCTCTCAAACCACTTTGTGTATCCTGAGAGAAAAAGACTTAGTTCTTAATCTTGTATATCCGTCTGTAAGACGATAGCTCTAAAGTCTGCACGCCCTTTGTAAAAACAAATCCAATAATTTGTTTTAGAACCAGAAGTGGCTTGGTAGTAAAGAATACTTGGGTTTTTAGCTTGGAGAGGCTAAATGTGAAATACTACTTGGGTGAGCCAGAAGTGGTAGTGAAAAATACTTGTAACCTGTGATAAGTTATTGGAACTTGGTGGTTTGCCAAGAACTGAACATAGTCTCGGGGTGAGATGAACCAATATAAACTCCTAGGTTGTCTTTCTTTGTCTTACATCTCTTATAAGTGCTTCGAATTGACTTTGGATTGTGATTAAAACCTGTTTCGTTTAAAAGGCTTTCATCTGCTGAGTTATCGTCTGTTGAAACGTTTTTCTTAAAATCTTCTATATCTGATCAGACGCTACACTATGTTTATAAAAGCTTGCGAAAATTTTTATAAATCACAATTCAACCCCCTTCTTGTGACTTTTGCCTTTACACGGCGGGATGACAAAAAATAAGTTTAAAAACTGAGGAGTCACCACCATAGTTTATTAAGGAAAACTACGGAAAAATCCTTTAAAAAGAAAATGGTCTTGAAAACCAGATTTAAGGTTCGGGAGTCGAATACGCGTAGGGAAGGTATTAGCATCCTACAACGTCCGTCCGAAGACGGCTACCTCTGATTAAGTGTGCAAATTTTAATAACTTTAAATTATTTATTTTACCCCTCAAAATAAAACAATAATATTTTTGGATATTTTATTTATTGTTATTAGTATGGAAATTTTTATTACTTAAAATATAAGTTTATTATTATGAAAAGAGAGGATTATTATTATTTTTTTATCTTTTTAATTTATTAATTTTTATCTTTTTAGCTCGACAGGAGTGGTCCTCTGCTCTTACGTATCTCCAGGTACAATGGAGAATTCAGAGTTACGTAGTTCTTTGGTAGAAATTATTTGTGCATTGATATTTTTTTTTTAATTTTGATTTTTTTATGTTTAATTCTTAGGATTTTTGAACTGTCACAATTCATACGTCCTACAAATAAAATTGACAGAGGTGTACACTTAAGCCAATCCATTTTACACACTTGAAGCAAATTAATTTTAGGTTAACAATTTATTTTAGAAAAGAGTTTCAAGACATCAAGTTGTCACAACTTGTATCTCGAAATCTTAGGATTAAGAGAATGTCACATCGAATTAACTTTTCTCTAATATAAGTTTACCTATTTAATTTTGAATTATTTTCATTAATATTATAAAACATGATTTTACTTAATATTTATAAACTTGAATTTTTATTACTACTATTTAGTTAGCGTGAGAAGAGAATAAGCATTTTTTATGTTTTATTACTTTTGTTACACGTACATAAGACCATATTAACAAATTAAATGTAAATAATTATAGCAATAAAACAATAAAAAAAAAAAAAAAAGACAAGTAAAAGGCAGCATAATTATATTAACAAGACCCTGACATCTCTTTAGAAGGACCAATCCAAATCCACTAAGCCAACAAAAGTGTAGACAAATAATAATAAAAGAAAAAGATCACCAGAGCTAGCATGGTTAACATATCCTATACGAGACTTAAACACGAAATAGTATATAGCAAAAACACATGTTCAAAAGAAAGAAAAGATGGAAGAAAATGTAAAATGAAGATCGTTACCACCTAATATCGAAAATGAAGTTAGGCAGCTGTTAAGAGCGGATGGATGTTGAGTCAGGGTCTTAGTTGATGAGTTGCTGCAGTTTCAGGTTGATGTGATTGTGGTTGATGGATGGCTTACGGTCATGTAATGGAAGGGATGAAGGTTGGTTTCAAGGTGGTTCAAAGGTTGCTAGTAGAGGGAACATGGCTATGGCTTTGGTTAGAAGGGGTCTGGTTTCATTTGCAGATGTAGAGGTTGTTGTGTTATAAACTGTAGCCACTGAGTTTGGTAATCATAAATGTGTGGCTGAGAGCAAAGTGTTCACGGTGGCTCAAAAACAAGGTGTGCCATTTTTGGTTTGGATGGAAACTGCCGCTACACACTGATCTTTTTGTGATGGAAGATGATGAGATAATGTGAGTGGCCTCTCTTATGTGGGTTCAGTGAAAGAAAGATGGAGAAGCTTCAAAAAGGCTGTGTGTGCCCGGGAGGAAGTGAGTGGGTTCTGAAAATCTGAGCCTCTACAGTGCCGTTTAGTGTAGTGTTTTTATGAATGTGGGGCGGTAGTAAAAAATTAGAGAGTGAGAGGTTCAAGTGATGAGTGTTATATGTACTGTTTGCTCATGGAGGTTCAAAGAGAATAGCCATATTTTTAGAGAAAGATGGTGGATGGTGAGGGACCGAGCCTGGGTTCTTACTCTAGATGAGAGTTTAGTGAGTTGTGATCTTTGAGAGAAACTCTGAATGTGTGTCCGTGTGAGAAGGTGCCGTGAGAGAGTGGGAAAAAATGTCATGAAGAGTGCATAAATCCATAAAAAAAAAAAGTTGACATGAGACCGCCGGACCCACTTTTTAGGCTGAAAAGTTTTGTTGACACTTTGACTTATAGCTATAGGTGGGTGTAAGTTGCTGCTGTGCTATGTGCTTTATGGGAAAAAGGCTAGTTGCAAGGCTGTATTATTGAAGTTACTAAGTTATGTCCTTCAAGTTTACGAGAAAAAGACATAGTTCTTGCTTAAAACAGAAAACAAAAAGTTGCTATCTTAGAAATTGAGAATTGAATGAACGAAAAATAAAAAGTAAAAAAACAAATAAGAAAATTTAACAGGATGTTTTGTTTTGTTTAAAAGCTTTTTTTTTTCTATTTACACTCATTTTTTTGCTAATTTTGTTATTTTTATTTTTTTCATTTTTTAGTATTTATTTGTAGTTATCTGGACAAAATTGGGTGCTGACAGAAATAGACCCAAATTTTTCATTGAATTTTTCTTATAAATAAAATTTTAAATGAAGATAAATTAATTTTTTATTCAAATTCACTTGAAATTAACGTCCCTGCCTGGTTAAATAGTTATAATAATTAAGATAATTAAATATATATTCTAATTTGAATTAACTATGATATATAATCATGGCATATATATATTTTAAAAGGAAAGGTAAATAGTGAGTATTTAAAAGTGTTATTTTTTTAGAAGATTTAAAATTGTTATTACCTAATTTAAATGGGATTTGGCATTATGATTGGACAATATTTTAGTCTACTTATTTTGTAAGGGTAATATTAAGTTTAGGGTAAGATTAGATTATCATTTTTTCTAAAAGTTAATCGAAAAGTTATTATTCCAAAAAATATATATAAACTTATCAAATGATAGATCATTTTTTAATATTAAATTAATGTATTTTTCTTCAAATTATCAAAAGTAACATTTGTACTTAAATTTATTTATACAAATATTCATAAAATTGAAAAGTTTTTTAAACCTATTTAAACCAAAGGTAAATATTTACATCAATTATGAATGAAAGTTTTGTATAAAAAATATCAAAATTTAAATAAAATATAATTACAAGCCTAAACATTAATTACCCAATAAAGAGATGAAAACTTTATAGCAAAATATAATAATATGAAAGGACTTTTTGAAAGAATAATAGTAGTACATACTTTCACCATCCGATCTTAAAAAAATAAGGAAAATAATTTTTAAATTTAAATTACAATGTGAATATTTGCATCATGAGAATGAAAGCTTTATAATAGCAATGACAATTATTAATAAAGTATCACTATAATAAATATATACAAAAACATATTCAAATTAAATTCTAAAATTTATTTAAATATAATTTTATTTATTGCTAATAAATTGGTGAATATAGTTTTATTATAAAGTATTTAAATTGAATCATATTTATCTCCTAATAATATGGAAATTATTTTGAAAATAAGTAAAAATGTGAAATACTTTGATATATTTAATAAACTATTTTAAGTGTTTAGTCAATTGTTATTAGGTGTTCTTTTTTTATGTATTGATAAATGAAGATAATAACTATCGTATTTTAATTAATTTTAAATCAATAATTTATAGGAATAATCAATAATATCAATAATATATAGATTACTCTACCTTACTCCCAAAATTTTCTCGTGCATCGCATAATCATTCAATCAATTAATATATTATATAAAACACAGTTGTTGACTATGATTGTTAGTACATGTGTCACATTCTGGTGACATTCCCCCCCCCCCCCCCCTCCCCCTTTTTATTCCTAATTTTACTATTATTAATTAATTAATCATTGATTAACACATCACAATTTAATATTTGTAAGACATTTAAATATGTTTATATTTCTCTTTCCAATTTAAGTAACCAAATTTTAAAATAATATATCCTGATCAACTTTATGTCGTGAGAATCAAAATTTAAAATTATATTTGATAACCTGCATAATATATATTGATTTTAATTAAAGTAATTTTAAAATTTTACATATTTTATACATACAAAAAATTTATTCACTCCTCAGTAAACCCGTGCATCGCACGGGTACTATCTAATTTATAATTATAGAAAGGATTTTAGAAAAGTATCAAGGAAGCTATTACACCAAATAATGACACGTGTAAAACTTTCTATTGATGCTACCTGAAATAGTATTTTCTATAGAAGTGAGTTTTTATACTTGACAATGGTTTTAAAATATGCTTGCAACCATAATACTATTTATTCAAATTTTAAAAATTTCCATAAATAGAAAGGATTTTGGAAGAGTATTAATTATGGAAGTTATTACACCAAACAATGACACGTGTAAACTTTCCATTGCTACCTAAAATTGTATTTTCTATAGATAGATTTTCTATAGATAAATGTTATTAATGTAGTATTTATACAAATATATTAAAAATGCATTTTCCTTATATAATATTATATTTAATGTTGTATGAGGAGGGATCAAATGATACCGGTGTAACTTACACAATTGTTACACCATTCAATAACATTCAATTGAATGATGTTTTCTTAAAACCCACCATTTGATTGAAAGTTTCTTCCACATAGATCATATATACAAAATTTCATATTAATCCAAAATTATTTGCTACCTCAATCATATAGATTAAAGTCGGCGTAATATAAACTTTTCAAAATATAGTAAAATACGAATCATTTGATCACATTCTTATTGTTGTTCAATTTTGACAAAATTTGATACAGACAATCTTGATAATATGTAGATACAATTCAACGGTTGGATCGATAAAAATCACATTCTATATTAAGTTATTGAATGGTGTAACAATTGGTGTAAGTTACATCGGTGTCATTTGATCCCTCATATATATATATATATATATATATATATATATATATATATATATATATATATATATAGCATTTAATGTAGTATTTGATATTATGTATATATTTAACATAGCATTTAATGTAGTATTTATAAAAAAATATTTAATATAGTATTTATTGTAGTATTTAATGTAGTATTTGATATATAATATTTATTACACATTATATATATATATATATATATATATATATATATATTTAATAACATTATTTTTTTATCCTAGGTCAAAGATCACGGCTGTCTCCCAACCCACTAGGTCAGAGACTAATCCCGCTTGCGATGCGTGACTGTTGCTGGCCTAAGGGAATTTTACACACAAGGGAAATCAAACACGGGTTCTCCCTCTAAATACATTGTTCCCTCACATGTGAACGCAACGAGGTTTTACACAATTTAATAACATTATTAAACATTATATTTACAAAATATAATATATTTAACAAACATTCTTTTATATATGGATGGCAATGATATTTTTATCATCTCTAATTTTGTGCCTATAAATTGATGTCTCCCCCCTTGAAACCTCACAACAAGAATTTAACATCTTCGCAAAATTTTGAGATAGATTTATAGATATAGAGAAGAGTTATGACAAAGAAAGAGATGAAAACTACTGGAATTATGATTATGATCATGATTGTGTTGGGTTTCTCACAAGCTAATTACAATCCTTCATTTGTGCAAATTGGGCCAAACCGTGTGTCTGATAATCTGGATTGTCATAACAAATGTGAACTAGAATGTGCACCTTTACTACTACCTCCGTTTGAAGCTGCATATATAATATGTCTTTATGCGTGTACTGCAAAATGTCATGACAACCCCATTGATGTTGTCTACAATTGTAATAGTGGTTGTGGCTTGACCAAGTCCATTAACGTCAATATTGGTATTCATTCTCTCACAACATTGGTGTCCTTTTAAAGTTTTATAATTAGTCTTTATAATTAAGTTGATTATATTTTTACATGTTTTTGTTAATCGACTTTGCGTGTCAGATGTTCGTGCTCTTGCGGCTGACATGATGGATTCTTGTGTACAAGAGTGTCACAAGTAATATTTAGTTACAAAAATGTTCAAGGACATGGTTGTTAGGGGAAATAATACCCATGCATGATTGTAATAAATAAATCTTAATCGATGAGTAATATCTATTTCTTATTTTTTGTAAATTCTTTGTCCAATTATTTTCCCTCATTTTTCTTATGTTCCTTTTATGAATTAGTGAATATACTTGCAAATAATATTAATGATGACACTAATAAGTTATTAGACAAAAGGAAAAATGTATGTGAAGCATATTGATGACCAACATATCAAAAACTTGAGAAATTATTGTATGAGCTTAGCAACACATTCCACAAAACAAATCTAACCAGATTTTTTTTCTTTATGTATGAAAAAAATTCCATATATGTAATAGATCGAAAGACCCATCCTATTTTTAGTAAGTTTAAATTTTTTTTAACTCTTATAAATATATTTTCATTTTTTAAAAATATTTTTTTATTTTAATCTTTATAAATTTTTAATTTTAAAAATATTTTTTATGTTTACTTAATAATAATAAAGTTATATATATTATATTATATTAACAATTATTTTAAGATGACTTGTATTCATAGCTTTAAAAATCGGTTCGGATTGAGAATTGGAGGACCACCCAGGCTGAGCAATACATTGGATTGGTTGTCATCAAACCGGTAAAAACCGACAGGTTATGTGGTTAAACTAGCGAACCGGTGGATTTTAGTCACCCAGGTCGGTTCGTGCATTTTATTTTATTTTAAAAAAAATGAAACCACGCCATTTCATTTATGAAGATTAAAAAAAAATCTCAAACAAAATTAAATGAATATGAAAGACAAAAATGTTGCAGCCACCAGGGGCGGACCTACAGCCACCGTTGCCCCCCCTTGGTTTTTTTCAAATTAGTTTTTTTATATTAGGTAAAGTTAAAAAAAAATATATTAGGTAATTATTTTGCTTAGAGAATTTAAGTATGTAAATAATATTATTTAAGTATTATTTATCATTTTATATTTTAATAAAATATTCTATTTTTTAATATTTATTGTAGAGATAATTGCATTTTTTGCTTTTTCTAGATAAAATATTTGAGTATTGTTTATTTTTCTTTCAAATTGTTTTTCTTTTATAATATGTTATTATTATTATTTTAAAAGTTATAAATAATTATAGTTTGTAATTAAATGATTTTATTAACCTTTGTCAATGGGTCAAACTTTACAAACACTATACATATAAGATTGACAACTTAAATTTTGAAACACATTAACAAATTTCTATCACCATTTTCCTAATCTTTTTATTTTTCTTGTCTCGTCTTTGTTCTTAATTTTTACCATTGTAAGGTTCTACCGTGCTTTTGATCTTAGTGCACAAATCCAGACCTGCGTGTTATGTAAATCTTAGAAAAGTAAATTAGATATCAAGTTGCACTAAAGTTTTGCCATAATTTGCTTTTAAAGTTGTAGCCTTTGTCACAACAAATATTTTTCTTCAATTTTTCAACTTTCTAAAATTAAATTATTCTTCAATGGTTGTTGACTATTATTGTCTTAAAAGATAATTTAATGAGTAAAATAATTTATTCAAATTTAGTAATGTTTTGAAATATGATTAATATGAATTTTTTCTAAGAAAGATATATTTAACATAAATACCAATTTTTGTTATAAATTCATTAAAGTTCTTGGTGACATATGAAATTGATTATTATCATTTGTAATTTAGGATCTTTAAAAATATGTTTAATATCTTCTATATAAATGTATTCTCTATTATATGTTTTTCAATCATTTTAAAAAATATATAATTATTTTGTATAAATTTTAATACTTACATATTTATTTGATTTTGGCCCCCTCAATCATTGAATCCTGGGTCCGCCCCTGGCAGCCACAAATGCAAATAGAAAACCTAAGAGCAAACACTCTCGCACAACCAGGACCAACGTCGTTGTCGCCATAGGTCCAGTGTTGTTCGGCGAAGTTCAAATGTCCCAGACCCTTTTCGTCATGTGGGATTTATATTTGTGGGAAGAGATGAAGTCAGGCAGCAGTGTTGGTATCACTACTTCAAATACAAATAATATATTGCTCTACTAAAAATGTTAGACGTTATATTTTTAGTACATATGATTTACATTGTCAATGCATACTCTTTTACACTGGTTTATAATTGGATGATAATGTAAAATTATTTTATATTATTAGTGCATAATTTATTTTTCTATATTTATTTTTATTATGTTGAATAGTATAGTCAGGGGACAGATCCAAAAACCATTAAAGGGAGACCAATTTTGTTTTTCTTATTTTATAATTATTTAAATAAGTAATTTTTAATAAACAATTGTTTAATAAATAACTATTTAATAAATAATTATTTAAATATGAAATTAAAGGCAAGCAAGATAACCTATTTAAATTATTTTAATGGTAGTATATTTTTAAGAGAAAAAAAGGCCATCTACTAGTTAGTTACTTCAAATTGTTTTTTTACAAAACACTTATAATTCAATAAGCTAACCTAATAGTTTTCAACTTTCAATTACTAGTTTTTGGCTAATTGTTAGCATTTTAACTTTCAACTAGCTTTTCTAGCTTTTAGTTAGTTTTTTAGCTACTATTATCAACAAACATAGCCATAATCTTACTTAATAAAAATTGACAAAAATAAAATTTGTATAATTATATAATAGAGAAACTTAATTAATTTAAAGAAATTAAAGAATCAAAATGGCATACAGCTTAAACAAGAAAAATTACTGAAGATTTAAATAAACCTAAATTATATTTCTTCATACTTTTTTTTATAGGCAAAATTCCATTAAAAGAAGAAAAACAAAACAAGCCTTAAGCATAAGATGTGCATAAGCAAAACAGTGCAAATGTCTAGTATCAGAAGCCACAATCAGCGCTACCCAGCATGAGATTTTACATATGCCCCCTCCCAAAATATCATAACTCCATTCAGTCAAATATGCAAATAATACTATATTTTTTATATTTTAATTTTAATGTATGTTCAAGAATTACATTCATTTTAAATTTTAAAAAATCAGACTGGTGGTATGTGGTAGAGACGGTGACGAGCGTAACCAACGTGTTTATCGGCCGGCGTTTCAATTTAAATGCGGTATCATGCAACACGCTGATGTCAATTATTAAAAAAGATGGACCATTTTTTTGATACATAAAAAAAAAAAAAAAAAAAAGATGGACCATTTGCTTGTCGTGAACCGGCATTTTTTTTTTACCAAAATGGAGAATTTTTCTAAAAAATTACCAAAATAGGTATTTTTTGAAAATATTATGAAAATGGGTAACGACTTCATATAAAAGAAGTCGTGTTGTGTGACCTAACACTATGGAACGGAACGTTGCATTATTGCAAATGACTTAAAATTGTATTTTCTATAGATAAATGTTATTAATGTAGTATTCATACAAATATATTTAAAATGAGTTTTCCTTATATAATATTATATTTAATATAGCATTTAATGTAGTATTTGATATATTATATATATTTATGTAGCATTTAATGTAGTATTTGATATTATGTATATATTTAACGTAGCATTTAATGTAGTATTTATAAAAATATTTAATATAGTATTTATTGTAGTATTTAATATATTTAATGCAGTATTTGACATAAATTTAATAACATTTTTTTTTTGTCCACGGTCAGAGATTACGAGTGTCTCTCAACCCATTGGGTCAGAGATTAATTCCGCTTGCGGTGCATGGTTACCACTAGTCAAGGAAATTTTGCACAAAAGGGGAATCAAACACGAGTTCTCATTCTAAATAGATCGTTCCCCCACATGTGAACGCAACGAGGCCTTACACAGTTTAATAACATTATTAAACATTATATTTACAAAATATAATATATTTAACAAACATTCTTTTATATATGGATGGCAATGATATTTTTATCATCCCTAATTTTGTGTCTATAAATTGATGTCTCCCCCCTTGAAACCTCACAACAAGAATTTAACATCTTCGCAAAATTCTAAGATAGATTTATAGATATAGAGAATAGTTATGACAAAGAAACAGATGAAAACTACTGGAGTTATGATTATGATCATGATTGTGTTGGGCTTCTCACAAGCTACTTACAATCCTTCATTTGTGCAAATAGGGCCAAACCGTGTGTCTGATAAAATCGATTGTCATAGCAAATGTGAACTAGGATGTTCACCTTTAATACTACCTCCGTTTGCCGTTGCATATCTAATATGTCTTTATGCGTGTATTAAAAAATGTCATGACAACCCCATTGATGTTGTCCACGATTGTAATAGTGGTTGTGGCTTGACCAAGTCCATTAACGTCAATATTGGTATTCATTCTCTCACAACATTGGTGTCCTTTTAAGGTTTTATAATTATTCTTTATAATTGAGTTGATTATATTTTTACATGTTTTTGTTAATCGACTTTGTTTGCCAGATGCTCGTGGTCCTGCAGCCGATGTGATGGATTCTTGTGTACAAGAGTGTCGCAAGTAATATTTAGTTACAAAAATGTTCAAGAACATGGTTGTTAGAGGAAATAATACTCATGCATGATTGTAATAAATAAATCTTAATCGATGAGAAATATCTATTTCTTATTTTTTTGTAAATTCTTTGTCCAATTATTTTCCCTCATTTTTCTTATGTTCCTTTTATAAATTAGAATATACTTGCAAATAATATTAATGATGACACTAATAAGTTATTAGACATAAGGAAAAATGTATGTGAAGAAATATTGATGACTAACATATCAAAAGTTTGAGAAATTATTGTATGAGCTTCGCAACACACTCCACAAAACAAATCTAACCAGATTTTTTTTCTGTGTATGAAAAAAATTCAATATATGTAATAGATCGAAAGACCCATCCTATTTTTAGTAAGTTTAAATATTTTTTAACTCTTATAAATATATTTTCATTTTTTAAAAAGATTTTTTGATTTTAATCTGTATAAATTTTAAATTTTAAAAATATTTTTTATGTTTACTTAATAATAAAGTTATATATATATATATAATATTATATTATATTAACAATAATTTTAACACGTGTTCATAATTTTAAAAATCGACTCGGACTGAGAATTGGAGGACCAATCAGGCCGAGCAATATATTGGATCGGTCATGTTATCAAACTGGTAAAAACTGACAGGTTATGTGGTTAAACCGGCAAACCGATGGATTTTAGTCACCCAGGTCAGTTCATGCATTTTATTTTATTTTTACAAAAATGAAACCATGCCATTTCATTTATGAAGATTAAAAAAAAAAACTCAAACAAAATTAAATGAATATGAAAGACAAAAATGTTGCAGCCACAAATGCAAATAGAAAACCTAAGAGCAAGCACTCTCGCACAACCAGGACCAACGTCGTTGTCGCCATAGGTCCAGTGTTGTTCCACGAAGTTCAAATGTCCCAGACCCTTTGTCGTTATGTGGGATTTATATTTGTGGGGAGAAATGAAGTCAGGCAGCATGTTGGTATCACTACTTCAAATACAAATAATTAATATACTGCTCTACTAAAAATGTTAGACGTTATATTTTTAATACATATGATTTACATTGTCAATACATACTCCTTTACACTGGTTTATAATTGGGTGATAATAAAATTATTTTATATTATTAGTGCATAATTTATTTTGCATATTTATTTTTATTATGTTGAATAGTATAGTCAAGGACAGATCCAAAAACCATTAAAGGAGACCAATTTTGTTTTTCTTATTTTATAATTATTTAAAGGGTTAATTAAGTTTTTAGTCCCTAAACTTTTTCAAAATTTAGTTTTTAGTCCCTGAACAAAATTTTGACCAGTCAAAGTCCCTAAACTTTTTAAAAAATCGATTTTTAGTCCCTGAAATCTCATTAATTCAGGGACTAAAAACCGAATTCTTAAAAAATTTAGGAACTAAAATCTAATTTTTAAAAAGTTTAGAGACCTTGATCGGTCAAACTAAAATTTAGGGACTAAAAACATAATTTGTAAAAAGTTTAGGGACCTTGACTAGTCAAACTAAAGTTTAGGGACTAAAAACCAAATTTTGAAAAAATTTAGGGGCTAAAAACTTAGTTAACCCTTATTTAAATATGTAATTTTAAATAAATAATTATTTAATAAATAACTATTTAATAAATAATCATTTAAATATGAAATTAAAGGCAAGCAAGATAACATGTCTAAATTATTTTAATGGTAGTGAGAATAACGTGGATTATGTATATATTTTTAAGAGAGAGAAAAAAGGCCATATACTTCAACAAATTTTTTTACAAAACACTTATAATTCAATAAACTAACCTAATAGTTTTCAACTTTCAATTATTAGTTTTTGGCTATTTGCTAGCTTTTCAACTTTCAACTAGCTTTTCTAGCTTTTAGTTAGTTTTTTAGCTACTATTATCAACAAACATAGCCATAATCTTACTTAATAAAAACTGACAAAAATAAAATTTGTATAATTATAAAATAGAGAAACTTAATTAATTTATAGAAATTAAAGAATCAAAATGGCATACAGTTTAAACAAAAAAAATTACTGAAGATTTAAGTAAACCTAAATTATATTTCTTCATACTTTTTTTTATAGGCAAAATTCCATTAAAAGAAGAAAAGAAACAAGCCTTAAGCACAAGATGTGCATAAGCAAAACAGTACAAATGTCTAGTATCAGAAGCCACAATCAGCGCTACCCAGCATGAGATTTTACATATGCCCCCTCCCAAAACATAATAACTCCATTCAGTCAAATATGCAAACAATACTATATTTTTTATATTTTAATTTTAACGTATGTTCAAGAATTACTTTCATTTTAAATTTTAAAAAATCAGAGTGATGGTATGTGGTAGAGACGGTGACAAAAGCGTAACCAACGTGTTTATCGGCGTTTCAATTTAAATGCAGTATCATATCATGCAACACACTAATGTCAATTATTAAAAAAGATGGGCCATTTTCTTGTCGTGAACCACATTCGAGTTTAAGTTTAGGCAAGTTTTTTTTTCTTCCATTGAGATGTGACATTGTGTGACCTACCACTATGGAACGGAACGTTGCATTATTGCAAATGACTTATAATTAAAACCCTATTATTTTAGGCAACATCAAAAAGTGAGAATGCCCAATTTTCCAATTGTTTCTTAAATCACGAAGAGTATACGTCTCACGTAGGAAACTGTACGCTAATTAATGCCAAAATAGATTTCGTAATTCATACAATACAATTGTTGTATAGCGATTGTATAGTGCAAGTAAAATACGAACACTTGAATTCAAGTCTACGATGGACGGCGTTTTTGCAAGCGTGTTATATTTTTCACTTAAATTAAATTGTTACAATTTTATTTGTGCAGTGTTTTGCTTTACAACTTTTCTGGACGAAATATACACAGATACAGGTCACAGCCAATTCAAATGAAACAGCTGATGTTCCTTTTTCGCTTGCTAATTTTTTGGATACGCTTTTTTTTTTTTTTTTTTTTTTTTCCGAAGAAAGTCTGATTTGGTTTCAACGTTGAATTCTACTTTGCCGACGTTGAAAATATAATAAGATTGAGCATGTGGAATAAAAATATTTACCTTGTGTGGACTAAAGACTAATTTTATATTTCGAAAACCCACAAGTCAAATGTGAAATTATGAGAAAGAAGTTTATTTCAGTTTGAATTTTGAAAATGTTGGATTTTCTTTTTCGATATAAAAAAATGTTAGAATATTGCAGACGTAGTAAGAGTAGTTCTCAAATGATACTTTTTTTATTATCCAATAACATCTATTTCGGTCACAACAAATAATAACTGCTAAGTTTATGTGAAAAAATTATGATAGAAAACTAAATTGATATTTTTTTCTTAAAAAAAACTAAAATAAAATAATTAAACTAATAAAAGGATTTGTTTTTCAAAGTTGAGGTGTAAATAGGCTTTTGATAAGTATATATATTTAGCATAGTTAAAGTACTGATAAAAAAATATATAGCATAGTTAAAGTGAGACAAAGAAGATAATGATAAAAAAAAAAGTTAAAGTGAGACAAAGAACATAATAAAAAAAAGTGAGACAAAGAATGAAAGAAATAAATGTAAACTGTCAAATCATAAATCAAATTATAATAATAAAATTTAGATTAAATTATTTTTTATCCCTCTTTTTATTTACATTATTCAATATGGTTTGTTTATTTTTAAAATGGTCAATTTAGTCCGTTAATTTTTAAAAAAAAAAGTTCAATATTATACTTTCATCCAAATTGATCACACTAACAACATTAATAAAATTGGACAAAAGGATAACCTTTAACATTGTTTGAAAACTAAAATATTAAAATGAACATTTTAAAAATAAAGGGACTAGATTGAACAATAATTGACAAAATAATTTATAGCTATGTATATTCTTTAAATAAGCATTTTTATTTATCTTAAAATTGTTCTAAATTAAATTAAAATGATATAAAATAAAAAAATATCTTTTAAAAATACCTTCTTTTTTTTTTATCATTTTTGGATTGATTTGACCGATTCTTATCAGTTCTGAGACGAGTCTGGTTTCTAAAGTTACTAGATCAATCACCTGAATAGTTCCCGATTAGACCAGTTGAATCAACTCTGGTTCAATTTGATTTTTAAAATAATGATTAAAATTGAAAAGAAATAATGAAAATAAACTTAATATCTTAATAAGATCATGACCAACAACAAATTGAGTACTTGAAATAGAAAAGTATAAAAATTAAAAATAAAATAATCACAAAAAGAAAAAAGAAGTGGTTATCTAATATAAATATTAAGTAGGTAAAAAAAATCAAATTTATATAGATAGCAAAAAATAATAAATTAGTTAGATGAAAAATGTAATAAATAAGATATTAAATTACTCTTTTAATCCCTCTTTTATTTACATTATTCAATTCGGTATCTTTAGTTTTAAAATGTTTAATTTAGTCCTTTGATTTTTAAAAAATGTTCAATATTATCCTTTCGTCCAAATTGACACTAACAATGTCAATAAAATCCGATGGAAGGGCAACTGTGAATAGTATTTAAAAATTAGAAGATCAAATTGAATAATGTAAATATAAAAAGGGACTAAAAAGTAGTTTAACAAAAAAAAATTAAAATATAAAATATAACAATAATTATTAATTAACCTCTTTTTTTTTTTTTTTTTTCAGTATATGAGATTCGTTACATAGATTATATATTATAAAATTCTATTATGTATTAAGTGTAAAGATAAATGATTTATCTCTAAAGTTTTCTTATTTGACCTATAGCTCTTTTAGGTATTCATCTACTTCTAATTATTGGACAATATTTTATTTGATCAATCCTCCTCATGTTTCACGTTCAATTAGTCTAAAATGAGCTTTTCCCATTTTTTCTAAAAGGGAAACTACTCCAACTTTCTCTCTTATAATTGTATTCCTAATTTTGTCATATTTAGTTCTTCATCTATTGTAACACTTTTATCATTACAAGTTTACAACATTGTACTTACATTTTTCGTCGGTTGTTTTACTGTTCAAAGTCTCGTGTTATTATTATATATATAAAAAAAGTCTCATATTATTATTGCATGTCTCATAACTGTGCCGCAAAAGTTTTCTTATATTTGAGTGGTACTTTCTTTTATTATATACTACACTCAAAGTTTAATCCTCTTCACTTTAACCCTATGGTTAACATTAATCCCTATTTTTTTAATACATGCTACAATAAATAAAATAGAAAAAAATGAAATAATTTTAAAAATATTTTTTTGTTATATAATAGAGATAAAAAAAACTTGAGATTTTTTTATAAACTACTTAAACCCTTACGGCTAAGCTGATCCTAATAAATACATTTTAAAAAATAAATAATTCAACACATGTTTAAATTAGCTTATTTAAAGAAGGCTTAAATAATTTTCTGGTATCTATAAAATAGAGGTTTTTGATTTTAGTCCTTTAAATATTTTTGTTTTGATTTTAGTCTCTGTTATTTTGTTTAGTCTATGTTATTAAGTAGTAACGTTAACTGATGATATAACAACAACGTTGGCAGTTCATTGACTTTTCACACCATTAAGAAATATGATAGGATAGTCACATGTAATTTTTTTGGTAAGTTGTGTTTTAAAATTCTTATATGTTCAAAATAGTTAATGATATTAGCCTAGTTGACGAGGGATTTATAAATACAATTTATCAAAAAAAATTATACGTGATTATTCTTGATGATGTAATAAGTCAATAGATTGTCAATGTCACTGTTACTTGATAGCATGAACTAAAATCAAATATTTTAAACTTTACATAAACTAAAATTAAAAATAAATTTTTTTAAAAGACTAAAACTAAAAACACCCTATTTTATAGGATGAGAATTATTCAAGCCTTTAAAGAAAGTTCATAATAATTAATGTTTGGACTCCACAACACAGTAGAGCACCTTTAATTATTTGCATGGAGTAATTAAGACAGAAGAAATTATTTATTAGTCCAGTGAACTATCACTTTAGTCCCTGGAAGTGTAATTCACTATAATTTAAGTTTCTAAAAGTATGAAATTGTTAATTAAGTTCCTAAAAATGTAATTTGTCTGTCACTTTAGTCTTGCTGTTAAAAAAATTTCATTAAAGTTAACGTTTGTGCCTATGTGACACGTTATCTACCTTCGTGGTAATTGACGGTACACATGTGGATAATGTGTCACGTAGGCAAATAACGTATCATGTAGGCACAAATGTTAATTTTAGCGAAAGTTTTTTAATGGTAAGACTAAAGTGACATACAAATTATACTTTTTAGGAACTTAATTTACAATTTCATATTTTCAGGAATATAAGTAACAACTAATTACACTTTGAGGAACTAAAGAGGTAGTTTACCCTTTATTGGTCGACAACAACTTGTTTTCTTTGGTGATATTGGTAGACAGCAACTACACCCAAATAGGGATGGCAATGGGTAGGGTCTGGGTAGGGTCCTATAATACCCGTCCTCATACCCGCGTTTAAAAAAAATACCCGTACCCGGCCCCATACCAGCGCGGGTAGCAACTTTAATCCCCATCCCCGTACCCGCTGGGTACCTATATACCCATACCCGCACCCGCTACCCGCACTTTACTTATGTATGAATTTAATAAATCAATAAAAAATAGATTTAAATATAATTTTGGTCCCTTTATTTTGCACAATCCGCAATTTTAGTCATCCTATTTTAAAATATAGAAACATTTTGTCCTCCTATTTTGCACAATCAGCAATCTTGGTCCCTCTATAGAGACATTTAGTCCCCCAATTTTGTAAAATTCGTAATTTTGATCATTTCATCAAATTGAAAGCATTGACAGTTAAAAGATTAACGTTGACCTTGACGTGACCCAAATATAGTGATGTGACACGAGAGTATTTATTTATTTTTTAATTATTTTAAATACTGAGTAATAATATTTGTTTATCTACGTCACTAAAGCACATATCACGTCAATTTTAATGGTTAAGATAGTCGTGAGTCATAAAATAGAAATCACAAGTCTTAATCATTTATTTTAAACTAGTTCTACATTGTTGAAGTACATGGCACGTCGTAGTCAAATAAATGATATTACCTTTTTTTAAAAATATTTTTTTCATCAATTATTCTATTCAATATTTAAAATAATTAAAAACTAAATAAATAATCTCGTGTTACGTCACTAAATTTGGACCACGTTAATATTAACATTAATCTCTTAACAATCAACGTTTTCAATTTGATGGAAAGACCAAAATTACATATTTTACAAAATTGGGAGACTAAATGCCTCTATTTTGAAATGGGGAGACCAAAATTGTGGACTGTGCAAAATAGATTAACCAAAATTGCATTTAAGCTATAAAAATATTAATTAAAAATATTATTACAAATAAATTGAAAATTCACGCTTAAATAATTCAAACTTAACATTAAAAACATCCACATATAATATTAAAAATATAAAATATAACATTATTGTAAGTTATAACATAAATCTTTTACTATTAGTGTTAGTTTATGAAAAATATAAATTTTTTTTTTACAGAAAAGTATATATATAACATAATTATTTATTTAAATTATTTTAATTATATATATATATAGTAGGTGCGGGGCGGGGCGGGTACTATAGTACCCGTACCCGCACCCGCAAAAAATTGCGGGTAAATACCCGGCCCCGGCCCCAGCCCCAATAAGCGGGTATTTACCTGACCCGCTTGCGGATATTTTTACGGATATCCGTAGGGTCCGGATACACTTTACCATCCCTACATCCAAACAAGACTAGCTCAAATTGTAACAAAAAAAAGGACTAGCTCAAATACATGAGCCTGACAATTCAACTACCGACTGTGAATATTAAATAATGATATAACATTGCATCTCCCACCTGCCTTCCGGAGATATGTTCCAGCAGGTCCCTATCATTTAATCTCTTGATATCGAGTATAAGAAGAAAAAAAAAATAATTTATAATAATTAATAAAATTATTTAATATTATTTATTTATATCAATCTCATTAAAAAATATTTTTTAAAATTATTCTTCATTGAAACTTGATATCAAAATAAAAAATGGTTATTAAAAATAAAACCTTAATTAAATAAAGACTATTTTTAAAATGATATCATTCAATAAAGTAAAATTAATTGAAATTTGTTTATATTTGACACTAACATACATGAGACCGGAGAGAATACATTTATCTTTATTTATTTTGTTATATAATTTTAATATATTCGTTAGTGTAAAGATTTTATATTATTAATTTATTACAAATCATTTTACACATTTTTTAATGTATATTATAAAAATTAGAGTTTAATATGCATGTATTGTTAATATAAAAGTTTTTACATTTTTAAATTAAAAATCATTTATGATATAACTTTTAAAGTAATTATCAATTTATAATTAATTAACAATATAAATTTTTATAGCATTAGAACACACACACACAATATATATATATATATATATATATATATATATATATATATATATATATATATATATAGTATGAATGAGTTATTTATGACTTTGTAGCAAAAATTGAAAGGAGGACAATATTCAAATGAGTACAAGGATATCGTTTCCTCAATTTGCATAGGCCAACCAAGACCTTAGGATTGATCCTGCAAAAAAGTTCCCTTTCAACCATCTCAAGTCACTTTTATTTTTTATTTATATGTATATTTGATATTCTTAATCATTTACCTCTTTCAATCTACCTTATTTTATCTATATTTTAAAATTAAATTATGGCAGTTTTTAAAATTATTAATAATTAAAAATAACCTTATATTACTATTTTAAATTGTTCATTAAAAACTAAAATATTATTTATATATTTAAATTTATTTATTTATTATAAATTTTAATTAAAATATAATTTATATATTCGATATTTATTTATTATAAAATTTAATTATATAAAAAATATTTACATTGTAATGTAAAGTTGTTTCGGTATGCTAAAGAGTTTCGTATCGCTTAAGAGTCAAAATTAAGAGTAGTTAATAAATATCTTCCTCTCTTAACTCATTGAGATGCCTTTTTAGGACAATACCTAAGATGTGGTGATCCTAACAATGCTAACAAACTTGAGGTCAAAACATTAGTTCTAGAATGATAATCTAGACCACTCTTGCCTTTAGCCTTGACTTAGGACTTTTTTGGTATACCAAAAAGTTCCACATCACTTAGAAATCGAGGTCAAGAGTAATTTATAAACATCTTTCTCTCAGCCTACCCAAAACATCTTTTAAAGATAAAATAATGAAACACAAATTAGTGCGGAAGCAGTGAAACTTCAAATGCAGTGACTCTAATGATATCAATATATTTAAGGTGTAAACAACAGTTTTATTATAATTTAAAACCACTGAACACTAAAACTATTTTTGACAAGAGGAATTGTATAATAATTCATTTTAATATTTGACTTTGTTTTTTGTATCATTCTTTTATTTCAAAATAATTATTATTTTGAGGCATGAAAGTTTAGAAGAAAAAAGTCAATATGTATTCTCGATTTCTCAGAAAATTTTTATTGTATTAAATATTTATGAAATGGTAAAAAAAAAAAAGAAGATAGTAAAGTTAAAAGAATAAGTAGTATCTTATTGTTTAAGTGTCAAAAGCTTTAAATAAATTAGGACGTTTCGAGTATCGATTATTTTGTGATATCTTCATACAAATTTTCTTAATACTTTATAAAGAAAAACACCTAATGAAAATATTAAATAATGCCAAAATAGAATTCATAATTCATTCTACAATTGCTAACTAGCGATTTATTACATATTAATTACAAGTAAAATACGTCACGAACCCTTTAATTCTAGTCTGATGGACGGCACGGCAATTTCGCAGTCGTGTTATATTTAATCGGATAAAATATGTTTTTATCTCCCATTTTATCTTGATTTTTATTTTTAGTTTCTCATAAATTTTTTCTTTTTATTTTTAGTCATTGACATTAATTTTAATTGTTAAGTGATGATGTAATGAACATAAATTATGTATAAAAAATTTTTGATTAAATTTTTAGTAACTTTTAACTGCTACAAATTTGTTGACAGTCAGAAATGTTTACTCTTGTAATATTTCTTGTGATTTCAGAAAATCTGGTGTTCGAGGTTTTAATTTTTTATTTTATTTTTTATCATTTCTGACGATTTTAGTATGCTAGAAAATTTGCGGCAGTTAAAAACTGTTAGAAACTTGAACGAAATTTTTTCAAGCGCAAATTTTGTTCGTCCGATATCACTTAACAGTTGAAATTAATATCAGAGACTAAAAATAAAATAATTTTTTTTTGAGGAACTAAAAATAGAAAAAAAATTATGAGAGACTAAAAATAAAAATCAAGATAAAATGAGGACAAAAACATATTTTATCCTATTTAATTTGTTGCTACAATTTTATTTGCATTGTGCATTCCATTGCGCATCCAATTCAAATTAAACTACTGTTGTTCCGTTTCGATTGATAATGTTTTTTGGATACGCTTTTTTCCGAAGAATGTCTGATCTTGTTTCAACGTTGAATTCTTCTTGGCCAACGTTGAAAAGATAATGAGACCGAGCATGCGGAATAGAATATTTATGGTGTGTGTATTAAAGACTAATTTTATATTTCAAAAGAAAGAAGTCAAATGTGAAATTATATGAAATAGTAAGTATACTTCAGGTTTGCCTTTTGAAAATCTTACAATATTGCTGACCTAAGACTAGTTGTCAAATGATGATTTTTTGTTATCAGATAGTAACATCAATTTCGGCCACAACAAATAAATAACTTTTAGGTCAATGTACAAGAATTATCATATAAAAACTACATTGATATTGTACAAATTTTAACAAAACTAAAATATTTAAGACAATAAAAGGAATTTCTGAAAGTTGAGGTGTAAATAGGCTTTTGGTAAGTATAAAAATGGTTAATCCATGTGAGATGATTATTTTTTTATAAGAATAAAAGAAATAAATATAAATAGTCAAATCTAATATGAAATTATAATAATAAAATTTAAATATTAAAAATATAAAAATATAACAATAATTAAACCTTTTTTTTTCATTAGATGGAGTTAGTAATATAAATTATATGTTATATATGGGTGTTTTCCCGCACAAGCCTAAATAATCTAAAATAAAACTTTACCATTTTTTTTCTAGAGAGAAACTACTCCAATTTTCTCTCTACTAATTGTATTCCTATTTATGTTGTATATAACCACTATTTTTTATCTTTACAATATTGTAATTACTTTTTTGCTGATTTTTTTATTGCTCAATACTCAGTCTATAAAATTTGTGCGTGTAGTGGGGTTAGGCCCTCCATTCATAAAAAAGGAAGGGAAAAAAAAAACTTTGCGTACGTAAAAGTTTCTTTATATTTGAGTGGTACTTTTTATATTCTTTTACTTTAATCCTATGATTAACATTACTTTCTATTTTTTCAAATACATGTTGAAATATAAATATATAAAATACTTAAAAATTAAATAGTTCAAACACATGATTCTTTTTGAGGAATTAACTCATCAAAATAGTGTTAGTATTATGTTTTTTTTAATACACACTTTCTTATTAATTAAAATTTATTTAACATTACAAAATCAAAAGATGGATACTCCAATAAATTATAATTAATAATAAAGAGTTTATTTAAAAATATGTTACTGACCTTTCTCTTAATTCATCACATGTTTAAATTAGATTATTCAAAGAAAAAAAGTTGATAAATACTTTATTTGTTTCTTTTTATCGGTCTTTTATGATTTTTACGTAGAAATTAAGAAATGTAATAAATTTGTTTTTAATTCTAATAAAATAGTTGTAAATTTTTCTATTAGAATCTTTTTTTCATTTCTACTTTACAATAAATACATTGTGTAAATTAATTAAAGATTAGATGAAAAGTAAAGATATAATTGACAAAAGAATAATTAATATTTTTATTTTATTTTACTCAATTAATATTACCTTAAACTTTGAAAATGATAAATAAATAAGAATAAAATTTTCTAAAAATCTGACAATTAAAAAGAAAAGAAGGCCATGTAAAAAAAAAAAAAAAAAAGAAGGTAGTAATAATTAAGCACCTTTAATTTTTTGCACGTTGTAATTAAGGCCGAAATAATGATTTATGGGTCCGCAACAACTTGGCCCAAAAAAGCCAGATTTAACTGACAATCCAATTGCCAAACTTTTGAACATTAAATGAAATAATATTGACATCTCCCACTTGCCTTCACTGTTCATCCTGATGTCGACTAATAATTAATAATACTGTATTGGCAGTCAGTACCATTACCATTTACATTTGTCTTTATTTATTTTGCTATATATGGATTAAATTTAATTTTTATATAATGCGAGTGTAAAATTTTTATATTATTAATTTATCATAAATTAGTTTAAATGTTTTTTAAATTAATTATTAAAAAATTCATAAGTTTTTATTATATAATAATTTATAATTAAATGATAATATAATTTTTATACTGTAAATGTTTTCTATTTATAGTCATGTTCATTTGTCTTTGTTTAATAATTTAACAATTTACTAGTTTACTAGTAAAAGCAATTCCATCTGCCGTAGGTAACCACAATTTACAAGTAAAATCAAATCCATCTGCCGTTGGTAACATGCATAACATTTACGTTGATATTATTAATTAATTTCAATATACATTCTAATTATATTTAATAATTTAAAATAATTTTATCTAAATCAATTTTATCCTGACAAGAAAAATTACACAGCAATGTATTTTTATTATATATTTATTTTTTATTTTGAGATTTTAGAGTTTAGAAAAAAGTTAATATATGTTCTCAATTTTCCTAAAGTATTTTATTATATTAATTATTCATTTATAAAAATGTCAAAAAAATAATATTACAGTTAAAAGAATAAGAGTGAGTTACTTTTAAGTGGCTAAAGTTTTTAAATAAATTATGACATTTAATCAGTATGAAATTTTATTTAATGAAAAATATATTGAAAAATGTCAAAAAAAAGTTGTTACTATCATTTCCCTTGTCGATAACTCGACTAGAAAACCAGAAAAAAAGAAAAAAAAAAAAAAAAGTATGGACGGTCCTCAAACTATGCACCGTTGAAATGATTTATGAAGAAAAGTTGCATTGATGTGGTGAACGTGTTTGCCCTACCTTTCCTCCTGGAACCAAAATCTGAGTTAATAGGTGTGAAACAGACAGTATGGGCGTTCATGAGGTGACACACAGTTTGTAATAAGAATAAAAATTTTAAATGAAAAGTTAATTAGTGAAGGATGTTAATTAATAAATGTCTCAGGCATACCTGCACGTGAATTATTTGAATTAAAAGTGAATTGTTTTTATAAAAAAAATGAATCAACACCTCCACGTGATTTTTAATCATTATAATAAAAGTACATCTAGCGGAAATTATGTAAATATTTATTTAGGTTAGTTTATATCATGCAAAATAATTTATCAAATTTTTATTAAAAAGTACTTTTAAGAAATAAAAATAATTTTCCAATAAATCCAGGTACAACATGCTTTACAAAAATGAATAATATTATTTTTTATAATTTTCTATTTATTTTTATTACTTTTTATAAAACTTAAGTAAAAATGGATATTGTTTATCTCTTAAAATACAAAAAATACTTAAAAACTTTTCTTTAATAAATAAGAAGTTTTTTTTATCCAATAAATAAGAAGATTAATAAAGAATATTATTAAAAACTAAAATCGTTCATAAAATAGAACCCAAATCTCCTTTTTTTTTTTCCTCCCCAAAGTTGTAGACTAAGGGCTTGTTTAATGGTAGGAAAATAATAGAATAAAATAAGATAATTATCATTTGATGTACCAAATTGGATTGTTGTTACTATCAATAATGAAATGCTGTGAGTTGGTTTCTATAAAAAAACAAAAAAAAGATAATTATCTCATTCTACTGTAATAAATTATTTAGGGTTTCAACAATATATGATTTGTTTATCCTATTATTGCTCTCTCTCTCACCACCCCTATCCCATCGCCACAATTGTCACTACTACCAACATTGTAACACTGTGATTTTTATAATGTATGATTAAGTGTTTGAATTAAGATACAAGAGGAGTTATGTGTTTAAAAAATTTAAGTGGTAAAGTATGTGAGTGACCTATGAGTTGTTTTGGGTTGTCTTGATACCCTTTGAGGTCAAGTCCTAGTGGGAGTTAAGTAACCAGAGAGAAGTTTCTAGCATAAGTGAGCTGGGGCTTAAGCGCAGGTAAAACTGAGCTTAAGCGAGAGTAGGCTTAAGCGAGGTTTCACCTGAGCTTAAGCGTGAGTGTCAGAGGGAATGAAGTGGGTCTCTAGAAGTGGTGCTTAAGCGAGGTTTTGGTGGCGCTTAAGCGAGGATGGTCGTGGGTCAGAGGGTATATAAATAGAGAGTTCTCTTTTCTCTCATAACACTCTCTCTTTCTTATCTCTAGAGCTTCCCCTTCCTCTTCTCCTCCTTCTCCAATCCCTGCTTCTCATAGTGTCTTCTCAAGCTTGAGGCTTGAGTTCTTCATGGTGGTGGTTCCTTCTCCTTCCTCCCCTTGAGCTTGGTTGAGCTCCCATGGAAGGCGAGCCTTCTTCCTCCTTTCCTTTTCTTTCCTTTAGTTCAACCCATGATGGGTTTTTGCTATAGAAATCCTCATAAGTGTTGTTTTTGGTTTGTATTCCATGGGTGTGGTGAGTTTGTGATGTTGATTGGAGGAAAACCACTTGGGTGGGGCTTAGGATCTCTTGTTCCATCTTCTTCTTCAAAGAGTCTAGCATGGGAAAACTTGTAAGGTAAGGGAAGCTTTAATATGATTGAATGCTTTGTTTGAATATTCTATGCTTGGAATGATGTTTTTGAGTGTGGGGTGATGTTTATATGTTATTCTTAATGTAAAATTTGAATTGGAATGGATTTGGTAGCCATTGAAGAGTTTTACGTATGTTTTCGAGGTTTTGCAACCCTGGCTCGCTTAAGCGAAGAATGGTTCTCGCTTAAGCGAGACAGGTGACAAAGGAACTTTTTGGCTAGAAGCAGTTCTAGCTTAAGCGAGGGAAAATCCTAGCTTAAGCGAGACCGCGCTTAAGCGAGGATTTACCCAGGCTTAAGCGAGAAAACCTGTGAATGAAAAGTTGGTTTTTGAAATTCTAGCTTAAGCGAGATTTGTCTGTCGCTTAAGCGAGAAAAATTGCTGAAAGCTCAATTTCTATGGTTTCTAATGGATTTCTATTTTTTTAATTGTCACAAATGGATGAATGATATGATGAATTATAAATGATTATGTTAAGTTGAGGTATTTATATGTACATGAAGAAATATAAATTACTATTTGTTGAATGTAATATTAAAGAGATTATAATGTTTTGATAAATTGAAACAGAATGTTGATGAGATGACGATATATGTGATATGTATGTGAACTATGTGTTGGAACCATCCATATATGTTAGAGAGGAGTTAGCTATGTCCTTTGGAAATTTTTTTATAGAAAAATGGTATATTTGGGAGGGTGAGTTTCACGCTAGAACTTCGGCCCACTAAAGCGATCCGGGGGTCTCACCTAGTGGGATATCTTCCCAAGTATGACCCTTATGTTTTGACTCTGAATGACGTGTTGGAGTGTTGAGAAATACTTTCCAAGAGGTTTAGTGACCCTTGTAGTGTATAGGGGATGGATTGTTGTCATGGTTGTGGATTGTTGAGATGTATTTGGACCCTTAAGTCAGGCCATTGGAGATGGCGGGTACGGAGGTGCTGTATCTAAGATTGAAAAGGGGCTCCAAATATGTTTTGCTGCTAGAATATGGTGGGTGCAGAGAAATATTTCGAATGTTGTATTTGCACAGTTGGTGCGTAGGTGTGCACAGTTGGTGCACAGGCATATGAGTAGACACGTAAGTTAAGGGTGCTTAGTGGGCTCTCAACCTAGTGCTGGAGGTTTTCGTGGTGGCTAACGAGAATGGGCCTATAGAATAGACAGGTGGCGAATCCTTATAGATGTAAGGTTTTGCAAACCTTACAGAGGTAAGCCAATACCCACACTTGTCTATATTCGATAAAACCACACTTTCTCCGTAGGGTCAGCCTAAGAGACTCCCCGAATGGTCAAAGAGTGCGACTATGTTAAGGGATGAGGCTTATGGGGGACCACTCATATGATGTTGAAACTCCATGGAGTAGAATCAGTCTCGTTGATTGAGGTTATCTAGTGATTTATATTCTACATCGTTTGTGATGAGGGATGTTGGTAGTTGTATTGTGTTGAGGTTTGTGACAGTTGATGCCAAATGTGACTTATGATGTTTATGACTTATGATGATGAGTGGTGATGATATATGTATTTGATGTTAACTGAGGATTTATAACATTTGTTGATTGGATGTAATCCATGATGGTGTTGTTTATTGGTATTGATGAACTGAGTTTTATATAACGTTTTCAGTTATTATGTATAGTATTTTGAAGTATACAAAATCTAGTTTTCTCGTCCTTTTCCTTAATAATTGGAAATTCACTTATCTACTTATATGTATAGTTGTGTTTGGTAAGCTTACCTTTGCGCTGTTTGCACGTGTGGTTTGTGCCTGTGATGATCTTGGACATCGTGTTCGGGGGAGCAGATGACTTTCTAGGTGGATTCTTCCTCTTGGAGGCTTAGTAGATGAAGCGAGCATGAGATTGAAGATGCAATCTCTTCATTCTTTCCTTTGTTTAGTCTTTTGTATAGAATGAACCAACATAGGACTTTTATGTGGTTTATGTTCTAAGTTTTGAATTGTATCTTTGTTAGCTTTGAAATTGAGAAAAGTTTATATAGTATTTTCATAAGTAAACTAATGAAAGAGTTTCTAAACTAAATAAAAACCCAAAGAACCTTAGTTTTAAATAGTTATATAACGAAGGCGGATCGTTACAAACATTGCCACCACGATCACCACCATTGTAGTCATCACTATCACCATTATCGTTGCCACCATTGCCATCGACAATGTCACCACTATCATTGTTGCTACCACTATTCCGTCACCATTGCTACCAGAATTGTACATCATCGCCACTGTCATCACTATCATTGCCATCATGATATAACCATCACCATTGTTGTCACTGCTCTCACAATCGCCACCATCACCTCCAACCCCCTTTCATCTTCGTCGTTGTGACCACCATTATCATTGTCGTAACCACCATCATCGCCACTATCACCGTAGCAACCACCACCATCATCACCACTAGAATAGGAGCTACCTTAAGCCAAAGAGGGGCCATGGCCCCCCAAAAATTTTATGTTTCTGTATTTTATATGTGATTTTTTATATGATAAAAAAAACTTTATAAAAAATTATGAGAAGATGAAATATTTTATCAAAATTCACTCAATTTTACAATCTTATTTGATAAACCTCCCACTACTTATAGATTATGTCTTTTTATTAATAAAAAATTACAGTACGATAACAATATAAAGAAATCTATTTTATTAATAAAAAATTACAGTACGATAACAATATAAAGAAATCTATTTATATCAAGAGGAAAACTTAACTAAATATTACAATACATAATTTTTTACTTCAAGTAGTAATTTGATGGCTCAAATCTTTTGACAAATGAGATAGTAATTTTTACATATTCATGTGTAATGTGTGGATTGCAGAAAACTTTGAAACAAGTCTTCCAAATATCTAGTGTGTAAAACTTGTGATTAGGCATTTACAAAAGTTTGATTTACTTTGAGCTCAAAAAAAAAAGTTTGATTTGCTTTTTTTTTTTTATATACCAATTCTACATATAAAATTACTCTAATTCATATTAAATTATTGCAAGAATTCTAAATTCAAAAGTAATTATTATCCAACATATCAATTTTAAAATATCAAAAAGTAGTAAAAATTTCTTATTCAATGATAATTTGTGTGTTTACCTGTTTGGTCACCCAATTAAAATTGTTCAGCTCTCACCTTTTTGGTCGCTGCCACCACTCACACCATTGTCATTACTATAGTCACTATTGCTTCTACTATTGTCACCATTATAACTACTATCACCATCATTATTATTATCATTGTCACCACTATCATTATCTAATTCATATTAAATATAAGATAAGATAATTCAATAATATTATCTGATATGTATCGAATATTAAATATGATTAAAACTTACTTTACTCTTATTATATTTTTATGTTACTCTTATATCATATTCTATAGTATTATATCCTCACAAAAAACAAAATATCCTCATCACCAATTGAGTGCGAAATGTTTGTTAAACAATTAATTGTAGTTTGTCAGATATTCTACATCAAATGGTCACTGCTGCAAGATAAGAAATTATGAACATATCTTTGAATCACTATTTTCCATTTTCGTGTATATATTTTATTTGTGCAATGTGGTCATCTCTTACCACAAAGACTACTACTAAAAAAATCTCTTCACAAATAGTGGTGTTGAATATTTTATTTGTGCAAAGTCGTCATCTCTTACCACAAAGAGTGGTGTTAACTGTTAAGTGTTAACTCAGTCCGGTTTCAGTGTGAATTGAGATGTAAAAGTGATGAAAATCAAATCGTGCAAATAAAAAGCAAATAGAAAGATAATAATTTAATATTTGTATATTATTTTTCACCAGAATAGGAATAGCTATTTTGTCGTGTAATCTTTAATACGTAATCTAATCTCTGTTAAAGTCAAGAGTCAAGACTGCAGAGTTGATTTTTAACTTTTTTATTTTTATTATTTATTATGGGCACATGTTGTGCCAGTCTGTCAAGGGTACTTCAGTGTTCAGACTGATGTATAGATCGAGGCACTCTTTGATTTTATCACAAAATTTACTTTCAGTTTTTTAAAATAAAAAACGAAAAAATATCTTAACATAATTTTTAGACTTAAATAATTTTTTACTCATATAAAGAAATTTTTCTATTTTAGTCTTTTCAGATTTTTGTTTTAATTTTAACTCTTTAAACATTTTTTTATTTAGTCTCTACTATCAAATAATAATATTAAATAAAGATGTAACAATTACTTCATTAATTTGTCACGTTATCAAAGAATTTGATAAAATAATCACATGTACTCTCTATGTCCTTAAATATAAGACATTGTTTTGAAATTCTCTTGTTCTTTTTATAAAACTCTTTTCTAGTTAATTTTTGCATGAATTAATTTTTATCAAAATATCCTTAATTAATTTGGTCCATAAATAATAAATGCTATGAAATATTTCTTTCTCTCTTACGAGAACCAAAGAATTAAAGAGTTTAGTTTTAAAAATTAAAACTCCACTATTAGTATTCTCTATCCTTACATTAATTATTTAAAGGTAATTTTGAAAAAAATATTACAATTATAAACAAATTTAATGTTAATAACTAAATTAACTAACTTTTTAAAAATGTGTGAATTAGTTAACAATGTTTTTATAATTAGGAACGGATGGAGTAATTTTGTCTTTTTGGTAAATTGTGTTTTTAAATCTTCATCTGTTCAAAACAGTTGATGATGTCAGACAAGTTGATGAAAATTTAAAAACACAGTTTATCAAACAAATTACACGTGATTGTCATATTAGACTCTTCCTTGTTGACATGGTAAGTCAATAGGCTGTCAATGTCATTATTACATCATCAGTTAAGAACCAGTTAATGCTATTGCTTGACATCAAGGACTAAAACAAAAATTTTAAATTTTTAAATGACTAAAACAAAAAAAAAAATCCTTTAAAGATGTAATTGATTCATATACAATTCTTTTAAAAATTATTTTTGTAGCATTTTTAATAAACACATTTTTCTTTTGTTTTGTTTTCAAAAGTTATATCGAAAATGAATTTTAAAAAAATATATTAAGAAATAAAGTTTAATGATGATGCATTGACAGTGTAAAATAATTATATATATATTTTTTATTAGCGGAGGGATTCAAACTCACGACCTCTCCTTCCTTCCCTTTTTCCTTCACTACCAAACCAACTTTATAACTCCGTAAAATAATTTTATATTGTCGGTGCATAACCCTTTTTCTCTAATAAATATTGAAAGTAAAATTGAAAATCATTTCAAATAAGTCTTATGGTATTTTTTTTATTCAAAAAAGAAAGTGATAGAAAAGAAAGAGAAAAGAAAGAAAGAAAAAAAATAGTAGATGAGATTATATTTGAAGTTACTTGGTAAGAAATAAGATATTTTTTTATCTTGTAAAAAATAAAAAACACAAAAAATTTAAAATGATAAATATCTCTCATAAAAGAGAAAAATATAAAAAAAAATACGGAGAGCTTTGTTTTTATACAAAAATATTACAACCCTTGCCTTTTTTGTGCATATCTAGACTGAAAGTTCTTGTTGTTGTTGCTGCGTTTTTTTATTATTTTTTTACATGAGTCCTATTTGAACTTCCCTCCTCGTCTTGTGAGGTTCCGTTCTTCCATCTTCTTTTCTTCATCGTTGATCACTTGATCCGAAACAAAAATACAGCCTTATATTTATGGTTTAAAACAATAAATAGCAATGTGTTAATTGACACATGTTAGTAAAAATGTCGTTATTAAATGAATATTATATATTTCATTAAATAAAAATAAGTTCAAGTAAATTAATATATAAAATTCGTACAAAATTACAAACCATATTTATTTGGCTTAATTGCAATTTTTTATTCCCAAATTTTTCATTTTTGACGGATTTTACCCCAACAAATTAATTTAGCACATTTTATCTTCAACTTTTTTAAAAAGTTACAAATTTTACCCCCACAGTTTTGATGATGTGACATGCTAAAATAGTTGTAATTTTTACTCCCCAACTTTTTATTTTTTAACAAATTTTATCCCTAATTTTTTATTTTTGACAAATTTTACCTCTAATTTTTTATTTTTTTGGTGAATTTTACCCCTATTTTTTATGCTTATGTCAGCATGTCACGTCATCAAAACTGTGGAGGATAAAATTCACAACTTTTTCAGAAAGTTGAAGGTAAAATACGCCAAATTAATTTGTTGAAAATAAAATCCATCAAAAATGAAAAAAATTAGAGGTAAAAATGATAATTAATCCTATTCATTTAATAATAATAAATGTATTAAAATATCTCAACACCTACCTCCACTTTCGGGCCACAGCAATCCAATTGAAATATCTCAATGCCAAGTTGCCCTATTTGATTTGAACTATTTAAATATACACCAGTCAAACGTAGCAACCACTTGCATATTCTTTCCCTATAAATTCAGCGTTTGATTAAAGAGCACGTTGTAGCAACCACTTGCATATTCTTTCCCTTTGATAAGTGCAATCTGAGGAAGAGATAACAAACATGGGTTCTTTGGGCAAAATCAACAAACCCCATGCTGTGTGCATACCGTACCCAGCACAAGGCCACATAAACCCAATGCTAAAACTAGCAAAGCTTCTTCACTTCAGAGGCTTTCACATAACCTTTGTTAACACTGAGTATAACCACAAACGCCTTCTCAAAGCTAGAGGTCCTGATTCCCTTAATGGTCTCTCTTCATTTCGCTTTGAGACCATTCCTGATGGTCTACCTGAGTCTGATCTGGATGCCACACAGGATATTCCTTCCCTGTGTGAGGCCACTAGAAGGACTTGCTCCCCTCACTTCAAAAACCTCCTCGCTAAAATCAACAATTCAGATGCCCCTCCGGTGAGTTGCATAGTTTCTGATGGTGTCATGAGCTTCACTCTTGATGCTGCTGAAGAATTGGGTGTCCCGGAGGTGCTGTTTTGGACCACTAGTGCATGTGGGTTCATGTGTTACGTGCAGTATGAACAACTCATTGAAAAGGGCCTAACACCCCTCAAAGGTAATTAAATTAGTTTTATTTTATGATTTCTGTTACAATTGAAAACGGTTTGGTAATTTGGTAATGCATGAAAAATTGTACTCTTAGAAAAGTCTCCATTCGATTATTTTAAGAAAAAAACTTAAATAATTTTTCGGTCCCTGCAAAATAGGGTGTTTTTTGTTTTGGTCTTTTAAAGTTTTTTTTAGTTCTTAAAAATTTAATTTTTTTGGTTCTATTATCTGTAGTCAAGTAACAACGTTAACTGATGATGTAACAACGATATTGACAATCATTAACTTGTCACATGATCAAAGAGTTTGAGAGAACAGTCACGTGTTAATTTTTTTTTTTGCTAAATTATATTTTTAAATCCTTCATCAATTGTTTTGAATAAATGAAGATTTAAAAATATAGTTTAAAAAAAATACATATAACTGTCATGTTAGACTCTTTGATGACGTGATAAATTAATGAATTGTCAATATTGTTGTTACATTATCATTTAATGCTTAACGTTGTTACTTCATAAGTGAGATTAAAACAAAAAAATATCTTTAAAATGACTAAAATAAAAAATTTCTTATTTTATAGGGACCAAAAACTTATTTAAGTCTCAGAGAAATATAGTCCATGTGATTTTTTTTTTTTTTTTTTTTTATGTTTGGTAATATAGTTTATATGAGTTTAATTTGATTAATTAACTATTTTGTGTTTGACATGTAGACTCAAGTTATATCACAAATGGGTATTTGGAGACTACCCTCGATTGGGTACCGGGCATTAAGGAAATTCGATTAAGGGATATTCCCAGTTTCGTTAGGACCACAAATCCAGATGAGTTTATGCTTGATTTCATACAGTGGGAGTGCGGGAGGGCTCAAAGAGCTTCTGCAATCATTTTGAACACGTTTGATGACTTAGAGCATGATGTTTTGGAAGCGTTTTCATCCATTTTGCCTCCAGTTTATTCCATAGGCCCTTTGAATTTACTCGTGAAGGGTGTTGATGACAAAGAATTGAATACAATTGGGTCCAATCTTTGGAAGGAGGACTCTGAGTGCATGGAGTGGCTCGACACCAAAGAGCCCAACAATGTTGTTTACGTGAATTTTGGGAGCATCACAGTTATGACAAGTGAGCAATTGATTGAGTTTGCATGGGGACTCGCTAATAGCAACAAAAGCTTTTTGTGGGTCATAAGACCAGATCTTGTGGCGGGTGAAAACGCTATTCTACCTCCAGAGTTTGTGAAACAAACAAAAAATAGAGGCTTGTTGGCTAGTTGGTGTCCTCAGGAGCAGGTGTTGACTCACCCTGCAATTGGGGGATTCTTGACACACAGTGGTTGGAATTCAACATTGGAAAGTGTGTGTGGAGGTGTTCCAATGATATGTTGGCCTTTCTTTGCGGAGCAACAAACCAATTGTCGGTTTTCTTGCAAGGAGTGGGGGATTGGATTGGAGATTGAAGATGTTAAGAGGGACAAAATAGAGAGCCTTGTGAGGGAGTTGATGGATGGTGAAAAGGGTAAGGAGATGAAAGATAAAGCTTTGCAGTGGAAGGAATTGGCAAAAAGTGCTGCTTCTAGCCCCGATGGATCTTCATTTGTTAATTTGAACAAGATGGTTTCTGACGTTCTTCTGGGCAAAAGTATTAAAAATTATTGTTAGAAGAGTTCAAATCTTTTAACTTACTCCTTTGTTGTGTGAAGATTTTTTTTTTAAATAATTATTTCTTTATGGGGGAATGAAGTCTACCATCTTATCATTTGTTTATTCATTTCCAATTAATGTCAATCTTTATTGTAATATGGAAAATAATAGACGTGTTCCTTATTTTAGCAAGTCATGAAATTGGAAGGTTTGAGCTTTTATTAGTTATAGTTATTTGGTATGAGTTGTTATCTGGTTTTAATGGAATTAGAAAAAAAAAGTTTGCAGAAAAAAAATATATACATGTGTACGTATTGATGGGGCCATAAAACTAGTAAAACCTTTATTTGTTTAAATACTTGAAAATTTGGATTTACAGATGTTATTATTAGTGTTAAAAGAAATTACGAATGAAGTGGAGATTAGTGGAGATTTAATGTGTGTGTTATATTTTACTTTATTTGTTCCAAATTTTGTTTTGGTTACTTGCAAGCGTGTTATATTTTACTACTTTGTTTGCAAGCTTTACATTTTTTTTTGGACGAAACATGTCCAATTCAAATTAAACAGCTGTTGTTACGTTTCGCTTGCTAATGTTTGTTGGATACGCCTTTTCCAAGGAATGTCTGATCTTGTTTCAACGTTGAATTCTTTTCTTATTCGCCGACGTTGAAAAGAAACATGGGATTGAGCATGTGGAATATTTAAAAATTATCTTGTGTAGATTATAAAGACTAATTTTTTATTTCAAAATAGCAGAAGTTAAATTAATGTGAAATTATATGATAATGAAAGTATGTTTCAGTTTGATTATTGAAAATCTTGCAATGTTACTGACGTAAAGTAGTTGTTAAATGATTATTAAAAACATTATTATAAAAAACTAAATTGATATTGTAAGTTTTTTTACAATACTAAAATAAAATTATTTGAACCAATAAAAGGATTTTTTTTTATTATCAAAGTTGAGGTGTAAATTGGCTTTTGATAAGTATAAATATAGGATAGATCAAATTGATACAATTATTTTTATATAAGAATAAAAGAAATAAATATAAACAGTCAAATATCATTTGAAAATATAATAATAAAATTAAAATATTTTTTTTACAGTAATAAAATTAAAATATTAAAAATATACAATATAGCAATAATTCACCCTTTTCTTCATTAGACGGAGTTGGTAATATAACGTTATACGTTATAAAATTTTGTCGTATATTAAATGCAAAGACACATTTATTTTTTTAGGTTTATAACTTTATATGGGTGTTTTCCACAAAGGCCCAGATCATGTAAAATAAAACTACCAATTTTCCTAGAAGGAAACTACTCCAACTTTCTCTCTACCAATTGTATTCCCAACTATGTTTTATATAACCACCATTTTTAACTTTACAATATTGTAGTTACATTTTTTTGTTGATTTTTTTATTGATCAACACTCAGTATCATGTAATATTGTAGGTCTCATAACTACCGTAAAAGTTTTCTTTATATTTGAGTTGTACTTCTGTCAAAAATAAAATAAAATAGAGTTGTACTTTTTTATTCTATATCACACTTAGTATTCTTCCATTTTTTATTCTTTACTTTAATCCTATGGTTAACATTACTTTCCTTTTTTTTTTAATACATGTTAAAATAGTAAAAAATAGAAAAAAGCAAAATAGTTAGATAGTTCTACACATGTTTAAACTAGCTTATTTAAAGAAAGTTAAACAATGATTTATGGGTCACATGTTTGGAGAGTTCACAACATAGTATGGCGTCTTTAATTATTTGCACGAAGTAGTTAAGGCCTAACTAATGATTTATGGGTCCACAAAACAACATGGCCCAAAGAAGCGAGACAAGCTCTAATATACAACCCTAATAATCCAAAGGCCTGACTCTGAATATTAAATGAAAGGCAAATGCTAACAAGTGGTTAAAGAATTAAAAGAAGAAATATTTTTATTGGAAGGTGAAAAATTATGCTGTTCATTATTTTTTTTGCGCTCTCCTATAATTTTCATAATAAATATTTTTTTCTTTTAATTTTTTAATCAGTGTTCTTAGGACATTGGTTAGCAAGACAATAAATGAAATAGTATTTACATCTTCCACTTGCCTCTCGGATGTCAGCTAATATAGGGCAGTACCATTTACATTTGTCTTTATCTATTTTGTTATATCGATTGAAATTTAGTTTGACTAAACTATCAATTTCATCCATGAATTATGTTTTTTCTTAAGTGGCCCTTAAAGTAAAAAAAATAAAATAAAATAATTATGAAAGTATTAGAAATTATGTTAAGCTGTATTCCAAATATTAAAAAATTCTTCAAGTTAGTCCTTAAAATTTGCTAAAATATATTAACTGATCTAAGGACTAAAGTGATGAATATTTAATATTTTAAGAATTATTTAAATAGTTTTATTACTTTATAAACTACATATGAAAGGGGGTAATAGTTTAAAGAAGAAATTAGTGGTTTATTTATCTAATTTTAATATAAAGTGAGAGTAAAATTTTTATATTATTAATTTATTATAAATTAGTGTATTTATGATTTTTAAATTAATTATTATAAAACATAATTAATCTTATTCATATAATAATTGATTTATAATTAAATGAAAATATAATTTTTTTATACTGTAAATGTATTCTAATTATATTCATGTTCATTTGTTTTTATTTAATAATTTAACAACTTACAGGTAAAATAATTCCATCTGCCGTAGGTAACACCCATATTAATATGACATTTATGTTGATATTTTTAATTTTAATGCACAATTAAATTATTTTTAATAATTTAAATTAATTTTATCAAGATCAATTTAGTATAATTTAAAACCATATGATACTTATGTTAGATTTGAGAAAGAAAGTAGAAACAAAGAGAAAGACAAAAAATATAGAAAATCAAATAGTTTTTTTGACTGCTCAAGTCTTGTAAAATTACTATGGGTGACAAACTCCTCTCCCTCCAAATATTTAACATAACTATATACCTATGACAATTTCTTGCCGGTAGATCTACTATGTATGTTCGGTGGTTTTTTCATCTAGTTCTGTTAGGTGGAAAGTGAAAAATAAAAGAAAAAAAACATATATATAAAAGATGTCATAAATACTTTAAATAAAAAATGAAATGGGATATAAATAAAAATATTTTATATTTGTATAAAAAAAATTCTTCCCTCCAATATAAATTAAAAATTCTTCCCTCCTCCAATATAAAAATTGCAGGATTGGTTTGAAAATTGAAATGATTTTGGACGGAAGGTATCTTTGCGTGGGATCATATATGTGTCTTGTTTCAATGTTTCTTTCCTCATTTTCAAACATAAACCACATGTTTGATAAAACTAACTTATAGGTTAGTTGACGCTTATAAATTATAAGTTAGGAATTGAAAAATTAAAAGTTTATATTAAATTAATTGATTGAATTAAAAGTGTTTAGTAAAATTAATTAATAAATTAGTTAATAAATATAAAATGACATAAAAGGATATATTTAATTATTTGACATAAAAAGAAATTTGAAATAAATTATTAAGAATAAAACTGAAAAATAAAAAAGTTAATAATTTACAAGCTAACTTATTTTGATAAACTAGTTGAAGTAACAAATGTAAATAAGCTAGAAGCTACTAAAATAAACCTGTTTATCAAATTAATTTTGTTAAAATCAAAATTTTTAATAAACTTATATTGTTTTAAATCAAAATTTTCCTTTTTAAAGTAGAATTTAATTAAATAAACTTATATTTTTAATATTTAAATATTTTTAATAATATTATTTTAAAACAAAAACAATTTTTTTATAATTTTGATTTTTTATATACTTTTTTGGTTTAGTGACCAAATATTTTAATTAAAAATAAAATAAACAATACAATAATTAATTAAAATAAATAGTTTGACATTAAACAAAATAATAATAAAAAAGTAGAATTCCAAAAGGAGTAGCGGTGGCAATTGATGACTTGATTGTTGTGTGCGTATGAGAGTGATAAAATAGATAAAAAGATTTTTAAATTGAAAAAAAGATAAAAAAGATTTTCAAATAAATTAGTGAAGATAAAATTGAGAAAATGAAAAAAAAATTAATTAGCTTAGTTTTATGAAAATAAGCTTGTGTAAACTAACTTATAAGTTAGTCAAATTAGCCTATAAGCTATTAAAATAGCTTATCAAACACACTCAAAACATGATTAAATTAATTTACTAAATAATAAATAAATTTGTGGCTAATAGTTTGTAAATTAATTATTACTTTAATTTATAATTAGTTAATAATGTATATGCATACTTTTTAAGGAGTGGAATCGTAGTACTCATTTTAAAATAAATATTAATATTTTCTATTTAGACTATTGATTTAGAATGGAATAATAAAAAAAAATAACATGTGTTATTTTAATTCAAGTAATGATAAATGTCCACTCTATTTATTTAATAAATAAGAAGATTAATTAAAAATATTAAAACATTAAAATATTCATAAAATAGAACTTAAACTTAGTTCTTTGAGTGTATGCTTAGATACCTGTTTAGACAGAAGTAGCCCATATAGAAGTGAGGGTGTGCAAATGCACTCCCTTACTTTGATTGAATTACAAATAAATATGTTAAATTTTGGTCCCACTATTTTCATGTAGTTGAACCCACTATATTATTATTATTATTATTATTGTTGTTGTTGTTGTTTTTGTTGTTGTTGTTGTTGTTGTTGTTGTTGAGTCATAAGACGAATCATGTCCCTAAATTATTTTGATTATATGCAAAACAAATATTAAGTAAAAAGATAGCATCTTATAAATGCCAACAGACGAAAACATTATATCTGCGTTTGTAAGATACAGATGATACGCAGACAGACACTATAGTCTGAAGAAGCATTTAAAGGCATAGTAAATGCACTATCGTTTTGTTTTCTGTTTTGTAGGGAATGTTCATAGAACATCCTCCTAGGATCTGTCGAAGTGCATAAAAGGGAATAGAAAGAAGAGTCAAAGTTTCTGAAGCTTCCCACGCCTCAAAAGACGCGCTACAGCTAATAATTAGTACTTGTCTGAACAAGCGATGTGACCACTGCAGCAGAAAGATTTGGAGTATATCTCAAGAAAGATAAGCAGAATGCTTTATTAGCTCATAATGACTAGTTGGTGACAAGCATTTAATGCTCGCATTAAATGCCCTCAACCACCCTTCTTCAGACGATGGTCAGGCGCAAGAAAGAAGACCGTTTAGAGACAATGATTACTTCCTCAGCAAGTGTATATATAGAAGAAGATTTGAAATGCAAAAAAAACACAGGAACTGAATTCAAATTCAAGCATTCTTTCAAACCTTGATTCTTTATTTTGTAAAAAGCTCTCAAATCACTTTATGTATCCTGATAGAAAAAAACTTAGCTCTTAATCTTGTATATCCGTCTGTAAGACGATAACTCTAAAGTCTGCGCGCCCTTTGTAAAAAAAAAAAAAACAAATCCAGTGATTTGTTTTAGAGCTAGAAGTGGCTTGGTAGTAAAGAATACTTGGGTTTTAGCTTGGAGAGGCTAAGTGTGAAATACTACTTAGGTGAGCCAGAAGTGGCAGTGAAAAATACTTGTAACTTGTGATAAGTTATTGGAACTTGGTGGTTTGCCAAGAACTGGACGTAGTCTCGGGGTGAGACGAACCAATATAAACTCCTATGTTGTCTTTCTTTGTCTTATATCTCTTATAACTGCTTCGAACTGACTTTGGGCTGTGATTAAAACTTGTTTCATTTAAAAGGCTTTCATCTGTTGAGTTATCGTCTGTTGAAACGTTTTTCTTAAAACTTCTATATCTGATCAGACCCTACACTCTGTTTAAAAAGTTTGCGAAATTTTTTATAAATCACAATTCAACCCCCCTTCTTGTGACTTTTGCCTTTACAGTTTGGTATCAGAGCTCAGCCTCTAAGGGTTGAGCACCTATCCGTGTCTAGAGGAAAAGATCCAGATGGCTAGTCACGACAATCAGTTCATTCCTGAGGGAGCCTTTCTAATAAGGTCTCCAGCCTTTCTTGGAGATGACTATCCTTACTGGAAAGATCGTATGGAGATGTACGTAAAGTCCAATCAGTATCAACTATGGAACATCATCATAAATGGAGATATTCCCATTATAAGGCCCGAGGATCAATGGACTCAAGATGACTACAACATCCTCCAACTCAACAACAAGGCTAGATATACTCTGACCTGTGCTTTAACCAGAAATGAGTACAAGAAGGTGCGTAGACTGAAATCAACCAAGGAGATTTGGGATTCTCTCTGCACCAACTATGAAGGAACAGAAGATGTTCAACTACGAAAAGCTGTCACTCTGACCAGACACTATGAAAGTTTCTCCATGAAAGAAGGAGAAAGTGTCGATGACATGTTTGGGAGACTTCAGGTCCTTCTCTCAGACCTGGAATCCCTTGGGCACACGTACACTAAAGCTCAGGTCAACTTGAAGATTCTTGACAGCATGCCCAAAGTGTGGGAACCCAAGACCACAACTATCCAAGAAGCAAGGAACATGAGAACCTTGTCTTGGGATGAGTTGTTAGGTGTGCTACGAGTGCATGAAGTACATCTGCACAACAGAGATCAACTACCTACAAACAACACTAACAATTCCACTACTCTCAAAGTTGGTGAAACCAGCACCATCAAAGAAGAAAAGAAAAGAGCCCCCAAGGCCCTGAAGGTTCAAATAGAAGAATCAAATGAAAGCTCTGCCGAATCTACAGACGATGAAGTCACTCTCATGGCAAGAAAATTCAAGCAAATGCTGAAAAAGAAAAATAAGTTCAGATAGTCTTCTAGAAAGAAAGATTCCAGATTCAAGAAGAAAGATAAGGAGGATAGTCAAAAGATCATCTGCTTCGAGTGCAGAAAGCCTGGACACATGAAATATGAATGTCCGAGGCTAAAGAAAAAGAAGTCCTACGGTGGCAAGAAAAAGAAGAAAAGTCTGATGGCCACATGGGACGACTCTGATAGTGAGCAAAATAGCAGCTCAGACGATGAACAAGCAAATGTATGTCTAATGGCAGAGAAAGAAGAAAAAGTTGAGGTAAAAACGTGTTCTGAATCTGAAAGCTCATCTGGTTCTTCATCAGACGATGAAGAAGAGATGCCATATGACGTTTTACGTCAGAACTGTCATATGATCTCTCAGCAATGTAAAAAATTTAAACAAAAACTTAAACAACCTGTTTGTGAAATAGAATTGCTGAAGAAAACAAATGCAGAACTAGAAGAAAAAGTCAAGACTCTGGAAGAGAGCCTAAGTCAAACCAGCACCCCTAGTCAAACAAACGATTCATCCATAGTTGAAAAACTAAGGGAAGAAGTAGCCTGTTTAACTAAGGACTTTGGGAAGTTTCTGGAGAGTTCTAACACTCTCACTATGCTTTTAAAATATCATCAACATCCCTATGATAGATCTGGTTTAGGCTTAGAAAAAGATGCATTTGCTTCTACTCAGTCTGATCCATACAAATGTGACTTCTGTGGAAAATCTGGGCACTCCAAGTTCAGATGCATACACAAGAAGAAGCAAATGTTTAAGGGCATTGATGCTGCTGGACCCAAAAAGATTTGGGTACCAAAGTCTCAGATTATTCCCATTTTAGATATCCTTGGTAGGAAAAGGCAAGGGTTTGAGCTGGTACCTGGACAGTGGTTGCTCACGATGTAACACCCTCATTTTTATTTTACTGTTTGTAAATAATTTTCTATAAATATTATAAGAAATTATGTACTGTGTTTTATAGACAACTTTCTGTACATATTTTCATAATAACATTAATACAGTTCTATTCAGTAAAATTTTTTGAGTCTTTTAGTGCCTTTGTTTAGGCCTGAATTTATCGTTGATCAGACAGTTGTGTCAGACAGTAGTCCAGGATAAATTTTCTGGTGTAACATTTTTGACTAGACTGTAATCTAATAAAAAGATAATTGAATATAGATTTAAAATATATACAGTTGAGAAATTAAAATGCTAATTTTGAATTGTTAGGATTTTCTGAGAGTTAGAACTCTGAGAAATTATTACGATAAAATTCTAAGGTAGAAAATTAAGATAAAATTTGTATGACACTTATGGAATTATCTAATAATTGTAATTTGCTTAGAATAATTATTAAAATTGTTTAACTAAGAAAAATAAAAATACAAGTATTAGCCAATCAAAAGTTGACAACACACTATTTCTAATCTAATTAAATTAAGCTAATTAGACCTTGATTAAGAGATAATTAAGACACTACCCCAAGGTTTTTGATAGTGAGGAATTCAATGGTGATATTAGTTTCTTAAAATTCTAATTATTTTGTAAGATAATTAAAAAGCCCTAAACCTTATAGAAAATCCACTAATTACCTACACTTTTTGACTAATTGACCACAAGCTTAACCACTCACGTAGGGAACTTTCCTTGGCTGTCCAAGTGGGCTGAAAAGCTTGGCCAAAACTGCTGCCCATAGACCAAGGGCTGGACGTGTAGGTGTTATCAAATTGGGTGGAGAAAATCTTCATAAAAACTTAGTCGACCAAAGCATTTAATCACTCACCTAAGCAAGCAAATTGTGGACGTCCAAGGGGCTGTGACTCTTGACCAAAAGGGACTGCCTTGGGCAGGCAGCTGGACGTGAATGAAAAATTAAATTGGGTGGAGAAAATTTTTCATTAAACAACATAAGAAACCAAAAGTAAAAGAAAAACAAAAAGCTAGTTCTCCCAAAACTCTCACAACCCGTGAGTGTGTGCTGCAGCTGCCCCCTCCATTCACTTCATCTTAGCTTCATCTTTTCTTCTAAAATTAAGAAAGAAACCAACCAAAACCTCACAATTTTCAACCTACCTTAGGCCAAAGAGAAGAAATTAGGAGAAAAACTCTAAAATTTCAAGAAGCCAAGGGAGAAAGGGAGAAGGGGATTCAAGATTTTCTTCATCAAACTAAGGATTCTAGGTAAGGATCTTGGTATTTAATTTCAATTTAGACAACTTGGAATTAAGAAAAACATGTCTTGAGTTTTAATTCCAAAAGTTTAATCAATAACCATGAAAAGATGAAATTGATTTAGGGCTTTTATGATTTTGATGTTAGAAGTTTGAATTAGATTATTGAAACAATGTTTTGATTGATTTATTGTAATGAATTGAAACATGATTGATTTGTTCTTGATTGAAAAAATAGCTTGGTTGTGTTGGATTTGATGTTGAAAATTTGAGAAATGATGTTGGCAATTGAAGAGGGCCATTCGGCCATGAGGAGAATGAAGGGATACTATGTGCAAAATTTTCAAATAACCAAGGGCAAAATGGTCCTTTCACATGTAGGGATACATTGGGAATTTTATAGAAAGATCAAGGGCATTTTCGGAAATAATAGAAAAGTGTAATGGTAAAATGGTAAATTCACATGTTCTAGAAAGTTTAGGGATAAATTTGGAATTCTTTAAAAAATTAAGGGTAATTTTGGAAATAATAAAAAATAACAAGGGTAATTAGGTAATTTCACAATTAGAGGACGTAGTTGGAATTTTAGAAAAAGATTAAGGGTAGTTTAGTAAATTTACATACCAAGGACCTAATTAGTATCTTATTAAAATATTAATGTTATGATGTTAATTGTTGGATTTTATATGTAATTATGAGATTGTTTAATGTTAATTATTTATTTATGATCATTGTCATCTTGCATAAGCATGAGTCTTTTTGGGGGTTTTACAAAGATTCAAGTGAAAAAAATGATTGATGTTGGCTAACTGGGACTGCGGTAGCCATGAAAAGAAAAGAAAAGAAATGAAAAGAAAGAAAAGAAAAGAAAAGAAAGAAAAGAAGAAAGAGATGAAAGAATAAATGTTGACTAACGGGGACTACGGTAGTCATGAGAATTAAATCTTTGGGGTGAGCAGAGTAAGTTAGACAGGACTGTATAGTCTGTGATTATATAGTTTGTGGGGTGAAGGATATTGGCAATTCCACATGTGGCTGAAAACTGGACTGAGTTGCGGTCGTGGTGGCCTTCTTGGGTATCCTGATCTCCTAATTCTGTCTAGTTTATTCGCATTTAGTAGGGACTGACAGCTGAATTGCAGTGCGTAATAGCAGGCTAGTTTCTTACTAAACACTCAAAGGGAAAGTCTCCATAGAGCAGGGTCAAAATGATTTTGAGTCAAAACTGCATTTGCATAAATCATACTGCATTTGCCTTATATATGTGAATTATTAGTTGTTATATAAAATTACCTAGTTGATATTATTTCTAATTGTATGAGAAATTAAATGCCTGATCCAATAAAATTTTGTCCCTAGATTCTAGGGAAATGTAAATACATGTGAATGGAGAATAGAAGATAAAGATGCAGAGATCACCTGAACTGTAGGATGGGAATATTTTGGGTAGATAATAATTTTATTTCTTATAAATATTTTATAGTAGCGTTTCTGTAAATTTTAATATTGTAAATTTGAATTTATTTTGAATTTAAAATAGAGTATATTAGAATTTTTATGTATAATATAAATTAAATAGTTAAATAATGTTTTATTAGAAAAGGGGGTTACATTAGTGGTATCAGAGCTCTGGTTATGCATATCTAGGACTTGTGAGTAGTGGGTCTATTAGGTGTTTTGCTATGTTACTCTGATTGAAATTGTCTGTTTAGTTAATTTGTTAAGAATATTATGGAAAAAAGGGTAGTAACTAGGTGTGAGATTCTAAGACAGGTAGAGATGGCAGAAAGGAAGAAAGGAAATCTTGATAGAGTTGTGAGGGTGCACACTCAGGACTCAGTCGAGATGACTTTCCCTCCTAATGCTAAATTTTTTAATATTGTCCAAGTTGTATTATTTTCCATGTTCCTTATATTGTGAATTTACGAGTTATACCTCTGAGTTAGTTGAGGAAGGAGATCCAAAGATCTAGATTCGTAGATCAAGGTTGAGAATAAGGGTCCAAATATTTGAGTTGTAGTATAAGGATGAGTTTGACAAAGGAAAAAAAATAAAGTTTTGAAGGCTGAAACAGTGTATCGTAGTAGAAATTTGTCGCAGGATTGATATCTTAACTATTAGGATTTGAAATTTTGTGTTTTAGACATGAGTTGTAACACCCTAAAAATTATAACTCAATAAATATATATTTGTGTGATTGAGTTATGATTTAATTGGAATTTATGTCTTTTAAATAAGAAAAGATATGTTTGAGTAATTAAAATATAGTTAGTATTATTGTGAGATTTTTGGGACTTTTACGTGAGTTCCGTAAGTTATAAAAAATAAAAAAAAAATAAAAAAGAGAAGGGGGGCGTCTTTATAGGAAGTGTGGTGCAAATAACAAAATTGGAAAAAAATTTCACAATGCTTCTATTTTTTTCATTTTTCTTCCTCGCCGAGGCGGTCTTCTCCCTCGTGCTTCTCTCTAAATATTTCGTATCTTCTCTCTGATATTTGAGCCTCCAAATCAAAGTTTCTACCGATTAATCTTGGATATATCATAGAGGGAGACTAGAGCTTCAATACCCACCGATTGGATTTCGATTTCGTCGAGGTATGGAGGGGTTTCTTTTTTTTTCCTAAGCTATTTCCTTATTTTCTTGTTAAATATGGATTGTGGCTGTTGTTGATGGTCTGTAAATAATTTTGAAAACCCGAAATAAGCTACTTGATATTTGGGTCCTGTGACTGTGTGGATTTTTCGTCTCGGTTTTCGTGCATGTTTTTGAGGATGTAAATATATTTTTCTATGTTTTGATGCCTCTGGATGTCGTGGTATTTTTCTCAGATTTTTTTTAGTACTGTAACTATTTTTACCGGAATTATTTTCGAAAACTGTTAATTCTGAGAATGGGACTGTTTTGATTTTTACAAGAATTTTGGGACGTGATTTTGGAAAACTGGAACCATGAGTTCATTTTATGTATCATGAGGGTCATCTCTGAATTTTTTTAAAGTTAGGAAAAGTCGGAAAGTAATTTTAGAAAATTATTATTGTGAAACACCAAAACTGGACAGTGGAGAATTTAAATGGGGAAAATATCCTTTTTGAGCGAATTTGGCTATGAGAAAACTTTGTAACCTTATTTGAATTATGTAGAATATCTGTGAATTTTATCAGAATTTTATAGGAAATTTTGGTAATTATTTATGTTTTTATATGGGAGACTCTGTTCTGAGACAGAAATGCTTTAAAAATTCAAAAGGGTATTTTTGGTGGATTTTTGGCACTGAGAAAATTATATGTGATGGTCCACATGTTGGAGATATTCTCTGTAAAATTTCACATAAAAATAATTTGATATACTATTTTCTAAAAATATGGAATTGTGTTTTACTGAACGTGTCCAGTCACTGTTTTTAATTCAAAAATAATATTTGTGGGTTGAATTTTCGTGAGATAAATTTATATGATGAAATATGTATGATATATAGTTTCTCTGTAAAATATCATGAAATTTAAAGTTGATATGATGTATCAAATAATTTTTGGTATGTGTGCACAACTATAGGTATATGCATGAAATTTAATTGGAAAATTGTGTAATTGTGCCTAATATCATTCGTTGGATTTGCTAATAGACATTTCACCTCAAAAGGGAAATTTCTATTGAAAACATGTGGATAATGTTGTTTAATGGATTATGTTGAATTATGATTTGTTAATGATTATTCTATTATTAACTGTGAATTGGAAACCGGGAGGAATGTGATCCTCGGGCAAAGAGTGCTGGAATTTGTTTGTGCATGTGAATTGCTTGTGATGGTTTGTTGATTGTGGGAACGAGAATTTTTCATTCTTGTGTGGGAGCAAATGAACTCCAAATGGAGTACATTTGTGAATACTAGAAGGTCATTCTAGTAATCAATAATATTCACTATGAGCAATAGTGAATCAACTATAATTAAGAGTGTGAACTTAATAACATTATGGATTGGTAATTAGGAATTACCTATGCACATGGAGGATGATGGATGTTTGGACTTAGAAAGGAATTTAGGACCCTTGCATGGATTTGGGCAAAATGACTGAAGTAAGCATAAAATGTGAGAGTGGGTGAGGATTTCCATAAAACAAAGTAAGACAGTTAAGAATCATGATGTGGGTCATGATTGGGTAAAGTGCGATACGCACATGTGTTTGAAAGTTTGTGAACTGTGATTGTCCGAATCGTGGTGAGAACCGAAAGGAGGAAGGAACCTCCAACGCTAAGTCGTGTGAGACGGTTGAACGGATTTGTTCGTGGACAAAGCTTGAACGGATAATTGCGAGACAGGTCGTGTGGAGGCTTTATCTACGGTGAGCATTGTGCTTGTGAGATGACGGGGTCGTAATGTTTAACCACTGTGATAGTGGGAGAGTTTGATCTCCGTGTTGTATGTCTGGGACATATGTTGATTGAGGACCGCCGTCGAGTACCTTTGGTAGAAAAGCTCACACAAACCTGTGAAAGGTCGCGTGGGATATTTCAGCTGCAAGTTATCTGTGAACCAAGGTCGGATTGCGAATGACGCGTCACTTGAGGTGATGAGATCGTTACGATGTAGCGATAAAGGCAAAGTCCTTATTTATATATGCATATGTGAGCGTAGAGGTGGTACCTTTAGCTCGGCGACAATTCGTCCGCACCTGTACTATGTGCAGCGGGAAACCCACATGCGACGAAGAAAGAAAATAAACTGTGAGAGAGTGTTGAGGAGTCAGTCCTCGGAGTAATGGATGACCACAGTTGGTACCTGGGAGATGATCGTAAGGCAGGTTGTTCTTGGAGGGTAAGGCACTGAGTTGTGACGATAGATCACGTAGCTGACTCGGCCACCCTGACAAAAATACGAGCCATCATCGGTTGGTGAGAGCCCGCCATTGTACCATGGTGAAGGGTGTACTCCCAACAGTCATCCAACTCAAAAATATGTAAGACCACTGAGTTCTGGAAGTTCCAGTGGCAGCTGGCCAGTGTGAAATAATTTACAAGAATAGTTGTGGAAACGAATAGGTTTCGAGTGAGACTCGTGAGAGCACCACTGTGAAGTGGTTGATATTGTATGTTTGTTTGAGACCGGAAGGTCGTTTGGTTGTTGGTTTAGAGGAGGAGAGAGACTCACTCCATACGCCTTTATTTTTCAGATTTAGACAAATGATCTTGTGCAAACAACAAAGATGGGATGAAAGGTTACGACAAGCACTGTGAACACGAGTGGATGTTTCAAGAGAAAGAAAAGGATCTTTCTAGGATGCTACTTGGGTTTATTGGGTATTTTGAAATTTTCTTTGAGTCACTGCTCTGAGTCTCAGTCTTTTCGTGTATAGAAAAGGATAGACTAGATTTGAATATTGATGTACAACTCTTTATACGTGGCTCAAATGTATAATGTGTTATATTCCAAGATTTTAAATGCATAAGTGTATTATGTGTAATAGAATAGTATAATGCTGGATCTGAGGATGTTTTTAATTAAAGAAGATTTTGTTATGTTTCATGATTTGCATCGAAGTTAATGTCTTATAAAATGAGTCTGATTTATTAAGACTGACATTTTTTTTTAAGGAATTTTTATATATTAATAAGTTATTGGGGATGATTTTTGTTCGGAGTTTTAAGTAACAACCTTTTTAAAGGAAAAAAAAAACAAATCTTCCCGAATTATAAAGGCTATTTTCAATAATTGGATATCGAATTATTTCACAAATTTCTTAATTAATAAGAAAATCTTTAATAGTAAAATGGGGTGTTACATGAGTTAGAACCAAAATAGTGCATTTTTTTGGTGCAGTAAAATAGCCTGCGGGTGTAACATTGTTAAATTACATTCCCATGGTGTAAGTGGTGATTTAAGGCTTGTATAATTGAGGTTATTAATGATCCATGTTGTAGGACTTAGTTGGTAGGTATATGTGAGGGTTCTTGATGGTTAAACCTTGATTAAGAAAGTAGGATAGGACCCAAATGCTAAGTTAGTAGTAGTTGTCCTAAAAAAATAATAATAATAATAATAAAATAAAATAAAAATTTAAAGAGTAAGTGATTGGAAGGCCTAAGGGAATGTGTCTCGATGTTGGAAATTGGGCCCAAGTAACAATTAAATTGATAGTAGTGAATTAGAGTAATTTGAGGTATTTTGAAAGTCTTTCTAATAGTGATTTGTTGGAATTATGGTTCTAAAGTATAGCTGTAAGTTGAGGATGTTAATCATGTTTAAAATACCCTATACTTTGCTTGTTTCTATACCTACTTCTAAACCAACCCTAACCTCAAAAATATGTTTGAATTGTGTGATAACCATCAGAAATAGACCATTTGTTATGAACTTGATTTGTTTGCCTTTGATTGACCTTGATGTGATATTAGGAATGGATTGGTTAGTAGCTAACCGTATCCTAATAGATTGTGCCTCTAAAACTCTGATTTTTCCTGAACTTGATGTTTCTAGACTTAAGCATATCAAACCTAAAGAAATATCATTTAAAAGTGAAATTCAAAAATACATGTTATCATCTCTTGAAACTAAGGAAGATAAAATGGAAATAGACTCTATGCCAGTTGTAAATGAGTATCCTGAAGTTTTCCTGATGATGTTCCTGGCTTGCCTCCTGAAAGAGAAATAGAATTTTATATAAACTTGATGCCTGGTACTAGCCCAATTTCTATGCAACCATATAGGATGTCACCATTGGAATTAACTGAGCTAAACAATTGGAAGACTTGTTAGAAAAACAATTTATAAGGCCTAGTGTGTCCCCATGGTGAGCCCCAGTATTATTAGTTAAAAAGAAAGATGGAAGATCTAGGTTATGTATAGATTATAGATAATTAAATAAAGTAACTATAAAAAATAAATATCCTTTACCTAGAATAGATGATTTAATGGATCAACTTAGAGGAGCAACAATTTTCTCTAAAATAGATTTAAGGTCTGGGTACCATCAAATTAGAGTTAAAAAGGAGGATATACCCAAGACTACTTTTAGGACTTGGTATGGGCATTATGAATATCAAGTGATGCCATTTGGAGTGACTAATGCCCCAGCAGTATTTATGGATTATATGAATATAGTGTTTAGACCATACTTAGATCATTTTGTAGTAGTATTTATAGATGATATATTAATATATTCTAAGAATAAAGAAGAACATGAAAATCATCTTAGAATAACATTACAAACTCTAAAAGATAGAAAATTATATGCTAAATTGTCTAAATGTGAATTTTGGTTGGAGGAAGTAAAATTTTTAGGACTTGTAATTTCTAAAGATGGAATAAGTGTGGATCCTTCTAAGGTAGAAGCAGTGTTAGAATGGGAAAGGCCTAAAACAGTAACTGAAATTAGGGGTTTCTTAGGATTAGCTAGATATTATAGAAAGTTTATTGAAGGTTTTTCTAAGATAGCTGGACCCTTAGCAGAATTAACTAGGAAAAAAATCAACCTTTTAATTGGAGTGAGAGTTGTGAGAAGAGTTTTCAAGAATTGAAACATAAATTAACTACCTCATCTGTCTTAATTTTACCTGACCCAAATGAACCCTATGATGTATATTGTGATGCTTCATATCAAGGGTTAGGATGTGTGTTGATGCAAAATAGGAAAGTGGTAGCTTATGTATCTAGGCAGTTGAGACCACATGAGAGAAATTATCCTACACATGATTTGGAATTAGCTGCTATAGTTTTTGCTTTGAAGATTTGGAGACATTATTTATATGGATCTAGATTTGATGTATATAGTGATCATAAAAGTTTAAAATATTTGTTTGATCAAAAGGAATTGAATATGAGACAAAGAAGATGGATGAAGTTTATTAAAGATTACGATTTTCAGTTAATGTATCATCCAGGAAAGGCTAATGTAGTAGCAAATGCTTTAAGTAGGAAAATTGTACATATGTCAACTATGATGATTAAAGAATTAGAATTAATAGAACAATTTAGAGATTTGAATTTGTGTACAGTTAGGAAAAAGGATAAAATTCAATTAGGAATGATTATTATCAATAATGGATTTTTGGAAGAAATTAGGAAGAAACAAGAGGTAGATACATTTATTCAAGAAAAGAAAGGCTTAATAGGAACAAATAAAGTAAAAGAATTTAATTTAGGAATAGATGAAATTATTAGGTTTAAAAAATAGAATTTGTGTACCTAACAATCAAGAATTGAAGGAATTAATTTTGGAGGAAGGACACAAAAGTAAATTAAGTAATCATCCTAGAACTACAAAAATGTATAAGGATTTAAAGGAGATGTTTGGTGGCCTAGGATGAAGAAAGATGTAGCAGAATATGTAGCTAGATATTTAACATGTTAAAAAGCAAAGATTGAACAAAAAAAAAAAAAAAAAACCATTTGGCATGTTACAACCTTTAGAAATACCTGTATGGAAATGGGATAGTATATCAATGGATTTTGTGGTAGGATTACCTAGGACAAATAGAAATTGTGATACCATTTGGGTAATTGTAGATAGATTAACTAAATCAATACATTTTCTTTCAATAAATATTAGGTATTCTTTAGAAAGATTAGCTCAATTGTACATAAAAGAAATAGTTAGATTACATGGAGTACCTACTAGTATAGTATCTAATAGGGACCCTAGATTTGTTTCTAAATTTTGGAGAGAAATTCAGAAAGCTTTAGGAAGTAAATTACATCTTAGTTCAACATACCACCCTCAGACCAATGGTCAAACAGAAAGGACTATTCAGTCATTAGAAAATCTTTTAAGAGTCTGTACATTAGAAGAAAAAGAAAACTAGGAAGATATATTACCTTTAGTAGAATTTACATATAATAATAGTTACCATTCTAGTATAGGTATGGCTCCCTATGAAGCATTGTATGGTAGAAAATGTAGGACACCACTGGTATGGTATCAGGATGGTGAGAATCTTTTGATAGGACCAGACATCATACAGCAAACAACTGAGAAAGTCAAATTTATTCAGGAGAAAATGAAAACTGCACAGAGTAGACAGAAAAGCTATGTAGATAAAAGAAGAAAACCCTTAGAATTTCAAGAAAGTGATCACGTATTTTTGAAAGTCACACCAATAATTGGGGTTGGTAGAGCAATAAAGTCTAAGAAACTAACTCCTGAATTTATTGGACCTATGGCCTATCCTATAACATTAACCATACAATATATCAAATACAGGTAAAGGAAAACCTGACATTTGAAACAAGGCCTGTTACGATTGAGGATAAAAGGATTAAGTAACTGAGAGGTAAAGATTATTTGAGATGATGTCAGAGGTGATGCCACTTGGGAATTAAAGGAGAAAATGAGAGAAGAATATCCTCATTTGTTTATATAGTTGTATTAGAAATTTCGAGGATGAAATTTTATTAGTAGAGGAGAATTGTAATACCCTCATTTTTATTTTACTGTTTGTAAATAATTTTCTATAAATATTATAAGAAATTATGTACTGTATTTTATAGACAACTTTCTGTACATATTTTCATAATAACATTAATACAGTTCTATTCAGTAAAATTTTCTGAGTCTTTTAGTGCCTTTATTTAGGCCTGAATTTATCGTTGACCAGACAGTTGTGTCAGACAGCTGTCCAGGATAAATTTTCCGGTGTAACATTTTTGACTAGACTGTAATCTAATAAAAAGATAATTGAATATAGATTTAAAATATATACAGTTGAGAAATTAAAATACTAATTTTGAATTGTTAGGATTTTCTGAGAGTTAGAACTCTGAGAAATTATTACGATAAAATTCTAAGGTAGAAAATTAAGATAAAATTTGTATGACACTTATGGAATTATCTAATAATTGTAATATAATTAGAATAATTATTAAAATTGTTTAACTAAGAAAAATAAAAATACAAGTATTAGCCAATCAAAAGTTGACAACACACTATTTCTAATCTAATTAAATTAAGCTAATTAGACCTTGATTAAGAGATAATTAAGACACTACCCCCAAGGTTTTTGATAGTGAGGAATTCAATGGTGGTATTAGTTTCTTAAAATTCTAATTAGTTTGTAAGATAATTAAAAAGCCCTAAACCTTCTAGAAAATCCACTAATTACCTACACTTTTTGACTAATTGACCACAAGCTTAACCACTCACGTAGGGAACTTTCCTTGGCTATCCAAGTGGGCTGAAAAGCTTGGCCAAAACTGCTGCCCATAGACCAAGGGCTGGACGTGTAGGTGTTATCAAATTGGGTGGAGAAAATCTTCATAAAAACTTAGTCGACCAAAGCATTTAATCGCTCACCTAAGCAAGCAAATTGTGGACGTCCAAGGGGCTGTGACTCTTGACCAAAAGGGACTGCCTTGGGCAGGCAGCTGGATGTGAATGAAAAATTAAATTGGGTGGAGAAAATTTTTCATTAAACAACATAAGAAACCAAAAGTAAAAGAAAAATAAAAAGCTAGTTTATCCTTTTTCCTAACTGTACACAAATTTTTCATTAAACAACATAAGAAACCAAAGTAAAGAAGGAGCCTATGGAGGATTCAATAGATGAACATGCGTCTGTTGCAAAGGAACAAGCACTACCTAAGCCCAAACCCCTACAGCCGAAACCAACCACCAGACACACCCAACCTCACTCTGACCAACCCAAAAAGCCAAAACAACAACCATCCTCAGACCCTCCGTCATCCTTAAAGAGAAAGGCTTCGGACACTCCATCTAAACCAATTCCTGAACCACCTCTCAAAAAGCCCTTCACTAGAGCTACAAAAATCCGCATCATTACCAAAGCCAAACTCACCACCTCACCAGAACCAATGCAGACAACATCTCAAATCGAAACTCAACCTACACCCTCCCAGACTCAAGAATCAGATGTTGAGATTATTTATGCACCTACCTCTGAGCCCCAACTCTCTCCTTCACCTAAACTTCACACCTCACACCTCTCCCAAACCCAAGCCTTTACCCAAACCTAAAACCTCATCTTTTCCTCCTCCAGCCAACAAAAAGGAACTAGCAGTTATCAGGAAAGCTCAGGAGCTTTCAAGGAAAGAAGCTGCCAAAAAGGCTAAGTTAGACAAAAGCCTTGAAGCAAAAGAACAGATTGAGTTGGAGCAATCTGTAGTAGAATCCGTGAAGACTCTATCAGCTGAAGAGCTAAAAAGGAAGGCTGATGAAGAAGCTTCAGTCCCTACAGACAAAGCTAAGGAAGAAGCTGACATGGCAGAGGCTGTTCTTGAGTCTATTAAGACTCTTTCTGAGGAAAAACATAATAGAGCAGCCATGGAGGATCTAGGGTGTATTGAATATGCCCTAGTTCAAATAGCAGAAATTGCATCTACAGAAGAGGCCAACAAACAACTGATGCTTTAGACGCTCATCGTTGATGACGATGCAGACGAAGCTGAAATTGAAGAGCTAAACGAAGCCCTTCTACAATCTGCACTAGAAGCAAGTGCACAAGGTCTGGAAATTGGAGAAGATATTGTAGAGACCGATGATTATGGCCCATGTGCCATCTACAGACCGGTCATTGAAGAGGATGAACGATGAGTAGATGAGCACTTAGCACAGTCAGACGCAAACCGCGCCTCAAGGCAGATGGTAATCTATGGTGGCTCATCATCTGAACCTTCCTCTGCACCTCAGACTCAGACATATGAAAAGTTACAGACCCTGACTGAAGACGAGCTCTTCAGACACAGGAGGTACACTGCAAAGGCCACTCTCTCGCTAGGATACATTTATAGAAGTCTGGCCCTAGACTTTGCTCCAAAGTACAAAGGCTATGACTGGATTATCAGACGCAACCCCAACATCCCTCTTCCTCTAGTGTAACCACCATTAGACCTCGATGTCAATGTTCGCTACTATCGTGGGTGGAAGCATCCCTGAGTTAATGAATGGGAACGCTACAATAGGGAATGGAGACGAAAGGGGATATGCACAGATGAGGATCAAGCATTCCTACTTGATTCCATCAACTTCGTCGAGTTATGGAAGAAGGGCGTCCCTGGAATCAATCCTTTCATTCTTCCTAATTACGAAGTGCTACCAGAGGAGGAACTGCCTGCACTCTCATGCTATCAGGAGGAACCTTATTTCAGAATCTTTCCTCCACGATAGACAAAAGCACCAGACTTAAACTCCATTATCTTCTAGCATAATCCCCATGGCAGATGCAGCTATCCACCTGGAGCCTCCATCTGGAGAAGACTCTCAGTGCTCACCGACGAAGTTCCTTTCTATGAGCCTATCAATCTGCAACAGATGATGAGTCTGCTTGCATACCTCAAGGTGATTCTTCCTTGGAATCATGCTGGGTCAGGTCGCTCTGTCTACTCTGAAGATATCAATTTGGACGACCCTGAAGCAAGTCCAACCTTCAGTCTTTGGGAATCTTCAGACTACTCTGCAGAGCTAAGGATGAAGCTGCAGACGTACAAGGAAGAAATCAAAAAGAGGCAGAACTCTTTAAGGCAGATTCAACGTCGAGCACAAACGATGCTCCACTTCCTAGGCACACAATTTCGCTGTGTGGCCTCCTCTCATACCCAATTCAAGCTTGCTGTGGATAAGGTCATTCCCATACTTCCCATCTTGAATTATAAGGGTAAAGAGAAAATTGAAGAAGATGATGACTCTCCTTAGAGAAATATTCGAGTACGCAGAGACAGGCCCTTCAGATGGGAGATTGAAGCCATCTATAAGAAGCCTGCTACTGCAAGAACATCTGAAGATCTACAGACTATCAGACGCATCAGGAAGTTTGATGCTTTCTGCTCTGATCTCGAACCTGAGGACAAGCCTCTTGCAGACGGGTACCACTTGAAGATAGGCAGATGCTACCAGTGCACCGGACATCAAGGGTTTCTCTCTATATCCAGTGCCTCCGAGCTCATGCCATGAAAGACCAAGTTCTACTATCAATCTGACAAGGATTTTTCCTTCATCGTGGAACTTCCTTTTTCCACTTTCTTCTTTGATAAGCTTATTCTGGGTATAGTGGAAGACCCAGACGAGGTTATTGAACCATTCAGACCCTCCATCTCAGAAGAATAAGTTCATGATCTATACGCTGAACTGTGGGCAACCCGAAAAGCCCTGTGTCAAGTTCTGGAGGACAGGAAAGCAATGAAGGCTGAGCTCAAGAAATGGATCAACATTGATGCCTACTTCAAAGCACGCTGCCACAGACGCACTCCCACTCCACCAGGATCCCCTATGGTGCTATCATCAGACTCTGACTCTGACGGTCCCATTCCTGGGGAACCAGGTTTTGCTGATCACCATGCAAAATGGGGAGAAGGGAAGAGTAAAAAGAAATGAAGATAAAAGCTAAGCTACATCTGATGGGGAGCTACATCAAAGTGGGAGAGGCCAAGAAACTTTTATCTGTATAAACACATCATCTTGATGTGAAAACTCTTTCAATAAGACAAGTTGTTTGATCACTCATCAAACCTGAGTCTTCTGTTCTATCTGTTTAAACTCCATTCTTATAATTACAATTTTCTGTAGCTATGATACACCTTTTTACAATATTTGCTTGGCATCATAAAAAAGGGGGGAGATTGTTGAGTCATAAGACAAATCAGGACCCTCAATTATTTTGATTATATGCAAAATAAATATTAAGTAAAAAGCTTGCGTCTTATAAATGCCAACAGACGAAAACGTTGTATCTGCGTCTGTAAGATACAGATGATACGCAGACAGACGCTATAGTTTGAAGAAGCATTTAAAGACATAGTAAATGCACTATCGTTTTGTTATCTATTTTGCATGGAATGTTTATAGAACATCCTCCTAGGATCTGTTGAAGTGCATAAAAGGGAATAGAAAGAAGAGTCAAAGTTTCTGAAGCTTCCCACGCCTCAAATGACGCGCTACAGCTAACAATTAGTACTTGTCTAAACAAGTGATGTGACCACTGCAGCAGAAGGATTTGGAGTATATCTCAAGAAAGATGAGCAGAATGCTTTATCAGCTCAGAATGACTAGTTGATGACAAATATTTAATGCTCGCATTAAATGCCCTCGACCACCCTCCTTCAGATGATGGTTAGGCGCAAGAAAGAAGATCGTTTAGAGACAACGGTTACTTCCTCAGCAAGTGTATATATAGAAGAAGATTTGAAATGCAAAAAAAAACACGGGAACTAAATTCAAATTCAAGCATTCTTTCAAACCTTCATTATTTATTTTGTAAAAAGCTCTCAAACCACTTTGTGTATCCTTAAAGAAAAAGACTTAGCTCTTAATCTTGTATATCCGTCTGTAAGACGATAGCTCTAAAGTCTGCGCGCCCTTTGTAAAAAAAAAAACAAATCCAGTGATTTGTTTTAGAGCCAGAAGTGGCTTGGTAGTAAAGAATACTTGGGTTTTAGCTTGGAGAGACTAAGTGTGAAATACTACTTGGGTGAGCCAAAAGTGGCAGTGAAAAATACTTGTAACTTGTGATAAGTTATTGGAATTTGGTGGTTGCCAAGAACTGGACGTAGTCTCGGGGTGAGACGAACCAGTATAAACTCCTGTGTTGTCTTTCTTTGTCTTACATCTCTTATAACTGCTTCGAACTGAGTTTGGGTTGTGATTAAAACCTGTTTCGTTTAAAAGACTTTCATATGTTGAGTTATCGTCTGTTGAAACATTTTTCTTAAAACTTCTATATCTGATCAGACGCTACACTCTGTTTAAAAAAGTTTGCGAATTTTTTTATAAATTACAATTCAACCTCCCTTCTCGTGACTTTTGCCTTATTATTATTATTATTATTATTATTATTATTATTATTATTATTATTATTATTATTATTATTATTATGTTTGGATTTCGCTAATAATAATTTTATAATCTACGTTTGGGGCAAACTTGAGTTTGGATCAAAAGCAAAAAATGGGTTCCTTTTAAAGTAAAAGAACTTTTGATTTGTATATTTATGATACTAACATAAAATAAAGAGTAAATTATATGGACACCCCCTGAGGTTTGCCTTTATTACATTCGACACCCCTCTATTTTTGAACCCTACAGAAAACCTCATAATTTTGGACTTTCGTTACACCGACCCCCCCTCATAAGCATAAATCATTACACTGACCCCCCCCCCCCCCCCCCCCACTTTCAGGTTTATAAAATATTACACTTAACCTCCTTAGGGGTGCTCAAAGTAATGTAAAAAAATAGAGTGGTGCTAGGTGTAATAAGAGTAAACCTTAGGGGGGTCTGTGTAATTTACTCTAAAATAAAAGTACTTTTAATGGTATTGAGCTAGTTTGTTTAAACTTTTTAAAAAAATTATTTTAAAAAAGTACTTTTTAAAAAAGTGATTTTTTAAGAAGCAAATCCTATTGATCTCCGACCCATAGCCCTCTGCAACATCATTTACAAGATCCTTGCTAAAGCTTTAGCAAACAGACTACGTTCCATCATACACAAATGCATATCTGAAGAACAATATGCTTTCATTGAAGGTAGATCGATCCTGGATAATGCTCTAGTAGCCAATGAAATGACCCATTATCTTAAATGTAGAACCAGGGGAAGCAAAGGCGAGGCAGCTTTAAAGATAGACATCAGCAAAGCCTATGATCGAGTAGATTGGGGATTCCTCCGGGCCATGATGCTAAAGCTAGGTTTTGCTTCTAAGTGGGTAGAGTGGATCATGTTGTGTGTCAAAACCGTCAATTATTCCATTCTTATCAATCATGACTCTGTTGGCCCCATTACACCTGGAAGGGGGTTGCGCCAAGGTGACCCCTTATCCCCCTATCTTTTCATCCTTTGTGCCAAAGGACTTTCAGCTCTCATTAGAAAAGTAGAACGCAGAGGGGATATTCATGGAGTAAAAATATGCAAGAAAGCTCCTTATGTGACTCACCTTCTTTTTGCCGATGATTGTTTCCTTTTTTTCAGGGCTCACTCCAGGAGTGCACTCACATGAAGACTATTCTTACCACCTACGAGAAAGCCTCTGGTCAAACTCTCAATCTCCAGAAGTCAGAATTGTTTTTTAGTAAAAATGTCAACCAGGAGGACAGGAACTCAGTGTTGGATTTGCTTGGTGTCAAATATGGCCTTGGAGGTGGTAAATACCTAGGCATTCCCTCTTTGGTGGGAAGAAGTAAGAAAGCAACCTTCAACTACATCAAAGAGCGTGTGTGGAAGAAGATCAATGCTTGGCGTGGAAAATCCTTGTCTATGGCAGGCAGATGGATTCTCCTTAAAGCAGTGGCTCAGGAAATCCCTACATACAACATGAGTATTTATCTTTTCCCCACATCTTTATGTGAAGAACTAGAAAGGATGCTGAATTCCTTCTGGTGGGGTTCGAACGGCAATGGTGGCAGAGGAATCAAATGGCTGGCATGGGATAAACTTACAATGCATAAGGAAGAAGGAGGTATGGGATTCCGAAGTCTTTATGCTTTTAACTTAGCAATGCTTGGGAAGCAAGGTTGGAAATTCTTAACCAACCCGAAGCTCTAGTGTCAAGGATCTTCAAAGCTAGATACTTCCTAAATGGGGATTTTTTGGATGCGCAGATTGGTCAAAACCCATCCTACAGCTGGTGGAGTATCTGGAATTCACGAGTCTTGCTAAAAGAAGGGTATAGATGGACAATTGGGAATGGAGCTGTGATAGATGTATGGAATCAGCCTTGGATGAGGAAAGCAAATTACTTTATGCCCACCACCACGCCCCCACAGGAACTACAGCACCTAAAGATACAAGATCTTCTCACACCTGGCACGAAAAGCTGGAATTTAGAGCTCATCAACTCCCTCTTTATTCCACAAGATGTGGCAGCCATCATCCAGACTCCCCTATTTCAGTCCGTGAAAGAAGATAAGCGTATATGGTTCCCCGAGAAAAATGGAATATATTCTGTGAGATCTGGTTATAAACTTTGTATGGAAAAGAATTTCAGTCGTGTGCATATGCAGGTTCAAGGAAATTAGAGCAAGATTTGGCAACTTAAAGTTCTACCGCGAGTTAAACTCTTCATGTGGAGGGCAACACGTGATTGCTTACCTACCAGAACCAAACTCAGAACCAGAGGTATCGAATGCCCAAATAATTGCGTCCTGTGTAATAATGCCTTGGAAAACACAGCTCATGTACTGCTGACCTGCATAACCAGTATGGAAACCTGGCAGGAAGTGGGCTTGTGGAACGAAATTAATTTGCTGGTATCACAGTGTGAATCTTTCAAGGAAGTTTGTTTCACAATTTTAGATGTGCTGGACGAGGTCAAACAAGTCAAATTCGGGATGACTTTATGGAGCATCTGGAAGGGGAGGAATCAGAAGTTGTGGGAGAACAAAAGTACTCAACCAAAACAATTAGCTATCACTGCTAGTCAGTTCTATTCTGATTGGCTTCATGCAAAGAGACTAAACCAGAAGAGTCAATTGAATCTGAATATGGAAGAAGACCATAAGTGGGAAGCACCACCAGTGGGGGTTTTGAAAATTAATGTAGATGCAGCTTTTCACGCAGCTCTTGATCTCACTAGTTGGGGAATATGTGCTTGAGATGATACTGGATCTTTTTCTTTGGCATATTCCTGTTGGTCTAAGCCTTGTATCGACGTGTTGGAGGGTGAGGCATTGGGATTACTTATAGCAATTCAGTGGGCTATTTCCTGGGATATGTCACATGTGCTTTTTGAATTAGATAGCAAAACCATAGTTGATATGATACTTGGCCCAAATTCTGGTTTTTCAGAAACTGGGGCTATTCTTTTTGGATGGATTTTAGCGTGCGTAAGGCACTCATATCACGCACAGTGCGTGAGTTTTATGAGACCCTTGGATGCAACAGTTAGATAGTTAACGGTGAAGATCTGAAAGGTATAACATGCAGACAAAACATTGGATAATAGTCTCTTTTAAAAGTGATAATCACTTGTACCTGTTGAATTTTTTTTGTATTTTTAGTCCCTAAAAAATTTTTTTTTTTTTGTTTTTAGTCCTTGACAATAATTTTAACTTTAAGTGATATTGTGACTAGTATAATTTGTGCTTGAAATTTTTTTGTTTAAGTTTCTAATAATTTTTAACTATTATAAATTTTCTGGCAAACTAAAACTATCAGAAATGTTAAAAAAATAAAATAAAAAAAATCAAAATCTCAAATACCAGATTTTCTGAAATCATAAGAAATGCTACAAAAGTAAACATTTTTTACCGTAAAAAATTTTGTAACGGTTAAAAGTCACTAGAAACTTAATTAGGAAATTTTCACACACATTGTCATGTCATCACTTAACAGTTGAAATTAACGTTAGAGACTAAAAATAGAAAAAAACAATTTATGAAGGACTAAAAATAGAACAGAACAATTTATGAGGAACTAAAAACAATAAAAAAAATTATGAGGAACTAAAAATAGATATCAAGATAAAATGAGAGACCAAAAATATATTTTACCAAAAAAAAACATTTATAATCATCAAATTGGTCATGGAACGGTGGTAGTTTCATCATGCTAAAGCTTCATCATTAGCGTGGATTGATTCCTATTTCTGTTTTGATTTTGCGTTAATTTTTTTCCTTTTATAAACCAAAATAACCTTTAAACGAAAAAAAAATGGCAATAAGTGGGATCGAACCCATGCATGCGCTATACAAAAAGTTAAACCTGTCGCTACACCACTTTGTTATATACGGTAATTTCTTAACAGGTGAACAGAGGTTATTATCTAGTGTTTTGTCTACATGTTATACCCTTTAGATCTTCAACGTTAACTATTTAATTGTTGTATCCAAAGGTCTCAAAAAACTCACGCATGGTGCGTGACATGAGTGTCTCAGGCACGCTAGAATCTGTCTTCTTTTTGAATGTAAGTCTCTTCTTTCATCTTGCCCAAACTTCTCTGTCAAGTTTGCTAGGAGACAGGCTAATAGTGCTACTCATAATTTAGCTAGAGCTGTACTTTCATATGCTAGTCCATACACTCATCAGCAAATACCAAATTGTATTTACCCAATTATTATGAATGAAAGAGTTTAAGTTGGTTACTGTCAAAAAAAAAAAAAAAAAGCAAATCCTATTTGCTTCTTAAAAAAAAAAAAAAATTTATTTAAAAAAATACATTTTTATAAAAAATAAACTTAAACAAACAGATCCAATTTAAATAAATTTTATTTTATCAATATATTACTAAACAAAAAAAATCTAAATATAAATCATGTTATAATAAATTTATTTTTATCATATATTTAAGATTACAATATCCTTTTATTCAAACTTACGTTTATAAATTTTAATCTTAACATTCACTTCAAAGTTCAAAGTTGTCGACTAAATTCAAGTTTGTGACAGCTCAAAATTCACAATTTCAACTGTTTCTTTTAGAAAATGACTATCAAAATGTTAATTATAGTATAAAAAAAAATCAAAATGTTAATTAACTGTAATGCATTCGATATCACATGACTTCGTCACGTACGCCTGCATGATAAAAAATTATCAGCATAACTTTCAACCACCATCTTTCCTTTTTGTGCGAATATATATGTTTTACTTGTGCAATGTCATGTCGTCATCTCTTACCACAATAGGATTTGATGGATCGTCCACAAATAAAGTAAATAGAAAGATAACAATTTGATACTTGTATATTATTTTTCATCAGAATAGCTATTCTGTAGTGTAATGTCTAAAATCTCTAATAAAGTCAAGACTGCAGAGCTCATTGTTTTTATTGTTTCCTAGTTGCAGAAAGATATTTTGTGTCTATATTTTGTGGTCTGTATTTGATAAATAAGAAAGATTTAATTAAAAGATTATAGATGGTTTTTACTATATATATATATATATATATATAGGAATCAAATAATACTGGTGTAACTTACACCAATTGTTTACACCATTCAATAAATTTTAATTGGATGATATTTTCTTAAAACCCACCGTTGGATTGAAAGTTCTTTCCACATAAATCATATATACAAAATTTCATATTAATCTAAAATTATTTGCTACCTTATTCATATGGATTAAAATTAACGTAATATAAACTTTTCAAAATATACTAAAATACGAATCATTTGATTATCTTCTTATTGTTGTTTAATTTTGACAAAATATGACACAAATAATCTTGGTAATATGTAGATATAATTCAACGGTTGGATAGATAAAAATCACATTCTATATTAAGTTATTGAATGATATAACAATTGATGTAAATTATACCGGTGTTATTTAATCTCTCTTCTATATATATATATATATATATATATATATATATAAAAGAGACGTGGAAGACTAAATAAAGAATGAGAAAATAAAATAATGAATAATTTATAGTAATTAAAAGTATACAATCCTACAAAAAAATTGAAACAAATATAAGCATCATCTTTATTAGATTTAGCGCACACGTGGGTCAGTCTATCAAAAATACTCCTGACTGATGTGTAGACCGAGACACTCTTTGATTTCAATTACACAAATTATTTTCAGTTTTTGAAAATGAAAATAAATATCATTGGATAATCTCTTTGTATATATAAATGACTATGAGATTCTCTCTTTTTCTTGCTTCATTTTCCCAAATCTCTCTCATGTTCACTCTTATATGAATACTCTTCTCATTGAGTGGTGTAGTTCACTCTTCTAACATGTATCTGTTTCTTCTACTTTTCCTAAAATTTCTCTCATCAATTTTTGTAACTACCCCACATTCACAATATTTCTATAACTACCTCCATTCACTTCTTTATCTATTGCTATATTTTTTTTAAAATATTTTTAATCAATTTTTTAACTCTATTTTTTAATTTTGAATATTTCTCTTTTTCATAAATAATTTCAAATCCTTAATTCAATTTATTTTTCAATTTTCAAAGTTAATTTAAAAAATTAAAGTTACATCTTCCCTTATCTTTTTTTTCTTTAAAAAAAAACTATAGTTTCTAATTTCTTTTATAATTATCTCTTTTTCAAAATTTCGTTGTATAATTCTTTTTTTTTCTTCAAATTTTATACTTTCTAATCTTTTGGGCTTTTTTTTAATATTTCTTTTCTCTGATTTTCTATCTCTATTTTTTAATTCCGAAGATTTCTCTCTTTCATCAATAATTACAAATCCTTGATTCAATTTACTTTTCAATTTTCAAATTTAATATTAAAAAAATTAAAGTTATATCATTACATCTTCCCTTATTATTTTTTCTTTTAAAAAAATTATTGTTTCTAATTTCTTTTATAATTATCTCTTTTTTAAAATTTCTTTCGTACTATATAATTTTTTTTTAAAATTTTATACTCTCTAATCTATTATTATTTTTTAATATTTCTTTTGTCAGATTTTCTAACTCTATTTTATAATTCCAAAGATTTCTCTCTTTAGTCAATAACTCTAAATCCTTAATTCAATTTACTTTTCAATTTTCAAAGTTAATATTAAAAAATTAAAGTTACATTGTTACATCTTCCCTTATATATATATTTTTTAATTTTATAGTTTCTAATTTCTTTTATAATTATAACTTTTTTTAAAATTTCTTTCAATGTGCTATATAATTCTTTATTTTTTTTTTCAAATTTCTTTCTATTGACTATATAAATAATGTAGTGAAAATTTTAATAAGTCCGTGCAACGAAATAACTGTATCGAAAATAACTGCTGAAATAAAAATGAAAAAAAAATTAAATTTTCAAACACGTCCTACATATTTTTTTCTTTAATAAAATTCATACAAACACACAAACTTTATTTTTTAATTAATAATAAAGATATATTCTATCGAAAAAAAACAAATAAAAATATATTAAAATATTTCAACACCTACCTTAACGTACAATCGAAAAGTTATTGTAATGCCAAGCCGCCCCTATTTTCTTTCAACTATTTAAATATTGATTAGTTTTTTTGAAGTCAAACGTAGCAAACATTGAAATTAATTTGAAAACAAACACCATTACTCACCCGTCGTCTCCCCTATAAAATCAGCGTCTGATAACCGAGTACGTTGTAGCCATCACTTGCATTGCACATTCTTTCCCATTGAAGAGCGTAATTTAAGTAGGATATAACAAACATGAGTTCTTTTGGAACAACCAAGAAGCCCCATGCCGTGTGCATACCGTACCCAGCACAAGGCCACATAAACCCAATGCTAAAACTAGCAAAGCTTCTTCACTTCAGAGGCTTTCACATAACCTTTGTTAACACTGAATACAACCACAAACGCCTTCTCAAAGCAAGAGGTCCTGATTCCCTTAATGGTCTCTCTTCATTTCGCTTTGAGACCATTCCTGATGGTCTACCTGAGTCTGATCTGGATGCCACACAGGATATTCCTTCCCTGTGTGAGGCCACTAGAAGGACTTGCTCCCCTCACTTCAAAAACCTCCTCGCTAAAATCAACAATTCAGATGCCCCTCCGGTGAGTTGCATAGTTTCTGATGGTGTCATGAGCTTCACTCTTGATGCTGCTGAAGAATTGGGTGTCCCGGAGGTGCTGTTTTGGACCACTAGTGCATGTGGGTTCATGTGTTACGTGCAATATGAACAACTCATTGAAAAGGGCCTGACACCCCTCAAAGGTAATTAAATTAATCTGATTTATGCTACAGTTAAAAAACGGTTTGGTACATGAAATTTTTTATTACAAGTCCACGTTCGTTTATATTAAGAAAAATGTAGTTCATATATATATATATTATGTTTGGTAATATAGTTTGAGTTTAATTTAATTATTTGAATTTTTGTGTTTGACATGTAGACTCAAGTTATGTCACAAATGGGTATTTGGAGACTACGATCGATTGGATACCAGGCATTAAGGATATTCGATTGAGGGATATTCCCAGTTTCATTAGGACCACAAATTCAGATGATTTCATGCTTGAGTTTGTACAATGGGAGTGTCAAAGGGCTCGAAGAGCTTCCGCAATCATTTTGAACACATTTGATGCCTTTGAGCATGACGTTTTGGAAGCATTCTCGTCCATTTTGCCTCCAGTTTATTCCATAGGTCCTTTGAATTTACTTGTGAAGGATGTTGATGATAAAGACATAAACGCAATTGGGTCCAATCTTTGGAAGGAGGAGTCTGAGTGCATGGAGTGGCTCAACACCAAAGAGCCCAATAGTGTTGTCTATGTGAATTTTGGGAGCATCACGGTTATGACAAATGAGCAATTGATTGAGTTTGCATGGGGACTCGCTAATAGCAACAAAAGCTTTTTGTGGATCATAAGACCAGATCTTGTAGCGGGTGAAAACGCTGTTCTGCCTCCAGAGTTTGTGAAACAAACCAAAAACAGAGGCTTGTTGGCTAGTTGGTGAGCTCAAGAGCAGGTGCTGACTCACCTTGCAATTGGGGGTTTTTTGACACATAGTGGTTGGAATTCAACGTTGGAAAGTGTGTGTGGAGGTGTTCCAATGATATGTTGGCCTTTCTTTGCAGAGCAGCAGACCAATTGTCGATTTTGTTGCAAGGAGTGGGGGATTGGGTTGGAGATTGAAAATGTTGAGAGGGATAAAATAGAGAGCCTTGTGAGGGAGTTGATGGATGGTGAAAAAGGTAAGGAGATGAAAGAGAAAGCTTTGCAATGGAAGGAATTAGCAAAAAGTGCTACTTCTGGCCCCAATGGATCATCGTTTCTTAATTTGGACAACATGGTTCATGAAGTTCTTATGGGCAAAAAGTGTTAATAAGTAATGTTAGACGAGTTCAAATCTTTTAACTTACTCCTTTGTTGTGTGAAGATTGTTTTATGAAATAACTAGTACGATACCCATGCAGACGCACGGGTCACATCCACTGTTAAACATACTTTAAAAGGAAGTAAACATTGTAATATATATTGAATTGAGTGAGATGGTATATAGTTTGTTTACAAAATGACATTATTTGAGAACATAGACCTTATTTGAGTTGAAAAGAGACATTGTTTAAGTAATTTATACTACTTTCAAAAAATGCGATGCTATTTGTTTCCAATTAAAACTATGTCGTTTTAAAGTATTGATTAGTTTTAATTTTTCTAGTATTTTAATAATAATAAATATATATATATATATATATATATATATATATATATATATATATATATATAACTCAATAGTCAATACAGTTGACGTTTTCTTTGCATCGTAGGTAATAACCATCTAAAAAGTTAAATTTAATTTGGTCACCATATGTAATAACGTTTTCTTTAAATTGTAGGTAATGTTTTTGGTTAAAAAATTATATAAAACTATGTTTATATGATATCATACACGTGAAATTAAATACTTTTGATTTTTATATGAAAGTCAATTTCTTTAAAGTTTTAAATTTACGTGTGCTCCCTCTTTTTTGTCATTATTTGGCCTTACTTAACTAATAACTATGGTATAAAGGGAACAGGTTGCAGATGCCTAGAGCCTAGAGATTACCTAGTCATGAAAGTTGAGAGTTTGATAATCAATTCAAAAGTTGATGATAGTTTAATTAAAGAAATACGAAATGGTTTGGTGGTAGCAGATGAGAATCTGTCGAGAAATGAGTGGGTTTATAGGTGTGATTCATATTTATGGGCCCATCCATCTTATCTCGTTCGCAGTCAATGCATTCAAGTCAAGTAGTGGATGTATCCAAATCCTAGTTTTGTTTTGATGTGATTATGTTTATATGTCAGTCACTTTTCTAGGATGAAAAAAAGAAAAGAAAGAAAAATCCGTATTCGACACTCTTGACAACATGACCCTTTATAGCCGGAATAATTTGAGATAGCTAACACATTTAAATGGATTTGCAATAGTTAGTGTAAAGAAATTGCAATAATGTCATATTGCTTGCGGCTACATCAGGAGCATTGTTAAGACTGCACATTAAAAAATGAGTATGAGATTTCAGTAGTTGGTAAAAAAAATTTGATAGGAAAGGAAGTGTATGCTAAATAGAATGAGGAATATAAGGGAAATCAATGAATCAACCGAGATTTGAAACAACCACTTATTGATAAAGGAAACGCACCAGAATCCTCATTAAGCCAGCAATAAAAAAATGGTTTGGTGATCTGTAGAATTTAATTGAATGTAAAATTATTAAGTACAGAATTGTCAATATTTACTAAATAATATAGGCCATGAAAGAATAAGTACATACCAACAACAGTGGAGGCTGTTGAAATTCCTCAAAAATTCAAATCAATGACCTGTGGAGATGTATGAGGGAACCGTGTGTGAGACATCATTTCGTAAGTTCTGAGAGCAGAATGGAAGTCATACTTATGAATTCCAACAGCAACCCTTATACAGAAAGCAAGACAGAAATGAAATTGACAGCATACAAAAAAATTAGCCAAACAAAACTTAAGAACATGTAACATGATGGAACCAAATATTACAATATAGAGACACAATATTAGAGTAAAAAAATAGTAATTATACTAAAATAAACGAACTACAATCAGATACTCCAAGCTATACAACACCAGAATGCTTAAGTGGGTAATCCAATAGAACGTAAACCACAAATGCACCAATTACATGTGTTTTAACTTAACTTCAAATTCAATTTTGTTATGACTTGACAACAACACAGCCGTACTGAAACCTATCCGGTAAATGGTAACTACTAATATAAATATACAACAACACAGGGTGTACTGATTTCAGTTGTCAAGGTACACATTCTGATTGCACTTGTGAGGTCAGATAAATAAATTCCAACTTTGTTTCCTTAAATAAATTAAAAGTTTATATACAATAATAAAAAAAAATTGGATCAAGTTAAAAAATAATGAAATAGCACGTGCAGTTTGAAATCTTTCATTCATAAAAGATCTACAAAAAAAAAAACATGGCACAAGCAAATCATATGTTTCAAGACTTCCAAGAAATCATGAAGGAGAAAATCCATAGTAGATGTTTCTAAACCATTTTAATCAAAACATTCATATTCAAGTAGTAAATAAATACTTATGATCAAAGTATTACTTAGCATCATCTGCATATCAATAAGAGAATTTAGATCATTCCTTTATCAGCAGTGATCATTTCTTTTATCAGTGGGATTTAGATATACCTGACATGTGTGCAATATGTCTCATATGTCATATTAGATGTTTAAATGGTAAAGCATCTGCAAGGACATTTAGAGATTAGCAAGTTATACCTTTTATGAATAATTTGAATAGTGTGACAAAGTATAATTGTTAAGCTGATTTTAGTCATACCTTTGATGAATAATTACTTCTATGGCAAAGCTGAGTGCAGAGTCATATATTTGAAATTTTGAGATAAAATTTCAAATATCCATTATGCTAGCAGGCTGAGAGAGACTATTATTGGTCAAAACATAACACTAAAGCCATGATGGCAATGGCAACAACCTGCAGAATTGGAAAGAAATTTTAAAAGATAAATAAAAGTAATTTTAACATAATTTAAATTACATTGGTATGTATAACCCTTACCAAAATATTGTAGTAGTTGCTCCAAAAAGGCAAAAAATAGCTGATGTGTTCAAAAACTCTGTTACACAAGAAGCAATGTGGTTAATATTATATTGGGAAATATACCTTATTAATGATACATAATTAATTAGACACTAACCACAAGTTTTGGAAAACTTCCTTAAAGACAACATTGGTAGTTGTTTTTAAGGCTTTTCCTTCTTTGTCATGTATTAAAATCTTCAACCCTTGTTTACTCTGCACTCTAGAAAATGCTACATATAATTGGCCATGACTAAAGACAGGTCTAGGCAAATATAAGCCAATATTTTGCAGTGATTGACCTTGAGATTTGTTAATGGTCATAGAATATGAAACAATCAAAGGAAATTGTCTCCTCACAAGCTTAAAAGGCCATGGTGATTGGGAAGGAGATAAAGACATTCGAGGTATGTAAATTAAATTTCCAATGTTCTTCCCAGAGATGATCTTTGCTTCAATAACATGATTTGCCAGTCTTGTGACTATCAATCTAGTGCCATTGCACAAACCTTCAGATTGATCTAGATTCCTTAACAACATTATTGGAGTGCCACTCTTTAATTTGATTCTATGATTAGGAAGGCCTGATGTCTTTAATGTGTTAAGGAATTCAGGAGTGATTGCCTCTAGTGGTGCACTTTCAACTGTATCTGACATATCCACAGAATCTGAGCTAAGATACTCTCTCTCATCACCAGGAATCAATGATAGCACATAATCGTTTATCTGGTCAACAGTGTCAATATTTGATGCCAAGATAGCTCTAGATTGCAAAAAATCTTCATTGTTGTATTGTTGCACCAAATTTGGATAAGTGCTTTGCACTATGGCATGTATGGGATCACTAAAGTCAGTGATTAGAAACTCATCAGGAATTTGTATTTCTGCATAACCATCATTTGGCTCAGCTAGTTTTCCATCACCTACACGTAATAGCCATTCAGAAAATTGTCTAAGCTCTTCCACATTTGAGTTGTTTGCATGACTTTGTAGGCGCATGTTTTTTGTGAGTTTCAAAACTTGACAATATTCCCACATATATGAAGCATTGATAGTAGCATTGATAATATCAGATCTACTTCCTCTTGGAATAACTGGGAGAATCTGTCTGAAGTCACCACCAAAAACAACAACTTTTCCTCCAAATGGAGAATCTGCATTATGAGAAAAACTCATGATATCTCTAAGGCTTTTGTCTAATGCCTCAAAACAAAACTTGTGTGCCATTGGAGCTTCATCCCAAATTATCAACTTTGTCACCTTTAATAGCTCAGCAAGTTCACTACCTTGATGAATATTACAAGTTGAGTTTTGCAATGTAGGAACCGGGATTGCAAACTTTGAGTGTGCAGTTCTCCCCCCAGGCAATAATAAAGATGCTATTCCACTAGATGCCACAGTCAATACAATATGGCCCTTTGAACGCAATGCAGAGGCTAATGTTTTCCACATAAATGTTTTCCCAGTTCCTCCATAACCATAAAGGAAGAAGATCCCACCATGTTGATCATTGACAGCCTTTATTATTTTCTCAAAAATATTGTGCTGCTCATCTGCATAAATGAATAGTAAAATAAAATATTAATCAGCATATAAAATGATTCATTTCATATGCAAAGAAGTAGAAACTATAATAAACCATCAGCAATATATAAAATACAATATTATAATTGATTACATCACCTGTAAGAGAATTAAATGAAGTTTGGAAATCAATGTTCAGTTGATCTATATCGTAATCACGCTCTGCATAGATCAATCTATTTCCCAATTGACTTGTTACAGTGCCTTTTGGGAATGGCATTGATGGATAATCTTTTAATGATTTTCTATTAGATTGCAAGATATCCTCAATTTGCAAGAGAGCTAAGTTTTGTAATTCAAGATCATCCAACTGTAAATCTGTAAAGTCACAAGGAAATATTTAAAGAGGCACTATATTTAAATAAAACGAAAAATGGCTAACAATATAGTAAAAAAGTGTGTACCATGAATGTTTGACAACTTTCTTTGCTCATGCAAAATACCATCTACTAAACACTGCCATGTTTGGTCCCACACATGCTCAGGTCTATTAATACTATTAGAGATAAGCATTGTCACAAATAACTTCCTTAAATAATGACCTGATCCCCATTTGTTAGCCTCTTTAATGGCTTCAATATACTCTTTATCATCATTAAGAAATCCCATTGCAAAGCAAGCCTCTCGAAAAGTAGGATATTGTATGCCAGCAATAGTCCTAATTTCTTCATAGCTACATGGGCCTTTAGCCACAGAAAGCATCATTCTTAAGTAAAATAACTCACCAGTGGTTGGAGGCACCCAATTTAGCCTCCCAATAGTGTAACCTTGTTTCCTTGGTTGCCAACATCTTTTTGAAGGTATGTAGACAAACTTTGACACAAACTGTGCATAGGTAAGATTTTTACCTTCACTATATGTTTTGTTTGCTTGCAACCATGATGTAAACATTGATCCATATCCTCATAATCGTTAAAAACAACAGATTGCTCATTTGGGAGATGGAAGTATAATCTCTCAACTACTGGTGTCCTTCCATGTATTGGAAAAGAAAAAATTCTCCAACAGGCCTCACATGGTGAGATGTATCTACAATCCAAATACTGCTTGACTTCATCAATGCACTGAATCTCAGGACCATCTTCAGGTTGTGTAGGAACAATTGCAGCTGTTATTCGATCATATCCCTTATTGATGTACTTAAATAAGTACTTGATTGAAGTACATTGATTGCACCATTCAATGTTAAGATGTGCTTGGTACTTCAACAAAAGCTTTGGATTATAAGGGACAACATGACGATTGTCAAGAAATACACCATTTTTCTCAATGATATTTCCATTGTTTCTTCTCCGGTACAGAGGATAACCATCTTGATCCACAATAGTTAAGGGCTGGAATTTTTTTGGATAGAACCTTGAACATCTGCCATCTTTCATGCATGGTGATGACTTATTAGCTGAGCCACAAGGACCATGAATCATGTGATTTTTGACACACTCATATAAATTTGCATCCTTTTTCTGATCTGGTATCTCAGCTGAAATAATTTTGTCAATATCTTTAGGAGTTGGATACTTGTTTGAAGGATGTAAGAATATCAGAATGTGTGCATGAGGCAAACCTCTTTTTTGGAACTCAATTGTGTATATATCTGTGGAGACAAATTATATACATGTTAATATATATATATAAAATGTGGAGTATGAATGAATATATTTAATAATAGTTGGAATTAAACAAATAATAAAGTTAACTTACATGCAAGAACTTTGCCAAATATTTCTTTCTTTCTCAAGTCTATTAAGAGTTGATCAAGCTTTAGTTTAAATATTCTTGACACTATATCAGGACGATCCTGTGCTTGCAAATTCATTGGCCTTAACAACCTCTGAATTTCTGGCCAGTGTGGATTACATGTAAAAGTCAAGAACAGATCAGGAAATCTAACATAACTGCAAATTGCCATCCCATCAAAGTATAATTGGTCCATATATCTTTTCCCTCCAACAAAGGTAGAAGGCAAGATGATACGCTTTCCTAGATTTGATGGCTGAGATTGATTCTGATCATGGCAACTGTGTAAGCTGCTATATTTATCCACTCTTAATTGCTTTTGATGAGTTTTGATGTAAAACAATCTTTCAGACTCCATCATGGTGTAACCATCAACCACAAATTGTTGAAAAAGTCTTCGTGATCTTAACAATGTTTGTGCTTCATTTTTTCTGGTCTGGAGTCTAAAACAAAAGTACTCTCTTATGGTGACTCTATTTCTTTTTCTCTCTTGAGAGTCATTTATATGTCTATGTTGAACATCATGTCTGTATCCATCTTCACCATAGGGAAATAAAAGTGGATATTGCAAACCCAAATAGCTTGCATGCAGCTCATTGATTCTTTGCAGCTTACCGCTCTGTGTCTCAAGTATAATATCTCTATTCAATGGAGTGTCAATATCACCAACAATAAGAGCAGCTACTTCAGAGACAATAGGTAAGTTATATATTCTACCATCAGTGGCCCTATCAGAAATCAATTTCAACTTTAGATCACGTGTACTTGTGGTATCAAACCTTTCCTTAGCCATTCTAAATGATTTAGCAAATACATTGCACTCATCAAGCATGCCCTTTAATTTAATAACAATTTGTGAATCAAGATGGCTTTTAAATCTGCATAAAAAGATTTAAAAATTATAAGTGACATAATAATACATGGATTTTTTTTAAAACAATTGTCATATATAATAATTAAAATGATAAAGATGAATAGGAATTATTAACCTTAAGCCTCCAAGTCTATTTTGAATCTCATTTTCTGTATCATAAATGTAAAGTTGAGCAAACTTTGGTGTATGATCAGGCATAGGCAACAAACTACCAATAAGGTGACATGATTGACCATGTATTCTAAAAGAAGGTGGTCCTCTACCATTGTTAAATGATTTATCCAGCTTTGTCCCTGGTGATGTGAATGCAAACATCATGTTATAAGAACGGATATACTTTTGGAAATTTTTGCTATCACTTGAGTCTTGATCAAATAGGAGATGCTGAAGAACATTGGGTGGATTGGTCAAAAGTGGAAGTTGAACCTTTCCATCACCACAACAAAGATAAAACTTTGGATTTGAAGTGTTTCTATTTTTTCTAATTCTTTCTGCATACCACATATAAGCCCCACAATGTTGACATACATACACAGGATCTCCAATATCAATGTATCCTAAGAAAATTAAATACTTCATAAGCACATAACATTGGTTAGGAGATAAAAACAATTAGTATTGTTATATAAAATACTTGTAGTACTAATACCCATATTTTCAGAATTTGTGTTGTCAGTCCCCATATGATCATAGTTCTCGTTATCAGATATATCATCTTGATTAGAAGTTGAATGATAATCTGAAACCAAGTATTAAGAATGAGATGATGAATTCAATTTGTATCATAAAGGTACTTGATGTTAACCTATTCATTTGTCTAATAAGATGTATACCTGCTGTCATAGGGGTTTTCATTCTTGAACTGGAAATATCTTGGTTACCAAGTGAATTTCTCTGGTCATTAGCATTGTTTCCAGCATCTCCAGTAGTGACATTAGCCATGCAGCTTGTGTTTCCAAACTTATCCATGAGATTAACACGCATGCAACTTGTGTCATTAATTCTCTTTCTCCTATGACTTTCCAATGCACTGTTGTTTGGCTGGGTATAAGCATTTGAGTTGGAAGTGTCCATGTTGATAGACTGAGCATTGTTATTAACAATGATAGAGGATATATCAGCTAAGGGTCTGACATTTATAGTTTGGCTTCTTGATTGTGTACCAATACCCAAATATGTCGATGGAGTGGCAAAGGAGTCAACTGTACAATATGATTACACAAAAACTATAAGACAATAGATAAAAATGAATATATAAACAAAAAATGAGTTTGATAGTTAGCAAAGTTGATAAATACCATTGTTGTTATGATTAGAAACTTGCTGATTTTCATTTGAGATTCTGCTTCTGTTAACGCGCTTTTCGTGTAACAATAATTTCCGTTTTAAGCGTGCATCTGTTGCTTTCTGAATAGTATTTTGCTTTTTATCCATTTGTCTGCATCATTTTAAGAAAACAGGTCATATATATTATTTGGAATAAGCTGGTCTGAAAAGAACAAAGAAATATTATAAACTTTAGAACTAAAAGACATGTTAAGAAGTTCAATCACCTTCAGGTGCTTGCCAAAAGACATTTGCTGCAGTTTAAAAAACTCCTAATCTGAAATTACAGGAAACAAAATTCTGTTACTGATGCAAACACAGTGTATGGCCTTATTATACATTTGAAAATAGATAAACTGGTGTAAGAAGTACATAGATATATTAAGTAATGTTATATAAACAATAAGAGATACTTAAACTTTGATGTATCATTTGAAGTGGATGCTAAAAGACATATGCCTCTCTTAAAATTGCTGCTTAATCTGAAAATACAAGTCCAAAGATCACCAAAAGTCACACAAGTCTAAATAATATATGCTCTTCTTCATTAAATTGGTGTTATCACTGAAAACATAGCAAGCAAAATTCTTCTTAGTTAATGGAGACTGATAGAAATGAGGCTTAATTTAGATGCCAAATTTATAAAATTGACAGATGTCTTAAATTTGAGATACATTTAAATTAAGAGAATTATAAATAGTGGAAGTAAAGGCTGATTTTACATTTGAAATAAAAATTATTTTACTGATATTAGTGAATGGAGTCTGATACAGTCAAGACAGATTTTACATTTGAAATGAAACTTATTTTACTGACATTAAGACTATAAAATTAATAAGCTAATCATCAATTAATTAGCACTAAATAATAATATTGAAAAGTAAAGCAAAGAAAGGAAGCATTCGTAGTACATTAATAGGCGCAAGGGGTGAAGCTTATAGAAAGTGTGGCATAGCATATAGACACACAGGTTTGCATCGAATAGAAAAGTGTCCCACTAAAGGAGGTTAAATCACAAACCATGTTAATCAAGCATCAGAAAATAGATTCAGGATTTCAATAAAGCTCGAAAGATTAATATTCACTTACTTGAATGGAATCGCAAGGTATCGATGAACCATCTTACATAATGTGAGGCATCGCAAATAGAAGCTTACGGCAAGTGGAAGTAGAGTCACAGATGGTAAGTGGACAATGCGAAGAATGACGATATGCTTTGGCGGGATTAGGAACCAAAAGTTACAAAGCTAAAGGTATAGGTAATAATATAATAATATTTTCACATTTGTTTTTTTTGAAATATTTTCACATTTGTTAAGGCAACATTATACTGGGTTTTAATATATAAATTAAAGTAAAGAATAAGAAATACCTTTAGTGGGCTTGACTAACACGTGATATTGATACATAAATGCTGAAATTAACATTGCAATATTTAATTTTGAGAATAGAGGCAATTTCATCTATGAATAAATAAATTCAATTTTAAAAACATGCCCCCATAATAGTTGGAGAGGCACAACCTTGTTGCCATAAAGTTCTTAAACGGGTTGGAACATAATTTTTTTTTAATCTCAATTTTAAAATTAAAACTTATAATTAATACTATTCCATTATTTTATATACTTTAAATTTAAATAAATTAAATTACATAACCAAATTTAAATAAATTTTCTTATTAATACTTTATATAGAATAAAATTTGGTATATTAAATAATTTTTTTAACATGATCCATTATTAAAATTGAGATTAATTATATAGTATTTATTTAAAGTATATAAAATAATGGAATAGTATTAATTATAAGTTTTAATTTTAAAATTGAGATTAAAAAAATTGAGATTAATAATTTGGTATATTAAATAAATACTATTCCATCAATTTTTTTTATTAAATGGACGTACTATTCCATTATTTTTTTAACTTGATCCAAATTTTTTTAATTATTCTATATAAAGTATTAATAACCAAATTTTAAATTTGGACGTCCATTTTGAAATCTTTCATTCATAAAAGAACTACACAAAAAAATGGCACAAGCAAATCATATACCCAGAAATCATGACAGATAAAAGATGCATATTAGGACCAATTTAATTCATGTCCAGCAGTACAGTACAAACAGAACAAAGACATAAGTTAAACATGTTCCTGAAAAGGTCATTACTTGTCTATTTTAATCAAAATATTCAGATTCAAGTAGTAAATAACTACTTCATGATCAAAGTATTAGTTAACATCATCTACATATCATCAACATAATTGATGTTATCATCAGTGATCATTCCTTTATCATAATCTATTTGAAGAGGATTGTATAAGTGCATTTGTAAGAAATTTGTATAAGAATCAAACTGAAAAATGTATGCATGATAAAGGTGGTACTATACTCTAAGTTAACATTAACAGGAAATTAAATGTAAAAGTCCTTTTTTCTATATAAAAAAAAAGAAAAATATAAAACTATTAACTTATACATTAATAAAATTGTAAGAAATTTGTATAAGAATCAAATTGAAAAATGTATCCTTGACTCAAAAATCATCATAAGTAAAATTTAATTTTACATGAAAAAAAATAAAGTTTTCAAATTGGATATTATAATCTCATCAAAATAATTTGAAATTTTCAATATATAATGAAAATTTGATGTTATTTTTTCCTTAGTGCATCTGTAGCTACAAAATGAATAGGATTATGTTCTAAGAAGCATTATTAAATATAATATTATTATAAAAAACTAAAAGTAACATTAAATTTCAAATTTATTTTGGAAATTTAATATTATTTTATTCTTATTGTATATAAAAAACCACTACATTTATTGGGATAAGAGGCAAACTTCAAAATAATGATATTATCAACTACTAAATTAGTTGGGTTTATCATAAATCTTTGAGTCTAAAGAATGGTATATGGCTCATGCTTCCTGGGCTTGTTATTTTTCATATATGACTTGCAAATAAAATGGACATTTAAAGAGTTTTCCTACCTTTCAAAAGTAACTACTATGGTGATTCGTGTTGCACGAAAATGTGTTAGACACCTCATAATGTCGTTCACCATACATCCTTGGATCCTTGAACCAATATGAAACATATGGGCTAAAGAAGTCTCATTTGTTGATGTAGAGATCGCGGAAATCCACTTTGCTTCCGTCCCAGTAAATCTAATTTGTCACCAACTTTGGTGTCTGGCATGGATCACATAAATTAATTTTGTGGCTTGATGAGTGTGCCTCTATGATCGTTGAGAAGTACGCCTCTTGTATACCTGTTCTCAAAAAGCTTGTGCCAGATACTTTTCTTGAAATATCATCATTCTCATGGCCACAATGCAAAGAGCTTGGAGTTAATATGTGTGATATTGAAACATATCAATAAATTGCATTAATGCTTACACATAAGAATATATTGTGTATGATGCTACCGCAAATCTCTCAAATAATATAAGATAATATCAAAATAATATCTGTTTAAGTATCTGAAATTTGATTTAGCAAAAATTAAGGCACGATGTCGAGGATATTAGGGAGTCATGCAATTTTTTTACTAAAAACAACCATGTACTTTTACTATTCACAATAAGCATCCAATGAAGGAATATGCATAATTAAGTGTGATTTAAATTTTGCACATTTCAAATTAATAATAACATGATAAAGAACCATAAAATGCTAAAACTCTAGCATCGAAGCTACATAAATTTCAAAAAATACTTTGTAATCTCATTTCACTGACAATGATTGATTTCAATTTCTTACTACAACTTAAACCATAATGGTATTGAATATTAGATACTGGGTCACAAGTACTAATTGATCCAAAATAAGCATTACATAATCCAAAAAATAGAACACAGCTGTATTTAGCAATTACAAAAGATTACTAAATAATATCCTTACAAATTCCAGCAGCATTTGTCATTGTTCAAAGACCACAAAATACATATATTATCCCAAAAAATGGACATATTTCAAGGATCAAACAGACTCAGTTTTGATGTGCTTGGATAATTTTGAAGAAGATAATTGTACTGAAGCCAAATCTTCACAGGCAACATCATCAAATTGAGAATCAGAGGATAATCTCTTAGCAGGAGTTAGAGATTGCAAAAAATCAGGATCATAGTCAGCTGTTGCAGACATTGATTGCTGAACATTTAAAAGGTATAAAATTAAATCAGAACATCATGAAATTTATCAAAAAAACAAAACAATTAAATTACCAAATGATAGACTTTGACTTACACTCTCTACTACCTCATCCAGTTTTTGGACAAAAGACACTGATTTTTCTTTGTTAGTTTTTAGAGACTCCTGCCCAAATAAAGCAATTAATTCCTGAATTCAAATGCAAATATAGTCCAAATTGATGTTAGATTTTTATCGACAGCAAAGTTGATGTATACCTTATCAGTGGGAATTTGACTAAGTATTGATTTAATAATTTGTTCATCTTCACATACTTGAGCAACAGAAAAACGACTGCTTTTTGGTGTCACCTTGACTTTGAAAGCCAACATTTTATTCAAGACATTGTCAATGGCCTCAGGAATAGATTTGGGATCAAACTCTCCCTCCTATAAATTGTATAAAAGGGATATTATTACTATGAAAATGAAGAATTAAATTATGAAAGGAAAGGTAAAAAAAAATGCAGAGTGTTCTATTTATACCTCAGCAATCAATTCTTTTTTAATTTCAGAAGCAGCTTGCTTAATCAATTGATTACATTCTCGATCCCATAGTATAAATGTTGAAGTTTGTTCTGGGTGTGAAACTCTTACCTCCAGTCTAAACCTGTTTAAAAGACTATCATCTTACTTGCAAACATGACACAAAAATAAATAGACAGAATTTGAAAGATTTGAAACCTGGTTACTGTTGTTGAACTTTCACTGTGACATCCTGCACATGTGTATGGGGATGTTGTCGCTTCAATTTTCCTGTTACACTTAGGACATCCTTCATACCTCCAACCATTGGCTACTAACAGCTTTTTAATTGTTGCAACAGTCACACAGTAACAATCCTAAAAATTAACAAAGACAATGATTGTGAACAACATCTATATGGTTCAAACTCCATAAATGGCAGAGTACATAATTTCAAATAGTACCTTTTCAATCTCACTAAGATTAGTTAAACTTTTAACTTGAGCATTATGAAGAAATTGTTCCTCTGAGGTAAGTTGGGAGCATGATGACAACTGACTGATTCGCTGGCTATATGAAACACCACTAATTTGACTTGATTCCAAACTACAAACAGGAACAACAGTCAATGATTTATGCATGTAGTTGACAAAATTAATTGTGTAACAACAAAGTTATACCTGTTCATGAACTCTTCAATCTCTACAATCTTTTCATTAATGAAAAGTTTTGAATCATACATTGAGTTCTGTATGGACACGAGATATTTTCCTACAACCATATTGAAGTACACAAATTTAAATAGATAAGAAAATTGAATCCAAACAGAAAACTATTAAAAAAATAAAACTGTTAAAAATTATGTGATATAAACTGAACCTTTAGCATCTTTGATCTTGGCCAATTGTATCAACAAAACCACCGGGCCAGTTTCATGCTTTTCCAAAAAACTCTTCAGTTGAAGTGCAAACAGTTCCCACAAAGTACATGTGATTGTACTACCTCTGACATAAAAAAAAATAAAGACAATAGTTCAATATTGCTGTGAAAATTTTTAAAACAACAGGAGAAAAGATTATAATTTGAACTTTTCTCTATCATTTACCGTTGATTCTTCATGGTAAAAACAACTTTCTTTGGCTTACCATCAAGTTGCCATTGGACTATATCAACAAACTCACCAATGACATCTATTTATAAAAAAAGAAAAAATTGTATCAGGACAAATTGTTGAAAACAAAAGCTGATGAAAAAAACATTAATAATTTAGCACTATATACACAGACATGCTATATAAAATATGAAATTCTTACCTATTAATACATCAGCACAGGCAATTCCATTGTTAATTGCCTCAAATTGAGTGAAATGATATATGTTTTTAGGTATGTCTGGTAGCTCTTGTTCCTTCACTATGGTTCCTTTGGCAAAGATCAACTTGTATCGATGGTTGGATGCCTTATATTGCCCACCATTAGTCTCAACTTCAAAGTTTTGTACAATGTAAGAGCTACCTTCTTTTAGTTGACCTTTCCATTTTTTCAGTGTCCATATTCTTCACTTGAGCAACAATTTTGTCCCCCTAGGCAATCAACACAACAAACAAAATACATTAATAATCGAATAAATATGAAAGATAACTTGAAGATCAACTTAGCAAATCACAGAAATATATTTTATTGGTTAGAGAAAGGCCACTTACCTCTTTGTCCATGAAAATAATTTCAATTGTTTGCCTTGGAGATCTTTGAATACTCCAAATATTTGTGATTCTCACAGCTAATTTCCAAGTTTCTTTGGAGTCATCAATCTCCTTAATGCAGTTTACTTTTCGGGCCATTCTTAGTTGCAACCCCCAAAGGCATAAAACAGAATACAAAATTGACCATGTTAGACTATTTTTAACAGTAAGAAACCTAGCAAACCAACCTCTTAAAATTTGACACACAATCCTTAGTTCTTCCCAACCTCCAAAGGCATAAAACAGAAAAGAAAATTGATCATGTCAGACTATTTTTAACAGGAAGAAACCTAGCAAACACACCTTGTAAAACTTGTCACACAATCCTTAGTTGTTCCCAAACTCTGAAGGCACAAAACAGAAAAAAAAATTGACCATGTCTAATTTTAACAGCAAGAAACCTAGCAAACACACCAGTTATTTCCAAGCCCCAAAGGCATAAAACAGAAAATAAAATTAACAATTCAGACTATTTTTAACAACAGCAAACCTAGCAAACACACCTTTTAAAATTTTAACACAATCCTTAGTTGTTCCCAACTCCCAAAGGCATAAAACAGAAAATAAAATTAACAATGTCAGACTATTTTTAACAGCAAGAAACCTAGCAAAACTCCTCTTAAAATTTGTCACACAATCCTTAATTGTTCCCAACCCCAAAGGCATAAAACAGAAAACAAAATTGACCATGTCTAACTATTTTTAATAGCAAGAAATCTAGCAAACACACCTCTTAAAATTTGTCACACAATCCTTAGTTGTTCCCCGATATGTGTTAAAACAAAATCATTCCAAAATTCACAGACTATTTTTAACCACGATATCAGGCTATTTTCAACCAACATGAAAGGTAGGAACCAAAGTAAACAAACATTTGTATACATAATCGGTATGACAAACCAAACATCACAGGCCATATCAGTCGAATAACTAAACATAACAATATCATATTTTAAAAATAAAAATTTGGGATGAAGAAAACTTGGGCACATAAGAAAATCCCAAGTTCTAAAAGAAATGAAATGAGATATAATATGGAAAACAAAACATCAAAATACTAACTGAGAGTAAAAACAATAAAAATTCCAGAATAAGAAAATACTTACCCAGACAGCACAATTCTGAGTTCTGAAAGAAATGGAAAGAAAATGATTTTAACATATAATATGGAGAGCAAAACATCAAAATACCAAATGAGAAAAAATGAAACATACCCACACCGCACTGTTGTCAGTTCAGGAAAGCAGAACATCAAAATGACAAAGGAGAAATGAAAATTACAAAGTTCATAGTAACCATGAGTTCCAAACGCACTTTTAGAAAGAAAAAAAAAGGAAAAGGGACACAAATGAAGTTAAAAACATTTTAATATATAATATGGAATTTTCCAAATATATAATATGGAAATTACCAAATGAGAATCCACCAAAAAATACCCACACCACACCACAATGTGGACAGTTCACGAAAGGACAACATCAAAATGGCAAAGGAGAAAACACAGTTACAAACTTCACATTAACCATGACTTTGAAACACAGTTAAAAAATAAAAAAAGGAAAAACAAAGACAAAGGAAAATTACCCACACAAGAGTGTTATGAGTTCTACAAAAGAGAAGATGAAAACTCACCTACAGAACACGATTTTCAGTCCTGAAAGAATGCAAAATGAAAATTATTTTAAGATATAATATGGAAAACAGAAGAAGGAAACACCAAATGAGAATAAACGAAACTTACCCACACCACACTGTTATCAGTTCAGCAAAGAACAACATCAAAATGGAAAAAGGAGAAAGGAAAGTTAGAAACGCACTTTAAAAAAAAAAAAAAAAAAGGGAAACGGGACAAAGGAAACATACCCACGGCAATGTTATGAGTTGCGGAAAGAAGATGAAATTGTGGAAAGGAAACCAAATAAAACTTTCCCACACCAGAGTCTTCTGATATTTCTGTGAAGGAGAGTAGACGCCAGGGCTGAAATTAGAAAATGGAAAAAATATTTTTGATTGATTTGATTTGTGCAGTATGGCAGAGTAGGCCAGTAGGGATTCATTTTTGGAGCAGAGAGATCAGACGGCTGGAATCCTATCTTTTGTTCTAGGGGGAGACTAAACATTATTTTATTTATTTGTAGCTTCTACTTTCTAGTTTCTCATAGAACCTGAACGCAGAGGTGAACGGAAAGAAATAAGTGGAGACCAAATATTATTTTATTTGTAGTTTAGAGCCTGCACACTTTTTTTTTATTTTTATTTTATTTTAAAAGAATGTGAAGAGCTGAACGTTTTTTCCGAATTCTTTTTTTAAAAGATGGTGAAGAGAAAACAATTAGAAAATTGACACGTGTTATAAGCTGTACATTGTTTTAATAATATATATAGATTGTTTCTTTACGAGGAATGAAGTGTACCAACTTGTCATTCGCTTATTCGTTTCTAATTATTGCCAATCTTAATTTAATTATGAAAAATAAAAGATGTATTCTTCATTTTTTTTGGATAGATGAAACAAGGAGAAAGGTAAAAAGAAAAGATAAAAAAGTGAAAGATGTAATAAATTATGTGATATTTCATGAAAAAATATAATAAGAGTGGAAGAGAATGAAAAAAATAATGTGAAATGTTTTATTATTAAGCCATTGTCACAAACATGTATTGGAAAAGTAACATGAATGTTGAATACACATTTTTTTATGGATTTGATCATTGTATGTCATGTGTCACGTACGCTACAATAAACTAGCTACTATGAGTAGATGGTTCAATTATTTATTCTTTCTAATATACTTTTTACATAGATATTTTATGATGGACTACGAGTGCACGTGGTGTGTCACGTTAGACTCACTAGTTAAACTAGTTGTTTTAGTTTTGTTGGTCTGACTAGCGAGTCCAACATGACATGCCACATAGACTTGCAATCCAATTAAAAAATATATAAATAAAAAATATTAACTTGAACTTGGTCTTGTTAACCTGACGTTGGAGCTAGTGGGCAGTAGGGGTTGGAGATGCAACGATGGAGGATGAGAATGGAGTGACGCTTGTTGAGGAGGGAGTTGAGGTTAAGGGGAATGGGAACAACGAAGAAGTCATAGAGGGTGAGCCTGGTTGGGAATGGGAATGGGAGCAACTTCTTGGCCCAGGATTTGCCAAAGGAAGATGGCGGCGAGCGACTCTTCATAGGGTTGTTGGCAGCGGCGAAGCAAGGTGACTGACGGTGGTAGCAGCTGTTGATGAGGTGCATCATGGAGAACAAATTGGTGGGCTCCACCACTGGTAGATGATATTCTTGGTTTTGAAGAATCTGATGATCAAGAACACAAATTTGATTTTCTTGTGGATTGGAGTTCACATGGTATCGAGTTAGTGTTTGTTTTCTTGTTTTTTTCTTTCTCAAAGTTTTGGGTTGAGAAATTGGGAGTGGTAGAGTAGAAAGGAGAAAGGGTTGCTGATTTGGGGATTTTGTTTATTATTTGTTGTTGATTTGGGGATTGTGTAGGATCTTCATGATTTTTGATTGTGAGAACCAGGAGGAAGCAAACTGTTTAATACTTGTTTAAAAGCTTTACCAAGCATTTTCTGGCAGTTTTTAACTGTCAAAAAATGAACCGTCACAAAATGTAATAAAATGATAATTAAATTAACGTCAAGTCATCATTTAACGACACTAATAGACGGCAAGGATTAAAACCTTAACTGAAAAAAAGTTAAATGATCTTGACCAGTCAAACTTTTGTTCAGCGACTAAAAACTAAATTTTGTGAAAGTTCAAGGACAAAAAACATAGTTAACCCAAAAAAATTATCTTGTGAAGATTAGAGACTAATTTTATATTTCAAAAAAGAAGTGAAAAGTGTGAAATTTTAAGAAGTTTTACTTCAACGAGCCCCGGATGGGGGGTAACAACATCTCTCTCCAATACCAGCTCGATTTGAGTACGTTCCTACCCTTTGTACATACCACTCGTCGCTCTTACCTATTGAATGGTCTTGTGAGGTGTTAGGGTTACTCGTGCACTCTTTGATTTTAATTACAAAAGTTATTTTCAGTTTTTAAAAATGAAAAAAATAACATTGAAATTTTTTTTATATATATTTTGAAAATTATTCTAAAATTTTGATTATAAAAATAAATAAATAGAATCGCTTCAAAGTTATTTTTTAGTTTTACTTTTAAATATAATAATATCGTGATAAATAAAATACATTTTTAAATCGTATAATGTGTAATTTCCAAATGTTAAATATCTCATATACAACTGTTTTACAAACTATGTTTGAAACATTTTCAAAAGCACATTTTTCTTTTGTTTTTTTTAAATTTATACTGAAAACAATTTTTAAAAACTGTACTAAAAGTAACTGCTGAAAATAAAAATGATAATCGATGCGTAAAATGCGTTCGCAAAGGGCAAACGTACCCTAAGCAGTAGTAACAGTGGACTCTAGGAGTCCGGATATCGAACCCAAAGGACCAGTCGCGTTCCCAAATAATCAATTTAACAAATAACTAGGCAATCCAGAATTTAAAATCAAATTGAGAGGAATGATGGTCAATTATTCTTTTCAAAAGAGAAAGAATCGGAGCAGAAAGATTAATGTGAGAACAATTACAATAAAGAAGCCTAGGATTGTGATATAACTGTACCTTTGTACCCCGGTTCTGATTTTAATAAAACCTCAATGTTATTCAGTTATTTGTATCTCTTCACTACTTTTATTGCTTTTTAGGACCGATCAGTCTAAACATAAGTTAATCTCTTGTCTATGATCAATTGCTTGCGATTAACTGAACTGTGAAGTGATTGGATTCGTACAATTTGCATGATCAAACCTATTGTATGAATTTCCAGTAGATTAACCTGTTAATCAACCTTTCTGAGACTTATCATTTTCTCTAAAATAATTCAGCTATGATCAATTGGGAATTAAATTAGGGGAAATAACGTTATTAACTATGATAAATTGTTAATTAACGAATTTAAGAGGTCGCTGACAAGTAACGTATTTAGGGATTTTATTGAGAATAGAATTGGAGGAAAAAGGGGTACATGTGAAATCACAATCCTAGGCTTCTTTATCATAATTATTCTCACATTAATCTTTCTGTTTCGATTCTCTTTCTTTTGAAAAGAATAATTGACCACCATTCCTCTCAATTTGATTTTAAATTCTGGATTGCTTAGTTATTTGTGAAATTGATTATTTAGGAACGCGACTGGTCCTTTGGGTTCGATATCCGGACTCCTAGGATCCACTGTTACTACTGCGTAGGGTACGCTTGCCCTTTGCGAATGCATTTTACGCATCAAGTTTTTGGCGCCGTTGCCGGGGACTAGTTGTGTAGTTCCAGATAATTTTTTGTGTGAAAATTAAGCAATTCTTGTTCATATTGTGCATAGTTTTGGTTCCTTTTAATTTTCTATTTTATCTATTTTATTTTAATTTTTTTGTTTTGTTTTTGTTTGTTTAATTTCTAAATTTTTATTTTATTTTATTAAAAAAAACTGTTTATTTTAATTATTCATTCTCTTTTGCCAGTTGCATTTTAATCCCTTTTTCTGTGTTGACAGTTTATGCTAACCAGGTCCCAGAGGCCAGAGCTTGTGAACGAACTTGAAATCGAAAAACTTGCTCGGAAGAACAGAGTGGAACAGAGAAGAAGAGTAATGGCTGAAGAAAATGACTCACTGGTGGAGCAATCTCTGTTAGACTATCTCACTCCTCAAGTTGGGGTAGCTAACAGCATCCTATTGCCAGCACTGGGGGATGTCAATTTTGAATTGAAACATGGCTTCCTCCAAATGATAGAGAGTAACTAGTTCAATGGGTTGGCTACTGAGGACCCGGTGGAGCATCTGAGAAGATTCCTGAGGATGGCAAGCACTATAAAATATCCTCGGGTGTCTGCTGAATATATCAGACTGGCTACTTTCCTATTCTCACTCAACGGGAAAGCTCTCAGTTGGTTGTGCTCACTTCCGACCAATAGCATCACCACTTGGGAGATGTGCACCAACAAATTTATCCGGAAGTACTATTCTGTAGTGAAGACAGACCAAATGCAGAGAGAGATAGGCAATTTTGCTCAGAGGGAGCAGGAGAGCCTGTCAGAAGCCTGGGACAGATTTCAGGAGTTGCTTCGGAGTTGCCCACATCATGGGTTTAGCCAGCAGAGAATCATCCAGGTTTTTTATGGAGGTGTGTCCAGCCATAACAGGACTAGCCTCGACGCTGCTTGTGGAGGTTCCTTGATGGCTAAATCACCAGCAAAGGCAAATAGAATCATTGAAGCCATGGCCTCCAACGCCTACAACCACATTGCAGATAGGCGTATTCTGATGAAACCTGTGAACCAAGTGGAAGCTAGAACATCTAGTTCAAGCATTGATTAGAAGCTGGAGAAGTTATCTAAGCAGATGGAGACCGTGATGAAAGCACAGGTACAGCTTCTAACTGCAGCTCTTCCACCACCCACCTGTGATAAGTGTGGGGAAGCCTATAAAGGAGAATGCCTTGTGAGTAATGCACTTGCTCAAGCTATGGATGGGGTAAATTATGCCGGTGGGAAGAATGCAGAATATGATCCATACTCCAGCACATTCAACCAAGGATGGAGGGATCATCCTCACCTTTCTTGGAGAGACTAGAGGGACCAAGGTCCCAGGCAGGAGTTGAATCAAAATGTGTATGTCCTGTGAGTAATGCACTTGCTCAAGCTATGGAGGAGGTAAATTATGCCGGTGGCAAGAGTGCAGAATATGATCCCTACTCCAGCATATTCAACCAAGGATGGAGGGATCATCCTCACCTTTCTTGGAGAGACCAGAGGGACCAAGGTCCCAGGCAGGAGTTGAATCAAAATGTGTATAGGCCTCCACATATGCAAAATTAGAGGTCAAGACAAGAAGAGAGAATGCCATCACTGGAGGATGTCATGATGCAATATATAGCCAAGAGTGATGAGCGCATGAAGACTATGGAGTCTCAGCTTTCTGGCATGAAAGTTTTGCTGTCCCAGAGAGCTCCTGGTACCCTTCCTTCTCAAACTGAAACTAATCCTAAGAAGCAAGAGGCGAATATTGTGATGACTAGAAACAAGAAGGCTAAAGAGGAGCAGAAGAAGAAGAAGGAAGAGTCAGCTCCAACTTCAGAAGAGGAGGTTCTTATTGAAGAGAACCCAACTATTGAGAAAGAGAGGGAAAATGAGGTACTGACACCTCCTCAGGTAAGTGTTCCTTTCCCCCAAAGGTTGAAAGACAAGAGTGAGGATAGGTATTTTACTAGATTTATAGAGATGCTGAAAAGTTTGCATATTAATATCCCATTCGCTGAGGCAATTCCTAAAATGCCAAAGTACGCCAAGTATTTAAAAGAAATTCTTTCAAATAAAGGAAAGTTGGTGGACTTTGCTACAATTGGCCTTAACGAAGAATGCTCTGGTGTGGTTTTAAAGAAATTGCCTCCTAAGCTTAAGGATCTCGGGAGTTTTTCAATTCCTTGTACCATTGGCAATTTGCAATTTGATAGAGCATTATGTGATTTGGGTGCTAGCATTAATCTAATGCCTTATTCTGTTTATAAGAAGTTGGGGTTACAAGAACCCCAACCCACTGACATCTCTATTTTGCTTGCAGACAGGACTCTCACCTATCCACGAGGAATAGTTGAGAACTTGCTGGTTAAGGTTGAGAAATTTATTTTTCCTGCTGACTTTGTGATTCTGGACATTGAGGAGGATGGGGAAATCCCAATTATTTTGGGACGACCTTTCCTCAACACAGGAGATGCCGTGATTGAGGTTCAAAAAGGGAGATTAACTTTGAGGCTAGGTGATGAGGAGGAAGTGATTAAAGTGTATGATACTGCAAAAAGCTCCTTCTCTTCCCCTTCCTGTAATTTTGTGCAAGCCATTGACAAGGTGGAGATGATTGATGTTGAATTTCACCCAAGTGTGGGGAAGGAAGCTCCTGGCTATAGAGTGGATGGGCATGTTGAGGGTTTACTGCAAGAAGCGAATACCACCCTGTTTGAGGGAGGTTGATTTCCCTTTCATCCGTCAGGCTCGGGACGTTAAACAAGTGCTACTTAGGAGGCAACCTGTGAAGAGTGGGTTCATGAACCTACTGTATCCTTTTAATTATTTTATTTTGCATTCTAGAGCTTAGGAATTATTTTTCTTTTTTGTTATTCTCGTATGTGGGGACCACGACCGTTCTAAATTGAGCACAGCCGTGGTGGTAGAAGCAAGGTTATGGTTATATTTGACCACAACTATGCTCCCAGCTTCCCCAAACAACATAATTTACGACCACGACCGTGCTAAATTGACCAAGGCCGTGGTCAATGACCACGGGTTTGGTAAATGGACCCTGGAAGTGGAAATTTTGCAATTTTTTTTGAAAATCAGCATCAAAATTTTTCGACCACGGCTGTGGTAAATTTTACCACGGCCATGGTAAAAAAAAAATTTCTTTTTCAGGTTCATGGTCCCTCCTCACCAGAAGCATTACCAGATACAATAGAGGGCCGCTTTTGAGGAGGTTTTTTTGTTTTTTTTTCTATTTTTTTAGTTTTCATGTTTCAGTACTTTATTTTTCCCTTTCAGTACATTTTATTTTCATGTCTTGTTGATTTATGTTTTTGGATGCATTGAGGACATTGCATAACTTAAGTGTGGGGAGGGGGTCACGATTTTTCTCCCCAACTTTGAGATGCTATGATTTGTGATTATGCCAGTGCATTGTTCTGTGTTATTTTTGAATTCCTGATAGTTATGAAATTTTATTTTCAGAAACCCCTTTAAAAAAAATTGCAAAAAAAATTTGCAGCATACCAGTGGGATTTTCTTCAAGGAAATGAACATTAGCACTAAACATAATTGAATAATTTTTTTTCCCTTGAGCTTAGCCATAGAAATGTGAGTTTTGAGCTTTTGATTCTTTTAGTGTGTGATTCTGATCCACCTTAGGTGGCATGTTCTATTTTCTATCCTGAAATACATATCCTTGATTGACTTTTTATTTTCTGAAACTGTTGAGGCATTGGTTAGGCATTTTTCTGGATTCAGATTTTGTTTTACATCCCCATCTAGTTGTCTATTTTGAGCCTGATTGAATATTCATTTGTCATCTTGCTCTGTGAAATTGTGTATATTTGTTTATGCTTGGTGATCTAAAGGATGGGGGAAAAGTCAATGTAATGCAGAGCATCCAGTTTAAAAAATAAAATGAATTCAATGTCTCTCAACTTCCTCTTCTGTGAACTGAATAAAATAAGGTCAAAAACCTTCACAAAAAAAAAAGAGAAAGAAAAAAAAAGAAGAAAAAGAAGGAAAATAGAATAATGGGAGAAGAAGTGAGAGCTGAAATATGGGTAGTGAAAAAGTGGATTAAAGAAGACATTGACTCCCTTTGATTTTAGATCACTGAGTGTGAATTGCCATTAGAACCCTTTATTGTCTTTTCCTTTAAGCATCTACCTATCACTATAAACTTGGCCCCATTACACCCTGTCATGCCTCATTTGTTCTGTTTGTGAAAAGTTGATTGAGTTGAGTTGATTGATGAATAGATTTGTGAACATGCTCAATTAAGTGTGATTTGAGAGAATTTCTGTTGACCTTGAAACACTGAGAGAATGAGAGATGAGTGAACCGGGCTCATGGAAAATTGGTCATTTATGCGGGTGTTTTAAGCCTAATGGATTCTTTGGAAAAATTCTGCTGCATTTTGTTGCTTTTATTGTTGCTTATGTTTCATTTTCCATTCTGAATAAATTGGGGTTCTGTTACAAGTTCTTAACTAGAGGGAATTGGTTTTGATATTTGACTCAGAATAATTGCTTGAGGGCAAGCAATGCTCAAGTGTGGGGAGGTTGATAAATCGGATTTTCATTGTATTTTGATGTGAGTTTAGATGTCGTTTTTATACATTTTGAATATATTTTATCGGCAAAACTCACTGTTTGGTATTAGTTGATGTAAGATAGGTACTCAAGAGGCTTCATGAGAAAAAGAGTTGAAAATTGCACTTTTTGGAGCAAAAATGCCACTGTCTGGAGGACCAAGAAAAAAAGGCCAGAATTGAAGTAACACAAGGACCATGGCCATGGTAAATTTATCATGGCCATGCTGGTTGCGTAGCAGAATTGGACCTTGAGTACCATGCAAGGACCACAACCGTGGTCATGATAAATTTACCATGGCCATGGTCCTTGCATTACTTCAATTCTGGTCTTTTTTTCTTAGTCCTCCAGACAGTGACATTTTTGCTCCAAAAAGTGCAATTTTCAACTTTTTTCCTCATAAAACCTCTTGAGTACCTGTCTTGCATCAACTAACACCAAACAGTGAGTTTTGCCAATAAAATATATTCAAAATGTATGAAAATGACATCTAAACTCACATTAAAATACAATGAAAATCCGGTTTATCAATAATCATTTCAATTTTCAAAACAAGTCCTACATTTATTATTTTTAAAAATAAATCGCAACATATTATGTGACATATTTTAGATATATAGTAATATTTCATTATTAAATGAATTCTATATATTCCATCAAGTAAAAATAAGAATTCAACACTTACCTTAACTTCATGCGCCACTAGTACAATCGAAAAGCTAGTGTAATGACAAGCCACCCCTATTTTTTTCAAAGTAAGGATTAGTTTTTTAAAGCCAAACCTCAAATGTAGCAAACATTGACATTGATTTGAAAACAAACACCCCACTCACCTGTTCCCCTTATAAAATCAATGTTTGATAACAGAGTAAGTTGTAGCCAGCACTTGCATATTCTTTCCCTTTGACAAGTGCAATCTGTGGAAGAGATCACAAACATGAGTTCTTTGGACACAACCAAGAAGCCCCATGCCGTGTGCATACCGTACCCAGCACAAGGCCACATAAACCCAATGTTCAAACTAGCAAAGCTTCTTCACTTCAAAGGCTTTCACATCACATTTGTTAACACTGAGTATAACCACAAACGCCTTCTCAAAGCAAGAGGTCCTGATTCCCTTAATGGTCTCTCTTCATTTCGTTTTGAAACCATTCCTGATGGTCTACCTTGGTCTGATCTGGATGCCACACAGGATATTCCTTCCTTGTGTGAGTCCACTAGAAGAACTTGCTTGCCTCACTTCAAAAACCTCCTCACTAAAATCAACAACTCAGATGCCCCTCCAGTGAGTTGCATAGTTTCTGATGGTGTCATGAGCTTCACTCTTGATGCTGCTGAAGAATTGGGTGTCCCGGAGGTACTGTTTTGGACCACTAGTGCATGTGGGTTCATGTGTTACTTGCAATATGAAAAACTCATTGAAATAGGCCTAACACCCCTCAAAGGTAATTGAATTTATTTGATTTCTTTTACAATTAAAAATGGTTTGACACTTTGGTACATGAAAATTCAGCCTCTCTTAGTTTATATCATGCTAAAAGAGATCATTTTCCTCATTTTTTTTTGTTTCAATTTGATATTTTATGTTTAAAAAATTAGTTTTTTTCGTCGGTTTACCATACTAACTTAGTTAACTTGATGACTTGTCACAAATTGTGAAAGTTGTCCCATCATATGGGTATTTACTTTGTTAGTATAAAAAGTTATGGAATGATCAATTTGGTTTAACAGGACACTTTAAAAGACTAAAGTGAAACTTTTTAAACTTGAATGACCAAATTGAAATCGACAAATAAAATGAGAGAATAAAAGTATATTCTAGCAAAAGAAAAATTATAGTTTATATGATTTTTTAAGCTTAAATATGTTTTTAGTCTATGAGAAATAAACGAATTTTATTTTTGGTTTATGATAAATTTTTTTTAATTTTGATCCCTGATAAATTAAATTTTTTATTTATAGTCCTCATCGTTACATTCTCTCAGTTAATAGTTACCCTCGACGTGGCCATCCAATCAGATCGTGACGTGTCAACATAACAGACATGGCATCACTTAATTGAGAGAATGTAAGATGAGGACTAAAAACATTTTTTTTTATCAAGGATCAAAAACTACAAATTTTTTTATCAGGGACCAAAATCAAAATTTGGTTATTTATAGGAGCCAAAAACATATTTAAGCCATTTTTTTATACTTTGCAATATAGTCTATATGAGTTTAATTAATTGAACCCTTTTTGTATTTGACATGTAGACTCAAGTTATGTTATGAATGGATATTTGGAGACTACCATCAATTGGGTACTGGGCATCAAGGAAATTCGATTAAGGGATATTCCCAGTTTCATTAGGACTACAAATTCAGATGATATTATGCTTGATTTCTTGTTGTGGGAGACCAAGAGGACTCGAAGAGCTTGTGCAATCATTTTGAACACATTTGATGCCTTCGAGCATGATGTTTTGGAAGCATCTCGTCCATTTTGCCTCCTGTTTATTCCATAGGTCCTTTGAATTTGCTAGTGGAGGATGTTGATGATAAAGACTTGAAAGCAATTGGGTCCAATCTTTGGAAGGAGGAGTCTGAGTGCGTGGAATGGCTTGACACTAAAGAACCCAATAGTGTTGTTTATGTGAATTTTGGGAGCATCACAATTATGACAAGTGAGCAATTGATTGAATTTGCATGGGGACTCACTAACAGCAACAAAAGCTTTTGGTGGGTCATAAGACCAGATCTTGTGGCAGGTGAAAATGCAATTCTACCTCCAGAGTTTGTGAAACAAACCAAAAACAGAGGCATGCTGTCTAGTTGGTGTCCCCAGGAGCAGGTGCTGACTCACCCTGCTATTGGGGGGGTTTTGACACACAGTGGTTGGAATTCAACATTGGAAAGTGTGTGTGGAGGTGTTCCAATGATATGTTGGCCTTTCTTTGCTGAGCAACAAACCAATTGTAGGTTCTGTTGCAAAGAGTGGGAGATTGGGTTAGAGATTGAAGATGTTAAAAGGGACAAAATTGAAAGCCTTGTGAAGGAGTTGATGGATGGGGAAAAGGGTACAGCGATGAAAGAAAAAGCTTTGCAATGGAATGAATTGGCAAAAAGTGCTGCTTCTGGCCCCGATGGATCTTCGTTTCTTAATTTGGATAACATGGTTCGTGATGTTCTTCTAGGCAAAATTGTTAAAAATTACTGTAGAAGATTTCAAATCTTTTAACTTAATCCCTTGTTTTGTCAAGGGTTTTTTATATTAAATAATTATTAAATCTTTTAGCTTATGATTTCTTTATTCGTTTTTAATTAACGATAGTCTTAATGTAATTATGAAACAGTACAAGAATTATGCGTTTTAGCCGACGCTAAAACCAGAAAGTTGACGCTAAACATACATTAGTATTGGCTTTGTATTAGTCAAACTACCAACACTACAATTCTTGAAGCTAATATGTTAAGTAAAAAAAATGGTCTACGCAACTTAAAATTAATTAGAAAAACCAACACTAATGTCCATGTTGGCTAAAAAAAAGTGGCCAATGCTACATATAGCGTCGGACAAAGTTGAGACTAAGTAGACGCTAATAGCATCAACCATAAGCCAACACTATGCTTTAAAGTTTAAATCACTCAAACCACCACCCCAATCCAAATTGTCCCCACAACATGAATCTCTCATTTGAGTTCACTGTTCTAGAATTTCCGCTTTTGAATGTAAAATTTGTATGGATAAATGGTGTAGTAGAGGTTGAGCGAACATAAGAAAATAACAAAATAATTAACTTTTGTGACACTTTAGCTTTTGTTATTAAGTGAACTCAATTCAAATTCCTATAAATATGTACTATAACATGAAGTGTAAGAACTAATTTAATCTCTACAAGTTAAGTTAATGTATTACAAA